>OZ038390.1:51184308-52647493 GCA_964036045.1 Eutreptiella sp. 'Long Island Sound 2002'
TGGCATGCTTCAAACCCCCATCTGCAGCCCCAAAATCAGGTGCTGCGGCATTCCGCAGCTGCGTTGGAGTGCTCACAATCAAGCCAATGCTGACTTTTTCTGCATAGTGTTTTGGTTGATGTGCACTGAATGTACCTGATGAAGACAGTTTTGCAGGAATAAAGGGGCTTTCGATTTTTGTGTCAGCCATCTTCGTGCTCACCCACAGCAGTACCACAACCAGCCCCTAAAGTGGCCAAAGCTGACCAGGAGGTCTCAAACGACTCGTTCGACAGAATCCCCGAGATCCCAGAATCCCCTCCCCCCCGTTTCCCCCTACCCCACCATGCCGCTGCCTTTGTGTGCAGGTGAGAACAACGGGAGCAGGACCCGGCGGTCCCCTGCAAGAGGGGTCCTTCCCAGGGCACAAATAAGGCCCTCAAGAAGCCCGCAAACACACTTACACCAGGCCAGTAAAAGGCCTCCCGCGGGACCCGCTGCGCCCTGCCCTCAGCCCCGAGCCGGCCCCCCCCGCCCCCCCCCCCCCCCACACAGGCACGGCAGCATCTCCTGCTGCTCGCGCTGGGCGGGGTCAGGGGCCTGTCATCAGCTCGGCAGGCCTTGCAACTGCGCAATCAGCTGCACAAGGGCCACTTGCGTTTGGCAGGTAAGCGAGCCCAGACCGTCACCACCAAGCCACCACAAGAAGCCGTGGCCCAACCCCCTCCAACACCCTCAACACCCATTAGACAAGCCAGTGGTCTGGCCAAGTGGTCAGTACGCCTGCTAAGTGTCCCCGACTTCTGAGTTTGATTCGGCTCATACGCCAAGGTCCCCTCCCCTGCTGTCCCGACGCTGCGTTCACGCCCCGCCCCCCCCCCCCCCCCCGGCCCAGCTCCCCCTCGCCCTCCCAGAGAGGCACAGTGGCAGTGCGTCCCCTGCAGGGGCGGGGACTTGGCAGGAGACTGCGTCCTTGGGCACACCAAACACCCTCGATCAATGCACGAGTCCGTTCCCAAACGAGTCCATACACAGAGGACCCGTGAAAGGTGTGTGTGGTAGTGGCCGTGGTGGTGTGCCTGGGCCTGTGCAGGCACCGCTAGCGGTTGGTTGGTTGTTACTGCCCTCTTCACTCAGCACGTCCCTCGGATTTGTCACAGTTTTGGCGGTACAACCGGTCGGTCAGGGCACCAGGGCCCGGCGGGTCAGTGAGTTCCGTGAAGGAACAGCCCCCGCCCCTGCCACACCGAGAAATCAGTGCGAACCAGCTGCGTCCCCTGCAGGGCCCGTAAAGAAAAAGCGCCACATGACCATGTCTGATCGGCCGCGGGTGTCAAGTCTGGTGTATGCAAACACGGCAAAGCGTTGTGCTGACAAAGTTGGCCCCAGGGCACGTGTACGGCGCAAGGGATTGTCAACGGCACGTCGCGGCAGAGGGGGCTTACTTCACAGACACGTCACTGACATAACAAGACATCCTGACACGACGGGGCATACGACGCATGGGCCTGTACGCAGAGGGGCGCACACGCAGATGGGCCCATAGGCACGTTGGGGCGAAACCAAGGGTGGCGGCCTGTTCGAATCTTGACGGCCGACCAGGTGCGAATACTTTTGGGGGCCTGGAGGGGGGAGGGGGGGGGGGTTGTTGTTGTTGGGGGAGGGCGGGGAGGGCGCGCGGGGGAAATGCTGGGGGGGGGGGGCGGAGGGTTCCCAGGGGGTATGAATGGGGTGGGTGATCAGGCACCTCCGAACAGTTGGGTATGGGGCCATCACCCCTACCCCCTCGGGGATCCCCATGGTGGGGATGGATCAAAGTGGTTCCAACTAAGCATACTATGCACTACTCTTGAAATCCCCAACGTGAGCTGAGCATTTTGAGTATACACACATAGGGGGGATGAACAATTTTGCTCCAGACCATCTGCCCAGAAAAAATGCCTGGGCGCCTGCGGCGCCACTAGTTTCCCCAAAAATCTCAGGGTGGACAAAGACGAGTTCGAAACCTTTTGGGGATCTGGAGGGGGGGGGGGTTGGGTGTCGAGATTCAACCCGGCCGCCCCCCTTGGGCGAAACTCAGCAGTAAACTCTCAAACGACACCAACCTTTGGGGCTCCGTGGAGGATGAGGAGAAGGTGATGTAGAACGACGGCTGAGCCCCCCCCCCCCCGGCCCCCCCCGAATGGGTGGTCAATGTAGCGATCCACTGGGCACGTGCTGTGGAGACCAGCCTAGAGCGGCTGCGGCGCACCGGCATTGCCCCCCAAGTCCCCGGCATCCACTGCCTTCGCACTGGCCTCTGACGCCTTCCAGCACAACAGCAGTGCGTTCTCCGGGGAGCACTCCTCCGGGACAAAATACACCAGCCGGCACTGGTACCCCCTCTGCCGGAGGTAGCACACCCGCCCGTGGTCAACAAGGCGCTTGCACTGGAGGCCCACCCGCCGCCGCTGCTCGTAAGTCCACTGTGCCCAACACGGCGGGGCCTTTGTGGCGTTGCTTGCCACAGCGCACTGACCTGCGGCACTGGCCCCACCCGCATCATCCCCCGATGTTGCAGTCCCCGCACCAGCGCCCCGCTCAGTGTCCGGCATGCTGCCTTCCGTGGGGCCCTGGGACGGCGGGCTGGCGGCCGCTGTGCCGCTTGCGGGCGGAGGATCCTGCAGACAAGAGCGGGTTTAGGGACGGCGAACAGTCCTACGCACGCACATCCGCACGCCAAGATACCGACAGCGAACAGGCCACAAGACGTGAACACTCCCTGCGAAATTTCGGAGCAAACGTTCACCGGCGTTGTGGTCAGGTGTACGGTGAGCGTGGCCTTGCCTTTGTATCTTTGTGACCTGCGGGTGTCATGGGGTCGTCCTCGCACCTCTGCCTGCCGACGGGCCTCCCTGTCCACACGTCAGCCGTACTCGGCGCTGTATTGAACAGATAGTGTTTGCTGTCTTTTGTCGTGGGGGGGGGGGGGGGGGCGGGGGTTGCAGGGCGGGATCATGGTCATGACAACTTGGTGCCTCGGAGTGCCCCCGCTCCGTGCACAATCCGCACGTCGGGACCTGTACTGAAACACCCGCTTGTCGCCCGCGTCGGACGGTTGTTGTCCGTATACCTCAGCGATTCGGGCCGAGGGTTCCCACGCAAGAAGACGTAATTTGGGTCTGTGCTTCCCTTAGGCTGTGCCGACACTCAGAATGCAGTGAGAACGCGTGGGAGGGGGGGGGGGGGGGGGCACAAGGCCTCGGTATTAAGTTGTTTGCCTTTGGGAGGGGGGGGGGGGTCAGCCTAATCTCGTTGGCGGCCTACCTCGTTTGTCCTCCTCGTCCCTCGTTGCGCTGGGGCTGCCAGTGCAGCGTCCGCGTACTGCCCATGTACATGGCAACAGAGGGATCAGTGGATACGCACCGTAGTAAATGGGGTGTATCGGTGGCGTATGGACAGGGGGACTGATGGAGCGTTTGCAACCGATGCCATTAAAAACATCGTCGGTACTGGCCTTCCTGAGGGTTCAGGCCACGAGTAATCGCAGTCAACAGTGACCCAACATAAACAGGCCGGCCACAATATCCGGCGGTCGTGCTCCGTGTTACGGAAGTATTTGTGCGTCGGGGAGCCTGAGCGGCAGGGAGGCTGGGGTGATCCACAAGGGCATACGGGAACGCCGGTGCTGATCCCCCGTACCATCATCAGCACGTTGTCCAGTCAGTGTAGGCATGGGCGGCGGGCAGACAAACAGTGTGGACGGAACCTACGGAGGACTTACCTTGTGGGTGGGAGGCGGGGGGGAGGGGGGCGTGTCGCATTTCTTTGCAAGGGACTGCACATCGCATGGGGGGCACTGCAGTGCAGTTCTAGACCCCAACCCCCGCGGCGTGGGCGGGGGGGAGAAGCTTTCGGAGGGGGGGGGGGGGGTTCGAAAATTCTATTGCCTTCGGCAAGTCCACCTCGCAGAGAATCTACCCCAAGCAACACACACCCAAAACAGGGTAAAAACTACATAAATACGGGCTAAAACATGCTTGGATGGTCATTTTAGGTGATCACGGTGTCAAAAAAATAAGTCACCTCGCAGAGGTTGTGAGATCAAAGCCAGGCAGGCGTATAAAGGGGAAGACACCACATAGCCCCCCCAATTGGCCCTTTTTGGGCCTATTCGCGTACCCTACCCCAAGGGGTTGAATTGTTACTTTAACCCCTTGTAAAATCATTATTTTGTCCAATAAACGCATCCCCCAATGAGTTTTTGGTCCGGACCACCCCGGACCCCCCCCCCCCTCACTTGAAACCCACTTTTTTGGGCTTTTGAGGGAGGTGGGGGGGGGGGGGGAAGAGCCCCCCCTTTTTTGGGTTGAAAATCATGAATTTTTTGGTTTTTTTTCGATTTTGAGCTGAAAAAATGTTTCCAAGTCCCCACTCCATAGGGTTTGTATGGGGCGGAGTGGGACGAGCGCTTGTGCAGTTTATGCACTTTTCAGCCGTTTTTGCTATGTTGGCGGTTTTGGCGACCTCGGTGACCCTGTGCTATCCACTCTGAGGGGTGTGAGTGGGGATGTCGTGACAGTATATGCCTACTCGGATACAAAAGGCCGTTTTTTTTTGCCGTCTGTAGCCTTGCGGAGGGCAGGTCAAAACCCGTGCCAAAGACGCGAAATGACCGTTTCCACCAATAATGGCCCAGTGAATGGGCCCGTGCACAACCTGTTTAGGCAGTTTTTCACCTTGGACAGCTCAAAAATCGAAGTTTCCGAAACTTATTGTTTTGATATTGTGATCACCTAAATGACCATCCAAGATATGTAAAGCATGTTTCAGCCCGTATTTATGTAGTTTTTATATCCTAGTAGGCATATATTGTCACACATCCCCACTTGCACCTTGCACATAGCCACACACCCAAAACAGGGCGAAAGGGTGTTTTTTTGCAGTCTCTAGCCTTGCCGAGGGCCGGTCAAAACCCGTGCCAAAGACGTGAAATGACTGTTTCCACCAATATTGGCTCACCTAAAATCACCATCCAAGGTAGGTAAAGCATGTTTTAGGCAGTATTTATGTTTTTTCATCTTATTTGGGTATTGGGCGCCGGGAGGGGGGGGGGTCTCCCAACGGATTGGTACACAACCTGCCTATGTAGTTTTTCAGCCTATACAGCTGAAAAATGAAGTTTTTGAAACTTATTTTTTTTGATCGTGATCACCTAGAATGACCATCCAAGGTATGTACCGCATGTTTTGGGTTCGTGTTTTTCACCTCATTTTGGGTATTGGGTGTTGGGGGGGGGGGGGGGTCGGGTCTCCCAAGGGATTGGTACACAACGTGCACTTTTTCGGCCTATATAGCTCAAAAATCGAAGTTTTCGAAACCTATTTTTTTTGATATTGTTGTCACCTCAAATGACCATCCAAGGTATGTAAAGCATGTTTCACGCCGTATTTACGTGTTTTTCACCCTATTTGGGTATTGGGTGTGGGGATGGGGGGGGGGGGGGTCACCCAATGGAGTGGCACACAAGGTGCTTAAGAAGTTGTTCACCCTGGGCAACTAAGCTAGGTACACAAATCACCTCGCAGAGGATGTTAGATCAAAGCTAGGTAGGCCTGTATGTAGGGGAAAACGCCACATATCCCCCCATTTGGGGCCTTTTTGGGGCTATTCCCGTATCCTACCCCAAGGGGTTGACTTGTTAGTTTAACCCCTTGTAAAATCATTATTTTGTGAAATAAACACATCCCCCAATGAGTTTTTGGTCCGCACCACCCCGGACCCCCCCCCCCTCACTTGAAACCCACTTTTTGGAGCTTTTGAGGGAGGTGTGGAGGGGGGGGGGGGGGATAGGGATAGGGATTGGGTCGAAAATCATGAATCTTTTGGTTTTTTTCGATTTTGAGCTGACAAATGTTTCCGAGTCCCGACTACATGGGGTTTGGCAGAGAGGGACGAGCGCTTATGTAGTTTATGCGCTTTTCAGCCATTTTTGCTATGTTGGTGGTTTTGGCGACCTCCGTGACCCCGTGCTACCCACTCTAAGGGGTGCAAGTGGGGATGTTGTGACAGTATATGCCCACTAGGATACGAAAGGCCGTTTTTTGCAGTCTGTAGCCTTGCCGTAAAACATGTTTTAGGCAGCATTTAGGTGCTTTTCACACTATTTGGGGATTGGGTGTGGGCGGGGGGGTTACCCAATGGATTGGTACACAACCTGCTTATGCAGTTTTTCACCCTGGCCATGCAGTTTTTCACCCTGGCCAGCTCAAAAATCGAAGTTTCCGAAACTTATTTTTTTGATATTCTGATCACCAAAAATGACCATCCAAGATATGTAAAGCATGTTTTACGCCGTATTTAGGTGTTTTTCACATTATTTGGGTATTGAGTGCGCGGGGGGGGGGGGGGGGGTCTCCCAAGGGATTGGTACACAACCTACTTATGCAGTGTATCAGCCTATACAGCTCAAAAATCGAAGTTTCCGAAACTAATTTTTTTGATACTGTGATCACCTACAATGACCATCCAAGCATGTTTCAGCCCGTATTTATGTAGGTTTTACCCTATTTTGGGTGTGTGTTGCTTGGGGTAGATTCTTTGCGAGGTGGACTTGCCGAAGGCAAGAGAATTTGGTTTTACCACTCACAACAAATGAAAAACAGTACCGTATTCCAACAGATGTACCTCTGAATCAGCAAAGGCTTCCCGGCCAGCAGAGGAAGACATGTGGCACGGCATTCCCTTAACTCATTGTGAGCATTTTGAATGTAAACAAGTTGGGGGAAACCGAGTGTGTTGCAAATTTTCCGGGCTCAAAAAAATTGTCCGGGCGCCGTTGGCGCCCAAGTTGCCATTTCTAACCGCTAGTTCTAATTAGTATGGGTTGGGGGGTCCAGGGGGGGGGGGGGGGTTGGCACAAGGCCTTGGTGGTTGGCTCTGTTAGCCTGTGGCGGCGCCTATTGGCCTCTCGCCTTTGAACCTTCTGCTATGACAAGCAGAAGTCCAGGGGGGGAGGGGGTCAGGCCTCACAGGTAAGCGCCCCCCATGGCACATGGCCATAGCTCAACATGTGGTGCGATCCCGTCTGTCCCCAGTTTGGGGGCTTAGGACGTGTCAGCTGTGCCCTGCACTGTTGCGCAGAGTATCGCTGAGTCAGAGATGCGGGTGTTTCGAATCGGTGTATTCATCGCGTGAGGGTGATGCGATCGTGTCCCAAACTGTCGACAGCTCCAACACCCACCCACCACCGCACTGCAGACGCAGACTGCACTCGCACCTGCGCTTTGGCATCAGACCGCTGACCACAGACAGCCCAGCTCGTCAGACTGCAGAGGTACGCAAAATCCTGCCAAGAAATGCCGTTGTCGGTGAAGAACTCGCGGCCAACATATGAATTCCAGTTGCAGACATGGTGGCAGCAGAGTGCAATCACGGCCCCTTCCACACGGACGTCCCCTGCAGCAGCGGAGGCTGGGCTGCTGGAAGTAGAACCATCAGCCTCACAGTGTGCATCGCTTGTGGACCCGCCCTCGCGAACGTTGTCAGGAGTCGGCATCGCAGCAGCTTCTGCGTCACAGGGCGGACAGGGCGGACAGGGCGGCCGGGGTTGCGGCGCAGGCGAGGTTTGGGTGAAGCAGCGCAGAGTGACGTCTGTGGCAGCGCCGCACAAGTGTTTGCTGACGACAATGCTGCGCTTGCCCTGGAGCTCTGGCACTGCACTCAGGACCAGGTCCTTGATGTCGATGTACAGCCGTTGGAAAGTCGTCTCATGCCGCACGGTGGCGTCCAGTTTGCGCTTGAAATTTTTCCTGCAGCAAAAGGGGTCGATCTAACCAGGTCTGCATCCGACCCCGCCACCCCCCCCCCCCCCCATGCACCATCTGGCATCCCGAAATGCCCGAAGGGCATCAATGGGTGAGGGGAAGGCCCGACCGCCTTCTCACGGTCTTCACCGCCCTCAGACCACATGAATCAGTGCTGATATCCCGCCACTGGCCAGTGCTTGTCCGTGCACTCACGCTGGGTCCCTGCTCTCTCCATTCCGGCTAAGATTGGGCTTCAGGGTGTGAGGAGGGTGCGTCTCAGGGTGCTGTACCTGTGGTGACAGGACATTAGGTGACTCTCAAGGGGCGTGGCTTTCCAGGGCCGGAAAAGGGGGGGGTAATAGACTTGACTGAGACCAAACTCAAACGGTTCACACGGTGTGCGGTGGTTGACTAAACACGAAACCAACACATGCCACAAAACCCAGGGATGTGGCCCAGGGCCCTGTGGCGGTGGAACTGCAGGTGAATGGCACATGCACCCTCAGCCAGTGGAGTTGGAGAAGACCTGTCAATCAGCACGTTTTGGCAGCCTTTTGCCACTATGTTGATGAAATATGACAGACCTCCTTTGCCAGCACCAAACTCTATGTACGTCATGTCTGCAGATAAGAGCCCCAGTTTGTCCAGGTGTGCGGCGATGGAGCTTTGCTGTGACACATGCTTTTCTTTCTGCACATCTTCCTCCCGGCAGAAAGTCACGCCCCAGTCTCGAGACAGTACCTCTGTCGGGATGGTGCCTTCCACGAACCTACGGACAAAACAGATGCGGATTACACGCAGACACAACAACCTGGCCATAAGTGCCTCGCTGTTGCCTCGCTCTGCCTATTGCCTGGTCCGGGACACAGAACTGCACATTTCGGTGGCCGATCGTGATCCTTCTGTAGCCTCCATCCATCACTGGATCTCACAAAGGCTCAAAGACAGGGGCGGATTAATAGGCGGAGGCAGCAGCGTTCTCTAATCCCCTCAGCATCTGCACTTCCTCCCAAAGGGAGTGTTGACAAGCTGATGCAGTTTTGTTGGAGGGGGGGGGGGGATTGGGCTGTGTTGGGCCGCGGTTTGGACCAGAAAGATCTGCATGCAGGCCCCCAGGGCGACCGTATCAAGCAGCACAAACCCCCAATAACCACTCAAAACCCTTGATTGCCGCAGCACTTCGGGGAGCAACCATGTCTGACAGGAGGTTTGTGCGCATGTCTATGTGCCTGTGGGATGCGAGTGAGGCTGTGGGTGTCGATGCAGGTGAGGCGGTCGGTGAAAGTGGATGTGGTGGATGGTGTTTGTTCATTTGCTGTGGGTGTAAGTGGGGTGCTGATGTGGGTGTGAATGTGGTGACAATGTGGGTGTGCATACGGATGATGTGGGTGTGAATGTGGTGACCATGTGGGTGTGCATACGGATGATGTGGGTGTGAATGTGGGTGGCAGGACATTCGAGGGCGCAGAAACTCGAGGTGCATTTTGTATGGGTACTCTGGTCGTGAGACTGTTGTACTGCGTCATTTGTTGTGTGCACGGTCAATCCACCGTTGATGTGGGAATTGTAATACAGGGCCAATGAGCGGTGGCAGAGCTCATGTTTCCGGGGGGATTCACCGCGCCCTTGCTGAGAACTGGGTGACGACCTGCTGTACAAATCGTCCACCTGCCCCACAAGGCGCTGAAAGTGCTCTGTGGACAAGGTCTGCAGTTGCCCCGACCTCGCAGTCCCCTCGTGCTCTTGGGGGTCCAGGTTAGCATCCTTCCGGTAGTATGGCTTGTCAATGGGCACAAAGCGCAGTGCCGGGCACTTCTTGAGGTGCTTCTGCAGCTCATCGGCCCAGACCGTGTGGTTGGGGTCGATGGGGCAGGCCACGCGAGGCCGGTCGGAGTCTTTAGGGAGGTGGTGGTTGCAGTAGGGGACTGCGGGGTTGCTGGGCTCAAAGTGGCAGAAGCGCTTCTTCTTCGGCAGCCAGTGCTGGCAGTGGTGCTTCATGAGCAGCAGAAGCGCCGCGCTAGGCATAGAGTGGGCGAGACATAGACAGCAGTCACAGATGGGGGGAAGAACTGGGCATGAGGGGGTTCAGCCACCTAAACAGCCCAAAGCACCCAAGTGTCATTCTTGCGCCAGCCAATTACACCTCCGCCCCTTTGCCACCCACCCCTGCGTGCGATAGTGCTGCAAACCCACGGGGGGGGATAGTATTCTACGGCGGAATCCTTGCACTGCGCTCTACTTTTGGAGCTTTTTTTTTTTTTGCTCTCAGTAGACATAGTTTTGAAGCTGCGAAGGAAGGTGAGCTCAGTTCGCTCCAATGTAACATCACGGGTGCTCGGCCTGAATCATACCCCCCCCCCCTTGTATAAACTACGCCCATGGGAGGGTCTGCAGTTCAGTTCTAGACACCACCCCCGCGGCGTGGGCGGGGGAGGGTCCGGGAGGGGGGGGGGGGGGGGGCAGTTGAAAAATTTTCTCCATTTTGGGGGGCATTTTTGAATTTCCCATTTCATTCTGAGCATTTTGAATATACACAAGTGGGGTGAAATTTGGTTTTACCACTCACAACAAATGAAAAACAGTACCATATTCCAACAAATGTACCTGTGAATCAGCAAAGGCTTCCCAGCCAGCAGAAGAAGACATGTGGCACGGCATTCCCTAACTCATTGTGAGCATTTTGAATGTAAACAAGTGGGGGAAATCAAGTGTTTTGCAAATGTTCTAGGCTCAAAAAATTGTCCGGGTGCCCCTAGCGCTCAAACTGCCGGTTCTCACCAAGTGCTGACTAGTATGGGTTGGGGGGTCCAGGAGGGGGGTTGGGTTGGGTTGGGTTGGGTTGGGTTGGGTTGGGTTGGGTTGGGTTGGGTTTGGTTGGGTTGGGTTGGGTTGGGTTGGGTTGGGTTGGGTTGGTGTCAGGCCTCACAGGTAAGCGCCCCCCGTGGCTACACAAATGTACGGCATTAATACGGTCCCTACGCCCACTGTAGCTTGGACAAGGGCATAGCTTGCGCGCAACACATACAACTACCGACACACACATGCGCATGGTATGAGTGCACCTTGACCTCTGCCCACATTTCCAAATGCATGCAAACACAAGAAAGCCTTGGGAACATGAAAATTTCAGGTTCACACCCATGTTGGCACAAGCAATGAAGGATGCGAAGCCTACAACTGTTCGGCTTGGAAACCCTTCTTGCGATCATACACCATGCAGAACAATTGCACATGCTCACCACTTGAAGATGCCTTTGGCTCAGGCTTAGGGGCTGGTTTAGGCTCGGGCAACTTCAAATTCTTGTGAATGAAATTGCCTTGCATGTGGTCCCTTGCAAGATACAACTTCCCATCAAAGACATGGGCCATTCCCCACAGCCCAAACAACTTCAGTGGGATCATCATCGGAGTCACCGGAATCATCACTTGAGGAAGACTCACAAATGGGACCATCGTCATCGGTGTCCGTCCCGGAATCAGAATCAGAATCAGAATTTGAATCGGAATCAGAATTGGCAAAATACTTCAAATCCTCAGGCTCCGACAACTTCATCCCCTTAGGGAAGTAAGCCGCACAACAAACCCATGTCTTATGTGGCCGCACTACATTTCGTACGCATTTAAAATCACGTACACAATTATTAGGGTCCCTACGCCTACTGTAGCTTGGACAATGGCGTAGCTTATACAAAGGGGGGGGGTACATACATACATAAAGAGAGGGAACACTGTTTTCTCCTTCCGGCGCTAAAGAGGAAGCTGCCTAGCAGCAGCCACGCCTTCAGACTAAAGACAAAAAACCAGGAAAGACATACACTAAACTGTGGTTGTGAAAACTGAACTCAAGACATATGTATGAACGGTCATTCATGCGTAACGTATGTGTATACAACACGTGGACCCGTGGGTGGGCTGGGCATGCGTGTCAAGTCTCTCTCAGGTATGGAACTATGATGGCATCCACAAACAGCTGATATCCTTACATGGGGCAGTGCATGCTCACATCCTGCGGTGGTATCCATGGGGGTCGTAGGCTAGCGGACTACCTAATGTTAGGGGACGGTGTGGGTACAAAAACGGCATCGGTCATCAGTCCCCAACTTCGTTGAGTGCAGTGAGCTGTTGTTCTCAAATGAAACCAAACTTGGCCTGGGCTCCAATTTTTCAACCATTTGTCTTCACTCCCACAATTACTGCACATTTACTGCACATTTGCTCAAACGCCACCACGTATGTATCATCTCCATCTAGACCACACTTATGACGCTGCAATTCTGCCACATGGGCCTGTGCATTGGGCTATCCTTGTGGTATGGGCTCCAGTCCTCAAACAACACATGCAACGGCAGGGTATCATTATTTGGTGGGCATTGTAGACGAGGCCCAAGGCTAGGGTTCAGGTGGTTGCCGACATGCAAAACTTTGCACTGCGTGTGCACTGCGAAGGCGACATTCGAATTTGGCACGGACTGATGGACCCTTTGGAGCCTTTGGAGTACCACACAGACAACCTGAACCTGCCCTCAGTGTTTCATTGATGGTCAATAGGGTGATGCACGCCCCTCCGCCCCTGTCCCCTGGGGGATGACAAAGGGGTGGGGTGTTACTGCACGGTGATCACCCCGCACTTCTGCAAAACCTCACCAGTTATGGGGAGGCTACTGACGCCCCCACGCCCTCGCAATTGAAAATCCGACTGCCCCTGTGGCTGCAGTTCCACTGTTTTGTCTGCTTTTGCATCCAATGGAGCTACTTAAGCACCGCCAGGAACCGTTCACCAACATAAACGCACTCTTGTACATGACAGCCTGAACCCCATGAACTGTAGGAAACCGGGAAAAATGTGCTTCGGAGCCTAGCACTGAGTATATCCCATTGTCCATGTACCCCAGGCCACGAGGACTGAGCTACAAGGGCGGAGGGGCGGTGTGTGGTTTGTGCCCCCCCCCCCCCCCCGCCCCTCCACGGGGTACTCACATCGCCATCCAGCATCCAAGCCATCCCCATCTTGTGGCCTGCCATCTTTCTGAGCCCCCTGTAATCTGTTCTTGACGCCAGCACCCTCAGGCAATAAGCATCCCCCTCATCTGGACACCATGCTCATGGCACACATACAGATTGCAGGCAGCCCAAACGGTCGCCACCCCCTGACCCCTTTGCCAACATAAACAATAACCTTCATCGCATTTAACGCGGTCCGATGACACAGAAAGCGGCACAAAAAATGTGGAAGACGATACGTCAACAGCAACCGCAAAGCGTGAAGTCACTGCACTCAGACAGGCCTACAATCGTTCACTACCACGTGACTGTGACGAGCACTGGCACTGCGGTGGTTATTTATATCCGGTCAATGAGGCCTCATCCTGTTGCAAAAACAGAAAGGGAGCCAGCGCCCCATCCTGGCCTGTCGACACCGACTACTGGTATGCTGATGTACACCGAGGCATCGGAACCACGACTGGAGCTCATGTGAGCTGCAGTCACAGAGGCCAGAACTACAAGATGCTGCGTGTCTTGGTGACCTCTGCATCATGAACGCCATGCACTGGTTAGTCATATCACAGTCCAGCGCACCAGGCAATGCCCAGTGGACCCTCCCTTTTGCTCCTCACTTCTCCTCTCCGTTAGCGACCGGTGCAAGTTCGTCCCAGCACCCTTTCAGTCAAGGTCCACTATGAGGCGGTCTGCACACATGGTGCAGACTGCTGCTCCCAAAAAACAGTGCAGCAGTGGCAGCGTCGGCAGCAGCAGCATCAGCAGTAATGTTGGGTTTGGGCAAAGTAGCCTGGACGGCTCCGGCAGCAGCAGTCTGGCTGCGTTGCGGAGCTACTGAACGCAACCACCGCAAGATACCCTTTTGCAGCCCAGGGGACACACAACCTGCAGGTGGCTGCCATACAAAGCTGTGGCACAGCAACACCGGAGGCTAACGGGGCGCAGACATTACAGCAGAGTCGCATCTTATGACACAATCAAAACATTCATTCTGATAAACGCCTGCGCCCCAAGGGCCGGGAGACCCAGCCCCCGCGGCCGTTGCTGCACCCGCTTGCAGGGCACTCTTGGGGCCCACGACCAATTCGGTCACATTTTGGAGCAGACCTGCAACTCCGTCCCTGTGTCCTACGAATCGGACATACCAATTTCACACAATCTGGGCACCAACGGACCGTTTGGGGAGCCCTGCCCCAGAGATCGCGGACAGGGCCCTTGACGAATCAAGAAGCTGCTGGACCTCGTGACAGCAACTGCTGCTTAATCGCCGCTTAACGCCCACCACCGTCAATTACTCATCAGCTGCGGTCGCTTAAGCGAGACCCAGCTGCCCTGAATGGGGGACGGGGGGGGGGGGGGGAAGGAGAAAAGACGGACACCCTGGACCACACACCCTCCCCACGACCCTCATCACCAAATGAGGCATTGACAACAGCATGTCGGGTGTAAGCCGGTGCGCAAACAACCGTAAACCCGCCAAAAGGGGCTGCTTTGGTGTTGTCAATTTGAGGAACTTTTTTTTTTAATCGCACAGGCGTCCGACGCCGGGAAATGCGGTGCGTTTCGTCAATGTAAATTGAACACCTGAAATTGGCCTTACGATCCACTGCGCACAAAAGAACGTCGGTGCCGCTGATTGCGTCTCCCACAGCAACACCATCCCCACATCACGCCATTGCTTTTGCCCTGCGAATATCATATTTCTATTGCAGCTCCACAAATGTTGTGGCGAAAGAAATACGGTTCCAAATGAAATCGGTGAGAATAGCAAGCGTTCAGTGGATAAGGGCTCATTCAACCAGCTGCTCTGGATCTGGGCCAGAGTTTTTCTTAACCACAGGGGTGGGGGCGGGGGGTGATTTGAGGGACCCACCCACCCAGATTTTTGGCAACCCCACAGACCCACAAATGTCCCACACCCACCCGGGGGGGGGGGGGGGGCTATTGGACACCCACCCACCCACCCATCCACCCAAGCACCATAGGCAAAATGCCTTACCACAGGCAAAATGCCTTGACCAGCGCCTTTGGCGCTGACCCAAAGTCCCCCACAATGGCCTACCCTACGGGGGGAGGGGGGGGGGTGGCGGTTGGACACCCACCCACCCAGAAATGCTGACAACGCCCCTCCCCCCCGTAGGGTAGGACACACACCAAGAAAAACCCTGATCTGGGCATAAAGCCAATAACAATGTCATCCTCATGCACGATTCGCATCATCCATCACTAGACTACACCTTTGACGGCCAATAATTACAGAACACACTGTTGATCACTGGTGTACATTACAGCACGTACACGGAAAAGCTCTCTCAGATAGTCAGCTCATGTCACCTTTTTGTCCATTGACACCAACAGAACGTAACGAGTTGGACAGAACGGGATCAGTGAAGCGGCCGAGACAACCCTCAACAGGATGAGACAAATCGAGCGAAATTAGCGTATCGGGTTTGGGGATTCTACGCATGCTGTGGTAAAGCGAACCGCAGAAGAGTACATCAGCCAATAAACTTCATTGCGGAACGAATCAGGCATTATTCACGCATTAGTTAAGGCAGGGTAAGGCTGGAGAAGGTACAGAGCAAAGCACAGCAGGAATGAATTCACTGACCCAAGTGCAGCTCAAACATCATGGCACAAAGAACAGCTTTGGATCCCCCAAACGCCCGGCACATTTTGTTTGGCAATCGCCCAAACAGAACGTTGTGCCGGAGTACAATCTGCGACCCCCCCCACCCCGAAGCCTTGAACGGCTGGCTTTGGCATGCTGTCAAGCACCTTGTCGTTCCAAGCACCTTCTATATAGGGAAGCGAAGAAGCAAAGGGCGTCCTGCTCCAAATTATGGCACAAAAGCCCGGTGAAGGGCTGGAAGAACAACGGAAGAAAGGACCCCCGTTCAGTTTGTGCCAAAGGCATGATAAGAAAAGGGCGATTGCCCCGAACCCAGTGCCAAGTGACGGATGCGCGTGCCCTCCACACCCTGATCCCCAGTGGGCACTGGGTTTGGTTAGCCCTGAGGTGCCCAGCAGTCGCACCATCGCGAGAGATAATGGACTAAGGCTGAACCCGCACCAGATCAAACATGGACAACAGCCACCTCAGAGAAGATGCTGACATGACTTGGTGCGGGGCTCATCACCTGCGGGCGGAATGATAGTGGGTAAATTAGCATTGGGGCTGGATCTTGGAACGTCCAGCAGAGGGGCAAATGGACCCCACGCTAGCGGGGCACTGCGGCTCGTAGTACTTAGGGGGGATTCCTCTTCGCTTGGGTTCAGGCAATGCCACACAGTCGTGGACCTGGTGGACCAGGCAAGTAAGCGCAGGCCGCCAGAGAACATGGCGCGCGGAGGCTTCGGTTCCTCTTGCAAAGCTCCACAGTAAGCCCCTTGTTCAATCTCTTGCGACGCAATGTCGGAGGTGGACGGGGGGAGGGGCATAATGTGGAGCGTGGCCACTTGGGTTAGTGCTGACTAGTCCTCACCCTTCAATGCGCAGTCGAGGCAATTCAACGAGGGAAACGCCCACTCCGCCGGCGGTTTACCTCCAACCACCAAACCGCGTGTCCAGACTATCCTCCAGCAGAAAAAAAAAAGCACCATATCCTTCATAGAGAGCCCTGATGCAAAGCATCGCTCTCTGGCCCAATCGAATACCACGGCCCACTGAACCACAAGTCACCGTGGCCAAGAAAGATGGCCAAATGACGACGAGGTAATAGCAAGAGCAGCTACAACAGTTGCAACAGCAACAGCAGTTACAGCAAAAACAGCAACAATAACGATAACAATAACAATGATAAAAACCACCGCCACCACCACAGCAGCAACAACAGCAGCAGCAGCAGCAGCAACAGGAACAACAGTAACAACAATGACAACGGTAGCCACCACCACCACCACCACAACAACAACAACATCAAAGAGGCAACAACAGCTGCTGCTGCCTCATGCATCACAAATTACAACAGCGCTGTCACAATGGCTACCACCACTACAAATACAACACAACGCACGTCACGTTGTCCTTGGTGCCTGCAGCAAGGGCCCTCTTGCACAATTCCTCGGCAGCTTCCTCTGCCTCAAAACCCTCCTCGCGTAGTTTGCCCAGGAAAGCCATCACAGTGCCCTGCTCTAACACCCCCCATAGCCCATCGGAAGCAACGCAGACGATGCGCTTGTACACATCGTCCAAATGGGACGGCAGGTCAATGACCTCCACGTCTGGAACGGACACGATGCCCTTTGCAGTGGCCATGGGCCCCTCAAGACTGCGGCTCACCGCGTACTGATACTCGCCCACGTTGAGGCGCCAGCCCCCAAGGCCACACACCGGCAGCGAGTATCCCCGCCCCTCGGCCCGACCCTTCGTCAGCCGCTCCTGCTCCAGCGCGTCCTCCGGCGTGTGGTCACGGCTGCTGTGCTCCAGCACCCACCCCTCCGCCACCCTCGCGGCCATGACCGTGCGCGAGTCGCCGCAGTTGAGCACGAAGGCCGTCTCGAACTCCTCCGAGACCAGCACCACGGCGCCGGTGGACCCCGCGTACAGGTCGTCGCTGCTGATCCAGGCCTTGACCCGGCCCTCCCGGCGGTCCCACTCCGCCATGCATGCCTCCGGGTCCGTGCACGCGTTCAGGTACGTGTCGCACGCGCTGGTCCACGCGGTCGTGAGGCAGTCCTTCAGCGCCGGGACCGTGATGCCGCCCGCTTTGCCGGCGGTGCGGACCGCGCGCGCGAACATCACCGGGAGCTCGGCCGCGAGGTGGTGCGAGGCCTCGCTGCCGCAGTGGCCGTCGAAGACGCCGGCGACGTACAGCTCTTTGGTCTGGGACTTCAGGTGCTTCAACACGAACGCGTCCTCTTGGGTCGCCCGCTGCCCCTTCACTTGCCAGGCCCCGCAGCCCACGACGCCCCCTTCGGACTTCGCGGCGGTTTGCGGCGCGGCGGGAGTCCGGGGCACCCCGTCGACCTCGAGCCTCGCGCCGTAGAACTTGCCGTCCACGATGCCGTCGTCGGCGTCTTCGACGGTGAGAAGCACCCGCGCCTTTTTCAGGGGCTTGCGGCTGAATTGGACGCGGACGCGCCGGGCCCTGCGGGGCTGGCTCTGGATTAACTTGATGGCCCTGCGGAGGAGGCGGAGGTGGTAGCACACAGCACGTCCCTGTGCGGCGTGAAGCGGTGCACAACAGCCCGTAGGAGTGCTCGCAGGGCAGTGTGGTCAGGCACAAAACCGCCCTCAGACCAGGGGCTGGTCGGTGCGCAAGGCGGTCGTTGCGCAAGGGGCTTCAATGGTCAGGTCGCAATGTGCGCCTTGGGCGCTGGCCGCGCCTGCTCCCCGCCACTATCAGTGCCCACTGCCCCACGCTGTTCGCTTCCGGTGCATCCAGGTCCACCGCTGTGCTCTGGCCGGTGATCCCTCGCTGAATGGTTTGCGTTGCGGGCGCTGGGACTCTATCGGGTCAGGCGTACGCCCTCGTTCGCGGTCACTCCTGATCTGGGCGCGCTCTGGCTGGCCCCACTCGGCCCTCGGATGTCAGGCAATCTTAAGGTCCTTAGGCTTGAAAACCCAGTGGGTACGGGGCGATGGCGCGGTGGTTACTTACGTTGCGCAAGGGGCGGGGGTAGGGGGGGTACCTCCACCGCTCTCCCCCCCCCCCCCTCCCGGACCTCACATCTCCCATGGACCTCCTCAGGGCACAGATCACCTGTCGAACCCGCCGCCCTGTTCACTGACGTTGAAGTCCCCGACCATCGTCAGGCGGTCTCCGACCCGCAGCCTCCCCAGTTTGGCGGCTTGGCTGCCCGGGTTGATCCCGCGGATGAACACGTCCCCTTCGCGGGCGTTCACCGTGGCTTCCTCCCAGAGCCGCTGGTCCTCCGGCGACAGCTCGTCCCCTTGGCCCACTTCGTCGTACTTCGTGCAAAGCACGAGCCCGAAAGGCTCCGACCGGGAAAAGCTCGCCACCACCGAGAGCGGCCGCATGAACATCGCGGAATCCGGCGGCATGGGGCAAGTGTCGCTGTTTTCCACGACCGCTTGGAAGTACGCGGTCGTGGGGTCGTCGGGCGCGAGCGCCTCGTCGGAGGTGAGCGCCTCCAGCGCCTTGGCGGAGGACGCGCGCTCCACCGGATCGGGCTGCAGCATGCTTCCCAGGAGCTTCCACAGCCTCGGGTCCTGCGCGAAGTGCTGCAGTCCTGCGCGGATGCCTTTGGGCAGCACCGTAGTCTCCAGTTGGCTTCCAAGCCACGCATCTAAGTCCCAGTTCACGGTCTAAGCAAAGATGTCAGTGGCGGGGCATCGGGGACAACATCAGGGCTTCTTTTGAGCAGGGGGGGGGAGGGGGGGAGGGGGTTTTGGACCCAAAACTTGGTGTACCAAAAATGGCCTGACCAGATTTTCCCTATTGTAAATTTCGTTTTTTCCCACTATGGTCACTTTGGTCTGGGGAGGGGCGGAGGGGGTTTGGGGGGAGGCCCCCCCCCCTTGGTTTTTAATTATTCTAAAGAAGCCCTGGACAACATGCATCAGCAGCATTCCTCCCCTTCAGGGATAAATGAGACGTACCCTCGTGCCAGCAGCACTGGCTGTAGTCCTCTAGTCTCACACGTGGTGAGCAACTCTGCCAAAAATTCAAGCAAAACCTTCGGCAGGCAGAGTGAGAGTATGTGTGTGTGTGTGAACTGAACATCTAACAGAACGGTGCAGGGCAATATTAACCAAAACTCATGATGCTGTGGCTTCCCCAACGCTACTCGGTTGCCCAACAAGGAGCATTTTGTGTGTGAAAGCAACAAGGGTGCCCAACACGGAGGTCCAGTGTGCAGTTGCATGCGCGCACTACCGTGCTGGCTCTGGTTGGGGGAGACCTTGTTGTTGGACTTCAATGGTGATGCCCCATTTCGGTTGTCATGGGTGGGGAGGGGCGCGGCGGAGGACGGGCGGTAGACGGCAGAGGGGGGGGTAGGACCTCGCTCGGGTTAGGCATAGCTGTGGGCACGGGCCTAGTGACACCTCGAGCTGCTGGCGAAATGCGACCATGTTGCGCTCGTCGGCGAGATTGGGGAACACCATCTGCAGGTACACCATCGCGACGGAGAAGACGTCGAACCGCAACGGCGCTTTGTCAGGGTCCGTGAACACCTCCGGCGCCGAGTAGATGGGCGACACGGCCGCGCGGCCCTTCTCCAGCCCCACATACTCCGTCCCTTCCCCAAAGAGGCCCAGCAGTCCCCTGCGGCCGTTGCTGGTGGGCTCCAGGTCGGCGGAGGATCCGAAATCGATGATTCGGAGGGTACCGGAGTCGGGGTCGAGCAGCATGTTCGCGGGCTTGATATCCCGGTGCACGATAGCGCAGCGGTGGCAGGCTTTGGCGCACTGCAGCAGCTGGAACAGCAGCCGCCGCAGCGCCGCGTCGCGCGTGCCGTCCCACTGAAGCTCCGTCATCATCAGCGACACGGCGTCGTGGTCCTCCGGGTCCTTTTGGGGGTCTGCGAGCTGCAGCTCGTGGGCCTTGAGAATGACTTCCTCCAGCGTCTTCACGAACTTCTGACGACACATTGAACAAATGCAATACCGGGTCTTGCCACCAAAGGCATGGCGTAGGGACGTGCCCAGGTCTACCTCTGAACCGCCCGGGGCAGTGTCAAATTGTGCCTCCCCTGTTCATGGGCCAGTACGCGGGCTGGGGGCAGGCGGGTGGGGTCGCCGGCCTCTACAAAAAAAGCGTGGCAAACGGCGACAGCGGTGCCGCCACTGCGGCGAAACGCAAGCAAAATTGCAGTTTTCCTGTTTGTGCCGTACGTGACCACAATCTCCCCTTCTCTGGACACCATCGCCCTTTCAGACGGAGAGACCGCGGTCCTGTGGTGGCGTGCGGCCACAACAGACTTCAGGTCGGGGTGCGCCACAGGGCCGACGTTTTGATCCGGACTATCGTCTGTTCCGATACGAGTACAGGGCGGCTCCTGCGGTGGTCACTGACTTGTACAACGGGAAGTGCAAGGCCACTGCGACCCAAAAGAGCGCCAAACCCGGCGTTGGTGGGGGATGGTGCACAGTCAGAGGGTCTGGGAGGCCTGGGCCCAGCCGGAGATTGGCGGGCGGAGGGGAAACATGCGGTCCACATGGCTCCAGATTTGCCGTACTTTACACTGTGTGACCTGGTTTCCCATCAACCCATAGCTTTTGGGGGGGGGGGGGGGTTGGCACGAGGCCATGGTGTTGCTTCGTTTGCCGTTGGCAGCGCCTGTTGGCCTCTCGCCACTGCGCATCCCGACCCCCTGTGCGTCGGAACGTGTTCTGGTTGTGTCAACTGGGGGGTATTTCGGGATCGCGGCAGCTCAGGCTTGTTCTAGAACAGGTGGAGGAAAATTGGCTTGCACGGGGGGAGAGGTCATTCGAGCCCCTTTCCCAGAACCCCCCCTTCTGGGCTCCCGTGACAGGGACCCCCAGCGGCCTGACAGGCTGACGGGACCCCCAGACTGCCGATGGGGGAGGGTGGGGGAGGGGGGGGGGGGGGGGGCTGAGGTACCTTAACACATATGACTCAAAATGATCCCCTGCGATGCGCTGATCATTTTGAGGTATGTATCATGGGGAATTTTTTTTGAAAAAAAGAATCTTCCAGGCCGCTCCATGGGGCAGGTGGTAAGTCATCATTAGAGTTTTTAGACTAGCCTCTTTGGACTAGCCTCTTTGGACTAGCCTCTTTGGACTGGCCTGTCACGAGAGCTCCTTTCTCAGAAACCCGGCCCTCCTTCTGGGGGCTCGAACGCCCCCCGTGGGTGACATTCCGTCTGGTTGTTGCTCCTTTACTGGGCCCTGGACAGTCACCCGTTCTTCTCTTCGCATGTTGCGTCGGGTTGCTGCTTTCTGTCGGCCGCTGCGGCGGGTGCTCTTGCTGGTGTCATTTCCGCATTCGCGGAGCCCAGTAGTTGGTGTGTTGGGGCTGTGCTGAATGTGGCATGGTGTGCCGTTTGCGCGTCAGCGGCGCCCAATAGTTGGCGTATTGAGGATTTGCTGGTTGTTGCCGGGGTCGTTTGACTGTTTTTGCTGTCCACGTGCCACTGTCCACGGGCCGTCCGTAGCCTGCCTCGTTGTGTTTCTGTGTGCGTGAGGCCCAGGTGCCCTGTTCCTCCACGCGCTGTCCCGGCCGTCCACCATATGTCCTTTTCCCCCTCACGGCTGGTCTGCCCCTGACGGGCTCCCGCTCCTGCTGGGCAAACAGCCCATCTGGGCTGCGGGAGACACCCCCCACCTGATGCCGGTTGAGCAGGGGTTGCCCTGGCACCCGGTAGCGACGGGGCTGGCTGGCCAAGCCATCCCCTTTATTGTCGCTGCCTCCCATGCGCACGCTCTGCCATCCGCTCCATTCTGGTTCCCTGCTCCCGCTGTTCTGGTTGCCTCTCCTGCCTTGCTGTGCCCCTCCTCCTTGTCTGATGTGCTCGCCCTTGTCCCTCCTGGTGTGGCTCCCACGTTCTGTGTGTCTATGTTGCTCCTCCCCTTGTTTGTTGGCGCTCCTGGGTGCCCCTGTCGCGCACCCCCTCCTGTCCTGCCTGCCTGCCCCCCTGTACGAGGATTTCACATCTCCGTACGACGTGGACTGTCCCGTGTGCGGTTGGCTGGTCACAGCCCTGTTGCCACCCCCGTGGCGGGCACCTCCTGGCGCGCGGGGCGCAGCTCCCGCCCTTGTGGAGTACGTGGGCACCTTGTAGAGGGAGGGTGGGGGGGGGGGGGGGTTGCTGATGGCTCGCTCGGCGTGCGCTGCATTTGGTGGTTGCTGCAGTGCTCGCACCTCATGGTTCCCTTGTGTATTGTTGTGTGTCCTGTTGGGGCTCGTCTCACCGCCGTGTGTGGGGCGGCTCTGTGCCCAATTGCTTTGCTGCTTGCATTCCTCCCAATTTCGGGCTCTTTCTTTTTCTTCTGGCACGCTCACTGCTGCTAGTGTGCGGCGCCCGGGGGGGGCGACATGTCGCTCCCTGCATCCCCTTGTGGCTGTTGGGTTGTCCCACTTGCAGTTGGGTGGTACCAGGGGCACCGGGCACTTTTGCACATGTCTCCAAATCTACAAACTGACCTGTCACTGTTGTTTGTTGGGGTTGTTCTGGGGTGAATGTGGTGCATTGTTGCTCTTTTGCTTTATGGGCTGCCGAGGGGCTCCCCGTTTGAGGACTTCACTCCGGGCTGTCCACGCCTCGGAGCTAGGGGGGGAATCTTTGCACTGCGCGCGCACTGTGTGCGCACTGCGCCCTACTTTTAGACTATGTTCCCCCCGAAGAGCCCCCAAGCACACCCCTTGGAAACGCCCTATAGAAACCATGAACATCATTGTACTCCTTTTGCTGCTCGGTCAACGTCTTTCGACCGATAAATGGCCATGCCACATGGAGGCGCCCCTTGTATGCACCATCCATGGAGCCAATCTCATAATCCATATAATGTCCCTTCACCCTTTTGGGCCCCTCGCGATCCCAAATGAGAACATCCGCCGATGTCCCTGGGGCCAACGGACAAATCCAAACGATGTTGCCCAAGCTGTCAATGGCAACCGTAACTTTGTATACACACCCGGCATATTTAGGATTAAACAAGACATCGCAAAGGATGCCTCCTATGGATGCAATGGGCATGCTATCTACGTAGTGCGTCACGAAATATGGAAAGTGTGGGACGTGGTCCCACTCCGACAATCTTTCCGCCCATCGAATTTCAGCGACAACACCATTCAAGTAAGAACGAACACGATGCACACTTGCCCACCAAGCCTCCTCAGAGCACCCTGTTGCTCCAGAGAGGAGATGAGCACACCTATGAGGTGGAGTGTGTTTGAGGAAGAAAAAGAAGCGGAACAAATGTTCGCGTGGAAGTAAATCATCATGCGCATACTTTAGCCAAAACTCCTCGGCAGAGTGGGCATCAATACCCATATAACTGATTTGCGTTCTTAGGGACCGAGTTCCACCACAACGCTTAATCCACCACTCAACACCATCTTTTTGCAGGTCTCGGGGGTCCCCAAACAAAGGGGGACAAAATCAGAAGTCAAAACCTCCGCTAGGGGTCACCATGATGCCCCTAGGGGCCCCTAGTATCTCAAAGTATGGGTCTCTAGTACGGCCAGACGCCCAAATAGTTGCACTGCGCGCGCACTGCGCTTGAGGCACCCCCAGGGACTCGTGTGAGTCCAGCCCCTGGTTGGTCGTGTGCAGTGACCACCAATGGTTTGGACGCTGTGTCTCATAAGCATGCCCAAGGCCCCTGCACTAGGCCCTGGTGACAAAACTTAGCTACTCGCGGACAGTACATGTTTTAGGTCGCTACCCAATGGACAACCGCATAGCCGGCTGCCAACCCCCCGCAGGGGCGACCCCCTTACTTAGGTTTGGGTTGCCTTCTCCTCATGGTGTGGTTGGGATGGTGATGGCTCCCGGGAGTGCATCAGCCCCCCCCCACCCCCCCAGGCGCACGCAAGCCAATTTTGCACCTCCCAATGGGGGGAAGGGGGGGTTTGGCACAAGGCCTCGGTATTAGGTTGTTTGCCTTGGGCAGGGGAGGGCGGGGTGGTCCAAGGGTTTGTGCACCAAAATTGGCCCGAAAATCTGTTCCCTTCAGGAAATCCAATTTTCGCCCGAGGAATTTGTTTCACGGGCCAGGGGCCGGCAGTCTGAGGAGGGGGGGGGGGGGGCTCATCTTGTTCCCATTCCAGCACAAGGCTGCAGGCAGCTCAGGCCGACACACCCACCCACACCCGCAAACAGCAACGGCAGCTCGTGGAGTCGTGGGGGGCAGGGCCTTGTTTCAACTCCGTGTCTGCTTTTGCCCCCCCTCTGCCCCGGACCTGCCCTCCGTTGATGTCCTCCCACAAGAGCCAGGGTCGGCCTTTCGAGTCGGCGTGCAGGCCCACGTACGGGGCGGTGTGCAACAACGCGGGGTCCTCCATCTCGTCCTCCTCGGCGGCCTGCGCCACCTTCGTGTTGCTGTGGTGCTCCACGAGCAGATAGTCCGTGCACCGCGCCGCCCTCGCCGAGTCCACCGACCTCCCGTTGCCGTCCTGCTCCGCCAGCTCCGCGCCAGTCCACGCCCGCTTGGCGACCACGCGCAACTCCACGTCATCATCCTTCGCCCGCCAACGCCCTGCGTAAACACAGCCATAAGACCCGCTGCTGATCTCGTCCTCGAGCTCAAGTGTACCGGACAAAGTGTCAGTGTCGAGAGCCGTTGCCACAGCGGACAGCGGCGCGAGGGCGCGGCGCGGGCGCGGCAGCCGCTGCCGAGTGCCAGTACAAGCCGCAACGCCGATGGCACGCGGGGCGTCGGGGACAAGCTCCAGAGTCAGCGGTGTGGACTGCGGGTCGGCGCGCCGGGCCCGGCGGTGCAACATCGCCCGCGCGTACAGCCCCGCCCCAACGAGCGCGACCCATACCGCAGCGGGAACGTGCCCGAGCACAGGGCTTGTGGCAGGGGCAATGCGCTGACCAGCGTTGGGGTCCCTGCCTCTCGCTGGGAGCCCAGGTGTGGCCACGATGTTGAGCCCGGTCGGACGTGCATAGCGGCTCATGCTGGCCTGCGACGCAGCCGGGGGTCGATGGTGTGGGGCCATGCGTTGGGGCTGGGCGCGCGGAAGCGGGTCTCGGAGCGAGGCTGAAAGGCGGATGGTGGCGGGCCCTTGGCGTCCAGTTGGATCCCACGGGCTGCCGGTCGATGAGCACACGAGAAAGCCCACGGCTGCGACAGTGGCCACTGCCGCACTGAGGGGGCCGCAGAACGGCCTGGAGCAGCCTGGCCCCACATCCGGGAGGGCTGACGTCTGTCCCAGCGGCATCAGCGACTTGGTGCTGGACATGGGGATCCCAACGCTGACGAGACAAGTGATCAACGGGGCTGCACCTTCCGTGACCTTCACGTAGAGGGTGGTCCGAAACGCAGATTCTGTTGGCCAGGGTTGAAAACCGCTGGTGAGACGGATTTCCCTACTCACCCCTGAACACCTCAACACCCATGCCCCCCTATGCCCCGCCCCATGAACCACGCAGGCAACTGCCAGGCAGCCCCCTTGCACCCCCCTAGGCCACACACCCCTAATGCATTCCTCATGCACCCCGATGGGGATCCCGTCACTTTGATGAGCACCGTTGACGCCACCCTGGCCCACTGCCTACGTGCGCACACCACAGCTCAGGCACAAACGTATTGGTAAGCGTAGAGCCATGTCGCACTGGGATCACTGTTAAAGCACGTCGAGACTGGGCGATATGAGTTGCATGGGACCAGCGAGCATCCGCCGCGGTGCAATCATGCCTTGGATGCGGATCCTGGATTCGAACCCGACTACCTGCCAATTAGCCACCACTCTTCGAGTACATATATCTATTCCTTCCTGTAGCGTGCTACAGGGACGTCAGGCACAAGGATTTAGGGCGAATTCGTCAATCTGATCAGGTGGTTGACCACTGAGCTGCCTGCTTCAGTGGTGGGGTTGGGCAGGCCCTCCAGGTTGGAACATGACCCTTCACAGGACTCTTCCAGTGGGGTAGGCTGGGAATCGGACCCGTGGCGGAGTACGGGAGTCTGGGAGTATGGGAGTGGGGCAGTGTTGTGATGGATTTGACTTGGAGAAAAGCCATTGCTATGGATGTTGGGGCTGCTGTGGCTGTGGCTGAGGCTGTGGCTGCAGATGTGGATGCAGATGTTGATGTGGCTCTCGCTATGAGTGTGGATATCTCCAAAACATTGTTGAGGGGACTTGGCAATTCTGCTCAGGGGTTGAGTGGTGCCCTGGCCTGATTCATGCCACCCATCATGGCATCATCGATATTATCACACCCACAGCGCTGCCAGCATCCTCCTTTGGGTTCTTTGGTCCCAACTACAACTTCAACTACAGGCCAGGAAAAACGTGCCTTACCCAGCTACTCTACCTGCTGCCGTACACCACCTAGGTGCCAAGAGCTATGCTTGAAAGACCAGAGAGGGCCTGCCCAACGGTACGCCCCCGAGCGAGAGCACGGCCGATATCAAGGAAAATGACGGTCAGACGTGGATCCAGTGCTTTCTGTTAGTGAGTCAGAGAGTCAGTGAAACGGATGTACTGCATGCAAGGTTCCCGAAGTGCGCTAAAGGGGGTAATGGGGAGAGCACCCCCTTGCGCTAGCACAGCCTGGTCTAAGCACGGCATCCCGCGCCTCTGTTTGTTCTGACAGCAGGTTTTATGGTCAAGAATGCACCATAAACTACTTGCCTGCGGGTTGCGTGTCTTGTGTAAGCACTGCATTGAAGCACAGCAAGTGATTGCTGTCACTATTGTACTGCGTGTTTAGTTTGGGGTCACGGTTTCCCAATGCAGAAACATTTAGGTGGGTTTGCAACACAACATGATTCCTTTTGACTAAGGGAACGGGTTTCTCCTAAAGGCATTCCTCTCTTTCATCTTAGATTGGATGTGGGCTAAGAACAGAGGTGAGGGCACATGCTTGGGGTTCTGCTTGTGCCTCTTGTGGACCGAGACGTTAGGATCATGGCTTCCTTTCCAATATGATCCCCACATATTTTGGGCGAAATCCGAGGCATTGGAACAGAGCTTTTCTCCCATGTTGCACTTCCCTGCTTCTGATAACACCCGTTCGATGAACCCAATCCCCAAGAATTATAGGATCTTTATAGTGTGGAGAGGTGCTTGCCCCCAGCCAAGATGGGTCACCCTCCTCCCTCCTTGAAGCAGCCGCACCCACCATCCCCTTCCTCTTCCACCCGCCTGCCCCCACCTCATCCCACCCTTCATTGTTTGCTAATTGCAACAATTGCCCCAAGACTCACATAGCTGGCCCCCAACTGTCCGCTCCCACCCCACCTGTGTCTGCTACTCTGCAACCTGCATGCACCATGTGCCTGTCAGTCTGTTTGCTTGTGGCCTAACTAACGGACCACGTCATGCGGCTCGCTCCATCCAGGTATCGCATTGGTGTGGGGGGGCATACATTCCAATATGTCCTGTCACCACCATTCCTTTTCAAATTGGTTGCAAACTGAACATTTGGGGGAATCCTTGCACTGCGCACGCACTGCGCGCTACTTTTAGACTATGTTCCCCCCGAAGAGCCCCCAGGCACACCCCTTGGAAACGCCTTTAGAACTAGGTGACCCAAACTGCCCCAGCTCAACAAAGTTGGAAACTACCTTCCCTTCACATAACACACATCATGCACATCTGGAAAAGCCATGAACAACGCATTGGTCGCCACCCTCAACAACACACAACCGTCTTTTTGTTCCATTGTCAACTAATTGAGAATACCCAACTTGTGTGCACAACATGACACAGTTGCAGAATTAGTATGTCACATTGTCACATGTGTGTCTGTCAATGCAATCCGTACAATATTGCACTTCACAATTGTCACACATGGACATTTTTTCAGGGTCAGACTTGGTGCAACAAAGGGCACATACATCCCCATCATCATCCACAACATCCTCATCATCATTGTCCTCCTGTGTAGGTGCGGTCCATACATTTGTAGGTATGTGTTCCCATGGACCATATGGAGGGTACTGTACTTGTCTTCGAATCAAAAATTGCTGCAAATGTAAGAGTAAGAGGGCGGAAGTGCTACGCAACCCCTGCATTTTGGGGGTCTAATGCTCCCCCATGGTGCGGAGAAATCGACGTAGAAAAAGAGTGGATGGGGTGGAAATGAGCAAAAAATGTGTGCAAAAAAGTAGAAATGGGTGAAACAAGGTGAAAATCCAAAAATGCTACATCCCCAATACATCAGAACCTACTACCAAACAACAATGATGCCCAAAGTACCACAAAGTATGGGTTTCTACTACGGCCAGACGCCCAAATAGTTGCACAGCGCGCGCAATGTGCTCTAGGCACCCCCTTTGTTGTACACAAGTCTGTGTGGATTGGCTGGTGAATTGGGGGCATTTTAGGGTAGGGCCGGAGACCTCCGATTTGCCGCCATAAAATTTTCCAGCAGGTCCATCACATTTTGTTGCACCTAGGTCCATCACATTTTGTTGCACCTCCAGGTCACTACCCCCTTCCTCCCCCTGTCCAAACAACGGTAAAAATCCAAAAAGTTGCCGAAACAACACCTTGCGTTGTTTGGACAAAGGCGTTGTCTATGCGCCCCCTCACAAGACACAAGCAGTGAAAGGAAATGGTGCATCATTCACTTGAGCCTGTGGATGCTTCCGTAACGGCGTGGGGTCTGGTCTGGGACCAGCAACTTGTCTCGAAGACGACATTGGTCAAGGATAGAGAGCAGTACACGGTGCACAAAGCGGATGAGATCAACGTCGTCGTAGGTCCAATCGTCCCGTTGCTGGTCCGACTTGTTCCCCTCCATCACAAGGGCAGCAAATGGGACGGCAATAAAGGCACCTCCGTTTGCATGACACCACCGGGCCATTGTAAAATCACTGGGCTCGGTTGGCAACTCAGGGACTCTCAGGGCTTGGCTGAGTGCGAGAAATCGGCACGGGCCTCCTGCAAACATGTACATAATTGTGTGCACACACCCATACCAACGGCTCAGATGCTGAGACTTTGCAACAGAACAGGAACAAGACCAGAGTGACCAAATCCCAAGTACGTGCTTGTCAGAAAGTATTGACAGTGATCAGGCCCTTGCATCAGCAATCGGAAGTGCTAAAGACCCAAGACGCGCCAAGCCACCAGATGGTGATGCACATCCCCTCCCGACTAAGGACCAGGACGTTCCCTAACTGGGGGGGGGGGGGATGAAATGGGGTGTTACACCCAAAACAGCTCTAGGTTGTTACAGTGGGGTACAGAAAATTGTACCTGTTGGGAATGGAACCACTGCCTAACTATCTGCTGGTGTGGTGTTACACCAACTCGCATACACCCAGCGCCTGCCAGAATGCTGCAATAAAGTGTCAACACAGTGGACACCATGTCCAAAAAAAAATCCTAACCCACTCTTGGGGTGCCTAACCCTAATCAAGACTGAAGATAGGGACCGAGCTGGTGGGGGAGGGAACATCAGCTATGACTGGTGAGGGACATCAAGAATGATTCACACATTGATGGCTCTTGACAAAGTGAAATCAGCTTGCAAGTGAACCCCATCACCACGAGGCCCACTTTCAAGGCTTTTTGGACTTTTGAGGGGCCAAAATGCCCCAAAATGGGCTCAAAATGGGCTCATTTCACCCGTTTGTGCACCCCAAATGGTCTAGGATGAGGTTTGGAAAAATGCGTTTTTGACCCATTTTTGACCCATTTTTGGTCCAAAACAGCCCATTTTCAAGGCATTTTGGGATTTTCGGAGGATCAAAATGGGCCACCACAAGCTCAAAATGGTCCAAGAACACTTGTTTTAGCGTCGCACATGGTCTAGGATCATTTTTGAGAAAAGTCATCTTTTTGCCCCTATTGGACCCTGTTGACCCATTTGGGCACCCACCAGTTTGGGCTTGAGCCTGCAGCTTGCCGCAGCCTAGTGGGCCTAGGGATTGGGGTCTAGGCGTCCGTTTGGGCAATTCTGAGGGGTGGAAAGCACAAAAAGTGGGGGGTTGCGGGTGGAGTAGGTGCCCTCGGAATCGCATTTTGAGCCATGTGGCCAAATATATGGCCTATTCTTGGTTTGTGGCTGGTGGCATTTGGTGCTTTTGGGGGGCCTTTTTGGGCCGTTTCCAGGACATATTAGGAGTTAGAGGGCCGCAAAGAGCTCGTTGACACGGGGAAGTCAAGCCACACGTGAAGTGTACCCACCGTTTCCCTTCGTTTGTCCTTTTTGAATGTGTTCCAGGGCTTTTTTGGCCCAAAAATGGCTGTTTTTGGCCCTAAACTGCAGTTTTTGAAACTGAGGTCCACCACTTGTGAATCCCGTTCCCGGCCGCCACTGTAGAGTTTCTTGCTCAAACTTTGTGTGATTGTACTTCACACCCATAGGTATCGTGCACCACAATTTCAACCAAATCCAATGCACCACGGCGGAAGTCTGATATTTCCCCATTTCGCGCGTGTTGCTGCTTGCTGCTTGCTTGCTTGCTTGCTGCTAAACCTGGTAGGTCCACCCTAGACACTAAAAAGGGTTATAAAACCAAGACTAGTTGCACCATCTCGGTGACCCTAACCCTAACCAGGATTGAATGTTGGGACCGAGCTGGTGGGGGAAGGAACATCGTCTAGGAGACTTCAACGACAAATGAGGTATGCACTGGAAAGTGGATGAGAGCGGCTCAAAAGGCGCTCAAAATGAGTTTAGTCCCAAAACAGCCCATTTTCAAGGCATTTTGTGATTTTGGAGTGGCCAAAATGGCTTGCAATGGGCTAAAAAAAGGCCTCATTTCACTTGTTTAGGCACCCCAAATGGTCTAGGATAATTTCTAGAAAAACATATTTTTGACCCATTTTTGATTGATTTCTGGTCCCAAAACAACCCATTTTCAAGGCATTTTGTGACTTTGGAGGGGCCAAAATGGCTTGTCTTGGGCTCAAAATGGGCTCATTTCACTTGTTTAGGCACCCCAAATGGTCTAGGATCATTTTTGAAAAAACTCATTTTTGACCCATTTTTAACCCATTTTTTGTCTCAAAACAGCCCATTTTCAAGGCATTTTGGGATTTTAAGAGGGCCAAAACGGGCCACCATGAGCTCAAAACGCGCCAAAAACAATTGTTTGGGCATTCCGTGTGGTCCAAGGTATTTTTTGAAAAAAGTTATTTTGTTTGCACCAGGTGGACCCTGTTGACCCATTTTGGCACCCACCTCTTTGGGCTACCTCTTGCAGCTTGCTACAGCCCACTGGGCCTAGGTATGGGGGTCTAGGCGTCGGTTAGGGCAATTTTGAGGGGGTGGAAACCACCAAAACTGGATGGTTGTGGGTGGATTAGGTGCACTCGGAATCGCGTTTTGAGCCACGTAGCCGAAGATATGGTCTGTTTTTGGTTTGGGACTGTCGGGGGCCAATGTGCACAATCTGGGGATTTTGGGGGCCTTTTGGGGGCGGTTCGCGGACATATTGTGGAGTCGGAGGGCCCTAGAGGCAGCCCTTCAACACGCGGAAGTCTAGCTGCATATGTACAGTAGCCACTATTTTCCTTCATTTTGCCATTTTCAGCAGGCTCAAGGGCGGTTTGGGACAAAAAAGGGCTGATTTCGGCCCTAAATTGCAGATTTGGAAATGGAGGTCAGGCACTTGCAACGCCCGTTCCCGGCCGCCACCGTTGAGTTTGTGGCTCATACTTTGTGTGCTTGTCCCTCACACCCATAGGTAGCACTCACCAAAAAGTTGGCTGAATCCGAAGCACAACGATGGAGCTGTGGTTTTCCCCCATTTCACACGTGCTAGCTGCTTGCTTGCTACTTGCTGCTTGCTGCTTGCTTGCTACTTGCTTGCTTGCTGCTTGCTTGCTACTTGCTTGCTTGCTGCTTGCTTGCTTGCTCCTTGCTTGCTTGCTGCTTGCTTGCTTGCCAAACCTATTAGGTCCACCCTAGACCCTGAAGAGGGTTATAAAACCAAGACTACTTCCTCCAGCGCGGTGACCCTAATCAAGACTGAAGATAGGGACCGAGCTGGTGGGGGAGGGAACATGAGCTATGACTGGTGAGGGACATCAAGAATGATTCACACATTGATGGCTCTTGACAAAGTGAAATCAGCATGCACGTGAACCCCATCACCACGAGGCCCACTTTCAAGGCTTTTTGGACTTTTGAGGGGCCAAAATGCCCCAAAATGGGCCCAAAATGGGCTCATTTCACCCGTTTGTGCACCCCAAATGGTCTAGGATGAGGTTTGGAAAAATGCGTTTTTGACCCATTTTTGACCCATTTTTGGTCCAAAACAGCCCATTTTCAAGGCATTTTGGGATTTTCGGAGGATCAAAATGGGCCACCACAAGCTCAAAATGGTCCAAGAACACTTGTTTTAGCGTCGCACATGGTCTAGGATCATTTTTGAGAAAAGTCATCTTTTTGCCCCTATTGGACCCTGTTGACCCATTTGGGCACCCACCAGTTTGGGCTTGAGCCTGCAGCTTGCCGCAGCCTAGTGGGCCTAGGGATTGGGGTCTAGGCGTCCGTTTGGGCAATTCTGAGGGGTGGAAAGCACAAAAAGTGGGGGGTTGCGGGTGGAGTAGGTGCCCTCGGAATCGCATTTTGAGCCATGTGGCCAAATATATGGCCTATTCTTGGTTTGTGGCTGGTGGCATTTGGTGCTTTTCGGGGGGCCTTTTTGGGCCGTTTCCAGGACATATTAGGAGTTAGAGGGCCGCAAAGAGCTCGTTGACACGGGGAAGTCAAGCCACACGTGAAGTGTACCCACCGTTTCCCTTCGTTTGTCCTTTTTGAATGTGTTCCAGGGCTTTTTTGGCCCAAAAATGGCTGTTTTTGGCCCTAAACTGCAGTTTTTGAAACTGAGGTCCACCACTTGTGAATCCCGTTCCCGGCCGCCACTGTAGAGTTTCTTGCTCAAACTTTGTGTGATTGTACTTCACACCCATAGGTATCGTGCACCACAATTTCAACCAAATCCAATGCACCACGGCGGAAGTCTGATATTTCCCCATTTCGCGCGTGTTGCTGCTTGCTGCTTGCTTGCTTGCTTGCTGCTAAACCTGGTAGGTCCACCCTAGACACTAAAAAGGGTTATAAAACCAAGACTAGTTGCACCATCTCGGTGACCCTAACCCTAACCAGGATTGAATGTTGGGACCGAGCTGGTGGGGGAAGGAACATCGTCTAGGAGACTTCAACGACAAATGAGGTATGCACTGGAAAGTGGATGAGAGCGGCTCAAAAGGCGCTCAAAATGAGTTTAGTCCCAAAACAGCCCATTTTCAAGGCATTTTGTGATTTTGGAGTGGCCAAAATGGCTTGCAATGGGCTAAAAAAAGGCCTCATTTCACTTGTTTAGGCACCCCAAATGGTCTAGGATAATTTCTAGAAAAACATATTTTTGACCCATTTTTGATTGATTTCTGGTCCCAAAACAACCCATTTTCAAGGCATTTTGTGACTTTGGAGGGGCCAAAATGGCTTGTCTTGGGCTCAAAATGGGCTCATTTCACTTGTTTAGGCACCCCAAATGGTCTAGGATCATTTTTGAAAAAACTCATTTTTGACCCATTTTTAACCCATTTTTTGTCTCAAAACAGCCCATTTTCAAGGCATTTTGGGATTTTAAGAGGGCCAAAACGGGCCACCATGAGCTCAAAACGCGCCAAAAACAATTGTTTGGGCATTCCGTGTGGTCCAAGGTATTTTTTGAAAAAAGTTATTTTGTTTGCACCAGGTGGACCCTGTTGACCCATTTTGGCACCCACCTCTTTGGGCTACCTCTTGCAGCTTGCTACAGCCCACTGGGCCTAGGTATGGGGGTCTAGGCGTCGGTTAGGGCAATTTTGAGGGGGTGGAAACCACCAAAACTGGATGGTTGTGGGTGGATTAGGTGCACTCGGAATCGCGTTTTGAGCCACGTAGCCGAAGATATGGTCTGTTTTTGGTTTGGGACTGTCGGGGGCCAATGTGCACAATCTGGGGATTTTGGGGGCCTTTTGGGGGCGGTTCGCGGACATATTGTGGAGTCGGAGGGCCCTAGAGGCAGCCCTTCAACACGCGGAAGTCTAGCTGCATATGTACAGTAGCCACTATTTTCCTTCATTTTGCCATTTTCAGCAGGCTCAAGGGCGGTTTGGGACAAAAAAGGGCTGATTTGGGCCCTAAATTGCAGATTTGGAAATGGAGGTCAGGCACTTGCAACGCCCGTTCCCGGCCGCCACCGTTGAGTTTGTGGCTCATACTTTGTGTGCTTGTCCCTCACACCCATAGGTAGCACTCACCAAAAAGTTGGCTGAATCCGAAGCACAACGATGGAGCTGTGGTTTTCCCCCATTTCACACGTGCTAGCTGCTTGCTTGCTACTTGCTGCTTGCTGCTTGCTTGCTACTTGCTTGCTTGCTGCTTGCTTGCTACTTGCTTGCTTGCTGCTTGCTTGCTTGCTCCTTGCTTGCTTGCTACTTGCTTGCTTGCCAAACCTATTAGGTCCACCCTAGACACTGAAGAGGGTTATAAAACCAAGAGTACTTCCTCCAGCGCGGTGACCCTAATCAAGACTGAAGATAGGGACCGAGCTGGTGGGGGAGGGAACATGAGCTATGACTGGTGAGGGACATCAAGAATGATTCACACATTGATGGCTCTTGACAAAGTGAAATCAGCATGCACGTGAACCCCATCACCACGAGGCCCACTTTCAAGGCTTTTTGGACTTCTGAGGGGCCAAAATGCCCCAAAATGGGCCCAAAATGGGCTCATTTCACCCGTTTGTGCACCCCAAATGGTCTAGGATGAGGTTTGGAAAAATGCGTTTTTGACCCATTTTTGACCCATTTTTTGGTCCAAAACAGCCCATTTTCAAGGCATTTTGGGGTTTTCGGAGGATCAAAATGGGCCACCACACGGGGAAGTCAAGGCGCACGTGGAGTGTACCCACCGTTTCCCTTCGTTTGGCCCTTTTGAATGTGTTCCAGGGCTTTTTTGGCCCAAAAATGGCTGTTTTTGGCCCTAAACTGCAGTTTTTGAAACTGAGGTCCGCCACTTGCGAATCCCGTTCCCGGCCGCCAATGTAGAGTTTCTCGCTCAAACTTTGTGTGATTGTACTTCACACCCATAGGTATTATCCACCAAAATTTCAACCAAATCCAAAGCACCACAACGGAGTTCTGATTTGTACCCATTCTGCGCGCGGTGCTGCTTGCTTGCTTGCTGCTTGCTTGCTTGCTGCTTGCTTGCTGCTGCTGCTAAACCTGGTAGGTCCACCCTAGACACTAAAACGGGTTATAAAACCAAGACTAGTTCCACCAGCTCGGTGACCCTAACCCTAACTAGGATTGAATATTGGGAGAGGGGCCAAAATTGCTCAACATGGGCTCAAAATGGGCTCATTCCACTTGTTTGTGCACCCCAAGTAGTCCAAAAGTATCCGTCGAAAAATACATTTTTGATCCATTTTTGACTGATTTGTCGTCCCAAAACAGCCCATTTTCAATACATTTTGTGACTTTGGAGTGGCCAAAATGGCTTGCAATGGGCTCCAAAAGGGCTCACTTCACTTGTTTAGGCACCCCAAATGGTCTAGGATCATTTTTGGAGAAACTCTTTGACCCATTTTTGACCCATTTTTTTGTTCCAAAACAGCCTATTTTTAGGTCATTTTGTGACTTTGGAGGGGCCCAAAATGGCTTGCAGTGGGCTCAAAATGGGCTCATTTCACTTGTTTAGGCACCCCAAATGGTCTAGGATCATTTTTGGAAAAAACCATTTTTGACCCATTTTTGACCCATTTTGGCACCCACCTCTTTGGGCTACCTCTTGCAGCTTGGCACGGTCCACTAGGCCTAGGTAGGGGGTTCTAGGCGTCGGTGAGGGCAATTTTGAGGGGATGGAAGCCACCAAAACTGGATGGTTGTGGGTGGATTAGCTGCGCTCGGAATCGCGTTTTGAGCCACGTAGCCGAAGATATGGTCTTCACGGGGAAGTCTAGCTGCATATGTACAGTAGCCACTATTTCCCTTCATTTCGCCATTTTCCGCCGGCTCTAGGGCGGTTTTGGGCAAAAAAGGGCTGATTTGGGCCCTAAATTGCAGATTTGGAAATGGAGGTCAGGCACTTGCAACGCCCGTTCCCGGCCGCCACCGTTGAGTTTGTGGCTCATACTTTGTGTGCTTGTCCCTCACACCCATAGGTAGCACTCACCAAAAAGTTGGCTGAATCCGAAGCACAACGATGGAGCTGTGGTTTCCCCCCATTTCACACGTGCTAGCTGCTTGCTTGCTACTTGCTTGCTTGCTGCTTGCTTGCTACTTGCTTGCTTGCTGCTTGCTTGCTTGCTCCTTGCTTGCTTGCTGCTTGCTTGCTTGCCAAACCTATTAGGTCCACCCTAGACACTGAAGAGGGTTATAAAACCAAGAGTACTTCCTCCAGCCCGGTGACCCTAATCAAGACTGAAGATAGGGACCGAGCTGGTGGGGGAGGGAACATGAGCTATGACTGGTGAGGGGCATCAAGAATGATTCACACATTGATGGCTCTTGACAAAGTGAAATCAGCATGCACGTGAACCCCATCACCACGAGGCCCACTTTCAAGGCTTTTTGGACTTCTGAGGGGCCAAAATGCCCCAAAATGGGCTCAAAATGGGCTCATTTCACCCGTTTGTGCACCCCAGATGGTCTAGGATGAGGTTTGGAAAAATGTGTTTTTGACCCATTTTTGGTCCAAAACAGCCCATTTTCAAGGCATTTTGGGATTTTCGGAGGATCAAAATGGGCCACCACAAGCTCAAAATGGTCCAAGAACACTTGTTTTAGCGTCGCACATGGTCTAGGATCATTTTTGAGAAAAGTCATCTTTTTGCCCCTATTGGACCCTGTTGACCCATTTGGGCACCCACCAGTTTGGGCTTGAGCCTGCAGCTTGCCGCAGCCTAGTGGGCCTAGGGATTGGGGTCTAGGCGTCCGTTTGGGCAATTCTGAGGGGTGGAAAGCACAAAAAGTGGGGGGTTGCGGGTGGAGTAGGTGCCCTCGGAATCGCATTTTGAGCCATGTGGCCAAATATATGGCCTATTCTTGGTTTGTGGCTGTCGGCATTTGAAGCTTCTGGGGGGCCTTTTGGGGCCGTTTCCGGGACATATCATGGAGTTAGAGGGCCGCAAAGAGCTCGTTGACACGGGGAAGTCAAGGCGCACGTGGAGTGTACCCACCGTTTCCCTTCGTTTGGCCGTTTTGAATGTGTTCCAGGGCTTTTTTGGCCCAAAAATGGCTGTTTTTGGCCCTAAACTGCAGTTTTTGAAACTGAGGTCCGCCACTTGCGAATCCCGTTCCCGGCCGCCACTGTAGAGATTCTTGCTCAAACTTTGTGTGATTGTACTTCACACCCATAGGTATCGTGCACCAAAATTTCAGCCGAATTTGAAGCACCACGGCGGAAGTCTGATATTTCGGCATTTTGCGCGTGCTGCTTGCTTGCTTGCTGCTTGCTGCTTGCTTGCTTGCTTGCTGCTGCTGCTAAACCTGGTAGGTCCACCCCCGACACTAAAACGGGTTATAAAACCAAGACTAGTTCCACCAGCTCGGTGACCCTAACCCTAACCAGGATTGAATATTGGGAGAGGGGCCAAAATTGCTCAACATGGGCTCAAAATGGGCTCATTCCACTTGTTTGTGCACCCCAAGTAGTCCAAAAGTATCCGTCGAAAAATGCATTTTTGATCCATTTTTGACTGATTTGTCGTCCCAAAACAGCCCATTTTCAATACATTTTGTGACTTTGGAGTGGCCAAAATGGCTTGCAATGGGCTCCAAAAGGGCTCACTTCACTTGTTTAGGCACCCCCAAATGGTCTAGGATCATTTTTGGAGAAACTCTTTGACCCATTTTTGACCCATTTTTTTGTTCCAAAACAGCCTATTTTCAGGTCATTTTGTGACTTTGGAGGGGCCCAAAATGGCTTGCAGTGGGCTCAAAATGGGCTCATTTCACTTGTTTAGGCACCCCAAATGGTCTAGGATCATTTTTGGAAAAAACCATTTTTGACCCATTTTTGGTTGCAAAACAGCACATTTTCAAGGCATTTTGGGATTCTAGGAGGGCCACAACAGGCAACCATGAGCTCAAAAGGCGTCAAAAACACTTGTTTTGGCATTCCATGTGGTCCAGGATCATTTTTGAAATAAAAATACATCTTTTGGACATTGTTGACCCATTTTGGCATCCACCTCTTTGGGCTACCTCTTGCAGCTTGCCGCAGCCCATTTTTGCTCCATTTTTTGTCCCAAAACAGCCCATTTTCAAGGCTGGTTGTGGGTGGATTAGGTGCACTCGGAATCGCGTTTTGAGCTACGTAGCCGAAGATATGGTCTGTTTTTGGTTTGGCCAATGCGCACAAATTCTAGGGCTGTTGGGGGCCTTTTGGGGGCGGTTCGCGACATATTGTGGAGTTACAGGGCCCTAAAGAGCCCTTCGGCACGGAGAAGTCTAGCTGCGCATGTGTACAGTAGCCACTATTTTCCTTCATTTGCCCCTTTTCCGCAGGCTCTAGGGCGGTTTTGGGCAAAAAAGGGCTGATTTCGGCCCTAAATTGCAGATTTGGAAACGGAGGTCAGGCACTTGCGACGCCCGTTCCCGGCCGCCACCGTTGAGTTTGTGGCTCATACTTTGTGTGCTTGTCCCTCACACCCATAGGTAGCATCCGCCAAAAATTTGGCTGAGTCCGAAGCACAACGATGGAGCTGTGGTTTTTCCCCATTTCGCGCGTGCTTGCTGCTTGCTGCTTAATGCTTGCTTGGCAAACCTGTTAGGTCCACCCTAGACACTAAAGTGATAAAACCAAGACTGGTTCCACCAGCTCAGTGACCCTACCCCTAACCCTAACTCTCAACCCGAACGAACATTCCTTGAGAGGAAAAAAAAGAGGTGTTAAGGAACCTCCTGCTCAGGATTTTGTATACCCGTGATTCTGTGCTAACACAGTAAGGCATACAAGAGGTTAGTCAAGATGCTTTGCACGCACAACACGACACACAGGCAGGGAGCCAAGTCAGCCTGAATGCACGGAACCTCGTCAGTGACAGCACTCCGGGTACCAGGACCAAACAAGCAACAGCAGGGAGAAGGCTCTGTACAGACACGTACAAACACACAGCAAACACAATAGAGTGTGCTCTGTACAGACAAGGTCAGTGGTCCTGATTGAAGCACACCGTAACCAGTAACCAGTATGCTCCTTGCACGTGCGTGCACGCACGCTCAAAATGCACCAGCACATCAACACATAACCCCACCTCCTCACATTGTTCCCCGAGGGGAATAATCAAATCAAGGTTGGTGGGCTGGCCAACTGCGGGAATCATTGAAAGGGGGGGGGGTGTATTTTGCTCATTTTGTACACCTGTGCTTGTGATCTACAGACATACAATGAATATTGATCTACCTGGTGTGTTGCACAATGATGATGAGGATCGTGGTTGTGTGTCTTCTTGTGATGACAATTTGTTAGAGTATGCCTTTCTTGAATTTGGAGATGGCTTTGCATTGCTTCAGGATAGTGCAGATAACCATTCTTGTTCCCCAGGGTTCCCCAGAGGTCCCAAAAGATTACCAGCTACCGCTCACGAATCATCCCCCAACCTGACCTTAGCTCAAAGATAGGGTAAGCCCACATCAGGCCCTTCCCTACCACCACCATTGTGTTGTTGCTTCACACAGGGCAGAACTACTCTCTCTCCCTTCCTCAAACATAACCACCTCAGCCTCCGACGGACGCATAGTACATGACAGGGTCTTCTCAATCCCCCAGGTGTCCTTTTCACAACAGTGACTTCCCACCCACCCCCAGTAGCCCCGACAAGGCCTCCCTGTAGCCGGGGGATTAAACATCCCCTGCCTGGGGCTCTGGGGAGGGCACAAAGTTATCAGATGCCCACTGTCACTCTTCAGACTGCACAGGGCCATAGCGAATTCCCGCAGAACTCAGTTACACACATCCACGCTTCACTCAAGAGGTGTACCACATACACCATAAAGTACTTGTCCTGGTGGCCGAGCAACGGACATCAGCGCGACCGACGCTAGATCAAATCCCACCAGGGAGAGCACTCCTCCTCCGCCCCCCGAGTACCGGCAGGCGGCGGAGGAGTAAAAGGAGGACACACGCCCCCCCCCCCCCCCCCCGCCGCCACCGCTTGGCGTTGGTGGCGGGGCGCACTTCTACAGGCAGGGGCTCCATTTTAACCCCCCTCCCCCCACATCCGCAAACTACTGACGAGGAAAAACAACTCAGAAAAGACGAGACACACCACCCGGCGACCCACAGTAGCAGTGGCGGGGCGCACTGCCATAGAGGTTGTTGGTGGGGGCCGTCATGGCCCCTTGACAGTGTGGGAAATCGAACCAGCAACTATGGTACGTGGGAGGGGCGGGGGGGGGGGGGGGGTTGCCAAGGCTTGAGGTCCCAATCCATTCAGTGGGCCCGGAGGGATAGAGTGGCAAAAACTAAAACTGCCGCCCATTGGCGAAACTTCCGATTGCTCAAGGAATCCGAATCCAGCAAGGACACAACGTGGCAGGCATGTATCTTGAGGACTTTCACTGGACCCTGAGCATATCATTTCTACGCCTACGCCTGCTTGTCACGGTTTGGGTATTGCCCACTTGCACCAAGGCCTATCGGTCATGGCACCGAGCAAACACGCACGCATGCACGCACCCAAATGCGCGACGCACCGTTGAGGATGACGCTGTATGCCCCGGAGCATTCCACATCATTGCGAAGCAAATGCCTTGAGTAAATCGACGGGAGTTGGGTCACATTACTGTCCCGGCAAAACGAGCTCACGCTGAGGTATAAGGCGGTCCAGTCTGCCGGCAGCTCCACATAGGCATTGTCCCAACGCTCGACGACGTCTTGGGCAAACAAACAGTCGTCCTCACACATGAGAAACGTCTGCCAGCCCTTGTGTGCCGCATATTGTAACGCCTTAACCTGGACATCACGGCAACCGACCCAGCGAATCGGATGCTTCTCGCCGTGCAGCACGTGAACCTCAGAAATGCGGCGCGATGCGGCACGGGAAACGGAGTGGCGGAACGAACGCAATCGGTCCGTCCTCTGGGCCAGATTCATCACGATACATGGGATGCGACGCGGAGTCCCAGGAACATCGGGAGTGGCATCAACAGTCACACGGGAACTGGCACGCGAGCCCATCAGCTGGGAGCGCAGGAGAATTGTGGCCCACAAAATCGTTCATGACACTGATTCGTCTGACCTAATGTCCCTTCATACTCTTCAGGTGCCAGGGGGTGGCGCATTTGAAAAGGGAAAGTAGGACACGGTGCCAAAAGTTGTGGAAACAACAGCTAATGTTGTTCTAACAATGCTGTTGGGAGAAACCGCCAAACAAGTCCGTTTTCAGCCCCACGAAGGCATACAGCACAAAGGCGAGATAAAAGGATAGATTTGTATCCAAGCCACACGACCATGTTTTCCCCTCTGTGATCTCAGCATCATTGGGCCAAGTTTTCTAGCTGAAACCTGACTTGACATCTGGGAAGATATGCATGCCCCATATCCCAGGTGCGAAGTGGAAATTCGACATTACGACCTTACAAGGGGAAGGGGGAGGGGAGCGTTAATTGGAGGGTATACGTGAACGGCTGCAACTGAATTTAGTCTCATCTGTGCGGTGACTTGTCTGGTACTGGGTCGCCGCATCGCACAAGCCTCCCCAGTGACTAACACAGTCAACCACCCGAGCCCCATGAACCCCCCCTTCGTGATGCCTTCTGCCTCTTGAGCACTTTGCGCTTCATTGCACCATGCCTTGCCTTTGTGTGACACTGGTTGTGCCAGTGTTGGGTGACACGAGGAGAAACAATTATTAGACATGCGGCATCGTTGAGGGAACCACCAACCAACCTGGCCTTCAGAGGGAGAGAGCAGGTAACCCCTATCCAGAATCCCGGTCTATTGCAACATGAACTGCTACACACACACACACACACACACACACAGTGAACACTTGGTGGAACATCGGTTTCATGTTTAAAAAGAGAGAGGACTGATTTTAAACCCCCCGCCCCTTGAACAATATCCACCAGTTGAAAATAAAGTCCAGTACCGGATATTATTTTCACGTCAAAATTGATATCCAGTGCCTCTGGATGATTGCTAATGTTGTTACCTCTTGGAGCACGAGTAGCATCACTGGGAGAGACATAGTTTTATAACTGTGCTGTCAATCAATGTTTTCACTTGTGCGTGAGAAATTGGAAAGCAAACTGCTGGTGCGCTTCCGGGCCACTGGGTGGGACACAGGACACAAGACACATCACACACCGAAACAAGCACAGTCCATATTAATATCCAGTAACAAAATAATATCCAGTGAATCAATAATGTCCGGTACCAGATTTTATTACAGGGGGTGGGGGTTACTATGGAGGGCGCTGGAGGAACTCCTGCCAGTGGCAATAACTTTGCATAGCAAAACACTACGTGTTGTTTCCGTCAAATTTTGGGAATTGTGGTTCTCGCAAGGGGCGGGGAGGGTAGTCAAGACACTCCAAAAAACCCTGACTGTTTTCTCGCAAGGGCTATGATTTCCTTACTCACTCACGACCTCTGCTCAAACTACGAGGTTCGTAAGTAAATGCAGCAAACCCAAGTTCTCTTGTCCAGATGCCTTGCTGCTGGGCAATAACAATGTGCAGCCTCTGGCTAATCCCCCCGATGGACAGGGCATCCCCCAAATCAGCTCAGAAGGCCAAAACCCTGTCATGTTGAGCCCACAATGCGGCACCAAACTGTGGCGACTCATCCCTCAACAATCATGCCCCCCCACCCCCCAAAAATCACTACATTTTGAGCTATCCCTCCCCCCCTTTGCGAGAATGGCGAGGCTCGTCTAGTGGTATAGTGCATGGCTTTTGCGTCATGAATCTGCGGTTCGAAACCTGCCGTCCACTTCAGCCAGAGGGTGTGAGTGTTGACCCCTCCAGGTACCTTACGCACTGAGGTCGGTATTCTTCTGTTAATTCCAGTTTGGGGGGAGGGGAGCAAAAGCCATACACACGGGGCGGCGGGGGGGTATGTTGTTGGGCTGCATCACATACCAGATCTACATTGACAGTAGTACCACCCTCTATTTTGTTCACTAGCACTTCCACCGAGCACATGCTTTACACACTGCCCCCTTTTGAGCAAATGTTGTTTAAACCCTGTTGTAAATGTGCATGCCCTTGATATGGGGTCTGCCATTTGTGATGAATCACAGGGTCTTGGTGCTCGAACCCACAAGAGGTTGTGGGAATGAGACAACAATTGCATTTTTTCACCAACACAACGGTAGTCCACTCTGTTGTGCACTGCTTTCAAGTTGTCAATTTGTGTGTTGCCATGTGTGTTGGGAAGTAAAACCAGAACCACTCACCGCACCCCGGAGCCCAAGCTAGGAAGTAATTTCTGAGCCACCGGTCGTACTAAGAAGTGAGAGTGGGAGTGCCTCTTGCTTCTTTTTTCGCTTTTAACAAGCAGTCTCCAAAGCTGTTAGAACCTGTGCCAAACTGACATATCAATGAATTCAGACCTCAGCTTGTTCCAGGTTGACAACCAATGAGATTTGGGTGTTTCCAGCACCTCAGGCAACCCCAGCTATTCCCCTCGTGAGCTTTGCCCGCCATGACACTGACTCTTCGAGCGGCCTCAATGGGTTCCCACTCCATCATCTCCTCATTCTAGTTGATCTTGTCATTTTAGGGGCCATATGTGTCCTTTGCACCGGAGTATTTGCTTGGGAGAAGTTCTTGCACTGCGTGCGCACTGCGTGCATACTGCGCATGCAGAGGCTGGGATACTGACCCAAGTAATACGGTTGGTGGTGACCGTATTATTTCCTCTGAATCCATTTCAGAAAAATGAACAATCCAAAAATATTTCACGATTTATGGAAGCACTTTTCCTTTATAGGAAACCAAGGGCACAGGATCAATGCTTTACCACCAAAAGGTAGCTAGGGTGCGAGTATTTGCCGACATCCAAAACTTCGCACTGCGTGCGCACTGCGTGCATGGCATGGTTCGCTTAGATCCTCTCCTCAAGGTGATACTTGGTTCTTGTTGACAGGCAGACTATTCCTGTTCAAAATGGGTGAGCTTTCGTTCACATGGCGGGCCTCGCAGGCCTGTCCAGTTCTTCCTTAGGGGTCTTGATTCATGATGGCATCATGGGCAACGCTCTCCCTTCACCTTGCCCTTGTTTGGGGAGCAAGCAATTCATCATACCCTGAAGTACCCAAGAACAACATGTCAAGCAGTGTCCTGCTGCATGCTCGGCCTACTTTCAGCACTTTGAGCGAAACACAAACTGCAAACCATGCAACTGCAATGAACAATTGAAAAGTCAAAAAAATAGAAAAGGGCAGTTTGCGCTCACCTAAAAGCAAAGGTGGTGTAAAAGTGGTTGAAAATGTAGCGACCCTTCAAACTGCCTTTTTGTTCTATTGGTGTGATGGCTGCCATGCGGTCGTTGATTTGCAGCGCTATGATGGCTGCAAACTTTAGCCATGACAGGCATGTTCGTAGATCCGAAAAAGGACTGCAAATATCCATCACATGGTGCTCTTGGCTTGCCCGAGGAAGACGTCATGTCAGATCAAAGGGTAGAGATCTCTTCAGCCATTTGGTTGGCATCCGGAATAATGATACCGCGTTAATACCATGTTAATTGTGTAAATTCATGAGTTTGTCATTGCTTGAGACTTATTACTAGATGCCAAACGTCGTAGTTTTGCGCCAGCCTCAAAGTGCCCTTGGTTTTTTTTGGGGGGGGCGGGTTCGGTAGGCAATGTTGTGGCAATTGCTGCTGCCAATTCCTCTCGCTTTATGGTTTGCCTGCTGCTTCGCTTCCACTTCCACAAAGCACTACTGCTCTTGGTGTGACCCACCATCATGTTCGTCCATTCCTGTTTCACACCGAAGAATTTCTTCGATCGACTCACAGCAGATACGGTCTTCAATTATGTACACCATGCCGAGGTTACTGTGCAGAGGCCACAGGCTTCATGGCCTCTGTGGTTGTTGCCATTGGTGCAAAAACCGCCTCACTGGTTGATGTGCGCTGGAAGTAGTCCAGTCTAGACAAGTGCAAAGTCTGCGCACGCTGTGTACACAATGCTGTTAATGGGTTCCAGGAGTTCTCGTCTTCCAGCTCCCAAATGCTGCTACACACCAATGGCCCAGGAGCACACGCAGCAGTCCCCAGGTAGCGTCGCCCTGAGCTCCTGATGTCCTTGCAGGGTTGTCGAGGGTTGCTAAGCTTGCGGAGGGACTGGACGGAATGCAAAGAACGGTGAAAGCACACAAGCAGAAGACAGCATATCGCACACTGATGGGACAGCATACCATACCCATCATATTGGAATTGCATGAAAACCTAATTTACAGTCCGTTGCCACTGTAATGTGCTTCGCGAAATGGGTTGTTATGTTTGAACCACAAATACCGGTACAGTGATGCACCAACGAAACGAGGCTGCTGGGAACATCTGAGCCACAGCAGTCGGGTACTTCAAATAACAAAGCTGCTTTCAAAAGGCCCCGAAACTGCTTGCTAACACCCGCAGACCAGGTGCCCAGCACAACTGCTGGCTGGCATGCAAATTTATAATTTCTAAAATCAATGCTACAGCTCTTTCTGCACTGGCGCCCTTGCTTGCTTGTTTCGATACTGGAGCAATACGGAGGGGCCCCCAGTGTTCCCCGTAGCTGTTCTTACAGCCCGACATGGAGCCAAGAATGCATAGCAGTTGTAGGAGCGGTGTGGTGTACATGTAAATGCAGGTTAAAATGCTGCTGGGTGCACTTTCCCAAAATAGTTGCCCTTTGTCAACCGTCCCATAAAGGTGATGGCAGGAATGGATGGCGGACACAAAGGACAGAAGAGAAGAAAAAGAAGAATACCCGTGGCATTCCCAAGGCGGCTGACAGGGCTGATGTGAATGAACCCATCTTCTACAGGTCGACATACGAATGTCCACCTCCCCGCGAACTGCACAGGTGGCATCTATGTATGTACAGGAGGTGGACAGGCAGCCGTTGCTCTCCAAATATTCCAAAGGGTACTCCAGGTACCCCTGTTTCGTGCGAGAAGCTGCCCTCAGCTGTCCTTATCAGAAACCTTCTTTGTCTACGAAGCTGAGCCTCGGTGTTTCACTACAGAAAACAACAGCATGTAGACTCAACCAATTGACATGTGACGCGAAAATCATCCTGACAACCGGAATCTTAGCAATGCCAGCATGCAAGCACGGCCCAGGTCAGGGAAAACAACGGTCAGGTGGGGACGCTGAACCAAGCAAAAAGCAGGCAACAGCTTCCACGCTGGATGTGGAATTGTCGCCGTTCCCAATCCACTCTATGGGGTGGACCCCGAGCCAGAATGCTGTTATGAGCAGAAACAAGTCTTATATGCATGATTCAGCTCCCACTCCCCACTAAGGGGCTCGCATGCATGTCACCATGCGTTCTGGGTCATAAAAGTGGACACAACAGTCTCACTAACGAAAGGCACTGGGAAGAATTCTCCCAAAGGCAATTCAGCCACGACAAGAAATCTGCAAGAAGGCTGCACCAGGAGAAGACCCCGTTGCACCCATTTTCCTGCCTTTTCACCCAAAAGGCCGCCAAGATCGTTTGGCAAAGACTGTATGCAAAAATTGTATTGACCTTTTGCATTGGCCTGAGAACAGAGGTTGGGGGGGGGGGGGTTGGCACGAGGTTGAGGGGGGGGGTTACCCATTTGAACTAGGTCTGTTGTTGCCATCAGGGGAGGGCAAAGGGGAATGTCTTGACCATTTATTTGTTATTGGACAAGACCAAGGCAGCGAGATAGTGCCACCAATGGCGACCTCGCAGCCAGGGGCAGTAACCCCCCCACCCCCTTGCCCCAGCTGAGCCCAGGCCAGGGAAAACAATCGTCGGACAGGGGTCCCGAGTCAAGCACGATAGTACCGGGACATGTTGCAGCCATATCAGGCACCACCACAGCCGCCATGGCGACAACTTACACCAAAAGACACAGAAAGCAGATGCAAATGGGGTGCACTCACAAGTCCCATGTCGTCAGGAGCAGATACACCTCCCACAGGCCTGACCAGCCCCACTTTCCCATTACAGTGGGCTCATATCAGCGTCAAACCGCAGTCCTGGCCACAAAGACTGTCCTCAGAAACTAAAAACAGACGGTCAGTTGCTGTGCCTAGACAAGGCTATGCGAAAGAGGGTGGGGCACAGTGGGTCGACACTGACCCATGCATAGGCCACGGTTGCGGAGCGCCACACGCTGGGAGGTAAGGGGGGGCGGAGGGGATCAGGAAATCCGGCGCTACCCAAAAACTTCAAATTGGCCAAATGAATCGTGCCCACTCCGGTAAATGCACTTTGAAGAAACGGGGGAAAGGTTGGAAACCCCGAAACCCCGAAAGTCCTGAATGCGCCAGTCCACTGTGCCCCAATCTATAAAACAGACGTGTTCGACAGAGCTATTGGCCGTACAGCGTCCTCCCCAGCCCGCGTGGGTGCCTATTACGGATCATGTCCTCCCCGTAGTCCCCAAGAAGCAGCAGCACTTAGCGCTGGCTCCGCCTGAGGCCCTCAGGAGGCAACAGGTCAGGCTTGACCAGACTGACTTCGGCCCCCAGTGCTGTCCACTCCCCTGCCGGCGCCAGCGGGGGCTTAACATGCAGTCACACCCCTGGACCGTGAAGTTCACGAGGACGTGGGAAAGGCACGATTTGATGCAGGCTCTTGGGGCCGCGGGTGAACACCTCCGTTTCCACAGTCATCATTCACACTGCAATCACACGATGAGGACAGGAGGGGAATCGGGCACAGACGCGCGGCCTCCATGAATCGAGCGCCTAAAGGCTCAAACTTGTCTGGCGACCAGGAAGGCACAGGCCGTCACCACCCGCTCAGGAAAGTGCGTGGCATGAAAGGCACAGCGGCAGAACCGCCAGCTCCGCGCGAAGACCGTGGGGTGCAGGGTCCATTTCCCGGGCCAGGGGGGCGAGGGGGTCACTCATAAATGAGCCCCGCGACGCACGCGGTCGCAAAACACGCCAAAGTCCCCCCGATCAGCGCTCGTGGGGCCAGACTGGAGATCTCGCCCAAGCGCCCCGGCACCAACATCGACAAGCAGCCGATGGTGGACCCCAGAGCACCGAAGTTGGAAAACCCGCACAGCGCGTACGTCGCCACGACCACCGAGTGCTCCTCCAGGGCCTTGGCGGCGATCATCTGCGACAACGACGTGTACGCAACGAACTCGTTGATGATCGTCTTCGTGCCCAAAAGCGAAGCCACAGCGCTGCAATCCTTCCACTGCACCCCCATCAGAAAGGCAAAGGGGAGGAACACCACCGCACAGATTTTGTCGAAGGACAGCTCGGGGTACCCCACCATCCCGCCCAACCACGACAGAAGCGCGTTCCCCAGGGCGATGAAGGACACGAAGGCGAGCAGCATGACCGCGATGTAGGCGATGATGGAGATGCTGTCCACGGCGCCCTGGGCAATGGCCTCCACGACGCAGCCGGCGTTACTGCGCATGCTCCATTCCTTCAGAGACGTGGGGGTCTGCTCCTCCGGGCACATGACTTTGGATATGGCGAGAGCTGCGGGGGCGGACATGACAGATGCCCCCACCAAATGGCTCATGGGGATGTCTATGGCCCCGTAGACGGCGAGCATGTTGCCAGCGATGGTGGCAAAGCCGGTCGTCATGATGGAATGCAGCTCCGAGCGGGTCATGAGGGGCAGCAGCGGTTTGACCAGCAGCGGGGCCGTGTTGCATCCGACAAATATGTTCCCGGCAGCCACCAGCGTCTCACAAGGGGATAGCCCCATGGTCTCGGTAAGGACTGCGGCGCAGGCCCGAATGATCGCCTGCATGATCCCAAAATAGTAGAGGACCGAGATCAGGGCAGAGAAGAAGGTGATGGCGGGCAGCACTTTGAACGCCATGAAGTGGTCCGTGAAATTGTCCCCAAACAAGAATTTGGCACCCACGTCTGCAAAATCCAGGCATTTGTTGATCAGGTCTCCAGCGGCCTCAAAGAACCACAGCCCTGGCCGAGTGCGCAGCACAAACAGAGCGATGGCGACCTGCAACAGCAGCCCCCAGGCAACCGGTTTCCATTGGATGGCGCGCCGGTTTGTGGAACACACGTACGCAATGAGCATGTTGAATGCCAGACCCCCCAACGCCAGCAGCCGGCGAGGATGCTTCACTGCAGAGAACACGGTGACCACGGCTGCAACACAGAAGACGGCGAGCATCACCGCCCCCCAAACGTACAACTGCTTCGCGCGGTACCATCGCTGGAACGGCAGGATTCTGCACCAGCTGTCCCAAAATGTGGCGGTCAGCTTCCACAACACCACCAACAACGTCAGGATGACCAGCAACAGGGCCCGCCTCCAATCCAGGATGACGGCACACAGGAGGTATGCAAAGTACGCGACCCCAAGCGACACCTGGACTAAGATCCACATGGACTTCCTGGTGACTTGGCAGCGGACGTCGCTGGTCCGCCTCTCAGGCCCAGGCTGTCCCCCGCAGTGTTCAACTGTTCCCCTGTTCTCCAGTTCTTCGCGGGGATGGCAGAGTGCGCCTTTGAACTCTCCAAAATCAGCCTGATCAGGGGCTTGACCCATACCCTCGATCTGCTGCAGCTCCATTGGAAAGCGCAGAAAAAGGCACGCCACAGAGACTCAAATGATAGCTCACTGGCACTGAGACAGTCAGAGAGTGCTCTGGAACAATTGCATGCGCACACATTTCATGTTGCCACTGGGGGGGGTTTGCGCACAGCGCGCGCTGTGCATATTTTACAGGGAGAAATAGGGGAATTTCAGGGCAATTAGCAATATTCTTGCCTATATCTGTCAACCTGCACTGCATTGCGAGGTTTGTTGGCCTAGCAATGCACGCAGTGCTGCGTGATGCTTTGGTTGACGTCCACTAGCTTTGGAGATGTGGCCCTCACCTTAAGTATGGCCAGCATCTTGTCAACACCTTGCGTTCCGATATGGAACAGCTCATGAAAATGGTCCACGACCTCTTTCAAAATCACCCTCGGCACGAGATACTTCCCATCTTTCACCAACGTGCCAGTAGACTTCTGTATTGTTGGCCCCAGGTTGCACGCTTGGAAACACCCCCACTCTTCTCCGAAGTCCGGATCGGTGTCATCCCTACCTACCTACTATCCCTTGGGTACGGTCGTGTACAAACTTTGTGCACAATGCGTACACACAGCGCGTAATACGCCCCCCTAGCACAGTCTTACGAGCCTCCACACTATCTGACCATGAACATGGTCAGAACACACACATATGTGTCGGCACGTTGTGGCATATTTGGGTGGAGCAGCTCTAGTGGAGCAACAGTATCCGTCATCCCTGGTGTGTTAGGACCAAAAGTGACATCCAAAAGCAAGGAAACTTGCAAGCTTCAAAGAAATGGCTGGCTGCCACGAAATAGTTGTTGGGTACACACCGTAGGGGCCTATAGTGCTAAATGATAAGTGGCGCACGGATTCGAAAATATCACTAAAACAATGTTGTTGTTGCTTCGGAAACACGAACTTGCACCTCCTGATATTGGGGGGGTGGGGGGAACAACACTTCTTCCCACCCCTGGATAAGTACCAACAAAGTACGTCCCTCCAGAAAGGTGGGCAGACCCATAAGAATGATGAGGGTAGTCTTCGTTTGCAATTACTCCCACAAGCCCGGCATGCAACTTGGGCACTATTTTGCACAATTGCCTGTGGTCCACTTCAGCACATGATGGACTTGGTTGCTTCCGCATTTGTCGAAACTGCCAAGTGGACGTTTTCTTCGGGTTCACTCCAGCGGCAGGTTGCCTGGACTTTCCAGGCAGAACCGGCCCAGTGGACCACGTACCATTATGATTTTCAGAGGTGTGGGTTTCAATTGTAGGCCATTTACAGCTCGGTCACACACATCAACTTGCACTCCGCCGCACTCATTGACGTTGGGCCGTGCACCTTACACTTAATCGTCTGACATCTGTGCAGCTTTGCTGTTGAAGCCACAACCCAATACTTCGCCTTTGGGCAGCAAATTGCCACGAAAATGCATTAGAGAAATGTTCCGACTATATATGTAGTGTACAGGTGACAGCGGGTACCCATGATTATATGTCATTTGGTAGCCAAGGACATGCAGCCTATTCCCTCTCTGTGCAACTTCGCTTCTTCATTGCGTTGTGGTTTTGAGGCGCTGAGGTATTTGTCGCTTGTGAAATGTTGGAACAACGATTAAATTTCCTTGTGTGCGTAGATTGCGATGTGAGTCAGGAATTGGAGGCTGGTGGAGCCGGTCCTCCGTTCCGGGAACACCGCGAGCAAGAGGCAGAAAACACAAACTCACGGTAGGGTACGGAAAGCACTGTGGTACTCTCTGCCTGTAGATCCCAGATCAAGATCACACGGTAGCAGATGTGTAATGGTATGAAGGTTTTCATCGTTACCATTCTCATGCTGCTATGAAGAATGTGATACGGGCTTTTGGCAGGCCGTGGAGCGGTGGTTCAATCCTGACCCTATGTTGTCCTATACAATTTTGGGTGACCTTCTTTCTCCAGTGTGAAGCGGATTCAGGCTGCACTGTGCACGTAGCCCAGCTCTGTGCCGACCACTTTCCACGAAAACACAGAAAACTGTAGTGTTCTGGTGGTGTATGTCAATGTGCCTTTCACCCTCTCTCCCCGGACTTTATTTTCCTCTGCTTTCTAAGGTAATGAAAGGGTAGACCAGTCGGCAGAGGAAGGGAGGGCCTGGCATTGGGCCTATTCTTGTGAATGGGTGCGGGAGGTACAACAACAGCAGTTGTTGGAGTGGCAGGCATTGGTGTTGTAGGAGTTAGATTCAGAGGTGAGCAACAATGTGAGCTCGAGCGAAGGGAGGGTATGCGATGGGTGGCGCAGTTGTGGGTGCGGTACAGACCGCACATGTCGTAGTGCCCCGTCCGACCAAGTGAGTGAGTCAGGGTCACAGTCTAGCCTGGGTTCCTCGGATGAGATCTTCAGTTCAGATTCAGCCGCCTCAAAGTTACGTAGGACTGGCCCGTGAAGCAGGCACAACGCCCCGACGTGAGAGCACAATGCATGGCGGTACCCACGGTGTATGATAGACATGGTGCGGGGTGGAGTCCTACATCATGCAGTGTCGAACACACTCCACGCACTGAGATTTGTTTCAATGATATGCGGCCACCCACTCTAAAAACACCAAAAATGGGCTTTTTGCATCGGCTTGTGCAAAAAAAAAAAACACCCAAAAAACACCAAAAAGGCCAAAACCAAAGTATCCTATCAAACCAACCTGCCACCCGCCAAAATGGGTGTGCCGGGTGTCTATGACATGCTTGATATTGGGACCGAGCTGGTGGGGGAGGGAACATTAGCTACGGGGCTGAACAAGGATGCATGTTGGGGGACACCGAGAATGATTCCCACAACTTCCCCCTCTGTACCGCCATCGAAACCCTTCCTTGCTCGCTTCGATCGCTTGAGACCCCCCCCAAACCATTCCTCGCTTGCTTCGCTCACATGCCTATCCCCTATCGAACTAGGGGTGCTAAGTAAGTGGCCAGAGGCTCTCTCGAGCGAGCGGAGCCATCTTGGACCCGTATGAGCCCATGCAAGCTCCCAAAAAAATTTTATTGGGCAATTTTGGGACTGACAATGGGGGGGGGGTTCAAGGGGAATGCGGGGGAGATTGGGTGATAGAGGAGGGGTGTGCGAGGACCGACAGGGGGCGTATCTCTTGAACGAGCGGAGCCATCTTGGACCCATGAGCCCATGCAAGCTCCCGAAAAGCCTTGAAATGGGCAATTTTGGGACTGGAGGTGCAACATAGGGGTCCGGAGAGAATGCGGTGGGGTGGGGATCTAGAAACAACTTTGGAAAACATCATTTGTGACCACTTTTGGACTCACAGGTGACCCCTGTAACCCTCCCCTAGCACGTGTGTTGTGCACGCTGCTGGTGCCAATAGAACATCGAAGAGTGTTGACTGCGTGGGAACACCTTGGAATTGATCCCCTTCATAATCATGTATCACCACAAGGGTGCCCAACGCAATCCATGGCAGCCAAACACAACACCAGATTATGGAACATATGAAAACCTGGTGCTTCTCAAGGCTGATTTTGCGGTAGTTTGGGTCCAAAAAGTGGTCATTGAGCCCACAGATTGGGTGCAAACCCCACTCGGCAATGATCAAAGGTGTTTGTTTATCATCCAGGTTGGTTCCAATGCAAATAGCCCCCTCCATGCACATCTTGGGCACCCAAACAGATTTTGAACATAGGTCCGCCACTTGTTCCCGGCTGCCGCCACCGAGTTTCTTGCTCAAACTTTGTGTGATTGTTCTTCACACCCATGGCTATCCTCTCCCAAAATTTCGGCCGAATCCCAAGCACCATGACGGAGTTGTGATTTTAGCCCATTTCGCTCGTGCTTGCTGCTACTTGCTGCTTGCCAAACCTATTAGGTCCACCCGAGACCCTAAATAGGGGTATAAAACAACAACTGGTTGCACCTTGCTGACCCTAACCGGGACTGAATATTGGGACTGAGCTGGTGGGGAAAGGAACATTAGCTACAAGTGTTTAGGGACACAAAGAATAATTCGTTCATTGACGTGGAGACTTTCATTTCTGTTGAGGTCCATGCAATGTTGCTTCCTGAAACAGGCACACACGGTTCATAATCTGTCGACAAGGCCCACAGTCAGGGCACTGCAGCCTGCAGAAAAGCATATAAATGCTAAAAGTGCTCAGATGTGAAGCCTTTGCCATAAGCATACCGCATGTAAAACTTCTGCACATGCTTGGGGGCAGGTGCAACAAATTGGGGTCCAATGCCGTTCTGAAGCCCAAGCACGCTCTTGGTCGTAGGCCCTTCCTTGAAAAGTGTCCCTGTTTGCAACAGTGACCTTGCCTGCAAGTGCCTGCGTGCGGCTTTCTGTAACGGGTGCTGTCCATGAGAAACCTCAAAGAGGTTCAAAGAGCACCATCCACCCACCCCCACTACCTAGCTTCTGGGACAGTCAAATGACCGTACCACTGGGGGGGGGGGGGAGGGCTCCTCAGTTATGACACGAGGTACCCCCAAAGTAAATGTCGGTTGGAGGCCCCCTTGGGGGTGCGGGGGCGTAGTGGGGTTTGGGATGGGCAATTTTGTCCGGGCTACCCAAGGTCGTTAGGCTGCACGAGACTTTCAAAGCCCTAAGCCCAGGGAAGGGGCGAAGATTTGTTGCACTTACTGGACTGCAAACACGTGCACTTTGACATGCACTGTGACGGAGAGGCAGGGTAACGCCAACAGAAACGAACGCTCATGGGGACGCTCTCTGCTTCATGGTCAAGACATGGTCAAGACACAAGACCACAGAAACCGTATTAAACAATGGTTGGCAGTTGGCGGCAGTTGGCAGTTGGCGGTTGGTGTTTGGTGGCCGTGGCGGTTGGCGGTTGGCGGTTGGCGGTTGGCGGTTGGCGGTTGGCGGTTGGCGGTCCCCTGGGGGCTGACCTTCAGGGATGTCCTTAACAAAAAAAAATATTGGGCTTCTTAAAGACACCCCTGGAGAGAGGGGACGCTGAAACTTGGGGCCTAGCCCCTGACTGACCATCAGAATCTCTACGGCAGCTCTCGGGCACGAAAGCGGCAAAGCCGCCACAAGCGCAGCAGTGCAGACGCCTGCGGGCGCCTACATAAATTGGCGAACTGCCATAGGGTGGAAATTCGCCTTCTCCTTCGAATTGGCCATTGGCCACCACCCTGAAGCATTGCTTGCTGCTGTTGAACATCCCGTCAGCTTACGCCCTGTCTCGAGTACCTTCACCCCATTACAACCCCATGGCACACAGGCACCAAATTGTGTAAAATGCGCCGTCAAGGGGTGGCTTAGACATAAATGGTGGTGGTGGTGGGGCATCTTTTTAAAACACTTTGGATGGCCTTGTTGGTGTGTGCAGTCAGTCTCAGATAGGGGGGTCGATCTGCGTGCTATGAATCAGTACCCAGGTGCGACGCTGCGAGCAATGTCCTGAACACGGTGAACTGGTCTACTACTGCTACTGAGCCGCAACCCATCAAAACCGTCAGAAAAACCAACGAAAAAAAATCAATCCGTCAACCTGGTGATCGCCTGTGGACATGTACAATGAGACTCAATGTAAGGCATATGGCATGACCAGGCGAAGCACGGGACAATGCGCCAAAGGGGGAAAAAAGCACAAGGCATTGAGATGTTTATGGGTGAAGATGATCTGCCTGTTGTGAAGTAGGGGGCTGGAACCCACTTGGCGGGAAAATGGCTCGGTTGGGTCGAGTTCATTTGAGTGGGAGGGCAAAAGATGTCTCAGTGTGAGTCCTGCGGTCCTTCACGCACAGCGGGCGCCACCCCATTGAGCTCAGAGGCACAGTCATTCTGGTACACATCGTTTTGCAGAAGGGGTGCCATCATCCACCGCACTGCGTTTATCAACCCCGGGATAAACACACGTACCTCCCCCGACAAGGAACAACTACCAACATTAAACCGTTCCTGACGTGCCGAGGCCGGCGTTTGTGTAGGTGTTGACCGCAGAGGATGGAGGGAAGTAGCACCCAACTACATCACACTTGTGGCGCAGTAGGACAGACCCCAGCCCATCCATCGCTGGCATTTACAGCGTATGTGCATGAGCATGGCACTCTGCCAGGTACGCTCCATTCTCTGGACGATTCCCTAGATCAGGCACCTTACCAGTTGTTTCCTTCAGTGGGACCTTTTGGCAACTTGCACACGCACAACGGGATGGCGCTGGTTGTTTCTTCTTGCAACGCACAGCATGCGAACCCAAAGCGGATAGAGCTGATGACACAGGCGACACTGCCCAACTATCTATTTTCTACAAAAGCAGTGGTGGAGGCACCCTGAGTTGATCATGCAGAGCGGAGGTCACGTGCATGGATCAAGGCACCGCCCACACATCATTAGCTAGCAAGCCGGGAGGGGATGCCGCCGGGTCATCCTGTAGCGGGGTTGTGCAGTGGCTGCGACTCTACTTTTGAACGCTTGGGGGCTGGGTCAGGGGTGTCGGGGAATTGCTGGGCGGGGCAGCAGATGGACTGAGGTGCCGCAGCAATACGGAGGGACTGCTCGGAGTGCAGCAGATACACAGGGAGAACCGAGAGGAACAGCAAGCGCTGGCCAAGCGGTGTAATCAGCGACAGACTGGCACTGTGCAGAGGTTCAGCAAGCGATGCGGTGGCACCGCGTAGACAACCTTTTAGCTGCTCCTGATTCATGCCCCGGGCCACCAACTGGAGGCACCGCCTCTTATTCTTCTGAACACTGCACAGGCAAGGATACTAAATGCTCAATTTCTTTGCCACCCGGATTAAAGATCTGGTAAGGCTGAATTGCATCAAACTGAAACATTTACGGTGATGTCAGGGTTTTTCTTAACCACAGGGGTGGGGATGGGGGGTGATTTGAGGGACCCACCCACCCAGATTTTTGCCAACCCCACAGACCCACAAATGTCCCACACCCACCCGGGGGGGGGGGGGCTATTGGACACCCACCCACCCACCCATCCACCCAAGCACCATAGGCAAAATGCCTTACCACAGGCAAAATGCCTTGACCAGCGCCTTTGGCGCTGACCCAAAGTCCCCCACAATGGCCTACCCTACGGGGGGAGGGGGGGGGGAGGAGGGGATGGTTGGACCTCCACCCACCCAGAATTTCTGACAAACCCACCCACTCATCCCCCCCCACGTGGGGTAGGGCACACACAAAGAAAACCCTGGGTCATGTAATTTGTGCAATTAATGTCATTGGGACCTATTCGCGGCTCAGGAGGTGCCCTCCCACATCTGGGCAAAAACAGCCATTTTTTGTCCAAAAGAGCCCTAGAACCCATTCAAAACGGCCAAACGAATGGAAACGATTGCCACGCTCTACCTGTGGCTTGGTTTCCTTCTGTCAAAGAGCCCTTCGGTGCCCTCTAACTCCACGACACGTCCGAGAAACACCTCAAAAAGGCCCCCAGAAGCCCCAGAATCTGCGCAGATTGGCTGGACACAGCCTCAAATGGCCATATCTTGGGCTGTGTGGCTCAAAACACAATTCTGAGGGCCATAATCCACCCGCAACACCCCACTTTTTGTGATTTCCACCCTTCATGATTGCCCAAACGGCACCTAGACTCCTGTACTAGCGCCCATTTGACTGAGGCAAACTACAAGCTCGAGCTGCAACGGGTGGGTGCCAAAATGGGTAAATGGGGTCCAATGGGGGGGGGGAATGACTTTTTTTCTAAAATGGAGCTAATGTGCCTCGGCACATTCACATTGCATGGGTGCGGGCTGAATTCATTCGCTAAATATGAATTTCCTCACACCAGCATTTTTTATTTGGCGGCCTTGAAGCGACTCATTGAGGCGCTACATTGGTTGTCCTACCCCAAACATGTCATTTAAGGTTTGTGGATTCCATGGAAATGTAAAAGTATGCACACACAACTTAAGAGGGACTTGCCTTCAGGGGACGATGAAATACCATATTCTCTTTTTCAGGTGGTGTTGTCGGATGCTAGGGATGTTGGGGGGGAACTTTTTTCACGCAGACACGTAATTAGAGGCTCACATCGTGGTGAGGTTGCAGTTTCATGGGCACGCGCGATGCTGCGCTTTATAAAGGGCCTCAAGCTATTCGCTGTGTCACAACCAATAAAACACAATTTAAAGCCATTTTCTGTGCTGAAGTTAAGAGATTATGAAGAGACGGCAGTTAGCCCAACCGAGGGCGGTTGGAGAGTAACCGACAGCAGTTGGAGGGTAACTGACGGTGGTTGGAGACAAAGTGCTACTAGGCCAAGACCAGGTTTTTGAATAAAACAAAACTTGTCCCCCCAAAAACCCCCTGCTTTTCCCTCTGAACTGCGCTGCTTGCCTCTGCTTGGCCAAGGTGCTTGAACAGGTAATAGCTTTCAGGTGTTGGGTACCACACCTCGAATCTCTGGCTTGTGGGACTTGACGAAAACACGAGCTGCCTCCTGCTTCTCAGGTTCAGGAGGTATGGCACTGTCGTCGGACGCACGACTCTCGGGGGCGTCGCACCCTAAAATCCAACCAGAGTTGAAATGAGTGTTTCTTGTTTTTTTTTCTTGCTATGGAAAGGTTCGTCTTCGCGACTTTGTAGATCCGTTCTGCAACGCTGGTTGTGTGAACAATCAATGTGGACAGTCCACCATTGCTTTCGGCAAGGCACGTCCAAAGGATCACGTCAGCGCACACTTGCTGAAAGGGTTTTAAATATCGTGTTTTTGTAGCATCAGCAAGCGCCACTGACCTGCGTCGAAAAGGCAGCATGTGGGTAGTGTCGCTCGGTTCCGTGTGACCGAATCGGAGGGCCCCGGGCACCCCGAGAAAAAATGGGGGTCACGGGGGGGATTGAATGATGACGGTTCAGAAACCGAGAAAAGGGGGAGAAGCCGCGAGAAACGGGGAGAAACATAGAGGAATCGAGATGGAAGCAATGACAAGGCTTGGGGTGAGTAAGTATAGCTCGGTGGTCGTGTGTGCATGGTGCAGGAAACAGGTGCCGACGAATGGCGTACAGGGGGACTGTACAGGGGGCAACTCCCGCCCCCAGGGCCCCCAGGGGGCCTGTTGTCGGGGCGAGGGAGTCAGGGGTACAGCTGACTGGGGCAAAGGGTCGGTCTCGCTGGGGTGAGATTTCTATTGGGGGAACTGCAAAGACAGACCACTGGCCACTACCACCGGTACGCACCGAGCGGACTTGCATTGACCTGATACGAGAGGTTGTGCGCGCCCAGACCGTGCGCCTCCTGCACGGTCACATTGGTCACATTCGACGTAAGCATGCCCCGTGTCCTGGCGTCCAGCGCAGCAAGCCCATCCCATGGGGCCAGCCACATCCGCAGCACCCCAGCAGCCATTAGCAAGAGGCAGAGGTGATCGGGACCCGGGAGCCGGGGCCGAACAGCAGTAGTGAACACATAGCCCACCACGATGCCCGCGTATAGCCACACCGGCAGGTGCACCGCCACGGTCAGCCATGGGGCCACCCGAGGGGCCAGCGTATCAATCGTCGGCACACCGAGGGATCCACAAACCCGTTCTAAATTCCAGAGACACTCCAGAAGATGCAGCGTCCAGAGGAACTGATGAGAAACCGGAGGGATGTGGCAAGCTGCACAGACCTCCCCAATGCAGCCCATGAACTTCGCCAACGGCACCAACATCCAATCGTCCTCCAACGCGAAAACGCCGGGAAATAGAGGGGCAAGGCCAGAGGCGGCCTGGAGCACAAGCTGCAGTACACTTCCGAGCACCCGCGAGAGGAGCACAGTCAAATGTCTCGACGTGCGCCCCGTCTTCCCGGCTGCCAAAAGCGTGAAAAGCATGTCAGGCATGAGCAGCAGCAGCAGCACGCAGCAGCCGAAGTGCACGGCGTGCAAAACGTCGGCCACGACAGCCTCAAGGAGCGCTTCGAGTTGTTCACACGCACCTGCACAGGGAACGCGTCAGGAAGATCGGCGATGGATCTTCGATTTTTTTTGGTCTCTTCGTGCCCCTTTGCCCACTCCGAGCCCAGCACTCCTACCCCATCACACACAGATTTTGCACTGCTGACCAGTATCCCAACCCGACCAAAAAATCTAGAGGCATGAAATCAACCTTTGGATCCTCCCCACAGGACGCCATAGCCCACGCGAAGAGGTCCAAAGTCAACGGGAAACCCGTATCCCTCTTCGTTTGTCGCCCGGAGGGTCAACAATCCCCCTGGTGCACACTGATCGCAGCGCTCCTTATCATCAATATGGCCCCCCCATGCCTCCGATACCATCGGCTCTGTAGCATCGCCAGGGAGGTTGTGGTTTTGTCCACATACCCTTCCACAATAATAACTCACTTGACTTTCAGCCTTCCATGGTAGCTCCATGGACACGAACATAGGGAACAAGCCCTCTTCACTGGGCACTGCACAGCACCAATCTCAGGAGCACTCGCACCTGAAACCAAACCCGGCGGGTTTTGTTGTCGCTCTTGAAGGAGCTGGTCAAGCTGCTGGTTTTTGGTGCACAAGGCATCGTTCAGGGCTTCAAAGGCCTCCTTCAAAGACTCTTCATAGACTTGGTCACGCGGTGTGCGAGGCGGCCGATCCTTGTCCAGTGCCTCACGCAACGCTGTCATTATCAGGATGTCCTTCCGAAGGTGGTCAATCTTGGCTCTCGAAGTGCCAAATACCCTCATCATTCAAAACACAGCACTGCGCACAGAGGCCGCAAAACGGAAATGCGGCCCTTCCAGGACATCGTTTTGCCAAACAGTTTGGCCATCTGGCACAACGGGGAACCCCAGGGCCCGGTGTGCAAAGGATCGGACAGTCGGCAAAAGATGGCGGTTGGCAAAGGGGCTTCACGCTCATGTCGGGGCACATCTGCGAGAGCCCCACTTCACTGCTCCGCAGGACAAGGAAAGGCATGGAACACGGCCTGAGTGCAATGCTACACCTGCGGAAGCGCCAATTTTGACCGTATTCTTGAAGTCTGGCAGCGGGTCAGTGGTGACCAAATCCACAGCCCATGTGCACCGCACTGAGCGTATCGCTTGGCAACAAAACCGGGGCTGAAGCGGACGAATTGTTCAGTTTGCGTTTCCTTTATGCCTCTTTCCCGTTGCAGCACATGTTTGCGTTCACCGGCCCCTCTTTTGCAGAACAGCACTCGAGGACAGAAGCGCCGAGGAATGCTCAGCCAGCGGTACGAGGAGCAGTCAAAGGAACTGTGCCCGGAACAAACACACCTCCCCGCATCAGGTGTGGTGGACGGGCAGTCGTCGTTTATCCCATCAAACGGATTTCGTGTTGCGTATCTCGAGTCACATTTTCCTGAGAGATTGGTTGCTTTCACACCGCGGCTCACAGTTGCGTTATGACGTGTATGAAAACGTTGCCAAGACGCTAATGGAACCTGGCGTCCGGCTGCAGATGATTCGTTTGCCATTGAAGCACCTATTTGTTTTAATAACCTGCAAAGCATTTCGTGCAGCGATGTGCCGGTGGCGGGGTGGTGAAGGCAGGGGTATTTGCAAATAAAGGCAGAGTTATGGGGCCGGTTGGTACGGCCGGGTGTGCGCACTGGTTTGCGTTTTCAGGGGGAACTTGTCTACATTGCTAGCGAATGGGGAAATCCTTCTAGAGAGGCGGCAGGGGGGGGTAGGGGCGGGAAACGTATGAAAGCAGTCCAGTGTGTATCCCCCGTGAACAAGGTCAGGACTGATAGCGAGGGGAGGATTCGAAGAGACCTCGCCTCCTCCATGCGCAGTCCGTCCCTTGGTTCACTCTTTGCTCCGTGATGCTTCTCATTGGTCAATGGCACTGAAGTCCTGTGCTGCAGGGTGTGTACACCGTCTGCCTCACACTTACCGGCCTCGCACGGGTGCTGTACCCACAGACATAATATGACCACCGGGAGCGCTGCTTTCCCGTGTGTTCGAAATAATTGGCTGACTTTGCACGCAAAATCCACGCAGTCCCAGCAATCCACGAGCAGGGGCCAACGGCCGGAGAAAAGATTAGACGCATTGTATCTGAAATGGCACCGGCCTGCGACCTGGCGGAGTTTCTGTATGATACAGAAGGGCTTGAGAGGCAGAGCACATGTAAGGTTCGACCGCGGCGGTCACACACCACCCGAAAATCTCCGCTTTATCGAACCCTCTTGCACTTGCATTGGGATGGGCCCACAACTCTGGAAATTTGCTCAAGGCGCCCGAACAGTGCTATGCGCTCTCGCGCACCACGAGTCTCAGTTTTAAAATTCGGGATCATATTGTGTCTGTGGGCGGATTAATTCGAGCAGTGGCATCCAACTCAGATTCGCCGCCGGTAGCCGGTTGGATGGACCATTACTGCCACCCATAAATATCTGCCGCCCATCCAACTCAAAGAGATGGACAGACTGAGCAGCAGCCGCGTGGAAATACACTGCCATGCGCCAGGCTTCTGTTCACACTGACTCACCGTTTGCCACGCGAGTCTGACAGAGACTCGGCGATGCTAAATGTCAGGGAAGAGACCGCCCACCGTCTCTTCCCCCTGGGACCACACACAGCTCTGTGGGCACGGGCAGATTGATGTCCTTGACGCTGTAACAATGCTCCACGCCAGCCCGTTGCTGTTTGTACGCTGCCTTGGCGGGGGTATCGCGCTTGGGGTTGCCTTGCGCCCCTTCCGTCAAACTGCTTGCCCCAAGAGGAATCAAGGGCCCGCCGGGATAACACTCTGGAAATGGAGGGTAACGAATGGGCTGCTGCAATGTGCGTAGCCGTTGTCGGTCGTGGTGCAATGGCCGGTGTTGATTCGCTGGGGTGCGCAACTTTCGGCGTCACCCTCACCGTGGGCAGCCTCAACCCTCACTCCATCTGCCTCAGTCAGTGAGCCTAAGCCCCTAACGACTCCACACATCCAAAACTTTCCACTGCCCCATTTATGTTCAACCAAAGGCCTGAGAGCTCAAAGCAGCAAGAGCTGCCCCGCGCCCAGCCCTTCCCAGAACCCCTCCCGCTGAAGTGACTCAGCTGACAGGACCGACCTCCGGACCTGACTGCACTTGTGTTGTATCGGGTGAGGGGATCGGAGACCTGCGTCTGCTCCTTATGGGACATGCATAAGGGGGGGGGGGGTGACGACCAACCCACCCTCTACCCACAGCGACACTCCGGCGAAAGCTCACCCAAAGCACAGGGCGTGCACAGGGCAACACCGCATGTTCTCGTTGAAGGCTACCCCACGTCTGTTTGCGATGGCTCAATACAGGGCACACCCGTGGCCCGCGGCCATGCGATCGTCCCATGCGACAACGGAGTGGGCACGCGGTCGTCCCACAGCAGAAGAGGTCTGGGGGGGAGATGGAGACCGGGCTAGCCCTGTGACCCTCTCCAACGGCCCATGGTACGAACAGCGGGAGCATCTTTGTATTGGAGCACACTCACCCCCCGAGCCCATAGGGCTGCTCGATATGCATGTGGAAATGTAAGAGGCCTATGCGGACTCACTGTTAATGAGCTGCCCCCTCTCGGTGCTTGCATGACCCCATCCCTCCTCTGCGCCTCCCTCCATCTGCATCTCCCACCGGCCCCACTCCCTCTCCCCTTCTCTTTGCCCACATTTCGTTGTTTCCGACGTCTTGTTCGAAGACAAAAAAAAAGGAAAGAATCAGCGCCTGTGGGCCATTCACCGCTGGTTCGTCACTCAACCGTGCGCCCTCAGTTGAGAGGGAGAAGTCGCCAAAGAGAAAGGAGGCTTCTTGTTATCTCGGTACGTTCCTTTTGTCGATGCCATCCACTCTGTCCCCGGATGTTTTCTCTGGGCGGGCATTTACGTGGGGAACGGGGGGGTGGGGCAGGCCCATTTTCGACCCCCTGTGTGACATTCCGTCTGGTTGTTGCTCCTTTACGGGGCCCTGGACGGTCACCCGTTCTTCCCTTCGCATGTTGCGTCGGGTCGCTACTTGCTGTCGGCCGTTGCGGCCGGTGCTCTTGCTGGTGTCGTTTCCGCGTTCGCGGAGCCCAATAGTTGGCGTGTTGGGACTGTGCTGAATGCGGCATGGTGTGCCGTTTGCGTGTCAGCGGCGCCCAATAGTTGGCGTATTGAGGATGTGCTGGTTGCTGCCGGGGTCGTTTGACTGTTTTTGCTGTCCACACACCTCTGTCCACAGGCCGTCCATCGCCTGCCTCGCTGTGTTTCTGTGCGGCCCAGGTGCCTTCCTCCACGCGCTGTCCGGGCCGTCCACTATATGTCCTTTTCCCCCTCACGGTTGGTCTGCCCCTGATGGGCTCCCACTCCTGTTGCGCAAACAGCCCATCTGGGCTGCGGGAGACACCCCCCACCTGATGCCGGTTGAGCAGGGGTTGCCCTGGCACCCGGTAGCGACGGGGTTGGCTGGCCAAGCCATCCCCTTTATTGTCGCTGCCTCCCATGCGCACGCTCTGCCATCCGCTCCATTCTGGTTCTCTGTTCCCGCTGTTCCAGTTGCCTCTCCCGCCTTGCTGTGCCCCTCCTCCTTGTCTGCTGTGCCCGCCCTTGTCCCTCCTGGTGTGGCTCCCGCGTTCTGGGTGTCTGTGTTGCTCCTCCCCCTGTCTGGTGGCGCTCCTGGGTGCCCATGTCGCGCACCCCCTCCTGTTCCACCCGCCTGCCCCCCCATACGAGGATTTCACTTCTCCATACAACGTGGACTGCCCCGTGCCCGGTTGGCTGTTCACGGCCCTGTTGCCACCCCCGTGGCGGGCACCTCCCGGAGCGCGGGGCGCAGCCCCCGCCCTTGTGGAGTAGGTGGGCACCTTGTAGAGGAGGGAATGGCTCCCGTGACAGGAACGACGGCCAGGCTAGCAGGGGGTGGGGCGGGAGGTGGGGGGGGGGGGGGGTTCGAGGTACCCCAACATGTAAACCTCAAAATGATCGTCACGACACGCAGATCATTTTGAGGTACGTATCATGGGGGATTTTTCTCCAAACTTTTTTCGTTGGGGCCGCTTTGCGGCCAATTTCTAAGCCAGGACTGGTCCTCAGACTGCCAGTTTGTAAGGGTCTGTCACGGCAGCCCCTTTCCCGACCCCCGCACCCCCCGTAAAGGGGCTTGAACGACCCCCTCCGCAAACCTTTCTCATCGCTCCCGGGTGCATCTACGCCACCTCCGGTGGGGATAGCTATTGGGCGATCCCTATCTTGCCTCCACTTTGGGCTGGGGGAAGATGAGGGATATGTAGTCGTGTTGCTGGTGCTATTGCTCGGCGCATCTCGTTGGACATCTCAATAGATCGGGAGGACCCCCTTCCTCCCGCCTCAGGCCTCAGGCATTGCCTCTCTCCCTCTCGCACCGGCCGCAGCAGCAGACAAAGCCGTAGTCCGCCAGCAGCTCCTGCCGCCGCTGCCACGGCTCGTCCAAGTGCTCCCCGTGCAGATAACACAGGCTCAGCTCCTCATCCGCCGCAATGTCCCGCTGCGCCACCACCCGCGCCCGCAGGGGCTGGGCCCCGCCGTCCGGGTACTGCACCTGCACGTTGGCGTCGCACGCGTGATTCATGAGGCAGGCCACGGAGAACAGCCCCTGCCCGTCCAACGGGGGGAACACGCGGTGGGCGTTCTGGATGGCGTACTGCAGGTACGTCTCGGCCTCCTCGTCCCCCGCCTCCGCCTCCGCTTCCGCCTCCCCCACCCCCTCGTCCCCCTCGCCCGTCTCCTCCTCCTCCTCCCCCTCGCCCTCCGACCCGGGCTCCACCTCCACGACCGCCCGCGCGATATCGTTCAGCGCGGCATCACCGTCCTCGCCGATCCCGCACCGGCCCAGCGCCTGGAAGTACGCCGCCACAGGGCTGGGCATCCGGATCCCGATCTGGTTCTGCTCGCAGGCCCCCACCATCTGCCCCACGAACTCTGCGGTGAACAGGTCCCGGTACAGCGCCTCGCAGTCCGCCCCGGGGCACCGCGCGCACGCCGTGGCCCGGACGTGCGGGCGCAGGGCCTGGGCCAGCAGATCCACAGAGTCAGTGCACATCTCTTGCAGCAGCTGGCGGAATTCCTCCGGTTCCCTCTCGGGGGGGGTCACGACCACGTCCCACCAGAGGTTGCGCTGGAACTGCAAATAGGGCTCCATGGCCTGCCTGTGGGAGTGCAATGAACACTAAGAAAAAGGACCGGGCTCATGGGGGGCGCCCAGATGCAACCCCCGACAGCGATACGCCCTAAACATTTTGGCCCCATGAAGTGGGTGGGTGTGGGGGGGCAGCCGGGCTGGGGTCCCGGGTACCCCAACATACATACCTCAAAATGATCCCCTCGTCGCTCTGATCATTTTGAACACACATATGTGGGGTCTTTGAAAAAAAGTATACCCCCTTGGGGTTCCGGTTTCAGCAGCCACGTTTGGGGGGCTGGATGGGGGACATCAAGGGTCAGAAAAGTTTCTGATGTTTTGCATACATACTTGGATTCCCCATAAAATTCTGAGCATTTTGAGTCTACACACATAGGGTAAAAACGAAAATTTACCCACACCACATCAGATGCTAAAAAAATTGTAGTCCAGACCTTCCCCGGGGGGGGGGGGGGCAACCCCTCGGTTCTGGACGCCAACTACCCCCCCCAACTAACTGTTGGCCGGAGGCCCCTTTGGGGGGGGGGGGGGGGGGGGGGGGCATTGGAGGGGCTTGGGAGGGGGGGGGGGGGGGGCGCTCCGGGAGGGTCGGTTGGGGGGGGTCCAGGTGCGGCGATTTGGGGTGTTGGGGGGGGAGGGGGGCACAGGCTCCCCTTACCTCCCCTTGCCCTCCCTCTAACCATACCATCACCATAAACCTAACCCTACCCTTTGCAGCCAGCTGGTTTGGCCATGCCAGCCGTGTAGATTGGGCTGAACAAGATCCCCCAAATTTCGTTCATGGCTGCTTTTGCCACACCATTGCTCTCCATTTTGGACCCCAACACTCACTGTGACCCTAGCCTAGGGTGAGAGCTAGGGCTAGGGTGAGGGGTAGGGGTAGGGTTAGGTGTAGGGTTAGGTGTAGGGTTAGGAGTAGGATGAGGGTTGGGGGTGGGCGTTAGAGTCAACGTTGGGTTTAAGGATAGTGTTGGGGTGCAAAGTGGACAAAATTTTCCTTAGGGCACCTTTGGTGTTCATGGAGCATCGGGCGCCTTTGGCGCCCATGGACGTCTGAGGGCTACACCTTTGGCAACTAACTGTTGGCCGGAGACCCCCAGGGGGGGGGGGGGGGGAGGGGTAGTTGGCGTCCTTGGACCCGCGGAGTTGCCCCCCCCCCGGGGGACCTTCTAAACATTCTGGCGATTTTGTAGGGGGGAGGGGGTGTCAAGGGCTGCAGCTGGGCGCCCCCCATGAGCGGGCTAAAGCAGAGTCGCGGCCGGTCTGCCGGGGCGAACTGCACTAGGACCACTGTCGGTTACCCACACAGTGCCACCGATCAACCGCTTATCATTTGCCAACAGCATTATTGGATCATCGACCACCGTGAGTCACGCATCGAGCACCGTCACTCACACATCAACCGCTCTCGGCCAACCACCACCCGTATGACCGTTGACCATGAAAACGCCGTGGGTTGGGCTGCAACCACCGACGCACAAGCCACAGCCACGGGGGCCCTCAGGGGTTGTCCTCGATGCACCTCAACACAAACCAAAGGAGAGGACCGTTGAGCAAAGACCGCCCCGGTTTCGGCTCTTGCAACCCCCTGCCTGGCTGCCTTGTCTCTGAACGACTGCCCACCTGCTGGCGGTCCCAGACCCCTTTGAGGGCAGGCAAATGCGGTGCCTGTGCGTGTGCGTCTGATGGAGGAAGTCGGTGCAGGCAAGGCACGATGGCCCCCGCCGGACCACAGCACCTGCGGCGCAGTGGTACCGATGCCCAGGCGAGGGGAGCCCCCAGCCTCACCTCTGCTCTTCCGGGCAACGCAGCAGATCGGGGCAGGGGCACACCTCCAACACCCGCTCTTGTTGTGCCGCGCTACAATGTCTGCCATGGCAAACCCGATGGACAGAAACACTTCGTTGGTCTCAATCGCATGCATTTTGAAGCGGTACAAGGGGGCTGTTGCGTCTGCAACCTGAGGACATGGAGGATTGTGGTGGGGAGGGTCCGGTTGTGAAGGGTCTTGGGGGGGTTGTGGAGGATTGATGATAACATTGAGGCTGTGGATGGTTTTGAGTGGTTTGCGGGCGGTTGGGACGGAGCAGTGGGGATTGCAGAGGTAGGGGCTCGCCGAGGGTTGTGGCGAGGGTGCCGTGGACCGCTTGCCCGGGACCCATCACGCAACGCCTCACAAGACACACCCACGACACATCCGGAGGTGCAGCAAAGGAGTGCCCAGTGTCCTGATTTTGCAGAGCACGCGCACCTCGCACTTGGGGACCCTCTGGCATTCTTTCATGCAGGGCCTGACCAGGGACGAGTGTGACGATCACACCAAGAGCTGCACCCATGGACCTGGAAGTAGTGTCAAACCGTGACCAGTCCCAACGTTCGCCTCCAAACTCAGACGGATCCCTGATCAGTACTCAAGTTACCGCCTACCGCCCCATGCGACGTACCCATGTATGTTTGGGTTCCAACTCGACTTTCGCAACACTGGAGGCGTGTGGAGGGTTGTGGAAGCCGGTCTCTGGCGATGCCCCCGCTGACGGGCGATTCGCATCCACCACCATCAGTTTGGGTTGTGTCAGGAGAAATACACTCGTAACATACAAAGACATTCATGATGAACACAGTGCAGGCGGTGACCGCACATTCAAAGCTTTCAGCACCGCGATTCACTGACGTCTGCACTATGATCCACATCAGAATTTGAATCCTCCCCGTCGCTCCCCTGGCGCCCACGCTGCCCGCTGGACCTCCGAATGCCTGTCTTTCGAGGGTTTGTCCAGGTTTGTGGAGGTTGTAGGGGAGTTGTTGAGATTGTGGAGGGTCCTGGAGGCTGGCGTAGAGTCAGAAAATGGGCTATCAATGCCCCCGCTCACAGGCACTTCGGATCCGCCACCATATCTCCGAAGTGCTTTCGCTCCGTCCGGGCGACCGCATGTGCAGCCATGACTGACTCACTTGGAAGACTACTTGCGAGGCGCAGGCACCTTTTGAGCCAGTCATCCCGGGAAACGCCGGATGACTTCCCACTAATATTTCCCACTGATTCAGACGTTCTACTGAGCTCAGCTCCCACTCGTTGACCTAAAACTTGGACCGCGCGCGGCGCGCGTCACGTGCTCCCCCCTTCTGTACTCCAGGCGCTCCATGCCCGTCGTTCCGTTGTGGAGGGTGTTGGAGGGTGTTGAGGTTGTGGTGGGGAAAAGAGGGTTGTCGAGGGTTGTGGACCTGTGCCACGCACAACAGCTGATGCGCCGGTGCTGCAGCAGCGCGGCACGCGGCCCCACAATACAACTCACCGCAGCCCCACTCGCAACGCACGACTTCGCTCAGCTGCTGCGGGTCTCGGACTGGGGCGGTCGGCAACTCCAGCGCCACGTCTGCGAGCGACAGCGTCTGCAGCGGCTGACGTCGCGCCAGTAGCTCCAACTGCAGCTCCACAGACCCTAAAAACCGGAAGCAACGCGCGCAGACTGCGCAATCCGCGCGGTTCGGCAGCGTCTGCATTGCCATTAGGGGGACCTCCTCAAAGATCACGGTGCCCTTGGGGATGGCACGCGCGGCGTAGAGACCGCGGCCCCGTTGCTCTGTGCAGCGCACATACAACGGCAGCCCCTCCAGAAGCACACGGAAGCGGCTGCGCTCGGCGGGCGTGGCGCCGTCAACGTCGGGCGCAAGGCCATCTGCAGGCGACGCCGGGGCCACGGGCGGTGAGCTGGACCCGCGAAGGGCCGCGGGAGAGTCCTCCGCCGAGTGCCGGTTCATGCCGGATGGAGTTCAGAGGCAGGGACAAATACAGGAACCTGGGCAAGGGCAGGGGAAGGGCGAGGGCCGCAGGACGTAGGGCAGGGTCAGGCACGGGGGTGGTGGCACTGGCGTTGGGTGCAGCACACGCAGAGGTGGTTGTTGCGGCAGTGGCATTTCACAGGGGCAGCATCGTTTCCAAATCCCGCAAAGTTGCACCGAGTGCACATCATTGTCTCAGCGAAGCTGGACCACCAACTTCCAAAGCGTGAATGATAAAACAGAGGGCTTGAGGCCGTGTCCCGCAGGGATGCAGCTCGCTGCATGTGCCTTCAGCATCCATCATTGGGGATTGGAGTGGCTTCCTGAAGATGTGCACTGACGTCGCTTTTGTTGATGGTCGCGAGGATAGCGTCACCATCATAGACAGCAGGCTTTGTGGCATGATCCTGCTGATTGGCATGCGTGAGAAAGCCTTTTTTTTGTGAAAAACGGTGGGACTCCATTGTACAGCACATGAAGTAGCAGGTGCAAAGGTGGGGCTGGGTGCCAACCATTGCTGTGACTTGAACCCTTGAACTGCTTGAAATTCGCACTTTCGGCAAACACTCCACAGAATTCCGCACAATTCTGCAATTTCTCCAGTTTAAATGCAAAAGATTTGTGATACACCCAATGCCTGGGTGGCAGTTTATTAGGTGATATCATTGTCTCTGTGTGTTCTGTATTCATTTGGCATTATTGGCACTGACCAATGGTGTCGTGTTTGTGTGATTGTGGTTGTGTCAGGCTGTGAAGGGGTGTGAGTTTTGCTTGCTATCAGGCCATTGCTTGCCAGCATGCCATGCGTGACAGTGCGTATGCCATATGCAGCCACGTACCTGGATGGGTGGTGCACAGGTTTTCTGGGTGCAATTTGCACAACATGTGAGTGTGGGTGTATAATTCCATAATGTGTCCTTTGTATGCTGAACAAAACAATGAGCAATTGGGAAGATCAACAATGTAGGGGACACATTACTTTTGGTGATAACAGCATTAGGGGGAGTACCTGCCGCGGTGCGGGTACTGGGGTTGTTCCGTAGACTCTTTCATCCAGAGCCAATCAGGGGGAATGGTAACGCCTCAGAGCCCACCAGGTACCATCTACAACTCCTCTCCTGGTAGACCACCTCCTGGAGAAGTTGTTCAAATACCTGACGCGGTGCACTCACGGTGCGCGCGCGGTGCAGATACTCCATCTTATGGGCACTATCACAAATTAGGATCCTGTTATACTCAGCAGTATCACCATTCACACATTTGTAACAAACAATGTCTGACTTCAACTCAAAGGCAATATCATTCTCAAAAACCTCCAGAACATGCTGGGCATCAGCCTCATCAACAGCCAACCTCTGGATACTTTGTGGATGTAGTTGTGAACTCTTTGCGCCAATTCAGCCTTTGGTCAATTGTGGCGCGACCCTTTCATAACAGCTGCCATAGTGGGTCTCTCGAGTAGGGACGAGACAAATGGCTGCATAATCCTTGCTATCTCAGGGTACCCACGGGAAGGAACAATAGTTGCTGTTCCAGGACCGTCAGTCATAACAGAGGGGAGTTCCTGAGGGTACGTTTGCCCGCTGCGCCCGGCCAGCATCCAAATGAATGTTCCGGCCATCTATCACAATGCTTTACCCCCAAACATCAACCCCTCCTCTAGCCCAGGAACCCTACGCACAAGCACATTGTGTGACTGTTGGCGGTCAAATAGCTTCCCATTTTTTTGCCCAACAAATGGGACAATCACATGCACCCTACCCTTGTAGGCCCCATCATGGCCACCCACCTCAAAATCAAAGAATCCCCCTCTTGTGCGTGACGGACCACTCAAGTGACCACTCAAGTGGTGCATCTCCTCACAATGGCCACCTTGAGCAAGGACCAACATGGTCAACAGCATTTAGACATGGTCACGGCTCCATGACTCCTGTCAAGGGCAACGTACATCGACCGAAGTGAGCTTATGAGGTCACGGTCTCTTTCCAAAAGAGGGGGGGGGGCTGGATCAGCCATGCATTAGCACAGGGGTCACACTGTATGTGCGCAGGAGGGGCTTACCAATGCAGGGTCTTTGCTGTTGAAGGATTTCCCCCCATTTTTGCCATTGCTACGCCCCTCACCCGGTCAGTCTCTCAGGTGCCCACCATGTAGTGCAGCTCACTGGACCTTCCAAGGCTGAGGGACTGCTGGTGAGACCATTGGTGGCAGGTGCGGTCAACCTCCCTTATATCCGCCCATCCCCGTGTCCCTTCGCAGAGATCTCCTGGGCCTTCCCCTTGGCTCCCGGCTTGTGCTCCTAGTTGGTGGCTTCCTGCACGGTGCTTTGTGTGCTTTGCGGGTGACTTGTGATGGCAGGGGGGTGGGCAAACTGGGGAAGTTGGGGTACCACAAGACTAACCAGCCCTGCATTCACACAAAACACGGCCACAACTTCATGATAAATCGCGCGTGCTGGTCCACTGACACGGCAGTATTTCACAGGCGCAGAGGACTCCTTGCACTTTATAGAACACTGAGCATTTTTTTGCAACAGGGATTGTGCAGCGACATTTGAGAAAGATTTCACCAGTTCCACAGAACTATAGACAAAAGACGCGTCAAACCAGCGTCGTAAAGGATCGGCACCTGTTGCGCAAACGATTTGTTTTGGCCTAGAAAAAACCGAGACGGCAACATGGACTGTGGAAAAAAAAATGCGACATGGGCCAAAATCCTTGATCACTGTCATCCTGGACTGTAGCAGCAGCGAGTCCCAATTCCGGAAGTCTAACACCTGCAGTATTCCTGCGACCAAAGGGTTGCTACTTTTCCCCGGAATTCTGTCGGCGGAAGTTGAAAAACCCCCGCTCTCCATTATTTTGCGCTCACAACCAGAAGAAACAGTTTGTTCAAAAACAGACGTTTGGGCAGCCACACACTCCAACAGCCAGGAGCACAATCGTACACCCCGAATGGCATGGTAGGTTTGCAAAAAGGTTGGCTGTGGGTAAACCTCGATTTCTGTTGTGCACACAACGTCCACCGCAGGAAACGGGGGCAGGGGTGTGATGTGGACCCCAAAGCCCAAAGGCAGGTTTGGGTGGAATTCGTGCATGTCCCGGCGGGGCTGCATGCAAATGAGGCAGGTTGCAGAGCTTCATGTTTGCTTCGGGGGTGAACATGACACATGGCTGACAGGGAAGCAGGCGCTCCATCCCAAATCCTCATCATAGTAAGAATTTACACCTCCCCCAAGGACGGGCCTTTCGCCCGGGGGGGGGGGGGGGGGATGCGCATTGTCTCGCCACGGCACTGCTGGGCAGGTCACAATAAAGTCAGAATTATAAACAGCGTCGAAGCTTCCCAACCAAGCACCCCAACGCATGAGGTAAGCATAACTGAACCGATGCCAAAAGCTGCCCAAAATGGGGAGATGGCTCGCTCTGTGGTGAGACCGCACCCATACACTCGACAAACGCAGACGTCACGCACACATTCGCGCAGCTGCACAGATCTCTTCGACGGCGATGACGCAAATGTCCCCCTGCCGAGCGCAATGATCGGTGCGCCCAGGGGCAACAGATTGGGAAGTGGCAATCGCAACGATTTGCATGGATCTCTGGCCTGAAATGGGGGGGGCATGCGTCGGTGTTGCGGTGTGCTCGCTGAACGCCCGACATTCGTTCCAGCCGCCCTCGTCATCCTCTTCGTCTCGTTCATATGTGGACTTAGCCTCGCCTCGTTGGGGTACGGCTTTGCAAACCACTCTGAACTCTCCGAAACCGTTCCATCAGGCGTACCGTTGCTCTGAGACGTTGGACGTCCATCATCGAAGACTCGAGGACCGAAAACGCCCGGCAATTTCGAGGGGGCATTGTCGACATGGCCATGGTTTCGCACGCCAGGCGCACAAGGCAAACTTGAACAAGGCAAACGGGAAGGCTTCCAACAGCGCAGAGGACAAGGCTGCGGGGGCGAAACGCGTGCCGCAGGTGCGTCGACAAACCTGCAGACACTGCACGGCACCCGCGTGCTGTTGTGGGAGCCCTGCAGCCAGGACCCAGACACTGAAGGTGACGCCGACCGCAGGGGTTATGTGGCTTAGAGTGAAGGGGGGGGGGGTGCTGGAGCAGGAGTGGGGCAGCTGGCGGAGACCGCTGGCAGACCTATGCACAGCGATGGCAACCGCCCTCCTGCGGTCGCTTCACCCCCGCCAGGCACCTGCCAACCGGCGCCAGGGACCTACCAAGCGACTGTCATTGAGCATCAGCTGCCGTCGCTTCATCGCCAACTGCGGTAAGGAAAGCGCCAGCCGCCGCCCGCGGAACGCCAGCCGCCGTTCCACAACGCGACAGGGACTGAAAACACGGGCTGCCCACAAATGGGGACACGTTAACTGAAAGAACTCAGTGCCAATGCAAATGCCTGCAGCGCCGAAAACGGGTACTCAAAGTCCAGGACAAAGCCATCCGTCGATACTTTCCCAAAAGCCAGCAGCTCTTTCTCGGGCTCATCCTCCGGGACCAGCACGAAGTTCTTCACCGACGGCGTCGTGGCCCGGCCGCAGGACTGCAGCACCCACGACTGCCGGTACGGCGACCACTCCGGCTCGCGGTTGACGCACCGCAGGAGGCCCTCGGCCTCCCCGGCCTTGTACACCGTCAGCAGGTCCTCGTTGCCGCCATCCCTCGCGGTGCACGGCAGCAGATTGCCGTCTGCGTCCAGTTTGGGAATTGCGGCGCTGATTTTCCTTGGGCCCCGGCGGTAAATGACCGACTGCTGAGGATAGCGGGTGGAAGGCGCGGAAGGAACGAGCCAAGGAAAGCAAAAGGCAAATTGCGGGAGGGGTACAGACCGATGCACAAACCCGCAGTGAAGCACAGAAAAACACTCGGGAAAAGCCTCTATATCAATAGGCTGGCACGAAGCTATAAAGAGGCGTGTTGTTGGGCTCTGGTGCAGATTGATTATGTTGTGTGCGTTTGCAACAGACTTGATTTATGGCGAGGCAGGTATTGCTGCGATACCATACGTCAGATGCAAAGCGTGTGCACATGCCCCCAGCGTTCGGTTGCCGGTTTGGCATTGACATCTTCCATGTCACTTGTGGTCCGCAGTCCTGTGCTGCTTTGCACAGTTCATGCAACATCAGCTGCCGCATGCAGATGTTAGGTGCCCCGTTGTGTTACAGTGCTTAGTGCACGTTTCGGTTCCTTTTACGCGGGTGGGTGGGGATGAAGGGACTTCCGACCGGCCGATGATGCAAAATAAAACATTACAATGGCATATTTTCGCACAGTTCCGCATATGTCCTCCACTTTGCCCTACAATTGTCATAACTTTGTGAAGAGCTGAGTGGTGGGACAGAGACAGGGCTGGATGGTGAGTGAATGGTGATGGTATCGGGGACCTGCTCATACAGGACGCAGCCCAGCATCCGAGGGCAAGCCTCGTAGGCGCATTTTGAGTGCATCACGAACTCGGTGCCAAGAGGACCTGTAGATTGGACAGTCCCCACAAGCTCGCCGTCCCAGTACACGTCGTAGTCGTAATACGATGCCGTCGGTTTGCGGTGCGCGTTCAGCTGCAGCTGCAGCGTATCACCCCTGCCTTCAGATGTCAGATAGTATTGGTCACCAGCGCGTGTGATCCGGCACAGGTGCTTGACCCCGGGGGTGGCGGGCGGGACTGCCCACAGCAGATTCGGCGGGGGTTCCGAGGCGAGCTTCGCGTGCACTGCGCCTTCTCCTCCGGCCTCCGGTGCGTCGTCATCGAGCGTCGCGTGTGTTGAGGGGTAGCCGGCGAGAGACCACACGGTTTCCATCATCTTGTCCTGCTTTGGATTGGGTATACGAGCGGAAATGGGGTGACGTAGGTGAATGACGCTGCTCAACAGAACATGGGTCAGAAACCGCTAGAAGCGAGCGAACGAATGGGCACAGAAAAGAGACGCATGCACTCGTACAACGGGTGCCACGGGAGAATTTCGCCATTAAGAAAGGTGGTGAAATTTTCCCCTGGCGAAATTTTCGCGGAACAGGCCCATACTTCGCCACAGCTGCAGAGATTGTGTGTTCTGAGAAGAGCCAAGCGCACCTACGAACGCGCCTGCACCAACCGTTTATTGTGCAGAGTGGTGCTGTTGATCCTGTGGCTGGTGCATGCAAACCCAAAAGATGGCAGCCACGCACACTGTGTGATGCTCATGCAGTGCTACAGACAGAAACAGAAGCAAAGGCTGATCCAGAGGCAACAATGGAAGGATTAGTTCTTTTCTCTGCCCGCTCCTCCAGTGCTACCTGAGCCTCAGGCTGCCACACACACTTGTGCTTTTGAGTAGGAAGGTGTGCCTCATGAATAACAGCAATATCACCGATCATGTCCAGCGTGAGCAAGGCATGGGTTGCATCTGCTGGACTTGCTCTTCCGAATGATCTGGTATTAAGCAACTTGACCACATGCATTTGTCACTGATGATCAGCTCTCGTGCCCAGGATGCTTTGAAAAAGAGGCCAACACCTCCAACACCAGTTACAGGATCAACAGCACCAGATTTTATGCATCTGCGCAAGAAACGGTTGGCTCAGGTGTGTGGTATGATGCCTCTAAATAGATGCTTGATACGTTGATCTGAGCATGTTTGGCTTCAGCGTCTCAGAGATATATTGTAGTTTACGATGCATCAGAAAATGCATGTGCCCCAGTGCACCCAATTTTGTTTTGACTTTCCTTTCACAATGGTCCTCCATCTAGCAGAGTCATGTTATGCAATGCAAAATCTGGGAGCCCCTCCCTGGGTGCTCAATTCCTGCATGCCTAGCCCTGCCAGACACTGAGGTGATAAGGCGACCGAGCAGTGACTCAAGACCAGAAGAAGAGACCGCCGCACACATTGTTCATGGCGCTACAATGCACGAAAACGTGCTGAACGGGGTCCTCATCATTTCGGACAAACCCTTTGCTACACGCTGCACGCATATGCCACAAACCCAGCACCGCAAAAGCCACGGTGCACGCACTCAGCACTGCAAGCAGACAGGGCCCTCTGTGCAGTATGGTACACGATTGCAAGAGGCCCATGCAGGACATAGACATACAAGCACTGCAGCACACAGGGGCAAGATTCCGGTTCAGGGGACAAAAGTGTGGAAACGTGGGTCACCGTGTTTGGACAAGCCTGTGTTACCGTGTGGCAAACACCACAGAACGCATGTTGCAGGCACAAATCAACCCTACCCTGCAAAACATGACAACACAAAGCAACAGGCCAGCATACACCCTAGAACACAAGAGCACATGGAATTACAGCTACACCAGCACTTTGCCACCCACATTGACCGTTCCTGCAGCCTGCACAAGGATACAAACCATATGCTCTATTGGGTTGGAACTGCAAAAATGAGGGTTCCAAAAAACACCCAAAAATGCGGAAACACAGGGTCGCCGTGTTTGGACAATCCAGTATCAGGACAACTGGGAAAGGGGACTTAAAATTGTCCTTCCTTGCCCTTTGTAGGACTGCGGTGGGTTGTGGTCATCCTGATGGCGCTCAAGGTAATCCCCAAACACGTTGTGGTCATCTTCATGGCGCACAAGTTCATCCCCCAACAGGTCCGACTTGGGCCTGACATCCTCCCTAGCCTCTAGTCACCAGCACCGAGCTTGCACCCACCAAAGGCCAAAGTCCAACTCGAGCCACATGCCCTGCCGTTTGCCAATCGCAAATGGCATTGCACAAATGGGGGGTCCAGCACATTGCCACATCAGAAGAGGGAATGATGGTACAAAGAGTGCTGTGCCTTCAGAGAGCAAAGCAGGCAGTCACAGCCGAAAAATGGCAGCGAAGGACAACTTGGCTCAATCACTCAAAGGGGATGGGGGGGCATGAATGCTGAACGAGTATGCTGGTAGGTACCTCTGGGTGTACATGCATGTTCCCCTTTTGAGGAAGGAATCCTCCACTCATGCATAGGCAGGTTGGTTGTCCACCCATCAGGTTGAGGGTGCAGGGGGGCGGATTAAAAAAAAAGCGAGAGGTGGGGAGCCCACTCAGATAACCGGGAAATTATTTTTACCAGGCGAGAGGAGGACAGTTGTCCCTCTGCTCACAAGGGCGGCTTCTGCCCCATGGTGCCCCTCCCATGCCAATGCTGGCATGCTTCACATGGAGTCCTTCCGAGGACACCGGAGTTTGTAGGGTGCTCACCACCACCAACGTGGGACATGGGGCCAGGGGTTTACGGATCACCAAGTGTTACCCATTAGTGGTGCACAGCATACTCAGGCATTTTGCCAGGTGTTTGGGGGTTTTCTGCCGCATTATCAGGGAGAACACCAGCCATTCATCATGGATGAACGTGTTTGTGGTGTCACCTTGTATGTGTACTATTGTATCCCATCATAAATGGTCGTGAAACCCCCTGCCATCCTAGGGGAAACTAAAATGGCTATGTAACCTTATTGTCTTGGGGATAATTGAAATGGCTATATAACCTATGCACTCACATCACTCATATTTGAGATGTCCGGTCAAATTTGAGCATTTGGGAATAAACACAACGGGACAGAAATTCTGTGCCCTAGTCCACGGGGGTATCCATGCACCGTGCAGACAATGTGCACACTGCGCACTATTTGTTGGACATATTTCCCAACAAGCGCTCCAAAATATAGCCCCAAAGTGAGCCCATCATTTACCTCCTATTATTGATAACCCCTAAGGCAACAAAAACAAAAAAAATGGCATCCTTTGGAGACTAATTCTGTGAAACAAAGAGCATGTAGCGTATGAAACCCACGGGAAGGAATGAAATGGCGCCAACCAAATTACAACATGATTGTTGATCAAGACAATTATCATACGCTTCTTTTGGGAAGGATGTGGTGACGTTGGGCTGCTGGGTGCATATCAAGAATACCGTCCAAACTTTTAAAATTTGCGAAACCGGCATTTTTGCGAAGGACACCCCCCCCAGAATTATTTTTTTTTGCGATTTTTTTTGGTTTTGCGACCAAAAATTTGAATGGTGGGCGAGAAATTACTTTTTCTTTGCGATTGTTTTTTCAATTTGCGTTCACAAACAAAACCAATGCACCCAATGCAAATTTCCATGTATACAAATGACACACTGTAGGCCCGGTACAACACGAAATTCCTTTGACGTGATGAGTGGAATTAATTTAATTTTTGCGATTATTTCGAATTTTGCGTTGCATTTTTCGATTGTACGGCTACAATTAATTTTTTTTTGCAATTAATTCTAGATTGCGTGGGACTAACGTTATACGCACGACCTACTCAGAATTAATTAGGTTTAGCTTTCTTGAAGTTTGGACGGTATCAAGATGAAGGAACATCACTAGGATACATGTTGTTGGTGTTCACAAGATCCTTGTCATTATCTAGATTTCTGCCGCTTGGCATGGTTTATGCAGCATCAGCTGCTTCGTGCAGATGTTTGGTGCCCCATTGTGTCACAGTACTTAGTACACGTTGTTGGTTACCACCTAAGTACAAATCCTGCCACTTCGTATTGACCCATAAAGAGGTTAGAGGGCCTGAGTGCCGTGACACCAACAGACACAGCTTTTCTGTAGCCCCCTCAAAGACTTGTTCTGCCTCGAACACAGACATAAAACAGGATACTCTCCCCAGTGGCAGGGCAGTCTGTTGCTCCATTTTGCAACATCATGCACCTCAATGCAGGCACTTCCCATGTCCAGCTCAAGAAAAATGTTCACCTTGCATACCCACTACCAGCCCTCTGTGCACGCTTGGGACACCAGAAGGCCAATGAGCACTGCCTGGCACTCCCGATTCCCACATCCCCTTTCCCACCTGCGCCACCACGATTTATAACAATCAGCCCACGTGCAGTGCCCAATAATCTGAGAATCTGAAGGATGTCTTTCAGCACTTGCAAAAGTAGGGCAGGAGACTGAAAAAGGGCCTTCGGGGCAGCGGCCAGAAGAGCCCCTTTGCTAGACACCTCCCCCACCCTTTCAGTGCTCAGCCGGTAAAAGAAGTGCACAGGGAAAATCAGAACTTGATTTCTTGACTTCCGTCCTCATCCACACATGGGCTGCTGCTGATTGTTGCTGCTGCTGCTGCACATGCATGTGTCCGACCTCCCTTGTTCCGGCTGTGTGTCTTGAATGTCAAGGAGTGTCTTCTGAGGAACACAACAGTGTACGAATAAAAGGGATTCGAAGCATGACTGTTGTGCCACTTAAGCCATCGTCATGGTCAGCCACAGCCATGCCAATCTCATACTTGCCAACCCAGCTGCCATGGGACGAGCGTTTCAGCCGCTGTCACGCAAGAGCTTTAAAGATTGTGGCAATTTTCAGAGGCGTCGTCTTGAAACTACTGGAGTGTTACACTGCCTCGTTTCACAGGCTTGTTCACGAAATTGCAATAAAACAGATTCGGGCGCAACCCGGGTTAGGCTGAGGAGGGGGGGTTGAGGTCACCGTTTGAGGCCGCCATTGCTGGAGATGATGGCATCCAGACTAACGGTGAGCATGCCCAGGTTCGTGTAGCGCGGCGGGTAGTTGAACTTGCGGAGGCACTGCGCCAAGAACAGGGTCTTCATGAGATCCTCCACGGCCGGGAACATGAGCTGTTCCACTTCTTCTTCATCGTCTTCTTCATCGAAGTCGATGATACCGTACCCTCTATTGTGGGAAGGGGAAGTGCGAACTGTCGGATCACACCTGGGCTGCATACCCAACTGTTCGGAGGTGCCCGACACCCCCCCCCCCCCCCCCCCAAGGGAACCGCCCTCCCCGGCGGCCTTGACGCCCCCCCCCCAGGCCCCTCCCAGAAACTCCCCCTCCCAGCCCCCCCCAAAAGGGGCCTCCGGCCAACAGCTAGTTGGGGGGGGGTAGTTGGAGTCCAAAACCGAGGGGTTGCCCCCGGGAGACCATACCTATGACTTGTATACTTTTGACCAAACTCCGTCAGGAGTTTCAGAACACGCCTTTTGTTGAGGGCGTGGGTCAAGCTGTCGGACAAATGACTGGGGACGGCCGTAGACGCTCTCAGCTGCAGAACGGTCCCTGGCAACCCCAACGTCTGAAATATATACAGGGTTTATGTACATTTAATGTTTGTTAATGCAGTCTTCACGTGCAGCACTCTCATGCCTCTTGAACAGGCGAGACGGGATAGAAACCAAACCAGGTCAGGAGGGGCGCCTTTCATCCGCCAGTCAACAAGCGCCGGTTAAAACGCACCTATCTACCTTTGCCGCCTCTGCCGTGAGGGCGACTGACCTAATTTTCCTGTCTGCCCTCCGCCGCATGATTTGGTGGACCATGCGGCCAAACAGATGCTCCACGGCGACTGATTTGGGAATGGTAGTGCTCTTGTCTCTGCAACAAAATACGCTTCAGACCTGGGGGGATGCGGATCCCAAGATGCCCCCCGTCCACATGGATCAGCGAGGAGGGGGGGTTTAAATGCCGGACGCCCAATACAACTGTGGGGTGCCTGGGGGTCCTGCACAGGTAGCGTCGCGCTTGCTGCCCCCTGAACCACTGCAGAAAAGTCAAATTCGTGGGAAGACTTGCCCAACGGCCGCTGGCGACGAGTGGGATCCGAGGCCCATGGCCCTGTAGTCCACCACAAACCAATGCCATTTGGCGCGTCGTGACGGGGTTTAGGATTCTGGCGCGGTGGGTGCGGGAAACTGTGTCCTCCCCTACGGGTGAAGGGAGAAAATTGTGAATTGTCAATGTGAATGCAACCCCCCCACCCCCCCCCCGCAGTTCTCCCTGGGTCTTGGAATCCACACCCCAGAACCTCTGAAACGTCTGCACCTTTGCATGATCGGTGGCTTCGACCCTCGGCGGTGTTTCTTCTGGTTTTGGAGGTTGAGTGTGCGACTCTTGACGGTAGCGCTGTGATGGAACACCGCTGGTGCTGGTGCTGTTGCTGTTGAGTCAGGGAATCCGTTCGACCAGAGACATGCGCCAGGGACTGTAAAAGCACTGCATTCGACGGAAACAACACCTAGTGTTGCTGATGAGGGCGTTGTTCGCGCGCACCGCGAGAAGACACACAAGCAATGACCATGGCGTCGTGTATACACTGGTCGTCAAATGATGTACGCGTCTCCAAGTTCCACCTCCAAAGGACAAGAAAGGGTGAAAGCGGGTGGCAGGACAGCAATCGGTATCCCGAAATACCCACCCCCCACCCAAATCACAACAAACCCTTCAAAAAAGGAACCGCCAAATTCCGTGGCTCCAACAGTTGCGGAAACAACTGCGGTTCTGACAAGGGCGCGGTTCTCGCAAAAGGCCTCCGTCCCTGCACCATCGGTCTATCTTACCAGTCGCTCCCCATCCACTTCATCCTTTCTTTTGTCGCCTTGACCTCGGTTTCAAAAACTTTCTTTGTTCTGCTTCCATCTGTTTCTCCAAGCAGGCCTCTGTCTGGTAGACGTCCGTCAGCCACCGGGTCACCACACCGCGCAGGGCGATGATATCCTCAATTGAGCTGGAGGTCACGGAGTAGCTGTAAGCCGTGCGGCGCTTTGCATCCACGTGTTTGGACCACTTCACAACCCCCAGATACTTCCTCATTTTGCTCTGAAACAAGTGCCATGGGGAGAACGGGACACACTCTAACTCACACCCATCCACCCAGTTGTAGCCAGGGGCCTGCACTTCCCCTCTTGTATCCGGGCCACACCCCAAAAAGAGTGTGGATTGTGGTCATATATGACGTGCCATGCAAAAAGATCGTAATCAGAATGCTCATCTTGGTATTCACACCCTTCAGCCACAGCAAAGCTGAGTACTTTGTTTTACATATGCCACCCCAAGTACCGAAACCCCGAGCAACAAAATAAGCGTAACCCGAAAACTGTCGCTTCTTTTCTGCCCCCACACATACATTTAATTGGCATACTTGTGATCATGTTGAATTTTTTTCGGGCTGAGCAAGGCCCCCTTGCCCCTCTGTCCCAGATGCGGCCAGCGCGGGGGGGTCGGGACAATGGGCCATACGCCGACTCCTTCCTGCTTTGGTGCCACTTTCACGGCAGGGGGGGGGGCTGGGTCTGGGGGGGGGGGGGGGCAGCTAGAGGGGGCGGGGGGCTGCAGACCCCTACATATATGGTGTGAATTGGCCGCCTCATCGCGCTGATCACTTTGAGGTACAGATGTAGGAGCCAAAAAAATTGCAACAGGGGTGGTATTGATATTTGGTCCAAATTGGTTTTCATCCATCATTGGGTTCTCCTGAAAAAACTGAGTATTTTGAGTGTAGACACATAGGGTGAAAACCCATTTTTTGACCCTCTAGTGGTTCAAGCAAATTTGCCTTAGGGCGCCTTTGGCGCTGATGGTCCGGCACTTCGGTGCCAATTTCCAGGGGGGGGGGGGGGGGTCGGCGTAAAGGACCCGGGCCCGGCGACCCCCCCGGGGCGGCCAGGCCCCACAATTACCCCGGTTATACACCCTCTGTATCTGAGGCAAGGTGTATCTTGCACGTGGCAGCACAGAACATCAAGTCCCACTAGTGCGCCATTCACTGGGGAGATTGATGCAGCCTCCACGGTTTGACAAAGGTCGGCCAGATGAAAACAGAACCGGTCCAACTCATCTGCAACTCCAAACCAGTCTGACGTTTCCACTACGATAGCACTGTAATTCCGCGGCGGCTTTGGCGCCGATCTGGTGGGTCAGAATACTGCATGTGTACGCGAAGCACAAGAAAATTTCCAGGAGTAGGGTCAGTATTGTTTGCCCACCTGGTGTCCCCGGACATCTTCTCATGGTCGTGCTGTCACACCAAACCTCAATTCTTCAAAAGGACATCCGCAGAGCAGCCGATGGCCGGTCTCCTGGGGAACACCATGATTTCAGGGGCTGTCAAACGGTCACGGCCAATCCCAAACAGGGCGGATGGGGGCCACAGAATGCGTCCCGTTGCATCGGGTGCACTGTCACCAACCCAACTCCGTCTGGGGGTCTGGGGGTTGGGAGGTGTCAGGCCCCAAGAGCAGCCCTCCGCACTTGATGAATCAATGTTCCATGGCCCCAAACGATCAAAGCCCTCACTGCAGGCCGATTGGGGGTCGGGCCACAGAGACGGCCTTGAATGTTGCGGGGGGGGGGGGGGGGGCGTGATTTGGGACCCACTACCCCCACCATCAGTTCGGGGATTCTCACTGCCACCGGTATCCGACGCCAGCCACGCACCTTGGAACGGCTTTGGTTGAGTTCGGCCTCCTTCTTCAAGTCCAGACAGTGCCACACGTGCAGAGGCAGGCCTTCGAACGGGTGGATGGCCACTTCCGTGGCGTTCCTTAATATCTTAATATCCGTCCTCGTCGGTGCCTCCTTCTCGTTGGCCATCCAGTACTCGTCCTCGAAAAGCGGGGACGCGTAGTGCGAGTAGAACAGCCGCTTCAACGGACATATCGTTGTCAGCTCCCACTCGAAAGTCGAGGGGGCGGCGTCCCCTGCGCCAGGGCACAGCGCGCGCGCGACGCGCTCGACTGCGTGCTGCAGTTTGCGGGGGACCACGGGGTCCGGGATCGGACCTACCCACTTTGCACACAGCGCCCCGGCAGTGCTGCAGGTGAGGCTGATGTTACTGTCGAGCAGCACGACCTCCACTTCTTTGTGGCTGGCGTATTCCACGAGATACGGCACGTCCCTGAGGAGCCCGTGAATGTCTGCCACCAATCCACCTGATGACAGCGGACGGGCGGTTGAAGGGGGGGGAGCGTCGACCAACCATTTCAAAAAGGCCAGGGTCTGCCGGTGCGCACCCCCTGTCACGACCCGTGCGTCACCTGACACCCGTCGGTACAACCCACGTGTCGCTTCGGTATGCGTTTCACCAAAAAACATAAAGGGCGGTCCAAGGGCGGTCCGAAAATGCCAAAACAAGGCAAATGCCGGACACCCGTACACCCGTACACCCGGACCTCAACAGAGCACGGGCGTCGGCTGACGATCAGACGGCCTTGGTCTGACCGTCGGAGCGGTCCGTTACTTCCATTTGTGCCCCTGGAAAAGGCCCAAACGTTGGGCTGCCCTTTGTCGAGGCCGCAAATGTCGATCGGGCAATCGGACAGCGGCCGTTGGACACCGATGTGTCACTACTCGCCCGGGCCAATCCCCCCCCCCCCTGCACCTGCCGGCCCTGCGCACACACTGAACGGAGGCCAGTGGGCACCGCCGCATACAGAGGGTGAGGCATGAGAACAACAGGGGTCAGTGGCGAGAGGTAACCGCCGCCAGCTTCGGACAGCAATCCGCCGATTGGCCGATCGCCATTTCGCTGCCCTTCCCTTCCCTTTGCAGGGGGGGGGGGGGGGGCTGGGGGGGCATTGCCTCCTCGCCTTAGTCCCGAAAGTGAAAAATGTAAGTCGTGTACAAAAAAACCGTCTAGTCGTGTACACAAAGCACATAGTACTCTGCGTGGCCATCAATTAGTTGGGACTCGGCCAATATAACATAGTTTCACATGTTGTCATTGGCACTAGACTCAAAATCAGGCCCAAGAGAAGAGTCCTGATAGGGCCATGGCCAACATCCAGTGTGCCTGCACTGGGAACAAAATCAGGCTCAAGAAAAAGAGTCCCGACAGGGCCATGGCCAACGCTAGTGCCACCATTATAGGCCACCAAGGCACTGGCATGGGGCCAATATAATAGCAATCTTATACGCTCCACCATTGGTACACCAAACGGCGGAGGAAAATACAGCCCACAAAACATGCACCCGCTACAAGTAGTTGCACAATGCACGCTTGTAGATCAAGTCCGTTTTTGTGTCACCGGACTTGGGCTTTGCACCAGGATTGGGGTTAAGCTGACAAGCGGCGCGCAACTCTTTCACTAGCTGCTTGCACAGGTCATTGATGAAAAGCTGGTCACGCTCCAGCTGGCCAGATGCATCTGCTGGGTAGCCATCCGGCACCTTGCGCCACTCTCCACGGATGAGGACCTTGGGACGGGTGTCCTCCTCCTCTGTGGGAGTGTCCACGGAAGGTTGCGGCCTGGCCTCTGGGCTTTCCACGCTCTGCTCGGCGGAGGCCTCCTTGCCTTCCAGTGGGGTGGAGGTGGCCTGAACACTGTCCTCCTTAGCCGAAAGTGCACCTTCAAGAAGTGGCCCACAAGTGGGCAAGGTGGCTACATAACCCCTGCCGCCTGGAGGGTCCCCACCGCTTCAGAGCGGGGGGCAGAATCAGAAGTGGCCCACAAGTGGGCAAGGTGGCTACATAACCCCTGCCGCCTGGGGGGTCCCCACCGCTTCACAGCGGGGGGCAGAATCAGAAGTGGCCCACAAGTGGGCAAGGTGGCTACATAACCCCTGCCGCCTAGGGGGTCCCCTCCGCTTCAGAGCGGGGGGCAGAATCAGAAGTGGCCCACAAGTGGGCAAGGTGGCTACATAACCCCTGCCGCCTGGGGGGTCCCCACCGCCACATTGCCTACAGGCATGCATTTTTAGTTAAATTGGTAATTCTTCCTTTTTGGCAAGGTCGTGTAATTTTTTAATTTTCGTGGTAAACGCGTGTAGGAAAAAATCGTCACATCGTGTAATTTGTTTTTTGCGGTAAGTCGTGTAATTTTTTTTTCGCGTAAATGCGTGCAACAAAAAAATCGTCATGTCGTGTAATTTTTTTTTGCGGTAAGTCGTGTAATTTTTTTTCGCTGTAAATGCGTGTAGAAAAAAACCGTCACGTCGTGTAATTTTTTTTTGCGGTAAGTCGTGTAAGCCGGCTTACACGACTTACAGCAAAAAAAAAAATATTACACGACGTGACGGTTTTTTTGTTACGCACATTTACAGCGAAAAAAAAATTACACGAATTACAACATGCACGTCCCAAAAGTCCCTGGCGAGCGGGCAACCCACTCTCCACCTTCGGGCACACACCTTTCCAGGCCGGAGCCTGCCCCCAACGGCCTTTGCCGGACAGGGCTCCGGTGACCCGGTGACAGCACAGGAACTGAAACTGCACAAGCAAGGCCTGGGTGAAGTGCTGCAGCTGCTCTGCGTCGTCCGGCCACTCGAGGTAAGAGGCACAAATGGGCTGCAGGGGAGTGACAGTGAGGGGGGGCTTCGATGCATGCAGAGGCCAACACAGCGCGCTTCTGAACGTGCCCAGGGCACACCACCCGTATTGCATGCAAATGTGGGCTCTACTGGACTCTAACCCCCCCCGCCCCCGTGCTATGTAATTGGTTGCGTGCGATGGTCCCCTCACGCCCCCGTGGGAAAACGGTACGGTAAAGCGGCATAGCCCGCTGCAAGGCTGTATTTAGAGAAAAAGGCTGAAGTGATGGTTCCCTTGCCCCCACAAGGGAAACAAAAGGGCCAGTAAAAAATTGGGGGGGACTGAGGGGACTGGGGTCCAGCCATGAAGTTGCGGAGGAGATTATTGGGGTGTTTTCTTTTGTGAGGATCAATTCGTTCCCGTATTGTTTCAAAAGGGCGTGTGTGCACATGATTGGGGTGACTCGGACCATGGGGGTGTTGACACACGCAAGAGCGACATGCACAAGTATGTGTCACCACAGTGCCAGAACGCTTATCTGTGACGGACCGGTAGTGTTGAGCACACGCTGAGGGGCCCTGAAACTGGGACAGCACAACATCGGCTTTGCACATATGAATCCACAACAGTACTAACACAGTACATGCCACTGTGATCAACAGTCATCGCTGCTGAGTGGTTTGCATTATACACGGATAAATGCATTGGATACAACCAATGCATTTGCATCACAATACACCATGAGTACTGCGATGGTGAACTGCTAAAATTACAGCACAACCTGAAAATCCAGCGTTCTGCCTGATAAATTTTAAATTGTGTCAACATATCCATGGGATTTTAAATGTTTGTGCCGAGGCATATCGGGGCAGCATTCTCTGGGTGGTCAAAAAATATTTAGGTTACTCCCGGACAAATGATGACCTTTCCGGACCAATTGTCACACTGCTTTCGACAATACCATTTTCACCTTTTCAGAAACCTGGGGTCCAGGTCACCTCTGGGCCACCCTGGGGGGCTTTCAAGGGCCGTGGTTGCAATTGAGCCTCCGGGGTATAGTGGGTGGGGGTTCCGGCCAGGGGGATCTGCCGCCCCCATGAGGTAACATGTTTAGAGTAACTATGTGTTGCTTGGTGCCCCCACCCCCCTGCAATGGATAGCCAAGGAGCACGTCCAAGGCTAACTGCACTTTCTTGAAAGGCCGCCTGTTTTCTGCTCGGTTACTAAGAAAACTTGCCTTGACATCGACTTGTGCATTACCGCACAATTGTGCATTACCACGGGGCTGGCGACAACCGGCTTTGAAAACGGTGGTCAATTCCTCTAAGAGACCCACGCCCTTCCAAAGCTCTCAACGCCTGCTGGGACAAAGGAGGATGACCTGAAAGATGAGCTGCCAAGAACGGATGTTGGAGACCTCAAAGAGGCCGGCCAGCCTCGAGCACGTGCATGCTAGACTGCCGGCGCTCGCGGGCCCCGCAAACTGGGCAATGCAAACCAGCAGATCCGGAGGCAGTGGATCCAAGTAGCATAGCGGCAGTGCTTTACCACGGGGTTTTACATGACGGGGCATGCTGTGCTATGGAAGTGGAAATGCAGTGCAGGGCCATGCACATCCGTGCAACCGCACAAGCAAAATGGTGCCTTGACTTACCACACTGCACTTTGGAGCACCTCTGGTTTACCGTAAGACCCAGTATGCCAGCCAACTCTCAGCCACGGGAAGGTTTTTGGGCGAATGTGGGCCTGGGCCCAATTGTGTCTGGCCATCCAGAACGGGCAAAACCAACGTTTTGGGGCGAATGCTGACCTGCACTCGAAAAGCCCAATCGCAATGTCAGACTATTTTTGCAGTGATACCCTTACCTTGTCTATCCGGGTCCTACTGTCCCCACTGCCACTGTCACTCATGCTGTCACTCTTTTGGGCTCTCGCGCACTGGCACCATTCATGTCCTTGACATTCCATTCCTTGACATTCCATTCCTTGACATTCCGATTTCACCAGACCAAGCTTTCTCAAAGTATCTCAAAGACCCGGCATGAATCAGCCACAACCGTGAGCTTGTGAAATTGTGATCAAGCAACAGACTCACCGATAATGTATACGGAGTTGCCGGGAAAATGCAAGATGACAATTGCAGGTTCCCTAAGCCTCTGGCTAGTGTTGACCTATAGGATGAGCTGCAGGCAGCTGCAATGGATTCCATTGCATGGAGTGCGAGGCAACCAGCAAGTACACTGTCACACGGTGCTTACAGGTGCTGAGCACGAGGAAGTGTCCTACCTACAAAGGGGCACAATTACACAAACATTGAGTACACTGTGGACTGTTGCAAGGCAATTGAGGCAATTCTATTGTACAATACCTTACACTGACTCTTCATATTTGAAACAGGGTTGATTGGTGGTACTTTACAAATATGCTTGTCGATGTGTTTCATTGGCATCTTTGCTACCAAGCGTAACCTAACCCATTGCAACGATTGTGGTTATCCTAAGTGCAAGTGCAGTTGTGAGTATGCCACCCCCCGCCCCCCTTGTAACCCCCCCCCCCCTAATGTCAGGCCGGTCTCCCCCATGGGGGAGAGGGCGGTAACCAAGTGACGGTCGCCCCCAACCCCAGTTCCAGTGTAACCTAAACAAAAAGTTTTTCAGCGCCTAGTGCTTCCTATGCTTTTTGGGCCAAGTGACGGTACCCCCCATGGGGGGGGGGGGGGGGGGGAGGAATGCAAATGGTGGGGAATTACAGAGGGGGGGGGGGGTAGGCCCTTGTATGTTTACATGGGTGTGTGCAGGTGGAAGGACGGAGGAGGGGAGGAAGGACCGCATGCAAACAATGGAATTGTAGTTGTGGATGTTGCCTTGTGTCTTACATTGTTGCTTGCTGGGGTGACTTTTGCTGGTTCAATTGTGTGTCTGCCCCCTGTTTTTCATTTGTGGTGGAGGGTAAAAGAAGATTTTACCCCCTTTGATTGTGTATATCCAAAGTGCTCATAATGAAACGGGCAATTCAACATTGCTTGGAAAATTTTCGAGCCCCCCCCCCGAATGAACTGATTGAGTCAAGCATGAGGTCAGGATCATTCTGGTTAATTGAAAACCAAATGTCATGGCCCCTCGCATGCACCCCCTTTTGGGTGCATGCTTGATGAAGCCACCACAAGCACCAACAATTCTATGATTGCTTAGTAGCATCCTGTATCAGCAGCATTTTTCCTAAAGTGGTCCAATGCGCTGGAAGGACCATCACATTTGGGGCAAAAAAACCCCACGAAATCCTTTAACATGACCACAAAATGGAGAAATAGGCACCCTTACACCTCCGAGGTGCCGTCCAATGGCCAATGCCAATACTTGCAGTAAGTGGTTATGCCCCCCCTTTTCAATGTGGCCAATCATGTGTGGGCCGGTAACCAAGGGTAATAAGCACAGGGAAATGTGAACCCCATACAACCAGTGATAACATCATGACCGAGCTTCCCCCCTTGATGTTGCAGAGTATTGTTCCATATGTGTCCTCTCTGCCTGCAGCTGCCACCCTGATGACCCGGAGCTGTACCATTCAAGCAAATGGATGTGCATTCAGCGGGACGATCCCTCCCTCATGAGTTTGTTCCCCTCCATCCAACCAACACCCCAAACCCTACATGCGACATGGCAAACATCCCTGCGTGCAGGATCCATCACAGATGCATCCAGTCAAGGTCAGTGGACTGGTGCAATGTAGTCATATGGATTTCTCCCCACTATGGGGACGCTGAGAAGGTCTCCAAACCTGCCCCAAGGGAGCCCATTGCCCAAGCTAAGGCATGGGCTGAGACGTTCAAGCAAGGGAGCAAGCAATGGCCCTTGGCCTAGGTGGTGGGGGGAAATGAAAGATCTGAACTCACCATTCAAAATGGAGCATTTTGGGGAAAAACACGTTGGGCGGCATCAATTTTACTTGCCATTGGCTCCCAAATTGACTGTTCCCTATTGCCACAAATTGGTGTGGGTTGGGGGGTCCAAAGGGGCAGGGGTGCATTCAATGCATGGGTGGCAGTTGCTATGCAACATGTTTGCAACAAAGTGTATCGTATTGCATTGGTGGCAAAGACCCACAAGCAACACCAATGAAAAAAAAATGGTACAAAGCCTGCCATGCCTCATGGATGGTTGGGGTCCTTGTAAGTGGCTAAAAATGTGCAGACTTCAAATCAAGAGCCCTCACTCAAATCTCCCTGTACAATTGATATTGCTCCCATGTTGAGAACCAACTAGCAGTATCAAATATCATCGATAGACAGTGGCCATTTCTTGGCCCAAGCATCATCCAGCACCAATAAAGCAGCACATGCAAAGCGCATGTGAGCACTTCATGACAGAACCTGTGGAATTGGATTTTTGAGGCCATCTTGAATTTCACATGTTGCACGGCAGCGCGCTACTTTTGTACCAAATACCCCAACTATAGCCCCAGCTTTACCCTACCCTAGAGACACCCACCAAGCAGACCAGAATCAACACCAAACCCTTCCCTATACAACACACAACATAAGAGCAAACCTGAAGGTGGAATGCAACCCAAAAAATAAAGCACTGCAAAGCACTTGACTGAAGAAGAATGGATTTGTCCAACATGGATTTCCCACTTTGCAGACCCTTAGTTTGGCGTTCAGCAGCCTATGTTCGGGTCCAAGCCATGCCAAGGACACTTGAAAGGTTCTGAGCAGTGTTGTGTGGCTTTCGGAGAGTTTGCCAAATGTTGTGCAAGGGATTCCTTACATTCAGAAGTTGGGGCGGTCAGTGGAACTGTGTAGGCGGAACTGTGTCTATTGTAGTGTGTTACATAACCAGCATGAGGTGTGGTCTCAGACCTTCATTCTTGATTCAAGAGGTGGTTTGTAGAGCCATGCTCCTCATGGAGGGGGATGAAACGTGATATCCAACGTGGTGTCCTCAGATATTTGCAAGGGGACAAATTGTAGCGCCATGGAGCCATAAATTGCCAGTCCAACCAATCATCAGCATATCCAGTGTGTAGCGGTGATGCCACACCACACCTAGCCTCCCGCACGATCTCCATCCATTCAAGATGTCAAACCATTATTCAATGGTCATGGCGATTTGCACTGATCAAGCCTCCACTTGTCAGTTTGAGACTACTACCCCACGATGCAGCAGCCCAAAGCATGTTCAAATGCAAGACTTAATGGGAACCAATGGATGGCGGGATGCATTGGTGCCATCTCGGCAGAAGTAGCTGAAACACACGGTTTGAGAACCAAAATTTCTTTGATGCACGGGGCAATGCAATTGCACGATGTGCACACTGTGTGCATGTTTGGTCAACGAGAGTAGGGGTAGTGTTGTGAAGGTAGCTCAGCAAATGGAACACTGACTGTGTGACTGTGATTTAAAGCTGGATCCAAGATTTAGGATTTGCATGCACCTACTGATCTCTGCCTCTTTGTTCCATTGCACATAAAACCAACTCTTCCGCATGGGGGGGGGGGGGGGATTCCAGGTACCACCGTGGTATTTTTTTTTCAGGGGGTACCCCTGGAGGGGAGGGGGTACGAAAAAAATCTGGTCCAAAAATCTGAGATTTCTTGAAATCTATCCCACCCCTTTCAATTTGGGAGGTGCAAGGAGGATACTTTTCAAGGTATCCATTGATATTTTAGCCGATATGGGTGGTATTGGTGTTTAAGGGCACGTTGCCGGTGGCGCCCCACCCAGGACGAACCATGCCTTTTTTCAGGATGCCGCTCTCTGTGGCTACATAACCCCTTCCTTCTCGGGGGCCCAAAAGTGGGCAGAATTGCTACGGAACCCCTGCATCCCCGGGGATCCCCAGAAAAGGGGACAAAATCAAAGCGCAGCAAAAAAAATGGGAAAAAAACAGTTTGCCTTTGTGTCCCAACCCATGCCTGGATTCCTGTAGGTTGCCAGCCCCAAGAATTGAAGCCAGGACCTTTCAATCATAGAGGCACTGTTTAACCACTTAGGTACAGGCCATCTCTGACAAATGACTGCTCAGGAATGGTATTAATATTTGGTCCAATATGTTTTTCATCCATTATTGAGTTCTCCTGAAAAGTCCGAGTACTTTGAGTATAGACACATGGGGTGAAAACCCAGTTTTTCACCCTCTGCCGCATCAAGCAAATTTTCTGCTTGTGAAAAAATTTTCTTAACAAGTGTGGTACCTTTTTTTCGGGGGGTACCTCCGGGAGGGGGGGGGGTGCAAAAAAATAACGGCGGCAAAAGTCCGCAACGCGTGCACGGCACTCTCTTCGGTGCCCCAGATTGCCTTGGCGTCCCAACTGGCTTCCTTGCTGTGACCTTTCTTGTTGTGCACAAACAAAGGATGTAACACATCACAGCACCTGCCCACACTCGAAAGCATCCTTGCCAACTTTAGCAATGGAGTGGCGGTTGGCGGGGATTGGAGAGGCATTTGCATCGCATCCAGAGAGACCATTGCAGATTTGATGGAGTCTCGCATCAGGTCAGGATCATGCTGGTGATTTTAAACCCGACTCCATGGCCCCAGCCCCCCCCCCCATCGCACCCCCACTCGTGTGCTCGTTGTTCATCAGAGTTACGATTGGTAGGCTGTGGCTGAAGAAACCAGACACACTGCTCCAATACCCTGCCACTGCCATTGTCCGTCGCAATGCCATTTGGTCAACATTTGGACCTGCGGGGGATCCTTGAAAAGTTTTAGTTCTCAGGCTTCCCTGCACCAATGACTGCGACTGTTCGCTCCCTGCTGCCTTGAATCCCCCAGTCCCCACTGCACTTAACGCGCCGACTACCCCTCCTTGCACTTCTATCCGTTGAGGAGAGAGCACCACAGGCTGTTGATTGAGGTCCAAAACATGAATGACCGATCATGGTTATTATCATCAAATCCAAATATTTGCAGCTTTATGCACCGCATTTTCAGAGATGCACCGAACTCTTAAAGTAAACACTCCAGAAATGCCAATCACTACTATGCAGCACAATACCAGTCATGCATGTCTTTGTACCCCTGTTTGAAGGCTTGGGGATATAGGACCATGGGAAATATGCAAGTGGCCAATGGTGAAAGGCGTGCCAAAAGAACGGGACTCCACTTCCGTCAGCATTGCCAAGAGGAAAAAAACTCGCATGCAAATGTGTTGTTCTCCAGGTTTGACGCCTTTTAATCAAACAGGCAGACCAGGGAAAATGTTTAGAAAACAAGGCGAAAATGTGCGAAAAAGGGGCACCCAACATAATCCCCCCCCCGGGCATTTTGGTTGGCGGGGAGGGGGACGTGGAGGGGGGGGTCGACGGTGTGTCGGGGCGCTGCGCCATTGCTTGCGGCGGGGGGGGGGGGGGGGGGCAGCGGGCTGAGGCCTCTTTTTCGGGGGGGGGGGGGGGGGCGTGTCACTTCAGGTAGGATGGGGTCAGGGTCAGGGAGCTGAGTCTAAAACCAGGTTATGCAGTGGGACCGAGATTGTAGCATTCTCGTTTTGCGGTTTGCAGTTAACTTCCTATGTGTACTTCTTCAACTTCGTCCTCGCTTTCAGGATCGCCCCAGTCTGCAGGGATTAGGTGGGTGCGGTGGATAATTCCGGGTTCGAAACTGCCATTGAGGGTCACAATTATCCGGGGAGCATGCCCTTCAGACCGACGCACCCGTTCGTCATGAAATGCTAGGATGCAGCCAACACGGATGCAGCCAGCGGATGCAGCCAACGCAACTGCGCTGCGTGCAGCTGCGCACCTGCTTATTGTGCCACTGCGTGGGCCATCCTTACCCACTTGAGGAGGTCAGACAACAGATCTTTGGTGCAGGGACGACTGCAACAGAGCACTTCAAAGGGGTGGTCATGCACTTTCACACTAGACCTGCGACAATATGAGCGCCGAAAGGGGATGCAGAGGAGGCACGCTCCGAGGGGAAGAGCCAAAAGTCAGGGGACTCAGGCACAAAGCGGGTGGGAGAGAAAGGCACAAACTTGACTCGCATGCAGAAAAAATTGCGACCAAATGGCGGGATGAGTGGTGGTGATTTGTTGAGGGACTCTCCCCTTGCTCCACAAATTGGTTTCCTTGGCTGCCAACCCCACGTGCTGGGGGGCTTCTCCATGGGTCGTCCCATGCAGCCTCACCTTTCGTTTTTTTTCGACTGCGACATACGCGTTGTCTGCACAGCGGTCATCACCGGCGCGGGTCGCCGCGGGGCAGCACCAATGGAATGTGACCGAACTGCTGCAAATCACGGAGGCACAATGAAATGTGTCACCCAACCACCCAACGGAATACTCACTCCCTGGACTGCCACGCAACCGCCAGGAGCCCGCCTCAAGTGCCAGCCGAGTGCCGGAACACCAGCACTTCGACATCACCCATGCCTGCCCAGTATTATGGAGTACTACGAAGCATCTTTTGGTGCGTTGTTTGAGCATACTTGGGGGCTCTGGCCAACGGGCACCACGTCCCGTTGTGCCCTTCTCAGCGCACTTTGATGCAATGAGCACACCTGTCATTCGTCCGAATGTCTCTGAAGACAACAACGGGGTCCCCAGGGCCGAAGAATCGCTTTCGGCAATGAAAACAGTGACTAAACTGCGTGCTCAAGTAGTCCATGAGCCCTTGGGGCAGCCCGAGGGACGCCGGCTGTAGTCCTGCCTCGTCGTCGGGGGGTGTCCACGCCAAAGGGTGTCTTTGCAGGCGGAGCACGGAGCGCGGCCGCTTGCCCTGTGTGAAAGCGTTGTCCTGAAGGTGGCCCAGACCCCGTCCCAAACCCAGTCCTGGGTCCCGCTCTGCCCGCCTTTGGCCTGACCCTAGTCCCTGTACCAGCACCAGCACCAGTGCCAGTCCCCAGCTTCAGACACACAACGCAACGCAACACTTTTGGTTATTTGAGTTGTGTGAGGCGCCGTCATTGATGCTCAAGCTGGCGGGCTCCCGAGTACCCTCGCCTGTGTGTTATCCGCTCTAGAGACTTCCGCCCGGGGGGTATTCCCAGATGTCCGCGGAGCCGCCAATCCCACGAGGTTCCCGATCCAGTGCGTCATGTGAGCCCGGGTGTCCATGATGGGTCCCTTTCACGGCATTACGGCTCAGCCCCCTCCACCATCCCAACTGCAGGTCCCCCCCCCCCCCCTTCAGCCCCCTTTCAGTGCGGAGCATGCCCCCGGCTGTTTGGTAGCCCAACAGGCTGCCCACCTCTGGTGGTTTTTCTGAACCCTCCCTCTTCGCCCTCAACCCAACGGGGGAGCAACCAACCCCCCCATCCACAAGTCGAGGATTCCCTCCTCAAAAGCCGCACACGTACGTACACCCGGAAATACCAATCGGCATACTCCTGCAGCCTTTATGGCGCACCCCCCTTTCAGCCTGGCGGTGCCAATGGTCTCCGTGGCCTGTCACTTTGACAGCTTTTTTGCAGCGAATTGGGTGTGGGCGGGACGATTCAGCCACTTTTCCCAGTCCCCCCAATTGGACCAAAGAGGCCGGCGGGTGACAACCGCCCAGAATTGCCTGTTGTTGTAACTCACCTCTGAGTCCAGTGCGGCGTGTCAAACATGGCCACGTGGTGTAGGGCAGCCGTACCCACAGCCGTCTTTGACATCCAAAGAAAGAACACACCCTCTGGCGTTCCGTACATGGAACCCACCGCTCCGAGCGCCGGGCCGAGATCGAAATGGGCTGACTATGAATATCAGAGGGCGCCCTCCATCACCTTCTGTATCGTGAAGGAGCGCCCTGTCCATACCTCACAGCCTGCCCTCCTTTCCGCATACCGTGACCTTCGACTTTTAAATGACTCAAAAGGAACTGCCCCCCATTCCCCTGTCCCGAAAAGGGGGGCGCAGGGCCAAAGCCTGCTATCTGCGGGTGCGACGTGTTGCTGGACGCTCCGAACTTCATGGTCGGCCCCTTTCGAAGTTGGTCTGGCCCTGGCACGGGGTTCGATGTAAAGGGTACAGCGCACAGGTACTCCAACTACCCCCCCCCCCCCCCCTTTTGAGCTGCACTCCGTTGGAAGGGACTCACGCCCCCAGCGCTCCCACCTTCCTCCGGCCAGCAATCCACGATCGCCTGTCCCTTTCACCATCGGGTGCACTCTTGCACCTTCGGAGCGCGGCTTGATGCCAGGGTTGCAGCAGGACCGGCTTGCACGATCTTCGAGCACGCCATGTCCTTCAGAGAGCTCCACGGGGCTGCCTGAGCCATGCGGCTCTCAATGCAATACACCCCCGGCTCGGGGGGTGCGGACCGTGCGGCGCACGGGGCTCGGAGCTCGCCAGCGCCGGAGAACGATGCGCCGCCGGGGTCGGTCACGAGGCAGACGGGACGGCCCTCCGCACACCCATCCGCATCCTCAGAGACACCTGCTCGTGGCGCGGGCTGCAGGAGGGCCCCGGCCCCACAGCTTTTGCAGGCCGAATGCCAGGGATTGTCCGAGAGATCCAAGTCCCATAAGTTGTCCAAGACTGGGCTCAGGGACATGGGCAACACCGTCAATTCGTTGTGCTCGAGGTACAGACACTTGAGCGTCGTCATGAGCCCCATTTCGCAGGGCACGCGGCGGAGGCGGTTGTTGTTGGCGTACAGCTTCGACAGGCTCCGGAGCTGCGGGGGAGAGAAGACTTGCGGTCCGCCCCTGCCGTCTGCCATCACGGGTGCCCCAACCACTGCTATTCGGGTGCTGTCAATCCCTTGCTCTTCCCCAAACCCAGCCCCACCCCGAAACTCCGAACAGCAGCGCGTGATATGGACGTATCACAGTTGCCGGGATGCGAGTGTGCGCCGTTGCCCCAACGAGTCTGCCGTTGGGGGTTACAGAGGGGGTGTAGGGAGGGTAAGGGATGGCCCTACCTTGTATGATCCGACGACTGCTGGCGGCAGAAAATATACAAGTTGGGGCACACCCTTGACTTTTGGGCGAGGCTGTCACGGTGGCGGAGTATGACCGAGCGCAGTGCGCGGCAATGGGGGTGACGTCCGAACCACTGCCTCCGAGCCCCCGCGTAACTCGCAGTTAGCAATACTTTTGGTCGTGTCTTTCTGAATGTGCAGCAGTGTGTCATCACAGGTACTGTTTTTCCTGCAGGACGCTCAGTCGCTGCCTCCCCCTTCGGCCCTCCTGGTCTGTGCCTGGGACACGGGGGCGACTCCCGGCCAGAACCCGACCCCGAGGGGTGTTCAACCGTTTCGGGGGTCTTAAAGAAGGGGGTGGACCCCCCCCTTTGTTGACCCAAACCCAGGGGGTACGGGTCGGACGGTCAGCCATCGGGTTCCCCGGGGGGGGGGGGGGGTCGGTGGGTACCCCAACATACGTACCTCAACACGATCCCCATGACGCGCCGATCACTTTGAACATACACAACTGGGGTATTCAAAAAAAATTTCCCCATAAGCTCAGGCTCCCATCAAAGTCCGGCCTGGAGGTCCGGCCGGGGTCAAAATGTTTTTTTGTGTTTTTCACCCATTTTTGAATTCTTTTACAAAATTCTGAGTATTTTGACGAGAGACACATAGGGTAAAACAAAAAAAAATTACCCCTGCCGTATGCCTAAAACAAAATTTCCGGCGCCTCTGGCGCCCACAAAACCCATTGTTCCGAACAACCATTTTGGAGTCCGTAGCGGGGGAGGTCTGGCACAAGGCTCTGGTGTTAGTTTGTTTGCCTTTGGCGGCGCCTATTGGCCTCTGGCCCTTGCACATGGGGGGCTGCTCCCAGCCAATGTGTGACCCCAAGGGGTGTGCAACCATTTTGGGGGCTGTAGGTCCCCCCTTGGTTGACCCAAATTTTGGGGGTCGGCGGGTTGGGCGGTCAGCCGCCGGGCTCCACGGGGGGGGGGGGGGGGGGGTTGGAGGTCGGTGGGTACCCCAACATACATACCTCAAAATGATCCCCATGACACGCTGATCATTTTAAATACACACAAGTGGGGTAAAAACGTTTTTCAAAAAAAATTTGCCCATCAACTCAGGCTCCCATCAGCCAAGGTCCGACCCAGAGGTCGGGTTGGGGTCAAAATCCTTTTTTGTGTTTTTCATCCATTTTTGAATGCTCCACAAAATTCTGAGTATTTTGAGTTTAGCCACATAGGGTCAAACAAAAAAATTTCCCCCTGCCGCATGCCTAAAACAAAATCTCCGACGCCCACAAAACCCATTATTCCGTACAACCATTTTGGGGTCTGTAGAGGGGGTGCCCCCCCCCCCCCCCCCGGGGTCAGGTCCTGGCCGGGAGCCCCCCCCCCCCCCCCCCGTGCCCTTGCACATTCTGACCCTCTGTGGGTCCGAACGTGTTTTGGTCATGTCAACGGAGCCCGTGGATGACTCGTCCTGTTTGACTACTCCAGGGTCGGCTGTCCCAGCGACGGGCTGTTGCCCGTGCCGTTGACCAGGTGCATCCAGATGCACACTCCGAGTCCATGCTGGGTTTGCCGACCCAGCACTGACTTGTGCGCGCTGGGGGCTTCTAACAACCACAATGATCCTTTCCCTTTTGCCCTTTCTGTTGCCTCTTTCTGCGCTCTGCACCAATTTCGGCGAGCCAGGCCTGCCCTGCCCTGTTACCTCCCCTTGTGTTTCCCCATCCCCCTGCCCAGCCTCCTCTGGGCTCCCCATGTTCGTCCTGTCTTGGGCGGTAAGGGGAACGTGTTGCTGTGGGGATGGGGGAGAGGAGTAGAGGGGGGGGGGGTCCCCCCTCCCCCATTGGGGCTTCCTCCTGGCCGGCAACCCCCTGTGTGGCATTCCGTCTGGTTGTTGTTTCTTTGCGGGGCCCAGGACAGTCACCCATTGTTCCCTTCGCATGTTGCGTCGGGTCGCTGCTTTCTGTCGGCCGCTGCGGCCGGTGCTCCTGCTGGTGTTGTTTCCGCGTTCGTGGAGCCAAGTGGTTGGTGTGCTGGGGCTGTGTTGGATGTGGCAGTATGTGCCGTTTGCGCGTCAGCGGCGCCCAGTAGTTGGCGTACTCGTCGTCCTTGGTTCTGCCCACCCCGGTTTTGTAGGAGGTTCCTTCTCTTGCCTGGCCCACCATTCCTCCCCCCCCCGTGGCCTGGGAGTGGGCAGGTTTAGCACGGTAGCTGCACACTTGACCCGCAACCAGCGACGTCAATAACCCAATGGGAAATTCAAGGCAACCTTCAGCTGTCTAGACGCCGGCGCATGGGTTACAAGAAAATGTAGCTGATGTACATTGGTTGAGTGCCGGAGTGATCGCAGGGGATGACGACCATCGTCGATCATGTTGGGGCGTGTACAATGGAGCAACGAAGATGGCCTGGTGTGGCCGGATTGTCTCACGTGACATGCCATGGCAGTTGAAAGGTCATGTCAAGGATTAGTGACTGACCGGCAATAACGTTTGGTTTGGCAAGAGACAAAAGACACCAGCGGAGTCACCAAAGCGGCGTCTGAGATGAACGTGGGCCACACCTGTGACAACTCCTTGGGAAGATCAGCCAAATGGTTGTAACCAATGTCGAGGTACGTCAGATTGCAATAGCCAGCGATGTGTGGCACGAGGCATGTCAGTGGTGGCTCATGGCCATTGAGCACCAGCAGTGAGGTGTTACTCCGAGTCTCCTCCACCTTCTCCTTGCTGGGAAGATCCATCACTGGCTGTAGATGCCTGGCAGCAGCCACGTGGCTCTTAGGAGCCAGGCAGCAGGTCTTTGGATGATGTGCCGGGCCTATGGGCAGCACATTTTGGGAACCACTGGTGCCCCTGACATTGCAATCAGCTCATTTTGACAGCTGCAGAAAGGGTGCTGCAATTGGGTTGGGAGTGGAGACCACACTGTATGACATCACCCGACACACCGTCAGGAGCATCACCTACCCATCGAAAGCCCTACCATCTACCATCCTACCATCTAGACATCTACTGTTATCATGCAGTAAAACGGCTTGTTTCCAGCCGCACACGGGCTTATGCACCAGCATGAAATAGAAGAGCATCGTAGGTGAGGCCTTCAATGATGCAACCAGCGTCAGCCAAGAGGTTTCCTGTTACCAAACTGGCTCAACAATTCCATGCTTCTGAGGGTACGTTTGCCCGCTGCGCGCCCGGCACGCCCAGCAACAAATGAATGTTCCGGCCATCTATCACAATGCTTTACCCTCAAACATCACCCCCTCCTCTAGCCCAGGAACCCTAAGCACATGACTGTTGGCAATCAAATAACTTCCGGGGTGGACTCCTGACTGGGACCGACCAGGGCTTTGCTGGGCTAGGACAGCAATGCCAGCGACCTCTTTGGGGGGAATGTTTGCCCGGCGCGCGCCCGGCGCGCTACTTTTAGACTATGTTCCCCCCGAAAAGCCCCCAAGCACACCCCTTGGAAACGCCCTTAGAATTAGGTGACCCAAACTGCCCCAGCTCAAGAAAGTTGCAAACTGGGGTACACAGTACCACTCTCGCTCCTTTAAGGGCGATCTTGGTCAACACCTTAGCAAGTTGGGAGAATGGGGGGTTAGGATAGCACAACCGCATCGATCTCCAGTAGAAGCGATAGGCGTTATTGAGGTATCGCGAACAGTAGAGCTGCATCATAACATTGGTCCCACAAGTGTGGGTGTCAATACATTCGATACAATTGTGCTCCTTACACTCATCACAAACTGCGACGCTGGAGCGTCCTGGCAACACAACACACACACTTCTGCCTCATCCTCTGCCTCATCTTGCGTGCCACAACCGAGCAAACAGCTGCTCAATGTGTGCCCTATACCACCCGTGCACCTCATTGTAACATTGTTGGCGGGCTGTCAAAGTGCCATTCTTTCTTCCAATGAATGGCACAATGACATGAATCCGGCCCTTATAAGCACCATCATGGCCCCCAACTTCGAAATCAAAGAAATCACCTCGGGTACGAGAAGGTCCATACCCATCCCAAATCAAAACATCTGCTGATGTCCCGGGGGCCAAGGGGCAAATCCATATAATGTTGCCCAACATATCAACGGCAACAGTCCACCGGTAGGGCAGGGGTCACAAAAGATGCCCGGCGCGCTAACGTTCCCCCTTGGAAGGGCAAACTTGGAGGCAGGGGGGGCATACATGCTTGCAACCAATACCGACCTCCACCCTCCCCAAATTTGTGTGAGTGACAGTGGGAGTCCGAGCAAGTTGAGTGAAAACAACACCAACGCACGGTACGGCATGTGCAAACCTGCTTTTGAGCATATGGAGCATACATTGTCACAATGCGCTCCACATGCACCAAAACCGCCCCACCTTCATCATGTTTCAATTCTTTGGGGGCGTTGCCGCATTGTGTGCGCATGATTCAAGAAAGGGTTTTTGCATTTATCCAGATAAGCCCAATGGAACATCCCCCCACAGAAACACACCAGCAATCACACATACACAACCAAAAATGCTTGAAAATCACAATTCTAAATAGCCTAGAGGTCTCAAAAAAGATGTTGTTCCCTTTTGGAGGTTTCCGCGTGAATGTTGTTAATTCTTGGTGGTCTTTGGATGGGTGCTGTTAATTCTTGGAGGTCTCCGTCAGTTGTAGGGGCCTCACCACCTTCCACATGTGGGCTGTTGCTGCTCACCATCAACACTTCAGGGGGTATATGGGGGTCCATGGGAGGTTTGGACTCCACTTCTCTAGCATTTGCAGGGGACTCAGCAACATCAACAACATCAACACCTGACCCATCATCAGGCAATGAAGCAGCAAGCCCAGCTGAACAGTCATCGTGGGGTTTTGGAGGAGCTAATGGGGGCAAGGGGGAGGGGCTCCTGATCCTGAACTTGATACAGTGGAGTGCAGCAGCCCCAAGGAGAATAGCTGTCTCACCAATTTCATATTGGGTCCGCAAAAAGTCCCCAGGCTGTGGTGAAGAGCCCAACAGAATAGCTGGAGCTCGTTCATCCGTACTTATGCAATGGTAGAAAAGATGTGTACCTGGAGGACAAAGACACAGTAAATCCAAGCTGAGAGATAACAAAAATGACCATGAGGGAACAACAACATCCAGAAAAAGGTGGCAGCAGGTAATATGCATTTGCAGGGACCCCATCACAGCACACCTTACCACAACACTGTGTCTTTGAGCCCACAATGTGGCAAAAAGAAGCGCACAAAAAAACGGACAAGGCGAACTTTGCACGGTGTGTGCACCATGCGCACGCACAGTTCATGCAACTCCCCCTTCAAACAAACATTCCCATCATAGACATTGCTATTTTACCAATGTGGTGGTCATTGCACAATGTGGACGGTGTGCACACCCACCCTCTTGTGTGACAACCAATAATTCTTTGCCGTTTTACCGAGTAGGTCACTGAACAAGACCGTGGACAACTCTAAGGCCCAAAAAGCACTTTCTTCCGGAACGCTGCTGCTTCAGAGGTGTGCCACAAAATGCGCTACTTAATGACAGTCACATCGATGGCTGTCATCCTAGTACCTCTGGCCCTTTGAAATGCATGGGCACTGGGTGTCCTGGGCTGCTGTTTCTCAAAAGATTGTATGCAGTTGCGCACAACCCCCCTCAGAAGTAGCATGCTTCTGGGTTGAACACCTTTGGCATATCAAAACAATTGCAGGTGGTTATCTTCCTTTGGCTTTGGCTGTGGCTTTGGCTTTGGCTTTGGCTTTGGCTTTGGCTTTCACTTGGCTTGGCTTGGGTTGCGCTGGATGTGCAGCTGTAAGTCTGCCAATTAAGCATCTCGAAAACACCATTTCCTCTGGCCATATGAAACATGGACCTGGTTGGGTGTCACTAGACTTCGAATGGCTTTGGTGACGAATGCCACTGGAGAGGAAATTGCATATGGTCCAAGGGCACAGGGATGCACCACCAAACTGTTTCCCTTTCTCATGCTGTTACTCGCTTGCACATTTTGGAATATGATAAGGGTGGAGAATTCCATGGTCTGCAAAGCGCCGCAGGAGTTCATGGGGCCTGACAGTCCTGATCTTATCATCGAGGAGCCATTCCCATCGCTCCACATCCCAATGCGTACAGATGGTCCAGCGACGAAGCGAAGTCCCGCATCGCACGGGTACAGTCAAAATCTTCATAGCCTCCACAGGTTAGTACAGCGCGGGAGGTATACAATATTGTGCACGTCAGGTCGGACTGGTCACATCGCGCATCACACTACACCCGAGCACAAGCGCACGGTTCTCCGTCACCGTGCATGCCACGCGTGTCGGTCTTGAATGGACGGTGTTGGTCATACTTCCCCGGCCCTTGGTAAACACACCCGAGCGGTAAAGGGTGCGCTGCCATGTCGTATGCGCCCCAAACGCACACCCGCGGCCCATTATGGGCAGCAACGACTATTGTACGGAGGCATAAGTAGCAAACCGCTGCGATCTCTGAATACCGCCCCGCTCCCCTGTTCCGAAGACGGACAAAATGCAGGCAAAGCGCGGCCCGACGAGTGTCCGTACTTCGACCAGCGCGTGCGGATACGCAAAGCGGAAACGGTGCGCGTGCACTTGCACGCAATGCACCCCAAGAGGTGTGCTACATCACAGCCAGGCCTCGCCCAGCCCACAATCCCAGGGACCCTACCAAATGGCAGCCATTGGGACGGCAGGACAATAAGAGAGCGAATCCGCAATAACAACCACTGATTGCCGAATGCACCACAAGCACCGCATTCCGGCAAAACGCGGACCGACGGGGTCTCCGTACTTGGACAAGCTCATGCTTGTACACTCGGGGAGGGGGGGGGGGGGGGATGGCAAGAGAACCATCGGCGGTTGCATGCGGCTCCCTGGTGTCAACACAGTTCAGTGCCAGTGTTTTAACGTTCTACAGGAGGCTCGATCTTGGGGCCGATAGGGTCTCTGAGTGCCCAAATACAGGGCGCCCTGCAAAACCAACGTACAAACCATGGCGCAAGCCTTGCGCATGGCCTTTGTTGGGAACACCCTCAACTCGGGTGGGACTTGCAGTTTCACTTCGTCGCGTGCTGTGGAGGCGTGCCTTTAAAGCGGGTGTGTGCGCCATAAAGGCTGAGTCGGCATGCCGGTTGGTAGGCAGGGGCGGGGGGGGGGGGGGGGGGGGCTTGAAGCGGGTCATAAAGACGCTGTCCAAATTCCAGGATTGTTCCCGAATCGCAAATTCCGGCGTCTAAATTTGGCGATTTTGTGGGAATGTTCCACGTTTGCCCATGGCACCGCCATGGCTTTCGCCAGTGTGAAGGGCAGATCCGCTTCCTGCATCATTCCTCCTCCGGTGCAACAGAGAAAATCGAGAAGGTTTTCGCATGGTTGGGGTGGAGCGTTTGGGCTCACAAAGGTGCGGGTACAGCTAAAAGAGGGCATGACATCACCAAAAATGGAGTCACCCATCACATCACCAAAATGGCAAAATATGCAAGGTTGGCCACAAAATTGATATGGTGGGGTGCAGGTGCCCCCTCCCCTGCCCCTAGTGGGGCAAAAAGATGAAAAATGGATGCAAAGGAAGGCATTGGCGGCAATGGGTTGGGGCTTGGGTGGGTTTTCTGAGGTGTCACTTCGGTAGGAATACCCTATTTTTTGGAACTTGGAAATGTCATAGCGACCCGCCACCTCTCAAATTGACCCGAAACCTTTTTTTTTCCGATTCCCGACCGCAAAATAGGGGGAGGGGGTCCCTAACCCCAACCCAAACTTGGTCCACAGCAAAGAGCCCTGCCCCCCTTTCCCAACGGGTGAAGCCACAACGGCACGCCAAAAGATTTGACAATACTTTTCCGTCCGCAAGACTGTCGTGTCAGACTTACGGAACACAACAGTTGGCCCACTGAGTATCACTGGGAGCATTTGACAGCAGCCCCTTCAACAGCGGTATTTTGAAATGAAATATCGGCCATTGACGTATGACCTGTCGACACGGCCTGTCCATTGTGAGAATCCAGAAGGCCACATGTAAAGTTCTATTCGTGAACTCGGTATGATGTCTGTGTTCAGGGCCAATACCCGGTGCGCACATTTTTTTAAAGTGCTGCAGGACCCTGGAGGACGGTTGCCGGGCTGCACCAGTGCCGCCATGTTGCAGTAGGCTATAGACCTGCAGTGCGGCCGGCACGGTCTGCCATCAAAGGGCCCGGACCCACATCAGGTTAGACGGTCCACGGTGAGTGTTCATACCTGTGGGTGACTTTGTACGTGCTTTTGGTGTGATTTTGCGTCTGCAGTCTTCTTCAGCGTGCGCTCCTGTGCTGAGGCTGTCGGACCGTCGAGGCCTCCCCGTCATGTGTATTGTTCTCCCCCACCACATTGTGGACATGTCACCAAAAAGGGGTACATGGTTCGGCATGCAATGGGTAAACGGAATGTTGGAAATATCGCTGCCAGCCCTTTCGTGGCAAAGCAGATTGGGGAAGGTTTGTGGATCTCCCTGATGCCCCCTCCCCCCCCATGCACTTCATGTGCGAATCTGAGAACGCGTCGCAACAATCAATCAGTGTCCTTCTCCCGGTGATTGCCGTCGCCAGGCGCTTGATGTTCTCTCGGGACCACCGCACAGTACCGCTTCCTTCCCATTACACACCCCCTCTGTGTGCCACCAATCCTTTCATCCATCGCACCTCCTGGGGACCGCTGGCGGGTGTCCCTGCTCATTCCCTCCGCCCGTGTCTTCATTGCGGTCAGTCGCTGGTGATACTGGTATAATGCAGGAGGGTGATTGAACAGATATCAGGTGGTGGCAGCCCAAGCCCTTCCGCCTGGCCTCTCGAAGGTCCGCAGCACGTTTCAGTGGGGGTTCTGGCCCCACCTGTTTTCACTTGGTTCGGGGTGTGACCCACACGTGTCCACTCGGGTCGGGTCGACTGTTACTCACGTCGGGTTTCCCGGTTCACAACAAAATGGATCGTCCAAAGCCTTTTGCAATCAGCCGTCTATTGCCCGGCCGTAAGGCCCGCGTAGCCGGCAACCCCCAGTCTTTCCCTCGACGACCGGTCCTCAGTGCAGTTTGGCCCATGTGATGTGGGTCCCCCGAGGCAGACCGCACTGCACATGAGGGAGGAGGGTATTTGCAGGGTGTGGAAGAGGCCGCATGTGCAAGGACAGGGAATCTCGCCCCTCCAGAAAAACGTGACTCACAGCGCCACCCGGACGCGAGATACGATGCCTCACGAATGGTACTTAATTCCTATGAGAGGACGGCCAGGGGATGGGGATGGTGGAGGCGGGAATCACTCAAAACGCTGGCCCCCAACTCAAAAGTAATCGCTATCGCCCTCTTCATCGTTGATATAATCGAAACTGTCTTCTTTGAAGTAGTGGTAGTGGTCCACACACACGTCGTTGCCGAACGGATCGTTGCAGATCTTCACGTTCGTGAGCGCCGGTGCCATCTTCAGTGCGTTGAGGGCGGAGGTCGAGGACCTCCCCATGTCGTAGTTGTGGGCCAGGTACAGCACGAGGCTTGTGAGGCGCGGGGCCTAGCAGAGCCATGAGGCACGTGACGTTAGGCGCGCGGCACAACGAACGGGCACATAGGCACGGCGCGCAGGGCATGGGAGTCCTTGTGGCCTGCTCGTGAGTAGAGCCCTGATACCGGATTTGAAAAGGAGAGGCGTACAACTGCGCCGGGGGGGGGAGGGGGATTGCAACTATTCAGGGCATCATAAACTCCTGTGGACCCTGTGCCATTTACCGTTGTGAGTTTCTGGTGTAATGTCTGATGATGAGTGTGCATCATCCGTCTCCGTCTCGGACAGCGCAGAGGTTGCTTTCGAAGATTCACAGGTTTGTCCGACACCGCACCAACACCTGCAGCCCAATGTCCGCCTTTGCAGCAAATGACCATGGCCCTGCTCATGAGGCAGAAGGACCATTGAACAGAATTGTGGTTTCTCTGAGTTTGCCGCCGTGGGGCACACGGTGTAGAATATGGCATGGGGCACAGAGCACAGAAATATGAGCTATTGCAGAGGGCACAGAGCACAGGGCACAGCCACCATGTCATGGTACATGCAGAGAGCATACGAGTGTAGGGCAAAAGGCATAAGCACTTCAAATTGTATGGCACCGGGGGCATGGGCAGTGCACATCGCATCAGAACAGACGGCACAGAGCACAGGGCGACGGGGCACGGGGCATGCGCGCACGGGAGCACAGGGCACAGAGCAGACATCATGAGGCACAGAGAAAGAGACCCGGGCACGGTCACCGTGCACGTCGCAAAGGGCAGGACGACGCCACAGCACAGGGACCGGGTCTGAGGGGCAGAGCACAGTGGACGGGGCAGGGGCGTGTCGCGGCACAGGCACACGGCGACGGGAGGCGGACGGGGCACGGGGGGCTCGACCCCTCGATGACGCGATGACTGACGCATGATGTGGCTGTTGGCGGCGGTGGACACGACTTTCCTTCGGGTGCTTTCGGCGCTTCCGGCCAACTCAGACCCAAGGCCCCCCGAGCGGTGACCTTTGGCGACTGCTGTGGCCGGAGGCGGGGGGGCCAGGGGGCCCGGGGCACAGGGCATCATCAGACAGGCACAGCGACTGGCACAAGGGCCCGCAGCACAGGGCATGGGCATGGGGGGTGCTAATCCTGCGGCGCCGGCGGTGCGCCCTGCGGCGCGCAATTTGGGTAATTATCGTGGAACAGGGGCAATTGTACCTATTGTGAACCGTACTCTTGAATGGGGGGCTGGTTAGCAGACATGCCACTAGCGTCTGGCAGGGAAACTGGTTCTCAGGAGGAAAGGGCCCCATATCAAAGGCCACCGAGTAATACCCGCCCCCTGCACCACCAGAACTCAGTAGGAACGTGCTGCGTCCAGTGTGGCTCAGTAGGACCCTGCTCCATCTGATCGTGTCTGACCCAGCAGACGCTAGTGGCAAGTCTGGTGGTTATCGCAACATTTTTGTCCGTTTGGAGTATTGTGCCTCGCCATTGTGCCCGTCTGACCTACTTCCTTCACCCAAAATTGAGGAAAAATAATCCGGTGCTACCGATTTTGGGTGAACAATTTTTTTTGGCCCCTGACCCACCCACCCCGTTTGGGGTTCTCCTGAGGCAATAGCCCGGCTCCCATGGCACACGGGGCACAATGTTGACGACACAAGGCACAGGGCCCGGGCCCATGGCATGAGGCCGACGGCGCAAGGCCCAGCGCAGGAGGGGCGTAGGGCACGCCGCACACGGACCTCCGCGAGCTCGGCCAGCGCCTTCGCCGCACCGTCCCCCAACAAATTGCCCTCGAGGCCGAGCGTCAGGCTCGTCAACGAGGGCGAGTCCTTCAGCGCCGCGAGGGCCTGCGCCCCGCGGTCCTCGAGGCAGTTGTGGTCCAGGTCGAGGTCGAGGTGCGTGAGCGCGGGGGCGCACCGCAGCGTCGCCAACGCCTTCGCGCCCCGGCGCCCCACGTCGTTGGCGCTCACGGAGAGGGCGAGCTGGCGCAGCACCGGCGCGTGGCGAAGCGCGGCGAGCGCCACGGCGCCGTCGTCGCCGACGTCGCAGCTGAAGAGGCTGAGCGTGAGGGACGTCAGGCCAGGCGTGTCCTGTGTGACAGAGGGACAGAGCGGAGAGCGGGACAGGGCGGGAGGGGGGGCAATGTCTGGAGATGGTCGCCGCCCTGTCACACGTCGGCGTTGTCATCGAAAACGGACCTTGGCACGCCCGGTCGTGGCCCTGGGACGCAGATTCGGCTCGAGTTCGAATTGAACTCGACCGAATTCGTTGCGACTTCGTGCGACTTCGAATTTGGACGAAGTCGTTTTACACGACAAAATGGAGACGGTCAACGAATCCGACCGAATTCGGACCTGCAGGCCCTATCGCGGCCTCAATAGTCCGGCGGACCATTGTTAATCTGTGCGGCACAGTGGACTGAGTAGAGGGGGGGGGGGGGGTGTGAAGGTGGGAAGGTGACCGTGGGCCATCGGTGTCCAGTGCCCTGTACTTGTTGGTCGAGGTCAGTTCTGAGGGGCAGTGTACGTGTGGCGGGGGCGCGGGGGGAGCGGGACGGAAGGGGGGGGGGGGGGCGCAGTTTTGTGGGCGAGGGAGGAATGTCTGCCCCATTGCTCAAAAGTGCAGCGCTCGCCCCCGTGGGAGGGGGTAAAGTGGGGGGGGGGGCAGAGGGCAGAGGTGAGCCCAGGTGACTCAGGGACAATGCCGTGCGCACGCGGTCGGCCACAACTCGACTGGGTCCCGAACGGCGAGCGCAGGGGAGGCGCAAAACGACAAAAGAGCTGCCAGTGAAAAGAAGAGGGCGCGGGACCGGGGCGGCACGTGGAATGGCAGACCTTGAGCAGGGCAAGCGCCTGCGCGCCGCCCTCCCGCACTTTGTTCGCCCGCAGGTCGAGCCTGAGAGTGTGCAGGGCCGGGGCATAGCGCAGCGCCGCCAGCGCCTGCGCCCCGACCGCCGTTACTCGATTGACGCTCAAATTGAGCTCGAGGCTCTCCAGCCCCGGCGCCGCCTTCAGATGCGCAAGCGCCTGCGCGCCGCCGTCGCTCACGTCGCTCGCCTCCAGCGACAGCGTCAGGCGTCGGAGCGCCGGGGCCTTGCCAACCGTCGCGAGGGCGCGCGCCCCCGCGTCCCCCGCGGTGCTGTGCTGCAGATGCAGCGTGAGGCTGGTGAGCGTGGCTGCGTGCCGCAGCGCGGCCAGCGCCTGCGCGCCGGCAGGGCCGACCGCATTTCCGCGGAGGTCCAGCGTCAGACTCGCAAGGGCCGGCGCGGCGCGCGCGGCGGCAAGCGCCCCGGCGCCGCGGTCGCCGATCTGATTGCTGCAGAGGTGCAGCGCGAGGCCGGTCAGCAGAGGCGCGGTACTTACAGTCGCCAGGGCCTCTGCGGCGGTGTCTCCCAACGCGTTATGGTTCAGGGAGAGGGCGAGGCGCGTCAGCGCGGGGGCGCGGCCCAACTGCGCAAGGACTTGCACACCCTGAGAGCCCGTGCACAGCGGAGGAGTGTGCGAACGCCGGGGCGGTGGGGCAAGCAGGGCAACTGCAAGCGGAGCACACGCCCCGCCGGATAGCGGGGGGGATGCCGTTGTCCAACGAACACGAGGTGTTGGCCCTTGTAACACCAACACTGAGGCACGGCGGTGTAGCGTCCCGAGGAACTGCTTGGCCCCGGGCTGTGAATCATCACCCGCACGCGGTGCTGACACCGCGAGCAGTACCCTCCGCATGCGAGTGCGTTCAGTGACTCGTGCAAAATCGCACTGCGAGACACGCAACCGGAATCGCGGAGGTAGTCCTCAACGCAGGCACCGCCCGCAGACGCATATCTCCGGCCCCCCACCCGATCTCTGTGGGCGCGGGGGGGGAGGGGGGGGGTAAAGACTGCATCTCACCGCACCTCACGACCCTCTCAGTCCTCCCCCTTGGCCCCCTGCTCCCCTGCCTCGACCGCCGGGTTGAGCACAACGCACGACAGGACTTCAGCCCAGGCCCATCGGCCGAGCCCACTGCTCGCAGTGACTGTGGCCGCCCAACCCCTGCTTTCTGGACGCTGGCGGGCCGTGCGAACAGGACCAACGGTGATGGCCTGTGTTGTGTTGTGTTGTGTTGTGTTGTGTTGTGTTATTTTGTGTTGTGTTTTGCTGGTGTCGGTGTCGGTGTCGGTGTCGGTGTCGGTGTTGGTGTTGATGTTGATGTTGGCGCTGTGATGTGCTGTGTCGTGACACCTAAAGTTTTGGTGGGTACCAGTGGCTGGACTTTGGTGCAGAGGCCAACAGAATTCAAGGATTCTCTCCGCCATCGCCCCCCCCGCTTCCCCTTGCGCAAGCACCGCCCGGGTCAGGGGCAAAAACGAGACCTCCAAACTACACGTTCTGCACCATTTTGGGGGAGCTCCGGCGGTGCTCTGTGGGAATTTCCGTTACAGTTCAACTCGTTTCCCACCCACTCCCTCATACCCGATCCCCCACGTTGGTGCTGCACAGGTCCAGCGCGAGGTCGCACAGCAACGGCGCCTCCCGAAGCGCCGCGAGCCACTGCGCCCCGGCGTCCGCGACCAAATTATTGCTGAGGTCGACGTGAAGGGTCGTCAGCGCCGGGGCCTCTTTGAGCGCCGCGATGGCCCGGAGCCCCGGCTCCGCGATGCGGCTCATGCGCAGGTCCAGCGTCAGTCGCGCGAGCAACGGGAAGTCCTTGAGGGCCCCCAGCCAATGCGCGGTCCCCAAATGAAAGCGGAGGCTGAGGCTGTGCACTGCAGAGGGCCCGCGGAGGTCGTGTAGGCGGTGCAGCCCCAAGTCGTTGTACACCGGGAAGGCCAGATAGCGGCGCTGCAGGACCCGCCACGTGCGGCGGCACACGTGACTGAGAAGCGCAGACTGCAGGAAGTCCGCGATGTACCGCAGGACTTCGTCCGCGAGGAGACTGCGCAGGGCCATGCGTTCTGTGGGAGCCACGGCGGTCACAGGGCAGCGGCGCCCGCACAGCACACAACGCGGCACATTGAGAACGTACCGATAGCCTCTGTCCAATGGGCAGCAGGCGTACGGCCCGGGCGCCGCACTGTCATACTACGGACACCCCGGAAAAGGCAGACCCGCCTGGCAATCAATGGCCTCCAAGTGCATCCGGGAGGGCTTGCCCGTGCAACCCCCTGTGTGGCATTCCGTCTGGTTGTTGTTCCTTTACGGGGCCCTGGACAGTCACCCGTTCTTCCCTTCGCATGTTGCGTCGGGTCGCTGCTTTCTGTCGGCCGCTGCGGCCGGTGCTCTTGCTGGTGTCGTTTCCGCGTTCGCGGAGCCCAGTAGTTGGTGTGTTGGGGCTGTGCTGAATGTGGCATGGTGTGCCGTTTGCGCGTCAGCGGCGCCCAATAATTGGCGTATCCCTCCCCCGCAGTTTGCTTTGAGGCTGCCCCAAGCACTCTGAAGGGCATTCGTCCACATCTACTCAGGTCGAGGCATGGCCTTTGGGGCAACGTTTGGTGCAGCAGGCCCTAGGTACTTGAAAGGTAACAAAAAACAGGGAAAATGAAGGGTAGTTCCAAGTAAGCCTTTTCCACAAAGACTGTCGCCGTAAACTTACCCTGCCCGCCCCCTTGCAAACTGCCGGGTTAGCGCGCGACGGTCTCCCGGGTGGGGGAGACGGTCGCCAAGTGACGGTCTCCCGGGGGGGGGGGGGGGGATTGCAAGGGTATTTCAAGGCAAACTGTGGTACCCTCCACCGATGCAAGCACATGTGCACCAGGTGTGCGTGAGTGGTACCGTACATGGTCACGGGGAGAAAACATCTTGGGTCTGAAGTAGCAACACAACACAACCATACGACGCCTTTGGAGAGAGAATATCACAGAACACACACAGGCGCTTGATTTGTAGTAAGGGGAAAGCAATGCAAGGCCATGCGTAAAGCAGATGGGCAACACAAACCAGCACAATACATGTTAACTAGAAAAACATGGAAGTGACGGTCTCCCGGGTGGGGGGAGGGTAATACAACAGATGACGTATATCAGGAGTTTACGTGACAAGCGCATGGCCACTGCAGACTTTTCAAAGACGGGCCACTACTGAAACTGGTCGCGAGCACAGGGGCAGAAACGACAGTTTCTCAAAACACACTGGCTTCAGGGCTCCAGGGCCACACATTCAGGTTGAACACTGTTGAACAGTGGATTCAGCTGGCGTGGAGTAATGCAGGGGATACAATACGAATCCAGAGATGCAAATGAAGATCATACCAGTTTACACTTGTGCCTGTAGCGGAGTAGCACTCCAGTGCCGGCATAACGGTCAGGGAGATGTGTGAATGGTGTGAGTGAAGGGGAACATAAGGTGGGAGGGAGAAATACTTCACTGAGCAGTGTGCAACAGCCATGGCAGGATCCCAGCTCAAAACCCGCTTCCTACCTCACCGATTGACTTCAGTGACACACATGGGGCAAAATCTGTGGTGTCTTTTGCAAACACTCCAACACCATCTCAAACGCCGCCCACCTGTTCCCTCATTGCTTCAGGATCCCTTGGGGCGTATCGGTGAGTGGGTGAGTGGGTCGCTAGCAGACCCTGCCCTGCAGCAAACCGTGAGCAAATACCAGAACCGATAAACTTCGCAACAACAGTCCTGAAGACATACCTGAAGAAACTGGGCAAAAAGGAGAAGAGGGGGGGGAGTGGGGGGGGGGGGGGGGATGGGGGAAAGCATGCGGGGATAAAAGTGTTGCAGCTGGTCCTGTTCCCGTTATGAAAGGGCTTCAGTGCTGCTGCTGTATGAAACATTTTGCATGGGGTCTAGATCGGCACCTAGCAACCAGTCCTTCTGGATGCACCTTCAACTCTCCACTGCGCTGATGTGCATGGCCCCATGACAGGGCTTCACTGCTACCTCAGGTGCGTAGGGTTTTCAACTAATTGGTGAAATTACACTGCGTCGAAGGACAGGTCTACACATGGTAATCTAGTAGATGAGGTCTTCACTGAATTTTGGCAGTGGAAACCTTTTCACCAGAGATTCTCTTTGACTGTACGGGTAGCAAAGTGTGGAATTAGCTCCAACTTTTGACTTTTGCAAAGAGTGCACAAGTCTTCAATTGTTGGCAGTGCCTCCACTTTGAACAGGGGAAAGGCATTGATATTGATTCACACAGCTGCAAGATGCAAACCCTACTGAATCTGGGTGCTCCCGGCAATAGGCCGCACGAAAACAGCAACTCGGAGATAGAGAGCATGACGGAGAAACAGGTGTCAGTCAAGCACTATTGCAATTCGGGAGGAGGCCAAATTTTTCGAGCCTAATGTTGCCTCTTCTCCTCTTTCATAGGTGACGAAGCAGTGACATGAAAACCCTGCGGTCTCCCAATGCAGCATCACCCACAAAAAGGGTTCCCTGTGTTTTGTTGTTTTGTTTGCTTGCCCTTTTATTACTGGAATTTGCACGAGAATTGATGCAACATCATCATCAGTAGCTCAGTGAGTCATGTGTAGTTGTTGCACCAAATCTTTGTGGCTTGATGTACATGGACCAAATCGGCAACGTGTCAAACATATTTGAAGCTTTTCCGATTCGAGCATACCAGGGGGACCACACTGTGCAGCACTTGGTGTTCCCATGAAAAAGCACGAACTGTTAGGGTGGTGGACATGCAGCTGCCCAAATTGATGCCATGGCCACTGAAACATCATAGGTTGAATCAAAGATTTGCCACACAAAACCATACCTGACTAGGGTAAAGAGGGAGCCACTGCATGGTGCGTGACCGCGTGCACATCATGCACAGATAAACAGCCAATGCCTCAGATTTTGCAGTTGGAACCCAACATCCGGAAATTTTGACTGAAAATCACGAAGGTGAATCATTAAAGACAAATTGACCGTTGGGAGCCATAGATCAGGGACTGTCATCCCCCGAAAAACATGTGGCCTGAGCAACCCTTGACTTGTAAGAGCGCCCCCCAAGCAAAGCCTAGAGGGTTTTTGGTGCATCGTGTTAATTCTGGGAGGGACTATAGTGCATGCTCTTAATTCCTAGAGGGTCCATGGTGTTGTTAATTCCAAACAGCACATGCACCAGGCAAAAGACACCAAATGTAACAAAGAAGCTAACAAATACCACATGTGCCCTCCAGAACCCATCTAAGACACTAGAACTCAGCACAGATCCCCCCAAAAAAAATCAAAGAGTATGTTAATCAACTAGAACCCTCGCCAATGCCAACCATTCCTCAACGACCTGTAGCTTAACAGTGTCCCCATTTGCTGTGGGCACTCCAGGAGCTTCTCATGCTTGTGTCGCTTTGCCACTCGGATACTATTGATGGCGCCTTCCGGCTATAGAAAATCCCCAGCACAAACACCAAGTCCCTTTGCAACTGAAAGGCCATTGCTAACCAGCTTCTTCTTTTTTGACATGATTCATCTGCTTGGACAGCTTGCTCCCCGTTACTAGGGCAAGTTGTTGCATTGTGTGGGCACTGTGTGGGCACGTGCAGTGCCCACACAATGAAACCTAGCCAGACAATAAGGGAGGAAACCACCCTGCAGCCATGTAGGCGTCACAGGGGCCTTCATATCCTTGATGGTGGCCGTGGCCAAGCGCAATCTGCTATTGCGTGAGCGTGTTGGAAGATGGTGGCAGCCTTCCGGGGACACAAGCATTGTGCCTTGACCCGATTGGGGCCCAACTTGTAGCAATATGCAAGAATACCGTGCGAATTCTAAAGATTCGCGTAATCCTAATTTTTGCGTTGGGTGTTTTGAATTAATAATAAGCAAAAATTTTGCGGCAGCATCAAAAATGGGCAAAAATGGGCAAAAAAAAATTTTTGTGCAATTTTTTTTGCTGAACCCATTTTTGCGTAGGGTGTTGGACCAAAAATTAATTTTTTGCGCTTTTTTTTTGCGTTTTGGGGATTGGGGTTGATTCCTTTTGTTGCTACTGCAAAAAACCGTGCATACCTTGGACTCTGGGATTGCAGCCCATAGCACAGATAAGCACCAACAAGCATGGTTCAAGTCTACCAGTTTTTCAACAAACCAGTTCCAAACTTGTCCATAATAGCTACCCCTTTATCTGCTTTGGGGCACATCAACAGCCATATTCAAATATCCATGTCCCAAACCACCCCCTTTATGTGCTTTGGGGCACATCAACAGCCACATTCCACTATTTTAACACTTGTGACAATCCCGGATGCATCATTCGCTGAAAGCAAAGCAAGGTGCAGAACGGGGCATGAGATACGGAAGAGGGGGACAACAAGCAGTTGGGCAAACTCTCCCGCGATTCTTGCATTCTTGCAAAAAGGGGGGCAGGGGCAAAAATTATTTTATTTTTGCGATTTTTTTTGCGGAACCCATTTTTGCGTAAGGCATGTAGCCAATAATTAAATTTTTTGCGTTTTTTTTTGCAGACAACAACACCTTGTGCCAGGGATTAATTATTTTCGCAAATCTTTAGAATTTGCACGGTATGTGGACCGTGATAAGCCATGCTACTGATTCGCAATGATCCGAGAGTGCGGATGAAGGGTTCAAATGCTGGCTCATACAGAGAACCCACAAAGGACATTGTTTCCTAGAGATAGCAAGGCAATGGCCATGAAGGTTGGAATCCGCTTTGGAGTGTGTAACGAACCCACCTGCCGATAACTTGCGTTGTGAATGTACACGGCATCCGATGATTCCCCATCATCATAATCCACCATCCACCCATAACAAAGAATATGCAGCAAAACCGGGTAAAAATGCACTAAAATGGCTGAAAATGGGTGAAATTGGGTGGCAATTCAAATGTGCCACATCCTCAATGCACAAGAAGCGTAAAAAAAACCTGTTATGGCACAACAAACTTGTGAAAAGGGGCCATAACTAGGGTTCAAGTAGTTGCGGGCGTACAAAAGTTTGCACTGTGTGTGCACTGCGTGCGCATTGCGTACACGGCATTCCCCCAACCGCCATTTGGGTCCCAAGTGGGCGTCATCTGGAATGTGACGCTCTGCATGGTAGGGTGGCGTGTCAGCACAGCGTGCGCATTGCGCACACATGACACGAAGAAATTGGGGGTTTCTGCTATAATCGGCAGTATTCTTGCCTATATAGACCATACTACACCCCCACAATGTTGGACAGCCTCATAACGCAATCCCGATTCCTTTCGTCATGACAGCTCCAAAGGTACGGGGAAGAGGCCACCACCGAAATCACAGTGTACGCCAAAGGGGCAGTCCAGTCCATATCCCCAACCAGTCCATATCCCCAACCAGAAAGGGGCCAATCCAAATTCAGATTATTGATAGATACCACGAACCTATAGGAAAGGATGCAAAACAACACACACCAATACACTAGAAATGAGGGCAAAGCATGCAAGCAACTCATATAGATGCGTAACAAGGCTCATTGCTATTGGTACTAGGCACTACTATGCAGCTTGGGTACGGCCATGTATCAACTCTGTGCACAGCGCACGCACAGCGCGCAGTACGCCCCCTAGGTGTGCACATACTTCATGCCGAACACAAGGGAAAAAAGAGGCAATACTGTGAAAAGAGATTGCTTGCCCATGGCCGTCCTTGACACCTGTTGTCCAGGCACCCGGCGCAGGCCGGGGGGCTTGCATGCTGTACAACATGATGCAGTGCACCAGGTCAGGGTCTTGCTCTGTCTGATCTCTCGCAAGGCCTTGCAGCATGGTACACTGTCAGTGCACCCCAGCCTGCTGGGACCGGCAATTCATAAAGCTTTTTACCTCTTGCACCATTTGTCCATTTAATGTTTCAAGATGGTCAGTGGTCATTAGAGCTGGTCTCCAGGTTAGCCTCACAGGGTGAGTGTGTTCGCGCAGGGTGGGGGTAGGGGTGCTTGGTCAAGGAGACAGTGTCCCATTCCTGCCATGTACACCGGCACCCATAAGGTGCAGTACAATGTGATCCACGTCCCACCCACTGAGCTCAGAAACCCAGGGTCTGGCGCTTACAAGGCCGATCAATCGCTTCAAATGATGCAACTGAAGTGAGCAAGTTTGTGTTGCCCTCCAAGGCCATTGTCGCACAAGGCGCGCCAAGACCCACCTGCACTGCTCAGAGTGCGTGCAACACTCCCCTCTTTTGTTGATATTCAGATATCACTGAGTGCGATGTTGCGAGGAGTACTTGCACAGCATGTGCCCCCGGCGCTACTTTTGTGGCTAGTACACCCGGAACGTCCGATTTTTAAAATGGCCCCGAGGAAGAGCAAACACGTTGACCACAAAAATTGTATAAGCGCCCCTGGTTCCCGCCAACATCACACACTCAAGTGCACAATACCATTGGGCACCTACTTCATAATCTTTGAAATGGCTGTGACCTTTGCAGTCCCAAATAACTACATCTGCAAAGGTGCCCAGCGCCAGAGGACAAATCCAAATGACATCACAGCACCTTGCCAATAGATGTCGCCAAATAGCCGCGCCGCACGCGCTCTATGTCAGGTGCTTCCTCCTGCTGAAAGGTTTGCTCACGTTCCAAACTGCGGATATGCCCTCCTTTCAGTTGCAGTTGCATTTCTCTCATGTACACAGAGAGACAAGGTAGGGTATGCCTCAGGAACTTGGGTCAAAGACAACTTGTCCGGGTCAGGGGCCAAGCAATGGTCAATCTCAAAAACAGTGTCAGAGGTCACAATGGAGGGCAAGGGCCAAAGAGTAAGACGTGGCATGAGCCCAAGGGGCAACAATCCAATTGTAGCCGAATGCGGTGGAGCACTCACCACCGTTTGAAGAGGTGCTTGAGCACGTCACATCAATGCATTTAAGTTTTGCATGAGGCCTCTACTGTGAGGGACCGTGTGCAATGGAGTCAGATGACGATCAGCGCTACAAGATCAGCACTGCTTCGCGGCACACCACTTGAAACTGGTAAACAAGAGAAACTGAGCAGTGCGTGTAAGAACAATTTGGCGTTTGCCTTGTACTCCCGTCAGTAAAATTAACGGTAAAATTCTAATTCGTGATTTTGTACCGCAACTTCGTGACTTCGGAGGTTTCTCTGCAGTAGGGTGGTCATCAAAATCCAAGCGCCAAACTGTAAGACTCGAGGGACAGCACAAGTGATTACGGCATGAGGGGCAACAACCCAATGGTTGCTGAATGACAGTCGAAGATGTGTCGTCGTTTGGCGGGTTTGCTGTGACGAACAGCGCGCCACGTGTAATTGATCACCTGCGAGGTTTCTAACCATCAGAAGCTCAACATGAGCACTTTTTCGTCGGCACACGAGCTGAAAACGAGAAAGAAGTGCAATAGCACAGTGCAGCCACTCGCTGTCTAGGACCCTGCGTCAGTTTCCGCATCCAGGGACCACGTATTCACTAAAGTTGTCGCAGATTGCGTCCCACAGGAACTGGCAGAGGGATCGCCCGTCCGCGTCGGTTGTTGTGTGAGCAAACTGAACTACGCTGCTTTCGAACGCCCTCATGAACCCCTCAGTGCACGAGACTTGGGGCGTAAAGGAGACTCACGCCACGAAAGACGCTCCTTTTGTGGAGGGTCAGGGTGTGAGAATGGGATTAAATAATTCCACAGCGGCATGCGGGGGTTGTATATCAGAAATTGTGGGAAGGTAACATGTCATTGCACGCGCGACAGACCGCCCCCCGGCCAGCAGAATCCGTCCAGTTCAAGGCTCATCAATACAATTTGCAAAAGAACTCGTTTGCGGCACGGTACGCGCCCCGCGCAGCGCGCAAGAGCAATCGGGCTTTCGTTCTGGGTCCGTCGGCAATGTGTTGACGTTTGGTGCTCAAAATAGGTTTTTTGATTTGCATTACAATTTCGCAACTCTACGCAACGCGCTTCGCCCCAATGCAGCTGCACATGAGTAGTGTTTAGTGGTTCCTGTCGCAACAGGACAGCTCCCGCATGATTACGTCTGTGTGCTTGTCCTGGAGAGAAAGAGACAAGATTAAAAAATCGTGCATCAGAAGGTCGGACAAAGAGCAGTCACGGTGAGGGCACAAGAGTGGCCTATCCAAACAAGGGTCATAATGAGACAACACAGGACGACAGTCCGGGAGTCAGAGTTGTAGGAGAGCGGAAAGAAAGACGGCAGGAGGGGCAACAATTCAGTGGCAAATGGACGACGGTCGAGGGATCGTCCCCATTCCACGAGGGGCGTGCACACGCCACCCCAATCCATGATGGCAAAGACATGCATCCAGGATCACGCACTTGTTCGAATTTGGCGACCTGCTTCTGTTGACTGCGGTCATATGTTGTCTCTCAAGAATGGGAGAAGTGCAGTCATTCCGAAGAAGGTGAAGTTCGGAGGGGACTCCACCACTCGCCTTTAGTGGGGGGGTGAGCCAGAACGATCTGGAACCAGGCAAGTTGGGAATTCCGGCGCAATCGGGGGCTCAGCCATAAAGGCATACAGCCTGACCGGCTAAAACATCGAGCACAGTGCACGGCATGATTTCGTGCAGATCTCTGTGTTTCCCAGGACGTTGAGTGCGCGTAGTGCTGTGCTGTGCAGGGGTGCCTGTAGAAGAGTATCAGTAGTCCAGCATTTCCACAACCAGCGTCCGCTCCCTATGTCCTACTGGGGCAGCCATGCCACAAGCCGACCAGATCCGTGACTGTGAAACATCAGAGGGTGCGATGTAGCTTGCAGGACCACGGGGTCCGGGCATCGCCGAATTCACCCTCCACGGTGGATGGACCGCATGAAAGGCCAAATGGTACGAGATGAATTCTGATTTGGGGCAGGGGTATAGAGCAGCCAAAACGGACCAGTGCAGCGCATGTGATTGGCATTGATGACCGGAGGCCCCCCTTCCTGTCCCTGTCCCTGGGACAATCCCCCAATGCCAGCGATCCCCCTCCGTGTCTAGATTTTCGGCACCATAGTTGAAGCCAAAAGGACTTGCTGTCCTCCGGTGCTGTGTCTGTGGGCAAACCCACACAGTAACAACCCGTGCCAGGTATCAGTGGCCATGGCACAAGGCGACCGTATTCACTGGTGCTCCGAAACTACAGCCCCATCAAGAACCCACCCCTGAAAATTGTGGGAAAAATGCGGAAAGTTGCGGTAAAACTGTGGATGGGAAGTCATGGTGCCTGTCACACGCGTGCACGCACAACCACAGCATTCGTCGAGCAAGACCATTTAGTCCACACGTCCCTCCACGTCACCATTGAACTCTTGGAAATGGGCCGTGGATCCTGAGGTCTGCGTGCCATGGACCACCAATGCAATCAAGAAAATTTGCCCAAAACAACATCTTCAGCAACGGAGTTCATCATCAGTGTCTGCCCCAGACGCAGATGGCCCGTGAAGTGGCCCAGGGCTGTCTATAGCAGAAAAGCACCTCCCGCTTCCATCCTGCCACCGCCGACAAACCCGTCCACTGCCGCCGGTTACCGTCCGACTGCCATCGGCTTAGCCCATCCTTGGTCAAAATGTCACAAAGTGAGAGGTTCCTGGCGGGCGGCCCTGTGTCGGCAAGAGCTCTCCAGGCGCTAACACAAGAAAGGTCTCGGCGACCCAGTCTTGGCCGGCGACCCAGCTTTGGGCGGCGTGAGCGGTGCACCGCTCGTGTCACCGTCAAACGCCTCAAAGAAGGCCGTACCGTACAGCGGCGTGCACCAGAGAAGCAGATGCGATGGGGCCGGGTCCGCAAAAATGGGGAAATGGAGGCTGTCGAATATCAAATTGCAGTTGCGGGCCGTCAGCAAATGCGTCTTCATTTGGGTCGCTGAGGGGACGACAGAAGGATGAGGCTTGAAGAGGGAGGAAGGGGGGCGGGGAGGGAGGATGACAAAGGCCTCCTGTTTTTCACAGGGAGCATGGAGGGTGTTAGGTGGGGTACCTACTTACGGTGCATCCCAGTTAGTAGAAGAATTGGGGACTATGTACATGCCACGCGCCGTGTACTATGTATTTTAGTCAAAAGGCTTAGGAAGGAACTCCATAGTCGGGCAATCCATGCTGGGGTGTGAGCATTGAATGCCATAGTGAGTGATGTTAAGGGAGCTTGCAAAGGCATCCCAGAATCTGAGCGCATAGCCCCACTGAGGGCTAAGGGGCATTCTTTTGATCTACCCATGGCACTTGCATTTATGGCAAAACCATCAAGGCATGATGAGATTATTGCTGTGGCACGCCACGATATGCCCAATTTTGTTAGCCTTGCTGGGCCATACATTTGGGTGGTTGTGCATACCCTACTCCACAAATTTTGGCGACACAAATCCTACTTTGATAAAAGTGAGATCTTTTATTATTGCAAGGAGGGCAGAGGAGAAAGAGGGGGTCGTTGGATGGTTGGCAGGGTAGAAACCCAGCAGGCAGGAAGCCTGCCAAGCATGGCAGAGCAGGGGAGGGCAGGGTCGGACGCAGGCAGCATGAAGCAGAAATTTGCTGGTGCTATGGAGCGGGGGGACGGGGTTATTCTTGTGGGTGACCCCTCTCGGTCAGTCGGATCCACCCACCCACTCATCCGCACTTTGTTCATAAAAATAAAAACCCATGGCAAAAAGAAGGAAACACAACATTGGACCGCCTGCTTTCGAGCCTCGGACACGGATCACTCGGCTTCAGTGGAAACCGCCCTGAGGATGAGTGTCTGAGTTACAAATGTTACTTCAAAGGGTGATCCACTGGAAATTCTCTTGGCATCCCTTGCAAATGTCTCGCACATTAGTGACGCAATGCGCCCAAAAACGCAGAGGCACGAAGTCAACACTGAGGCACAAAGCCTCTCACAGATCAGGTTGCAGTCCAGCAAAACCATGACCCTGCCGCACTGCCCATCCCTCGCTCCTGGCCACACCCGGTGCTGCCCTCCCTGTTCTCTGCCCTCCCTCCCTCCCTCCCTCCCTCCCTCCCTCCCTGGATCTGGATCTGGATCTGGATCTGGTGGTTGCCGTTTATAGGGCGACTGCCCCTCCACCCTAGGGTGCGTTTGGCTTATACCTGCGATGCGCATGCGAGTCCTGCCCTGCACCCGACGATGCATAACTCAACACCGAGAAACCAGCTGATTCAGAGACAGATCCAGTGCCTGGTTCGCTGCCGCTCTGGCCATTCAGGCAACGCCTGTTGCGCGGGTTCTTGGACCCTACTGAAATTCGGAAGCGGGCGCTTTGCCTTAGCGCCTCGGCGCTGGCGAGCCAGGCCACGCTGGGCCCTGACTGTTTCTCCGCCAGGAACACCGCCTGCTTGTTCGCTCTGGGGTGAGCTGCTGCTCTCAGCCCTAGATATATTGCCGTCAGTGCCTGCAGGAGCTCCTCTGGCACCCAAACCCCGCACTCTGGGACATCAGCATCCTGCTTTACTTCCACTGCTCCGATCAACGGATGGCTGGACAGCCACTTTCGACGATATGCCTGTATGGAATCGTCATGCGGCTGGTGCACAGGCCGGGCATATTCTGCTATGGCGTGAAGAACGACCGCAGGCATGCGGCCCGCTCCCCGCTGCATAAGTGCCGCCATCGCCTGATAGCATTGTTTGGCTGGAAAAGAAGCGTGGTACAGAGGCCAGGCTTGCACGATTCTCTGCTTCCAAGCATCCATGACCCTGGTTGCGTCCCTGGGAAGACACCACTGCAGCACCACGCTGCACCTGCGTTCCGGAGACTCCAGCAGCCACCCTTGCCACACCTTGTACCACAGGACCTCATGTCTCAGCAGCGGGGCCATGGCGTCGTGAAAACGACCCATGAGGGTCTCCACATTGAGGCGCAGAAATACGCAATCTTGAAGCCGGTGTTGCACTGCACAGTCCGCCATCTCTCCACACCCAGGGCAGTCCTGCTGGTCCTGATCCTCACTGTACAGGTCTCTCTGACTAGGATAAAAGCTCAGCAACAACGCTGCTGCCATATCTCGAGGATGATAGAGCCTGGACGCTTGCCACCACCTTCTGAGACCTGCCCTCTCGTGAACATAGTGAACATGTGCATTGGGCTGAATGTCCGTGGATGACTCGGACACTGTGGGCTGCCATGCCTTGAGTTCCGCCTTCACAGCCAGCTGGACGTTCACTATCAGGATCCCATCTTTTTTCCATACCAGGGTCTCTCCATCATGCCACGCATTTGGCCACGACCACCGATCTCCTTCCGCTTTCTCTTGGCTTGTCCTGGATTTCTTGTCGACGAGCTTGTTGAGGGTAGAGAGCCGGTGTCATGCTGCGCTGGGATCCACGTGTACATGACTTGAAAGAGTTGTGCTGCTCGAACGTTGTCGGCCACCAGCCTGTCCATGATGTCCCCGCCGCGATAGGTGAGGGTGCGCGCTGATAGCCGCTCAATTGCCTGCTTATTGTCGGCGCCCACCACCATCAACATAGCTTTTATCCCCAGGCTGCTGAGACGGCGCTGCACTGCATTAATTCCCTCGGTGAGGGCTGTTGCCTCTAGGAGCATAGAGTTGGCGAATTTGCACTCTATCCAGGCGGAGAACATCTCGTACACCAGGCCCTGTACATTTGCCACAACTTAGTCGAACCAAGTGTCCACCCGGAAAACCTGCCTCCGGCTATCTAAATCGTGACAGGCGAACCGAAAAAAGTCGAGCTACAGCACCGAAATTTGAAGTAACAAAAAATTTTACCTCGATTTCCGGTCCGTGAGACACAAACTGAGGAAAAACGTAGCCGAAAAACAATAGTCAAAAGTGGGGTATTTACTATGGGAAGGGAAGAAATGTGGTGGGAGAACCTCGAAATCGGGGGTAGGGGACATAGCTGATTTGTAGGGGGTAGGGTAGAGGGGAAAATTGAGATGGACAATTGAAAACATTTTAAAAACCTCGTGGAAACCTGACAGTTATTGACAACGCATAAACGTCACACGCAAAACAGGCACGCAGAGCATAGGGCCAAAACGAATAAGGACAATTTCTGATGATCTCTTTCAAATGATGCCATCTGTGTACTCGGTGATTGTGCCGAGCAGCTCAAGGAGTGCTCACTTCAAGTAACGATGAGCCTTTCAGCAGTGAAAGACATATTACTCCGGGCAAGATGCTATCGAAATTTCGATAGCATAATATAGAAAGGAATCTGTCGTCGATGCCTATCGAAATCTCGATAGGATTAAAACATAAAAATCTGACGGGCGGGGGCCAATCGAAATTTCGATTGACGAAAACACAGCATCGGTGGTCATCGAAACAAGGTTTCTATCGAAATTTCGATAGAGAAAGCAACAACATATCACCAGGAGAAATAAAAAACGGAGACTAGAAATATGACATATGCTCGATTACTTCTTGGTGGTAGCCCGACTCGGATGAGAATCCTTGCGGGGCGAGCCCTTCTTCTTGGGCTGATCCGTAGCAGCCTTCGACAACTTGGCCTGAAAATCAGCAAAAGCAGACTTCTTCTTCTCTTTTTCCTTCTGTGCTCCTTCTTTCTTACCTTTCGCCGATTCTTTTGCCGCCTGCTTTGCTGCTTCCTTCGCCGCCTTTTCGGATTCCTTCTGCAGAGGAAGGGTGAAAGAATGATTAAAGAAAATAAAACATCGAGGCAGATATGTAGATATAAACAGACATACTTTCTCCTGAGCAGCCGCTTTTTTCTCTTCTTTCGTCAAGGCCTTGCTGACTTTTTTCTCAGCGTCCTTCGCTGCCTTCGCTTGACCCTTGACTGTGTCCTTGTCTTCGTCATCGTCCGAAGAATCTGTGGCAGAACAAATAGTGAAGGAGAGGAACAAGACAAATTTGATGAGGTGTCTTTCAATGCATACCTTCATCAGTGTCAGGAGCCTCAAGGGGATAACCCCGCTTCATTCTGTCGAGAACAAGATCCCATTGGATCGGTGGTAGGGCCTGTACCCTTTGAAGGCCAGCTGAAACTGTAAGAAAAAGCGGAAAAAATGAGTTGAGGAGTTGATTGTACTAGCGCAGGAAGGGAGGCCTTGCAACATACCATCATCAGCAAACTTCGTCAATTGTTCTTTGCTTGGAGCCGTTGACAAACCAAGAAGAACGGCAACGTTAACGTGAGAACGGAGACGAAGCCGGATGTTGCTCACCAGAACGGGAGATGTAGTCTGAACCGCAACCCAGATCTCGTTGACGCTTTCTTCGATAACATCCAATTTGAGTTGATGCATGATGCAGCCGAGAATCTCTGGAGGGAGTCGATTGTCATCCTCGGCCGGATTGTTGTACCGCTCGTCTTCGAAGGTAATGTACCTCGGGGGCTAAAAGAAAAACAATCGAAATTTCGATAGGAGGAAGTACGCAAAGCGACGCTATCGAAATTTCGATAGAACACACCTTCCATTCTTTGATATGGCGCAATGTCAAGACAACGAGCTGGGAAGTTGCCATGGTGTAATTGCTGGTCAAAATCCCTTTATTGTACAACGCGATGTCCCTGGTATAGAACTCATCATCCGTTGACGCAGAGATGGCGTTCAGAACAACGCGGACGTCGGGACGATCTCCAACCAACAGCAGAACGGGCATCAACTCCTCATCAAGGACGTAAGACAACATCATTGGACGCAGGGGGCGTCCCGCAGCGGTACCCTTCGGAATCTGATAGACGAGAATCCTCAGTTTCAGTCCAGAGATTGCAGCAGGGGTTGCACCGACAGCTGGCCCGATGCGGACTTCACAGACTGCCTCTCCGGGTTTGGTTTCACCAAGCGTTACTGTCAGACATTCTGCCGACGTACTTTTGATCACAGGCTTCACCTTCGGTTGACTGAGGGATTCGCGGAGGGTCTTGAAATCCTCATCAGACCAGATGGGGGCCTTGCTGATGGTCGTCCAAGGCGGCAAAGGATGCTGTTCGGTCCACTTCCAGCGCGGGGTATGCACCTTGAAATCCTGGGGTGACAGTGATGACGTTATTCTCTTCCACTCCGCAAAGTTTTTCCGAGACTCGTGCACGAAGGGGTTGTCCGGATGTTCCAAATGCCAAGAACAAGTTCGCTGCTCCCGAAGTCTCCGAACGAAGGTCTTAAGCAATGGTGGCGTCAGACCTCCTTCCAGCAGCCTTTCACAGACCTGTGAAGATATGTCCGAAGATGACTGTGTTGTTTTAAATAAGAATGACGCAAAGAAAGTATCTACCTGCGCAATCTCCGGCGGATACAATCCCTCAAGCGGCTTGTAGTTGTTGAACACCGGGTTCAACTCGTCCTTCCCCTGAAGCTCGACGAGTTTCGGAATGATCGCTTTGTCCTCAACTTGGGAAACGAAACTTGCAAGAACCGTCCATCGCTTTGCAACTTCTTCGTCTGTGCCGTGCACGGCAGTGTATCCGGTCTTGTGCATCATTGTCAGCGTTGCGGCCTTTGGGGTAGGTACTCCTGCATAGATAATAAGGAAAGAATTGGTGACGTAATGTTACCCGAAGTGGACCCGCTATCGAAATTTCGATAAAGACCTTTGAGGTGACACTCGGTGAACAGGCGATGGAGTCGTTGCTCAAACGTATGCTCAGATCCGCCATGGGATGCCCGGTTGTGATGCCCAGCGAGGGTTTGTCGAATTCAAAAGGGTGTGTCCGCACTCAAAATCAACCCGTCGTACATCCTTGGCGGTGTCTTGCCTTCTTCTTCGTACTTCTTTCGTACATCCTGGGTCCATTCGAAAGCATGTTGTCCACCGAGACACTTGAATGTAGCGCCTGACGAGGAATCGTACAATCGAAATTTCGATAGAAGGTACGATGTAATCGTCCGTAACGCAGCACGGCAATCAATCGAAATTTCGATAGCAAGGTACACCTGTTGGAAAGAGTAAACATTCGATGTATTTGTCCTTCGGTGGTGGAGCAGCAAGGATGTCATCACCAACCAACGCTTTCTTCTTGGTAGCAACCGTTCTTGTTTGACCGAAGCTCATGTCGCGGTCCAGTTCGATCTTCGAGTAATGAACAAGTTCTCGGGACTCAACCCAATCGTCGAGATAGACCTGAGAAGTATCGTGCCATTCCTCAACCTCTGCGGATGTCGCTGGTCTGCTCTGCTCTGCAACGATCTTCTTCTTCTTCTTCGGTGGAGGGGGCTGAGAGAAAAGCGCAGCCTCGGAAGTATCCGTTCGGGGGCTTGCAGTGTCCGTTGACTGCGAATACGTTTGAGATGGAGGCTCATCAGAGTCCCCTGCCGGCTGCGACCGCTTCTTCTTCTTGATCCGCTTCTTCGGTGACAAATGGGACTCACCGGACATTGGGTAAATGTACTGAGGGTGATTAACGAGGTAAAACCTGTGCGCAAACGAGCTGAGGAACTTGCAAATGGACGATTGGGGCGACGAAAGTGCTACTTTGCTTGTGAGACCGAATATTTCTGTGAAGGTTTTTCAGTACCTCTAAATGTGAAGCGATAAGCTCAGATTCATCGGTTACGTCCAACTTAGAGTCCAAATCTCGTAAATGCAATCGAAATTTCGATTGCGGAAGTGGTCTATCGAAATTTCGATAGACCGCAGACGAGGTACCGAGAAACGTTGTCTGATCAGGTTTACATAGACTTCGAAGGAGATGAAATAGATCCGATATGCATAAAATAGATCGAAGGAGCATTGGACCAAGCAAAGAGTGGGTATTACATGATGAAAGGATTCGATCAAGTACTTACGCACTGAAATTGCAACAAACAAACGCGCAATCGAAATTTCGATAAGCGACTCAAATCTCAATGTTCAGCGGCAAGAAGCCGCGGACCTTCGGCCTCATCAACTATATGTTCGTCGTCCTCATCAGGTTCGCTCTCGCTGGATGGCGGGTCAAAGAGGGCAGGAGGCGGGCCTCGTGGCTGTCTACGAAGGCGTCCCTGGTATTTGTCCGGAGGGGGATGTGCTTCAAGCGACCGTGTTGTCTGTAGTTTTTTCCAAGCTTTCACATAGGAAACACGATCAGCAAGAGGTGTTCTAGGAATGTGGGTCATATATTGATGGATTCCCTCTGTGACATCTCTGTGTTTGCACATTAACTTGAGAGCCCGAATCATGCACATATCAAGTAAGGGTGAATCAACAGTTAAGTCAAGTGGAGGAAGGTAACTGGGATCCCATACAGGATCAGGTGTAACTGTCCTGTGTTTGGTCCGGAACCGTGTGAACGGCGTGTTGATATCCGCAGCCCGTTGAACAAATGAACGTATCGTAATAACAAAATGTGTAACCAGATGTGGCTGGACCGAAGATCTGAGAACCCGTTCTTTCTGCAAGGGGGGAAGGGTGCAGTAAACATCACTTGCGCGAGAAAGATCTGTGACGTGTGGCAGCAGGGTGAGAGCATGTCCCAAACGTGACAAAGAGGCTTCACAACTTTCCTCAACGAACAGACAACCAGGAACCATGTCATACCATAACTGCCATGTACCGAGTGCAGTGCATAAGGTCCGAACATACTCTATCTTGGGAGCATGCTTTTGTGTAAGGGAGACCAGTAAAAGCAGACAATGTTCAAGAACAGTTCGTGCGGTCTTCCCAGAATCCAGAGCAGCCCCGGCCCAGGTACATTCTCGAACCCCATACCCAATGGCCCAGAGTGCAGGTGTGAAAACATACAACAGACTGTACAGGGACTGAATCTTTTGATATGCCACAGTGTTTTCAAGATTCATTGGTCGTCTGAGGGTCGACAATCTATCTCTAGCTTCGGTGATAAGACCTTTCAACACGTTGCCCGCTAACAAAAGACCGGCAAAAACCTTTTCCATGTATATGAGCTTCCGATGACAAGGAATGCTAGTCCGCACCATGATAAACGGTTTGAGCAGCCAAGAAATAACGGGAAAGAAACGCCTGAAAGTAATGTGTACACAGTATTTGTACGGATGCCAAATGCCATAAAGCAGTGGAATGCGTTCCAAATGTGACCGGTAGTCAAGACTTCTGAGCTTCGCACCGTAAATGAAACGCAACACCGATGCATGTATTTTCATGTCGACCAGCAAAGGCAAATCCCGGCCCGTATGAATCTGTATGCGACGCATCATCTCAATTAACTGCAGCAGCTCAGTGTTTGTGCTTGTTCGACACTCGTCCAGCAGCATAGGTTTCCAAATTTGTGGATGCACGATACCTCTGGCGATGTCGAGTGGCGCACGGATGAAATGTGCCTGTAACGTCCCATCCGTAACAGCTGCAATAGTGTTCAGTAGACCCCTGATGGAGGTCCGAATGCATCTCATGACACCTGGCAGTCTGAAAACTATGCGGCGCAATGTGAGATGTCCAGGAAATCGGGGCAGCAAGATTGTAAAGAGCACGGCTACGGCAGAACAGTCAAGATGTCCGGGCGGTCCATCGGGGTTCTGGAGGAATCGTTTTCTGAAAAAATTGTCCATCCAAATGCCAACAGAAGCAATGCTCATTGCATTCCAGAGGTCCATCGCTGCTGCAACACCAGATTCCTGCAGAGTCGGTATTCGAGGTGGAACTATGCCAAACCTTGCGAGTAACTTTCGTTCGCGCTGCGAAACAGTAATATCCAGAGCCGGGCGAAAAGCGAGGGGTGCCGCACGCAGGTGCAGCACACGCCAGATGTTGAAGAGCTCCTGCTGGAGTACGCTGAGCCATCTGGGCAACGGTGTACAGTTTCTGTTTGCAACCACCTGCTCAAATGTCTGGCGGCGGCGTTTGGTTATCCTTATTCCAAGGACAAATTCAACAAATCGCCTTGACGTACCGCCTTCACAAGCATCTTCAATAATTTGGCGTCCATTCTCCCAAGAGTGCGAAGCGAGGAATCCTCGCACGTAGGCAATGAAATGGCCATCCATCTTTGGCGTACATGAAACTCGTACATGAAGTAGAAGACAACAAATAGTCTAGCATTTAAAATCTTTGAAATCTGTCAGACTGTCACTATCGAAAATTCGATTGCAGTTTAAACAGCCTATGCTTTACAGGGTAGTTATTCCTTTAGCGGCTATCTAAATTTCGATTGGACATTCCTATCGAAATTTCGATAGGAATTGAATTCCTTTTCTGTCGAATGCTCCTATCAAAATTTTGATTCGAGATGCTCCTATCGAAATTTCGATTGGTTTTAGAAATAAATCGATTGTGTAGACATCTCCATCGGATAAAACATTCATATGTGTTTGATTTATTTTACCTCTTATTTCTTTTACCTTTATTTTTCTACAGTTGTAATTTAAAATTCATATACTACTGTAGTACAACTATGTTCCGGTAAACCTTCGTGAAGGATTTTCATGGTTTGCTCTCTGAATGTCGTTAAAGACTTCCAATCGAAATTTCGATTGATCCATGCAAGGCAAATTGTCACGTAGCTTCGACAATCGAAATTTCGATAGCATCATTGCTTTTTCATTCTAATTTTCACATACACAGACTATCAGGAGTCGGGTGGACAAACAGTTTGATGTAGCTAATCGTGCAACCGAAGTTTCGATACATGAGACTTCCTGCCTACATTGTGAACTTCCCTGCGTCTCTTTGCTGATCGAACAACAAACAACATGCAGCAATTCAAATGAAACACACTGAAGTGCATATATGCATGCGCGTGGTAACATGGTGGTACACAACTGCTCATGTACTTGCACAACCACTGTCTTTTTAGGACATTTCTTCTTTCCCGGGATTGGCTTCATGTTCTTTAACCGTGTTTTTCGCACCGTGTGACACGTCCCTTTTTTGGTCCACTTTCCGGTGACAGGGGCCCATTTTGGGTGGACACTTGGTTCGTCTAAGCACAACACAGGCCAGCCCCCAGCGCTGCCGGTCCTCCGCTCCACTGGTATCCGCCACAATCAGCAGGGTGTCAATGCCTACCAGGTCATCCGCCGTTAGCCTGGTTGTCCATTCATCTCCACAAACGCCGTTCTCCAGTAGCTCTGGTTCCCACGATCAGCTGCGCGCCCACGCACACACGTGGTGATAATCTGTGACTATCGCTGTGGCTGGAGGTGTCTGACGCCACACATCCTGCAGAACTTGCTGCGTCGTGACGCACACCTGCTCATGACGGGAATTGGCTGCCCTCATGAGTTCTACGAAGCCATTTTCCCACAGTTTCGCATACGGGTCGCTGAGGCCCATGCCTTTGTCCCTCCCTCCCTCCCTCCCTCCCTCCCTCCCTCCCTCCCTCCCTCCCTCCCTCCCTCCCTCCCACCCTCCCTCCCTCCCTCCCTCCCTCCCTCCCTCCCTCCCTCCCTCCCTCCCTCCCTCCCTCCCTCCCTCCCTCCCTCCCTCCCTCCCTCCCTCCCTCCCTCCCTCCCTCCCTCCCTCCCTCCGTCCCTCCCTCCGTCCCTCCCTCCCTCCCTCCCTCCCTCCCTCCCTCCCTCCCTCCCTGACTGCTGCCTGCGTCCTGACCTCCCTGCTGCACCCTCTCGCTGCCACCACCTTCCTACATGCACAGCTCCTGCCCTGCCATGCTATCCCCCCTTCCCTCGTTCCTGGGCATGCCTGCCTGATTGCCTGCCCCCTGCCGTTTATTGTACCTACAATTGCACTTTCCGCAGCAGCTTTGTCATGCCTGCCTCCGGGCGCAGTCACTGGGCGCTGGGGCTTTGCCGGGGAGCCTTTCTTGGGGCTGGCCGGCTTTGTCGGAGAATTGTGCGCACTGTCAAGAAGCACCAGGGGAAGTGGAGCGAATGCTGATGCCATGCAAAATGCCCACGCCCATTCCATAGCATCCAGCGCGCCCAGACAAAGACCGACAGTTACAACCAAAAGGGGGGCTGGATCCATTTGGGGGCCCCACAAATACAATTGTGGGGGGGGGGGGGGGCATGACGCCTGGTTGTATTGCTGTCTGCAGCTGGCGGCGCCTATTGGCCTCTCGCTACTTACCCTTGCCCTTTGGGGGGGAGGGGGGGCGAGGGTCAGAGCCCCTGCTTTGGGGGAAGGGGGAGGTGGGCTGATTGGGATTGGGACGTGAGCTTTGCGCTCTGGGAGGGCCATCCCGGGGTCACAGGCTGCGCGGCCAACTAGGCCTGCAACTCTGACATGCGAACAGCCCCTTGTGCCCAGGAGCCCAAAGTAGGCGCTCCGTGCGGTGCTAGGGCCCAAGCAGGCACCCCATGCAGAACAGGAGCCCAAACTAGGTGCCCCACAAGTCACTCAGCACAGACAGCACAGACATCACTCGACCCACGGGAGCCCATAGTAGGTGCCCCACCACACCTACAAGCCCAAGGTAGGCGCCCAGCAAGCAATGGAGCCCAGACAGGCAAGTATTAGAAGGGGGGGTTCTGGGTCCCAAAATTTGTGTACCAAAAGTGGCCCGACAAGATTTTCCCAATGGTAAATTTCTTTTTTTACCACGATGGTCACCTTGGTCTGGGGGAGGGGGGGGGGGGTCCAGGGGATGGGAACCCCTCCTGCTATGGTGCACAGCCATTCTAATACTTCCCTGAGCCCAGAGCAGGTGCTCCAGGAGGGAACCACCATCGCACACCACGATCAGCACACCCTGTCATGGGCGCCCCACAGTGCTCGCAGACAAGGCACTCCATGCCCCTGGTGTCTGCTCGACGAGTGCAACCGAATCTGTCGCCGCTGCGGCACCCACAGGCGTGTGACCCCGAGAATGCTTCGCCCCGGACAGTGCGCTGAGTCACCTAACAAGAGCGGCCAGGCGGGGGTTCTGGGTACCCCAACATACATACTTCTTCCAAAATGATCCGCTCGTTGCACTAATCATTTTGAACACGCATATGTAGGATTTTCCAAAAAAAAACATTTCACCCCTGGGAGGTCCAATCCCAGCAGCCAGGTTTGAAGGGCTCGCTGGGGAACGTCAGAGGTTGAAAAATCTTTCATGTTTTGCATGCATATTTGAATTCCCCATAGAAATCTGAGCATTTTGAGTGGTACACACATGGGCAGGAAACAAATTTTTACACCCCACCGCATGCTAAAATAAAAAGTCCGGCGCCTTTGATGCCAAGTTGGGACCAAATGCGGTTCGGACCTCCACAGCATTTTGGCCACTCCGGGGGGGGGGGGGGGGGCACAAGGTCATGGTGTTAGTTTGTTTGCCTTTGGCGGCGCCTATTGGCCCTTGCACATTCTGACCCTCTGTGGGTCCGAACGTGTTTTGGTCATGTCAACAGAGCCCCTAGTTGACTTGTCCCGTTTGACTACTCCAGGGTCGGCTGTCCCAGAGACGGGCTGTTGCCCGTGCCGTTGACCAGGTGCATCCAGATGCACACTCCGAGTCCATGCTGGGTTTGCCGACCCAGCACTGACTTGTGCGCGCTGGGGGCTTCTAACAACCACAATGATCCTTTCCCTTTTGCCCTTTCCGTTGCCTCTTTCTGTGCTCTGCACCAATTTCGGTGAGCGCGGTCTGCCCTGCCCTGTTACCTCCCCTTGTGTCCCCCTGCCCAGTTTCCTCTGGGCTCCCCATGTTCGTCCTGTCTTGGGTTTCTTCCTGAGTTTCTTGCTCCGACTCTGCGTGATTGTACTTCATACCCATAAATGTCATCCACCACCTTTTCAGCTGAACCACGATCCCTGACTTTTGCCCATTTCACGTGTGCTTGCTGCTTGCTACTGCTGCTTGCTACTTGCTGCTGCTACTAAAAGGGGTATGTCCACCTTACACCCTAAAGAGGGTTATAAAACCTACCTGATTCCACCAGCTTGGTGACCCTAACCCAAGGTAACTGCATACCTGCTATGCCCACGTTCCGGTGGTATCAATTACTTAGTCCTATACAGTCAACATGATGCAACTAACCACAGTGAGGGATTCATTTTGCATGATGTACTCGTATGCAGTAATTGGCAGATAGGGATCACCATGTGCATTCCACCAACTCAGTATTCAGTCTAGTTGGGGATAGGGTAAGGGGTTGATGGTAGGATTCGATGCAGATGCCTTGGGAGAACCATACATTGTATCATTGTAGCAAAGATATTCTTGTGGTAGGCCACCGCTGACGAAATTTTCCTTCTGGCGCCAATGGAAATAATGGCCCCTGTCGATTGAGCCATTTCCACCACTACCCCACCCACCCACCCCACTTTTGGGGGGCTCTATTGACCCCCTCCCCCCCCCTTCTCCCAAACTCCAACTTCCCTTGTCCAAACACCGCTTGAATGCGGGGCTGCCCCTCAAATGAGCGGAATGCCAAGGAGCACACAGGATGAAACAAGGCGACCAAAATTGCCATCATGCAATTGGTGTTGGCAGTGGCATTCGCATTGTCATTGGCATTGTTGTTGGCATTGGCATTGGCATTGATTGTCCTTGCCACCCAATCAGACCAGAAGCAGGCGAGCTTCAACAGGGCAATACCTGGAAGGATCGGAACTGGCCTGCCTCATTCGCAACCGGTTCCTCCACCGCGCGCTTGCTGCACCCTCCGACTCGACTTTTGTGAGGTATTCGAAGGAGAGCCTCATGTGGCGGCCCCAGGCCTTGTCCACTGCGCTCTGCAGGTCTGAAACAGCGATGCAAGGATGCAATGGGGCTGGGGGCAGTCCAAAGCCATTTCTGCACATGCACATGACATGTTTTTGTGAGACAGCCTTGTCTGGCTGGGACATTTGCACGAGTGCACACCTCCCACTTGGCAGCGGTATGGCACCACAACATGTCTCTCAGTGCAGCCCAGAAGGAAGCGCTCGATGCGGTCGATGCCCTTCAATCGACAAACCACAGCCACTTGACTGGGGCGGGCCCGTTGCTGCATTCCCCACTGGCTGCAACGTGAAGGTCCAGGTAGTATGAGGCAAGTGGAGGCCAGGGTTGCATTAGCAAATCCCAAAAGGCTGTCTCCGAACGGAATTACAGGGACGTGGAAACACGACTACGCTGGGTTGTCTGCCTCCGTGCCTTGGCTGCGGACCGGGCGCGGGCAAATACGCCTGGATGTCAGTCATGACATATGGCATATAGATTGCATATATGTTGCAGGAACGTATCATGCAGTGCTGAGGTGTTCCAGTGGGCATCCGTTCGTAATCGGTTTGCAGACATACAATCCAGCAGCTGGCATACGCGCTGGCATCGCCTCTCTTGGTCGATGCAGAAAATTGGACGGTTCTGACTACGCCACTACGACTACGCCATTACGCCATGCTCTGTCGGATTGCACACGATGCATGGCGCTGGCAACTTTTTCTTTTGTTTAGCAGGCGCCAGGGAAATCTGCAGATGCACCCACCCACCCACCCACCCACGCACTAACACACGCGCACACATACACACGATACACGCAACACACACATACACACACACAAACACACAAAAACATACACACACTTCTCCACCATGGAGCCATTCAGCTCAGTAGGTTTAGGGTTAGGTTTGCAGCTCTGCCGTAAAACCCCACGCGCACACCGTAGCATACTGACAGGCACAGCGGGACACAGCATTCCTGCCCGGCAACGCATTGGACGTGCTTTACACTCGGCGCTGTTGGCCGCTTACCGCATGCCCTTACTCTCTATTCTTCGGCAGACCTGTCGTGCCAGCCGGCGTACTCCTGCATGATGGCCTCCCGCGCGCTCTCCTCCACAAGGCAGCACGTCCACGCCTCGAACATGAAGCGCTCAGCAGCCGCTTCTGCGAACATTGCCCGCAACTCTGCAGAGGGGGACAGTGTGGCGCATCCTGCCGTAGCATCACACCTCCGGAGACGGAGCTCCAACAAAGCCTAAGAATGTACAGGAGGGCGTCGCTACAAAGTAAAGAACACAAACACACACACACACACTGGGGAACACTACCAGAAGAAGAGCAAAAAAAGAAGAAGAAAACGAAAAGAGCAAAGAAAATGTGCCAGGAATTACCAAACAACACCAAAGGCACAAAGCACTCCTGAACCACTTGGGACCTCCGTAGAACCGAAAGAAACCCAAACAGAAGGGGCCGCGGCGGCAGATGCTCTGTTAACAAGTCTAACTCAGTCTTAAAGTGGCAAAGCATCTACGACAGGGTAGGACAGGAAAGCTCTGGCGCTGGCCTGCGGTGTATTGGGGCGTGATCGGGGAGCTCACTGCTGCCCTTTGTCTGGACACGGGTCAGCCACACCTTCCAGCCTTGTACAAAGAATAGTGTACCGATCCAATGACTCATGCTCGAGCGCGTCTTGGACTGAGAAATGGCACGAGAAGCACCAGTAATTGGGTGCCCCTGTCCCTGTTCCTGATGGACTCTAGCCCTGCCTGACGATTGCCGATTGGATCTCAGTGACCGCTGCTCTTTCACACGCTGCCGGCTCTGCCTCATGTGCGGGTCCTTGTGTTCAGCCCCGCGGGTGTTTGGGGTGATGCAGAGCGAGCACGAACCAGTTTCTGAGGCGGTGCATAGCACATGACGCAAAGTTCTCCCGGGAACTCACAGCCCTTGCAAGTGGCGCGTAGCATCTGCCAGCCCCCGTACACCAGAAGCAGTGCACACCGATGCTCTTGTGTTCATTGGCCACGAGCCCCTTCCATTCCAGTTCCTTTCGCCTCAAAATATTGTTGCTCGTAAGACTTTCCTGCGAAGCAGAGACAAACCACGCGGGCCCCTTCCATCGTCTCTGCATTGGAAATGAGGGGATAAGTCGAGGGCGGGGCCACATCGAAAGCCTCTATCCTGAATTGAGATTACTTGGAGAATTGCCCTTTTGCTCTGAGGCTAATAACAGCCCACGAAAAGGTTGTGCGCATGTGAATAGCGGCGCCCCTTGAGGATGGTGCACGCCAGATTCCATTGGCCAGCAAGTGAGGTTGGCACTTGTCGCCAACTGCCCCTCATCAACGTTGGCCAAACCTCCCTTGAGCGCCAAGAGCCGCCCGCCCCCCCCTCGGATGCACCAAGCACGAAACATGCCAACCCCCCCCCCGCCGCCCCATCACCGTGTACCAAACACACCGCACAAGCCCCACACCCACACCAAACACCTCTCCACTCCATGCACCCAATGCACCATCCCCACCTCTGCCTAGTGGCCCAAATGCACCAGGTCCACCTGACCACGTCACCTTATCGCCTTATCTTCGGTTCAGTGCCTTGGGCCTCACACACAGTTTGGCGCTTTGGGCCTCGCATACACTTCGGCACTCTGTGCCTCACTAGCAAAAAAAACCTCATCCAGAACATGCCGACACGGTGCTGTTAGCATGTTGCCAGCGTCCCTGCAGGGGGGGGGGGGGGTCGTTGGTGTGTGGGTGGGGGGGGGGGGGTTCGGTGTTGGGGGGCTTGTATGCATTTCTGTGTGCGTCTCAACATGTTTGTTCGTCCTACCTATCTACTGTGTCTTAATTCCTTCTATTTGTTTCTGTTTTTAGAAAAAATTCTGATAACACCATTTAACCCTTTAACCCTTCACATGGGAATGGCAGCCAAAGATAGCCTGCTATTGGCAGACAGTATCAGCATGTTGTAGATGCAAGGGGGCCAAAAATGCCCTCCACAAAAAATATCCCAAAACACTGAATGATTGTTTACTTGTGCACATGGGATTGTTGGCTGTCATGAGGTGGCAGCGGCCAACAGCAGGTTTGTTGGTGCACTGTTTGCACACCAACAGGTTTAGCTGGCACAAATGCCCAAAACACTCCATCCCTACGTACTAAGCATCAATACCCCGTCCCCCTTCTGTCTCTTGTCTTCCCCCTTCATCCAGCAACCAACCGCGCTATTGACAGGTGACAGGGGTCCATCCTACACCCCCAAAACCGATTCATTGGACCTCGTATCATTGCAATCGACGTGGCGCGCGTCGGATTTGTAAGCCTCTCCATTCGACACCTGCCCTTATTTCATGAGCTTCTGGAGTCTCTGAACAGTGCCAATGCTGCACAGCACGTGGACAGCGCCTACGCCATCCCCTGACGGGGGAAGGGGGTCCATTTGAATCCTGCCCTCGGTGCCCAAAAAGGAATCCCATAGATCCCATGAAAACCCCATGAAGATTGCAAGATTATGTGATGAAAGCATGATGAAGGCCTCATGAAGACCCTGTAAATATCGCGTGATGATCCCATAACGATCCCAATCTGGTCCTCGGAGGGCTTGTTCGTGTCTGAGACCTTAACGCTTCTTGAGGGAGGACTGAAATGGCATTTGTTGCAAAGCCCTGTGATTGTCCTTGGTTGCCAGTTTCTGCTGCGAGAGTATCATCAGCTATACTTTCCACACCTGCCCTGATGCTGCCTCCAAATTGTCAGCGACCATGAGGTCGGGGTCAGGGGTTGGGCGAGCACAGTAAACAAAACACCATCTCCAACCAGCAGTTCATGCCAAACCACACCAAACATACTGCTCACGGGCACAACTAAGACCTGGAACCACCAACTTTCATGTTTCTAAAAGTTGCGGAAACACGCACCGAGCTGTTTGGACAAGAGGCTATTTGCAGAAGCGGGATGGGAGCGGTAGCCCCGTCCGTTCAGACACCCGCCCAACCCGCCGCCGCATTGCCCTGGAGGAACGTGTTCAACAGCACCAGGGCATACTATGGAGCACGCAACACTTCCCCAGGGAGCTGCTGTCAGTCACACCTCCTTTGGTTGACAGCAACGCATGGTAGCAAAGCTGATGGGTTTTCTTCGGGAAGGGAGAAGCGGTGCCAACGCACACCTCTGAAGCGACTTGCCTCCGCCCTTTAGCTTCTTGGTTGTTGAAAGTTTTAAAGGCGAGGGAGTCAGTCCTTAGGCCTGGCGGCCCAGTGCTCATCGCTTCACGTTCGGCTTTCAGCAGCGGCTACAGTCGCAGACCCGCGCTCTGCAGTTGATAACTGCGCCGCAAAAAAACAAAAATAGCGTTCACTGCACGCAGATGCTCTCCACACCTCAGACATGTGAGCTACATGGACGAATGGAGGCCGGTTGGATGGGCATGTGCAGCAAATATATGGCCTCCACTATACATACTGCATGCTCCTGAGGTTCAGTAAGGAGTGCCTTTGAGCCCTCCATCACACACTCTGCATTCTTCTGTTGCATATTAACCAACAGTTCCCCCGGTACCACCGTTCGTTGTTGGGAGCCTTGACCTGCATGTGGCTCAGCGGCCTGCCCACATCAACAGTTCATCAGCCCTGCTAGGTGCAGGGCTGCTGCTTTGACATGTGCCCCTACCAGTGTAACAGCAAGCAAGCGGCTGACTTGTAAGCTTGGCCCTTGATTATTTTCCACAATGGTTGCGCGGTGAATTGTTGCAAATTGGAAAAGGAATCAATACCGTGCGAATTCTAAAGATTCGCGGAATCCTAATTTTTGCATTGGGTGTTTTGAATTAATAATAAGCAAAAATCTTGCGGCAGCATCCAAAATGGACGAAAATGGGCAAAAATTATTTTTTTTGCGTTTTTTTTTTCGAACCCATTTTTGCGTAGGGTGTTGGACCAAAAATTAATTTTTTTTGCGGTTTTGTTTTGCGTTTTGGGGATTGGGGTTGATTCATTTTGTTGCTACTGCAAGAAACCGTGCGCACCTCGGACTCTGGGATTGCAGTCCATTCCTACACAGGCATACAAATGTCGATCAGTTGGACTTTGGGATTGCAGTCCATAGCACAGATAAGCACCAACAAGCATGGTTAAGGTCCACCAGTTTTTCAACAAACCAGTTCCAAACTTGTCCATAATAGTGCGCATGGCATGTAAAATGCTGCCTTGTCATTTCGTCTCGATAATAGTGCATGAAATGCTGAAAATATGATACAGAAAAGTCTGCAGGATCAGACAACAAGAAAACCACAGCACTGTACATGGCTGTGAAAGAGAAAATACGAACACAGAAAAGGTCACCTATGCAATTCGCAAGTTGGCCCTAGGCACAGAAAGGCAGACCACGTCATTGCCATCCTGTTAGAACTGGATATCATATTTGCCATTCCCTTGATTTTTCACCACCTTGGCCCGAACAGTTGCCCCGTTGCCACGAGTGTACAAAACACTCCTCCCCATGAAAAATCCCACTGCCTTTGGGGAAGGCTTTGGGGCAGAACTGGCAAGGGAAAACTTTGCCCCACAGCCTGTGTTACTTTCAACACCTGGTATTTGCCCTAGTGTTAATACCATGGGAAATTGACAGTCAGCTAGCTCGCCGAGTGGCAGTTGTTGATGAGTTTGCCCTCTTATAAGGCAGGCAACAAGGTGTGATTATGGAAGGTGTGAGCGAACCCGCCTTGGGGACAAGACCCTTGGTTAGGACCCCTAGCTGGTCCAGAGCCCAAGGGGTTCTAACTCCTCCGTCACGCGCACAACTTGGCGAGCCACCCCTGTGGTCGCGTTTTGATTACGTTGGTTTGGGCGAGTGGGCCTGTTTTCCCCCAGGAGAGACCCTCAGCCCGCGGGTTTACTCCTTTGTACCAACAACCAACAAACAAATTTGAATCACAAAAAGACTGGCAACCCAATATCCCGAACTAGCCCCTTTATCTGCTTTGGGGCACATCAACAGCTACATTCAAATATCCATGTTCCGAACTAGCCCCTTTATCTGCTTTGGGGCACATCAACAGCCACATTCAAATATCCATGTCCCAAACCACCCCCTTTATCTGCTTTGGGGCACATCAACAGCCACATTCCACTATTTTAACACTTGTGACAATCCCGGATGCATCATTCTCTGAAAGCAAAGCAAGGTGCAGAACGGGGCATGAGACATGGAAGAGGGGGACAACAAGCAGTGGGGCAAACTCTCCCGCGATTCTGGCATTCTTGCAAAAAGGGGGGCAGGGGCAAAAATTATTTTATTTTTGCGATTTTTTTTGCGGAACCCATTTTTGCGTAAGGCGTGAAGCCAATAATTAATTTTTTTGGCGTTTCTTTTTGCGGACAACAACACGTTGTGCCAGGAATTAATTATCTTCGCAAATCTTTAGAATTCGCACAGCATTTTGTTACAGGGTGTTACAGATCAAATGTCATAAGGGGGGGGTTTTGTCTTTTTTTTGGAGGAGTTGTGTTTTGCGACAAGAAGTCCACGAAGCCCGGCAAATATTGATCAAAATTTTCGCGATTAAGTTTGCAAATGAAGCGTTCTTGAGGCCAATGGCATGTCCCCTCGCTCCTGGATCTGGGTCCTGGACCCCAAACACACCGTCCTTTTGGTTGTTGTGCAGTTAGAGTCACATGGAAACCAAACTCTCTCTCAATTTTCGAAAAAAATTTCACCCCTCGGTCTGCACATGGTCCTGAAGCAGTACTGTGACAGGCATACTCATCACTCTAGTGGTTGACGCGCTGCACTTGCAGACGAATAATGCTGACCCCACTTCTAACATTTTTACCAGCTACATCTGCCCGCTCAAAACACTCAGCACGCTGCGAAATGGCAACTGTCAGGTGCAAAGAAGAAAAATAAGATTGCAAAGTAAACATCTGTCAAGTGCAAACAACCAACAACAACCTGCACGGAACACACCAGCAGAAGAAATAATTATTTTTCTAAATTTGCACAAAGAATTTACCTATTTTGCAAGGCAGTGCGAGAGAATTAATTAGTTTTTTGTGTTTTTTGATTTTTTTTGCAAAACAGTACATTTTCAAGGCAAATGAATGCTAAGAATAAACTATTCTTCAAAAATTTCGGAATTTCAACGGTACTGTATGCTCCTGAGGTTCAGTAAGGTGCATTCTTCTGTTGCATGTTAACCAACAGTTCCCCCGGTACCACCGTTCGTTGTTGGGAGCCTCAACTTACATGTGGCTCAGCGGCCTGCCCAATTCAACAGGCCATCAGCTCTGCCACGTGCAGGGTTGCTGCTTCCACCCATGCCCCTGCCCCTACCAGTGTAGCAGCCACACAAACGGCTGACTTGTAAGCATGACCCTAGATTATTTGCCACACCAGTTGCCTAAGTGGGAACGGGTGCACGGTGCGCACAATGTGTGCCCACGGTGCGCAAGGTTTAGGGAAAGTACACAGCTTTCACCCCCCCAATTGGACCCCCACAGAGAGGTACTACACAGCAATATTGGCACCCAAAAAACAACCAGGAAATGGGTTTCACATGAGTTTCTTGCAATCTGAATTGAATCTAGATTATACACAGCAAATTGATTGATGTACAACATATAGATATCCAAGGGGGGGGGGGGGCGTCCTCACCATCCACGGAAGCATGTAGTTCATCAAGTTCCTGGGGTGTGCCGTGACCATTAGGTTCAGGTTTGGAAGACGTTCAGAGTGATGGGGATGGACTCCGAATGTGGAACTCAAGGCGGTGCAGTGCAGCAGCATCATGAATCACTACCTTCCCATTCACCTCATATTGCATGCGTAGGTGATCACTAGAGCGTTGCGAGGGACTCGGAATAGGAGCGGGAACCCGCTCATTTGCACTACTGCAGTTGTAGAAGACAAGGGTACCAGCTCAAACCCAAGACAAAGACATTGTGTTGCTCACCTATCGACCAAGGGACAACACGTACAATGCAGTCCTCAAGGCGTGCAGGGTGAAATGGGGCACCAGCTCCACAATACGGCACCTCACAAGGTAACAGCAAAGCAAAGCAAAACAATGGCGTCAAGTAAATTATCTAGATAAAAAAAATGCACGGTGGGCGCATCGTGCGTGCCCGGTGCGCGCACGGTGCATGCCGCTCCCCCTAACAACGCTGCGTTCTGAATGGCCTTCGGAGGGTTGTCGCATATTTTTTGGGGGTGTGGGACCCTCATTTGGCACTATCAGTCCCACCGGTAGACCCAAGTGGCACGCATCACGGCGTCTCAACGGCATAGCCCAGTGTAGGACTCACCGTGGCATCCCACGCAGGGCAGACCTGAGCGGGACAAACCACTGCATCCCAACGGAGTCAACCCAGGCCGCCCCAATCATGTGCGCAAGGAAACCAGTAATCAAGCGGTCAGGTGATCACATTCTAATGGTGGTGGGACCAAATGGGGCAATGATACAAGATGGGCAGGTCTAGGAGAAGAGAAGTGTGTCTTTCGAATGATACCAGGTAATATATCTGTTGAATGTGGAAACCTTCAATTCACACCTTACATTCAACTGTTGTTCGAAGACAAATCCACAATGTAGACCAAGAAAAGTGCTGGTAGAGCGGGTAACATTGTGCACAAACTGAAATGTGGTGTGCATATTGGTTACGGAGTCGGTAACTTTTGAAACTTTATGTAACTCTTGTTTGGAACTACATTTCCGGCTGTACAATGTGGTTAAGTTTCCTGTTCAACATTGCGGGAACATTTCCCGACAACAGTTTGACATAAAGTTTCCAAAAAGTAACCAACTCCGTCACCAACGCCTTGCAAGCCACGATGGGACTTGGATGGTTGTTTTGCAAACATATTGCCCAAGGTTGCCACCACCCTAAACCTCCACCTCATAAAATCGAAAATGCAGCGAGCCAATTTTTGGTTCACCGGTGCCTTCAAGTGTGTACCCAAGAGTCTAGAGATACATAAACAAAACAACAACATATGCAAAATGGACACAACGGCGTGGACAAAGCTTGTGCACCCTAGTGGTCGTGGTAACAATACTACCAGCGATAGTACCAACCCAAGTGTTGTTACGATACGGCATCAAATAGGCAGACTGTAGCGTAAGATTCGGGTTGTGCGAGAAGAGTGGAAAATGCCAAAAGACTGCGAGTCACGAAGTTGACCCTTCCCAATTCAACGAGCACATACGCATCTACTTGGCCGCTTTGTGATTCTTTCGTGGTTCACACCGCCTCCTCCAAAGGGCTGTCCTGAAGGGGGGAAAAGATGCTTCGTAACGACAACAAAAACGAACCTTCACGGGGACCCCGCTGCTTTATTGTCAAGCATGGAAGACACAAGACCAGGGAAGAGTTATGGAACACTGGTTGGCGGTTGGGAGCGGTTGGTGGTCGGTGGTGGTAGGCGGTTTAGCGGCTGGCAGTTGGCGGTTGGTGGCGGTTGACGGTGGGTGGTGGTCCCCAGGGGCTGTCCTTCAAAAAAAAAAAAAGGAGAGCGTCACCACTAGCAATAGCGGACTCAAGAGGGACAACAACCACAGCAGCACTAGCAGTTGCCGCAGCCACAAGAGGGACAACAACCGCCGTAGCAACAATAGCCGCCGCAACCACAAGGGGAGCAACAGCCACAACAGCCAAAGCAACCACCGTAGACGCAAGCGGGGCAACAACTGCAGCAACACTAGCAGCTGCTGCAAAGACAACCGGGACAACGGCCGCAACAACATCATCATCTGCCACATATGCAAAAGGGGCAACAACCGAGGAAGAATGCACCAAAGAAACCACTGGCAAAGCAGCAGACAGCCCAAGTGGCTGCAAAGAAGCCGGAAGAAGAAGAACAAGAAGGGGATTGAAGCCCTTACAGCCCTCTAGATCCCTATGACAGCAAACCGGAGGTGGTGGAGCCAAGGCGGTAGCGGGACTCGATTTGGGACTGTGAGGACGATGTGGAGCCTGACGTGGATTTCTCGTACCCCGCCAACAACGTGCAGCGGTCCGCGTGGATGGAGGTGAGGTGACCAAGGGACATTGGCCGAAATGTGGATGTAGGGAAGTGGCTGGAGGAGTATTTGGACGTGGTTGCAGACAAACTGTCCATAGATGAAGATTTTTTGTGAGAGATGAGAACTGGTGATCGCAAAGAGTTGTCCAACGGGAGGCCTAAAAGCGTACATTGATCGGGTGTTGTATGAGGCACAGGGCGAGCGTGACGAAGAACCAAAGGAGTTGCAAAGCATAGACAAGGCATTGTAGCCTAGCGAGGAGGCCGTCATCAAGGCTCTTGCGAAGAACAAGGGGACAAGCAAGGCCATCGAGCAAATGCAGAAGAAGGTGGACACTTTGAGGGCGGCTGTTGCACACCGCAGAAACACACTACAAGAAGAAACGTCGGCGGCCAAAAGAGATTGCCCCACACCCTCCCTGGCTCGCAACCTAGGACAAGGTACGTGCAACTGCAGTTAGCGGTGAATTGCCGTTGCACTGCCTCACTGTGGTGCGCTTGACCAGGGGCCGCCAAAAGAAGAAGCCATCCAAGAAAGAGAGAAAGCCCAAGGCGAAGAGGAGGAAAGAAACAAAGACCAAGGTTGTTGCTGTTGCAGATATGGAGAAGAAAGGTGCCAAGGCCGCCCCAAAGCGTAGGGGCCCAAAAGCGCAAGCAATGAAGCATCCCTTGGAGTGAGTGGTGTGCAGACATTGTGATCTATAGTTTGTAGACAGCAAAAGAGGTTGCCCTTGGGTGCAAACAACAATAGGCCCTCCGTCATAGTACCAAAAAGCACCGTTGTGTATGCCCTACTTTCTGAAGTTCTCAGTGAAAAAAAAAGACACAAATGGTGAACCAACAACACTAAATCCATGTTACACAAAACGACCACTTGTGATGACTCTAGGCACAACGCTTGGGGACCGGGGGGGGGGGGGGATGTTCTACCCCATATTGTGTGGGTTTTCCAGAAACTGTTCCTATCAGCTCATGAAAACGTGTGCCAAGGTAGTGACCTACTATGACACACTTTCCAAGGGCGGAAACATTTGCTAGAAAACCAACAATTCCGCACTCCCTCCATAACATGTGGCAATAGCCTCCTCCCCTATGCACTACCTCCTTGGATGCCTAAGCATACAAATGCTTCCCCTACCATCTGAGAATGTCGCTTTATCACCACAGCAATTGACAAGCGATGTTTGCCCCTTCGCCCCCTTTGCATTCAGCATGGAAGACCCAAATTCAATCATTGTGGTGCTGTTGTGTCTGCTCTGGCCACCGAGGGACAGATGATCCTTTAGCGAATATCTTGTGGGTTTGACCAAAAATTTTCCCGCTCCTGGAAATGTGTGTCGGGGCAGTGCCTATCCTTTACACAGTTTTCCATACTGGCCAGTGTTGTGATTCCCATGATTCGCCAATTGTCTTTTTCACTGAGAACTTCAGGAAGTACAGCATGCCCAATGGTGCTTTATGGGACTGTGGAGGATGCCAATTCTTGTTTGGACCCAGCCAAGCACCAATGCCCCGAAGAAAAATTTGCTATGCTGCGGCATGCTGCGGCACGTTGCGGCATGCTGCGGCATGCAGCGGCATGCTTCAAGCCGTAGGTGGGGGGTACCCAAATTTTGCAGAAGCTGAAACCTAACCCTAACCTGAGGCTGGCGGGCATAGGAACCATCTGGTTGTTTCTTGTTTTTACCCAAAACATGGTCCTTCAAGATGGCACCTTTGATGACAGCCATACTGCACATAAAATACAATGCAATTTTCCATTTTGACCTTCACCCTGGGTGTCTGTACAGCATAGGTACTGCCTGATGCCTTCTCCAATTGCCCACTGCCAACAGTCTGTAGTACTCCTGGTTGTCTCCTTGTTCCTCTTGGGTTGTGTTGTCCCCTCGTCAGTGGGTTCAACAGTAGACATCAGAAGAAAAAGTGAAGAACACAATGATCTGTCAAAGCACAGCACAGCAAAAAAAGGGGGGGGGGGCAGGTTGGGCTATGCGCCCCTGCTCCTGCCCCCACCAGGATTGTTGCAGATTGCCACTCCCAGGAATGATCTCAATCATAGATGCACCATTTAACCACGAGAGTAATGTCCATCTCTGACGAATGACTGCAGAGATGGGATTGATATTTTGGTCCGATATGTTCCCCCAAAAAGTCCCAACCCAATTTTCAGTGTGCGGCGGCATGCGGCAGCATGCTGCAGCAGGCTTCAGAACCTCCACCAACAGGCCCCCAAAACAGGTGCTGCGGCATGCTTCAACCGTTGGTGCTTGGACCCAATCACACTTTTTGATGCAGCGGCAGGGTAAAAACACTGACGGTTGGCAGAGCTGGTGGCCAACCCCCAGCCCAAGGAAAGGTGTGTCAGGCTTCCATGGGCTGGCGAGAAAATTTCATGGAAAACCAACAGTTCCCCCACCCCACAAAATATACCACCACCCAGAGGGGGCAGGGGGGCGCTACTGTAAAGGGGTTCCAGTGCACCCAACATTGCAGCATCGGTTCAGTCACACTCCCAACAATTCACACCCTAAGCAAAGCGAGCAAGGAAGCCTATGGTTGGTGGTCCAGCCACAGCCCCAAAGTTTGAGCGCACGCCCGAGAATGCATCATTTACAACCCCAGTAGTTTGGTCCACGGGGGTTTCTGGCTGACACCAATGCGCCAGCAGTTTCCCCCGTGCCAGTTTCGCCCGTGCCAGACTACTCGGGCACGGGACAGGGCGCCGTTTGGCGGGCTATTGGCACAAGGGAAGGGGGCGGGAGTATATTCATAGGATGTGCTGATTCAATGCCTAGAATTATTGGTCAGGGACTTTGCACGACTGCTGGCCCGCTGGTACAAGCTGTCAAAAGCTTTCCTGCTGTGTGGCACTGTTGTGCAGGTCCTTGAAAGAGACCAACAATGTTCACAGCTTGATTACAACCAACCTGGTGGTCCATGTTTCAAATACCCATGGACAAATGAAACAGAAAAAGAGACCCTGGTTTGTAAAACCGCCGATGCATTCAATGAATGCGTTGCCATCGCAACAAAAGGAATTTACATGCATGGCGGACAGGCAATGGGGTACTGCCAGCTGCAATATATTCACCTACTCGGGAAGGCAGTTGCTGCTGGGATGCGCAGGCTTGCAAGGGGCTCGCATAGCCCCACTAATGTGGTGCTGTGTTGGGCAACCTATGACAACACCTTTCTCAACTAACTTGATCCACCGAACCTCCCTATCCTCTCCGAAACCCTTCTTCACACTTCGCAGGAGCGCGTTCAATCCTCGCAAACGAGAACCTGCAGCTCGCACGTGTAACAAGGAACCCCTCCAAAGGAAGGACCCCACAAGAACTGATAGAAATCATGACCAATGAATTTCTCGCGCACGTGTGAACATTCCCTAAACACAATTACGTTGCTGTGCCGTTCAGTCGGTCTTCTGGCGTTTGGCACCCTTGCCGTTGCCACCGTTGCCGTCGTTGCCACCAGGATGTTTACATCCCCTGCTCAACTCATCAAACCTTCGTTTGTGGTACTGTTTCTCCTCGTCACCTTGGACCAGAGCGACTGTCAGTCCTGCAGCGAGCTCACAGGTATGAGCAGTTTCGGCAACGGCTTTCTGTGCGCTGGGCGCCTGCTTGAACTGCACATAGGCATTCCCATTTCCTGCCGTTTCATTGTCAACCCATCCAACATCTCCATATTTGGCGAAATACTCTTTCAATTTGTCGATGTTACTCCTGCCCGCCTCGTTCAGCAAACCGCCGCATTTGACAACAGTGTCCCAGACAAACGTGCCTTCGGCACATTCTTTTTTAGCCTGCGGCTTAGGGGCAGCTTCCGGCTTGTTTCGCGAAGTCGGGGACCCACGTTGGAAGGCTGCTGCCACACACTTGAGGTAGCTGAACTCGTCTTCGGTGTCGTCTGTGCGGACCAGGATGAAACAAGTCGTCTTTCCACCATTATCCTTGTCCTTACCAACCTTGAAACCCTTGATCCCACAACCCTTCTTTTCTTCGTAGTACATTGGGTGCCAGATCGCCAACAAATCCTTCAGAAAATCAGCATCCCTGCTGCTGACCTTACCGCCCTCCTTGTATCGTCGAAGCATCTTGCGGAAAAAGCTGCCCCTAAGCCGCAGGCTGAAAAAGAATGTCCCGAAGGCACGTTTGTCTGGGACACTGTTGTCAAATGCGGCGGTTTGCTGAACGAGGCGGGCAGGAGTAACATCGACAAATTGAAAGAGTATTTCGCCAAATATGGAGATGTTGGATGGGTTGACAATGAAACGGCAGGAAATGGGAATGCCTATGTGCAGTTCAAGCAGGCGCCCAGCGCACAGAAAGCCGTTGCCGAAACTGCTCATACCTGTGAGCTCGCTGCAGGACTGACAGTCGCTCTGGTCCAAGGTGACGAGGAGAAACAGTACCACAAACGAAGGTTTGACGAGTTGAGCAGGAAATGTAAACATCCTGGTGGCAACGTGAAAGATCTGAAAGAACCAGTTGTTCTCAGTGACAGAAAGTTTGCAAGGTATGACAAGTGTCGCAAGTTCCGGCTTGTTTCGCGAAGTCGGGGATCCACGTTGGAAGGCTGCTGCCACACACTTGAGGTAGCTGAACTCGTCTTCGGTGTCGTCTGTGCGGACCAGGATGAAACAAGTCGTCTTTCCACCATGATCCTTGTCCTTACCAACCTTGAAACCCTTGATCCCACAGCCCTTCTTTTCTTCGTAGTACATTGGGTGCCAGATCGCCAACAAATCCTTCAGAAAATCAGCATCCCTGCTGCTGACCTCACCGCCCTCCTTGTATCGTCGAAGCATCTTGCGGAAAAACTTGCGACACTTGTCATACCTTGCAAACTTTCTGTCACTGAGAACAACTGGTTCTTTCAGATCTTTCACGTTGCCACCAGGATGTTTACATCCCCTGCTCAACTCATCAAACCTTCGTTTGTGGTACTGTTTCTCCTCGTCACCTTGGACCAGAGCGACTGTCAGTCCTGCAGCGAGCTCACAGGTATGAGCAGTTTCGGCAACGGCTTTCTGTGCGCTGGGCGCCTGCTTGAACTGCACATAGGCATTCCCATTTCCTGCCGTTTCATTGTCAACCCATCCAACATCTCCATATTTGGCGAAATACTCTTTCAATTTGTCGATGTTACTCCTGCCCGCCTCGTTCAGCAAACCGCCGCATTTGACAACAGTGTCCCGGACAAACGTGCCTTCGGGACATTCTTTTTCAGCCTGCGGCTTAGGGGCAGCTTCCGGCTTGTTTCGCGAAGTCGGGGACCCACGTTGGAAGGCTGCTGCCACACACTTGAGGTAGCTGAACTCGTCTTCGGTGTCGTCTGTGCGAACCAGGATGAAACAAGTCGTCTTTCCACCATGACCCTTGTCCTTACCAACCTTGAAACCCTTGATCCCACAACCCTTCTTTTCTTCGTAGTACATTGGGTGCCAGATCGCCAACAAATCCTTCAGAAAATCAGCATCCCTGCTGCTGACCTCACCGCCCTCCTTGTATCGTCGAAGCATTTCGCGGAAAAACTTGCGACACTTGTCATACCTTGCAAACTTTCTGTCGCTGAGAACAACTGGTTCTTTCAAATCTTTCAGGTGATCAACGCTTGGTTTGATGAGCGTACCGTCGTCATTCAACACCAAGTCTGGCGACGTCCGCAGGGCTTCCGCAACCTCAGCTACGTCTTTGCTCAAAGCCTTTAGTCTGCGAAAAGTGACAAGGAGGGAAATTTTTACGAATCCATCTGGGTGGTCGTTAATCTGCTTCTTCAAGAAAGTATCTTTCCTCAAGTTTCGCCTGGAGAAATAGTATTCCACTTGCTTGCGAATTGCCGCCGCTTTCCAAGCGGGTATTAATGCTGCTGTTGCTGGCGCTGTTGGTGCTGCTGGCGCTGTGTTTCCGTTGGCCTCTGCGGCGGAAGGAGGGCCAGCAGGTCGTGAAGCTTGATTGGGTGCAGGATCAGCCATAAGCTACGAAAAAAATACAAATAGACACTCAGAAAGTATTGGAACAGGGCCGGGGGGGGGGGTAGCATAGAGGGTACGTTTGCCTGGCGCGCCCAGCATCCAAATGAATGTTCCGGCCATCTATCACAATGCTTCACCCCCTCCTCTAGCCCAGGAACCCGAAGCACAAGCACATTGTATGACTGTTGGCAATCAATGCTGCAACTTCTATCCTGTAACTTCCCATTTTTTTGCCCAACAAATGGGAAGATCACATGCACCCTACCCTTGTAGGCCCCATCATGGCCACGCACCTCAAAATCAAAGAATCCCCCTGTTGTGCATGACGGACTCAAGTGGCCACACACAAGAGTGGCAGTCCTTAACCCGAACTCCAAGGGCCACACCAAAGCGTGGAAAACCTTTGCCCGGCACGCCTGGCGCGCCCGTCGCGCTAACGTACTCTCATAGTACTAGCACGCACACACACGGTGCACCAATAAATCGGCGTTTGGTAGGCAGTTTTATGGAAACACTCTTGAACAAAAGGGAAAAGCTGTGACAGCCTCAAATCTGCCCCTCACTTTACTTCCATTGAGCAGTGTGCATGTAACCCCCCCCCCCTTATCTAAGCTACGCCAAAGTACCAAATTAATACGGTCCCTACGCCTACTGTAGCTTGGACACGGGCGTAGCTTGCGCGCGACATATACAACTACCGACACACACGTAAATGAGCGCATAGTATGAGTGCACCTCAACCTCCACCCATGTTCCCAAAGGCATGCAAACACAAGAAAGCGATTGAAACATGGAAATTCAGGTTCACACCCATGTTCTCACAAGCAATGAAGCATGAGAAGCCTACAAATGTTCGGCTTGGAAACCCTTCTTGCGATGATACACCATGCGGAACAATTGCACATGTTTGCCACTTGAAGATGCCGTTGAAGATGCCTTTGCCCGAGGTTTAGGGGCTGGTTTGGGCTGGTTTGGACCACCTGCCCAGCCTTCATGTACTCCAACACCGCAAACTGGTCCCCCTTCTCCGATGGTCCCTTCATTGTGGCATCCACACGCTCACCGGTGGAAGGTGTGAAAATAACCGGGCGTCCGGGTTCAAAAAGAGAAGATTGCATGGTGATAGTGCAAGAAGGGGGAATATAATGCACAAACACCCCCAAAATCAGAGTTATGTGGGTTCAAGTGGGCAAACACTCACAACAAATGTGTACATGACCCTATGTACCCGGCAAATTCGTCAAACCCATGTCTTATGTGGTTGCACTAAATTTGGTACCAAATTAAAATTAGGTACCAAATTAATACGGTCCCTACGCCTACTGTAGCTTGGACAAGGGCGTAGCTTAGACAAGGGGGGGGGGGGCGTACTGCTCAATGACCACCATTCCGTGACCACATGATTCCAAGTGCCACACACAACAGCCAGCAATGAGTTTTAGCACATCCACCCTTTGCGATCAAGCCAAAAGGGGGGTCCTTAACGCCAAAAAACCACAACCTGGTATTTTCAAAAGAGCCCGCGGACAGTACATGCCTTCACCCCGGTGTTCCCAATTGTTCAACCCTGAGTCCCTAGCCCCAAATTTGTATGAGCACTTTGGGGCATGTACCAAATGGGGCTGCGATATGGTTAGGCTGCAATGTCTGCATTGGACTTCCGACCACACCTGCTCCCCACGGACTGGATGGGTGGGGGGCCATGAGCAACAGATGCAGAGCTCTCATATACCCCCATGACACAGGCATATGGTCATCGCCACCATTCTCAATTCATTGTTTTGTCTTCCTTCACTGCAGCGCAAGCCAGATCAGCTCCAAATGTTGCCTGGGTGGGGGCTGAATGGGTGGGGAGGGGAGGGGGTTGGTTTGGTTTTGGGTTAGACCCTTCTGCTAGGACCCCGCCATGCCAGGCCACACCGGGCCATGCTACCACGCATGCTTGGAGGATCCTGGTTGCCTCTTCGGGTCCGCAAGGCCACAAGGGTGGTGCCACTGCCGCCTTCGCAATAGACGGGTGAAACATCCGGGGGGCCTAATTCTAACCATGTCACTTCATGGTGGCTACTATTGGACGGGTCGGGCCCATGTTACATGACCGCCGGGTCTTGTGGACCTGTGGGTTCATCCTCCTGGTTGTCCTGAGTGGCCTGGAGCCCGTGGATGCAAACCAGAGGAGAATGTGGCCAGTGGCTCACCCAGTCAGGTCAGTCCTCTAAGAGGGTAGCAAGGGACCCTTTTGAGAGGGGGCTTGTGACCCTTAGCCTATGGCTCAGGAGTGTTTGGACAGGGTCCAGACCTCACTGTGTGAGGATCTGCAGTGGTACCATCCGAAATGAGGACTGCCATGTCATCACCCTGCATCCGCGTGGCATCCAGACCACTTGTGATAGTGAGAACCATGGACAATCCAGACGGACCGTTCCACACATACAGGGTGGCGTGTCGGGGGGCTGAGACGCCGGGCTCCTGGCCACTCGTACTCAGGGGTACCCGGAGCAAAACCTGTATGTGGCCCCCACCCCTCTGTTCTGAAGCCAGGCTCTCCTGGAGACTGTGGCTGGCAACCCCTATTTCTTCCACTTGGTCTGGCAGTGGTAGGACTGCCCCATCCAGATAGCACCTTCCCCAGGGGGTGGCGGTCCCTGGTGGTGGAGGCCCCCTGTCGAGGCCCATCTGACTCGGGGGGGGGCGGGGGGGGGGGTTAAAAGAGAGAGGGGGGGGGGGGGGCAAAGGCACCGGCGCAACTGGGTCCCAGCCTTTGGTTGTCTTGTCTCACAGCCGGCCAGACTGCTGACGATCCCCGAACCCCACCGAGGCGCTCATGAGTGGGAGATACCGCCGTGCCTGTGTGTATTTGGCGGCCTAATGCTGGGGGCTCCCGTGGGGGAGGTTTGACGGCACTGTGGGGGATTTCAGGGCACAGGGTTGCGGCACGGTGGCACACCTTCGTTCTTCTCCAGCCAGGTGCAGTCCTGCTGCTGGGGTGTGCCCTGTGCTCCAGGCCCCAACGGCAGGACAGGGAGTCCTACACTGAGGGCGCTGGTGGAGATGGTGCCCTTGGCCTCCTGCAGCCCACAACTGTACCCCAGGGGGTGGCACAGGGCGATGCCCGGGATGAGTGGTCGTAGTGCCACTTGATTGCCCATAGGGGCACTGGTGGTGCGGTGCAGAGCGCATAGTACACCCTTATGCCAGTGACCGGTTCCAGCGGGGTTGCTTCCCAACACCTTTCAGGCCCACAACTGTACCCCCAGAGGGGTACACGAGGCATGGGTAGGGTCCGTGGTCTCAAGCGCTTCTTGACTGTCCCAGGGGGCACAGGTGGCGCTGTGCAGAGCACAGAAGACCGTTACGCTGCGGGGGGGCCTGGGGTCTGGTTGGTGTCGCATCCCGACATAGGATGAGGGTTCCAGGGCGTGCTGAGCACTTCCCTGCCCCAGAGACACTCAGGAGAGTAGAGCTCCCCAATGAGCCCAAAGCGCCTTGGTCACCTTGGATGAGGCAGGACCCGGAGGGTACACCCCTCACCGACCCCTCCGGGGGGGGGGGGGGGGATCTGGAACCCAAAAGTTTGTGCACCAAAAAAGGTCCCAATCAATATTTCCTTGTGTAAATTTCATTTTTTGCCACTACGAAGTACCCACCCTCCTCCTATGGTTATCAGCCATTCTAATACATCCATTGGGGGGGGGGGGTGTAAGCACACCAGTGTCCAGTGCCATGTCTTGTGTGTGCAGTTGAAATTGTGTCTGGGGCAAAGCAGGAAGTGCTTCATAATGCGTCAGTGGACTATTGAACCAACACACCACAAAGCACCTACTGCTGTTGTGGGAATCTCAACACATCAAAATGCATCCACCTTTGAAAAGTAGCATTCCAAAATATGCCAAAACCGTACTTTCACCATCCTTGCGCCCGTGGGGGGGGGGGGGGGGCTAAGCGCATCACTGGCGCAGGCCATAAATCAATTCAATCCTGCCCCAAGTGCTAGCGACACTGCAGGCATTAGCACGGGGGGGGGGGGGGGTAACCCTCTGTCCCGGGACCTGTCCAACCAACGGGGATCTGTCCAACCAAGGCACCACACGTCACGATGCGCCACCCGTAGTTGAACGCACTCTTCCGTGTAGCTGAAGGTACTCTTGAGGGCTGTGGTGCACCCACAGACAGTTGAGCACCATCGACCACAGATGAGGCCACACCCGCCAACCGCTGAGCAAACCGTCAAGTCCACTGAAAGCTGGGCCTTGCCCCAAAACAGCCCGACGTTGGACGCGACTAGGGCGCTATTTGCAGAAAACATTCTCACCCTGCATTGCCACGTCCACAGGCAACTAGGCGGCCATTTCAGCAACACCCTACATCCTCAGCGGTTTCACTTTCACCTGCCATGTGCCTTTTTGCATTCCTGTGAAAGAGCCAAATTCCTGTGATCTGCCATGCAATCACACCGACCTCGTACCCCACCCTACCCACCATGTGCACCAAACGGCGCTACGGCGGACCGTACTATGGGGAGCCGTCCCTATGGAATGGACAGCAGTCCAGTGAACCAGATGGAGCAGTGCAAACGTGAATCAAATGAACCATTGCAAACGGAGTCAACACACATAGACAGCCCATCCCAAAGGAATAAGCTTTGGCCCGAGGTTGCCCAAGATGAAGCACCACAAATGATACAGGCATTGCAAACATCTCCTGAGCAGCAGCATTCTAGCAACTCCCAAGGAGGAATGGCATCTCAAAAGAGCTCAGCCTCCTCAGGGACTGGCAGAATTTACTTGCGTCAGGATATTGGCTTTCGCCACTGCAACGGAAACTGCACCGCGCGGCAAGCCGCATCGCAGCGTTTCTTAGGCCTAAGGGGTGAGAACGTTGCGTCGGATCTCTTCACCCCAGGCCCTCCGCTACAGTTGGGACATAAAACACCGTTGGAACGTTGGAACTTCCATCCACGGCGCATTTCTGCTTCACGAAATACAACTGCTGGTTTCAATGCGAACTGGTAATCGGATTGTTTGGGGACCTGCCATGTTCACCGAAACCCCGCCTGCGTTGTACCGCGTGCATCCATTCGATGGAATGCATCTACAGCATTGGTCTTGGACACGCAACAGGGTGTCTCTTTGGGAGGTAGAGGCATACTTCGCGAATGAGGTAAATGATTTGAGAGGCAAACGGTTAGACAACCAAGAGCCTTAAAGTGCTTCCCTTGAACCCCAAAGCACGAGCACCAGCAAAGCTAGTACTAGAGCAAGGGTCTGGCACAAGCGCAACGGCAGCTACTACCAAACTCACAAACAACAGTGCAGCATGGCCCCCACACTGCAAAGTCTGGGAGTCCTGGACATACAGAAATCATCGAGCATATGTTTATGTGGTTTGCTCGCTGGCCCATCAGGGGACTCCCGGGGCAAGCGTCGCAGACGTTACTTGCAAATGGCCGCCGCCATTTTTCGGTGGCGTCCCAGATGAGCGTTACAAGTTTATATGCGTCCACAAGGGTCCCTGCCCCGCCGAGCAAGCACTGGCTCGGAGGGTGTGCTTGCACCTCTTTCATCCAAATTATGAATGGACCATGGCACTGCGATCTGCTACAACAGCACTCTTCCGCTGTAGTACCCATTGGGTTAACAAAACAAGTCAAAGCCCATGTCACAGTCCTCCTCGTCATCTTCACAACCCACGTCGTATGCGTCGTCTTGATAGCCCCCGGCCTTAGCAGCATAATACCCAAACTTCTTCTGCGCCGACTCCGTATACACTCCCATCGAGATAAACTCCTCCAGAGTCTCCAGTTCCCTTTTGAGTATGGGGGCCAGGATGCAGAATCGGTCCTTGGGAAGAGCCTCCTCATACATTGCCACAATTTTTTGTTTCTTGGCAATGACTTCACTAGCAGGCTTCCTGTCCATGATCATGTCACTCACTGCCCGGTTGACGTCCGAACATGCGAGCATGCGAAGATAGCAGAACACGTCTGAATGCTCCACGACCTCGGTTGGGGGTACCTCCAGCAAATCGTAGTGCACTTGCACTCTTCGGCTCACAGTCTGCCCATCGAAATCCGTGAAATTCAAGTGCACTTTGACCTCGCCTCGCTGCGAAGGCCCACCGTTCGGAAGGTGAACAACCGTCGCCAGATGCTGGATGAATGCCATCTCGCGAATCTTGAAGCACTTCGGAGTCAGCAAGGTAGAGAATCCGGTCACTTCCTTCACGACGGTGCCCCCAGTGCCCTGCACAAAGAGCCTTGCATCCGTACTCCAGAAATTGGCCAGTCCGCCAATGCTGTGCTGCACAACATGTGGGATTTTCTCAGAGTCTTCAATGTAGTAGTAGGACCCGCGTCCGAGATTTGCAATCGTCCGCAGCAGCTTTTCGTCGTAGCTGTTGCCAATGCCAAACGTCGAAATGGCGATTTCGGCGTTGGAGCACAGCTCCTGGGCCTTGAGCCCGATCCGCTGTCCGTCGGTTTCCCCAACGTTGGCCAATCCATCCGAAAAAAGGAAGACGGCCTTGGTACCGACGCACTCAGACTGCAACAGGATATTGATGCCATGCGCCAAACCACTTTGAATATCGGTTGAGCCTCGAGCTTTCACGGCAGACACCAAGTCGAGCATCTCCTCCGCATTTTGCTTCCGCTTATTCTGGAATACCGTGTCCACACGGTCGTCATAAACGACCAAGTGCAAACAATCATCCGGCTGCAAACAGTGAATGATGTTCTCCAGAGCTTTCTTGCATTGCCCAATGCTCCCCTCCATGGACCCAGACCGGTCAATTACCACACACAAATTCATGGGTGGCCGTTGGAACCTTTCGGGCAGCTTTCCACTACAGAGTACAGAGCGTGATCAGGACGGGCATTTCGTAATAGACCCCCGACGGGATGGCAGGCAGGAGGGGTGCCACAGACATCTGAATGCCATCCACTTGGGAGAGATGGTCGTTGTAAAGTTGTTGGAGATCATCCATTCCCTTCTCTTTCAACTGCTCTGCAGTCATTGGTCTCCACTTCACGTTGTCCAACCCCACCTTCTCGGGCACAGGGGGCTGGGCAGGGACTTTTGCAGGTGTGCCTTGCAGGACAGCTGGGACAGTCACCACCATGGAGAGCACACAGCTGAGTAAGGCGGAGCACTGGGAGAAGCAATTGGAGAAACACAGCAAACACAGCAATAAGCAAACAAAAACGGATTTTGGGTTCTCACAGCAGGGACAGGGGCAAAAAGCCGTAATTTATGGCGCGTGTTGGCACCCACAAACATTTTATGACATATCATTTTTTCATGAAGTTCCTTTAGCCCTCCATCACTTACTTTTTGGTAGACCAGTTGGTCCCACATCATCAAACATTGATCGGTGTCCTACTAATCTTTCGCCTACTCAATTGTTGTGGTGGGTATGTGGACCTGCATGAGTCTTGTCTCATACCAACAGTCAAGGACTATCATGCTGCTTTCAGGTTGTTTGCATGGGCTTCCTTCACTACCCTTGTAGTGCCAGGTTGCTGTCCTAGCTGTACATCTATCAACCCTCCATTGCACTTGGATTTCCCTGATGGCTTGCCTCAAAATGGGTTCATCAACAATCATCTTTCCAATCTGATTGATATCCATATCACCCTGCTTGCAAGGAAGCAGGCAGGGGTGGGGGGGGTTCTAGGAAATCGGATGTCATGCTTAAAACCCCCTGAGAGCCAAATTTAAAAACGGGGGGGGGGGGTTGGTGGGAGGTTTTAAGGGGTTTTTTGCTGGGCGGGGATATCATCCACGGGAAGGGCACCCTGGCCCCCCGGATCCCCCCCCCACAACCGCACACCAAATGAAATACATAGTGTTGGGCACCTCTGAACAGTTGGGTATGCGGTCTAGGTGTGATCCGACAATTCGCACCGCCCCTACCAACGTCTATGGTAGGGTCTCATCGGCTTGGGTAACACCGGCCATGGGTACCAGAAACCTCGGGACTGTGGGTCTCCGAGGCAGTCATGGGGTTAGAAATGCAACATGGGGGTTGAAACGCAGCAAGGCCCAGTCACGGTCATGGGGTTCGGAATGCACCATGGGGTTAGAAATACACCATAGGGTGAGAGATACATCAAGGGGGGGTCATAAAAGAAGGGGTGTGTGTGTGTGTGGGACTCTACTGGTTGGCCGACGCAACTCGGGAGGATCTTAAGGCTATTGTGGGCCACGCCTCCCTCCCCGCGCCATTGTGTCCAGTCCTAGTGTGCATGCTACTATAGGGGAAGGAGAGGGAGAGCAAGGAGGTGTAGGGGGTGGAGGAGGTATCAGTTTGTGTCGTGTGTGTGCGTGTAGCTCTGCCTACTTCTTGCGCCCTAACGTCTTCACCGTGCGTCGCTTCTTAGCACTTTGCTTGGGAGTGGTGATGGGCCGCTTTGTGCCCTTGCCGGGTACAACTTTCTTTTTGAGGAGAACTTCCACCCCGAAACAAGAGGTAGAACAGGAGGCAGATGAGGAAAAAGAGGAGCTATTACCACTTTCGGAAGATGCCGAACTCTCGTTGCCGCTAGACGAATCTTGATCTACCGAAGAAGATTCGTCAGAGCCTGCATCCTCCTCTGGTTTCCATTCCCAATCCGAGCAGCCAAGAGAGGCTTCAGAGAAAGATGCACCCCCATTGTCAATTTGCCTTCATTGGGGTTCATTGGGCTTCATCAACATGGGGATTTTTTTTGCTCGCCCCTTTTTTTCCCCATGATCCTGGCTAACTACAACCCATTCCGTCAAATCAACGGTGTTTGGTGCCACGGTGGGATTGCAATGTGCCAAGTGAGTTTTGATGTTTAAAACCCACGGGGTGGCACTACAGAATAGGACATTCACGGGGCATGTTTTCTTGTTTGTGCATGGCCACTGCGTGCTTCAATGTGTCTACACACGGGCACGTGCTGCTAATTTTCTTGCGCACAATACTTGTGGTGCACATGCCTGTACTGCAACCACACAAACCGCAAGGTTCGGCCTCACCACGCATCCTTGGGTCCGTTACCACCTCTCCGTCGTGCAAGTGCACTCCCACATAATTGCGCATCCTTGCCAAAGCAATGGCCGCGCCACAAAACAAACAAATTCCGTTGCTTCTGCGGGCCCCACACTGATATGTGCAACACCAGCGTACGGCTCTACACGCAAGTGGGGACAATTTGGCACCTATGCGGTTTTCACAAAGGCAGGGTGCCGACTTGAATGACACAACGACCATGGGCATCCATTTGGGCATAAAAAAAAAACATGCCCATTCCGAAACTCACATTCCGGACCAAACCGTCCCGTCCACCGCAACAAGGTCGGATCACTGGTCATTGCAACAAAGGGCAAAATTTGACCTGTCACGGCCATATACCCGTGCCCCGTCAACGGTGCACCATGAAAACTAAACGTGCCCACGGAACACATCCGTTGCGAGCCCCATATGAAGGTCAATGGTGCAAGAAAGATAGCCCGACGGTGACTGCATCCTCATCAAAATTGCAGTTGTCTGACAATGCAACATTGTTTACATTCGTGGGGGTTTGGCCGAACAGGGAAGTTTGTGCCGTGCGCCACAACCGATGGGTGGACGAATGTTCAACATGGCTAGTGAAATACTCATTAACAAGTTGTGTAATATGCACGGTATTCCCATTGGCGCATGGGACATAGGCTTGATTCCGGTCAGTACCATGGCAACGCAGCCGGGGGCCTGCAAGTGGGCAAATTGCTATGTCACCCCTGAATTCTTGGGGATCCCCAACAAAGAAGACAAATTCAGAATTAACTATTCACACCTTTGCCTTCTCGGGGGCACACAAGTGGGCAGAATTGCTACGTAACCCCTGCATTCTCGGACGTCCCCAACAAAGCGGACAAAACAGGAATTGGCTGCCTCACCTCTGCCTTCTCGGGGGCCCACAAGTGGGCAGAATTGATATGTTACCCCTGCATGCTCAGGCGTCCCCAACAAAGGGGACAAATTCAGAATTGGCTACCTCACCCCTGCGTTCTCGGGGGGCCACAGGTGGGCAGAATTGCTACGTTACTCATGCATTCTCAGGTGTCCCCAACAAAGGGGACCAAATCAGAATTGGCTATCTCATACCCTCGCCTTCTCGGGGACCCACAAGTGGGCGGAATTGCTACGCCACCTGTGCATTGTCGGTGGTCCCCAACAAAGGGGACAAAATCAGAATTGGCTACCTCACCCCTGCCTTCTTGGGGACCCGCAAGTGGGCACAATTGCTACGTTACCCCTGCATTGCCGGTGGTCCCCAACAAAGGGAATAAAATAAGAATTGGCACCATCACCTCTGCCTTCTCGGGGGCCCACAAGTGGGCAGAATTGATACGTTACCCCTGCATTCTCGGGCGTCCCCAACAAAGGGGACGAATTCAGAATTGGCTATCTCATACCCTCGCCTTCTCGGGGACCCACAAGTGGGCGGAATTGCTACGCCACCTGTGCATTGTCGGTGGTCCCCAACAAAGGGGACAAAATAAGAATTGGCTACCTCACCCCTGCCTTCTCGGGGACCCGCAAGTGGGCACAATTGCTACGTTACCCCTGCATTCTCGGACGTCCCCAACAAGGGGGATAAAATAAGAATTGGCAGCAGCACCTCTGCCTTCTCGGGGGCCCACAAGTGGGCAGAATTGCTACATCATCCCTGCATTCTCGGGGGTCCCCAACAAAGGGGACAAAACAGGAATTGGCTACCTCACCCCTGCCTTCTTGGGGGCCCACAAGTGGGCGGAATTGCTACGTAACCCCTGCCTTCTCGGGGGTCCCCAACAAAGGGGACAAAATCAGAATTGGCTGCCTCACCCCTGCCTTCTTGGGGACCCACAAGTGGGCAGAATTGATATGTTGCCCCTGCATTCTCAGGGTTCCCCAACAAAGGGGACAAAATCAGAATTGGCTACCTCACCCCTGCCTTCTCGGGGGCCCACAGGTGGGCGGAATTGCTACATAACCCCAATAGGGATGGATACAATGGGCGGGGTGGGTCCGGCCCGGACCCCCCCCCCATCCCCCCCTTTGGTCACAAAAATAGTCATGATATTTGGTCACAAAAAACGTGACCCACAACCGGCCGTTTTGGGCAGCCCTCTGCCCGTACATCTGCATGGGAGGGGGGGGGGGGGGTTGATGCAACATGGGATACACAGCACATTTGACACGCATAGTGCGCTGTGTATGGAGCATTTCGAATGTCATTCAGGGTCATTCAATGTCATTCACTGTCATCACTCACAGTGACAAAATTATCTTGCTCGCTACTACTATGACTACTTGAGGTCTCAATATCACTGTCACTGTCGCTGCCATTGCCACTTGATGAACCTATAGTAATAGATGCAAAGGAGGACAAGGAGCTTGCCCCATCTGACATGTCCGCCAGATTATCAGTATATTCACCTGATGCGGGCAGGGCTGGGATTGTTGAGCCTGACTGTCAGCACCTATGAGAAGGGCTGCAGCAGTAACAGCAGCACCACAAACAGCAACCACACCCGCAGCACAACAAGCAGCCACATCCAGTGCAAAAGCTCGGTCAGCCAATGCCTATTGCTTGCGCTTTGTTTTGCTACGCTTCTGCCGGCATGCAGCATCAGTCTTGCAGGTTGGAACACATGTGCAAGGAATTCTCTTGTGGCCAATGGTGACAAAAAACAAAGAAACGGCCTGAAATAACCGCATACAGAAACAGTGTACATCAGTCACAATAACCAACATTCACAGTACCGGTAGGGACACACGACATTCCACCGTAGACACCTTATTTGATCACGATATTTTTCGGGTTTGCACTTTCCCACTATGGCCCTATATGTTTTTTGTGACGATTCACAAAAAAGGACCCCCCGCCCCGGACCCGGACCCCCAAGTGGCGCCAAAATTATATCCATCCCTAAACCCCAACATTCTCGGGCGTCCCCAACAAAGGGAGGACAAATTCAGAATTGGCTACCTCATACCTTCGCCTTCTCGGGGACCCACAAGTGGGCGGAATTGCTACGCCACCCCTGCATTGTCGTTGGTCCCCAACAAAGGGGATAAAATCAGAATTGGCTGCCTCACCTCTGCCTTCTCGGGGGCCCACAAGTGGGCACAATTACTACGTTACCCCTGCATGCTCAGGCGTCCCCAACAAAGGGGACAAATTCAGAATTGCTACCTCACCCTTGCCTTCTCGGGGGCCCACAAGTGGCCGGAATTGCTACATAACCCCAACATTCTCGGGCGTCCCCAACAAAGGGAGGACAAATTCAGAATTGGCTACCTCATACCTTCGCCTTCTCGGGGACCCACAAGTGGGCGGAATTGCTACGCCACCCCTGCATTGTCGTTGGTCCCCAACAAAGGGGACAAAATCAGAATTGGCTGCCTCACCCCTGCCTTCTCGGGGGCCCACAAGTGGGCTCAATTACTACGTTACCCCTGCATTCTCAGGGTTCCCCAACAAAGGGGACAAATTCAGAATTGCTACCTCACCCTTGCCTTCTAGGGGGCCCACAAGTGGCCGGAATTGCTACATAACCCCAACATTCTCGGGTTCCCAACAAAGGGGACAAATTCAGAATTGGCTACCTCATACCTTCGCCTTCTCGGGGACCCACAAGTGGGCGGAATTGCTACATTACCCCTGCATTGTCGGTGGTCCCTTTGTTGCTTGCGTCGAAAAACAACCTTAAAACCCCCCACAGAATATTTTTAAAGGGGGGGGGGGTTCTAAAACCCCCCACGCTATCGGATTTCTGAGAACCCCCCCCCCTAAGCAGCAGCAGTAGCAGCAGCAGCAGCAACATTATTGTTCAGTGCAGTTCATTGCATTGTTCATTACGCGCTACGCTATCGCCAAGGCTTGTTCCAGTATTTTTGGCTCTTGACTCTTGACTCTTGACTCAACCCAATCACAACTGCAGCCTGGGATGTTTTTGACAACAGAGGAAGTTTGGAAGAGAGATGGCACTGGAGAGGCTGGGATGCGAATTACCTCTGCAATTCAACACCCATTGCCTCCTTTTCAAACACCGCAGCATTTGTCGCGCTCAGTTTGCAATTCGTTTGGCAGTGCTCTGGGATGAATGCCAATTTTGCAAAAATTTTTGTCATACTTACCCCCCACACTTGTCCCAGACCCAAGCGCAGCAGTAAAGCACAAAATGCGAAAGCATCAGGGTAGTCTTTGGGAAAGGCATGGGAAAGGCAAATATTGCAGTACGGAGGGCATCTATGTTAAATTGCTACTTTGTTTCTGTGTGCACCAACCAGCACTCATAAAGAGAGAGGCAGATGTCACAGTGTCCCATACGCAGAAAACGCGCCTATGAAGTGCTGTCCGACGAGCTGAAGCGGTTGAAGACTTCTGGCCGTTCCAGCGAGGGCGTCCGACATACACCGAGGACACGCTCTGGAAAATATTATTTACAGTCTTGTGGTTCTGCTGACGGAAATTTGGTGCTATACGGTCCCAAATTGATTGTTTCTCCGAAATTGCCAGACACCACGAGCAACTCGGACTCGGCCACAGCGCATGGCCAGAGGTTCTTCAGCAGAGCTTTAGTGCCAGTGGCGAAGTGAAGCATGCGACAACAACGTCGTCACCGTGCGGCGGAACCAACGCATCATATTTACAATGTAACACGATGTTCTCTTCTCAACAGCACCCAAAACAGTGTGCGGCCGAGAACGACGGACTCATTGAGCAGGGGTGTCCAGACATGTGGAACACAACCCAGCCCAGTCCAGCCCAGCCCAGCCCAGCCCAGCCCAGCCCAGCCCAGCCGAGCAGGGATTCGTGGGGTAGGGGTTTGATAGCAAACATGGGCAGCACTCATTCCGCTTCAGCACACATGAAAGCCTGCCGAATATCATAGCAGAGCTGAGGGTTGTCGAGGAAATGCCAAGGAGACTCGTGCGTGCTTGCGTGGCTATCCAAGATCTAAGGGGCAGGAGTTCGAAAGGGGGGCCTGAGAGGGCAGCAGGGCCCCAAAAGAAACTGTACATCGCAAATGTGAAGAGATTGGCCTCAAGAATCGTAGCTCAGAGAAATTTTCCGTGCCTAGTGTACCAGAGCACAAGCGCAAAATCTCCACGTCTGGAACAGGGAACCGCGCATCACCGGGTGTGTAGCCTCGTCAGGCTGCCCACAAAACACTGTGCGCATGGGCAGCCACGCAATGTGCACACGTGTGCACACGCGCAACACGTGCGATCAAACACACGCACGGAGGCGCGGGTGCGCGCCACTCGCGAGGCGCGGAATACTCAGCTGAGCACACAATTCTCGTCAGGGCAAATGTCAGATGGTGAAACAAATTCGGCATCCAACGCACGCAATGTGCTTCCGTTTGTCGCAGACGCCCGGCAACGTCCACGCACCTACGTAAACACACAGCTGCGTAGCCGCTGGGTGAGCAGGGCTACTAAGCCGACAAGTGTGCAAATCTGCCAGCGCGAGAACAGACCACCAGCAGACATAAAAGAGCACCACATGCACCGTGAAGAAGAGGAACAAAAAGGGCTGCTTTGGGGGCAACATGCGAGCACTCAACGCTATTGCCCCTTCGAACACGACACGATGGAGTCGACGAAAGAGCAGGCCAGCTAGGCTGACAGTCTGAGGCCTGCAGGTTCCGCCCAAAGCGGTGCTTCACGTGTTCGGAGTCTTCCTCGCTACACCTCGTCAAGTATGTGCGGCAATCCGCAGTAATACAAGTCCGTCCACATGCGGGCCACGATTGCGGCCATCAAGTCGCGATCCTGCACTCCCAATATCGAAAACAACCTGATCATGTTGGTCACACTCTGTGGACTCAACTGACTTAACTCAGCAACGGCGCGGTCCTCCAACATCTGGGCAGCGATCGATGTCATGAAGTCGGGATGAGGCACCCCCAACTTGGCAAACGCCCACAGAAGACGGGCAAGGTCTTGCGGAGTGAACTTCGCCATGACACCGTCCTGCACCACCCGTCCTAAGACGGCGCGCAACAGGTCGGAGTGACGGACATCAAGCCTCGCAAATGCCCATGTGATTGTGGCAAGTTCATGTGGAGTGTACTGAGCTAAAGCACCGTCATTCAATGCCTCTGCTGCGATAGCAGCCATGAGGTCAGGATTGTGCACACTTAATTTGGCGTATGCCCACACAAACTCGGCAACACCGCTTGGATTCAACTCAGCCAACGCACCTGGTTGCAACATCCGGGCCCCAGCGGTAGCCATCAGCGCTGGACTACAAACTTCCAGCGTCGCAAACGCCCACACTAGAAAGACAACATCCTCAGGACGAAAATCAGCCAAACCTCCTGCCTGCGATGTGCGGGACGCAATTGCATCCATCAGTTCAGGGTTGCGCACCTCCAGGACGGCGAATGCCCACACTGTGTTGGCGATTTGCTCGCCATTAAACTCAGCCAGGACGCCTTTCTGCAAAGCCCTGGCTGCAATAGCCGTCATGAGGCTCGGATTGAACTCGCCAAGTTTGGCATACGCCCACACCGTGTTGGCAACACACTGCGGCGCGAATGTGGCCAACGCACCTGGCTGCGTCGTGCAGGCTGCAACTGCAGCCATCAGGTCTGGATGTTGCACGCCAAGCTTCGCAAAAGCCCAAACCGTGATGGCAACCTCCTGCGGCGTGTACTCAGCCAAGGCGCCTTCTTCGAGCGTCCGGGACGCAACAACATCCATTAGATTAGGGTCGGTCACACCCAATTTGGCGAATGCCCACACCAGATTGGCGACTTCACGCGGCCTGAATTCAGCCAGCCCGCCTTTCTGCGAGGCTCGAGCTGCAATCGCCGCCATGAGGTCAGGATTGTAGACTCCCAGCTTTGCAAAAGCCCAGGCTGTGTTGGCGACGCCCAGCGGCCCAAACTCAGCCAAAGCCCCCGGCCGCTTAGTGAGCGCCGCAAGCGCAGCCATCAGATCAGGATCGTGGACACCACACGTCGCAAATCCCGACGCCAAGTTGGCAATGCTTCGCCATGAAGGGTGACCCCACGCGATCCCAGCCACTAAGCGCGAAGCAAGTGCTGCCAGCAGATCCGGGTGCAAGCTGTGCATCCTGGCGAGGGCCCAGACCGTCATGGAGATGTCCCCCCAATCGAGGTGAAGCCACACGCCGGTGTCTAGCATGCGCTGTCCGAGATGCTGCACCAGCACCTTGTCGTGGAACTGCAGCTTGCTCATAGCGCGCAAAAGCTTCATGGCACACCTGCCACTGAGGAGACGCAGCACCTCAGGCTCAAGGAGCCGCTGCTGCATCGTGCGCAAGGCACCATGTGCAGGCCCCAGAGGCCCCAGGTGCCTTTGAAACAGGGAACTGTATGCACTCAATTTTGCAAGTGCCCTCACAGTGCCACACAAACTCTCCACTTGATAGCCATCGGCACCGGCTTGCACCACATCACACAACTCCTTTACCTCATGCCGCAGCCACAGGTCCTCTCCGCACCCTGAGCGCTTGAACTGCTGCGCCAGGCCGCGCAGGGTCGCGACCACAACGGACCCAGCATGGCTGCTGGCCTGTATGGCCTGCACTGCCAGACGAATGCCAACCAGCGGCTGCAGCTCCTCTGCAGAGCGGCTGCTGGGGTTGGGACGGCAGGATACGGTGGAGGGCACATCGTTGTGGCGGCAGGCTCGATTACCCGCTTCTACACCTTCAGCCCACTGTCTTTGGGAGGATGTCTTGGCTGAATTAGGGGTCGCGGCGTGAGAAGCAACCTTCGCAATTGAAGAGCGCCTCAGCATGGGGAAATCGCCGCAGCTTCCAGCAGCAGGCCGAGGGGGCGAGGCAGTGGGTTGCAAAGGGCGCAGAGGGCGGCGATAAGGGTCCAGACACAATGACGAGCTGTGCTCCATTGACTGACAAAGAGGGAATTGGATCTGCAAAAAAAACCACAACACACAACCAGCACCATTTGCCTGACACACTTGTGAAGGTGAATCTGGTACCGAGAACGCCTTGATAACATACCGGTGTATGACATTCCGTTGATTCTTTCGATTATGGGGCCAGACAGTCAGAGAAACAGCCAGTAATTGTGTTCCTGGTTGCTGTTGTTTCTCGGCTTCTTTATGTCAGTGGGGGGAGGCGGCCGTCACAATTGTCATTCACTTGTGACAATGGCCTGTTCACTTGTGACAATGGCCTGTTCTGATGGGTACGTACAGGCTTCAGCATCTTGTGGGTCAGCTGACATCTTACAGCACAACTCTCAGAGCCTGTGCCTGTGCGATCAGGGAATAGACAGTGTGTATCAAGCATAGGATGTTTTTTTTTGGTTCTAGCGCCACATGAATTGGAGGTCTTGAACAAATGGTGGCACAGTAAGGTGTGTGTGCCAAGCATATGTACCGCTGCTTCCGTAGCCACAGGCTGTGTGCAAGGCCCGTCCACAATAGTGAATTTGCTTAGTTCACCCCATCCCTGTCCCTGTCCCTGTCCCTGTCCCTGTCCCTGTCCCTGTCCCTGTCCCTGTCCCTGTCCCTGTCCCTGCCCCCTGCCACTGCCCAAAAGAGAGAACGTGCAGACATAAAGCTCAACAGTTTTTGCGTCTGGAGGTCCTGCCCCATGATGAGGCCTTGGGTATGGCTGCACTAGCAGCGCTGCAGACTAGCAGGCCCTTGGGGAGTGCTACCCACAAGGGACATCACTAAGCACACAGCAGGGTCCTGTTTCTGTCTCTGTCCCTGTCTCAGCCACTGGCACCGAATCTGCCCCCACCCCCCTTTGGCAAACCGGTAGTTGCTTGCGCAACTACAGCAACCAGCAGGGACCTAGCACATGCCTATATTGGTGCCCCATGGCCACACCTGAGGTCACAACTGTCCTGTATTGGTTTTTTTTTACGAAGCTGCAACAGTTCTGCAGCCGTACGAGACAGTCTCGGAGGATCACGGTGGTTTTGTCAAATGCTGCTCTGCACCCACCAATGCAAGCCAAATATATCAGTTCAATCGTGAGCATACCTGTAATTTGGGCTGACAGGTTGCGCCTCTTCAACACTGCGGGTTCTCTATTGTACACTTGCATGCAGGTCCTGCCAGACCAGGGCTGGGCCGTCCCTCCTCCTATATGTCATGCCATGTACGTATGTTGCTTTCCTCCCTCCTATACTTCCATCTACTTGTATGTGTTCATGGTACGATGCTGCCAAAACAATAGGCAGACTCTGGGTGTAAACTATCAATGATTGTGATGACTGTTCGTCACACGGGGCCGATGGAGTCGGGGTGGGCGGCGCCATAGGGCGCTCAAGTCAGTGGAAAAGGAAAGGGGCGAGCCGCCCAAGTCCACTTCGGCGCTAGGTGAGGTGATCTCAGGTGTAGGGATTGGGACAAGGTCCAGTGTCATAAGGGGTGAGGAGGCTGGGGGACCATTGTGTCGAGCTGTGTTGGGCAAATGTCCCAACCGCTTGCCGGATCTAATATGGGGTGTTTGTGAGCACCCTGTTGGGGTGAGTACGAGCCAATGTGCGGGCTCCTAAGCCAACGCAGTCTGCGTGTCGAGCCTACATCTTTGGAGAATGAGTATGTGGAGCCTAGCGTTGTATGTGTGGTGGTTGGTGTGTACCCTCCCAATTTCTCCGCATCTTCTAGGCTAGTAAAACACACGGTATCATCATCTCCTCTCAAGCATGGATTCTGTGTCTGACGGAGAGGGGCCACATGCAGGTCAACAAAGCGCTCCAAACATGCACGTCTTGGTATGCACATGCAGCAATGTTTGGCAGTTCCACTCATGAATCAAACTATTGTCAAAACCCTGTGTATGCACAGCCTAGTACTAGTGTCCGCCTATTTAACCTATTGGGGCCGTTGCTTTGTCGGCCAAAACCTCTAGCCTTGATGCAACTCTACAGTGGATTGGAGGGCCACCTAGATTCAAGGCAAGCTTGCGATATGCTAGCACTCATCTGGCGAACTCACCTGTAATCCTTGTGAGTTTCTAGGGGATGGGTTAGAGGAGTGTGTGTGGTGTGGTTGCTTGTGGAAGCCATTTACCGCTGTTTTCTTGATGAACTAACGTCAGTGCTAAAATCTCCTCCTGAGGTAGAGTCCACAACAGAATCTGTGCTGCCAAAAAGGTAATCGGGGCCTGTTTCCGTTTGTGGCGACTCAATTGACGAACGGATACGTTATCATCATCAGGAGCCTCTGGTTCAAGCCACACAGGGGAGGAGTCGGCGTGTAGTGTTGTTAGCTTGTGAGTCCATCTCAACTCTTCGCCTTAGCATAGGCGTGACATCATCATGATATATTAGTGGAGTGATTTCCACTCATGTACTAGGGCCTGTTGTGTTCTCTACGCTCATCCTTTGGGGAGGGGGGCGATGGGGTGTTGGACTGCCAAGCGAACTGTCAAGTACAAAGGTGAGGGGAGGGGTGTGTGGTCGAAACATCAACTGCCTACAAACCGATTCCGCGTCGTCCAAAATGCGTGGGGTTGACTCACAAGCTGTGTTGCAGAGAAAGGTTGCTTTGGGTCGTCGTGATACAGTATAGTACACTAGCTAACCTGCCCTGCTTAGCAAAGTCGGTTGCTTCTTCATTGCTAGGAATACCTTCCATTCCACAACACCGACATGTGTATCAATGTGGTCAAGCAATGCTCCAAAGTTCTACATGGGCCACAGGCCTGCGGATGTGCACCATCCAAACCTTGAGAGTCGCTCCCTTGAAAACATACCCTGCATTTGTGATCACCACAATGCTTCGTCGAGCATATTGGGTCAAAACTGTGATAGCTGCTAGCAGCTCTGCTACCTGGTTGGTTTGGCTGAGGTGACGCGGCATCGGAGCACAAAAACTCCATCCACTGTCAATATGGATGCCAAAGCCTATGATAAAGCCTTTAGTTGGCTGGAATTTGGGGGATCCATCGGTATGGCATAGCGTTACATCGCGTTGGTGCGGCGCATCCAGCACCTTTTGGAACCGGACTGTGGCTACTTCTTTGCACGTGCGCCTACATTTTGCTTTGTGTTCCACTGCGGTGGTGAAGGGCAAAAAATCATAAGAATTTAGTAAAGACATTGTGCTCTCTCAATGACAGGATGGAGTCCAGATATAGGGCATAGTGAGTGGGAGAGATACCCCTCTTTCACGGTGTTTGCCGGATGCGGCTCCGCGTGTGCAAAAGGGGGTCCCAAGTGTTGGTGATGTGTTGGCTCTTCATGGTCCTTGTGATGGTCCCCTTTTTTTGGTGTTCCGGCGCCACGCGTGTGCAGCACTAGGGGACACAGCCCCAAGGGCGCATGGACATTGGGACATTGGGACCTTGTGATGGTCCAATTTGCAATGACGGTAGACCAAGCAAGGTGTGTGTGGCGGTGTTATGGTAATGTGGTGTTGGAAGATGTGTGCCACCAATGGGTGTTGGACATCATTGTTGCGTTGGTCGGGGCGGGTGAAAGGGAGCTCAGGAGTGCACAGGCAGGCAACAACGCTGTACATATGTTGAAATGCTGCTGAAAATGATTGTGACGGTCTGCTTCTTCGAGCAATACTCACACGTCTGAAGACATCTGTACAACTGACTGGGCGCTCACAAAATAAAAGGACTACAGAGATAGAGGCAGCAGTCCCAGTGTAAGAAGTTGCCCTTCTCTTTCCCCCACCCCGCCTTGTGCACGGAACCTTCGTTCCTTCGGAACATCAAATGCAAAGAGGAAAAACCGATTTGTTGATGAGGCAGAACATGGGATGCAAGTGCTTGCAGTCTGTGAGGACGTGTGGCAGAGTGTCCGCTGGGCATACGCACTTTGGGGGGAAGTGTACTCGCTTGACACTCAGGGGGAAAAAATATATTCTCTTCCCTCATTTTTTTTGGTTGTAGTGCGAGTGTAGCCCCAGAATTTTATTTTTGAGTGTCAAACCATCTGACCCACGGACATTTTGGGTGCTCCAAGCATGGGCAAGGCAATGCAGCCGTGGCGTAGACAGATGGTTCGCATGGATAGGAGGGGAGACCAATGGGTGGGCATCGGGTACACCGCAAGTAACAGGTATACAACAGATTAGTTCGTTGGTTAGGGTCTATAGGGTTGAATGGAGAAGGAAGGGGCAAACACAAACTAGATTAACAAAGATTAAATGGTTGGTTAGGGTCTATTGGGTTTGATAGTGAAGGGGCAAACACACAAACGATTAGCAAATAGCAGAGAGCAAGGGGCAAAGGGAATAGCAGAGGAAGTTGTTGAGGGGGAACCAATGAATATTGGATGCACCGCACCGAAAACTGCTATGTGGAAAAGGTTAGTTGTTGCAACGAGAGGGAGATGGGAGAGGCAATGGAAAACCAAAAAAATGTGCATGGTACCTCGGGAGCACCGTTCACAATGTTTTGAACGTGTATCAGTAACTCCGGTGGCATGCGTTCAGCAGTGAACTTGCCCAAAGTGGCATTGGGGTCCGTCTACAACAATTGCAGCAGCAAACTTACTAATAACCGCAAGTACAACCATCAAATCATTGGAAACCCGAAGGCTTGGCGGTGAGTGGGATGCCTTTGTTGCAAAGTTGTTGAATAGGAGGCTGCATGTACAACTCACTTCCCTTGGCATCCCACAAATACACATGCATGGAGGGCTCAACAACTGCCTCTAGAACAAACCAATGGACCCAGGTGAACAATCATTGTTCATCAGAAAAAAAGATCGCCGCCACCAATGGGGCTTTGGTGACATGTCGGGATCACACTTGTCCACTCACTCCTTGAGGTCGGCACACCAAGCCAAGGCCTTTGACCAGGCCCTTAGCTCAAAGACCTCCCCCATGCACCAAGCTACGTCCTGTTAGGCACAAATTTGGCGGTCAAGCTTGAGACTATGAATTTGCACAACAAAGGTGTCATATGTCGTGCCTAATATACCGTATTGTCCCCACTAGTGTGGGTCATTACACTCTACATAATAACTTTCATTACATTCACCACAAGTAAAGCCTGGTGGTGTACTTCTAGCAACATCATGCCCAAATGTCATTGTCCTCCCCTCCATCATCTTGCATTGGTAATCTGCCAAAGAACATCTAGCATGGCAATTCAAATGAGTTGCATCAACCAATCCATATTTTGTTGCATTTTGCACGATTTTGTGTTGGGAGGCAGGTTCATCACTCCTTTTATGGACCAACGGAACGCGTTCGCCCTCAACCAAACCCCAATACCACAAAGTGGATGGAGGGAATCAAAATGGTTGCATAAACCCTGCCGTGTTACGGTCTCCAAGGTGGAGACAAATCAAAATGACTACAATGCCCTTACCATCTTGGGGTCTCCTGAGCAGACAGGAATCAAAGGAGCTGCACAACTTCTACCTTCTTGGGCTCCCCAAAGCAGGGAGGAATCAAAGTAGCCACACAACCCTTGCCTTCTTGGGGTCCTTCTTGGGAGTAGTAAATCTTGAATAGTGCTTAGTGGTTTTTGGTTGGGGCAATTTTGGCCTAAAAAGATGCCCAACCCGCGCCCAACGCACTAATGTTCCCTTGAAAGCCCACCCAATGGACTTGGCAAGACATCGCAGTCCCTAGTTTCAAAGACATGTATGGCACAATCACCACATCTGCCCAAAAGGTCAAACAACTTCCAAACCCTTTGCTGTTCCATGACCCTTTGGGGCCCCTTGGATTCTGCATTCACCAAAACCATTTGGATTCTTGGAAATCCTATTTCATGTCAAATTGTTGAAGCACCTCAGTCCTAAAATTGCATTGTGTGTCCCCTGGAGTAATTCCCCTTTGGTATGCCACTTCTCAGCTTTCGTATTTGGGCCTCGCTTTGGATAAATGACTTGATTTTCCATGAGGTATGGCTTGAGGTATGGTTGTGGAGGTTTCTTCCTTTGGCTCTTCCTTCCATCCAGTAGGCAGTTTGTGTGTGGGTGCCTGATGCATGTGTGTGCTGAGTCATGTGGGTTAATATGACCCACCCAAATCTTGAGGTGATGCACACCATGACAGGATTGTGCAGATTGTAAAGCCTGTAATGTACATGTTGACTCGTATGCAGAGTGCCTACTGCTCAGTGTTCAGTGCGTAGTGTCGTAGTGTCGTATGTGCAGAGTGCAGAGTTCTCCACTCTACACAAAGCACACTAAACATTGCACATGCTGCAGACTGCACATTGTAAACACTTCGTACACTGCACACACCACACTGTACATCTTGCATGGCGCTCAACACACACACAACAAACTGTGAATTATGCACCCTGCACAGGACTCCATACACTAGGCATAGCATAGCAGACTCTGCCCACCATGTGCAGGGGAGGAGTCCACGTGCTTTTGGTAGTGGGGTTACCTGATGACACAGATGATTACCTTGGTGTAGTTTGCTGCACGCTTGTTTGCTGTGCCCCATCATCCGGCAAGTGCTATGGCAATGGGGCCTGCGTGCTGCTTCCTACGACAGCTCCCACAGCCTCTGCTAGCGTTACCATGTGAGCTGCCGCCCTCACGGACGGTGACACCGGCCTTCTGGTGGTACACTGTTAGATTTAAGGTGTGTGGGCCTCATGGAAAGGCGCCCAGTGTACTCCTCTTGTAGTGCCCTACTGCAAGGTTGACAGTATGTGTCCACCTGCTATCTATGATGCTGCAAATCCTGCATCCATTCATCAATGGTAGCATGTGCCGTATGGTACATGATGTGCAGTGCAGACATCTGCACAAGGACAGTGTGCCGCAATGCCATTAGTGGTGCCACACATCGCCGCTGTGTCCATCATATGTCGCTGACATTATTCAATACATGGTGTTCCCTAGAGCACGTGCATCAACCCCTGCCACCAACTCCTGACTGGGACTGAGTATTGGGGCTGAGCTAATGGGGAAAGGAATTTTGCACATTGCACAACAGTTCCTTTGCATTCTACACACTGCACAGTTTGTACGCTTCACACCGTGCCACCACACACTCAGCAGACTACACACTATGCACTTGGCACTGTGCGATCCACAATCTGCACAGCATGCACCCTTCACACCGCACCACACACTGAAGACGCTGCACATTGAGGGATGGGATTTTGAAATGTACAACATGTGATGGTCCCCAGGAAGACAATTACGAGCTGCCCCTCGTAGCTCTGCCTGCCCCGCTAAAGCACCCACACCTCATGCTGCGGCTGTCGGCAACAGGTGTCCCACAGCAGATTTTCTACCTATTCCAGCCAGTTGCCCCAGTTTTTGCGGCTGTGGGCCACATCCTGTGCAAACATAGGGGCAGGCACACCATTGTGCTTCCGAACATTTGATTAAAAAAAAAAAAGCAACCAAAGACAATGCAAACCGTGCACTCTGCACACTGCACAGTGCACATAGCCAACTCTGCACACTGTAGACTGTGCACTGTGCACACAGCTAGTATGGAGCACATACTGTGCGGTCCATACTAGGCAGTGTGCACAGTGCACAGTCTACAGTGTGCAGACTTTGCTGTGCGGTCCATACTAGGCAGTGTGTGTTTCGCACACCAGACTGGTTGCTCTACACACTGTGCACTCTGTTCGCGTATTGAGGCCATACCCTTGAGGAGTATGGATCAGAGTACAATGTGCCAAAATAATTCCGCATCCCGCCCAAAATTTGCACTTGTTTGCTGAGACAATTGAGAATTGAGCCCCCCCAAGCCCCACCCCAACACACACAATTGAAGGTCCGGCTTCCCTTGCTGAACTCCACTGGTGCGGTGCACTCCAATGTGCTTTCTACATCTTGAGCTGCTGATTCCACCATTCTGTGACCCAGTATTTGACCCCTGTTGTAATACCCACACATGAGTTCTGGAGTCTTCCTTGTTTAAAATGCCGTCCCGAGTAGACCCGAAGCCGATGCCTGCACCACCATGAAAAATTCCCATGTTTGTCTGCTTCATCTCCACAGATTTTATGCTGTTCGGAAAACAAAACCCCGGTGTTCGTCCCCAGAGGGGAATTACCTGCAGCGCGCACCCACCGTGCGCACCGCATAGCATGTTGGAACAAAATATTGGGAACTGGTCAATCCTTGGAACCCCTAACAATGGTGTAACCCGGAGGCTCCTGGGCTGCTTGTTGTTACTTTCTACAGGTTTGCGGATGCTTGTTGCAAAAGCTTGGAGGCTCCTGGATGGTTTGGGGTAAATCCTGGTGGCTTCTGCACGGTTGCTGGTAATTGTGTGTGCCTTGTGGACCATGGCCCATGACCTCTAGGTGGTTGCTGTTAGTTTCCCTATCACCATTTAATCGGGTGTAGGTGACAGTGATGCCCGCAGGAAGCCATGAAAAGACATGCTTGATAATGTAAGGGGACACGGTGCAGTATAAACACATACATTTCCCTGTCGCATACATGGGTACATCTATGGAATAACCCCAGTGCGTGGGCACCACATACAGTACTCCCTCAGAGCAATGCACCACATACTGACCACATTGTAAGTAGAACATCTCAACAAAGAATCCATCAATATCAGCACAATCAAAGTATGTACATCACGGCAGTCACGAGACGCTGGCCAAAGCTTGCCCTCCTTTGTCCAGAGAAGAGCCGTGCATATAATTCTTTGAGTCACGCAGTTTCATTTGCTGCTGGTAAGCAAACCAGACACAAATGCATTTGCTTTGGTGTCTTATAAATCCACATGAGGTCAACCAGTGCCCCAGTCGGCTTGTCAACAACAACAACAAAGGAGTATAAACTGCGCTCAAGGCAAGGTATGAAAGGAAATGCACACGTAGATGGAATCCTGCATCACCCAATTGTCAAGTTGGGCTGATGCGCAACATTCTTGCACCAAAATGTCGGAATGTGGGCGGGGCTAGGCACGTCATTACAGTAAGGAGGGAAGTGTGCTTGCGTAGAAATGGTGCTAGGAAGGAAATCATATTAAGGAGCAATAGTCCATGGGGCATCTACCCATTCCAGCACCCAGACTCACCCAAGGTAGACTAGAAATGGTGCTAGATGTTTGTGGTGTATTTGCACAGGGACTCCCCGATAATGCGGATCAAGTGGATCAAGTTCAGAAACCCCATCTTGGCACACACAGAAGAGGTGCGCACCCCCGTTCCTCATCAAATCTTCCCACAAAACCTGCCTTACGTTCAACAAGTAAAACCCTGTCTCATTTAGATCGAACCCTCACCCAAATAGAGCAAAGTGAAGTCTGCAAAGACACATGCATCCCAAACACAACAATCTGCTCTCATAGGAGTGGGGCATCCTCCAATTGCAGTTTTATCACGAATCTCTAAGGTCCAGTCCATTTCCAGCAGAAAGGAGTTTCAAAGGGGCTGTTTACCGAAGAGATATCAAAACAGGTCATTGGGTTGCACGACCCACTGCTCCTCCTGGACCCTCAATGCTTCGGGGCCTTGGGTCACTATTACCATAACCCATCATTTACGCCCCCAATGAGTTAGAGCCCCGCCCCCAGCCTCAACATTGCTTAATGCCCATCATCTTGTACGCCCCAGTTGCAGAAAAGCTTCGTTCCAAAAGGAGACGGCTGCAGAAAATGATGAGCAGCACAACTGCACTGCGTGACCCTCTAAGCTTTTGGGCCTTGTGCCTACTGACGTGCCACACACAACGGACACAACGGGGCCGGCACTGCAATACAACAGATGAGAACAGCATGAACCGATACTGTGCATACCAGCGCTAGCATAGAGCACACTTTGACAGAGCTGTCCGGTCCGAAAAAAAAGTGCTGCTGCGCTGTCTCCCTCCTGTCGTCGTTGCGCAACAGCCAGTCTAGCGGTCAGAATTATCGCCTGGGCAAAGGGGACGGGCTGATTACCCTGACACCCTTTGCATTGTGGTCCACTGTGGTGGTACGGCTGCTGGTGCATATCCTGTGTATGTATGTGCAAGCGACGCTGGCGGGGATCAAGACATGGCAGGTGCAAATTGAAGAGGCGGGCAGTGAGAAGCGTTGAGATCTGTTTGTCATGACATTTTTACATCAGGTTCTTGCACCCTCCGCCTTACGGGCCAGTGTTCTCCATGCCTAGACTGCCCCGCAACCTCACTGCACTGTGTCCCATCCCACTGGCTGCGGTTCTACGCAAAGCGTCATCTGTCTACTCATACAAGGCTAAACAGTCACGCATTTGTGCGAATGTGTTTACGTGCAACCCGGACCACTGATGTGGGTTGCGTGACACAGGTCAAGCAAGACAGGTCAGGCAGTACTGGCCACAGGCGTCCATTGATCTGCAACGCGTAAAATATCGGATGTCCAGCCGCCTGCACACGCAAGCCAGAGCTGTTGGGGCTCGGCAAATCTTACAAAGGAAACATTTCTCGGGCCCTTTTGTGTGCATAAAACCTTCGCCCCAGACCCCCCCTCACCCCTGTTCAAGCCCAGTCCTGATAACGTCGGCACACGGCTGTGCGCCTCCACCACCAGCGGGCTCCAGACCTTCACGAAAGTGCTATCTGGATGGAGTACACCACTGCGAAATCAAATGTCGGAGGTGAGGTTGTACAATGTATGTGGGTGCGGGCATGTGCTTTTAGCAGTGACTCGCCTTCTGGACTCCGTAGGCCTGAGCACAAAGGACCTGGCATTCCTGCTCTGTGTGCCTGCCCCTCACGATCAGCTTGGCTCGCCATGGTCTGTAGTAGGACTCAGGTGGCTCTGAAGCCTGACTCCCTCTGGCCCTAGTCCTGGCACCACTATCCGGGCCGCCAATGAACACATGCCCGTGTATCCGCCCTGGCCTTGCGTCACACAGCCCATCCGAGTCTTTTTTTTTTGGTTCAGACTAAGATGAGCTGGCGTAGCCTGCTCACTTCACAGTACTCGAGATAAACTCTCGGGATCAAGGTTCAGAGCTGTCCAGTGCTGCGATGATCCCACAATGGCTGTGGTAGCGGATCTGACACGTAGTGAGGATTAGCTGAGTCTGAAACCAGGTTATGCAGTAGGAGACTGCCACGCCCATAGGTTGCCCAGTGTGCATGAGGCACAATGACTGTAGGCTGAAAGAGACAGCGGTGTGAAGATTGAAGGCTGAGATGAATCAGCAGGTTGTATTTCATACACTTGCGTCACACAGCCCATCCGAGTCAGATGAGACTGTCCAGACCTGTGCTTCAGGGGGACAATTGGAAGGAGGAGGTTGAACCCCCTGTGTGACATTCCATCGGGTTGCAGTATCCTTATGGGGCCCTGGACAGTCAGCCGTTCTTCTCTGTGCTGTGTTTGGGTCAACACTTTCTGACGGCCGCTGTGGCCTGTGTTCCTTATGGTGTCGTTTCCGCGTTCCCTTCCCATACAGGTCCGAAAAAAAAATCCTCAGCCAAAAAATACACAAAACCGTATGGGCTGCCCGCTCTGCAGGAGCGGGCTGCGGGATGGGGGCAGAGAAATGTATTATTCGGGTGTGCCATTTCGTGGGACCCAACCAAAGCATTTGAACAGAGGCGATAGGAGCGTGGCACGTGGTCCATGTTGCTGCTCGTCACTCTATAACTGCTGCAGGCACTTCCCCGTACAATGGAGTGTGCCGGCCCCCTATTCCGGTGAAGAGGGGCGTCGCCAGTCATGAGTTTGCAACATCCCTTCTCCTTGCGCAGAAGCACATGCCAGGCAGCAAACATGACGGCCGGTGCTCAGACAAGGGCTGCACTTGCGCGCAACAGCGCACAGTGTCAGCACCTGGACACGACCCCAGCAGCAAGAAGTATGGTCGACACACAATGGTCAGACGGGTCTCGTGTTTGGACAAGACAGAGGATTTACATCCCCCTGAAGAATGGGATGAGAGGGATACAGCTTGCATGATTTCGTTCAGTTGTAGAAATGCAGAGCCATCGTATACATAATATATAATATACCTGCCCTGCAGACTGTGTCTGTGGGATTGGGTGTTGGAGTCTCCCAGAGGTACAACGAGCAGCAATGAAAGAGGTCAGGGATGTAAGCTTTCGAGTGTGACCAGGTCAGCCTAAACGAACATGATAGCAGCCACATGGGGTGAGTGTGATCGTACTCAAAAACAGTCATCTTTTTCCAGCAAGAACAGGGTGTTTCTGGTGCATACACAGCCACCACAATTAATTACCCACGAGGGCAGTTGGGGTAATTGTCAGTGCATATGGGGCGTGTGTGCACAGCGCGCGCACAGCATGCACAACGCACATATGACAGGGAGAAATTGGGGCTTTCTGCTACAACTGGCAATATTCTTTCCTATACAAACCATACTACACCCCCACCCTGTGCATGTCCTGCTCGTCATCACTTTGCAGTGCAGGGCGTTGGGGCATGTGTCATGCTTGTCGCAGTGAGCATGGAATGCTGCATTGCAATGTAAGCAAAGCCATTTGGCAGCCCTTCTTTTCGCAAATGTAGCAAATGTAGCAAGGGCCACCCATCAACTTCTTGAGCTCAAGGCTCTTCTTGGATTTCTTTGGCATGTCTCATGAACAAATTTGAAAGGGATGGTGGAGGCACACAAAGGAGTAGGAAGACAAGATACAACGAGCGGCTTTACAACTACGCTTTGTACACAACCTGACAGTGCCTACTCCCATTGCGCTGCGGCGAATGCTTTCTTGGGTATCTACTCCCATATAAGCCGTTACATCCATTGTGGTTGCATGCATCATCTTGAAAAAGAAAATAAAATGCACTAGAAATCAGGGCAAAGCATGCAAGCAACTCATATAAATGCATAACAAGGCTCATTGTTATTGGTACTAGGCATTGCCATGCAGCTTGGATATGGTCATGCACAAACTTTGTGCACACCGCGCGCACAACGTGCACAACAGCCCATAATGGCCCAGCAACCGAGGTATGATGCAAACAATGGTGCATGAGCACAAACACATTGGACGCCTTGCAAAGAGAAGGGATCTCCAAAGGGGAGCTGCGAAACCTTAGTGATCTGCACCTCATGCACTAGGCGCGTTGTGGGACCTGCAAAACAGGGGGCAGGGGTAGCACTGGTGGAGTCATGGATGGCCACCGCCCATGACAATCCTTGCTTTTGCTTCCCACTCATTTCTGAATCTTGTGCACCCTGTGTCTAAGTGCGCTTTCAGGGTGGTCCCCAGTCAGACGTCAAAGGAGACAGTGCAAGAGGACAGCCTCACAGGGTGAGGGTGTGTGCCCAAGGGTGAGGGTGTGTGCCCAGAGGCGGAGGGGCAGTACCACCATCTGCAGTATCCGACAAATGCATGTGCATCAGAGTGCCACCCCTACTTCACACGGGCTCCCACTCTGTTAGGATCTACAAGACGCACAAACATGGGGTTTGATACCACTGTTTACACTACAAAGGTTTGGGAGACAGGTTTGAAATATCGGGCTCCATCAGCCAAAGCCACCCCTCAGCATTGCATGTGCCCGCTGCCTCAATCCATAACTTCGAAGAAGCACATCAGTGTCCAGCAGAAAGTAGAATGAAGACTGTTTGGTTACCCTGCCCCACCGATATGAGTCGCAGCGACAGAAAAGTCCCAAGATTGATAAGGCCAGTATGCCTGCTGGCGCCCGGACGATGCTGCAGCTTATGCACTACTTTTGCTACCGAACCAATATCGCCGCGTTGAGGGTAGCGAATTATATTCGGCCAGACTAAGACAGAAGTTCCAACAAAGCAATGGCTGAGACAATGGAGAAGGGTTTAAATGTGGAATGGCTGCGGGAAGCCAGCATGAAGATGGTGGTGAAGGGCGTACCTAGCATGAAGATGGTGGTGAAGGGCGTACCAGCCCTCTGTACGGGCCACAGTCTTGGCATTCACAATCTCGACCCTCTTACGAGAGCTGGCAAAGTTGAAACCGCAAAGTGTGAAACCGCGAATTGGGACCAGCGGTAGGATTCCAGCAGAAAAATGATTGCTTCTGCAGTTGTCCGGGGGCAGATTGCTACAGAGCAAGAATATTCTAGCAAAAATTCAGCGCTGGCGGCTTGTACCAACTGACCGTCGCAGCTAAGAAAGGCAAACCCCTATCTTTTGTTGGGGCCCATGCCTTTCCTACCACCGATGTGAGCAAGCACCCATATGATCTAACCACGGACTGTGGGTTCCTACAAGACACGAGTCACGGTTGCCCTTGCAGTGGGAAGCCTACCTGCATTGTGCGTTCTTTGGCATTGCATGCAAAGTGGGGTTTGCGGAAGCATAATTGTGATAATTGTTGTGCCCATGGGGTCATTTGTGCATTTCTATCACAAGCACGTACATTTCATCTTCTGTAGAAATGATGATCTTTCCTGCTTGTTGAATTGATACCCCCCCCTTGAAATCTCCCCCCATAGCGCGCGACGGTCTCCCCCTCGGGGGGGGGGGGGGGGTCGCCAAGTGACGGTCTCCCCCCTCGGGGGGGGAGATTGCCAGGGCATTTCAAGGCAAGCTGTGGTACCCTACACTGGTGCAAGCAAACAGCCGGTGTTTGGGATTGCGAAGCCATGGGGGTAATGGGGCCAAGTGTGCGCGAGCGGTACCATACGCGGTCACTGGGAGAAAACATCTTGGTGGTTCTGAAAAAGGGACACAACACCCTGTACACCGCCTTTGGAGAGAGAATGTCACAGAATACACACAGGTGACTGATTCGAGGTAATGGGAAAGCAATGCAAGAACGTGTGTGTGACAGATGGGGAACACAAACCAAAAACGCAACGGGGAACACAACGCAATAGATATTGCCCGGCAAAACAGCAAAGTGACGGTCTCGCCCCCCAAGGGGGGGGGGGGATTGGTACTCATGCTCAGACTTGGTATTCGCCAGCCACAACACACTCAGATTGATGCATCGCGGGCATTTGCTTCGAGGTGCAAAATCCAATGGGGCATCTGATGGTGCAACTGGTAGTGCAGTTGATAGCACAACTACTTTTGCTCAGACTTACGTGTGCCTCATAAATTGATACCACAACTACTTTTGCATTGGATTACCAGCGGCGGGGCATCTTATGTGTGAATTCAATGGTGTACCTCATGGTGTAACTGATGGGGCATCTAATGATACATCACATGGTGTATCTATAACGAAACCTATTTGTTGTTGCGGCAACTTGGAATGCATGTTCAATTTTGATTGCCTACACCCCGACCCTCCCCTTGTCCACGGACGGGCACAATGCCTGGCCGTATCCCAAAAGCACAAGAGAAAGTGAGCATTGAATAACGGGTGTTGCAGCATCCAATGTAGATTGGAACTGGTGATCGGTTTGGAAATTTGTGTCTGGTTTGGAAAATATTTTCCAGCAAAAGAGTATCGCTCCGCAAAACACGGTGTCCCTGTTTGGTCGAACTTGCCAAATTGACTGCAAGGCACAGAGGACGAGCTCTGCACCGCTTGCACCTACGAGTCGGTGCGTCAGATGATTGCGCCAGGCTTGTTGTGGGAGAGCAGCGATTATTTCTCGGTTATTACTGCATAATACATCAAGGGGGGGGGGGGGGCGAGGCACTGGATTGCATTTCAGCATTTGTGATGCCTCACATCACAAATGCTCTCCGCTGTGTGCCAGTGCCATCATACACCGGAAATGCAGAAACAATAGTGCTCAAAAGTAGGGCTGCATCGATGCCCTGTCCGCGCGCCATGTGCATGTGGTTCGCAGACTGTGAGGGAGGGTACGAGCCGGCTGAGGTCAAACCCCAGGATAAAGGAGGTTCAAGGAGGAAAATCAGCATGGGTGAACCGGACAGTATATACCACCGGCGCTTCAGGCCATCCCCACATGACCGCATGGCAAAACTGGTGCCCTGTATATATTACCTCCCACATCGACGAGACCTTCCTGCTAAAAGAGGAGGATATTTCAGGCTGGGCACCTCCGTGCCGGCCCTCTGTTGGGTGCAGCGCCATTCGTGTGGCCGCAGTGCGTTGCCATCGCTAGGGAAGCATGATGGCTGGTTCTGAAATGACCAGCACATACTCCCCTCATGCCAGACGCCATGTTGGTTGGTTGGCCCACTAGTTGGTTGGCGGGCCCTCACCCTCCAAGTCCCCCTACCTGCGCCCTGAGGGCTGCATCTTGCCCGGGGCTACCGCACCGGACCCTGAAGATCTTCCCTTTGCGCCTGCGGTCCGCTAACGGTCCCGGAGTCCGAAGCGGCAGCTTTTCCACGTTGAGTCATGCATGCTCCTACCAGGGCAGGTACATTGGGGGCTTGTCGGCGTCGCCACAACGCTTTCAGCGCTTTGGGAACTGCGGAGGAGGATCTGCTGACCCATGCAGTCTGCCACTGAAGCCGCTTGGATGAGGCCCGTATGTTTTGGATTGCAGAAATCAGTTTCTGCGCCAATGACAAATCAGAATGGGCGCCATCTGTAACAAATCCAAGACAAAATCAGTGACTGTTTGGGGTGACTGCGGGCACCCGGGAAAAATGTGCAAAAGCAACCAAAACATTCTTCCGCGTATGGCATTGTACAGGAGAGTGTGGCTGAAGTGGGCTGGCTCAGGGTGGCAGCTCACGCGCCAGCTCCATACTCGACTCCCTTCGCCTAATCCCTCTCCGCTTCACACACTTTGGCGACGCATCTGAACGTCAGTTTACTTTGTCAGCAGTGAGACCTGAATGGCGTTCATATGTCGGAGGCCTGATTCCTGTGGTGCACGAGGGAAAGGTGTTTGAGAAAGCCTGCCAGCTGCCTGGGAGCGGGAATTCGCAAGCGCGGGTCCTCGCCTTTGGACAAAATCCGTGGTATTGTGGGATCTTGTGGTCCACCTCTGTGTGCTCACGACGCTCAGAATGCCGCGGACCTGGTACAGGCAGAGGAAGACAGAGGCAACTATAATTTTATAGGCAGACGGACAGAGGTCCATCACGACGTCCTTGACCCCGTGACAAAGTGCTGTTCCTGACCTGCCAACCAGCAGCAGCCCACGATTGTGGTGGTGCAGGGCAGTGCGATGGACAGTTGCAAACTCCCCATTTACATGAAACCCCGCACAGCCTCCTTGGCCCAGCTGGCTGGGCCGTGCGGTGCCTGCCCACTGCCAGCTGGCACAATGCATGGCCAGCTGACACACAAAAAAGCACGAAAAAGGATGCGAAAAATGGGGTTGGGGTAGGGAATGAAAGGGAAATCGAGGGGATCTCCTGCATTTCATTCCACCCAAGTTTGACATTTTCTTCCATCCCCCTCCCCTTGCCCGTTTGATGGCTTTTTCCCACTCCACACTCCACGTTGCCACAATATAGAGGGGTCTGCTTAATCATGGGCCAAGCACACCAACTGCTCCAACTTCCCGGAAATGTATGGAGGCTGGTTTTACCAGCATACATGCACTCACAAAACTCTCAGTAAATCATTGCAATGGCAGAATTTCTTAGGCCGCAGCCTGTCAGTCTTCACCAAATGTGACCAATGCATACACAATAGCAAGGTCGGGTGGGTGGGCCTCAGCGCTCTGCCCAGCAGCATGAAAAAAAAAAACAAATAATTCTGTTCACAACTAATATTGAAAACTTGGAGCTATACAACAATCACAGGCAAAACCATCGTTAGCACAGCAACAAATGTTTATTGGGGTCCCTACTGCTCAGGAATGTCCTCAACAGTAGAAAGGGTATTCGGTAAAAAGAAAAAACCATTAACAGCATTGCTGAGAAGGAATCATGTCTTTCTCTCTCAGCAAGGACCGCCCTCAAACAGACGGCGCTTGCAGGTCAACCGACGGTGGTTCAAGGGTAGTTGGCGGCGAGTCCGATGCCGACTGACGGCGGCTGTTGGGACCTGCCATGGTCTTCTTGCTCCCCTCCCATGGGCGCTCCAGGCCATCAACAAGCTGCTGCATACCAAGCTGCACAACAGTGCATCACACTCGTTGTTGTCCGTCTCGATCGTGTCGCAGACGTTGAATGATGACAAGACAAAACCCGCTTCCTGGTTAGAATGATCTCGTCAGTCCGTGGGGGTGACACAGCCGAGGGACTGCTTCACTATGGAGCTGGGTCAGCAGGAGTCAGCAGGGCACTAGGGCATCTGAGCGGGCCAAACTTGTCGAAGGCCAGCCAGCCGTAGGCTGGAGGGCAATCGCACCCACCAACCCTGTCATCTGGGTAGCACACTCGGAAATTGTCAAGAGGGTGGCTGTTTTCTTTGCAGGAGCGGGGGGGGAGGGGAGGAGTGGAGACTCGGAGGATCATTGGTTCGTGATGAGTCCGTGTCTTTGTGCAATTAGTTGTGCATATGGGCGGCTCGCTGACTGACCCCACTCTGCCTGCTCGCCACCCCTTGCCATTCCGGTTTGAGTCATGGGGTCCAGGGGGAGGGAGCAGGCGCACATTCATGGACCAGAGATTGTACTACGGTGGGAGTGTTGCAGCAGTCTCAAAAGCGGGAGGCTTCGTCGCCCCAGTTGCCTCACATTCCGATCAACAGTCATCACCAATAATGCTGTGTTTTGGGGTCCTGGTGTCCCGACTCCTGGCATAGATAGAGGACTAGTCCGTACATTGCACTTGTGCTTTGGTTGAGGCCATATAATGCTGTGTCTGCGGCAGTCTCGACAGTGTAACCTGTGCGCTGGGCATCTGTGTCTTTGGAGCGGTCAGCTGTTGGTCACCACCTGCCACCGCCGAGGACTCAGCATGCGATATTGGCCAATTGGTTTTTGAATGCGATGAGGGACAGTAGATGGGTGTAATTGGCAGTAGGCAGGGTGGATGCAGGACCCCGGAACAAAGAACCGACAGCATCCACGCCACACAAAAAGGAAAAAAATGAAAGAATGATGTCGGCAATCACGTAACCCCAAATGAGCACCAAAAAATCGATCCAAGTCACCTCAGACCTTTAAAGAGTTATCTTTTCCAACCATAAAAGTTGGGAGAGAAAAGGGCAGCGCACGTGTGGGCCCCATATAATGTGGAATTGGGAGGCGTACGCACCGTAATCATGCCTTCCAAAATACGGCAAGATGCCCCATGAAGCAATGATGACCTGCCCCACAATCTGCAGGGCCTAGCTAAACACCAATATCTGACACAGGGTTGAGGGTTGTATGGGTTGCTAAGGGAGTTGACATTGTTGGTGAGTCATTGACGTGCCGACGGATGCTGGCTGAATTGAGTGCCGCCGAAGGTTTCCTCAGGTATGGTTGAGTAATTTTGGGGGTTGTCCGGGGTGCAGTGGAGGTGGTCAAGGGTCACGGGTGGGTAGGAATGGACTGTCGACGATTCTTGACGGTTGCTAGGCGCTGTTTGATGGCATCGGCGACTATTGCAGATTGGAGGATGTTGCGGCTGTCATACCATGGACCTGTTGCAGTCAAGCATGTGCAGTCGCGAAAAAATCCTGTGCTGCGGCACGCTGCGGCATGCTGCGGCATGCTTCAAACTGCACATGTGGGTGCTTGGCTGTCCGATTTTTGTGCCAAACAGCTTTGCAGTGACCTGGATCTCCGTCCCAGGCCCCAAACACACCTTCCTTGATGTTGCTCTGTACCCCCCGCCCCCCTTGCAAAGTCCCGGGGTAGCGCGCGACGGTCTCCCGGGTGGGGGGGGGAGACGGTCACCAAGTGACGGTCTCCCGGGGGGGGGGGGGGAGATTGCAAGGGTATCTCAAGGCAAACTGTGGTACCCTCCACTGACGCAAGCAAAGAGAACACGTGTGAAGCGACTTTCGCATTGATGCGGTGCCAATGTGTTTCATCCAACACAAATGTTATTGAGGATCCAAAGGAACGGTAAAGAACTTCTGGGTACGAGAATAACACACTTTGAATTGTTGCACATGCTCGGTTTGCATGACAGGCACGGGGTGTGTTGCACTGGCCGAGGAGGAGGAGGCAATGGCGCGTGTTAACTAGAAAAACATGGAAGTGACGGTCTCCCGGGGGGGGGGGGGGATTGCAAGGGGGGGGACTTTGCAAGGGGGGGGGGGTAGTTAGAATCATGTAGAAACGCAAAATGTCTCTCAATTGCAGGAAAAAAAAAATTATCGTACATGGTCCTTGAACCCAAATATGTCAGATGTGGTCATTACTGTAGTGGTATATGCCTGGGTGCTAATGTCGGAGGCGCTGGTTCCAATCCTTGGACGTCCAATTTTTGTCACCTGTCCCACAGCAGTCAATCTGATGATTCTTGGTGCTGCGGCATGCTGCGGCATGCTTCAAAACCCCCATCTGCAGCTCCAAAAACCGGGTGCTGCGGCGTGCTGTGGCATGCTGCGGCATGCTTGGTTGCAGTCCAGACAGATATATATATATATATATATATATGTGTGTATGTATGTATGTATGTATGTATATATATACATGTGTGTGTGTGTGTGTGTGTGTGTGTATGTGCATACGTGTGCATAAATAGGGCAAGATGCCCCGTAGGACAGTCTGTCGCTCCCTCACCCGAGCACCTCAATGTGCCTTCGTTCCACCCAGGGGGTACTTGCACAGAGGCCGCCCTGTGGAAGGCTGGAGGAGTGGTTGTAAGGTGCATCGCTTCTTTGCCCACTGAAGACAGCTGGATGCCAATATTCATGCCAAGAGATGCGCTTGCCTGCTCTGCGTGGCACACTGTTTCGGGCGAACGTCCAGTTGACCAACTGAGCTCCAGTGCAGAGACCACTGCGCTCACGACCGGACCCAAGCCGTGGGGCATATAGGCTCAGCAGGAGTGTTCGCGAGACAAGGGCAACCGGTCCCCCGTATCCCACGGGGGGTACCATGGCTCCTTGGCCCAAGGGTAGTTGAGGCTCCGCATGTACGGTCCCGATGGTAGGCACTGCTCCCCGACTTTGCGGAGGTGTCTGGACACGTGGGCGACCCATCGGTCCGTCCCATCCTCCAATTCCGTCACAGCCTCCAGGAACTGCAGGTGCGCTCCTTTCTCAGTAGGCAGACCCTTCTGCGCTGTCTTCATGAGCGCCTTGAGCTTTTCATCGGAGTTGTGGGCTGCACGGGTTTCCTGGATGTGAAAATCGATGCGTGCTTCCAAAGGCGGCAGGAGATGACGCAACAGGCGGCAAGGGAGCGCAGACCCTCCACATGCGCACATGCCAGCGACACACCTCGCAGCTGCGACAGCAATCGAAATCGACAAGCAGTACCTTCTGTTCCCCCTGGGCCTGGGGCCTGTCCCTGCACGTAACTTGCATGCACCTGTGCTGCTGTGTTGCAGGGTCACACGCAGCAGCAGGAGCAGCACAGGTGCATGCACATGGCCCTGGAAAATCGGGTGGTCAGTCCCACAAGGGGTCCGCGGTCGGCTACCCCCCCCCCCCTTCACTGAATCGGGCCAATTAATCAGGGGGCATGATTTGAGGAAAATGCACTCAATTCAGGGGGCTGGAAGTGGAGCATTTGGTCTTGGGACACCGTGAGGGCCCCCTTGGGCGAGCTCACATGCAAAAGCTGCAACACAATTGCAAAAGCTGCTAAGTAATTTCCAGAAACATTGTCTGTGGCTACAATTCCTAAGAGGGAATACACTTGTTCACATCACCATTGATTGTTGCAAGCAAATACCCAATCTGTGAATCATGAGACATCAAGCGCCGGTCAGGTCAGGGCTCCTTTTCTTGTTGTAGATCCCAATTCTCTTCCTGATAGTCTCCCAAAATCCGTTTTTTGGTCTGCTCTTGCTTTTTCTGTGGTTGCTGCTTGCGGCGTTCCTCACATCCCTCATCCCCTGGTGCCAGCACATACGGTGCGCCACAACGTACATGTCGTCACAATTGCAGTCGTCTGTTAGAATGTGGTGCTGGATACTTTCGTCCCTGAGGTAGTCAACCTTTTTCCCACAAGGTTTGCAAAACAACAGCCCGTTGTTGCTGTACAACGCATATTTGCCCCATTTTGCAACGCGGTCGTCCACAGTCACTTTCTTTGCAACATGTTTCCAGGCTCCAGGCTGTCTTGGTTCCATTGGTTTTGTTCTCTTGGCAGGAGTAACAGCAGTGGTTGATTGGAATTTTGGTGTTGCAGGCAATGTTCTTGGTGGTGTTTCCGCAAAGAAAGAGGACAGTTCGAGGTAACAGACACACAGTGTACACAATTTGTCGTCCGTCGAAAAGTGAGGGTGTCGTTCTGCAAATAGCCCTTGCTGAGATCCACCTAGGTCTGTGACTACTGTCAAGTCCGAACCCTTGCTCAAACAAACAGCACACTTTGTCATCAGAAATCACTGTGGATCTGTTAACCAACAAAACAAATGCATAGATAGCCAGACAGCCGTGACACTGAGGCATCCTATTTGTCAGCCGAAGAATTCCCGGACATAAAATGCCTTTTCTGGTGTTCAATCTTGCAACCAACTGAATTGGGCTCACAAATCGGGGTGAGTAGTCGGGCAAAACGGGCCCCAATTTGGAGGGGGGGTTGGACTGCGCAGGTCCTCCATTGTGCAAACGGCTGTAAAATGTGTGCTGCTCCCTCCACTTTGCCCGTTGGGGGCCTTTCACATGCAGACAGGCACACACAGCGGGTGCATGCGGGGCGATACACCCCTTTTATACTATGGGATGGGCACAAACTCCATAAAATCTGGTTTGCACATGCCAACCATGAAAACTTATCCTACTGGAATACGCAGGAGTACAACTAGTGAAAAACACTGACCTCTGCCCTCAATAACTTGTTGACAACGGTACGGCACCTGCAACTGGTACATCCACTCGTCCTCTTTGACATCAACAGAGGCCACGCACTCGTACACAATCTCACTGTCGAGCCCCCGCATGGGAACGCGCGTGTCACCCTTCGGGGTCCGCGTAAGCCCCAGATCCAGGGATTTTTCTTGGGCGGTCCGCATCGCAAGGGAGAGCACATCGACGGGCACGAGCCGGTGCTTGCCTTCGTTGGCAGTGGCGGCAAACACATCAGCGTTGGTGATGATGCAGCGCCCGAACATAGCGGCGTACTGCTGCAGTGCCATCACCCGCGTGACCCCGAGCCCTGTGAACGCAAACGCCTTGAAATCTTCCGTGCCGATGGTGCTGACAATGAGGGGTCCAGTCCAGAGCCCCATTGAAAGGAACGCTCCATGATTCACGCGAGCCTTGAACTGGTCACGGACCTGCAGCGCCTGGGCATGGAAACGAGGGAGAGCGCAGGTGGCGATTGGAGCGAGGTGAGGGCAGGAGGACGCGGATGGTCGTGTGTTAGTGCGATAGCGCGCCAAGCTGTCCATTCATTTGCATTGATACGAGAATTCCCAAGGCTGCAGGGTGGCTTCTTCTGTGTGCTCATCTACGCACAGGCTGCTGCACCGACAGCTCCATCTCATCACCCGCAGTCCAGGCGTGCCAGTTGTCTGGCAGTGGAGCAACCCGCGTCATTTTAAGCTGCAACAGCTGTGTCTAGCCCTTCGCTAAGAGCGAGAGAGAGAGAGAGAGAGAGAGAGAGAGAGAGAGAGAGAGAGAGAGAGAGAGAGAGAGAGAGAGAGAGAGAGAGAAGAGAGAAGAGGGGGCGACCGAGAGTTCCTCGACCTCAGCCCTCGGTCAAATTCTGTGCCCACATCAAAGGGCTGACTCAGCTTGGTGTTTCGGGTTCACGTGGGGCGCGGCAGGGTGTTTGGGGTGAGCCTGAAACAAGGAGCCCCTCGAGTGGACTTAGAAAGTGCCCTGCTCTCGGACGGTTGTGCACTGGCTTCGGCCTTCGTCTCATTGCGAGAGATACCGTAATTTCCGTACTCTGAAATCGCGGCGTACTCCCACGGGCGCGCCGCAAGTGCCAGGGAAGCCCTTTCGCAGTAAATTGAGGTTTCCAGCACACAAAACGGGAAAGATGACAATGAATGGCCAAAAATACAGAGAAAGCCTCCTGAAGCCCGATCAGTTGCGATGTCATGGGATTCCATGTGTTCAGGTCTCGGCGGTAGAACGTAGACGCCGGCCGTAGATGGAGCCAACGCAATGAACAGCAGCAACAATCCCGTATTCACCGCAAGGAACAGATTTGATTGTTGCCCCCAGTGGTGCTTAGGCTCTTGCGTAGTGCCGCCCAATCAAGTCCACGATTCCTCCTGGGGGCTATCCTGATCATTCTGAAAAAAGTAACTCCGGGTTCCACTAAACCACTACGGCAATCGCTTTGCCTGGAAATGCCGTCTACTAATATCCACCGTCAATTACCGATGGTTACCGCCAACCGCCGTCAGTTACCCTACGAACAAAAAAGAGACGTGGCTTCTTGCAGACGGCCCGCATTATACTGGCTTCTCATGCCATCTTCGACATCGGGGGTACTGCGTTTTGGGGTGACGCGGACAGCGGGGGAGGAGGCTACCATCGTGATAGCCTTCGGGACGTGCATATGGCACTGCGGCATCAGGTTCCAGGAGATGAGGCATCGGTCGTGCGCGAGGTTGCGCACGATGCCCTTGTTTTCCTTCGCGGCACCGACCACAACCCTGGTGAATACGTCAGCCACGTCCTGCAGCCGTGCCAGCGCCTGCGGGCTGCGCACGGCGGTCAGCTGGTCCAGTTCCGACACACGGATGAAGAGCAGCGTTCCTGTCCGGTATTCCACCTGAGAGCATGCGAAGGAGAGGTGCATGGCAGGACACCATACTTTGCAGACCCCATGCAACCGATGTTCTCGAGGCCGGCCTTAACGGGCAAGTCGCGCGGACTAGTTGCGTGCCTGTCTGGAGGAAGAGAGAGAAGTGGGTCCGGGGAGATGTGGGAGGGAGCGAAAGGACGTGGAGGGAAGGAGAAGGGGAGGAGAAGTGGGTGCACGATTAGACAGAAGTCTGTCATGGACAGCAGGACGGAGTGTTGTTCAAGTGCGAATTACTTGCACTCGGTTTATCTATTTCGTCGATGAGCATATCTAATCAGGCACGTCGGCAGAGCAACTTCACTTTCTGAGTGCATTTAGTTTGATGCCATGGTTTTAGAAACGATGGCCGCCAATTCAAAATCTTCCGGCACACCGTGAAAAAATACAACAGCTGCAGATCGCCCCCCTGTGCTGTGAAGCACCATCCAAAAAGTAACGTCATCATCAACGAGTCAACGAGTGGGCAGGTCCGAAGCAGAGTATGCCTTTGCCAAGTGCTACCATTGTACTTCCCACGCTACAGCACATAACTGTGCACATCCCTTTCCCCGCTACATATTACAACCACCCCACGATAGGAAACCCCAAGATCATCCACCACTTCTGGTGCTCTCGAGTGCTGGGGCACTCTGCCAAGCACCGATGTGGCTAGAAAATACCTGTGTACCACCATGCAACGAGTTGGTTGACCCCATTCTCGCAGGAGGCGGAGACTGCAGGAATGCAGTGCGCGCACAGCGCAAAATTTTGTATGTCGGCAACTATCCGAACCCTAGTTTTGGGGGCTTTTCACAAGCTACTGGGTTTCATTGGTGGAAAATGAGTTTGAATATCCTGATAGCATCCATGTGATCAGAGTCTGCGTGTCTGATAATTGTTGCTTTGAAAAACAGTGCAGCAAGACTCAGTCTTTATACCTTTGGGACATTTAGCCCTCTCAGCCACTAACCCTCTCATTTCCTCCCTCCATCATTTTGAATTTCACCAACGTGACCAAATGGCAAGCCCAGAGAGAGAGAGAGAGAGAGAGAGAGAGAGAGAGAGAGAGAGAGAGAGAGAGAGAGAGAGAGTACTGCGTCACCGAGAAGTTCAGGAAAAGCTACTACAATCCAAGCAAACTGCTCAGACAAATTGTTGGAACATTTTGGTTCCATGAAATGTTTGTTCTTGCGGGAGTAAACACGTACGCAAGATTGTGTCGAGAGCATCGATAACGGTTTTGTTATTCTCTCACTCTTTCAACTCCGAAATCCGGACCGGGCCCACTGTTTCTTGGCCAGTGCACCCTTTTATTAAATGGATTAACCCCGGAGCGCACAGCGCAGTGGCAAATGGATGAGGAGAAACAATTTGGCCGAGGCGCAGAGGACAAGAGCCTCTGATCGCAGACAGCAAGATGGAGTGGATTCAGGGCGGCTGGTGTTTGTTGCATGTTCAAGGAAGAAATCCTCCCGATTGCTCCGATCGCGGCAATGCCAACTGGTGATTTTGAATCCACTCGCATGTGCGCTCCGTTCTGCGCGTGCCGCTGTCGTCCTAACCCTTCACCCTTCATCCGCTGGAGAATACCTACAACCGTGCACACCCTTCCGCCCGTTCTCTAGTTGTGGCACACAGCCGCGTACTCCCCTGTCGCACACGACTATGCATCCCTTCTGTATGCGAGGGGCCTGCTCTGCGACGTTGTCAGGGCAGATGGCAGAAAGGGGAGACAGTGGAGAAGATCATACCGGCTGCTTGAAATGACCGTCGCGGTTCTGGGCGTACTTATGTTTGGGCGTCGAGCACGCCTGTGATGCAGAAACAGCGGCGTCCCCGGAGCACTCGGCCGCTCCGCTGGATCCGCTCGACTTGGACGTGACGATTGACCCATGCAGCGAATAGCGCGGGCTCAGCGGCCGAGCGGGCTTGAACACCTGTGCGACCTAGTAAATTGGTACAGGTGCACTGCCCAGGCGTCCACGAGTTGTTTCGTAAACCCCCCGCAAAAAAGTTGGTGTACTCCATCTTTCGATGCACCTCACAAAGGACAAATATTCTGAAGCACAACCAGACAGAGTGCATGTCTTTGCTATGCAGGCAAGGGGAAAGGCAGCTCTGCAGGCACGCTGGTATGCAAGCCTGCAGGCCTGGTAATCAGGCAGCAGGGGCACACGGAATCGACATGGGAGATGACTCGACGATGACGGGGAATGCAAGGTTGAGGCACTACAGAATATAGCAAACCTGCGAAACTCTCGAGGTGACCATCAGGTCATCGCACATCGCCGCTTTCACATCGGTGTCATCGGTGTCGCCGCCATCGGTTTCGTCATCGCTGTCTGTTGCGAACAGCTCTGGCGGGAGGTATGGGCGATATTGCTTCATCTTCTGCGCGACCTGTACCATCAGGTCGACGATGCGATCCTCGGCGGGCTCATCCGCGATGTCATTGACGTCGAAGGCGACAATCTTTTGGGCCAACCTTTCGGCCTGGAGCAGGCTCTGCACAGGCAGGCAAGTATGCCGATATGTGGGTATGCCGGCAGCTATGCCGGTCTGCGGGCAGGCAAATAGTAGGCAGGCAGACGCGGCAAATATGTAGGCAGGTCTACAAAGAGGCAGGTAAGCAGATATCGAGGCAGGAAAAAAAGAGGCAAGCAGGGATGATGCAGACACGGGGGCAGGCATGCACGGAGGCAAGCAGGTGTGCAAGCATGCACGGAGGCAAGCAGGTATGCATGCATGCAGGCAGGCAGGCAGGTAGGCAGGCATACAAGAACGTGTGGAGGCAAAAAAGGCAACGGAATGACATGAAAGCTACCGCCAGACCAGGCCAAGGGAGGCAAACCTTCTCCATGTCTGCCGCTCTCTTCCGCACTTGGCTCAACACGAAGATCGCGCGAAGCAGCGAGATGGTGCTCGGGATGGAGAGGTTGATGGCATTTAAAATGCTTTCCCACTCTGTAGTCATGCGGTTTGTTGGAGGGCTGAAGATGCCCGGGCGAATGCACACCTCCAAAGCGGTCAATACCACAATGACCACGATCGTCAATATATGGGCCGCAGCCGCAGACCGCATGGATCCGTTGCCGACGAGGTCGAACTGGGGTCCGACGAATGCCCAATTGACCACACTAGCGCTCGCTACATTGCTGCCAAAAGCCCAATACATTCCGATGCCAGCGAGGCACAGCCCGTAGCAGGCGGTCATCTGCGCGCACAGTGGCTTGTGCGTGAGCCGAAGGTGCACCACAGCGATGCCGCATAGGACTGCAAGGGCGGCGGGCCATGGGGCGACATAAGGGGCTTGAAGGAAGAGCCAAAACGCTGCTGCGGCGGAGCCGAAAACGGCGAAAAAGGACGTGCCTACAAAGATGAGCACTCGGTCTTGAAATATCGGACTTCCGTTGGAGGCGTCCCGCTCAGGTTGCGTCGTGACTTGCGACAATAAAAAGACATAAATGGCGTCCAAAACCGGAGCTAGAATACTCAGAGACTTTGGTTTGCGAAGCCGAGGCACGTCGAGTACATGACCGCTTGGCACAGACTTCCTTCCACTGGGCGCTACGGACGGGCGCCTCGCTCGAGCATGCCCTAGAGAGGGACGCCTCATTCGACCATGCGCTGGGACAAGAAATGGAAACGTGACCACAGATGACCGCTCGAAACCACCACTCGAAAAAGTTTCACCCGGCATCGCGGGAAGCGCCTTACTGCCAATGTTCTTCAAATACCGACAAATTTGGCCGCTTATTTTCCCGCACTCGTCATGCATGATTTGAGAATGCATCCCAATGTCAAGCGGGACTAGGCATGGTGGACGCCGTGTCTGGACAAAAACAAACCGACTCCTAAACAAACGGAACCCCCTTTAAGCCTTTGAGGCCTTGGACCTTGGGAGCGCTTTGCATAGATCCTCACGGTCGAACGACCGCCGTGGGATTTTGCATCCTAAGGGAGTCAACATTTTTGGAAGTTGGAATCCCCGCAATTCTCCGTTTCATGTTTTGTGTTTCTTTCAATGTGCGGCAAGTGCGATTGTGCCGCGCGGGAACAATATCTCCTGCGCAAAAGAGATGCAAAATGCCGGCCCAAGTGAAATATGCAATAGTGCAAGGCGGTACAGTTCACATGCGGGTACGGAGGAGATGTGTACGACTGCACGTGGGTGTCTTCGGCACTTCCACAAGCGGCAAGTGGTAATCCCAAGGATTGTCAGTGCGGGATATGATACCAATGCGTGGTGTGTTGCACGGTTTGATGATCCGGGTCCGTTCGAGTCTCCGATCATTTTGAGCGCTTTCGCCCCACCAAACAAAATCCACGGGACACATGTTTCAACACCATGGCGGTGGGCGACACTAAGTTACCATTGGCCAAAATCATTTGCCATCATCAACAGGGAACTATTGCGGATCTTGTCGAACGTAGAACCGCCTCGCACCACCTCTTCCGATCAATAAAACTCTCACACTCAATGTTCCTCAGGATTAGGATGGTAAAAGCATGCGCCATGCGCCTTCCATCTTGCGCACGCAAGAAGATGGGTTCGGGTTTCATGCGAAAGCATAAAATATATAGAATGACATCAACATAAAACCGACCATGGCAACTTGATGTAGAGCACATCAATGATTTGGATGTGAGATTCTTTTGTGGAGGGTGTGGCCTCGCACGCTCCTTGTATCCCAAGCTCTTTTCTTTCGGTTTAGCGTTCCAACGGACCATAATAGCGACTCAAGTGTGACATCAGGCGGTGTAAGAAACCTTACGCGGTTGAGAACGCGGAAACTGCCGCACGTTAACCATTGGAGTAGGATGCCGTTGTATGGAGGAACGGCACTTGCAAGTGGAGAAAATTGCAAACGGCCTGCCACCCAAGCGGTAGACTTGCACAAACATTGTGATGTGCTTTGATATGCTTTCTGCGTACAATGCGGGCGTTCGCAGGTGGTGGGCATCCCCCAAGCGAATTGGTGTGATTGTGCCATTCATGGCCTACATCCATGGACTAGAATTCAAGCCCCTTGCGCAAGTCTCTTTGAGGACAGTGAAGGTTTGAGACGGTGTGTACCGGACATCAAGTCCTTTGCCAACCAAGCCCTCCAAATCTCGACGAGCAGCGGCCGTGTGTCAATCAACGAGATAGCCACAACAGCGTCCCGGCTCCTATCCACTCCTTGCAGCAGTCTAATCAACAAGCCATCTTGTTCCCCGCACACGTTTCACGCCTTCCCCTCCCGCACGAAAAAAAATATTCTCACATTAACTGGTTGAACCCTAACGTATGCGCGAGGCAATCATTCCGTTTCAATTATGAGGCCCTCCGCCTACGTTAGAAGAGCAAATGTGCAATACATCAAAACCCCTCCGTGTTGTACCGATCCTCGCCAAGAAGCCATAAATGCATACCACCGATGAACGAGGGATATAAGGCTCACATTTGCGGGGCGAAAGCCGCAATAACTCCCCAAAGCGCAACTTTGTATCTTGGCAAAATGACGGGATGGCACGGTTTCACGCGTTACCTCCCCTTAAAGCACGAAAATTATGCGTCCTTGGCCATTTGCAAAGTGGGAGTCACGGAAACATATTTGTAACAACGGTTCAAACACCGTGGTGGCGCTCACGGGCATGGCTAATTTGTGCCTTGTTACCACGAGAACGTGCATTTCATCTTTTTTAGAAAATGATGAACCATCCACTGTTTCTAGAATCAGTCAGTAGTCACACTCAAACTTGCAACGTCGCATTCGCCTCGAATTCGAAGCTTGGGGAGTCGGTTACAAAAGGCGGCAAAACGTACTCGTGACCAAGGTTACCTAAAGTTTCATTCTTGCCACAATGGCTATCGCCACAACGTTTGCGAATATGCCCCTTGGTCCCATATATTTTTTCTTCGCGAGCACCTACGCGGCGTTCAGTCAAAGTTGCGAGTCCTAGGCACACTACCCTTGACTTGCGATGCGTGTTAGAATGCCTTCTCACGTGCTTGGTTGGTAAAAATTGGCGAAAGGTAGCAACATAGCCCCGCAAGGAAAGCGCCCATTAGCGGGGGCTCGTGGGGATCTCCATGCGGTTGTGCCTTTTTTGGGAGGTGTTGATGATCGAGAACCTACCAAGCAAGCAAATGGTTCATCGAGCACGTTAATCGATCCGAATTAAAGCTCACTTTCCATATGCGAAAGAGAACACTCCCTCCAAAACAGAATGTGGGTGCTGAACCGTTCGCACAACAGCCCCCAACTAAGCCCGACAACGGCCCGATCATGGAGGTGGCTTGGAGCAATAGCACCAAAATCACTTTTTTGAGCAATATTGGGGTTGGCGTAATTAAATGATGCTACAGTAAAATGTCCCATAGTGTCCCGGCCGAAATCAAGCCAGTTGGGACAGAACAAGACTTCTCGGACACCCAAATGGGAGATTACATGGGAGACTTTCCTTTTTGGGCTGGTTGGAACCATTTGGGATAGTAGAAGACTTTTTTCCGGGACATGAACACACTCTTTAGTCGAAGATGGAAAAATTTCCCTCCGGGCGCGCTACGCCCGGTTTCTCTCTACCCATGGTGGTACGTAGCTAAATTGGGCAACAAGTGTTGACCAAGGAGGTGTTGTTTTTTGGGAAAATTTGTCTTCCAGGCGCTTCGCGTCATGTTTTTCTCCCCCCCCCCTTGTTGACCAGGCCATTTGGGACATTAGACTTGTCTCAAGACGTCAGAATCTGAAGTCTTGGGACATCACGAGGGCCATTTGGGACATTACCGAGAATTTTTTGGACGTTATTGGACATTTTACTATAAGCAGCGGAACTATTGGTCCGATCGTGAAATCAAAGGCTTCAGCGCACAGATTGAGTCTTTTGCAGTTTAAAGCTACTACCAGTTAACTTACATGCATCAACGCTCGTGGCACGGGCTGTTGATTTCGAATCACTCTTGCCCCACGACTGTTTGGCACAAGCCTTTTGCGCGGGCGTCAGAAGCGGGTGGACCTGTGCCGCAGTGTGCGCACATCGGCCTTGTTCCTTTAAGTTTTTGCATTCAGTCAATTTACACGATACATTGTCCCCGAGTGTACAACAGGAGAAAATGCATGAAAAGCATGGTCAAAACGGAGACACAAGACTTTAGGGTGCGACAACAACACAGCACATAGTTGCTTGAACTTGGTGTCCCTCCCATGTCGGCGTCCCACACATTTCCCAAGGCCGTAGGGTTAGCAGCGTGCACACTACCAGTGATGTGGGAACTTTAACGCATGGGTAGGGGGTTTGGTTCACAAAAAGTATCATCCGTGCAACTGTAAACAAGGGTGCCATTGAAGAAGTATGATTTTGATCGTCGTTTTGTCAACCAAAGCCTTTGTCCGGAAAGAACACGATACATTCATGCATTTCAGCTTGGTTTGTAATGTCACTTTGATAAGTCTCCGTGTTGCCTCGCTTTGCCGTGCCAACCAACCAAAGAAATGCCAGCCGCGTCAATGTGTCTCATGGGTGTCTTAGATTGGTGCACGTGGTCGTACATTTGAGATCAAATTCCGAAGTGCATGCTTGCGTTGCCGATGCCATTCGCTTGCTCGAGTGGTAATGCGGAAGAATCATGACATGGTCGATATTCGCCTGACGACGAGAGCAAAGGGGTGCACACTCGTGCCATAGACTAAGATGTTGGTTTGATTCCCGGCATTCTCAACTTGGTGGCAGACCCGAACGGCCGGCAACACCCCTATGCCCTTTTTTCATTCTCTGTGTGTGTCAAACTCCTTTTGGGGTTTAAACCCTAACTACCTTCTATGTGTTTGTCAAACGATTTTGTGATTTGACCTCGCGACTAAGAAGCGCCATGGCCCGCATACCCCTCCAATCGCACCCCCCTCCACTTTTCATGGTAGGCATCATGTAGGATGCCGTAACCCTGTACAAGCAACCGGGGACAAGCTACTAGCCTACCTCACAAGACCCAACCAATCGGGGCCTGTCGTCAAAGTTGGCGCGCAGATTTTGACGCGTCATTTGACCAATGCTGGCTTATCGGCAAATCACCCGATGTCCAGACCCATCTTGTGCCACCAGGGAGCCTTCGTCTCCTTTTTTCGGCTTGTGTCGCGAAGTTTGGTCAATGCACCTTTTTGTTTTGCCAGCTCAGATAAGATGCAAAACGCAACGGGTTTTATGGGGATTAAAGAATGTTCGCTCGATTCACAAGACCCGAGTAAGGTCCACCTCTTGTTGCTCGTTGAGGGTAGGATTTGGTGGCACACACTCGTCAACAATCCACCATAGATCACACTATTGTCTTGCTGCTCTCGCTCACCTTGCGGTCCTCCCCTAGGTACAAGATCCTGGTGAGTAGTCAAACAGTGAAACCAATGGAAAAATCAATTTTCGAGCCTGAAAAACACGCAGCAGTGAGGTGACAATGTTCGTTGTGATCATGCGTTGAAACCGCTTCAAGAATCATGTTAGCCAATTGGAACATAACATATGGCAAGGGACCACAAGGTTAGAGCTTTGTGTCAATGTAGGATGAAAACCTTGAGATCATGCTTGTGGTTATTGATAGCAACTCAACAAGTGGCCCATAGTACTTGCTTCGCACAAGCATGGCCACAAAACAAAAATAGCCATAACCTTTGAGTTCCTTACCCTTGTGCAACGCAAAGTGGTCATGTTTGTCACAATTTGTGCCTTGTGCAAGCAAGAATACGTTGCAAATTTAGTGTAAAAATTCTCTTGCTTGATCCATTTTTATTCACTCACTTTTTCCGTTGTCCACGATTTTGAACTTATCATAGCCTCCTTGGGATTGCGAAGGCTCACAACGTTTGAGGAGAATCACGGGTTCCGCACCGAGTGCACCGAACTAGTTAAGATCGGCGTTTCTCCGTGGTCGTTGCCGATTGGTGTATTGTGTGTACTTTCCCTAGACAACGTGCTTCCCTCCAACCCTTCACTTGCCTGGCTGGCTCACTGGCTGTTGCACTTTCCGCCTAGCGACTGGTGGATGGTCATTCCCGTGAAGCAAAGTATTGGCCCGCGAGCCGTTGGATGATGATGTCACGTCAATCCCTTTGGTGGCTCTCGTGGCGTTCCATGTGAAGAATACGTCCAATTGTCCAGAAGTCCATTTGTTCTGCGTTGTGCAATCCCCCGATGTTGTTTGTCGGCGGTCCCCCCCAACATTCATAGCCCTCGCTTCCTTCATGAGGCCCCTCAAGCCCAACCCCACCCACAAGATTTGATTTGGAGATGGCCCGCATCACATTTAGCACCCATTTGCATGATAGAAATAGGGAAGATTGCAAAGTTACGAAAATTTTTCGGACATGGAATTGAATTCGCGCGCGAAACCCTTAGGAAGTGAAGTTAGGCAACGTTTAGCCTTGGCCTTGGTGAAATGACGCGTTCAAGTACATTTCAATTCGGAACGGCTCCTGTAGGTAGCAGATCCCAAGTTAACCCCATTCAAGCATTCAAGCGCCCACTTCCCACGGCCTTCTCCAAGTCATGTCATGCACTCCGGTTTCCCTTGCAACCTTTCTACCATTTTCCGCTCATCGTCGCTTCTTCCATGCCATGCATTAATTGCAGTGGTGGATGATGTAATGCGACACTACACCTTCACCCCCAGCTTGATATAGAAAGTGACAAAACGGAAAGCTCAGTGACCGAGCACTTTGTGGTCAAGAATAACTGTCCGGCATGTGTTGGAGTGAGTGCTTTGGCACGAGCGACGCGAGCGTCCGATGCGGCAAGTTCAAAATAGAAATGTGTAGTGACATGCAACAAACATGGTTTTGATCGATGACACCCACCTGCATTTTGAATCCTTTTAGTCCCAGTGATGCACAAGTATGGGGTCATCAAACAATGAACTTCTTGATACTTTGCACAATGTCATCTCAAAGTATGACGAAATTTATCAATGCTCCATCTTGTTGGCCTCCGATGCCGCCACGGGTTCCCAACAAGGCCTGCAACCTCCAATGGAGCAGAATTCGCAACCGAGCCATGGTGGGATAGTTGAAAAAGAAAAGAATCAAGGCGCTAGAAGACCAACGGAAACGAAGCCACCGGCCAAAGTCAATGAAAAGTTGACTGAGAAAGATAACGAACATGAGTACCTTGGTGCCCTACTGAAATTAGCGCGTTTGGTCGACAGGTGTCTGCTCCCATGTGCTGCGGCATTTGTTTTTATTTGTGCATCCCAAAATTTGATTCTCTTTGCAAGCCCCACAACGTTTGCAACCCGCATTGGATTAGCATGCCGCCTTTTGAGGTGCTTGTGCTTCCCTCCCAATTGGGGCTGGGGGCATCATCGACGTATGGATCACAGCCGCCGCCGTCTCCGTTTACATCTCTCGCGCAACCTTGCCCTGCAAACCCACAGTGCTCGATGCCGGGCTCGTGTAGTTTCACCCCAGCAAATGCTGTTCAAATTTTGCACCAACAGAAATAGCAAGCGTAGATCTGCTATTCTCTTATTTCTGCATCTATCCTCCAGACCACCTTGAAAACTGGTTTCCAAAACTCCGATGCAGGCATCCGGAGGGACTTTCCCTCTTCGAGTACTCCCCCCAGCTCTTGCTCACCCTCATTCCACAACAGAAAAATATCTCTCGGTTGCTGATCACCGCCTCCTGTGTGACCGCATTTCTCATCATTTCAGTGCATACCATCAGGTTGTGTTAGCGTACCAAATCCCAATCAAGGTGCCTCTAGCATCTAGTTCAGTGAAGCACCAGATCCGCAGTTTAGCGTGCTCTGTGATCAACAAGCACCATGGATGGTCTGTCCACCTGCACACATACCTCAAGCCACGCGCATGTGTGATTACGGCCAAGACACTCACGGTGGGCGACGTTCTGCTTTCTTTAGATTCTACGAAGTTGCCCTCTGGTATCTTGACTGCAGGTGACCACTGTGAGTGCCTGTGTAAACACTGGCCACACCTCCCTGGGGTCACAATGCACCACAAAACTAGTCCACGGACCACACCTCCAAAAACAACGCGCTATGCAACTAGATGGTCGCATGTTGCATGGGTGCTTGGACAAAAACACTGTCGGTGTGGGCGCCGTAGGTATCAACAAAGGGAGCATCGTGCGCACAGGCAGTCAAACCGTCCAAAGTCTACGTAAGGTATGCGAACTGAACAGAAGTCTACTTCGTGCTAAACGAGGCCGGATCACATTTTCCTTGCAAGACAATCCACCAAAGCACACCCAAGTGGGAAACCTCTCCGAGAGATTTGCTCAAATCGAGCAGGCCACACATTGGCCCCGTTTATTGCGCTTTCTGTCTTTTTGCCTACGTTTCCCCCCTACTTTCGTTCGTAGGTCGAGGGCGAAAGGACCATCCAAAGGACCCTTACTACAACGCGCCCAAAAACCGAAACCCGCCCCCAAAGCAGCCTCTTCGGCAAAGATCGGAGTGATTCGGCGTGGGGCAGTGCACACATGCCAAGTATGCATTAACGTGCGCGGTTTGGGGCATTTTGTTCAACACATTGCGACTTAACGACACGTTACTGGGACCGTTGCGCCTTTGGCTTGCTTCCTTTTCTTGCTAAAGTTGAGGAACCCAAGGAAGAGCGCAATAGTGTACGCCAATTGCATAGATTTGAATTTTGGTTTCACAGTTGCATTCACGTGCCGCGCAGGTTGGCTGGGCCGGCTACAGATCTGGTGTCCGATCGATTCATTGTGCTGCGTGTCACAACCGCCGCTGCAAGCTCGACCTACCCGCATCCCGCCCCAAGCCTGCTCGATCTCACGGGTTTGTTATCATCTTTCTCAGAAAGGAGTTGGGGTGTTGCAGTTATGGAGAGGCATGTCGAACAAAACAACAGTATGGACGATGGTGCATCGGTAGCTAGAGGAGGGAGGGAGATGGAAAGACAGGTGGGTGACAGCCACGGGCGCCTTTCACCAAAACGACATTGACGAAAAGCAAGTGACCCCGACCGCACCTCTCACAGCAACTCGAGCCAACAGGTCCAACTAGGTGACCCTTTAGGGCTCCAGAAACCAACGAAAGGTGAGGCAGGGGTGCAAGACAGGTTGCAGCTCATTGGAGTCCGAGATCTCGGGCCCTTACAGGGCCGGCGGACCACCGCTTTTCCCTAGTGGCAGTGCTGCGGGGCATTCGCTTTGGACTCAGCGCCGGAATCGCTTGAAAGGAAGGAGAAGGTCCCAAGGGGCCGTGGCGGAGAATTACAAAAAGCAGTTACAACGCAGCAGGAAAGCGGCGGGACGTGCAAAAGCAGAGCGCAAATGCATCCAGCAATCTGCTGCAGGTGCCTGTCCAAAGCTTGCACTCAAAGTTGTAGCGGCGCCCCGCGCACACACACTTCGTTGCTCACACTCACCCAATCACCCACCCAACAACCCAGCTCACCCACTCACTTCGTCAATCAGCAAACAGAACCCAGACCTGCAATAAAAGAAGCGGTGCGTCCGTGCGCGGGTGCAGTGTTCGTGTGTTGCGCAGTTTGGTGCTGCGGCAAAACCGAGGGAGAGTACTACAACGGATTTTGGTCCCCCAAGGCCCGACGCCCACCGGATGGAGAAGATGAACTCCAAAACGGATGTCGCAAGCAAGAAAATTGAAAGAGATTCAAATATCTGGCCATCCGTGAACACAATAGAGACATTGTGCTGATGTTTTCAACTTTGCTGTGCCCAGCTCTTGATTCAAACTTCCAACCGCGACACAAAGCCGTTGCTGCAAGCCCAACCCATGCATCAACACGCGCACCACCGCAGGTGTGCAGGACCATCCAATTGCACGGAATGCCAGGACCAGGGGCCTCCCCGGGGCAGGACATCCCCTCTGCGGCAGCCGCCACGGAACTACGCACGGTATGCTTCGTGGAGTTGTACTCGGTGCCCGGGCAGTGCCATGTGGAGTGATTCTGCATTTCTGGGTGCTGCCCCTGTGTGCATGTTCACTGATGTGCCTGCCTGTTGCAGTCGCCGCCCATTCCATGGAGCCAGGCGGAGGTATGGTGAGGCATCCTGTGTGTGCTCTTCGAGTGTGAGTCCAAGTGTGTTGTGTTCGGTGCCATCTGTCGCTGCAACATATGTGGCACGCGCGGCACATGGCCTACTGGGTCGCGACTTGCGACATTTGTAGCGACCTGCGACATATGTCATCGGTCAACATATGTTGCAGGCCATGTGCCGTGCGTGCCAGACATGTCGCAGCCCGCGACATAGGTCTCAACCCCCGACATATGTCGCGGGCTGCGACGTATGTCACAGGTTGACATACGTCGCAATCTATCTGTCGCCCGTGCCACACATGTCGCAGGCCACGACATACATCGCAGGCGACATGTGTGGCACGCGCGATACATGGCGTCCGACGTATGTCGCAAGTCAACATGTGTCGGAGGCCATGTGTCGCGCGTGCCACATACGTCGCAGGCCACTACATATGTCGCAATCCATGTTTCCCACGTACCACTCACGTCGCAGGCCGCGACGCGATCTATGTGGCAGGTTGCGACGTATGTCACATCCGCGACACAAGCGCAGGCCATGTGTCGCATGTGCCACAGATGTTTCGGGGAGGTGGGGTGGATGCCAGGGGGGACAAGGGAAGGCTGTAGCACTTCGTCCGACACACAGTGCTGTAAATCACATCGCTAGATGTTGTTAGATCATCCCGGCGGTGAGAAAGCACCTAGGATACTTTTGGGGTACGTTGGTGGGTATCCCATTTTTTTGGGGGGGGGCGGGGGAAGTATATTCCTTTCGGCTGCAGGTGCTTTGGACACAGCACCCTTGGGTTGAGGCTGTGGCAATTTTCAAGACAGAAAGGAATGCTGGGCTGATGTCGCTGTGCATGGCTTGCGTAAGTTTGTGTACCCTTCCCAGGAACCCCCGTGCTCCTGGCAGGTTGCATTTGAGTCCTGATGGGAGATCCACCGCTGCATCAGCCCCTCAGGTGAAGCCTCACGCGCAACCATCTCAACGGGCGCCGCGCGAACATCAAGTGCATGCGCCTGTGTGCCATGCCTGTGGTGTCCAGCCTCCGAGCACTTCGCAAGGCCGACCCGATGCCGTCTCCCTGGAGCCATACCGTCCCTGCAACGGTGACACATGTGGCCAGCAGAGCAGCCAGCCGCACGTCCACCACCACCACCACCACTATCACCATCAACAACAATGCCATCATCAACACGCCAACAAACAGCACAAAAACGAGCACCACCGACATGAGCAGCAGCAGCAGCAGCAGCAGCACCACCACCACCACCACCACCACCACCAACCGCCAGAAAACCTGCAGCTCCCTCATGATCGCATGCAGCAACCACCACTCCAACAGCATAACCAACAGAAGCATCCTCACCACCAGCTTGAGCATAAAGACAGGCACCAGCACAGCCCGTATTACCAGCAGCAGTTGTACAGTCCCCACAAGCAACCTGAAGCCATTTCTGCACATCAGCAAGGGCATGCAGCGACGAGCCAGCTGCAGGCACAACAGGTGTGCAGCATCTCTCGGGGTATCACCCCGCATGGCATTCGAGGATCCGAACAGCGGCGGTGCGACGGCGGTGGCGGAGGGCGCAGGGCAGCAGTGGGGGCAGTCGGGGGGAGCTAGGGTTTTTTTGGCAGATTCGCAGCCCTTCCTGGACCTCCCTACCCCTTCCTCTTTTCTAAAGAAAGAATGATACACATCAGAGATTGGTGAAGGCCAAAAAAGAATTTCTCGCAGCCTCCGTCGACCGAAAAGGATTCGCACTGTCTGATTGTGGTCCTCCTCCTGTTCTGCCTACCCTTCGTATCATACTCATCCTCTTATCACCCCCGCGACCGCCATCACGAGCGTCCCCCCGGTCCTCCCGTTTATGAACACTCAACTGCAGACACTGAGTAGTATCCGCACTCGCGGTACAAGCATTTGAGGCCCAGGCTCCTCCTCCAACTACAGCTCGCACACCAGTGCAGGCATCACACCTATCACACCTCAGAACACGACACAGAATCTTGCGCGTGTGATCTAGTTGTATCCCGGGACTCAGGTGCATTGACAAAGAATGCCTGGTCTCATCCGAAAACACAATTTTCATTTCTCCCGTGTGTTTCAATGCAAGTGGGAAGAGCCAAAGGGAAGGTAGTCAATAAGGCACAACAGGCTGTGTCGACCTTGCAGAAAAGCGTGCCTCACAACGGCGGGCACTGCGGGATGTGAAAATGGGAAGGCCTTTGGCCCCTGCAAATATCGGCCCACAGAACAGCTTGCTGCCCAATACCTATTTGGCGATTATGTCGTGCAGAATCTTTCCATCAGTGTCTGCCACTGAACCCACTCAGCGCAGAATACGCTAGGTAATGAGCTTGGTCATTGCTTTCGAGGTGCCCGTTAAACTTTTGCTCGGCGTCTCAAAACTGGTCAACCATGCACCACTCCGAAGGAAGTACAATGTGTGAGACACGCGGTAGCAAAGCTTTCAAGCAAAACGCTTTCCCTCTTTTCCTATTCGCGGTCAACTCATCCCCGCAGCAAACTGTGGCCCCACAGAAGTGCTGCAAAAAAAAAAAACAGAACCACGTCCACCTGTCCCTGCACGCACAAGTACAGGTAGACTGCTGACGATCTCCTTGCTCATCCTCTACCCCGTCAACACTTTGGCTCTGGTAGAGCTGTGAAAATACTGCTGAACCGATGCTGCAGTTACTTTGGGCCCCAAGAGCAGATGGTGCGCATTTCTTTGTGGGTACCTGCAGCCCAGACCCTCTTGCAATAACGCGGGTTATCCATTGTTCCCGCGCAATGCCCCTCTTACCTAACGCAGTCTGTGCTGTGCCCCGTGCCTGATACAACATAACGTGTGTCGTAACTATGTTGCTCTCCTGGCGATTCTTCCGCAGTTCGACGTCGCGGCCGTTTTGCCATCACTCCTCCAGACGATGCCTTGGCTCCTAGATCCGACAATTCTTCAAACACTGGCCCAGTCTCTGCCCTCCGGCCACCCGTTAGGACAGGCGATCGCCCAGGGTTTTCCTGTGGCCCAGTCATCTTCCGACGCGCTTCTGAGCGCCGCGCAGAAGCGTCCCAGGTCAGCGGAGACCTCTTGCCTTCCCATGTCTGAAGAGGAGGAAGACGAGGAGGATGAGGAAGATGAGGAGGAGGAGGAGGAGGAGGAGGAATGGGATGAGGAGGTGTGCGGAGCAACCAATCTGCTGTCTCTCTCTCTCTCTCTCTCTCTGTCTCTCTCTCTCTCTCTCTCTCTCTCTCTCTCTCTCTCTCTCTCTCTCGCTATGCTCCATGCTGGAGGGTATGGCCAGGGCCAGGGTCCCCAAAAGGGTGTTTCTCCCTGGACACCAGAGTTTTTTTAGTTCGTAATTTGAGCTAGTCCACAATCGCCGTCGGTTGATCCAGACGCCCTCAGTTGGCCCACGCCCGCCACCATCCACATCTAAAGAGAGGAATCGAAGAGAAGGCTGTGTTTTGTCCTTGGCCGAATTATTTAGCCCGTACCGGACAGCCCCCATTTTGTTGTCTCTGAACGAAACCCGACCTGATCCCTGACGTGTCTCCCCACATTCTATTTCCCCAACCCACAACAGTCGACCTCCTCGAGGGTTGCTGACACCCTTGCGTTGTCGAAGGATGCAAGACGCGAAAACCAAATGCCATCTTGTGGCTTGCGGGGCCGTTTGCAGGGTCGCCTCTTCGCTGCTGCCCTGCCATGTGGACATGTGTGGGGAAGTGTGTGTGGGTGTACCACCGTATGGGAAGCGCAGTGCATGTGGGTTGTAAGTGTGTGGGGGCCATGAGGCAAAAAATGTGGGGGGTGGCCCATTGGATGTCTTTTGAAGAAACGGGCAAAAGGCGGCAGAATCCGTAAAAGTGCCGTCATTGCCGTTGTTTGTCTCTTGGGCGGAACTCAGCCCTGATCCCCCCTCTTAGCCCACCTGTGCATTGGTGCAGGGGTGGGTGTGTGACGTCAGGACACCGGTCTCGAGCAATGGACGAGACACAGAAGGGTCATACGAATCAGCTGAGACAATGACGAAGTGAAATGGAACAGCGAAAAGGAGGCCCATTGGTACCCCTCATGACCACGTGCATGCCACACTGGAGGCAGCATTTGCCCATGCACTGGACTTCGCCAACCAGGCCCCTACACCGCCTAAACAACCAGCCAACCGGGCTCCTTCTGCTCCAACCAAACGTCCCAGGACAGAGGCATTGATGGCCGAGGGTTCGAAGAGGCAAAGCACTCGTTGTTGTTTTTTCACAGTGTGGACTCACCACTGCTGTCGTCTTCAATGATGCAGCTTTGTGAATGACCGCATTTCTATGTATTTCAGAAGGAGTATCACGCAATTGATCAACGGTTCCGCATTTGCAGATGTTTGCTTGTCTTTTGTTGTTGGGACGCCGGGGCGTCATCGGTGTCATTCAGGGGTGGTATTTTATGGGGGGTTGATTGTACGTTTTTTGTGGGCTAAACGCCATTCATGAGGGTTGGGGGTTGTCTGGAAGTAGGGGAGCGGGGGGGCTAAAATGCGCACCAAAATTGGGGTGTAATTGTCACCCATCAGGGGGGTTAAATTGCTACCGAGTGGGGGGGGGCGCAGCGTATTTTGCGTTTTCCGTGCTGTGTTCTCCACGTTCATGGTTGCCGCACTTCCGCAGAGCGGTCAAGAACCGTACGATGGAAATGTGCCCATCCGCATGAAGACGGCAGAATACGTTCGCAATTTGCAGCGCCTCAATGATTTGCAGTGTTTGCAGTACGAGCTCCTGCGCAGGCGCGTTGGCAGGCATGTGCATGAGGCCGAGCCCGCAACGACGCAACAAGACATTGTCCAAGGTGTGCTCTGTTGCGGTTGCTGCCTTCTCTTGCCGTTCGGATCAGAGGCCATTGTCATTGGAAAGGCGGACGCAGGGGGGCTTAAATTGAGTCTGCTGGTAGCTTTGCCAGCGGAAGGGGCCCCCTCAGATAGCCAGCTTTCTCACCCCTTTTTGGGTGTGCCCCCTCCGTTTGCCCCCCTCCCCCCTTGTTGCTACACCGAAATCAAAAACGGAATGCAAACCTTCAACCGCCTGGACCAACATGCGTGTTTCCAGTGATATACAAACGACAGGGTTCGTCTGGGACCACTAGTCATTTGAAAAGGTTGAAGATTTGCATTCCGTTTTCAACGGGGGGGATAAATCCCATCGCCAGTCCCTTCGATTTCCATTGCCACTGCCAACTCCAATTCCAATTATATCTCGTGGCTAAAAGCAAACTGTAACACAAGGCCACATCGCCATCAAAGACAAATCCGGGGCAAGCGGTGCATCAATGTATCTGCGATGCAAGTTTTGGTCTGCACGACCGCACCAGACGTAATCGCGGACACGCAAGGACTGCGACAAAGAGCGCAGCACAGCATTTGATCTTACGCAAGATCCTAAGCACCACTGGCACTGAAACAAAATACATTCCTTGAGGTCCATAAATAAACGTTGCTGGGCTCTATGACCTTGCTCGACCTGTGGCCGGCTTCCATATGCTGGTAATGCGTGTGCAAGGGCCTGCAGCAGCAGCACGCGGCAAGCAAAAAAGGACAACCAGCGCTGTCGGGTGGACCCTTTGAGACCTCTGAGATGAAAACAACGGAAGGCTCTAGGGGGTTCTGTATTGATTTAGCTGGACATCGTGGTATAATCTGCGGATTTCGGTGGGCTTTTGAGGTCCCTGAAGTTCGGTGGGAAGGGTTTGTCGACGATGCTTGGCCCATTCGATTGATTTGGAATAATTTATGTCAGAAGGGCTTCATTTCTTTATTGTTTTATTATGGTCTCAAGGGATAGGCATTCGGAGCCCCCTCGGATGGCAGGGGTTCCTTAAAACGAGTCTTCACCGAGACAGGGTCGTGACTTCGACACCCCGCCCTGCAAAAAAGAATTGGTTTCGGCCGGTTGCAGCCCTCGCTTTGTTTATTCCACAAGTACGTTTCCGCGTCGAACAACTGGCCTCGTTGTAGCCACCTGGGGATGTTAAATCCGCTTATGCGCTGCTGTTTTGGTTCAGTTTGAAAGCTGCTGTTGTCTGGTTTTGTGCTGCTGTTTCATCTGGCAAGTGGACATGCATGCCGCTGGAGTTTTTTGGGCTCTTTTTGGCTGCCTGGCTGTTTTGATTCCCGGGCTGTTGGTGTGTGTCCTTGGAATGTGGCGTGTCTTCCTTCTTCTCATCCCTGCAAGATACTAAGACCCTAGATATAGGTTCGATCCCTAGATCCTCATCATCCCTGATCATGACAGCCTTGGTAACATGCTTTTGCATCATCTGCGCCTTTCCTTTTTTTCGCGGAATGCTCAGTTTGTTGGGCCCTTACGCGCCACTGGTTTTGCAGGGCCATGCCTGGACTACGACATCATCCAGGAGGACGCCATCATTTTCTCTGGCACCAAGCCTCAAGCACCGCCGGAACCACAAACCTTTCAGCTTCCCCATAATAATGAGATTGGCACCAAGCGCCGAGAGGCAAATAAGGTCAGTTGCCTCGTGCTGCTGCCACACTTGTTCGTTGGTTTCTGTCGCTTGTCTGTGCTTTGTCACCCGATTGTGGATGTACTTACTAGCATCTGTTTTCCGACCTACTTACACCCTCCCGTTCTTTCCAAGATTGTGCTCTCGCCCTCGCCTCTGTGTCCCGTGGGTCTGTGGTAAACCTGAGTAAAAAATTTTTACAAATTTTTTTTAATTAAGTTTCAAAACTTAGTGAAAGAAACATTTTGTTAGTAATTTTTTCCACTGCGGGTGGGTTTTTTTACCAAGCAATTTACTTAACAGAAAATTTTGTTCTACTAAGGAGAAGATTTTTTTCTACAAAGTAAAAAAATTGGCAAAAAAAGTGGGGGTGATGGACCCCCACACTTCGGTGTGGCCCATTGAGTTGGGGTGATGGACTGCTACGATTTGGTGTGACCCCTTGAGTTGGGGTGATGGGACTCCCACGCTTCGGTGTGGGCCCTTGAGTTGGGGTGATGGACTCCCACGCTTCGATGGCAAAGGCATACAATCCTCCCCATGGACGTGGCACGAGGCCCAGGTGATGCTGCACAACAAAGTGTTTGTGTATGACGGCAATGCCCTTTTTGTTCAGCAGAGTGTAGGGTGTGTCCTCGCGAAAATGGGGGGCCAATAGTAGGCCCATCGGTGACTACCCCCCCATTGAGGTTGCTGAGGTTACCCAGTGGAAGGAGACCTTCTCCGCCATCGATGAAGGTGCCGTGTCACATGCAATTCTTATCCTCGCTCTGCATTCATTGTGTCACAGCGAGGTTTTGCACGTGTGCCATGTACTCCACCCTTGGAGTATGTGATGGCATCCTGCTATGGCACCTTGTAATGGAGCCCGGGTTTACCGTGCTTTTGCGGTACTCATAGAATTACATTAGTGTCAGACCCGTTAGGTACGGCCGTGTGAGGCAGATAGTTGCCTTCCATGTTGACCCGCCGCATGTGCGTGAGTTCAAGTCGCAAGCAAGTCCCTCCAAAAAAGGTGGCAAAACAAAAGGTCTCAAGGGTTGTTGAGGATGACTCCTCTAGTGACGGTAGGTGTGATGGAGAACCTCTTTCTCTTGCCCAAGACGTGAAGCGTGAGTTGGCTCGCGGAAATGCCTCGTAGCATTCAATTCGCTTGTAATGTCCACCATTTGTGTGTGGTCAATTCAATAGGTGTGTGCATTTGTGGTGCATCTAGCGATGGGTGCATTCACTGCTTGGTTGGGGTGGAGTGCCTAGCCAGGCGGATCAAGGATAAGCATGAGGTAAAATGGGTGCTCCAAAAAGTGGGAGGAGGTGCAAGCTGAAACCATCTTGCACCCAACTCCCTCTGTGAATGTGGGTGGAAGCAGCGCCTCTGTAGCTTCTGGTGCCAAGATATTGAGTACCCCACCGGACCCCGTCCGGCCCAGTTCCATTCCGTCCGGAATTGTTGACGCGACACGTCTCTTGACATTGCATTGTGCCTTGTCTCGACGCGTTGTCAAGGGCATATTGCAAGTGCCACATGATAGATTGTGGTTGCTGTTAAAATGGCGCAAGCTACTTTGTAATATGATCGTTCCAAGTCGGCCTCCACACCCGGGACCCCAACAATGCATTGGGAGGTGGCTCGGATGTACACCGAACCCAAATTTGTAGACCTTGCCGACACATCCTTTTTTCTTTTGTGATGGCACGCCTCACATAACGTGCCACGCTTGTAAGGTTCTTCATTGTACCTTCCATGCCTCTATCTTGTGTCAATCGGTGATATGTGTAGGATTGTGCCAATTCTAGGCGGCCAACTTTGTTGTTGTTGTTGCTTTTGTCGCTGTTGTTGTTGTTGTTGCTGCTGCCCACGCCAATAATAACACCCATCCCGGTGTGTTGATTTGGCGCAAGTGGTTTGAGGTTCCTTCTCAATACCCCCAAAATGCTGATGGTCAAGTGAGAAATGACCAAGGGTTTTACACCAAGCTGCAAGGGGATTTGGAAAAAAACTATTTTTGGGATGTGCACAATGAATCACACAGAGGCAAGCAAACCGAGCCATACAGATACAAAGGTCGACTTGATCTTCAAGCGTGTCTATTGTAACTACTTCTAAGTAGTTGGCACTAACGTTGGTTGTGGCCTTGCTGGGTTCTCTTTTTTGATTACAGCCGGTTTCATTCCCTATGTTGCTGCACTGATATTGGCTATGGCCCTGTCAAGACTCTTTCTTGAGCCTGATTTTGTTTCCAGTGCCCCATCCCAATGATATTATGTCATACTATGCTATATTAGCCGAGTGCCAACGAATTGGTGTGCATGACGGTTTGGCCGGGATGGGGCGCCACTAACACAAGAGGCTAGGAATCGACCCGGGGGCTTTGTGCCCTTAAACAAAAGTACCACCTACCATCAACGTGTTGAGATGCTGAGAAGAAATGGGGGGGGGGTATGGTATAATTTAATAAAAATTTTCTATATTTACTTTGTAAGAATAAGAATTTTTCTGAAAATTTTTTGAATTTTTTTTGTTTACTAAGTTTTGCTAAGTTTCTACTCCGTTTTACCACATTTTACTAACTTTTGCCTTGTTTGGTACTAAGCCTTACCAAATACCCATGCCCTATGCCTTCTGACAAGGTAGGGGCGTTTTTGATTTCTTTTTCGAATTTCCATCACAAATCCCCTGGACTCTGACACAACACAAAAATCATCGCCATTTGTTAAAGGACAAGAGAATTGGTGCTGCAGTAGCTTTAGGCTCAGTTTCCAGATTGCCCTGCCAATTTCAATGCCACCTCTTGCTGGACCCCTCCTCCCCAGCCCCCATCTGGTGCCGCCTGTCACGCCGCCCTGAGCCCCTAGGACGCCTCTCAGACCCGCCGGCACCTGTCAGAAGATGCCGAAACACACAGGAAAGCAGTCCTAAAAAAGTCACGCCCACGTGTTCCAGGGTCTTGGTTGGCCTTTGCTGAGGGCTGCACCCGTACTGCCCCGGGGGAGGGTGTGCGTGTGTGTGTGTGTGTGTGTGTGTGCGCGCACGCGCGTGTGTTGGTGTGTGTGTGGGTGCGTGGGGTGTGTGCTTGTGAAAATAGTAACGATGCGAACTTTATGTTGGTAAAACAGGTCGCACGAACTCGAGCTCCACAAAGGTACACCCTGGTACAACTGGTTCAGAACCTCAAGCAACAGAGAGCGAGGGTTCTTCCTTCCATGCTCTTGTATGGCCCTCTGAGAAAGTCGCCGGGCGACGATATCGTGTGGTAGCGACGCCCAAGCCCAGTTTCATCCATCTTTTACATGGTCCTCCTATCTTCTTGCTGACTGCTGAAACCAGAGAGCTGCGCTGTCAGGCTGAGAGCGCGTTGGCCCTAAAAAAAGGTCTTTCCTGAACCCAGCAGGGAAAAAGATTTGATGTAACTGCTTCTGCACACGTCGAGGCAGCTGGCCAGTCGAGTGGTATCAGCGGAGGAGCGAGGAGAATCGGGGGACCTGGCTTCACACCCCAGGAACGTCCCTTGCCGTTCACACCCCGAATCAGTCAACTGCGGTTGGGGATGATGTTTGGAGTTTGATTATCCGCTGGGAGTACAGCCACTAAGCGACGGCTTGAGCAAAGCATGTGCACAAATGTTTTGAAGCTGCCCAACTGGGCCCCACCTTGACAATAACCATGACCACTTTCCTGCATTCTGCTGGTTCTTTACTCCCTCCCAGAGCACAAAACGGGGCCACAGCCATTACCCGCAGTCCACAGATACCCATTCCACTGAGTTCATGAAATCGAAAGTTCAGGTATGCAGCTTGTAGAATGCCGTGGGGTATGTCTGCCACTGGTTGTTGTTGTCGGGGTCATATGCATGCGCAACCGTGCACGAGCTGCCATGGAAGATCGTCTATTGGCATATTTGCTGCCTTCAGTGCTTGTACTTATGTAATGTCCCTGGGCCATTAGGGCATAGCAAAGGTCCATAGGGGGCCGGCTGCACTGCTGATGGCAACCACATGTTTGTAAGTTGCCTTCATGACAAATGATAATGCCTTCCGAGTGGAACATCCCCATTCAGATCAATAGAGCAGATTGGATCATCACCAGCACTATCCTTTGAAATGCAATCATCTTTTTCAATAATATTGATTGCCTTGTCAGACTGCAAATTTTAAATGCAGGCATTCTTAAATGCAGTGTGTACCTGGTGTGCCTAAAGCGGTCAGCCCATAGTTCTGCAGCAACAATTTCAGAGCAGGGAGGAGTCAGAATGGCTACAGAAACTATGACAGATAGGGGTCCCCAAATCAGAGAGAGACAAAAAGACAAGCTACCAACCAACGATCTACATGAAAAAGGTACTAGCAAGGGTTCAGCCGGTCTTTGTTCCTCAGCCTTCCCCACCCGGGAAGCGATTGTCGAGGCACCCAGGCACCGAAAGCAACACGTATGAACGTAGATGGTCCCATAGCAGCCGCAAAATTGTACAATCGACAACGTGAGCACAGAATCACTCTTCTTGACGTGACCAAGATTCCAAGAGTGGGGGTAGCGACTAGAGAAAAACCACATTACACCAGACAGCGACGTAAATCCACCACGAGGTGCCCAGTGGTCCGGAAATGGCATGCCTGCTTCAGATGCCAGCACCAGGCTAGCGGCATTTTGAAGGTCTTTGTGACACGGAGTGCACAAGCGCTAGAAGTGTGGTACAACCCCAAGGAAGATGGGGAACACAAGATACCACGTGCAAGGCAAGCACAGGTCTGCGCAAAAAAAGAAGAACAAGTCTGGTGGCGGCTGGCCCTTGGCTGGCGCTCAGTTGTACATTGTTTGGAAAGCTCCATGGGAGCTGTTGTTTCTGTGCTCAGCTTTGCCCGTGTCTGTCATTGTGGTTGTGCATGCCCTGTTTGCAAGTCATGTTTCTGTGTGCGTTTCGGTGCGCAGTGTGAGTGTGCCAAGATGGTGCATTTTTCTGTGCACGTGTTTGTGTCGGTGTTCACTGTGCAACAACCGAGTATCTGTTGTCGGTGTAATTCAATAAAGATGCTGCTTGGTGTTAGTGGCCTGCGGGCTGTGGGTTGATTGGCAACTGGCAGTTGTATGGCAGTCCATGTGCGTTGGAGTGGAACCAAAAGTGTTGAAAAAGTAGTCAGGGAGATCTATGAGGGCAGTCCGAAAGGAAAAGAAGACTAAAAAGTGTGTCTTTAATGACTACCCTGGCACAGCTAAAATTGGCAGTGCCACCAGCGCGAATATGGCATGATGTAGATGACGTTTCTTCTTTCTATGCTTCTAGTTCGAGCACCAGCCTCCAGCTACAGCTTTAGCTCAGAGTCCAGTTCTGATAATGACAGTGACGTGACATTGACTCAAGCTCTGATTCTAGTGATTCTTCGAGGTCGAGACACCAATGTCCTGGGTGCCACAGCGAGGCTTTGAAGGGGTGCTCCATTACAGCCCAAAGTGACTGCAAGTCATTGTGCCCTTCAACCAAAATGCCACCCACAACTGTATTTTGCCTCGGGGCACCCTTTGTGCCCCCCAGGTGGGGTTGTTGGTTGCTAAAACAGGCTCTGGTATAGGCGTCAAAAGAGAGGGTGTTTGGCAAATGGCTAATGCACCCCCCCCCCCCCCCCCCAAGAGCAGCTTTCGTTATGCCCTGTGCTTCTGCGTTGTGCCGGTCGTTGTGGTTGTGGTGGTGCATGCCCCTGTTGTTTAGAATCTGGCATGGCTTTTAGGGCTGTCGTTTTCTGGCAGTGGTGAGTGCAAGTGACTGCAGTTTGTGGCACTCCTATTTCCTTATCTGCAGGCTTGGCTCTCGGCCTCCTAATGGGCGCAATTGCAGCACCTACAACGACACTGACGAGCCTGACCCATACAATGAAACTAATTTTAGACGATTTGGTTGTTCAGGCGGCCGCCTCATAGTCTGGCACATCTTTGTGTGGATTGTGCGGCACTTTAAAATGGGGTCCACGGAGCCCCAGCGTCGCGAACATGCAGAAGCACAGAGAGTGGGAAGAAGGTGGTACGGAAAGTGAGAGTGGCGCCAAGTGTTCTTCCAGCCGCGTGCACAGATTCTCGCAGCTGACCCGGGCCTCTCTTTCATACATCTCTTCTTCTTCTCTTTCAGACCCTTTCAAGTCGTGGCTTACAGCTTGTTTTTGTGATATCCATGACTGATTCGAGATTTAAGGATGTCACCCGCTGTTTGTCTACTTTGTGGCCAAATAGCACGCTTTTTTCCCTATAGAAGGCATTTTCCTTTGTTGCCTTGCCCTTGTTTTCAAGGGTTGCTATCGCCGTTCGGCTCCTTGGCTTGAATTTAGAAGTTTCTGAGGGCACACATTGGATTTGCCCGCATTATTTTAAACACCGTGCATAACCCAAACGGCCCCTCATCCTTTTCACAGATGTTTTTGGATGCGTCAAAGTGGGCTCTTCTTTGCGGATACCCCCCGCCCATTGGCCGCCTTTTACCAGTTTCCCTTTCACCGCGTGCCACAGCAGATCATTTCTTTGTTTTGAGTTGGATAAGGCAGTCGAAGTGTCAGTGCAATGGGACCTATGCTTTTGTCTTGTGGAGAAATCATGCAGGGGTGTGTGCACATCGTCGGCGTGCCATATGGCATCTTGCATCCAAGGTCGAGCAATGGCACGGCACTGCAAGGGTCGCACCCACCGCTCACAACGTTGTTGGGTTTGCTGGCACGCAATGCTGCTGGAGTTAGGGACACCGCGTGGTGGCCTAGGCACACCTAGTCAGAACGCAACACTGCCACCCCGAGAGTTGGGAGGAGACGCAGGGGCACACGTGACTCTAGGAATGCCTTGCACGCAGTGCGCACGCAGTGCAAACTTTTGTATGTCCGCAACTACTTGAACCCTAGTTTTGGCCTTTTTTCACAAGTTGGTTGTTCCATAACAGAATTTTTTACGCTTCTTGTGCATTGAGGATCTGGCACATTTGAATTGCCACCCAATTTCACCCATTTTCAGCCATTTTAGCCCATTTTTACCCGGTTTTGTTGCACGTTCTTTGTCATAGGTGGATGCTGATTATGATGATGGGTTATCACCGGATGCCGTGTACATTCACAACGCAACAAATCGGCAGGTGGGTTGTTACACTCTCCAAAGCGGATTCCAACCTTCATGGTCATTGCCTTGCTATCTCTAGGAAACAATGTCTTTGTGGATTCTCTTTATGAGCCAGCACTCCGTCCGCACTCTCGGATCATTGCGAATCAATAGCATGGCCTATCAATAACGGCCCACATAGTGCTGCATATTGCTACAAGTTGGGCCCCAATCGGGTCAAGGCAGAATGCCTATGTCTCCAGAAGGCTGCCACCATCTTCCAACACACTCACGCAACAGCAGACTGCGCTTGGCCACGGCCACCAACCACCAAGTATATGAAGGCCCCTGTGACGCCTACATAACTGCAGGGTGGTTTCCTCCCTTCCTCCTTGGCTGGGTTTCATCGTGTCGGCGCTGCACGCAGTGTCCACGCAGTGCGCACGCAGTGCACCAACTGGGCCTCTACCATTGTCGAGCAGCCAGGCACATGCATTCAGTACCTTCCCCTGGGGCGACGCCCTGTATTGGCTGGTCCCAGTGCTGGGGGGCTGTTCGGGCCCATTCAACTGTAGTCACATGCATACGTCATACGCATGTAGGTCAGCATGTGTGCATTTCACAGGGTTGGTTGATTCTGTGTGTGTCTGACGAGGAGGCTGTGCAGTGCGACACTTGATCGGCATTTGTTGGCTGAAAAGCATTCATTTATTCTGTCGCTTTCAAAAAACGGCAGGATGCGCACGCACGCATGTGCACACGTACCCCTTACAATATGGTACCCGGTTGCGAAAGGTGGAGTATTAGAGATCTACAAAACAACCAAAAGCTAGATTAATTTTTTTGCGAGTCGGGAATTGCCCGCAGCGCGCCGTTCAAACCCGCAAAAAGTGCGACGACGAGCCGGATCCTGAGAGCCTCCGCAGCCCCATCCCACTCTCCTCTAAAAATATGGTTCCGCACCATCTGGGGACAAACAACACACACAATTTTCTCTCCAAAACACTTGGCTCACACCCGGAAGTTCGAACCGGCATACTTAGCTTTCATGGCAACCCCCCCGCGCACGCGCATGCACCTGTGCAGTGGCAATTTTCTTGCCAGACTACCGACAGACGCGGTGTGCACACATGCACGTTCATCGTTTGTATGAAAGTACATCGCTTCCTTTGGAGCGCCAGTGTGCATGTCCGTGTCTGCATATGTCTGCTTCCTGTCTGCATTTGCATTGCACACCTGAGACCGTGGGCGCACAACCTGGTGCATACGCCTGCATGGCGCTTCAGCACAGGCCCGGCAAAAGCCGAGATGTGCTTGTTCTGGTCACACACCTCATGTAAGAGCCCCCTTCCATGCGTTTGCATCTTTTGCTTCCAACACCCCTGCCTGACAGCATCGCTGGTCGTATGGGTATGGGCGCCTCGATACTCTGCTCGAGGCCGGAGCTGTCTGGCTAATGCATGGCTTGCCCCACTTCCTATATCTATAACCTCCTGACGTGTTATCCTCTGTTAGACCGCCATCGCAGTGCGCAAAAGCTGTGTATACGATTGAATCTAATGTATAAGATATATGTATGTTCAAGATGCCGCCGCCCTGCAGAGCGAGGTTGAAAAATGCGCATGCCATGAGCATGAGGATGGATCGGGGATTGCACTGGTTGTAATGGGTGTTTGTCAGATGGGGGCACCGTGTCTAGTGCGGGATGGACCACGTCCACCGTTACCCAACGGGATATGCAGCTGTCCTTCGGAATGGGATGTTCCGTTTCTTTTCATTCAGGACAGAAAGCTCTGCTGCAGAAGTGTTTTCGGTTGGTGGTCAACCGACTCCAGTCGGCCGGTCGGCCGGCGCTTGTTTGGGTTCCGGGCGACGCCTGCAATTTTGGCCTTTTTTTTTTTTTGCCGCAAGGGTACCGCTGGACGCAGGTCACGTGGGATTCGAGGTGAGTCGTAACCAAGCAATTTGATTTGCATGCAGGTGCTGGTCTGCACCAGCATCGCTGCCCAGTGGTAGGTGCAGCCCATGCATGGTTTTTATGGAATGTTTTCAATGTGCTCAAAGTGGCGTGCGCTTCTCTTAATTCGCTGTGAGTGGACTGTGCCCACCATGACCTCATATAGAGAACCCTTACGAAAGCTTCACAAAGTTACGTTCTCGTGTGTGAGATGCCTCGTCGAGTGTTGTGTTTGACAATGAAAATCGACTTCAAACCCCTCACTGAAATAGGCCCCGTCCATAGTCGTCAGTGCCATGGCAGGTTCACAATTTCCTTGCGCGGGCAGGGAGTGACACGAAACCTGCGAATTGCCAAGACAGGGGAGGAGAGTACAATCCACGGGCTGGGACAGATTTGCATGCACCTTCCCTTGTGCAAGAATGCCAGGTGGGTGGCAGCCCCCACTCAGTGGTGGAGGGGTATCCTGGGGGTTACATTCACTCCTGCTCAAACGGCGCTTTTTGACCCTAAAACAATGCCTAACGACCATCCCCTGGTTTAACGGAAAAACACTACTGGTCGTTGCGCAGGGGGATGGATGCGAGTATGCAAAGTGTGACGAACACCAAAGCCGCACACTACGCACTGCTGCCCCTGAGAAAGTGGTTGGGCCAAACAGGGGTTCTCATTGGGGATTGCAGAAGTGCAGCTTGGATTTGGAAAAAAGGAGTTGGTAGCATTCCCAATGGTTTAACCTCCACAGGAATGGCCAGCAATCTAGAACAACCCGACTCGTCATGATGAGGCACAACGGAGACAGCCCCAGGTGAGGGGATCCCGTTGCTGGGTGGCAGGGAGTTGTTCCGTTTGACTTACCTGGTCACAGGATTGCATGCGGCAAATCACTGGCCTGCCTCCCCCCCCCCCCCAGTCAGCATTCTGCAACGCCAGTGCTCAAAGGCAGTGGATCGTCCACTGACTCCCAACTTACTGAAACACAGGCAAAGCAACAACAGATGGTACCATGTTTAGTGCAACAAAGCCGGCGCTCGCGGTATGGTGGTTTGTAGGTGATGTTGCCCCTGCCGGTGTGACGCCCACGCCGTGTCGGGCCTCGTGGTGGGTGGCGTGAGGACTGTGCCCAAATTTACGGAAGTGCTGCCGGCAGTGGACCATGGGCACTGCCTGTATGCCTTTGACAGAGACAAGATATTGGGCAGAGCCAACAGTGCTGTGGACAGACGCTACGGAAAGGCTCACAGAGTGTGGAAGATGGAAAGGAGCTTGTTGGAAGGTATGGGACACAGCCTGGGATGAGGCACAACGGAAAGCGGTACGATGGAGGGAGGTGGCGACAGAGGGGGAACTTTTGGCCTGTGTCATGTCGTGAGTGCCATGTACTTTGGTAAAGGAACTAGGCCTCAAGGGGTACAATATGCGGAACGAAGTGGCTCATTTCTAGTACGAACTGTCTTTAGGAGTCACGTGGTAACGGGCACAGCTCCCCATGCCATTAGCAGAAGAGTATGAGGGCTTGGTATGAGAAACTCAGGCCAAGGCCCTTTCAGCCGAATCCCACAATGTGGCGTTTATGACAACATGTCCGCTTACTGCACGGCGGGAGCACCCGGGTTGAAGTAGACATGAAGAGGGGTGGACAGGTGGGCTCTCTTGAGCGATGAGTGGTGGAAGTGTATCTTGGAGTGGGGAGGTTGGGCAGCTAGATGCAGCTAGGCATTTGGCGTCGCGAGCATGGGACCTACAATTCTGCCAAGGGGAGGTCACATTTGACGGAACAGCATTGAAGGCCATTACGGCCTCCCAACTGTGGCTATGGGTGTGCATGGATTACCAGGTAAAACCGTGGGAGGTACTACCAAGCTCAAAAGGAGGAGCTCTAGGGTCAAGAGGCGCGTAAAAAATGTAGGAGGGCATGACAAATGTTGTAGGAGAGAGTAGGAGAGGCGGGTGAGGGTCCGCTGATGATGTGGGTCATAAGCTATTTTTTTATTTGCAATCCTGTCCACACCGTTTGGAATACGAACAAACCAGAACCTGAATTTGTCAACATGTGTGTGCCATCCGACCTGGCATGGAAATCTTTTAAGGCCCAACGGCCTGAACCCAATACCCGAGTGGTATAGATCGATGGAAAGACGCCAAGGGGCAGAATTTTATTTTCACCTTTTCCACCAAAATGTTTTATGCACCCATGAATGAATTGAGGCACCACAAATTCGCTTTGTAGGCAACACTAATGTAGTAGAGGCCAGGACCCCATCCGCGCATGCCGACCGTCACAGGCCCTGGGGTGTACACAGGCTGAAGGGAAAGAAAGAAAATAGTTTTGTCGCCCTGTGTCGTGATTGGCTTTGCAGTGTGTTGTTCTGCGCCAGGGGGGGGGGGGATGAGGGCAACGAAAAGTTTGTGTGCATAGCACGCTGGGATGCCTCAGGCGTGGCAGTTCCCACTGCATTTCCTGCAATCAGATTCAGCCTAGCCTCACCACGTGTTATGTTCGCTACCACATTGCTTTGTGGGACAGTCGTAGCATTGGACAGCTCTGATCCTTGATTAGGAGAGATCTCTCAATTGCTTTCTGGTGAGCGGGCTTCACCAGCGTGCCAAGGGCTGGACCCCCCAAAAAAGTTTGCGGATGTAAAATATTTTTGGCTCTGTATTCAGAATTTCATTTTTCCCTAGAGGGGATTATTTTTGGTTGCGTTTGCGTTGGTGGTTGGTGGGTCCGCCAGCCCCCCCCCCCCCCCTCCCGTGGTTAAGCAAAACCCTGGATGCCTTCCCCCCGCAAGCAGGTTGACTGACCTGTTTGCGAAAGGCGCCGAGGGTCGTTCCTTGGCCCTTCACAAGACTTGGCCCTTCGTGTGACCCTGCATGTGCTGCCTGTTGTGCTGAAGGCTTGAGTTTGGGGGGGCAGCGCAGGCGGGGGGGTGGTTTGGCAGCATCTAATCCCGTGTTTGCTGTGCAGTTGTGCTTGAGGCGTCCTGTATCCTCAGACTAAGGCTCCAGGGGCGGCGCGCTGGTGCATTCCCCGCATCAAGGAAGGTGGTGAGCGTGCTCCAAACTTCACGTTCTCGGGAACAACTGAGTGTGAAGCATTGCCGGCGCCCGCGCGGAAGGGAGGCCCAGGGGCAGAGGCAGCACTTCTGAGCAGAGGCACCACCGTCCCCACTCTCAGTTACCAAAAGTACGGTTCTCAACCGCCTGTGGGCACGCCACGCAGACAATTCCCACCTGAAAGCCCGAACCAGTGCGTGCACCCGGAAGTACGGACCTTCACACCCACTGAGCCTTTATGCCCCGCCCCCCCCCCCTCCCCCCCAAATCGTGTGTGGCCGAGCGAGGCCCGCATCAGCAAGCACACCCTAGACAGAGCAAGCCAACATGGGACACAATCTCAAGCCACGACGCAGCTCGGAACATATCCAGGCGTGAGGTGGCGATAATGCCCAGAACCAACAGGCCTTGTCTCTTACCCAACGGTAAGGGGAAGCACAATGAGCCAGTGGGCAATCAAATGGCAAGTCGGGCACGCTATGAACTGACAAGGCAATGAAGGCCACGTGAAGGCGGGTGCGACTGCAGCACAGTGGCGGGTCCACACCTGACCTTTTGAGGCCCCCTTAACTCGTGGTTCCACCTACACCCTCGCTTAGCTCACCTCAATTACGTCTCACCCGAGGGCCTGCTGCAGCCGAATGTCGGGCTTGCAAGGGGAGCCGAGCCCCTGGGAAGGCCAGGGGGAGGGGGTGTTGCATGGTGGCTGTGGCGGCCGGAAGCCTGTGGGTCCTCGTCCCGTCCCGCAGGGTGCACATGGCGCTACGAGTTGCTTTGGTCGCCGTGGCTGTCCTGGGCGTCTGGCCCGCCGCCTCCTCTGAGGAAGGCACCGGCGACATCGCCCTGGCCGAGCGCACGGTGCCGCTCCCGGCGGCCGCCTCCCGTGAGTTGCGTGCCGCGATCGTGGGCCGGCAGGCCCCCCCGTTGCCCCCGGCGCCGCGGGATCGCGAGGGTTGGCTGGAGCTGCAACGGTCGACGGACGCGGCGCTACGTGTCGCGGCGCGCGCCATGGCCGCGCGGCTCGGCGGCGGCACCAACGCGTCGCTGCAGGTGGGCGGTGTGCCGTGCTACCTCTGACCCCGACGGGGCTCCCCGATGGCGGTGGCCCGGACCAGTGGCTCGTGCACGTGCACGGGGGCGCCTTCGTGTTCGGCGGCGGCGAGGCCGCCCTCCCGGAGGCCCTGTGGGTCGCGGGCGGCTGCGGCGCGCGCGTGCTCTCCATCGACTACCGGCGGCCCCCCGCCCACCCGTTCCCGGCGGCGGTTGATGACGTTGTTGCGGTGTGGCGGAGGGTGACGCAGCGGCAGGCGGCCGCCGCGACGGCCCTCTTCGGCACGTCCGCGGGCGGCAACCTCGTTCTGGCGGCCACCCTTCGCCTCAAGCAGCTCGGCCTCCCGCTGCCGGGGGCGCTGTTCGTTGGGACCCCGGCGGCCGACCTTGAGAAGACCGGGGACACGTGGTTCACACTCGAGGGGCTGGACCCCCTTGGGCGCCACGAGGGGGTCATACGGGGCGCCTTCGAGACCTACGCCCCCGCGCGCGACTTCGCCAACCCCCTCGTCTCCCCCGCGTACGGGGATGTGAGGGGCTTCCCCCCGACACTTCTGATCTCGGGCACGCGCGACCTGCTCCTCAGCGACACCGTGCGCATGCACCGCGCCCTTCGCGGGGCTGGGGTCGACGCTGAGCTCCACGTGTACGAGGGCCAGTCGCACGCCGACTACCTCGCGACCCACCCCGCGCCCGAGGCCGTAGACGCGCAGCGGGAGATCGCGCGGTTCTTCGACGAGCACCTGAAGCGATAGGCCGTGGACTTGGCGGAACGGGGCACACAAAGGGGTCGCGGGGGGGGGGGGCGCTGGCCACTCTGCTCCTTCCCTCTGCGCTTGCGCTCGCAGACGCCGCACATCCGCATCCCAAGGCATCGCTCCGTCCCGACCCGTGATTGCCACCAACCCCCTCGATCCTCTTGTTGCCACAGGGTGTCCAGTGTAAATATGCTCCAGGCGTGGCAGCCTTCGCTGCAGTCCCATGCAACAGATCACGGGACTGCCCCCCAACCCCTCGGCGGTAGACTCAGATGCATCCATCCATCTCCCGTGTCAGAGTGCTGAGGACCATGCTGCTGACATATAGTCCGGGAGCACCGTCCCGAGTGCCTTACTGCTGGTTCCCACATGGGCGGGGGGCCGAAAGACCGTTACCAAGGGGCATCGTTGGCATTGGTGGTGGCACACAAGATGTCCCCTGTCAAAACACACACTATGCCCACATCAACAGTGCCCATTTGTAACTCAGTTTGAGGAACAAGCCGGTGATGCTGGCCCTGCACGATCCTCCTCGGGCTGGCTTCTGTATTGCGTCTTGTATTGGGGCTCGGAGGTATGCATGCTTCAGAGTGCTGGCAGCAGATCTCCACTGTGGCCTTCGAGCGCAGAGCGTACAGCGGGGGATCGGGGCTGCCTCCCTCTGCGTAAACCAGGAAGCACACAAAATTCGAAATGCTGCCCTCAGTACCCTTGCAATCACTGTGGCTGTACATACCCGGACTGGTAATCCGGGGCATGGTTTGTGCAACACCCCGGACAGACCAGCATGTAAGACCAGTATGGACCATGGCATTGCCATGAATCCATGGTGCTGAATGTATTGACAGACACAGTTTATGAAGCGCCATCATGTCACACTCATTGTGCAATTTGAATTGGCAGATTCGCTGGTGTGTTGTGGGCTGTGCATGGTTTTGCATTTTGTTTAGTCTGGGACACTCATTTTAGCCTAGCGTACCGGGCGTGCGCCGGGCAAACACTTGACAGGTGCCTCCTTGGCTGAGCCTCCTCCCCTTTCCCTTGGTGTGAGGGTACGCCACAGGGTGACGAAACGTGGTGCTAGCACATGCATTTCGCTTCCCCCTTCCAAAGGCCTGTGCCCAACCTCTTGTCTGGATGCCCCTTCTTGGTGGATGCAGACAAGGTAGGACCGCTTTTGGCCCATGGCTCTGCCATGAGCCGGGCTCTGTGACCATGTGCGTGGAACAGCAGGCCCCAGAACAAGTTTCATTCGAAACAGAGTGATCAAGCCATTGTTATCACAGAGGGTGAAAGTGATTATTTGTCTGTGTTGAAGCCCACCCAGCCACCCCTCCCCCCCTTTGCGCAAGCACGGGCTTGTATAAGCACGGCGACATGCAGGTGGGGCCGCCAGAGCAGGCGGGGTTGCCGCCACGATATCGGTTCCCATTGGACTTGCTGTCCAGTGAAGAGGGTTTGGACCAACTGCAATGGGTATTGGAGCAGTGGTCGGAGAAAGATTGTGATATCGAGGAGTGGTGGGAAGGAGTTCACCAGTTGGTCCGGGCGGTAGCAGAAGAGTGGTGCAAATGGCGTCTGGATATGAACACTGGGACGTGCGGGAAAGCACCGGGCATCGTCTGGCACCAGGGGCGGTGGAGTACCTTGAGGACTGCAGCTCCACTCGTGAGTCATACTAGCAGCTGGTTCGTCTCCAGAATCAGGCACGGGAAGACAGGTTTAAAGAGGATCAAGTCGCGTGGTTGCGCGAACAATTATGATCCCTTGCAGAGAGAGCGGAGGCGCAGCAGGATCGCCGGCAGAGGATTCCTGATTTAGTGCGACAGCTTCAGGATCGCAAGCATTTATCATCTTTGAAGGACTCTGCGTGGGCCCTACGCATGGGCTCCAAAGAGATGGCAGGATTGCTGAAAAACCATTGGTCTGGGGTTATCGGAGGAGGGGCGGGAGGGGGAGGACGAATGCGAGCGTTATGTCCACAGTCTACCCATCTTGGAAAAGGTACAAACCGCGTTGCCTCTCCTCTTCAAACCATTGACATCAAATGTGGTGCAAGCGGGGCTTGAGGCAGTGAACGCAGGATCCTCAGCCGGTAAAGATGAGATGCCAGCTGACCTGTACCAGCGGTTCCCGTCCATCTTTGTCCCCCGTATGCTTTCAGTCATGGATTTTTCTGGCGCAGGGGGCACGGGGGACCAGACTCCTGGTCAGCGTCACTGATGAAGTGTATTCCAAAATTTGCCCAGGCTGCGCAAGCTAAGGACATGCGCCCCATTGCGCTGCAAAATGCAGCCATGAAATGGCTGTCCACGGTGATTTGGTTGCAAATGCAGAATGTTTTCCCTCAGATTGTGCCCCCCTCCCAAAAGGGGTTTATGAGAGGACGGCAAATGCTGGAACATATGCTGACCGCACGCATGAAATGGCAGTCCAGGGCGGAGATTTTCCCAAATTTTGATTTTGAACGACTTACCATTGTGGTGTGGATTCTCTTTTCTGCGGATGACACACTGATCTGCCTGCTTGACATGCTGACCTGCTGTGGCAGGTCACAAGAAGCCGACCTTTGGTCTCTTTTGTATGTTTTTAATATTTTTGGGTACTTCTCGGGTTTACGGGTGAACTATGAGAAAACTTTTGCGGTGGTCAAGTCCTCAAGGCGAGCACCACAACCACAGTCCGTGGCAGGCATTGCATTTAAACTATGGGTGAAGTATTTAGGGGTATTGCTGGGGAACGTGGATACACAGCAGGCCTATGGTCCTGCCATCGCAAAGATGATGGCTCGAGCGGAAACATTGTCGATATTACCCTTGGGAATGGAGGAAAAGGCGTATTTGTTTGCGGTGTGGGTGGCTCGGGATGTGGGTTTCTAAAGCATGGTGTGCAATTTCTGATGATGAGTTGCGCTCTGCCTTCTATGTCACAGCTCTTGATGCCCTTGATGTGTAATTAGGACATCAGGGAGCATGCTGAATGCTGTAGCTTGCACTGTTGTCACAATTTTGTTTGGGGTGAGGTATGGGCAGGTTTGTGCCATGTACCTTCTTTTAGTAACGCCCGTCGCAAGCACGGCATTGTCTAAGCATAGGGACCCTATCTGACCGTCTTTTTCTGGGCTTTCAGCATGCTGATCTAGGAGGGGCGGGGGGGGGGGGCGGGGCGGGTGTAGTAGGCCCGCCGGTGAAGCATGTGTGTAGCTCCATCAATATGCAAGTGTATGCAGATGTGAATCCTTGAGGTACACCAGGGCCCAAGAGAAAGGGTGCTACTAACACGGCCGTGATGCAGGAGACACAGTGCACATGTGGTGTAGACACGGTGCGTGTTCGGTGCGTGTGGACACAATCACTTTGAAGAGGTTCTTGGGGAGTGGATGGAATGTTATGCGCCGGTACTTTTCAGGTCGGTTTCGGTAAAGTGACTCGAACAATGGGCCCTGTGTGCACATTCCCGCGATGGGTTACGGCCGCTGTACCAGCGGAGCCAGCCTTCCCCTTTCCGTTCTCCCCGTGTGCGATCCACCTTATGCCACTGATGCATCGGCCCCCACAGGTCTATGAAGGTTTCTTCAATCATTTGGTGGTAATATGGGTACTCAAGCACCCATGGGGACCCATGTAGTGGCCACTAGGCCCGTGTAGCCTGGGCCATGCACCCCCCCCCCCAAAAAAAAAGCACCAACAATGGCTATTGTTTAGGCAGTTTAGTGGCACCTGACTCAGTGCAAAAAAACCTTGCCCCTTCCCTGCCAGTGACCTCACGGGCGGTGCAAAAAGTCACATGGCACTTGCTCCCCCCCGCCCAAACCCCTTACCGTGCGTTTCTCTATGAGGTGCTTTCCCGAAGGCAATATATTTTCCTGTTCTTCAGGCGTGTGAATGGATCCAGGTGCTTTGTCTGTACACAGTGGAGTCACTGTAGTGTAGCAGTTGGTGTGCTTTCTATTTGTGGAACACACTGATCATTGGTGTCTTGGTGGGGACATCCAGCATCTGCTACGGTGCACAATGGTGCCATGATGGTGCCCATAGTGCTGAACCATGACAAAAAGGGCAAGCGCCTAATAAAATCTGAATCGCTGTCGAGGGAACCATTGCAAAGAGTGATCAGCAAGGCTGGCAAATATTCTGAGCCTAGGTTCCATCCTCGGCTGCTTACTGCCCACCCTGTCTTTTGCTGCACGCAGAATTGTTGTGAACAATGCCATTTCCGATGTCAAGTGCGTCGTCACAAAATTATGGTGCCATGGATGGCATTTGGGATGATGACTACTTGACAAGCACGACGATGCAAGAACCAGAACCAGAACCAGAACGCCACACCACTCTCCTTTCGAAGGCCATGGTCACGCTTTGCATCATGGCAGCCATGTTCTTGATGCCTGCAATGTTTGGCAACCAAAAATCATCAGTTGGGGTTGTTCAACTGTCTCGGGTCGGAAACAGGTGCCTTTTACACCATATCATGTCAAAAAACACCTCACGTCGATGCATTTTTCGAACTGCTGCTGTTGTTCCTGGATGCATTTGTGTTCAATCTTGTGTCTTTTCTTGGGCTCCATGACGTTGCCTCATTTCATCTCTGCCGTTTTTCCCACCTTGTTTCGAGTCGGTCAATTGCTGCCTGCAAAACCGGATGCCGCATCTCTGTGTCCCCCGCCCACCTGTCCAGGTTCCCAGATAAGACCCTTTTTTCGCTTGTCTGCTCAGGGCGCCTTTCAAGCAAATCAAGATGTTCAAGCACAGGGCACAGGGCTTGTGGAGTACACTGGCAACTGCAGGCATACAACCCTCGCAGCCATTCAATCCCGAGCTGAACCACACTGTGAACTCACTTGCATTGAAGACTATGCTCAACACTCAATATTTTGGATATGTCGAGATTGGAACCCCTCCGCGTGGATTCAATATGTTGTTTGACACAGGTGTGGATGTGCCCCAACCCCCTTGGCACGGGTCCATTCAGGCTGGTACTCTCGGGCTCTGCACGCACCATCACTGTGCTGGACCCCGTGCCCCATGTTTATGCAGTAAACATTAGGTTAATCCCATGTTTGTTCCCTTGTCTGTTGGTTCGATCACTGAGCTGGACTGGGATCCTCGCCGACCACGAAGCAAATGTTCTATGACTGTGACTCTTTGCTTGCGACCAGGGCAGGTAGGGTGCGAAAATTGAATAAAATTGAATTAAACCCCACAGCTACCAGAGCCCCCTCCCCCGGTTACCGAGGCCTTGTGCCAACCCCCCCCCCCCCGGTTGTTTTAGGTTAGATCACGGTAAAACCAGCCTGCATTGGTAAGCCGAGGAATCATCTGCTGCCCCCCCCCCCCCCCCCCAACAACAACGACGCTTAGAGTAACACTTTGGGGGTATGGCCGAAGGAGTTTGCGCCACCATTGGCGCCTCAGGTATACGCGCACAGTAGAGTAGACACCGATGATTGATTCCTGTCATGTACATACGCCCAGAACTGTAGCATAGCACCGGAAGGGGTGGTTCCACGTGGGAGCTTTACATGCAATGTCCGGTTTTGTGCCAGTTGCAAGTTCGCAATTTCAGTTTCGCTTGAACTGCTGAAAGCAGGCCTGGCATGCAAGCCGAACACTGCTCTGCATGTTGTTCCTGGGTACTTCAGCGCATATTGGAATTGATCCCCCCCCCCCCCCCAACCACGCTGTCCTGCTATTTGATTGGAATGTGGTCCGTGGTCACCAATGGCTTGGGTTCCAGTGCACAGACCCTCACTCAGCTCAGTTACTGCCAGGGACCGCCTGGCCTAGGGCGTGCACACACCACTATTAAAACCACACCCAAAAGGCCTGGCAATGCAGAGCACAACTGATGTGTAATGCTGTGTGGCCCCATGTTGCAATACCAACAAAATGTTCCCACACCACAGAGTGGTGGGGAGCTCTCTCCAAATTTCACGGCCTGGAAATAACTGAATGAAGCGCGCTACTACTAGCAGGGGAGTAGACGCCATGGTGGCAGAATGTTGCCATCGTGAGCAGTGGGACGGAAATATCGGAGCATGTGGACGTGACTAATTAAGGTCCGCGCGACTCTTTTTCTACGTGTTTCAGCAATTTCTCCTGGGATGAACTGACGGCATGACGGTGCCGGCGGGCTTGAGAGGCGTCCTCGGGGCTCAGGGTGGTGTGACAGGCGGCGCTAGATGGGGGCTGGGGAGGAGGGTCCAGCAAGAGGCGGCATTAGAATTGGCATTCCACTCTCTTTCACAAAAGTGCTCCCATCAGGTCCCCATCCCGCACTCTCCCCCACTAATGACCTTTGACCAACAAGCTTGTCACACAACTCACATGGCACTCTGCACCGCTCGTACCACATGGTAACCAACTGCCTTTCTGGGGGCTCACCATGTGTTGTGTGCAAGGTCGGCTGTTTTGCAAGCACCAACCAGTAGTAAATGCAGAATGGCCATGAGAATTGCACTTTGGTGCATCATGCCCCATTTATTTCGCAACACGTGCGGTCAGAGGTTGAGCATGGCACATTTCGCAGTGGGGGGCTCAATGCCATCGCATATTTAGCGATTCACCCCTAAGCCCATGGCTTTTTCTGAATATGCTTCCGGGTCGCTAAGTGGTTTTTGAAATATGCTATGATATGTTGCAGCAAAGTACATACGTTACATCCACCAGGGAGAGCTAGTGCATTCGGTATCCATGCCTCTGGTGGTGTGGCAGCACCCCCCCCTGTGCTGAAAAATCAATACCAGTGTTGCGGTTTTGCGCACGTCCTAATTCAGATTGGTACTTGAGTGTGAAAGACCTCCTAATTAAACGAGCCACCAACGAATTTTGGCTAAGCCATGGATTGCCGATCTCCTCATCAAATGAACCACCAACAACTTTTGGCTAAGCTGTGGCTTGACAATCTCCTAATCAGAAAAACCACCAATGACTTTTAGCTAAGCCGTGACTTGAAAGGCCCCACCTTGATGGGCATCTTATGTGAAGCATCTACAAGTAAAGCAAGGGAGGCAACAAACAAAACGGATGCACCATGCAGCACAAGTGTGTTCAAGTCAGAAGGGGGGGAGGGGGCAAAAAATTGGTTTTTTGTGATTTTCTTTTTCGGATGTCATTTCTGCGAAGGGCATGAAGCTGAAAATTGATGTTTTTTTGCGGTTTTGTTTGTGGTAAAACCTTGTGCCAAGAATCAATTATTTTCGCAAAAATTTTAGGATTCATATGTACTAGGTAGCGCAAGGCACCCCACATAATGTCACCCAACTTATTCAGCAACCGTGACCTACGAAAGATAACAGCTTGGTCAGCCTTTCCTTCCTTGTGAGGTGTGGTGTCATATGTGGGGTCCCCAAAGCAGGGAGGAGACAATTGGTAGTACGACCCCTACTGAGCCATACTCAAAGAGAAATTGGATAGCTGGCTACATAACCTCACTGTGTTGGGGCCAGCCCCATTTGAATAATAGAGATGGTAATTCGCTTCATCCCCCCTGCTACATCGTGGCCAACCAAAGTGGGAAACATACAAATAGGATGAGAGACAGCACGAAACAAAATGGCCCATGTAACACCCTCAAGGAACATACTCTCATACCACCATTTTCTGGCCATATTTTGCCACGCAGCAAAGAATGGCATAACTATTATGTCACCAGCCAGCGGGGCACGATCCGGAAGGTGCACCGTATCATGCCAAAGCACGGGCAAACCATCAGCAGCATGCTAGGCACAGCCTGTCATTTTTCAAGCTACGTACAAAATGTTGTCACAAGAGTGGTGCCCATACCACCGGCTATGGAGGGGTTAACCTTGTCGGCCATATGCCGATGCCTGGCCAACCATCAGAGGTATGGGTAGCTCTCCCTGGTGAACGTAACGTTCTGTACAGTCATGGCTACGGTTGGGGCCAAGGTACTGAAAAATCATGGGAATTGCAAATACGATATTCAGTTCCAACAGGAGGGCCATTGTGCGGTCTGCTTTTCTGTGCCTAGGGCCAAATTGCGAATTGCATTGGTAAGGCTTTCTGTGTTCATGATATTTCACTTTCGCGGCCCTGTACAATCGTGTAGTGCTTCTTGTTGTATGCTCCTGCAGAGATTTTTGTGCCATTGTTTCAGCATTTGATGTACCTTGTGGACTGTTACCGAGACAAATTTACAAACCGGTTTTGTGACAAAGTGGTTGGGTCATGTTGCAAATTCCATTGGTGTTTCAGCATTTCATTTGCCATGTGCACCAATATGGACGAATTTGGAACTGATTCGTTTAAAAACTGATCCGAACACTTGCTTGTTGGTGCTTGTCTGTGCTATGGACTGCAATCCCAGAGTCCAACTGATCCACATTGATCAGCGTTTGTATGCCTGGGTAGGAATGAACTGCAATCCCAGAGTCTAAGGTACCCCTAGTCCTTTTCAGTGGCACCTAACCCCCCCCCCCCCCCAACAGGAGGCAAAATGGGGGAAAAAAGCGCAAAAATAAAAACAATTGGGACTCAGTCACCCAAAAACAGCTCCGCAAAACTGAATTCTGCAGGAAAAATTCGCCAAAACAAAATAATTTCCCCCTATTTGGGGTGCTGTCGCAAAAATTTTGCATAAATAAGATTCAAAACACCCAACATAACAATTAGGTCTCCGCATAATTTATAGGATTGGCATGGTACTAGTGCTGGTGTTAAGAGTGAGCTTTCACCCTTGATGTGGTCAGATTATGCCCTCTTTGCAGTGTAATTTCTGGTGCCAAGGGAATGGCCCGCACCTCTTGAACAAATGAGTCCCCCAAACCCCTGCACACACAACCCTTGCAGCATTTCACTCGCAACCAGACAGCTCACAGTTTGCCCTCTTCCTCAATGCATGGGCCTGCGATAAGGTATGATCTGATTAGGCTCAGAGGTCAGCCTGGTAACGGCTCACGGTTGTGGCTATGGGGTGTGGCCACATGCCTCCATTCCATACATTAGAAGCATATGTCTTGTAGCTGCTTACCGCACTCCTGACTGCTGCTATGGAATGCCAACAAATTGATCGCACGCTGCAGGTTACAGTGGTGTCAGAAAATATGCCCCCCCCCCGTTGTGTGCTTGTGGAGTACCCCTCCCCTTGGGGCGCCTGGCCCTGTTCATCTGTGAATCCTGCCGGCGCTGGTCAGAGAGCGAACGCCATTGCTGCGGTGGTGAGCTGGGAGACAAATAATTCACCCTGGTCCACAGAACTGCACTTTTCTTCCCACACTCCCGACAGAACGCAATCAAGAACAGCAGGTAACACAAAAGAGAAGTGTTTAATTTAGCAGTCTGCAGTGAGGAACAGGGTGAGTAGCAAGTGATGGGGCAGATTGTTTTAGCCTGCAGCTGCATGTGCACAGCAGAGGGCTGTCGTAAGAGAATGACATCCCTCTGTGTTTGTCTGCTAGGGATGTGTGCTGTCGGGTCGCGTCGAGTCATGTCGGGCTGTATTGGGTGCGCCGGTTGACTGACGACGGCAGGCACTGGCGGCAGACACTGGTAAGTGGGCACTTTGTTGAGGTACACGCACAATGGAGACCAGCAGTATTTTACGGCAGTCCCCTACTGTGTACATACAGCTGCAGGCAAACAAAGTCTGCCTGAGGGGTCTGCAGTGACGAATGGAGTGAGTAGCAAGTTCCCAGGCAGATTACCTGCTACTTACTCTGTGCCTCACTGCAGATTCCTAAATGGCCAGTGCTCTGTCTTTTGTGTGACCTCCTTTTCTTGCTTGAGATCTATCAGGAATGGGGGAGGAAAAGTGCAGTTTTGTGGGTCAGGGTGAAAGAGTAGCCTCGCTACTTTGTCAAGGGCAGCCCAGCTGCTTTTGCTCCGACTTTTGAAGCGGTTCATTCAGCCAACTCTGCAGCTGATGATTTCCACAAGGCCGAACATGTAGTGTCCTTGGCTAGTCCTGTGAAGCAGCCGGGCCATGTGTCATCTGGAGAGCTACATCCAGTCTGCAGTTCTGCCACCTGTTGCCACTGCCACTGCCACTGCCACTGCTACTGCCACTGCAACGTTCCACTCCCACTCTTTCACCCATTTTCAGTCCCACTTGCTCCCACTCCCACACCCTCCCAGGCTCTGCAAACATATGGGTCTTGTCCAAAGAGTGTCAGGGCTGTGGTAATCATGTGCATTACGATTCGGATTCGTCGAGCACATACAAAAAAGACGGCGCCCCATTCCATATCAGGTGGTCCTTCTCTCCCTTGTGTGTATGTTCCGTACCTAGCCCATCCCTCCCCAATTCCCTTCAGCCCAAGCCTCGGTGCTACAGCAACAGGACTGGAGGGTCGGCCCAGCAGGAATTCGGCCTGGAGGAAATGCGTTCGAGAGGAGGTCCGTCATTGTCGTCATAGTCACCCTGGAGGCCAATTGGCGCAGCTGCTTCCTTTCGTCTTTCGTGTCCAGGAACCAGTCTGACTGCTGAGGGTCAGAACCATGGGCGCGGGTGTGGGATAAACACAAGACCAAATCATATCCATCTGAGGTCCCATGAAGGACCCCGCTCGACCAAGCTACTGAAGATAAGGAGAAATGGGGAAAGGCCCTCCATGTTCAAAGTCAAAAAAATCCCGAGTTATGACAGTTTGTTCACATCCAGCAGACACACCCCTTGCTGGTGCATCCGTATGACATTTTGTGTCATAGGTCACCCCCTTGCCGATGGGTCCATACAACAATTGTGTGTTTTCGTGGTTACCTCGAAAGTAACCTATTTTGTGTGCAATCCGGATAATCTCCTTGCCGATCCATCCGTACGATGTTTTGTGCGAAGCGCTTTTCAGGAACCCTCTTCCATATCGGATTGGCATCTCATGCTCTCATGAAAATGTGAGATGGATATCTCTAAGGGACATTCAGAACATGCCAACGCGGAGCAAATTCGTGTTTTTTCAGGGTTCTCTCAATTTTTTGTCCAAAGCACCAAAATTTCATTCCGTAGGGGGGGGTATGTGTATGCTTTTCGAAATCTGTGAGAAAAGGCCGTTTCAGAAATGTATGGGTTGGGGGGGGATAGGTGACCATATTTTTGAGTACCGAGGCCGACCTTTTCGGCGTTTCAGGGTTTTCAGGCCTCAGGCTGCTCCGCTCATGCGTGCAGGACACCAACTCACAGGTCTTCCCCTGGGTGCTCCGACATATTGTGGAGTTGGAGCAAAGTGGAAGGAGGTAAATGGATGCATTTTGACGTGCTGAATCCATATATTGTGGTCTCATGTCCCAACTTGACAGCCTCTTTGAGAAATTCTGCCATCTTTGATTTCTTGCACTCTGGTGAGCTTGATGCTGCAAGTTGCACCAGGCATCACCCGGGTGTCAAAGGTAGTTATTGGTCAAAATCTTCAACATATTGGGGTCTTGAGGGGACCCATGTTGCACATGTCTTCTACACATCAAATGCAACAAATCCACCTGACTGACGTGACCCTCATATGCCCATATGTTGGAGTAATGGGGGTAGGGGTGCGGTGCAGTCTGTCTGAAACCGGACTAGAACAGGCAAAAAAAACCCAACCTGTCAACGGTAACGGCCATTTTTTGAAAAAATATGGTTCCGGACCCCCCCTGACCCATACATCTCCGAAAAGCCCTTTTCAAGGGCTTTCCGAATATACCCCACATACCCCTACCTACGGGACACTCAGTGAGCACAAATCAGGCAACAATGGCACCGACCCCTGAAAACGCTCCGTGTTGGCATAATCGGCACCGTCCCTTAGAGATATACGGGCCAGAGGGTTTCTATGATGCAAACAAACTGTTTTGTGGTCACATTGGCCTTTTTTGAAGGGGCTCCAGAACATACCCATTTCCAACCACCAGCAAGCAACCACAGGTGAAAAATCAGTTGAACAAGGGGTGCAGGTTATTGCTTTAGTGGTCTGTCGACGCTCCCCCCCCCCACCCCCCTGGGGGTGGGTAAGTGGGTGGGTGAGCAGAGAGGTGGATGGGTGGGTTGACTCCAAAATTTGGCTTTTTTTGCCAACAGTCATGGAACAAACCCAGTTTGGGAAAGCTCGGCTGCATGGGGTCGCACACACGGATGAGGGCAGTGGAGGGTTGGCAGTGGGGGTATCGAACCCGGGTTTTGAAAACAAGAGGCAGGAGAATCCCCGGTCGCCGTTACCAAGTTGGGGATTCGTGTCCTCCAGGGACCGAAAGGGAAGGAACGGAAGCAGTGCGTGGGTGCTACCCATGCGCTTTTTGCAGGAATCGGTTTGCACCTTGCTGGCCCTAGTGCTCCAACATGTCGGCACTCCAGCCAAAATTGCAAACGGAAAATTGTGCAGTTTGCTACGGGGAATTCAAACATGCAAGAGTGGGCCCTCCACAAAAAGATAAGGTTGGAAACATATCTGATAATTGCATTGTCACAAATAGTGAACCATTAACGAGGGCAACCCACATACACACCATGAAGGACCCTGCCCCAAGGGGGCCCAGGGCCCAGCCAGCCCTTCACAGGGTTAGTGACTCTGCCACTGTGTACATATTTTGGGAGGCCATTCCCAAAATGTCATCATGGGAGCATGTTGTAGGACTTTCAATTATCATAAAGACAACATGCGGTCATCACAATGCAGGCCTGAGCCTGTCAGATGGGTGTGGACCATGACAGGGCAATAATCTTGACAGATCGGCGAAGTGGAACCTCTTTGGTAAACAAGGTGATTGATAGCGTATGTTTGCACAGCACACCCATGCCCATCCACCCTGTCACCAATATGAGTGTTGCCCTGCAGATGGTGACAAAAGGAAGGTAGTTGGGAGCCACACTTCGGTTTAAGGTAGTTTGTGCCCCCTCAGTGACGCCACGCCCCCTTAGGTAGGAGTCATGTCCTACTATCCCACACACCGAATGCACACAAAGGGAAACACACAGAGCCATCAACACTAACAAGATCTTGTATCCAAAAGGGAATGACTGATTTGGCAAACCCATTATCTGAGATTCACATTCCCAATCTTGCAGTAGCTTGAGGCATTCATGCCAAACAAAGCCCGACCCAGAAAAGCCAGAAAGTCGCAATTTGGCGTATATGAGTGTTTCCGCTGAGGGTGTTCCGTCCAGAAAACGGGTTTCAAACTATTCGGCACACAAAGCTCTCCCAAAAATTTAGCGCGCACACCACACAACGTGCACAAAAGCAGGAAATGGATTATATATTTATTGTATCAGATGCTGGTCAGCATGGGAGTGCCATGTTTATGGAATGCATTGCGTTCTAGCACAATTTGCACCATGCATCATGGCATGTGCCCCACAATGGCAGCCACACTGAATGGTGCAGTGAATGGTCTGTTGACCGCTGGCAACATGCTTGTGTAGAAGCAATAGTGTCATCACAGCTTGAATACACAGACCCCCGCCCCCGCCACCATGTTACAGATGCGAGAGGTTGGGTCTAACGAGATATGACATATCTGTCCGTTTGTTGACTGCCTGTGTCTCTAGCATTGTGGCTGTTTGTAACGTTTTACACCACTTGATGTGTGTATGATGTCTTTTGTATGTGAGTTGTTTCCTTCTATGTCACGCACAGAGGTCTTTGCTGTGTGCAAAAGGCGCTTAGGGTTGTTCTTCGACCCTTGACAAGCCCATTTTTCTTGTGGCTCTGCATGTCTTTTCCTGTGCTAACGACGTCACCACTGCACACACACAGGGGAGGGTGGGTGGCTAGGTGGTTGGATGGCCAAAACCCTTTCACCACGGAGCAATGGCCTAAAGGGGTGCCCCCTCACCACATGCCACCCCCCCTAGGCCCAAATGAAATTCCAGTTTATCCTATATGCTTTCTCAGGTAGACCAGTATTGTGTCCCCAAAAAAATTTAACTTGCTAGACACTCAAACTGCCCCATCTTCCAACCCCAAGCCCAAGCCCAAGGTGAGCAATGCCCATGTTTAGAATGTGATTGATAGGTACAAGGATGCTTACTTTGAATGGCTTATAGCTAGACGGCCAAGGAGGGCATGGCAGTTTTGCTAACCATGCTACCGACAATATTGGCAGGCAAGGTTTAAAATTTGCCGGGTATATAGAGGGAGTTGCACGGACAGTGCGCGCACGGTGCGCGCCCCGTGCGGCAACACCCTCAGACAAACCAATATTGGAGGCAGGGCGACAATACCACTAGGTAGGCTATTGGTCTACCCCGGAAATTGCTTTCCATATGTCAGGCAAGGCAGCCTATTTGGACACACAAATGCTGGCCCGCACACCACTCAATGCCGGTCATATGCCATATGCCGAGTCAACATGCCCCATCCCTCCTGGCCATGGCACCAAGCATGCCCATATATTCCATGCACACCCGCCAATATTCCCCCAGTGTATTGACACCAAAGTGGTGGTGTGAGCAACAAATATTCCAAAGTGATGATTCACTGAATGCTAACATACCTAGGTACATGTGGTACAATCCCTACACCCCTTGTAGCCTAGACAAAGTGTAGCTGGCGCAAGGTGTATACATGCAGTGTTGCCACATCATATTCTGTGACCTGGGTTAGCTTGGACAAGGAGGAGGTTATTTCATACGGGGATACGAAAAGAAATTCCGCAGGGGGCACCAAGGAACTTGGGAAAGCATGGTGCAGGGAGGGGTTAGCGAAATCAGCACAACAAGTGCAGGCGTCTTACGGTGCATGGCATGAGCACTTCTGCATCTAGCAAGGCGCATTGTTGTGTGGGATGTGAAAACATTGAGGAAAGTGATTCTGTATGTCACGGGCAGAATCCCTGCAGAGTGTTTGCAGTGGAGTTTCCAAACGACTGCCTTCAACTGCTTTTCGCTAAAAAATCTCTGTGCCACGGAGTATGACAAACACTTCATTAGAATAGTCTTAATTGTTTGATTTGAAAGGTATCATTTGCATGAACAGCATTTCCAGTTTTTCCCGATTTTCGATGGCCCCTTCCCCTCAGTTGCACCCCCACACCTTGAATGATACGTTTGGGTGTGATTTGCAGCCTATCTCTGTCTGAATTGCTGCTGTAGGTATGGCACAGGGGCTGCAAGTGGTTTCATGAGCAGCGACGACATGATGGTCGCCGGCCTGAAGGTCAAGGACGTCAAATTTGCTGAGATCACTTCCGAACCAGATCCAACCTTTACCACCGCTCTCTTTGATGGTCTTGTAGGTGTGGCTGTCAACATGAATATCAATCGCCACTGAAATCCACGTGTGCGTAACAGGAATCTTTTTGCAACCTGGTGTTTCTAGTGAAAATCTCCATAAATATCGGCCTGAGAATGGGGGCTCAGGTTCCTATTTCAGGGCTGCTATGAAGGGCTGATATTATTGCATCCATCCTGGCAATGTGCCCAGGAGTGAGGGGTTGCTTTTGCGGGCAGCCTGCTGGAGCTGGGGGACTGGTGTTGCATGCACCCTTCCAAGCTGGAGCTAGCTTTGTATGGGGGCGCTGATGCTGCATGCACATGGGAATTGCAAATCTGGGGGCGCTTGAAATCGATCGCTGGAACGCCGTTCAAGCTCACGCTTCTCCCTTTCACAGGACTGGCGTTCCCATCCATCTCCGTTGGTGGCGTAACCCCGCTATTCACTGAAATGCTGCACCAAAAGGTGGTTGCGGCCCCTGTATTCAGCTTCTGGATGTGCGAGGCGCGACTGCCAGTGCCTTCGAAAGTCGACGATACTCTACCCACAGACGACAACAACGCGAACGGCATGCCGCAGGAGCTTCCCAAACCGGTCGCTGGGGGCATGCTCACATTCGGGGGCTATGATCCCGCACAGTTTGAGGGCCCCTTGCACTACATTCCCTTGACAAACACCACATATTGGGAAGTATGCGGGCGTCTGTGCTTGTCAGGCGTGCACAGACGGCAGGGCTGTCCATAAGGAACCGGGTTTGTTTTCCCGCTAAGGGTTGCCGGCCCACCACCCATTTAACTGCCAACCGCCAGTGATTGATCGCCCATCCTGACTGACGCACAGCTGCTGACAACACGACCAGTTTCAGAAACCCCAATTGTCGTCACTGATTCGGTGTCTGTTGTTCTGCGGTTCACCACCCCTCAACACCATCGAGACATGGATTCATGGAATCAAAAACAAGTGAAAACAGGCGAGTGTGCCCCTGTGGTCAGGAGTGTATCTTGCCCCCAAGAGTGTGATAGGGACCGGCCTTGGCCTTCGGGCTTTTGGCCCGGCCGTCCAGAGACGAACTGGCGCCTGCACTGTTACTTGTATATTGTGCAGACCCATACGTGCCATCCACTGACATACTGGAGGGTTTTTGCACGGCATAAGATTCCAAAGCTCAGCAGTCCATACCCCTCCAATGGATATGATGGGCATGGAATTGGCGAAATGGATGATAAAGAGACGAACGTAGGGACAATCAAAGTGGTTACATAAGCCCTGCGGTATCTGGGACTCCACAAAGCGAGGAGGCAGCAAGGTGGCTGCATCCTGCCGTATCGGGCTCCCCAAAGGTAGGACGACTCACATGGCTACATAACCCCTGCCCTATCGGGGTCCCCAAGGCGGGGAAGTCTTGATAGCGCTGGTTTGGGGCATTTCGGCCAAAAGAAGATGCCTGGCACGCGTCCAGCATGGTGGCCCCCCCTTCCCCCTTGAGGACTGGGCTCTAGTCTCAACCATGTCCACAGCACCCACTCCGGCGATGGCTGCACACGCATTACATCCCGGCCTCCACACTGCCTCACGATAATGGTTTTTGGGGGGGGGGGTTCTCTGGAGGGGTAATGAGCCCCTCCAGAGTGTGTGTGGGGCGGGGGGAGGGGGGCAGGTCGCTGGCTCAATGTATGACAACCGTTGACCAGGGAATTGTGGCACAGAAGAAGTTTTCGTCGTCAAAAATGATCAAAAATTACTCGTGGCATCCCAGACAATCGCTGACATTTCCGGACTGCCTCGTCGGGCAAATCCAAAAGTTGCCATTTTCATTTTTGTGCCAAAAGTTGCCATTTTCATTTTTGTGAAATTGGGGGTTCGGGGTCACCTCTGGGCCATCTTGGGGTGCTTAAAGGGGGTCCGGTCCAGTGACCCCCTTTTTTTTGGGGGGGGGGGCTGGCTCAACACCACATGGCCCTGTGGGACACGATTTCTTCCCCTCCGCGATCGCACCTGTACATTCCTGACTTGACGTAGCCATCTCTTCTTGGGAGATGGCTTCGGTTTCAGTGGGTCACGGGGCACTTGTGGACTTTGTTGCCTGTGCCTCAGGGAATAGGCTCAGAGGGCCCAGACAAGTCCCACCACCGCAGCCCAAACCAACATCTGCCGATGGTTTCCTTGCGCAGGTCGAACTGGAAGAGATTCGTCTTGGGGGAGATCGTGTATTCGCCCGGAAGACGTCTGCAGTCATCGACTCCGGGACCTCATTGATTATTCTGCACGAGGTCAAGCTCAGACAGTCTTGACAGTCTGCGTGCGGTTGATGGCAGCATTCCTGTGAGTGCACTGGCTACCCCAACCCGCTGTGCTGCCCTCTCACACCAGCTTCTGTGGCACATCCAAGGCACGAGTGCGCGGCAAACAAACCACACGCGCTATCCCCCCAGCCCCCGAGTCTGTCAAGATGCTTTCAATTGGGGGTTGCGTTTGGACTGAGTCTGGCAACTCCCCCCCTCCCCGGTGTTGCCCCGGCGCACTGGAAACAAGAGGTAGTGGAAGGCAGGAGAGGGAGGACCGTTGTAGCTAGTCCAGAAGGAACCCCCGGACGTAGATATTTCTCCACGGCCCCATTACCCTGCTACAACATTCCCAGCCCTCAGCGCCCCTTTGCTTTGGGTTCCGGGATCGTGACCGGGATTGTGCACATGACTCCAAAAGAACCAACGCCGAAATAGAAGACACGAGGAAATTCCCCAATACAAATTTCCAAAACATTTGAGCCAAACCATTTCTCATCGAATCAAGCCCCCGCCCCCCCTCTCAATTCCCATTCGTTCCATTGCGTGCCCATATTTGTTGTGCCTTTTCTGTGCTGTTCTCATGAGGGTAACACGGTTCCCCAAGTCATAAGCAACCGACTGGCTTGGCACCAATGCCCAATTTGTGACCGATGCAGCACCACCACATGGACCCCCTCAAGGCTGCATGCACGAACTGTGTGCGTGTTGATGCGGGTGGTGCACACCACTGTACCTGTGACAGATTTTCTGCAGATGAAGTGCAACCTGTTGACTCTGTGGTACAAATTGCGGTGCTCGTCATTCGATGCTCCCTGCACTTTGTAACTCCGGGTGAACGGCACCGCCGGCGTAGACGAACCCCCCGGCCATGGGGATAACAGCAGAAGAACAGACGAAACGAGTCCAAGGAAGCCACGGGTTACCGTCCAGGGCCCATGATCCATGTAAAAGACGCGATATCGCGCAGTAAGTACACTCGGTTGCCGAGGCAGGGCTCAGAAATGGGCTCCTGTGACCGGATTTTGGCTACATCGACACAAAACAAAAGCAAGTTCTGTAGAAAATCAACGAATGTTTCCGTGTCCTGACGAGTTCCCGCTTGACTACAGGAAAACTGAAAACGCCATCCCCCCAAAAAACTCACAGCCAAGGCAGATTGTTCCGTTTAGTGTGTCGCAGGTACAGTGATGTGCTTCACCCTCATCAACACGCACATGTGTGCTGCACGCTCCAGGGATTCCATGTGCCGCATTGGTAGAGTAGTGAAAAGCGCCCTTTAAGCTTCACAGTAGGGCCATGACTTAATATGAAGCCTTCTGGCAGGGGAGTGAACATGATGGGGGCAGAATGCTTGAGGGGAGTGCAAACCCATGTCTAGGCATCGAAAGGAGGCGTTGGGCTTGCGAGGACCCAGGGATGTAAACATGCCCAAGATGCAGGGGGGAAACCCTGGCCACTCATGTCCAATGAAGGAAGAACTGATTTCCCACTGTGGTATTTCCTAGTTCACATTTGTGGTGTAGTGGCCGGTATCAGGCACCTGTGTGGTATGGGGACGACAGCCCACCTACAGTCCTCAGGGGAGGTGGATTGGGGTCAACTAGGCAAGGCAATCAATGAGCCAGCCAACGTACAATTGGCTCCGGTACGGGTGGTTGTGCCAGATCGTCGGGCCTTTCTGGGTAGTTTGCCCAGTGGCACTCTGTGCCCACAGGTTTGCTAGGGCGCTGACCAGTCACAGGAAATGGTGTTGCAAGCCAGCAGCAACATACACCAGTGATCTCCCCTGCGGCTCAATTCACAGTCAGGCCATCAAGCACACATGAAGTGAGCTGCACAGCCCCTGCCTAAGTGTTCGTGTGCACAGGGAGGCTGAGAATTGAACAGGGTTCGAGGATGACCCTAAAAGGCCCTCACAGCACGCAAAGCCTGCTGTTGTGATCAGGAAAGCGCAAAAAACGTGGCCCTGGGAAGCAACAGCCTTAGAAAGTGTGTTCCCTCCACCAGCAGCACTCCTGGTGGCCATGGGCAGTGACCGGCTGGTGTACACTTCTAAAGAGTGCACACCGGAGCACAGATGTACCACACGTCAAGGGACGGTGGCCAGCTGAAAGGCAATGCCATGGGGCTAGTGAGGCACAGACTACCAGAGAGTGCGCGAAGATCAGCAGTGTTGGCAGAGGATTTGCACACAACAATCAGCGGGGAAAGATTTCCAGCACAGGTTGCACCTGGAGGAGCAGGAGGCCAAAGGAAATACGTGGCAATGGTGTGAGTAGTAGGAAAATATTCCACGCTGACCCACCAACAGCACCCCACAAACAACTTCGATTCACAAGCACGTCACACAGAAGGCAAGGCACAAAACACTGGTTGCACTATATGGTAACCAACCAGCCTTTATGGATCCCAACCCCCCTCTCTCCCTCCCCTCCCCCCTGTGGCCCCCCCTGGCGGCAGCCTATCGCCCGACCCTGCCCTGGCAACCTCCCTGCCTGCCCACTGCTGCCCCTTACACATGTTCCTTGGCACCCGGTGCCTTGATGCCCCATTTGAGACGTTCTTCGGTCAGAAAAGGCTGCCACACCCACTGAACAATGGGGTGCACCGGAAGGCCTTGTGCAGTCCAAGATCAAGCCACTAACAGACAGTCGAGCCAGTACCCCCGCTGCCCCGTGCCCCTGCCCTCGCCTGCGCCTACTGAACTCTGCTCCAACCAGGAGACCGCCCGGGACATCAACAAGCGCCTGGGGTGCGTGTCCCTGCCACATTTGGTGGGTGTGGGTGTCTGCATCTTCTTGGGATGCCCCGACCCTCGACGCATGCCCACAATCGACATCCAGCTCAACGGCAAGAATTTCCCGCTCGCGCCGCAGCAGTACATCCTGACGCAGACCCTCCCGTTCTCGGTGCCGCTGACCATCTGCATCTCCGGAATCTCCGGAATGCCGCTGCCGCGCTCCCTCGGGGTCATCCTCGGGGACGTCTTCATGCGGGCGTACTACACGGTGTTTGACTACGGGCACAAGCGTGTGGGACTCGCGCCGTCGCGGTCGAAGAAGTGCGAAGACGAGGCGTAGGCTGCGCGCTTGGGGGCCCAAAGCTCGGAAGTACAGCCGTTCCGGCCAAACAGAAGGGGGGGGGGGCTTTCGTCGCACAATTGGACCGTCAGGGGGTTGCTATCAGATTTAGTATTGGGAAACAAGTTCGCAGTGTCCCGCACGACAAAATGATATGCGCTGTCCGCCGTGCGCATTGTAAGTGCGTGGGCATGCGTGCGTGCGTGCGTGCGTCCGTGTGTGTGTGTGACCCGCATGCGCGTATGTGTGCGTGTGGTCCGAAGGCGAGGCGAAAGGCACCGTGTGCCCCGTTACGTTGCCCCGAAATCAATCCCGAGAGGTGGCAGTGAAGGGTCTCAAGGGAGCTGGCGGATAAGGTCAAGGGACACCCTCCGCCCTGATCTTAGTCAGTCCCTCCGGGTAGGCCTCCGTCGGGACGGGGGGAGTGGAGCCCAAGAAGACGCGGCAGTTCCTACCGATTCAGTGTAAGTAAGGCTGTGGGGTTGTTGTAAAAGCTGGAGGCGGCCTCTGTGCGGCATCGAGGTCTTGTCGTCTTGTCTGTGGCCGGACGAGCTCCATGCACTCAGTGCCCCGACGTGTTGCCATGTCTCTCTTGCTGCTCTAGTGCGTTTCCTCACCGCGCCGTGTGGGTGCAGGTGTGGAGGCGGGGGTGATGTGGCACGCTTGATTTCCGTGTCAACGAAATGCAGTTGCGCTTGTCCCACTTGTCCTGAACAATGGTAGCGGCAATTGGTCGGGCTAAATTCGACATCAGATGCCCGCGTTGGGGCCCTACTCGCACGGCCCACGACAGCTGCTCAGCAGGTAAACCCAAGCCAAAGGGCGACTGCCCGTCCATCAAGGCCACTACATTTCTGTTGCTGGCTTCAGCGCCACCGCGACACCAGCACACAGCGCGTACACCGCCACCTGCACCGACGAACCCACGCCACATTCAAAACGACCCGTCCCGTCTGTGGGGCGGGCAGTAGACGGCAGGTGGAAACCAACCGATGGTATCTCAAGTGAACGGCTGAAACTCAGTGCGGCTGATGCGGATGATTCTGCAGCGGCCGCCGGCATTGGGAACTGGTGGATTACTGACGTGGCTGAAATGCCTCGACCCCATTCCAAACAGAAAACGTACCACAAAAAAGGGGGAGTCCGGTCCGCAAAGGTCGCTGCCGTCGGAACGCTCCCACCGTCATCTACACAGCGCCGCCCCTTCAGGCTGATACTGCCGGACGCCGGCTACGGAAAGCCAAACAATTCCTCGCGCACCTGGGGGTGCAACCATGGCTCAACCACCGGTTCCCCACTATACTTGAGACCCCAGCACCCACTCCTGCCAGTTGATTTAGTCCTGGAATCTGGAAGATTATATTTATATTTATTGATTTTCACAGCACTCCAGTCGTTTGTATACAGTGTCTTCCTGATTCCAAATGTACATGAACCCTGTTTTGTCAATTTAGTTCTGGATTCAGAAACCCGCTCCATGAGACCGTGGGAGGCTACTGAATTAGGGGTGGCTCCGGGTCGTTGAAGCGAAGCCGGTGAATTTGAAAAGCTGCTCAGTCCTGGGGTTATCGGTGTGCCACCAGCACCACCACCACCACCACCACCACCACCACCACCACCACCACCACCACCACCACCACCACCACCACCACGTCCCGGTTTGGGGCCCTGGCCAACGCTGGCGAGGACGTGAGTAGACAAGTGCAGTCACCCCGATGACGGCCGGCAGCACACCCCAAACCACACGCCAAATGGCATCCCCTGCCAAACGATGCACCACCGTCACCACCACCCCACCACCATGGTAATGGGGTGGGGCAAAAGTTTTTATGGGGCAATTGTGTGCCACAAGAGATGTCAGGCAACCTCTTTTCTGCCCAACAATGTCAAGAAGTCATCTTCTCATCCCAAGCCTAAGCCCAGGGCTGACCCCGGGCTGACGGTGGCAATGTGCACTGTGTGAAATATGACAATATTGCGTACTCCAAATGGCTTTCATTCTGCATCATCGAAATGATATGCACTGATCTTGCTTGCTCGGAAGAAGGGACACCGTGCATGCTGTGGCTCACAGTTCAGGTTTCAACCCCCGCGCGCGCGATACCGCTTGTCCAAGATACAGGGGGTGCATGGACCGTATGGATTTGGGACCGAGGCGTATCTTGGACAAAGGGTGGGGTGTGTGTGTGGGCGGTTGGTACCTTGTAGTTGGTCTTGCTGGCACAGGAATCTGGTGTCTCACGCCATGTACCCGATTCACTCGTACCATCCACCCATCCACCACAACGCCTTTGTCAGGGACGGGACCCAAGGAAAAGCAACACACGGCCCTCGTTGTGGCCTGGGCATTCTTGCGGGGCACGGGTGTGATCTCGCAGGCATGGGGCAGCGCATGCTGAGGGTGCCGGGGGGCCGGTGAGGCGGTTTGGTTACGTTTTCAGCAGTGTTTCTCGCTGTAAGCCGAATGGTGGCTGCCACTGTAATCCCCCACCGGCCCCTGTCGCTGGATTTGCCCACCTGCCGTACTGGAGTACTGTAGTCACCGGCTGCTCATGCCAAGCAGTGCACTGTCAAGCACGGCATCCTGTACTGCAAAGACCTATGCTGCACGCGAGGGGTCAGTGGGCGCTGGGTGCGCGTGGCACTCGGGGTGGTCACCCCCCCTTGTGGCCTGCTCGTACGCACAGCCACCATTTGCTCTGGCGCCCTCCTGAGTATTTGGAGCTGGGCTCGCTGTATGCCTGCATCACTCAGGCACGCGTCGGCCGACTGCGCGAGTACGTGCACGCGCGTACCCCGGGTAACACCCGCCGCAGAGCCCGATGCAAAGATGCATCTCCTCCGTGGTGTGGCCCTGAGACTCTGCGAACCCTGGGCCGCAAGTAGCAGGCTTGCGTGCTGGTTTGCAGGCTCCCACGGAATTAGGACGAGTGACCCATTGCTAGGGAGACGGAGACGGAGACGTAGCAGGCGACGGGAAGGGTTCCATTCGCATAATGATCGAAGCCTCAAAGGGGGGGGCAGCTCTTTGGGTTGTCCTCCTGCTTCTAACCTGATCCTCCTCCCCTGTATCCTCAACCCTTAGGCCCCTGGGGGTCAGTGGTCCTTGGGCAATGTTGGAGGCAGAGAGGTTGGACTGGCTGCTTCAGGCCACAAGCACCTGTGAATGCTTTGGCCAATGTGTTGAATTAACGACGAAAGATCGATGGGATTTTCAGAAGCTTCTTCCAAAATCCCCGGATTTGCTGAGGTGCTGTGGTTGAGTGATGTGAGTCTGCCATGTCAGCGTGTGTTTGTGTTTGTTTGTGTGTGTCTGTGTGTGTGTTGGGGGGGGGGGGGCAGCCATCCCCTCCCAACTCTCATAATGCTCTCGAAATGACCCGCTTTTTGATCTGGGGAGGCTGAACCCCTGGTTTTGAGTGCTGCGGGTCAAGGGAAGCGCCGGAGCCATGGCATGCATGAGCATATCGGTTGTTGTTGTGTGGTTCTCAGTGGGGTGACCGAACTTTGAACTGCTAAAAGCAACCCCAGATGAATCCGTAGCAAGCACTGAGAACAAGTCACCAACCCCCCACCCAACCCCCACTCCTTTATGTTTGCATACAGCAATGGGACACTACTGCGGAAGATGATGTGGACAGTGCAGAAAAAGGCAAAAGTGGTCACAAGGGAGGGCCACAACACCTGAGGAGCCTCTTGGGGCCCATTGACGTGGTGCAATGGTAAATGCTGCCTCCTCACATGTCACAGCACAGGCACCATATTGTGCAAGGATACAAAATGTGTAGCCTGCTCACCCTAGTAACAATTGATGGCTTGAGAAGGGGATGGTTGTATTGGGGCAGATTGCCACTAGGATGCTGCTGTGTGGATGCACATTGTACCAATATATGGAAATGTGCACCAGCAACAGCAACTGTCATTCCAATTAGAAACGGCCAAGCACTGCATCATCAATAGACGCACTATATTGTGCAAGAATCGATTACGACCAATTGAGAGGCCCCCCCGCTTTCCCTTCAGGTGGGCTCTTTAAGTAGGCAAGGACCACAACAACGGATCCAGCCCCCTGAATCTTATATCTTTGGCATCATGTGTAATTGATTCATGCAGCCCAAGTTGTTCCCGCACCCCTCTAGTAACATTGCAAAATTGATTTCCGTCTGCTGTTGTATTGGGATGCAGGATTGCCAACGCACACAAGTGTCGTGTGTGTGTGATACCTCTGATGAAGGGTACAGTAGTCATGGAGCTGCAGCCCAGCCCCCATCAAGCAGCCCTCTCAAGCATGCCCTTGCATGGGTGTGTGAATTCATGCGTCGTTGTACCCAAGCTAAACTTGGCATACGCAGGTCTACAGGTTTGTTTTTTCTGAGTTTGGTAGGTTCATTAGTCCGTCGGATTTGCATTTGTGCGTTTGCTGGTGAGGTAAGAATGTGGCCACTTCATTGGCCACAGGAAGTGTGCGTTCAGATTTCTGCACACACCATTATCCGTGAGCACATATATAAAAGATATGTGTGTTTGTATTTGTCTGCACACCCACACCTTGTCTGCACAAACACACCATGCGGGCGTCCCTCTTTAAAATTGTTTTTCCCTGCACACACACACACACACACACAGGTGCACACATGCATTTACGCATGCAGATGTGCAGGTACGACCCAGAAGGCCCAGCAGAGGTGCAGATGAACGGCATCAAGTTCGCTCATCACTGCATATGGACACATATGCATTTCACACACAGACACCCTCCCCTACGCACACACACACACACACACACACACAGCGAGCCTCTCGAGCCTCTCACAGCAGCTTCGGCAATACCCGTACCACCAACTGGTGGGACCCCTCCCCAGACCGGAAGACAAAGGGTTACTTCTTTTGCGTACCCCTAAGAAGGTGGAATGGCAGTGGGAAATGCCCTTTTTGGCGGACCTGCTACGCTGGCTGAGGGAACTGCACTGGGCCCCTGAACCAGGCACAGTGACGTTCTTGGAACTCGCACTGGACTTTGAGGAATTTGCGCAACGCACCCTCCCACACGCTCCACAGGCAAAATTTAAGGGCACCACCCTTTCACTGCAAGAGAGAGGCCGGGTCTTACGACTGGCAATGGCAAATGCGCAGCGCCTGGTCACCAAAGGCCATTTGCATCCAGCGCGTGTGGTCACACGCTGCAGCTCTTTAGTTCCTTTGGGGGGGCCGGCACTCTGCGGCATGAACTGCCGCCCCTATTTCACCTGCCGCAGTGCCATGAACATGCACGTTCAGCAGTTAGCGGCATACTGTGAGCGCACGTGGGCCACCAAGGTTGGTCTCAACAGAATACACAAACTGCGCCCGTACACACATAGGCCACGCAGAACAGCGCAGGAAGTGGAGGAGCATCGACTACAGCGTGCACTCCAGGGGAATCTGCAGTTGGGGCTGGCTCCGTCCTTGGAGCAGACCACTTCTGCCAAAGGGGGGGGGGGCTGCTCCTCCTTTGCAGCTGATTTCTTCCCTGTGATAGGGGATGGGAAGCTCCCACAGCGCCCCTACACCGGGACACGCAGGCACGCAAACACACACAGGGCGCCACCACCGGCGCCGCCGGCTGATCCGTCAAAGTGTGCCCAGCACTCTGCTGACGCATGCACGACCTGCAAGAGACTTCGGCGCACAGCTGAAGCATGCTGTGCGCTGGAACATCACGCTGATGACCACATAGCACGCAGACCGCAACTGCAACTGTGCCCACTGCATGGCCTGCCACCGTGCCCGAGGTGCACACTCAAGCAAAGGGGAGTGCGCCACTGCTGTCAGCGGGGACACCATAAAGTGTGCACCCCAGTGCCTGCGCGCCGGAAGCGCCCACTTGCTGCACATGCACAACTGCCCAACAAACGACCACGCCTGCAAGGGCCTGCACGTATCTCTACGGGTCTGCTGAGGTCCCCACACCAACCCCCCACCCCTCCAGCCCCCAAACGCAGGAGGCCGAAAACACCCCCCCCTCCGTCCCCACCAGCCCCAGTTCCACGGGGGCTGGAGGAGACCGTGGCCGAGGATGTCGCCCGCCCGCTTTTCGTGACGAGGCACGGGAGAGCAAACACTCTGGATACCTAGCCAGCAAAATACAGAGGTTCTGATTCCGCAGAAGGGAGGGAAACAACGTCACAAAGAGGCCTCAGCAGACCTGAGCCAAATGAGGCGTCCAGCCCAACGCTGCACAAGGATCCACCTCTAAAAGTACAGGTCACACACACACACACACACATGTTGCACACACCGACACAAGAAGTGCACACATAGTCACCCCCACACGCACACAAGCCACTGGGGGAAGGAAAATATTGATGCTGACATTCACTGGCTAAGACCAGTGGCACCATGGTTTAGTTGCCATTGCTCCAGACTGTGCAGAAATGACCCAAGGTGTTCTTGAATTCTCAGCCTTGTCTGATTTCGGTATTTCTGTTCATCGGTGTGATGTTTTGCGCCTGTTCGCAAAGAGTTCTGAAATGTTAAACAGGGGGTTGCATCGGCTTGTTCCAAAAATTTGTCCCATTCAGGACAATTTCTGATGCTGCATGTTCCAGGATTCTTTGACTTTTTCTGGGACAGATTGGTTGGCTGTGTGCTATGTATATCAATGCTTGTACCCTGCATTGGAATGCAGCCCTCGTTGCAAAAGTTACAGGGTCAACAAATCGGGGATATGTTCCATAGTGTGAATAGCACATCGTCGTGCAATGTTTATTTGGTGGGTGGTGCCTTTTTTTTGGGTGGATGCGATGCACCAGTACAACGGGTCCCTGAGTCACCCACTGCTACATCGTGGTGACAGTCTATGGTGGCAAGTTTCCTGATTTTTGTGATGTTGTCGTTCTGTCTTCCTTTTGTGCACGTTGCCTCACACAGCTGACATCTTTGTGCTGTGCTGCTGTACTGTATGTTTGTCATGCAGTTGTAATGATGGTTGTAGATGGGTCCACAAATTTGCATATGCAAGATGCCAGTATATGAGACGGGAGGGGAACAACATGCCTCGATTGATGCCTCGCTGCCCAAGGGCTATGCTCTTTAATACGCATTCCTTCCAATGCCAGTATCTGAGAAGAAGAGTGCGTTCCTTGGGAAAAAATTTGATTCACACAAGTCTTGCGGCTCTGGTGAATAGTCAAATCCCATCTCAGTTTCTGAAGGTTGGGATTAAAATTCCTGTAGAGCCACAATAGCCACTTTTGCAAAGTATTCAACATCCCCAATGAATGAGAGTTGGTGTTGTTCCCCAAATCATCTTCCAGGTTACCGGATGGCAAGTTATACATTCAATACCTCCCGAAATGAGCATACAAGGAAAGGGAATTCGAATTTGTGACCACTCTAAGCCATAGCAAATTGCTTTGGTGCAGCTTCTAGACAATCAAATTGTCAAGTTTGGCAGCATTGGTCTCTCAGAGACATTTTGGGGCACCACCAAATCATTTTCCAACGATCATTTTTGTTATTGGTTGCTCCAATTAATTCATAAAACCGGTTCCGAACTTTATTTGGGAGCTGGTGGCAATATCTAGCTATTCCCAAAGGTGGGTACATTATTGGTCACTGGGCACACTACTAGTACAACCATGTCAGATTCAGAAGGTTTCCACTAGTAATTCTTAATCGGAATTGGAAAAACTAAAAAAATTACCTCTTTCCCAAAAAAGTAGCCTCTGAGAACATGATCCGGAGTTTTTGAAGTTGCCTATTTGCGACACCATCTTCACACCAAAAAAGGAACTAGTCCTCTAGAAATTTGGGATGCTTGATGGCCACGGTAGCCACTTTTGTGTGTGGGCTCATGACTCTAGGTCGCCAATTGCGAGATCTTCCTACCCCCCCCCCCCCCGTTTTTCAGAGATACACTTGAACTATCAGCACCAGTTTTGTTCGCCCGCCAAATTGTTTGAAATAGAGAGACAAAATGTAGTATTTTGAAATCAATAGCTGCTTAAATTAAAAAATGTCACAGAAGTAAGTTAATATGCTGCCTGTGAAGTTTATCCTCACGCGCAGTCCTGAAATTGTGGCCAGTTCAGTAGGGATACCACCTTGCTGTGGGAGCCTGTGTTCGTTTTTGGGTGAATGGTTTGCTGTTTCAAAGTTTGTGGTGTTCAAGGTAGTACAGCAAATCAAAAACCATTTCTGAAAACACCTAGAAATTCAACAGATTTTCAACTGATCGGGTTTGTGAATGTAAGAATCGGAATTTTCACCGACACAGGTTTGCGAATCTTCCAGGACTCACCAATCCGCGAATCGAATCTTTTTGCAATGTGATGAATTCTTGTCTATGCCCCAAACGTCCAAGATTCGTAGCCTTTCTCGGGGTGTAACCTCCCACTGACGCTCTTGGCGATGGTGACAAGCTGTCTTGCTGTGTCAAGCTGCATCTTGATGACTTAGAGGGAACGTTGGCGCGCCGGGCGCGCGCCGGGCATCTTTTTGGACCCGTGCCCCTCTAGTGGCCTTTTATGGGGTGCACTAAGGGGGCGCACTTAGCACAGTGCAGCTATTTGGGCGCTTGGCTATACTAGAGACCCACACTTTGAGATACTAGGAGCATCATGGTGACTCCTAGCGTAGGTTTTGCCTTCTGATTTTGTCCCCTTTGTTGGGGACCCCCGAGAATGCAGGGGTGACGTAGCATTTCCGCCCTCTTTTGGGCCCCAACCTTCCGGTGCTATTGAGGAAACCGGGACAATCTTTGAATCCACGCTTTGTTGCGTGGCCCCTCAAGTCGGGGTTAGGGACTCACAATCCACGCTTTGTTGCGTGGCCCCTCGAGTTGGGGTTAGGGACTCACAATCCACGCTTTGTTGCGTGGCCCCTCGAGTTGGGGTGCGGTGCTTTCATGTCTCACACGGAATGTTCGGAGGTTGCCTGGCGGCAGAGTGTTGCCCGTGTTCGCGAATACCTTAACCATGTTGTTCAAGAGATTCGATGGGCAGAATTATGCGTCCCATGTTTACAAGGTGACTGTTGCCGTTGATATGTTGGGCAACATTATATGGATTTGCCCCTTGGCCCCCGGGACATCAGCAGATGTTTTGATTTGGGATGGGTATGGACCTTCTCGTACCCAAGGTGATTTCTTTGATTTCGAAGTTGGGGGCCATGATGGTGCTTATAAAGGCCGGATTCATGTCATTGTGCCATTCATTGGAAGAAAGAATGGCACTTTGACAGCCCGCCAACAATGTTACAATGATGTGCATGGGTGGTACAGGGCACGCATTGAGCAGCTGTTTGCTCGGTTGTGGCATTGGGGTTTGGTTAGGAACATCTGGCGTGGCGGCCCCAATGAGTTGCACCAGTCAGTCCGCATTTTGTTGCATTTCACACAGTTTTGCATCCGGAGGCAAATCCGTCACCCCCCCCACGGACCATGGGAGCATGTCCCGCCTCAGGTTTGGACTGACCAAAGCAACTCGGCCGCCACGCAAGATGAGGCAGAGGATGAGGCGGAAGTGTGTGTGTTGTGTTGCCAACGGCGCTCCACCGTCGCAGTTTGTGATGAGTGTAAGGAGCACTATTGTAATGAATGTATTGACACCCACACTTGTGGGACCAATGTTGTTTGTTAAGTACACTACAAATGACAGTTGGAGTGGTTGAATTCACAGATATTGCTTTATTTTGCAACGTGCTTTGTAGGGAAGGTGTGCAGTGCAATATGGTCTACTTGGGGGGCTTCTCCGTGAGAGGGTAAATCTGGGGCTGAAGTCGGGATAGTTAATAGAAAAGTAGCGCGCCGGGCGCGCGCCGGGCAAACATTCCCCCTTACATTGTTGGTCTACTCAGTTGCTGGCAACTGGCCGGAACTGATTTTGGCAACAGGCACGCGCGGCCCGACGCGCAAAAATGTTTGCGCCCGCTGGGAACAAATTTGCGTGGATTTGGCTTGCTTGATAATGAGGGAAAAAGTAGGTTTATGGGTCAAGCTGGGGTGATCCCCACGGTATACCCCATTGTCGCTTTTTGGTTTCTTGTATTTTTCTTTGTTGATGATTTTGCTTCTGTATATCCTTTTCGCAACTGTTTGTGGCCACCCAATTTGTCACAAGTTGCATCGTCACGCACCTTCATGGCATTGCATTTACGATTGGGGGGCCACATGAACACGACACCGGATATTTTGTGTTGGTGCTTGTCTCAAATTGTGGCATGCAGGGCGATTTCTGGTGTCTTCCAGATCTTTGATTTCTCTTTCTCCAATTGCCACACCTGAGAGCAGCTGGTTTCATCCCTTTGGCAGTTTGCTCAGCAATGCTCTTGAGTATGCTCAGTTTTTTGGAATGGAATGCTGGCTTTTCTAGAGCATGTCGCACAGGGTTCCATTTATCCTCCTGCCCACCAACGCTATGATTCAAGAATGCTTCAACGGGTGTCCGTCCAACAGATTGAAAATGGCATGTTGTCAACTCGGTATAACTTCACCCAAAGAAATCCCAAAAAATTTTGTCACCCCACCCCTTGGAAGGCTCCGTGGAAGCTGAAGGTTTTTTATCCGGGGAGCAGAAGCAATGTTTTACGGATTTTGGAGTCAGGCTCCATTGCGGAGTTTCTTCCATCTTGACCCTGAAGAAGTTATGGCAAGTGGTCCACGCTGTAGTATGACCCCAAAACGACACCCGACTGCTTGTACTGCAAGTGTGATTCCGCATTCTAGTGAGCCTCATATCTCATATGACGGAAATGCTACCATAGAAATATATGCTGACACGCCGTTTTGAAGTATTTACATCTTGTCCCGTTGTCATGATTGTTGTTGTCATTTGGGGCCTTTCTGTGAGAGTGTGTGAGGGTCTATCTTGGGGCTGAATGCCGCGAAGTAACCCGAAAGGGTCCACACCGTGCCCTCACCGTGCACCCGTCCCTTGGGTGTTGTCAATCATCTCTTAGACGCCATGGATTATTCCTTGGCAGTTGAGAGGGACCTCCTAAATTGCTCCATTTGTTGCCTTGTAACGTGCGTAGACCACGAGTGTTTCATTGATGTATACAGACTCAAACCGTCGAAGTCACGGTTGCCTTTATCGATCATGATGGTCGTTGCGCCCGCACCGGCCGCCCTTGGGGTCCCCCCAGGGACCCCACGTTTCGGGGGAGCTCTTCGAAAGGAGGTGGACTTCAACAAACCAAAGGAGGGTCACCAAGAAAAGGTAGGTTGGACACAATTTTGGCGGATAGACTGTTGGTAGCAGCGAATGTTCGATGCGAATACTTTGAATTTCATGTTGTAGTTAGATTTCTTAATGGGTAGCATTTGACCGCGACCACGCAAAATGGTGCTGAATGTCACGTGCACTTCACACATTGCCCGGCACGCTTAGATTGTTTGCCCCGAGTGTCCCTTGTATGCGGAAAGACTACGGCGCGTAACCAGCGAAAGAGATGCGATTCGAGCTTTGCTTGCACACCGCGAGGATCTAATAGAGCGGCTGACACGCTCACAGAAACAACCGGTATGTTAATCGTTGCCCTGTTGTACGTTTGCATATCTTTTCGTCATTCGCCAAAACAAATATTCCTCATATCTCTCGGGGACATTCGGTATGCGCCAACACGGTGGGTTTTGGCACTTTTCCTGGGTTTTGTGAACTTTTGGTCCAATGCGCCAAAATTTCGTCCCTTTGGGGGGTATGTGTATACGTTTTGGAATCTGTGAGAAAAGGCCGTTTCAGAAATGCATGGGTTGGGGGGGGGTAGATGGTCACATTTTTGAGCAAATGGAGCTGCAAATTGGACGATGCACAAGACGGAGCAATGCTGGAGGGACCACTGATTATTCTGAATCCGAATCATCCTCATTGTTGCCCCCTTCCACATGGGCAGGGACCCCATTGGGGCACACATCCCCATGCTTGTGAATTAGAACATATTTTTTCAGTTTTTCCCAATCCTGCAGCCTGCGTGCCTTGACTGGCACCCACCCCAAATTGGCTTGCAAAAGAAGCGGCCTCTGCGGTGGACAGAATTTGGTGGCCCTCATGCGTGCATGCAGGTTGCTGCGAACCGGCCGTACGGGGCTTTTTTGCCTGGCTGCCAGGCCGGTGCCGAGCCACCATGTCTGTTTCAAATATGGCCCCGAACCGCCCACATACGACAACCAAGACTGTTGAAATGGTCCACGCCACGCGGGATTATTCCATAGGGGACATTTCTCTCCATGCACGCGATTCATTTCGTGGAACCAGAAGCCTCTTTTTCCTTTGCACATGTGTTGAGTTGGTGCTTGTTACTCTGTGACGTAATTATCTCCTGTCTCTCTTTTCAATTCCTTTTAACAGTCAAAACACACAACGTCATGGATGCCGCATTCGTTGTGCCCACTCTTTCAATACAAGGCGCTAGTACAGAGTCATTGCTAGGGTTCAAACATGCTTGGCTTCGTCTGTGTCGAGTTGGTCACGGGGGTCGCCACCACCACCACTCATCACTTCTCCTTCGCAGCTCTCATGTGACCTTTCACGTGAGTGGGTCATACTGTGGTAAAAATGTTTGTTTCCCTTGCCCTCCCTGGTACATTTTCGCACTTGAGCTTCCTTTGAACACGAGCATATCGGAAGTAAGCAATTGCTAACCCTTCTTTAAATGTCATGTCCCATGGCGTTTTGCCCCTCTCTTCGTGATACTAGACACCGTCGAAGGAGAAGGATGCAATCATTGCAGACTTGAAAGCCCACATTCGTGAGATTGAATCGGAAGGTGACGGCAAATACCGGCACATAGTTGAAGAGAAGCGCAAGTTGTTGATGCAAGTGGAACGACTCGAGCAACAACTTCGGGAGCGTGGTGAGCAATTGGCGTATATGGTGAAAGAATTGCAAGCCGCACAACCGGAACGAGCAAAGGTGCGTTTTGTTCGTGTGTTTTCCAAAGCAATACTCTGCACCACATGCACGTCCCAAGACATCTTGTGACACGTTCACATTTTCATCTGTTTCGGTCGGTCGAATTCACGCAGCTCGTGTCCCATACTGAAATGAAACCCCAAAATTGGCTTTTGCACGCGTCGCGTGGATCGCAATGAAACCCATCCGTATTGCACGATGTGAAGCAACGAAGCGCATGCACAAAGGGAACTAGGTTATGGGGGGGACGGGGTTGCAGAACCGGGTTGAAGGTGCACCATCCCATCCGCCATCCGTAAATCACTTTGTGTTGTTGTCCTGTAGGTTAGGTTCCGTTGACACTATTGAGCCCTTGCTCGTTTTGCTTTGCATTGTGCACACATTGACTGTCAACGTTGGGGTTTGTAATTGTATTGGTTATGAATTCAAAACCATGTGGCAAAAAAACATCCATAATAACCGGTGATGCCATTCATCCAAGTGAACCAAATCTTCTCCATGAAACGTCGCTGAAAGCGAACCAAGTGAATTGATGCGCTGTGCGATGACAAGTGCTACCACTCCTTCGTCACTTCACATGTTCATTTCCCAAGACCAGTAGTGTTTCTGGCCGCGGCACCATGGATTGTCGGTGGCACCAATTTGCACGATTTATGGGTCTATGTTTACTCTTTGGATTGTTCGTGGCAAGCGGATTGCATCGGGTACAATGGGCTCAACGTGATGGATCATCATTTTTGTGTTGATATGGGGTCAAAGTTCGATCGAGAAATGCCCTTTGAAGGGGTCAGATCAAAAATGACTAGAAATGGCCACCAAATAGTTGGAAGCCCATTTTTTTTCCTTGGCCAAAGAGCTGGAAAAGCGAAATGTGGTCAAATTAGCTAACATCCATGCTAGGCTTGACCCCCCCCCCCCCCCAAAGTATCCCCAACTAGAGCAATGGTTGGCCGACTTATTCAGAAAATTACAAAAGACTCATTGTGAATGGCCAGATTGCGCAAAACTGAATGGGGCCCTCCGGTGTTGTGAGCCCACAATGTAGTGCCTCGGATAATTGGCCATCTGTATGGGTGTGGGCACAGAGGGGTGAGGGGGTAGGGGTTGGCAAAAGTTTTGCGGTTTGCATTGCAAACATGAAAGGTATCAAACAAAAGGAATGCGTCTACAAGTGCAAAAAAGTGCGTTGGCTTGGAGCAAAAGGGCAAAAGAACACATCTCGTATCATGGCTGGCGTACAGACTCAGGTCTTGACACCCCCCCACCCCACCCCGCCCTACCCCACCCCCGTGGGAGGTCCAAAGTGTTGAGGACGTCTGGACCACATTTGGGCCAAACCTGGCGCCAAAGGCGCTGTAAAATTGTTTTGGCATACAGTTGGGGGTAAAAATTGATTTCACCCGTTGTGTGTATGCTCAAAATATTCAGAACTTTGTGGGGAATTCAAATATGCATGAAAAACAAGAAAAGTTTTCCCCCCTACCTTCCCCCCAGCCCCCCCCCCCAAATCTGGCTGCTGGGACTGGACCCCCGTGGGTAGATTTTTTTTCTTTTGAAAAATTCACATACGTGTGTTCAAAATGATCAGCGCGATGAGGGGATCATTTTGAGGCACCCCCTTGAAATCCCCCCCCCCCCCCCGGGAGGGAGACCGTCACTTCACTGTTTTGCTAGGCAATATCTATTGCGGTAGGTTGTGTTCCCCATCTGTCACACACAAGTTCTTGCATTGCTTTCCCATCACTTCAAATTTCTTACCTTTTTGGGCCTCTTTCCCCCACAAATGGTGCCTTTGTGGACCATCCCCAATATGGAATTGGCCGTGTATTGAGCTTTGAGGTGTCCCCGTTTTGGGCACTTGTGAGATGGCAAGGGTTATGTAGCCAATTCTGAATCAGTCCCCATTGTTGGGGACCCTTGAGAACGCAGGGGTTATGTAGCCCTTCCGCCCAAATCCGGGCCCCTGAGAAGGCAAGGGTGATGTAGCCACTTCTGATTTTGTCCCCATTGTTGGGAACCCCCAAGAACGCGAGGGTTATGTAGCTATTCTGCGAGACACACCCATACACACTTACACACTTACACACAATCAGAGCACAGCGGAGGGCTCACGTACAATCATACCAGTTGCCTGATTCATGGGGTATGGGGGAAGGAGTAGCATTGGGCCTCTGCTTTTTGTGACCGAGGGGTTGACGTTCCTTACCTCCTTAACCACAGTAGGAGGGTGGGATTCCCTACCATGCTTTGCACGTTGAGCCGGGGCCGTAGTCTCTCACTTTGCAGAGAGCGATGGTGTCAACAGATCAACGTGCACAGAACTTTTTGGTTCTGGTGTATATTTCTAGACAGTGTACACTAAAGCTAATTACCCTTACCCTGCGGCGCCTGTGGCGCCTGCGGCGCGTCCGTGGCACGCTTGTGCGCCACGCAATAAGCGCTCCCTGTGGTGGTACTATCGCCCAAGTCGCTTGACCTGTGTTCTGTTTGCTTGCATCTGTGGAGGGGAATCAGTCGAGGAGAAACAACATCAGGTCTGCCAAAGCTCCCCTGACCAATGTGAGATTCCACACAACTGTCTCCAACAAGGGGCGGAGGAAGCAGGGAAGCATGGAGCTCCCAGGCTGTGTTGGCTCCGCTTTTTTTCCGCGTTGGGGGGGGGGATGGAAGTATTACAATTTCTGTACACTGTAGGAGGAGGGGGGTTACCCCCCCCTTGTACCCCCCTGCCCGCCCCAGAACAAAGTGACCATCACGGGGGGGCGGCCGGGCCCGGTCCTTGTATGCGACACCCCCCAGCCCCCCCCCCCCCGGGTTTTGAAAGATAGTGGTGCCGGGTCGGCCACCAGCAAGTGTCCCTAGAGAAAACTGTCCGGCGCCAAAGGCGCCAATTTTTTTTTCATACTATGTGTTTATACTCAAAATGCTCAAATTTTTGTAGAGAATTGATATTTGGGCTACAGGAGGGCTGCACGCCCTAACAGCAACCCTAGCCCTAGCCCTAACCCTAATCAAGACTGAATATTGGGACCAAGCTGGTGGGGGAGGGAACATCAGCTATGACTGGTGAGGGACATCAAGAATGATTCACACATTGATGGCTCTTGACAAAGTGAAATCAGCTTGCAAGTGAACCCCATCACCACGAGGCCCACTTTCAAGGCTTTTTGGACTTCTGAGGGGCCAAAATGCCCCAAAATGGACTTCTGAGGGGCCAAAATGCCCCAAAATGGGCTCAAAATGGGCTCATTTCACCCGTTGGTGCACCCCAAATGGTCTAGGATGAGGTTTGGAAAAATGCGTTTTTGACCCATTTTTGACCCATTTTTGGTCCCAAAACAGCCCATTTTCAAGGCATTTTGGGATTCTCGGAGGACCAAAATGGGCCACCGGAAGCTCAAAACGGTCCAAAAACACTTGGTTTAGCGTTGCACATGGTCTAGGATCATTTTTGAGAAAAGTCATCTTTTTGCCCCTACTGGACCCTGTTGACCCATTTGGGCACCCACCTGTTTGGGCTTGAGTTTGCAGCTTGCCGCAGCCTAGTGGGCCTAGGTATTGGGGTCTAGGTGTCCGTTTGGGCAATTCTGAGGGGTGGAAACCACAAAAAGTGGGGGGTTGCGGGTGGAGTAGGTGCCCTCGGAATCGCATTTTGAGCCATGTAGCCAAAGATATGGCCTATTCTTGGTTTGTGGCTGTCGGCATTTGGAGCTTCTGGGGGGCCTTTTTTGGCCGTTTCCGGGACATATCATGGAGTTAGAGGGCCGCAAAGAGCTCGTTGACACGGGGAAGTCAAGCTGCACGTGCAGTGTACCCACCGTTTCCCTTCGTTTGGCCGTTTTGAATGTGTTCCAGGGCTTTTTCGGCCCAAAAATGGCTGCTTTTGGCCCTAAAGTGCAGTTTTTGAAACTGAGGTCCGCCACTTGCGAATCCCGTTGCCGGTCGCCACCGTTGAGTTTCTCGCTCAAACTTTGTGTGATTGTACTTCACACCCATAGGTATCATCCACCAAAATTTCAGCTGAATCTGTAGCACCACGACGGATTTCTGATTTTTACCCATTTCACGCGTGCTGCTGCTTGCTGCTTGCTGCTGCTGCTGCTGCTGCTGCTGCTGCTGCTGCTGCTGCTGCTGCTGCTAAACCTGGTAGGTCCACCCTAGACACTAAAAAGGGTTATAAAACCAAGACTGGTTCCACCAGCTCGGTGACCCTAATCAAGACTGAATATTGGGACCGAGCTGGTTGGGGAAGGAACATTAGATATGAATGGTGAGGGACACCAATGAGTCACACATTGAAGGCCGTTGATAGAGTGGAAGAAGCTTGCAAGTGATCCCCATCACCACAAGGCCCACTTTCAAGGCTTTTTTGGACTTCTGAGGGGCCAAATTCCCCCAAAATGGGCTCAAAATGGGCTCATTTCACCCGTTGGTGCACCCCAAATGGTCTAGGATGAGGTTTGGAAAAATGTTTTTTTGACACATTTTTGACCCATTTTTGGTCCCAAAACAGCCCATTTTCAAGGCATTTTGGGATTTTCGGAGGACCAACATGGGCCACCACAAGCTCAAAATGGTCCAAAAACACTTGTTTTAGCATCACACATGGTGTAGGATCATTTTTGAAAAAAGTCATTTTTTGCCCCTATTGGACCCTGTTGACCCATTTGGGCACCCACCTGTTTGGGCTTGAGCTTGCAGCTTGCCGCAGCCTGCTGGGGCTATGTATGGGGGTCTAGGCGTTCATTTGGGCAATTCTGAGGGGTGGAAACCGCAAAAAGAGGAGGGTTGCGGGTGGACTAGGTGCCCTCGGAATCGCGTTTTGAACCATGTAGCCAAATATATGGCCTGTTCTTGGTTTGTGGCTGTCGCCAGCCAATCTGCACAAAATTTGGGGCTTCTGGGGGCCTTTTTGGGCCGTTTCCGGGACATATGGTGGAGTTAGAGGGCCGCAAAGGGCTCGTTGACACAGGAAAGTCAAGCCGCACGTGCAGTGTACCCACCGTTTCCCTTTGTTTGGCCGTTTTGAATGGGTTCTAGGGCTTTTTGGGCCCAAAAATGGTTGTTTTGGCCCTAAACTGCATTTTTTGAAACTGAGGTCCGCCAATTGCGACAGCTGTTCCCGGCCGCCACCGTTGAGTTTCTGGCTCATACTTTGTAGGGTTGTCCCTCACACCCATAGGTATCATCCACCAAAATTTCAGCCAAATCCGAAGCACCACGACGGAGTTCTGATTTTTCCCCATTTCGCGCGTGCTGTTGCTTGCTTGCTGCTTGCTGCTTGCTGCTGCTTGCTGCTGCTGCTGCTAAACCTGGTAGGTCCACCCTAGACACTAAAAAGGGTTATAAAACCAAGACTGGTTCCACCAGCTCGGTGACCCTAACCCTAACCCTAATCAAGACTGAATATTGGGACCGAGCTGGTGGGGGAGAGAACATCAAGTATGACTGGTGAGGGACATCAAGAATGATTCACACATTGATGGCTCTTGACAAAGTGAAACCTGCTTGCAAGTGAACCCCATCACCACGAGGCCCACTTTCAAGGCTTTTTGGACTTCTGAGGGGCCAAAATGCCCCAAAATGGGCTCAAAATGGGCTCATTTCACCCGTTGGTGCACCCCAAATGGTCTTGGATGAGGTTTGGAAAAATGCGTTTTTGACCCATTTTTTACCTTTTTTTTGGTCCCAAAACAGCCCATTTTCAAGGCATTTTGGGATTTTCGGAGGACCAACATGGGCCACCACAAGCTCAAATCGGTCCAAAAACACTTGTTTTAGCGTCGCACATGGTCTAGGATCATTTTTGAGAAAAGTCATCTTTTTGCCCCTACTGGACCTTGTTGACCCATTTGGGCACCCACCTGTTTGGGCTTGAGCTTGCAGCTTGCCGCAGCCTACCGGGCCTAGGTATTGGGGTCTAGGTGTCCGTTTGGGCAATTCTGAGGGGTGGAAACCACAAAAAGTGGGGGGTTGCGGGTGGAGTAGGTGCCCTCGGAATCGCAATTTGAGCCATGTAGCCAAAGGCATGGCCTATTCTTGGTTTGTGGCTGTCGGCATTTGGAGCTTCTGGGGCCGTATTGGGCCGTTTCCGGGACATATCATGGAGTTAGAGGGCCGCAAAGAGCTTGTTGACACGGGGAAGTCAAGCCGCATGTGGAGTGTACCGACCGTTTCCCTTCGTTTGGCCGTTTTGAATGTGTTCCAAGGCTTTTTTGGCCCAAAAATGGCTGTTTTTGGCCCTAAGCTGCAGTTTTTGAAACTGAGGTCCGCCACTTGCGAATCCCGTTCCCGGCCGCCACCGTTGAGTTTCTTGCTCAAACTTTCTGTGATCGTACTTCACACCCATAGGTATCATCCACGAAAATTTCAGCTGAATCTGAAGCACCACGACGGAGTTCTGATTTTTCCCCATTTCGCGCGTGCTGTTGCTTGCTTGCTGCTTGCTTGCTTGCTGCTGCTTGCTGCTGCTGCTGCTAAACCTGGTAGGTCCACCCTAGACACTAAAAAGGGTTATAAAACCAAGACTGGTTCCACCAGCTCGGTGACCCTAACCCTAACCCTAGGGCTGACCCTAACCCTAATCAAGACTGAATATTGGGACCGAGCTGGTGGGGGAGGGAACATCAGCTATGATTGGTGAAGGACATCAAGAATGATTCACACATTGATGGCTCTTGACAAAGTGAAATCAGCTTGCAAGTGAACCCCATCACCATGAGGCCCACTTTCAAGGCTTTTTGGACTTCTGAGGGGCCAAAATGCCCCAAAATGGGCTCAAAATGGGCTCATTTCACCCGTTTGTGCACCCCAAATGGTCTAGGATGAGGTTTGGAAAAATGCGTTTTTGACCCATTTTTGACCCATTTTTGGTCCCAAAACAGCCCATTTTCAAGGCATTTTGGGATTTTCGGAGGACCAAAATGGGCCACCACAAGCTCAAAATGGTCCAAAAACACTTGTTTTAGCGTCGCGCATGGTCTAGGATCATTTTTGAGAAAAGTCATCTTTTTGCCCCTATTGGACCCTGTTGACCCATTTGGGCACCCACCTGTTTGGGCTTGAGTTTGCAGCTTGCTGCTGCCGAGTGGGCCTAGGTATTGGGGTCTAGGTGTCCGTTTGGGCAATTCTGAGGGGTGGAAACCACAAAAAGTGGGGGGTTGCGGGTGGAGTAGGTGCCCTCGGAATCGCATTTTGAGCCATGTAGCCAAAGATATGGCCTATTCTTGGTTTTTGGCTGTCGGCATTTGGAGCTTCTGGGGGCCTTTTTTGGCCGTTTCCGGGACATATCATGGAGTTAGAGGGCCGCAAAGAGCTCGTTGACACGGGGAAGTCAAGCTGCACGTGCAGTGTACCCACCGTTTCCCTTCGTTTGGCCGTTTTGAATGTGTTCCAGGGCTTTTTTGGCCCAAAAATGGCTGTTTTTGGCCCTAAACTGCAGTTTTTGAAACTGAGGTCCGCCACTTGCGAATCCCGTTGCCGGTCGCCACCGTTGAGTTTCTTGCTCAAACTTTCTGTGATCGTACTTCACACCCATAGGTATCATCCACCAAAATTTCACCGAAATCCAAAGCACCACGACGGAGTTCTGATTTTTAGCCATTTCGCGCGTGCTGCTGCTTGCTGCTTGCTGCTGTTGCTTGCTGCTAAACCTCGTAGGTCCACCCTAGACACTAAAAAGGGTTATAAAACCAAGACTGGTTCCACCAGCTCGGTGACCTTAACCCTAATCAAGACCAAATATTGGGACCGAGCTGGTGGGGGAGGGAGCATTAGCTATGACTGGTGAGGGACATCAAGAATGATTCACACATTGATGGCTCTTGACAAAGTGAAACCTGCTTGCAAGCGAACCCCATCACCATGAGGCCCACTTTCAAGGCTTTTTGGACTTCTGAGGGGCCAAAATGCCCCAAAATGGGCTCAAAATGGGCTCATTTCACCCGTTTGTGCACCCAAATGGTCTAGGATGAGGTTTGGAAAAATGCGTTTTTGACCCATTTTTTACCTTTTTTTTGGTCCCAAAACAGCCCATTTTCAAGGCATTATGCGATTTCCGGAGGACCAAAATGGGCCGGCACAAGCTCAAAACGGTCCAAAAACACTTGTTTTAGCGTCGCACATGGTCTAGGATCATTTTTGAGAAAAGTCATCTTTTTGCCCCTATTGGACCCTGTTGACCCATTTGGGCACCCACTTGTTTGGGCTTGAGCTTGCAGCTTGCCGCAGCCTAGTGGGCCTAGGTATTGGGGTCTAGGCGTCCGTTTGGGCAATTTTGAGGGGTGGAAACCACAAAAAGTGGGGGGTTGCGGGTGGAGTAGGTGCCCTCGGAATCGCATTTTGAGCCATGTAGCCAAAGATATGGCCTATTCTTGGTTTGTGGCTGTCGGCATTTGGAGCTTCTGGGGGCCTTTTTTGGCCGTTTCCGGGACATATCATGGAGTTAGAGGGCCGCAAAGAGCTCGTTGACACGGGGAAGTCAAGCTGCACGTGCAGTGTACCCACCGTTTCCCTTCGTTTGGCCGTTTTGAATGTGTTCCAGGGCTTTTTTGGCCCAAAAATGGCTGTTTTTGGCCCTAAGCTGCAGTTTTTGAAACTGAGGTCCGCCACTTGCGAACCCCGTTCCCGGCCGCCACCGTTGAGTTTCTTGCTCAAACTTTGTGTGATTGTACTTCACACCCATAGGTATCATCCACCAAAATTTCAGCTGAATCTGTAGCACCACGACGGAGTTCTGATTTTTACCCATTTCGCGCGTGCTGCTGCTTGCTGCTTGCTGCTTGCTGCTTGCTTGCTTGCTGCTGCTGCTAAACCTGGTAGGTCCACCCTAGACACTAAAAAGGGTTATAAAACCAAGACTGGTTCCACCAGCTCGGTGACCCTAACCCTAACCCCCCCCCCCTCACCCCATCCGACGCCCCCCTGACCCCCGGCCAGACCCCCCCCCGACCCCTAGCAGGACCCCCCCCCCGACCCCCGGCTTGACCCCCCCCCCCCGACCCCCGGCCGGACCCCCCCCCCCTGACCCCCGGCCGGACCCCCCCCCCCCAACTCTGCCCCCCCCCCCCCCGAGTTTTGACAGATAGCGGGGGGGTATGTCGCATCAGGACCGGTTGTAGTCGCCCCCCTGTGGTGACCATCATGGGAAAAAACGAAATTTACAATGGGCAAAATCTGATTGGGCCATTTTTGGTACACAAACATTTGGGTCCAAGACCCCCCCCCCCCCTCCCCCTCTTCTAATACTTCCCTAGGGGAGGGGGATTCTGTGCTGCTTTGGTGTTCAATTTCCCCCACATTTTTCAAGAAGAGGTGCGGGATTCTGCCCATGCGGACACATGAGCTATCAGCTCTGGAGCACATTTCACAACTCGTTCCTGCAAAAATTGCCAGATGCGCCACTGTGTGTTGTCAGTCAGAAAGTTAGGAATCAGTGATGGGTGTCATGGGTGTCAGGTCAGCAGTCAATTTAGCAGGATTTTTTGGTATTATACTTTGCGCCATATGTTTGTGCCGCATAACCTTTTCAGGGTACACACCATGGACCGGTTTCTGGTGCGCAGAGGAGATACCGAAAGTATTGCAGTGCCCGATTTGGTGTTTGATGATTCAGATATCTCAGGGATGATTTTTGGTTGTGTTGTTGTATTGTCTCTATTTTGAGGATCGCAGTCCCATTGCTGGGTGCGGAATATTCCCCGTGCAGGATTTTTCCGTGCAGAAAAATCGTACAGAAACCCCCCCCCCCCCTTGTACCACGCGCGCAGTGTAGAGTGTGCTCTTGATGTGTGGATCCAGATGTAGAGGGGATTCAGCCATTCCCAACGCCTTTTCTTGGGCTGCCCAACAAGCGCAAGCCTCGCCCTGTTGCTACTGTGCTCGACATGCGAGCGCGAACATGTTTGAGGATGTCTTTGATTACAGGCGGCGAATGCGTCATTGAGCGCCGTAGACGCGTCATTCAGCACCAGTGCCCTACTTTCGGCATCACAACTGGGGATGGACATCAAGCCAGGCTCAGCTAAATTGAAAGTCCGCGTATGTTCACCAGCACCCCGTGCATTGCCCTCCTGCATTGCCCTCAACAATCTGCACCCCAATGTAGTATGTAAGGCACTTGGAGCATTGTTGGGACATGTAATGTTGCGGAAGCCACCGTGTCTCAGGATGGTCCTTAGGGAAAACAATTTCACTGTTACCCACCTCCCCATGTCGCCGCCGCGCCTGTCACGAACGGCTATCGCGCCCCTTGGGGCCCACGGAGGCGAGGACTCCCAAATGCGCTCCTTGGCGGCGGCCTCAACGAGTGCCGCCCTCGCCGACCACCCATCTCATGCTCTGCTGATGGCGTCTGCTTGATTGAGGGCGGACTGCACGCTGCAGAGGGTCACGGAAAGGCCCATCCGAGCCTGTGGGTCACACGGCGGAGGATGCGCTGCTGCTGCGGCCGGCTCGCACTTGCCCTGCCCCAGAGCAGCTGGGCCAGCGCCCCCATGTTTTCCCCCACCAGTACCAAGCGCTGCGATCCACACACGTGCGCCTCATCTATCCCCACCAGTGCCCCCCACAGTTCTGCACGTGTTGTCACCCGGCGGTCCCCAAGAGCCCATGCAAAATGACTTGTGCCAAGATCGGAGAAAAAGGTGTCAGTCAAGCACCTGTGCAAACCGGGAGGTGGCCAATTTTCCGATCCTGTCATTAGCGGCCAAGCAGTGACATGCAAATGCTGCGGTCGTGGGGCGTTGGTGATTGGGCTGCTCACCTACAGCATGCATGCTCGCTATCGCTGTATTCGTGCAGCCCATACTTGGAAGCACCCGGGTTTCTTCGGGTTTTGCATCTCCACCGAAGTCTGCTGCCGCATGAAACATTTCGCCTTCGAACTAGGCTAGATGAGCACCCAGCACAGCAACCAGCCCTTGCGAACGCTCGTTCAACTCTATACACTGCGCTAATGCGCAAATAATGCAATGAATTCCGTCTGCAAAAACCAATCGTGGAGCGATGGATCTCCGGAGCATTGCGACAAAGCACGAACAATGAGTGGGCACTAGCAACAGTAACAAGAACAATGCAGTGAAGTGAAATTAAGGGTTCAATGCAAGGTGCGGTGCTGTGCAATGCAGGGCAGGGCGGGCCAAGCCATCAGCTGCCAAAACCAGAATTCTGTACGCACCTGATTTGCAGGTTGCCGATGCACAAAGTGTCCCTTCCATTCCGGATGGTGAGCTCTTTGTCCGACTGGAGTGCGGGAAGGCTACTCAATTCACACAGCCTCAGCCATTACTGAAGGGCGTGTGCACGTGGCAGCACGATTTCTTATTCATTGATTTGCCTGTACACCCAGATTCCAGGGACCATACTGTGTTGAAGGCTGATGGTGCGCTCAAGACTGAGGTGTTTGGCTTCCCCTTCCTGCACGGGCGGCTCCATCCCTTGTCGTTCTGTCTGTCAAAGCAAATGAACCTTCCCGGCCCCGCTTCGCGTTTTTTTCGGAGTTGGGACCAATAGTTCTCTCTGTTTTTGGTTCTCTTAAAACCAACATAAAACTCATGAACCCCCCCCCCCCATGTATTTCCAGCAGCATCCATGTCTGTAATTGTTTTGCTTCTGCCTTTCTGTAACCAACAGTGGGGCTTCTTTGGGTGACATCCAATTTGGTGTGACTGGACACCAACAGCCGTAAAGCGAGCAAGTAGAAGGGTGCATCTGCAAGGTGGCAAAACACTCAATGAAGATGGTCCCCACTCGGTAGCATACACGCCAGGATAGAGGGTGCAAGGATTGCGAGGATGCGTAGTCATGGGTTTCAACTGGATAGAAGCTATGCAGCTGTGAAGCTGTGTATTGTGAAAGAATGTACATCAGTTATTGGGGTCTAGCAGGCAGATTATGGAATGAGCAAGGATGACCAAAAGTTCAGAAGCCAATCCATGGATTCTGGTGGGTTAAGACAGAGGCTGTGCAGACCAACAAGTCTAGGAACATACTGGATGGATTTTAGAAGGGAAAATGGCGTTTTTCAGGGAAAGCTACAAAAAAACATGGAGAGACAGTCCATTTGTTCAGCAAACTGGATAGAGGTTTTCCAGGAATTGCCAAAGACACAAGCAAGACAGTCCATGATTTCCAGGCAGGACATAGGCTGCATGGGGACTTCCATTGCATGCAGAGTAGAGACTATGCAGCAAATGCCAAACACTCTGGTAAGACAGTCCATGGATTCAAGCTGGCAGAATGGAGGGCCGGAAGGAACGTGGCACGTAAGTAACACTGAACAGATGCAGTAGGCAGAATGGAGGATTTTCAAGGATTGCGAAGCATTCTAGTAAAACAATCTATGGATTCCAGCACGCAGAAAAGGAGTTCTTCAGGGAGTACCGCAGACTCCGGTAAGTCAGTTGATGGATTCCAGTCAGCAAACTGGGGTGTCCAGAGAATGTTAAAGAAACCAGCCAGACAATCAATGGATTCCAGTACGTATTGGAGGGAGATATAAGCGCGGTGCGCGCGGTGCACCACGCGGTGCGCGCGCGGTGCATTGGTTTTCCACGTGCGCGTACAACCTTTTCTTTCCCCTTGTGCTGTTTTCTGCACCTCACCACTATTTGCCCCTCCCTTGTGGTGAGCCCGTGTGCCGTGGCTGCGGGATAGGGTGCCAAGCTAGGTTGCGATGGCTGTCGCGATGGCGGACAATTGCCACGGGTGCCTCGCCCCTCCCTCTATAGAGAACAAATGAAAAATCAGAGGCACAAAACGTTTTCCGCTGAAGTACGCGCGTTGGGGTGTCTGCAGGAACATGTACACGAAGCATGGGTGTACCCTTCCGGATCGCTTGCAGAAATTGCATTTGATGGTGCGAGCCGTTGTGCACATCCAGCAATTTCTCAACGTGCGCAATGTGCGCTATGAGCCGTACGGCCCTTGGGACCACTTCCCAAGTGGCATTTTCGGGCAGCCAAAGGCCACCAGACGTCGTGGTTCAGATTCCGATTCCAATTCGGACTGGGATTCGGATTCATCATCCTCAGGCTCGTCACTTACGTCTGCTGATGAGAAGGAAGAGGAGGCTTCCTCGTAGGTGACACCGTGATCATTGAAACGCGAAACGCACCGATACGGTTACTTCCTGGGCTTGGGCACCCCAAGAAGTAACACTCCGAAACGCGAAACGAGTGCATTGAGCACAGCGAAACACGAAACGTTCGAAACGGCCCCACAGGCTTGGGCACCCTGTGGGGCACTAGGCTCTTCGGTCGAGCGGCCGTACCGGAGAGTTCTACATCCTCTTCTTCCTCTTCCTACGGCCCTCCCCTGGCAGGGGGTGTGGGCGCCGACAACCACCATTGGTGAGGAGGATGGAGTGGAGGCCTCCGTTGTTGTGTGCTTACCCCTTAGGCCACCGCGTCCTTGCCACCCTGAAAAAATGTGAAAAATGCAGGAAAGGGTTGGTAGAAACCTAAGCGCGGTGCGCGCGCGGTGCACCACGCGGTGCGCGCGGTGCGTATATCTCCCTCTTGGTCAAGGCAGCCACGAGGCACCTTGTGACACTTGTTCTTCTTTGTTCGTATTGGCATCAGCTGGGCAGACCTACTCGGTATGACCTTACCAACATGGGGTGGGGTACAGTGAGAAATCCCGAGGCCTGGGCCCCCTTCCTTCGGACTACGGTCACCCAAGATGTTGAGCAAAAGCATGTCTGATCTTGGACTGGGTGCATTGGTTGGCCAGAGCTTCCTGGGACCGTGGAAGACCCCCTCCCTCGCTTTTGGTGAGCACTTTTTGACCAGAAAACAAAATCCCTCGTCCTGGCGAACAAGGAGTTGTAAATTCGGACTTCCCTGTTGTGACTCTGCCCCTGCACTGTCCCTGTGTTGCTCGCCATGCAGGTGCTGTCACGCACCATTGGGGAAACCTCTGAGGATCTGATGGGGGCGAAGGAGATTGACCTTTCTGGGCTGGTACAGGGCCAGAGCCAAACGGTTACGATCCCTATGACAAGTGGAGGATGTGTAAACCTCGAGCTATGTGCCACAGGCTTTGGAATGCCAGTCTCAGCGTCTGCGGTATGCCCAGGGTGTCCCTCACAGGGGAATGCAAGGCATGCCACGTGTTCAGCCATTTGATGTACGCAAACCGGCGTCAATGAATGCATCTCCGATCCCACCTTGGGTTAGATGAAGGTGCTGCATTTTGTTGAGCATCGAGATTCCCTTCCCCCTTCCTAATACCCTCGTCCACCTCCCTCCCCCCACATGATCTGCGCTGGTCCCATAAACACCATTTTCACTTGCTTTTGAGTCTGAATGTCCGGTGGTCAGGTTTTCGGAGTCTGACCTTCGGACCTCCTGCAATGGCCGCCCCGGCAATTACGACCACAGAGAAACACCCATCAAACCAAGTGTCCGCAGAACAGCGAGTTTTGACGAAGAAAGGTTAAATTCTCTTTTCAGAAGACGACGATGGGGCTCTCTAAGGGAAGGGCCGGCGGGATGGGGGTTGGGGCTGTGGTAAAAAAAACATTCACAAACCTGAAATTGGCCAGAAACTTGGGCCCATGTGAACCCTCTCCATTCAATATACCTCTCACTCACTATACCCCGCCGAGTATAATGAGTGGCAGGGGGTATTTTAAATTCAAGAAACCGCTCCTGTGGCATGTTGCCGGGTACAAAATGCCGGCCGCCAGGCCGGAATTTTGTCCCGCAACATGCCACTAAGGAGCGGTTTTTTTTTAATTTTAATATATTCAGGGGCATGAATGTGCCGAAATTAGATCAATTGAGTGCGATGCATGCTGGTTTCTACCCTCGATTTTGTCGCATCACTGTAGCCCAAACAATGGCGAAGGCGGTCAAGAAAATCAACCACCTAAAGCTTCCTCCACCACCGCCAATTAAGGAGTTCTTGGCCAGTATCAGACGACTCAAGGATGGGCAATACGGGGCAGAACAGTACAATGCAGGTTCGAATGAAGATGGAGTCTTCATGGGTGAGTTTTTCGACGATGGTGAGCTCGACGACTACGCTGTTGGGTTCACTGTAGCGTTCAAATGCTTGCAGTTTTTCCTCGAGGCAGCAGCTTTGCTGAAATTTGAGTTCAACAGTTGCGACGACTTTTTCTTGGCATGGAGTAGATTTGTGCTGTCTCACGGGGGGGCCATCTCCTCGGTCCGGGTGCGCGACCCCCCCCCCCCCCCCCCACCTCCGGGCCCTCCGGGCCCACTTAGTTACCAAGGGTCAATGGCTACTAGCCATACTAAGGGGGCGCGCTTAGGACAATCTTTGAATCCACGCTTCGTTGCGTGGTGCATCATGGTGACCCCCGGTATAGGTTTTGACTTCCGATTTTGTTCCCTTTGTTGGGGACCCCCGAGAATGCAGGGGTGATGTAGCATTTCCGCCCTCTTTTGGGCCCCAACCGTCCGGTGCTATTGAGGAAACCGGGACAATCTTTGAATCCACGCTTTGTTGTGTGGTGCATCATGGTGACCCCCGGCGTAGGTTTTGACTTCCGATTTTGTTCCCTTTGTTGGGGACCCCCGAGAATGCAGGGGTGATGTAGCATTTCCGCCCTCTTTTGGGCCCCAACCGTCCGGTGCTATTGAGGAAACCGGGACAATCTTTGAATCCACGCTTTGTTGTGTGGTGCATCATGGTGACCCCCGGCGTAGGTTTTGACTTCCGATTTTGTTCCCTTTGTTGGGGACCCCCGAGAATGCAGGGGTGATGTAGCATTTCCGCCCTCTTTTGGGCCCCAACCGTCCGGTGCTATTGAGGAAACCGGGACAATCTTTGAATCCACGCTTTGTTGTGTGGTGCATCATGGTGACCCCCGGCGTAGGTTTTGAGTTTTGATTTTGTTCCCTTGGGGACCCCCGAGAATGCAGGGGTGATGTAGCATTTCCGCCCTCTTTTGGGCCCCAACCGTCCGGTGCTATTGAGGAAACCGGGACAATCTTTGAATCCACGCTTTGTTGTGTGGTGCATCATGGTGACCCCCGGCGTAGGTTTTGAGTTTTGATTTTGTTCCCTTTGTTGGGGACCCCCGAGAATGCAGGGGTGATGTAGCATTTCCGCCCTCTTTTGGGCCCCAACCGTCCGGTGCTATTGAGGAAACCGGGACAATCTTTGAATCCACGCTTTGTTGCTTGTGTTGTTTGTGTTGTTTGTTGTTTGTGTCCAATTCGCCGATACCGGCACCTAAAGATCCCTGCCTCGAGCTTTAATACCCCGGCTCGAGGAGGAGGCAATCTGGGGTCTGGAGATCCCTGCCTCGAGCCTTTCCCCGGCTCGAGAAGGAGGCAAAAAGGGGCTTTCTTTCTTTCTTTGCTTTCTCGTGCTTTGCTTTGTGTTGCATTGCGTTGTGTTTTGTTGCGTAGTTCCGTTTTTCTGTGTTTTTTTAGGTAAGTGCGGCAAGGGGCGGTTCCCCGTGTCACAAAACTTCCACCCAGCACAGTGCCCAAACCCAAACCCGTGTGTGCCGAAACCTAAACCAATACCAATGCACTCGCCGCAGAGCGATGGGAGTAGGCACCCGGGAAAGCATTCGTCGCAGAGCGACGGAAGTAGGCACTGTCTGGGTGGCATGGTCATTAAGAATCGCGAATACAGGAGTTGCATTAGATACGTCTTTGCCGTGTTTCTTGCCTGATGCGGGATGTTGTTCTTGCTTGGACCGCGCATGATGGATGTAAGAAGAAAAAAACGGGAGACGATGCGCAACAGAACGAGGAGGCGGATGTGGCAATGGGCCCCCCTTCGGCGACCCCCCCCTGCCAATGTTCCCAACCCCTCTTCGTCTACCTCCTCCTCCTCCTCCTCCTCCTCCTCCTCCTCCTCCTCCTCCTCCTCCTCCTCCTCCTCCTCCTCCACAGAGGCGTCATCCGGTGCAGAGCGCACACGCCCTTTGGAGAGTGTAGGACAACGCAGGAAAGTGGAGTTGTCATGGACACGGCCCCGAAAGCAGCGAAATATAAGTGTCTCTGATTCCGACCCATCGTCGGAGGGAGAGCTTTTTAAGTGAGCCGTGGGCGAAATGGAAAAAAAAAGGGACGGAACGAGTTGTATTTGTGTATATGGCGAAGGAAAAAAAACCTACTACTGTAGAGCAGTACTTGTGTGTACGGCGAAGGAAAAAAAAACTTATTGCATAGAGCAGTACTTGTGTGTACGGCGAAGGAAAAAAAAACCTATTCCCATAGAGCAGTACTTGTGTGTACAGCGAAGGAAAAAAAAAACTAATCGGGTGCCTCGTAGGCCTAGGCAACCTGCCAGGCACCCAGCTGCTCTCCGGTGTGACGGGCCGTGTCGGAGAGTGCAGCATATATATACGGCCCTCCCCAGGCAGGGGGTGTGGGCGCCTACAACCACCTTTGCATTGGTGAGGAGGTAGAGTGGAGGCCTCCGTTGTTGTAGAGTAACCCCTTAGGCCACCGCGTCTCTGCCAAACTGAACTAGACCTCTGCTAACCCCCTCCCCTAGCCCCCCTCCCCCCCCCCCGGCAACTAGCAGCGACTAGCAAGTCCCTTAGAGAAGCCCTCCTCGGCGGCTAGCCCCCCCCCAAAAAAAGCCCCCCCCCCCCCCTAGGGGCCTTCGGCCCACTTCTACTGGGGGGGGGGGGTCGCGTCTAAAAGCGAGGAGACGGCCCCCCCGTGTGCTGTCTGAACACTCGCTAAAGGATTTGGCTCATGAGAAAGAGGAGATTTTGCAGTACCGGCAGTCCATAGGCGCAGCTTTGCAGGTGGATGGAAAGAAAATCAAAATCTACAGGTTAACTCCCAAGTCATTCATCACATATCTGAATGCCATCATGAACATTTACAACCAGCGTGAACCAAAAAAGCTGTACCCCAATTCGCAGTACACCTTGCCCAAGTTCTACAGGTTTGCCTCAGCCGCCCTCCGAAGGTACATATTTTGGTGGCTTCAGCAGAACCCCCCGAAGCAAGAAACTCCACCGTTGATAGTGCACGATTTGTTGACTATGTGGAAGGCAACGAATTTCAGCTGCTATGCATCAGCTCAAGTGTATTGGTTTTGCTTGGTGAGCAACAAGGGTGGGCTACGTGCAGTGACATCATGCAACCTCACACACGAAACAATTGGTCCTGTGTCAGCATTGGAGGAAGGTCGCTGTCAGCCATCCGTATCAGAAATCAAATAAATGATGCCCAGTTTGTCTGCCTCTGATCTGCCATTCTTCGAACAGTGTCATGTTGTAGGGCCAGAGCCAAAGACATGCAGGCTACGTGCGTTCATTGATCAGATTCACCAAACTGGCCAGGTATTGGGGCAGCCCTACAATTTTCTTTGGAGAGAAGTGGACCCATCAACAGGTTACCCAACAGCACGAGGCATCAAACCAGACAACATCCGGAGACAAGCCAGAGCTTTCCTTCAAGGACATTGGCCGCCGTGCGTACATCAACCGTGGAAGCCGAGCCGAATCCATTTCTGGTGCCATTCTTGCCAAGACCTTGCACGTGCGAGAGGATACACTGCCAAGATACCAGCGAGTTGCGCACGAGGACAAGGAGCGAGTCGCAAATGTGATGGCAGGCTGGCCTGAATATAATGACTGGACCGCAGTGCCTCATTCGTCGACAGCACATTTTGGTGGTCTCCGTGCGCCTCATTCGTCGACAGCACATTTTGGTGGTCTACCTGCACCTCATTCGTCGCCCGCACAGTTTGGTGGTGCACTTCCAGTGCCTCATTCGTCGACAGCAAATTTTGGTGGTCTGCCTGAGCCTCATTCGTTGCCTGCACAGTTTGGTGCTGCACTTCCAGTGCCCCATTCGTTGACAGCAAATTTTGGTGGTCTGCTTGAGTCTCATTTGTCGACAGCAATTTTTCGTGGTCCACTTGCGCCTCATTCGTTGCCTGCACAGTTTGGTGGTGCACTTCCAGTGCTGCATTCGTCGACAGCAAATTTTGGTTGTCTGCGTGAGCCTCATTCGTCGCCTGCACAGTTTGGTTGTCCACCTGTGCCTCATTTGTCGCCTGCACAGTTTGGTGCTGCACTTCCAGTGCCCCATTCGTTGATAGCAAATTTTGGCGGTCTGCCTTAGCTTCATTCGTCGGCAGCAATTTTTCGTGGTCCACCTGCGCCTCATTCGTCGCCTGTACAGCTTGGTGGTGCACTTCCAATGCCGCATTCCTTGGGCAGCAATTTTTCGTGGTCTGCCTAAGCCTCATTCGTCGACAGCGAATTTTCGTCGTCCACCTGCGCCTTATTCGTTGACTATACAGTTTGGTGGTGCACTTCCAGTGCCGCATTCGTTGCCAGCGAATTTTCATGGTCTGCCTGAGCCTCATTCGTCGACAGCAAATGTTCGTGGTCCACCTGCGCCTTATTCGTCGACTGTACAGTTTGGTGCTGCACTTCCAGTACCGCATTCGTCGCCAGCGAATTTTTGTGGTCTACCTGCACCTCATTCGTCGACTGTACAGTTTGGTGGGGCACCGGCGACTCCATTTTCGTTGTTGCCACCGCCGACAGCTCCAACCTTGTCGACTTACAAGCCATGACAGCCGTCGACACACCAGTTTGTTTTTCCGCAGCCTTTTCTTCCCTAGAGTGCTCATGCACCAGTAGAGCAGCCTCCTGTGCTGCCCATGTCCCACTCTTTGTTGCCTCGGGATCATTTTTTTCGTGCAGCTGGCCCAGCTGGTTCCTCCGGTTTGCCCCCTGCACCCTCTGTCTCTCCTCCTCTGCCTCCTGTTCCAGTTCGCTCGTGTTCCCTCCTGAACTCTCCTGTTCCCTCCGATCAGCAGCAATCAGTTGGTGCATCAGTGCCCACTGAGCCAGAGCCTCAATTCCAGCCTGATTTTGTGCCTGAGCCTGAGCCGCAGTCTGAATTTGAGCCCGATTCTTTAACACAGTTGAGTGAGAGGACTGCCAGTTGCCTGCCAGTTGGTGCCAGCCCTAGCGAGCCCCCTCCAAAAAAGCAAAAGCTTAGTGGGCCCTTCTGTTGGGTTGGTGTGAGTACCAGGACTCGCAGCCGTAAGGCTGCTGAACCATCTGCTGCTCAGGCCAGGTCCACTGTTCGCCGGCGAGGTAAGAGCACCCGCCAGCCTGATTTTGAATACAATTTGACTCAAGGTATGAAGTAGGCTTTTCAGAGAGCACCACTTGACCATCAAAGAAGGAGTGGTTGGTCTTTTGGACTGAGGGGACCTCTTCCACAGGTCCTCGTTGAGATTTGTGGTGAGACACTGAATTTTCCCATTTGGCTGCTTGCAATTCTATGAGGTGTTGCTTTGTTGTGCTGCTTTTGCTGTGCTTCTTTGTCCTGCATGTCCCTTTCCCCCTGCTTTTGGTTAAACCCATGGAAGTTGGGGGTGTGGGAGCCAGGGGGGGAGAGGAACTGAGTTGCCTGGGTACATTACTTTGGGGACATGTGGCAGTCATTGATGAAAAATGGCCCACTAGGCAGGTGTAAACAGCTTGTTTGGTTTTTTTTTTGGGTAGATGGGTTGCCATCCTTTCGAACTTATTGATGGCACATTGTGTCACAATGTGCCGGCACATTGTCCGTTCCACATGCCGGCACATTCATGCCCCTGGGTATATTAAACATCCCCCCCTCAGCCCCCCCACCCCATTTGACCCACTACTCTCCATTATGCTCCGCCCTCCCTCCCGCGTTGAGGGAGGGACGGGGGGGGGGGGGGGCGGGGGGCAAAACTCGTTTGTCCCGTCCACGACAGCGGCCTCAGCCCGATGGAGGGTAGCCAAAGAACCATCACGGATAGTGGAGTGCCTCGACTCCTGTGCATTAGGCAACCTCGCGGGAGGGGGTTCAGCGTTCAGCGTTCAGCGTGTGGCAAACCTCCCACTGCCCAGTGGGGGGTGAGGGGGGAGGGGTGCCTCCATGCTCTGTCTGTACAATGTTGTATACCCTGCATATATGTTAGCTGCAGCTTGACTTTGATGTTGCCTCCCTTCTCCCGCAAAAGGTCCTCATTCCAAACTACTCTCACAGACCTTTTGCGAAAGGCGCCTAGGGCCGTTTTCTCGGCTCTTGACAAGCTTTTCTTCCTTCTTGTGAACTGCATGTGCTACCTGTTGTGCTGACCCCGCCTCAACCAACACCACACACGTGACAGCTCACACGTCACCATACGGGGTTAGAAGGCGCAGCAGGCCCGTATAACACCAATCCCCCCCCACCACACACACAGACACCCACACCCACCCCTCGGTGGGTAAACGGCGCACATGCTCCCTTGCAGTCCACCTGCCCAGACCTACTCCTGGCGCACCACAGACACCGAAGACGACTGAAATCTTGGCATGAATAGTCCCCCGCCACCGGGACCATGAGACGACTGCACACCCCACACCCGCCCCCGGGAGTGCGTGATGGCGGTCCTGGCGGTCCTGGCACTGCACTGAACCCGGACCTTTCGGCCGGTTGTCGTCTTTCCCGTGCTGCCCCCCGCCCCCCCCAACGGTCCTGCGTCGACCTGTTTCAGGACCAATTCCAGTCGATCTTGGACCGCTACAGTGCCAAGAAGCACATCGAAGCCCCGCAGCTGCCTCCCCACACAGTCTTGACACCGCGAGCTCCTGAGCCAGCCCCTCCAGCCCCCACGCAGCCTGCGCCTGTAGCACCCCCAATTACCGTCGTCCTCTCCCAGAACACTGTTCTTAATGTCGCTCCTCAGCACCTCAACAACTTCAGCACGGCGGCATATAATACAACGACCTCCTACCATGCCGCCGCTGCCCCCCCCACATCCTCTCTTCCCCACTATTCATCCCCACCGTTGATGTCCAAGCCTGAGCCACTCTCTTATCCACCTGCTTGGGTGGCCCAAGCCGCAGCTGCTCCCGCGGTATCCTCTTGGCCTATGGCATGGGGGCCAGGACTTTCCACTGTGTTACAGAACTGGCCGGGCTTGTTGCAGTCCCCGCAGTACAGCACACTGCCGGTGATGCAGTCTCGGTATATGTTCATGTAAGGGCCCAGTGTTGCTTTGGCGGTCGTTGTCCCGGAAATCTTGCGTATGGGTTTCTTCGGGTGTGCGGTTTGGTGCCTGTGGGTGTTGATTAGGGCCCGCTGTGGGTGTGGGTGTGGGTGTTAATTGCGGGCCGGCTGTGGGTGTGGGTGTGGGTGTGGGTGCGTGTCTGTCGACACAGCTATTGCCTGCGTCGCCGCAGAAGGCACAAGGGTCATTACACTCCACAACTTGAGTCGGTGCACACGGCACGGGCTTATGCAACGTGACTGTGGCTGCTTGCGCTTCTTTGCAGCCAGGCGTTCGAAGTGGCTTTTCTGTGGTGAACGGAACTGCACCGCCGACTCTGCACACCGCATTCTGAACCGTCCGTAGCGCAATCTTCCGCCCACACTCTCTGCGGTTCCCCCTGCCCATCTTCTTGGGTGCATCACCTTCACTTAGGCCTTTAGGCTGTCCCCGCAGCATTCCCCCTCCTTCTTCTTTCTGCACCGGATCCTTGGCCCACCCATCTCCTGGGCGCTTCTCCTGGCGTCCCATTTCCCGTATTTTTCGTGCCATGGCACGGAGGGCAATTTCTAAGAAAAGGCTATTACGCAATATCCACTGCTGTCAACGGCCACCGACTGCCAAACGGCAAGCGCCCCTCAACTCATCTTTTCATGACCCAGCACTTGCTTTTTCACCAGTAACATCGAAGAGCAGCGGAATTTGCATCATTTACAGATACACATTGCAAACCTCCGCCTGTTTACTGCGACGTGTCAACCGCTCCATCAACTGCTGTTGTACAAGAGTTTATCATGAGTCCATGCATCATTTCTAAAAGGACGGCTCTCAGTAATGCCTGCACTGATCTGTTGCCATGAGCCCAGTAAGCAAGAGCCAGAAAAAAACCCAACGTTAACGCACAGACAAAAAAGCAGTCGCCTCACAAACCAGGCAGTCCCCTCCTCCCTCCCTCCACGCCCATCTCATTGATTTTTTGATCCCATCGTTGGCGACGATATGTCCCTCTGCCAAGCAATTGAAGTTCGGCTGTGAATAGAAATACCCTGTGAAGTTGACACGTGGACCTTCCCTCGACCTCGAACGCCTGTTTGCGATGGAATAGAACGGCAGATGGCAGAGAACCATCCAAACGTTGCGAAGGTTGCGCTAATTGGGCGTGTTCTTTCGTCGAGCTTCAGCCTTCTTCGCCCTGCCCTGTTTTAACAGTGGGGCGCGGAGGGTGTCCGTTTTCTTCTTTTTTCAACGATCATTAGGAGGATTTGTGTCCTGTAGTTGCCCTCCCTGCCGAGATGACAGCAGCAGTGAGGGCAGCAGAAGTTTACTCCCAGTCGCGTTTGTAATGAAATATCCTTCAGGATTCCACGGTTGGGCAGTTTGGGCTCCCCTGCCGGATTGCGACGCCTTTATTATGCCGCGCGAAGGGATCGCGCAATTGTACACAGCACCAAATAACACAGGGCTTGGTTCTGTGTCGGGTTTTCGTTGGGACAACAGCCTGGCTAATCAGACGTGGTTTCTCTTCAACCGTTTTTGGATTTGAGACTGGAGATGTGTGGCACTGCGCAAACGTTAGCTTCGTTTGTTTCATCAGTAATACTGCCGGGTACTTTTTAAATCTGCAAGTAGTACACTGCCCATGGGATTAGGGCACCAGGAGGGTGCCTTTCGCTAACCCTCTGGCTGAGTAAGAACAGTCGCTGCAGGCGTGGGGCGGAAACTTTTTCTTTCTTGATACACACAGGTTGCATGGTTGGTTGAATGGTGGTAAGATGTAGTGAGGCTTCGGGCTGGTGTCCTGGGTGGCGATTGTGAATCCAGAAACGTGTTCATGGACAGACGGCACTCCGTGCAAACGCCCAAACCCCCCGCTCCCATGAAAGTTCTCCTGCAGTACACACAGAAGAACTCACATGTCTCCATGATTGAGTCGCATATGTCTAGGTATTGCAGCCAGATGCCTGAAATTTGTCATGTACAAGGGGTTGCGGTCACTACGTTTGACGAGGGATTTGCACACGATGTAATCGCGACGAGATTCTTTGTTTTCTCCTGATCTCTCTCGCTCTCGTGCACACGCACGCCCGTTTGTGTCCGTCTTCTGTGTCTCTAGGGCTAGACCATCCGAAAGACACTGCCTGAATCAGATATTGCCCAATTTTTGATTAGATATTGCATTGATAAGACATTGCTTACATGATTGCGTACCCTTGCCCTTGGAGGAGATTCCCTTGCAGCCAGTGGATCGCCCATAGGCTGCAATGCAAGGCACAACACTGCAAACTGGGTCACACCCTGATGTCTAGCACTTTAAGCTCATTTTTGTCTTCTTACGTCTTGGTGTCATTGCTTTTGTATGTGCCCATCATGGCAGGTTGCTTTGGCTGTTGGTCCGTTTGCGTGTGTATCCAGGGCTTTGTCTGAGGAGATCTCAGGGGCCCATGCATCGAGGAAGAGGGCAAGCTGTTGGGCTGTCTGGTTGCGAGTGGAATGATGCAGGGTTTGTGTGTGCGGGGGTTGGGGGGGATTCATTTGTTCAAGACGTGGGGACTATTTCCCTGGCACCGGAAAATTACATTGCAGAGGGGGCTCACCCGAACATATCAAGGGTGAAGGCTCACTCTTAACCTGCACTAGTACCAGGTAGCACAAGGCACACCCACATAATGTTATTGGTACAGGCACAGTCCCTCTCTTTAATTTGGCACAGAGAATCGCTCAAAGCCGAGGAGAGCATAAAGCACTGTATTGTCTTTTCTGATGCAGTCAACCTGTTGTCCCCACCTACGCCTCAACCTGCTCAAGCAACCTATTCCTGGCCCCCCCCGTTTGAAGGAAAGCACAATTTGCAGCATGTCTGTTGTTCATGTGCCATTTAGGTTTGAGCCAGCATATTGTGCAAAGCTCTGTGAAAAGTGAGTCCTCGTCAACGCAAAAAAAGGTAGGGGGGGGGAGGGCAGCAACTCAATTCGCCCACGAGCCCCTATGGCTACAGTCAACTCTGCCCCCACAGCCACTACTGCATGACCCCTGTGAGCCCAATGACTCATTGGCAAGAAGGGGACAAATACCCTCTTTGGCATTTTGCACGGTCCTGTTCTACTAAGAGAGGGCATCCTGGTGCGCAAGGTGCACACGGGGCAGAGGTCAGGCAATGGTGCCATCCTAGAAGCAAGATGGTTGAGTTCTGCCTGTACGCTCCTTGCCAGTACTTCCTCAATGGGCACTGGGCACAAAAGTGTTCCCTTGGGTACCGCATAGTTGAGGATGTAGTATGAAACCCCTCGAATTCTTAGACCACCTCTGGAAAGACAACAATTTGCCTGCAACCCCCGTAAATCGTGTGGCTGTTTTTTTATGTCGCTGTGCACATTGCCTTTTTCCCACTCTTTCAGTCCTCTCTCCCTTGACCCCCCCCCCCCCACTTGCGAGAGCAACACCTTTGTCAGAGCAACAATAGGTTTTGTTTTGTCCTACTTTGCCGTTTATAAATACCCCGTCAGAGCAACAGTAGGTGTTGTATACATCAAATTTTGGGCCTTTAGTGTTGCTCTCGCAACGGGGGGGGGGGGCGGGGTAACCCTCAACACTCCTTTCCAACGCAAGTAGGTGTTCATGGACCACTCTAGCAGTTGGTCTAGTATCCCTTTGTTCAAGCTGGTTTCTTTTCCCGTACAATCCCCAACATCTTGGCAGGGACAACCTACCAAGATCATGACCAGTGGGCCTCACAGGGCGCTTCAATCATGTATCCTTACACAACCAAGTTGCTTGGATGGTGGCTGATAATAGATCCCTTCCATGAGACAATTTGTTCTACTGTTGCTGCTGTTTCCTCCTCTTTTCATTATGAAACACACCCCTCCCATGGGGATTCAGGGGTTCCAATCTTAAGCAAAGCGTGACGAGGAATTTTTCTTTTGTACTGTCTGGTACAAGATTGAAGGTATTGTTAGATGGTCATTGACAATTGGTCTCAGCCATTAGACCGGTATTAGAATTACTGTTTCAGTCCTCCCATTCACAAAGCACCAGGCCTCCAAGGTATCAGTAGTTATTGAATTAGCACCCCCACCAACGTCCTCTTTTGGGCACATGCCTTGCAAGCATCAAGCGGGTGGGTGGCTTAGCCAAGGATACCCCCCCCCCCCCATGTCAACCACCCCTCCTCCAGGGAAGCGCTGCAACCCCCCCTCCTAGGAGGACCAGCTGGCCCTGTGTCGCCGCCAGCTGGCCGCCCGACCCCGAGCCCTTAGCTCAGGGGACCGTGAGGGATGGGCCCCCGGGCACGTCCCGATACCGCAGGGCATACCAGACCAGACCAACCCTCCCCCCCCCTGCGGAAAGAATCAGCCCCCTCCCCCCTGTCAATGGACCCCCCATCAGGAAAGAAGAATCACCCCCCCCCCCCCTAAGGGCCTTAGGGGAATTTAAGAAGTACACAGAGGTGAATGGCCACAAATGTCGAAAACCACAGAAAGTGACCAGACAGTCTGAACATTCCTCGCAATGTTGCTTTTTTTCAGTGCCTTTTAATTGGTGTCTTGGGCTTTTGCATTGCAAAAGGCTGGCATGCACGACAACTAAGGAAAGACTTGCATCTCCGCCTTTGAGGCGACCCAAACAACCACAATCATTTGTGCTGCAAAGGGGAAAAAAAGGAACTTTTTGCTTCAGTTTTGAGAAATTTACGCCATTCCTCATGGCGTCATGTTTTGCAGGTTCCCCCCCCCCCCCCTCTCCTAGATCCACCGTCCCGGGACAACCGGTGTGTACAATTTCCTGTCCACAAACTTGATCAAATTGCACTCATCGGCAGGTACCAACGGGCATTTTTATTTTGCATTTGTGGCAAAGCCCCTCCTGGGCCCGGCTGTGCAAGAAGTTGTATTTCTGTGTTGCATCTCTGTATTCAGACCCCCACTAGGTGGGTTTTCTGACAGTCTGCAGCTGCCACTCTAGTGCTGTTGAATGCGACGTGGGGAACATGCAGTTCTTCACCTGGCCCGTATTCTGTGTGGAATTCATGCCTTCACCATCAGAGTTGCTGGACACCAGCAGGACACCGTGCACCGCAGCATAGTAATTGGTTTCAGGGATGACTGCTGTGCTCTGTGGGGCTGAGGTGCATTGCAGTGAGGCACTTTCTTCCCGTGCAGATTATGGGTTGCTGTTTTGGGTCTGATGCTGCTGTTACGGCCCCCAGGCCACTGAGAGATCAACCACCCCGCCAGACCTCACAGCGAAAACCCAAGCCGGCCCCAAAACGCACGAGCAGCAAGGCGGCGAACCAGCAACCGAGGGACCCAGAAAGAGAGCGGCAGGAACGATTAGCAGGTGTGATGAGGGAAGTTCCCGCTACAGGGGTGGGTACTACTCTTCCATGTTGCACGTTTGGGGCCTTTCTCCTCCTTCATCACGTCATGCTCCCCATGCCCCGGAGGTGATATGACAGTACGGAAGGCGAAGGCGGAGGAAAAAGTAAGAAGGAGGTGGTGTTGCACAGGCTGTGCGGCTTCAAGCACCGGTGGTTGTCTCTGGAAAGTACCCCCCCCCCCCCCTTGTAATCCCCCCCTCCCCTGCAACCACCCCCCCCGTCACTTTGACAAAAAGGCATAGGAAATACAAGGCGCCGAAGAAAAGTTTTCTTTAGATTATATTGGAACTGCTGCAGTTTTAGTGCTACCATTGCGTGGTGCAATCCCCTCCCCCCCCCCCCCCCCTCATGGGGGGGACCGGCCTGACATTAGGGCGGGGATTACAAGGAGGTGATAGTCGCCGCAGGAAAATATGGTTTTCCAGCCTCCACACCAGATCCGTTTTGTTACTGACCCCCCCCCCCTTTCCGCCTCGCTATTTCCCTCTGCCTGTTGCATGACTGTGGAAAAGGTGGTGCAACGGGTATGGAGAGGGATGCAGGGGTGGCAAAGGGGTCTGCATCGGTCTTCTGCGGTCTATCGCTCTTCTGGTTTGCTCTTTCTCAACTCCCTGGTCATATACTTTTTCATCTGCTACGGATGGAAACAGGGATGGGCTGCCAGCGCGAACAGAACATGCATCCCTGCCATGAAATTTGCCTTGCAAGGGTGACAGCCCTGAAAATCCTTTGCTGCAGCTGCCGAACGCCGTATTGAAGAAGCCAAAAACCGGGGGACCGGAGGAGGGGCAGCCAGGTTCCGCCCCACCAAAGTGCATCTGCTGGCTCTGATCCGTACCCTGTCCTCAGCCACCCACCTCCATGCTTATCCCTATGACCACTCTTCCTGTGGTACTGCCATGGGCTGTGGCAGCGCGCTGCATGCAATCTGGAGTGCGGTGACACCTGCTGTGGCCTGCAGCGCGTTTCCCAGTGCGCGGTGAGCCGCACACGCAACGCTTGCAGCCAACATTTCCGTACTTTCCCTTGAGTGCCATTGATTGGGAAAAGTTTGTCATGTTGTGTTTCGTTTCGAAGTTAAGGAGCGGTGAAAAATTGCTGCAGGGCCTCCGATCAACCATATGCAACCACGCTCATGCCAGCGCACTGTGTATCTGAGCCTGGTAGTTGACACCGGGCAGAGGCTTATGCCTGCGTGGGTCGGTCAGCTGGATCTCCCCAGAGCGCTTTTTGTGCCCGCAGAACATTTTACGGCATGGTCGATGCAACAGCACAGTGGGCGGTTGTCTACAGAAATGCAAACGGGCACTCTTTTTTCGACAAATGAACAGTCCCGGCCGCGGCATTCTGGAGCAGGTGAAACAGCGCACTTTTTTTTCAATAACCTTCAAGGCGGTGTGCAACAGGCCCATGGCGGATATATCGGTGGACATGAAGGCTGCAGAGGCAGCATTACACGTGCTGACAGGGGGTTGATGGGGTTACCTGGCCATAGAGCCTGGGACCCGCCATACACCATCTCAACGACCCTCAGGACCCAGGAAAACCTCACCCCCAACCAGCGGCCGGGGGGGTATTAGTGTTCACGGAACATTACCAGCCAATTTTGAAATTTATTTAAAATTAATTGAAGATTTGGGTGATTTTGGGCCAAAACACCCAAATACAAAAAATTTTAAATGTGAAAATTGATTAATCAGCCACTTGGCAGTGCATAGTAGGAGGATGCAAAAAAAATATTAATGAGGAACTTTAATTAATTCTTCTTGGTAATATGTGTCAGCTCTACAATTTTTCTTCCGCGCCTGCGGCGCAATTTTCAAGAGCATGGCCACAGGAGTGCACTGTGCACGGTGTGACGCGGTGCATAAGTTGGAGTGAAGGGAGCCTTGCATCATAGTGCATGACAGTGCATGACCGCGCATGACACACAGTGGCAATTGGAGATGGCAGTGACAGTGACAGTAAGCAATTTATAAATGACGAGACACGTGTCTTTCAATACAGGTGGTGTTGTCTGAATCTGTTTCAGGAGGTGTTGTGCTGTTGCTCATTGTGTTCCACATGACTGCCTGCGTGCATTCATCTTCTTCTGGCAGGCTTTGTTTGTGCATAGAAAACCAATTTTCTCATCAAGACAAGTGACAAAAAATGGGAAAAAATCGGTCCGTGAATTGAACCCACGCCCACCAAATTCAAGACCAGCGCATATACCACTGGACCACTGCCAGACAGTGCTGTACTACTACTGCTCAGGGACCATGTACTGACTGAGAGACGAATTTTTTTTTCGAAAATTGCGAGATATTTTGGGTTTCCACATGACTCCATCGACAGAGCAACCAAAAGGAAGGTGTGTTTGGGGCCTGGGACTGAGATGCACCTTCCAAACGAAGCATCACAGAAGGAGGCCCTAGTATGGTGAGGGCTGATGACCCTGGCCAATTTCAGAAATTAAGCCTAGGTGGAGCAGGTTAGTACTGAGGTGGGAGACCACTTGGGACAGTATACAAAAAAAGGTTTTGTGCAAGAATTAATTAATTCTGCTGCCCAAACAACCAAAAAACAACATAAAATGAAAAAAGGTGCAAAAAAAATTGATGTCACCCATTTCAAAAACAATAAATGACATTTTTTGAATTGGGCCGGTACGGTTTGTAGGGGGTGCACATGATGCGGCGCATGCGCTGTGTGGCTATTTGGCAGTATCTTTAGGAAAGGTGTCGTATTGCCATCTCCTTTCACGCCGGTCACCTCTGCGGATGTAGTTGCTTCAGACTGGGCAAGGCCACAACAGGCCAAGGAACGTTGTGAAGCGGGTGCCAATTACATTGTGCTCTTGATCGTGCCGTGTTTATGGGAAGAAGGGGTGTTTATCCAATTTTTGTGGCCAAAGCGATTTTCTACTGAGGGCCCATTTTGGGAGGGGGTAACAATCAGGACGTACGAACCACAAAAGTAGCGTGCGTTGCACGCGTGCGGCGCAAGCACTCCCCCGTACGGTACATACCAAAAATTCCTGGCGTCACAGTAGCCACTGAAATGGGCAGAAATGGGGACCTGTCACACATGCATTGGATGGGACTAAAAATCAAACACTGTGCCGGGCTCAAGAGCTCGGAAACCCTGTAGTTGTAGTAGTCCGACCTTGACAAGTATTTGCATGTATTTGGGTTCTTTGTGCCCTGCACAAGCCCGATACGAACGAGGAGGGTTTGGAAAAAGGGCTCAAAGGTCCAGCCATATCAATTTCATCAGCCCCAGGGAACTGTAACAGTAACGTACAGTGTGCAAAGCACTGGATAGCTTGATGGTGTGGGCAGGGAAGCAACAGCGGTTGATGCTTATCCGATGGCTGTTGGCGGTGCTGGGGGGCAAGAATGTCCCAAATTGAGGCCATGGCATTGATCCCAAGTAGGACGTTGTTTGAGGACAGGGTTTGCTGTTTTTGTGACGAAAGTCCACGCCCCCCCTTGGGCTAGCGCGTGGCAGTCAACTGCCAGTGGTTTGCCGCGAGCTGTCTGCAATCGTCATCGGTTGTTGTGCTGCAGCAGAGTGCATGTATGCACATCTGGAACAGCCTGCCTGCACAACAGTGAACCAAGGATGCAGCCCAAGGTGCTCTTTCAGGATACGCCTTCCTTTCTGCTTATATTTTGTTGAAAACGCCCTTTGAATATCGCATACCAGCCGCTAGGTGAAGCGTGATGCTGAAGGCAACAACAGGGTTGGATATTCAACGACGAAACCGTCATCATTGGGAAAGATGGCGTATTTTTGCCACGATTGTTGCTGTATTTCATGTCACATCTGTAACTTTTGGTCTTGGTCTTCTGAGTTTCTCTACAAATTTGTGTTTTAGGGTGCTTTTGACTAACAATGACCACTGCAATCGGGGTGTATCACGTGTGGCAAGTCTTTAACTGCATGTCACACCCGTTTAGCAGATCAAAAGACATGGGCCATCGTAGATGACACCTGCTGGACGGCCGCCTGGGCTGCTGGTCCGTGCTCTGCTTGCCAAGGTCTGTGCCAAACGAGGCACCACTGAGCCTGCGGTGCAAGGCTGGAACCTTGATTACAAATTTGAGGAAAAAATGGATAGCATTGCTGCCCTGATGGCTTGATTCTCCTCTTTGGAGGGGAGCCGGTATTCCCAACTGACTCACTCTTTCGGTGTCAGTCCAAGGCGTGGTGCTGGGACGAGAATGAGTTGGGGTGGTCATGGGCATAGTCCAGCTAACCACACTCCAGTCTCGTTTGGTCACCTCGTGTCATAGCTCCCTGTCACTGCCAGAACCTATGTCACAGTCCAGGCTGCAGTTGCACAAGTCCCTGGATTGGGATTGACGCTGCTCCTCTCTGTGCTGCAGGGGCTCAAGACCCGAAGGTCCAATGAAGGCAGTTTCAGTTGAAAGTGACAATGAATACGGGTGTGATTGTTATTGTGACTGTGACTGTGATTGAGATTGTGGTTGAGGTGGCTGCGAATTTTTGGGGTTAATGGTCAGACAAGTGAAGATGTGTACTCAGGCGGTGCATATCTCGTCTACCCTAGACGCTTGATTTGACCATAATTCAACCATTAACGAGTTGGCGCCGTGCAAGGGTGCAAATGGCCAAGACGGGGGTCCGGGAAACTCTCGACCAAAAGTATTTGGCGGTTGACAAAACCTGCCCTTCAGACCTTGCATGTTAGATCTCGCAATTTTGTACCCAATTTGATGCAGTGTGCAAGGGACCTGCATAGCTTCCGGGGGCTGGGGACATTGTCACTAGCCTAATGAATGCACGGTGCTGACTGAATTTTTTTCCTGTAATTGCAGTGTATTTGTAATGGAAATTTTAGATCTGGGTTGGGGTGACCATCTCAAGGGGAGCGGGGACACAGCATTTGGTGACAACTTTCTTTTGTAGGGCTGGGGACACTGTCACACGAAACCTGAGGGTTTGTTCAAGGGGCGTGGGATAAGATGAGACACATTCGAGGGGGCATCTGAAGATTATCCCCCTCCATCCCCGGCCAGATTTCTGTGCCACAACCGAGCCAGCCCCCATAGCATGTACTACACAGTAAGGGGCTCGTTTTTCTTTCTGCACTGGCGAAAAGTTGATGTACAGCTGTTGTGCCCCGTGCTCTGAATTTGGAGATTTAAACTGGCAACTGGAAACTGCTCCAAGCGAGGGGGCTTTGATGGGAGCTGCGTGAACCCTCTGGAGGCGGGGTGCGTTGGAAAAGGCGGGCTCTTCTGTCAAGTGGCTTTGGGACACCTTTTTGGGGGGAGGTTTGTGGGGCCTGAGTTCGCATACCCTCCCTTTGGGGGGGTCATTCGCGCAGCTGATATCGGGTGTCTTATCCCTTGTACAATCATCATTTTGGGAGACAAAATTATCCCCCAACGAATTTTTTTCGATTTTGACCCCTCTACCCCCCTGGACCTGGGTCCCACATTTTAAGGAGTAGGGGGTGGGGGGTGGGGGTCAAAAATGTTTTGTGTATTACCGCCGCTGCGCGTCAATTTAGACCCACGTCTTGAATGCCTTTTTGCTTGTTCATGGACCCCTAACCAATCGGGCCCGAACTCTGGGTACCCCCGTCGGCCCCCCTATGGGCCCTTGCCGGTGAGTACTTAGCCGTGTTTAGGTTGGCATGTGTTGGCTGAAAGTTTTCAAAATCACCTCGAAGAGAGGTTGTTCAATCAAGCGCAGGGGCGGGCACCATATACCCCACCTTTTGAGGGTTATTCTCGTAGCATAGCCCAACCCCTCGTATAATCATCATTTTGGCAGACAAAATGATCCCACAATGAATTCTTGATTTTTAGCCCTCCACTCCCCGTACCCGGGTGCCACTTTTGGGGGGGGGATGGGGGGGGGGTCAAAACGCTTTCACGTGCCGTGGATGTTGTGCGTCGATTTAGAGGTCATGAACAATTTTTTTCTTATACATGGACCCTCTCACCAATGGTGGGGGTTTCGCATAACCATTTGAATTTTTCCGATATCCCTCTGTCGCCTCACCGATGGGTTTGGGTGATCATTATTTGGTGAGAATATGGATCCTCTGGTGGTGGCCACTAGGCCCATGTAGCCCAGCCCATGGGCCCCCAAAAGCCCCAAATGGCTTTTGTTGGGCTGTTTAGTCGCACCTAAAATTTTTCGAAATTTTGACTTTCCAAAACCCTTCTGTTTCCTCCGGGATAGGTTTGGGTGATCATTTGGTGAAGATACGGGCACTCTAGCGCCCATGGGAACCCAAGTAGTGGCTGTTGGGTGATTGGTGTTGTGGATCAGGGTTTGCAGCGGGCATTTTATGGCCGATTGCAAAAGGGTTCATGTTTGGCATACCCGTGCTGCCCTTTTCAGCAAGCCCATTCAAGCAACAGGCTCGGGCAAAGCACCAATAGACAGTGAGGTATGAATGTGCAACTGTCTGCATGTGCACCTGCGTTTGGGGGAGTGGGCAACGATGTGCATGCCGGCAGGAGAGTTGGAGACTTTGTGCACACGTTCACACGAAAAGGCGGGTGATAAAATCATTCGAGGGGCAGGGCGGCCGATCCACCGCCCCCAATTCCCTCAAAGTGACACTCGCCTGTGTGCACCCTGGATGATTCTGCAACATGGGCATACCTGGGGTGGTATAATTCATTGGGGGCCCAGCCGAAGCGGATTCCTTGTGGGTTGAGCAACTGCCACTCACCACGGGACCTCTACCCCGAACCATTTCGAAGGCACGTCTACTTCAAACCACTCATGCATACGTGCCGAGGTGTGCATGCTGGAGGCAAACAAGTCAGTGCAAGCGGAGAAAACACGAACAGTATCAGCAACAGTCTCACTGTCGTTGTTAATATGGCTGTCACTTTTGCGAGGGGTATTGATTTCTTTTTCTGCACTTGTGCCACGACGAAATGTGATTCGCTTGCAGTGCTGGGTTGCATGGAATGTAGCATTGACCGCGAACCTGGCCATTCGAGGACCCCCTCCCCTTCAAAAGTGGGCCCAGCCACCGACGGGGCCCACTAGGGGCTTGGAAGGAGGGGGGCATATACAAGGCAAAAAGATACCCATTCATCCCATGTACCCGCCAAAAACCTTGTCCGGTTAGGTGGATGGCTGATTATCGAACCCGGGACACACTGTGGCCTGTCGGCTGCTCAAACCACTGGGCCACGAAAACCGCACAACGCCTTTCCACCTTTTTGAACCAGAAGGTACCGTTCGCGACCCTTTGTAGGCCTCAAAATGGCGCATGAAAAAAACATTCCAAAAGTCGCCTCTGGGACCCCTGTGGCGATGAACGGGGTCCTGCGCGTTGCGTGATGATGGGGACAGGAGGATGGACGGACGATGGGGCCACTCTGTATCTGCAGGACGACAGTGGGTTCCCACCGGCCGTGAATGGTGACGATGCACGGCATAAAATGGCCAATGCTGCCATGGCACGGCAGGTCGCCCAGAACTCAGGTGTCTTCGCTCCTGCACCGCACGATACATAGCCCAACCCGCACAGCTCCGCCTTTCAGGAACACCATACACTGACCGCCCCCACCCCCCCCAAAGGCACAACCCTGGGCACAACATACCAAGGCAACGGAACGGTGAGTAGGAAGGTAAGGAGAGTCCAGGCATTGAGAGGGAGGGCAGAAGGTGGTGAGAGGCCGATGGGCGCCGCCGCCTACGGAGGGAAAGGGTTCAAGGAAAGGGAAAAGGTAAGTGGCGAGAGGCCGATAGGCGCCGTCAGCTGCAGGCAGGGATACAGCCAGGCGACTTGCCAACCCCCCCCCCCCCTCCCCCCAAAGGCAACAGTGTGGGCAATGACCTATGGCCTGTAACGCGGGGGTCATATGGTAGCCAAGTATCCGTGCTTCATTCCCCCCCAAAGGCAAAAAGAATAAAAATTCACTTATGCCTTACTGTGGAGTGCATTGCCTCTGGTTTGCATTTGTCTGTTTTTTAATGAGCCCCCCCCCCAAAAGGCAAAGATGTTGCTTTGGATGTCGGTGTTTGGTGTGTACGCGGGAGTACCCCCAATGACCACGGTGGTACCCGTCATCAGGAAGACAGTTTGTGCAGAATCCCTTCGTCTGCCCTCCTTTGCCAAACTCTGCGGTCAAAAGTCCCTGCACTTGAGGGGGGCGGCCTGTTCAAATTCTAGACCCCAACCGGGTGTTTGGGGGTCTAGAGGAGGGGGGGGGGAGCCAACCCTGGGCCCCTGCAGCACAGCGCCGTTGTTGGTCTGTGCCCAGGGGATCCAGCACCCAGTGGGGCACCGCTGGGGCCCCTGAGGCGCCCTGCGGAAAGGAATGGTGGGCCAGGCAAGGGATAGAACCTCCGACAAAACCGGGTGGGCAGAACCAAGGACGACGGCGTGGTCACAGTGCAGCGTAAACCACCCGGGACACCATACAGGCGCGCACGCCACCCGCATGAACCATGACGGAGCGCATGCCACCCGCGAAGCGCACGCTACCCGCAACCAACAAGGAACACGTGGGGGAGCGTATGCGGTGGACGGCTGGGACAACACGTGGAGGAGCAGGGCACCTGGGCCTCACGCACACAGAAACGCAGCGAGGCAGGTTGTGGACGGCCCGAGGACGGAGGTGTGTGGACAGCAAAAACAGTCAAACGACCCCCACAACACCCAGCACAACCCCAATACGCCAACCACTGGGCGCTGCTGACGCGCAAACGGCACATCCCGCCACATCCAGCACAGCCTCAGCACACCAACCACGGGGATCCGCGAACGCGGAAACAACACCAGCAGAGCACCGGCTGTGGCGGCCGACAGAAAGCAGCAACGCGACGCAACATGCGAAGCGAAGGTGACTGTCCAGGGCCCCATAAAGAAACATCAACCAGACGGAATGTCACAGGGTGGGGTAGGTGGGTCGGCCGGTCAGCCGCCGGGGTCCCCAGGGGGGCTCCATGGGTACCCCAACATACGTACCTCAAAATGATCCCCATGACGCGCTGATCATATTGAACATACACAACTCGGGTAAACAAAATTTCAGAAAAAATTTGCCCATTAGCTCAGGCTCCCATCAGCCAACATCCAACCCTGAGGTCAGGTCGGGGTCAAAGTTTTTTCTGTGTTTTTCACCCATTTTTAAATTCTCCACAAAATTCTGAGTATTCTGAGTATAGACACATAGGGTAAAAAAATACCCCCTGAGGAGGCGAAAAAAAATTTTCTGCACCTTTGGCGCTGACGCTTTCACCCAAAATCTCAAATCGGAGGAAGACGGGTTCGAAAAATTTGGGGTGTCTGGAAGGGGGGGGGGGGGGGGCTAGAATTCGAACAGGCCGCCCCCCTTGCTTGCACTGCCCTCCTACACACGCGCTCTCACAGGGAGCCCTTCCCTTCGCCTCCCCCCCCCCCGTTCCTTCACATGGCTCGAGCCTCCGCCTTTGGCAGATCTTCAACCACTCATTGCATCCACTCATGTGTGCCAGCACTGCAGCAGGGTGGCGGTTGGTTCGTCGCTCACTTGGTGCGTGCAGGTTGGGCTGGCTGACAGCCCTGGTGCCAGGTTTGGCAGAGTTGCGGGAGTTGCAGAGAGAGAACCGAATAGAAAGGGCCTTGCGCCCTTGCGCACCCGCCCTATTGATCGCTTTGCACAGGGATTTCTACGGAGACAGCCGAAAAAATGGCAGAGAGACGGCAGAAAGATGAGCTGATTGGGCAGATCAGGTATGAGATTCTGCCTGCCGTGGCCCCCAGGATGTGCGTTGCTGTCTGCTGCAGCGTTTACGACAGGGGGTTCGATTCCTTGCGACCAGGGGAGAGTGCCATTGTTGAAGCTCGTCACTTTTGCCACTTTCCGAACCCTTCTTTAGGAGGCAGATGGTTTTCTGGTCTCTAGTGTCTCCTGTTTTTGCAAATTCCCATTTTGGATTTTGGAGACGACGAACCGAGTCTTCATTCCAAATGCACCAACATCACACGCATTATGACCATCAGCATGGTGACGGTTGTATTGTGTTGAGGGGGATTTTAAGTTGGGAAGAGTTGGAAACGATTGGAGATAGTTGTGGAGAGCTCGTGATGGAGAGGATTGGTGAAGGCTGGAAGGATTGTTGAAGGTTGTTTTTCGGTCACATACAGTGGGTGCACCCAGTTCAGCTCTCAGAATTGGAGTATTGGATTTTTGAGGTGAGGGCGAATATTCGGGGCCAAGATTTCCACGGGGCAGAAATACACGTCTTGTGGATCCTTCCGGCCCTATTTCAGGATTCTTGGGGCCTCTTCGCCTCACCCAGAATCTCTGTCACACCCTCAGCCCATCCGCAATTCCGTGGGAATTCATCTAGAGCGGAATGCACAAAACGTGGACCTGAAGGGGGTCCTGTGCATTTCCTGCCCCTCGTTTTGAGAAAAATGTTGTTGATTGTTGAGGCTTGTTCACAGGCTCAGGGCTGCAGAGGACTGGGATATTTTTGTGAATTTTGTGCCGTCGCATTTTACTGGGACATTTTCCCCACCCCCTCCATGAAGCCCGCAGGGTTCAGGTTGATGGGCTGCGTGAGCCCAAGTGAAGGTTGCCCCTGTGCTTGCTGTGAAGAGGTGCAGAGGAAGGGGCACCACTGCGGGGGTGGCCCATCTACGCTGCTGATTGCCACATTCTGCTGCAGGGAGCTGTGTGCCAAGTTGGGGGAGGAGCCCCAGTTTGGGATGAATGCAAGCACTCTTCCTACGCTGCTGAAGTACAAGCAACATCTGCAGGTGTGTGTCGTCAGCGTCTTGGCCGCATCCGGCCCGGAGTATTGCAGAGCCCCTGCCCCGTGTCGGTGTGATTTTCCGTGGCTGGGAAACACTTCCTCTCTGGTTCGGAAAGCAAACTCCTGTTCTTCAGGTGCCATCAGAACTCACCGCAAGAGTCTTTCCTCCGGCTGCAATCACCTCCCCCTTTGCCCCCCGTAATTTGACATATCCAATATCGGTGCCCTCTTATTTCCGCTGAAATCCACACAAGTGCTGTAAGCAGACACCATGCACTGCACAGTGAGGCGTTGTGAATCATCCTTTGTCTGGCCATATATTTTCTGGAGCACTAAACCACTATCTAAGGCCCGGCAAGAAACGTGGAAGGTGCCTTACAGCCACGGCTCTTGAGCTCCAATGCAGCCAATCATGCACACAGCCGCAAACAAAGCCCCATGAAAACAGGCCATTTGTACCCTTTCGCCCAACAATTTGTTGATCTTCGGAGAGGCCGGCCCCGGCAGGAAACACTTTTTGCTGCTGCGCCATGTTTGGGCATATCCGCCACCGCGGATTGATTCGGAAGCGGGTGGCTTCAAGTGTATCAGATATCGTGCCACAGTTGGTGATTAATCATCAATGGCCGTCGGTCAATCAGGAATTGCCGTCAGTAAAGGGCCCAATGGTGCCACCTGAAGCATGCAATGCTTCCTGGCAGAAAGGCAAAACCTCATTTCGGAAGACTGCCCTGCTCTCTCTCCAGTGAGTGGGAAGGGGCGGTCTGGACCCGGTTGCGTACCACTCCCCAACCCTCCACTGATTTCAGCAACTTCTGTTCTTCATTTTATGGTACTCTCAGAGCAAAGTGGCCGCTCGTGCTAAGGCAAACTGAGGCAATTGTCTGCTTCTGTCAGGTCTGCAGGGCTCAGATGTTTGCTTGTTGGCTGTTCCACTTGAATGGGGATGGGAATGTGGGGAAAGCACACCAACCGCTGACCTCAATGGGATTGCTCATTGCATAATCCCCAAGTGTCTGACGGTAGGGTAGACTGTTGGACAAAACATTGCAGCAGAGGTAGTCGGTGAGCGGTGAGGAAGGATTCGCAAGTGTTGATGCTTCCAGACGTCATTCTGTCTTGAGAGACAATTGCAAATCCATGAGACCCTTGTGTGCATCCACATCCTGCTTCGTTGCTAGGATAGCCAGCACAAGGTTGACCCCCCACCCCCCGCCCCCCGCCTCCCCACAAACTCCCCACCGAACACCTCTCTACCCCCTTACATCCCACTGCCCCAGTGCCTCCCTGCTACTCCCCCGCACACAGTTCCCTGCTGCTGCCCCTGAGCCTCCCCTCTGCTGCCCCAATGCACAGTTTTGTGCTGCTTTCCCTGTGTACTACTACCCCTGTCACTTAGTTCCCTGCGTCCTCTGTGGGGGTTCGTCGCCTTGTCTGCCTTTCCACTCTGACTGACTTCTGTTCTGGGCATCTGTGCAGCCGCCCCCCGTTACCGCTGTGCATTTTTTTGCCCGAAGCCCCTGTGCAACATATCAGGGATGAGGCGTCAATGGAGGAAGCCTGCACTGCAGTAGTCTGGGTGAGCTGGACTGAGGCAGCCAAGTTCATCCGCACAGATGCGCAGAGGCAAACTGCACTCAGGCAGTGAGGGAAATTCTATCGCTTTCGGCAAGTCCACCTGACAAGTACGCACTGGCGGGACCCCACAGGGGGAGGGCGCTCTGGTAAACTTGGAGATAGCGGACTCCCGTCATTGGTTTGGGTTTCCGTATAGAAAGAAAAGGGTGGAATGCCACCAGGGTCTGAATTGACGCACCGTGGTCGGTAGAGGCTAACCAACTTTTTGCCCATCATGGCACAACAAAGCCAAACAACGCTTGTGGGGGCCAAAGAGCCCCACTAAAAGGCCTTGATTGGTACTACATGCCCCCCTATGTCTATGGGTTTATACCTACTCCCATTGTTACCAAATGATCACCCAGCAACAGCTAAAGGATCTTATGCATTGTTGGAGGTCACCAAGGAATTGCCCGTTTTCAATCAACCATGCTGGCCGGCTAAGTCCTCACCGATGGGGCCCATAGGGGGGCAGTGGGACTTATTGCCCCCCAAAAGCGCCATTTTGGGATTCGTTGCACTGTAGTGGGCAAAACTTGGTTAGCCTAGAGTGGCTACTGTGCATTGATGCTGATATTGGTCCCATTCCACTTTTTTCTTCCATATGGACCCCCCAAACCAATGATGGGGGTCCCGGGTGCTATCTTTGATTTTCCAAAATTGAAGAAGGCCCATTTGGTGCTACATGGCTTCCCATGGCTTTGTACGCACTCCCGTTGTCACCCAATGGTCACTCAACAACAGCCCAAGTGTCATTGAGGATTTTCAAGCGTTGCCTAAAATAGTGCATTTTTCAGCCAACAGAATGCAGCCCATTTTTAGTGGAAACGGTCATTTCGCATCTTTCACACAGGCCATGACCGGCCCTACACAAGGCTAGAGGATGCAAAAAATGTCCTTTTGTATCCTAGTATGTGCATATTGTCAGAATATCCGCAACTGCACCCCTTAGAGTGGGTACCATGGAGTCACTAAGGTCACCAAAAACATGGACATGGCAAAAATGGCTGAAAACTGCATAAACTGGGACTCGGAAGCACTTTTTCAGCTCCAAATTGAATCAAAAACCAAAAGATTCATGATGTTGGACCCCAAAAAGGGGGGCTGTCATCCCATCCACCCCACCCTGCTCCTCCCCTCAAAAAACTGGGTTTCTAGTGGGGGGCTCTGGGGGGGGGGGGTCGACCAAAACCTCATTGGGGGATGCATCAATTGGAAAAATAATGATTTTATAGGGGGTTGAACCAAAAATTCAACCCTTTGGGGTAGAGTACACAAATAGGCCGTGACAGTTTCCCAGAGTTGCAGCGCCGCAGCACTCATGGCCCTAAAAAAAAAAACTATGTCAGTCCCCATGGTGTTAGAGTACCCCTATTGTCACCAAATGATCACCCAAATCCATCCAAGACGCGACAAAGAGACTTGGAAAACATCAAAGTTTCAGAAATTTTCAGGTGCCACTAAACATCTTAAGAGAGTTTGTTGCATCAAAACCACACACACCCACGTATATCTGCAGATGCATGCCTCCAAATCCTGCTGCAGAGGGGCTGGGGTAGTGTGTGCTGGCCCCGCATGAACGGCGGGCGGGAGCGCAGGCCCTTTTAGTGTGGCCGGGCCGCGTGCAGCCAGCTTTGGAGGCCCTGCCTGCCCCGGCACAGCCCTGGGCACGACGGCGCACTACGGCGCCCAGGATTTTGGGGAAGCGGCCCCCGGGGCCGCCGGCTCGCGATGACCAGCCGTCCAGTCTGCGAGTGCGCATGACCGCGGACGACGCGTGTGAGCAAGCCGGGGGGGGGGCTGCCCTGCAGGTAGAGCCACCCCCACCCTCCACCGGTCCTGCAGCCAGTTGCATCGCCCCCGCCAAACTAGACCGCCTCACAAACGGTTTCGTTGGGTTTGCGACATTTTAGGGGGCCTTGAAACACTCTTTGTGTATTGGCTCAAGTGCCCTGCGCATTTTCTGCTGCGTCCTTGCTCTCTGTGTGGTCTCCAGTGCTGCATTCGGTGATGGCGGATGTTCCAAGCGGCGAGCTGATCCTTTGGTTGAACACATGGAGATTGCCCAGACATCCTTTTTGGCTGGCATAACAGACTGCAGTGTTGCGACCTCCTGCAACTTGCCCCTTTGGCCCACTCCCGGTCCGCCATCATACATATATCACTGATCCTTGTGCCCTATTGAACGGATGCTATAGTTCAAGCTAAGTGCAATGGATTCCACAATCCTGCTAGCCCTTTCTTTAGCATTCTGATGACTTGTCTGCACCTGAGCCCTGTTTGAGTCTGGCTGTTTTTGTCAGCATCTTTTATCCCTCTCACCCCTTGGCCAGAGCTTAATTGAGTTGGGTCATTATGGGACGAGTGTTTGGGTTGGCACCGTCTGCGCCGATCTCTGCTAAACAGATGGCATAAATTGTTGGCGAGCAGTCAGTATTGTGTCCACTCCGTGAGGCTCGCGTGGTTGCTCGAGTTTGTATCCAGAAGCTGACTGTGTTGATTGCAGCCATCTTTTGCCCCCTACTTTGTGCGAAGGGACTTTTGCAGTGCAGCCTTACACTGTCTTTTTTTTATTATCATTCTTGCCCTATTAATTGCTGAGCCTGTTCCAAAACCGTCTCCACAGAGCCACAGCCCCTCGTGTTGTACAAAATTTTGCCCGCGGTGCCGCAGCAGAACCATATTTCGCAACATGTGCACCTTCGCTTCTTTTTTTTCCCTGTAAATCTCTGTGTGCAATTGTCTCCAGATGAGCAGCCTGTGGCGCGGACATTTTTCGGGGGGTTGAGGGTGGCATTGGTTCACTTTGGAGAACTGATAAAAGTGTTTTGACAGCAGAGAGCAGTAACGACAGGACAGGCGCTGTGGACGGACGTTCAAGAGGACTTCCCCCAGCGCTTCTGGGCCCTGCTCGGTCGAGGTCATTTAACACACTTTTTGTGGCCAAGCCCACTCACACCTGCGTGTTCTTGTAACACGTCAATCCCTCTGTTTTGGGCGTAGTTCTCGCCTTACCTCTCTCTGTACAATAACCCGTCTTCTGGTGCCGATTTTGCCTCGAATTCCCAACAAATCATCGATGTGACGATGCGGGTCTGCCGGCATTTAGCCGTCACACGGTCCCCTGTAGTGTGGCGGGTTGCCCCAAACTGACCCAACGACGCCGAGTGCACGAGTTCCGCCGCTTCTCTCCCAACGCCGTCTGAAGAACCTGATAAATTCGCAGTTTCTTCGGTTCCCAACGCTGTCCGCACATAAAGGCATCCGCTCCTTGGCTCGGCGGGTTCCTTCACTCGTATCTCCCTGCCCATTCGGATGCTTTGGTCCAATGGGGGGCAATGCCGAGGGCTTCCGGTGCTTGGGTACGGATGGTATTGCGGATAGTTCCCCATCCCGGTGGACCTTGGTGTCTAGCAGGAGACCTCCTCATCAATCTGACATCTGACTGTGACTCTGACTCTGCAGCATCCGTCTTTGGTGCCAAATCCTACCACATCCCTGTTGGCCTCCGTCATTGCATCAGGGGGATCCCCGTAGGTACTAGCTACAAATTTAGGGTCGGGTACCCCCCTCCCCCCTGTTGGTGTGCAACGACCGCTTTGCGCAAGGGCACATTTTCTCATGCCACGTTTTAACGGACGGTAGGGTTGATTTTACCTTTTAACACTGTGTAACGACTATGGGGTCAAACGGTGAAACCTAGCATGGTTGTCGTGCGAGGGGACGCAGGTTCACATGTGTCAAAACAAAGGCCAGGGGGGGGGTTTACATGTGTGACAAAAAAAGCCAAACCGTCCGCTCGCCCTCTAGGCCTGGCATAGCGTGTCTGGGTATCGTTTGACTTGAGCTGCAGTCTCCACCCGGTCGTAGTTGTTGCCCAGGCCAACTTTGTTTCCGTTTGGATCCTTCATTTTGGGGTTGCCAACATGCCACTTTTGAGAGAGGAAAGTTAGTGGAGAAGGCAGCGGCTTTCGTACGGAATTTGTCTGCTGCATGTATCATACCCAGAGAATATCTCAGATCCACGTGGGCGTAATTGCCACCTTGTCCATGTCCCCGTGCAGCCTTGCATGAGTGTGCGAACCCGTGCCACCGCGTTTAGGGCTTTCAAGCACCTTGAAATTTGGTGCATGTGTTCCTCATGCCATGTGCACATAGTTTCTCCCCATGTCATCTCTTCTCTGACAGCCCGTAGGGCGTACCCCATTCCTGCACACCACAGCACCACACACGCTTTTCCTCCACTCCAGTCCCCCATGAGTGCAGAGTTCCCCCCATGTGTGCAGAGTTCCCCCCATGAGTGCAGAGTTCAACAAAATATAGGCGTACGTATCATGGACGGCTTCACAAGTCCTAGATTCAAAAAGAAGCCCAGGGGGATGATACTGGCATGCGTGGGGGATACTCATGCTTGTTCCCATCCGCGTGCATGTGTGTGTGTGTGTGTGTGTGTGTGTGTGTGTGTGTGTGTGTGTGCGCACGTGCGCGTTCTTGTGTGCATGTGTGGATGTGCGTCCGTGCGTGCGTGCCTGCGCGTGTGTGTGTATGTGTGCGTGCCTGTGCAGGTTGCACCTGCAAACGCATGTGCAACCAGCGATAACTGCTACAGCAACTGCTAAGGAGCGGCAGTTGGCAGCAACAGCAATGACACTTTGAGTCGGTGGTTTTTTATTTCCTTTGCAGGGGATGGGAGATTCCCCTTCTAATATTTGTCTGTCCCGTGTTGTCTGTCTGTGCTGTCTCTTGCTGCTCCCCTTTGGGGCTTGGCACCAAGAGACAGACTGAGTGAACGAGGCAGCATGCGAGTGCGAGGGAGCAAGGCAGGGAGGTTGGTTGTGAGCACACTGAGTGCCCTTGGATCGTTCACAGCAAAGTTATCACACCATGTGCACTGTGATGCTTCAGGTAGTGGTATGTGGCTTTTTGTTGGGCACTTGTGTTGTACGACATACATGCATGCGTCTTGTGGCTGATACTGTGCAACACCACGCTCTTGCCCACCTTTATACAACTCTCAGCAACCATCTTTGAGTCCCTCAGAACCATCACAACCTGCACAACTCCATACACCACTCCCTGCAATTTCACCCTCCCCAACCCCCCTCAATTTGCACAGTTTTGTTGGCTCTAACCTCATCAATCATTGCCAACCGCTTCAAATGAGGCAGGGCATATCATATCCCTCTGCAAAGCACTCACCTGCAAACCTGACTGGGTCCGGGAATTCTCCCCCCCCAAAAAAAAGGACAACCCACCATCAGTTTTCATGTGTGGTTGCTCCACTTTCAGCTTTGGCTTTCTGCTGCCGCTAGATTTGCCATCAATGAAATATTCTTCAGTAACAAGGGTGCTTGCCCAAAAAGATCCCACATAGAATTGGGCATCTCGGTTTGCTGTAACTCAACAGGGAGGAGCCTTTCCAGTAGGGCCATACCCGATGAACATACCTCTGTACAATTTCCCAAACAGGACTCACAGAATCACCAGATTTTCTTGCGCAGGGCACACAGTGCAAATCACAGCCGACATTCTGAATGAAATGTGTGTCACAAATGGGTAGAATTCCCGGCTGAGGCATTTGTTCCGCATATTGCAGTATCTCTCTTTGGTGAGCTAGTGTGTGTGCCAGTTTTCCCATTCTCCCCTATTGGTAACACTTTTTCCTTGGTGGCTTGGAACATGCAATATAAGCAATTTATTCCTCCGAATTCACATCAATGCGACACCTGGGAGTACCAACTGGCTCATGATGTCACAAACGATGCCACCACCACCAACAAAATAGGGTTTTGGGTTAAAATTTGATAACACCTAAGGGTTTCATTTCCCATTATTTTTTGTCGAATTGTGTGTTCCCAATGATCATTTCTTGTGAGACTTTGTTGTGTCTGCCAACCAGATTGCCACATTCCGTAGCTTCAAGCACCCTATGCATCCATGACACATGGACCATGCACAGTGCAGTGCACAAGCAACACCCTTGTCCAAGCAACACTAGGCGTTGGTTACATGATTTTTGGGGCATTTCCCATTGCTTGTGGTAGGCATTGCATTGGATAGCTTGAGTGCATAGATATTTGGGTCCGGGGTAAAACTTAGTAAATAAAAGGTTCTTTTTGAAACTTTTTTACTAAGTTTCAAAACTTAGTAAAAAGCATTTTGTTGCTAAGTTTTTCCTCTGCATGTGGGACTCCTGTTCCCATTGGCAACCTCCCAGGGGTTATGTAGCCAATCCACCCGATTGTGGGCCACTTCTGATTTTGTCCCGTGCTGTGAAGCGTTGGGGACCCCCCAAACCGCACGGGTTATGTAGCCAATCCGCCCACTCGTGGGCCATTGCTGATTTTGTCCCCTGCTATGTGAGTAATTGGCACTGACATTGGTTGCGGCCGTGCTGGGTTCTCTTTTTTTGTTACAGCCGGTTTTGTTCCGTGTGTTGCAGCACTGATGTTGGCATGGCCCTGTCAAGACTCTTTTCTTGAGCCTGATTTTGTTTCTAGTGCCCCATCCCAATGATGTTGTATACTATGCTTTCTTGGCCCAGTGCCAATGAATTGGTGTGCATGATGGCTTGGCCCGGGTGGGGCGCCACTAACACATGTGGTTGGCAATCGACCCGGGGGGCTTTGTGCCCTTAAACAAAAATACCACCTACCATTGAAGTGTCGAGTTGCTTCGTAAAAATGGGGCTTGTATGGTACAGTGAATAAAAATTTTCTATTTTACTCACTGGAATTAATAATTTTTACGTAAGGATTTTCCAAAAAATCCTGTTTGCTTAGTTGTACCTCGTTTCTACTAAATTTTATCACATTTTTTTTATTAAGTTTTACCTCGTTATACCCCCTTTGGTGGCAAGTGCATTGATTGTGCTCTTCCATCTTCTCTTTGATTTTGCTTGGAGCTTGTCAGAGCAATTGATGCCGAATTGGGTGAAACAGGTGGTTGCAGATGGTAAGGAGGCATGTAAGGAGGCAGACAGGCTACTCTTGGAATGGGAGGGGATTGAGGCAATGTGCCGAGGCGTGCCTCTAGATTGCTATGGGAATTTCAAGGAACAATGGGGAGAGGAACAGCAAAGGTGACACAAATGGACACCAATGACACCACCGTCTTGGAACGAGGCCATCCCGTTATGGTATGACTCCTATTGTGTATTTTTAATTTGGAGATCTCTCCCTGTGAGGAGGAGTAAGGGGGCGCCTCAAGCGCAGTGCGCGCGCAGTGCAACTATTTGGGCGTCTGGCCGTACTAGAGACCCATACTTTGAGATACTAGGGGCCCCTAGGGGCATCATGGTGACCCCTAGCGGAGGTTTTGACTTCTGATTTTGTCCCCCGTTGTTTGGGGACCCCCGAGAATGCCCTTTGTTGCACCAAGTCTGACCCTGAAAAGATGTCCATGTGTGACAAGTGTGAACTGCAATATTGTACGGATTGCATTGACACACACACATGTGACAATGTGACTTTTCTTTGATTCTGCAACTGTGTCATGTTGTGCACACAAGTTGCGTATTCTCAATGTGTACTTAGTTGACAATGGAACAGAGAGACAGTTGTGTGTTCTTGAGGGTGGCGACCAATGCGCTGTTCATGGCTTTTCCAGTTGTGCATGATGTGTGTTATGTGAAGGGAAGGTAGTTTGCAACTTTCTTGAGCTGGGGCAGTTTGGGTCACTTAATTCTAAGGGCGTTTCCAAGGGGTGTGCTTGGGGGCTCTTCGGGGGGAACATAGTCTAAAAGTAGCGCGCAGTGCAAAGATTCCCCCTAAGAGGAACCTGGCTAAGGACACTAAACCTTTAGTTCCTCTTGGCAAATCCCTCACTCTGCCTCGTGGTGTCTGACGCCCACACTCCTTAGCAGTCGCAAGCGGTGCGCACTTTGCAGGTCGTGCTTTCCTCACAATGGGAATGGCCCCTTGTCCCCCCCTGCCAGATGTAGTAACATAAACCACAAAGCGCTACACAGAGAGATGCGCTAGATCAAAATAAAGATTAAATTCGCATGCCCCATCACTGACAACATTCAGAAAAAGCAGTGATCTCCTGTAGGGTGGGCACAGAGTATGATGGGGATCCCGCTGTTCTCTACCATGAATCTCCTGAATAGGAGCCCGCCCAAATTGAAATGGTATGGGTGGAACACAAGAGAAGGATGTCATGTCAGGCCCTCTTGCTTGACTGCAGGCTTGGTTGGCACCGATTTTTTGTTGCATGCAAAGGAGTTCCAACTCAACATGCCTTGTGTGCCTCAGCACTGGCACCCATATCGCGAGGATGTGCAGCATGGATACGCAGATACACATCAGCATGGTGCATGCCCATCACAACCAAAACTGCACTTGTTTTGTGGTATCAGCCCCCCTCATAGTATTAGAGGCTGGAAGGGCAGTTGCACACCATAATAATGACAAGACTGCTGTACATGTGCTTATTGCAACTCAACACCTGAGTGCAACAAATGTGCTCTCTTGTGGGTCACCACATGTTGCGCAAAGAACGTCTTCTTCGTCAAGAAGACAAGTCTGCTGCCATTGCCTATGGTTTTTATAGCAACTGTGTTGCAAAACAGTAGCACTAGTGTCCCCTAAAAATAGCGAAGCCCAGGTGCTTTGGGTGGGCCACCTTTTTGGAGTTGGTGGCAGCCTTAGCTGTCGGAGTTGGCTCGGGTTTTGTTGCTTGGGTATCCGCTTTTGTTGGCTGGGCCCCTTTCCTTTTCTTGCGCACCTTTCGCCCCATGATTTCCAAATCCATGCCAAACCCTTGGCTCATCTCATCTCAGAAACCCTCTCCTGAGGTCTGTAGTACACATTGCCTGAAATCTGTCTGGGGCTCTTGCTGCGTATCTGCTGCAACTTGAAGACAAGTTTGTGGTCTGGCACTTCCTGGATCCCTAGAGACGGCAGCAGAGGGCTTTGGCAGGTGTTGCTGTGTTTTCCGCGCCAGGAAAATGCCAAAATCCCCATATCCGGTAATCGGAGACAAACAGACCCTGTGATGTGATCTGGAGTTATCATGGCCCCATTTTTTAGAGACTTGCTTTTGGTGCTACCATGACTTGAGGCCGTTTGTGGAGCTCCTTGACCGATAGGCGCACCCCTGCTACTCTACGGCCCACAGACGCTGCATTCTCGGCTGATGAAGTCCAGTGGGCAGCGTTCCGGGGCCCTGGTCATTGCAGCGCCTGTCCTTTAAACTCATGACGGACGGGGCAATATGCGCGTTCCAGCCCTCCAGACTGCAGCGGGCTGTATCGAGGGAAAGCTCACGGCGCAGCGCCCTGGGGCGGCGCAAGCGCCATGTGTACATTGATACCTCGCACTCCCGGTACGACCTGGTCCGGCAGTGCGCAAAGGAGATGGGGTGGCGCGAGGCGCGGGCCGGAGTCGACGGCCACGTGGTGTGGCACGACGGGGCCGTGTCTGTGGAGCAGGTGACCAATCTGCCCCCTCAAAAGCGGATCAACCATTTCCCTGCCATGACGTTGATCGCCCACAAAATTGGGCTCGCACGTCACTTGAACACCCTCCGGCGCGTGTTTCCCTCGGATTACACGTTCTACCCAGGCTCTTGGACAGACTACGCTTCTTGGCAACAGCACGCCCAAGAGAATCCGGGTGCAGTGTACATGCTCAAGCCCAGTGCTGGATCGCAGGTGCCTGACCCCACCGCCAATGCTCACCGGTGCTGCACAATCTGAGGTGCCCCAGTGGATTGAAGTAGGGCAGAGCCGCACGCTCCTCCTTGAGACCGACTAGACTCTTTCAATGTGCCTGTGTCACACCCTCCAAGGCATCCCCTCCTGCACATTGTTATGATTTGCTGACAGGGATGGGACATGCATTTGCTGCAGATCTCCGGCTTTGTGCTACTGCCCCCTGTGGGGGGCGGGAGGCAGCGTGCGTGCACCGTGCATCTTTTTTGTTAATAATGTACGAACGTTGGAGTGAATGGCGTTCTTTCCCCCACCTGTTAGGCCTTGGGGTTTCATGTTCTCTACTTACACGCATGCTATTCCCATGTTTTGTATTTTACGGGACCTGATACCCTGATACACTAAAAAAAAATGGAGTGCACTCGCGCTGACACTAAAAAATCGAAAACTTTGATATTATTTTTCTGAGTGTCACGCGAGCGCTCGAATGACGTTTTCGACGCTCGCATGACGCTTTACCTCCTGATACGGCATGGGAGATGGAGCCAATCCCCATCCCTATTGTTGGAATGGGCTGACCCTCATACAGCAGCGGTTGTGTCGCCACATCATTCCTCTCCGCTTTGGACAGTAAGGGGCTTTGCCGTCGATTGGGTGTTTTTTTCTTGATTATGAAGTTGGTGTACACGATGACAAAGATGGGACGCATCCACACAGCGGTGCCTGTTGGGGGATGAGGCCTGCGGGTATCAGCGATTGACCGCCTCCGCCAAATGACACTCCTCTGGATGAACCACCGGGGGGGCCACCTCGGGCACGTGGAAGGTGACATGGAGTGGGCTGCCGCAGTTGCGATCTGGAGCCTCTCTGTGAGGGGCAGTCGGGGGGGGGGGGGGTGAATGCCGTGTAGTTACCCAAAAGCGCACCGCGGGCACCGTGCACCCGTTCCCCCTTGTGTCAGGTGTCATCGACGTCGTAAGGGCTCCAGGGATTTTAGAAAGGGACTGCACCATCCCTCCCGCTGGTGTACGAAGTGGCAACAATCTGCACGACACTTTCTGAAAGCGCAAACAGGGGGGGGGGGGGGGGGCTCCGGGGGCAGTCAACTTCGTGTGGGAAATTTCGCGTTTCAAATTGGCCGCGAAATTTCCCACACAAAATGCAGGGCCTTCTGCGAAATTGGCACCTGTGGCTAAGCTCCACCAGACTTGCAAAGCTCTACACACCACAACATTTCTGGGAGTGTCTGCCAAAGTTGCCAAGCAAAATCCAGGGGCTTGCGCAAAATTTCCTGCAGTGAAATTTGCCACCGCCAATTTGACTTGGCACAACCCCCCCCTTCCCCCTTTACCATGCACTGATTGCTGATGCCTGACTGACAGCTACTGGCTCTGATTGTCTGATTAACTGTAGTCAGACATGATGTTCTCTTTTCTGTTTCATACGCAGTGTGTGTCTTGAGGTTTAACCAGGTTTTGCAAAGAGAATAAAGATGCACTGATGCCTTACTGTGGAGTGCATTGCCTCTGGTTTGCATTTGTCTGTTTTTTAATTAGGTCTCACCCCCCCCTTTCCCCGTTTGCCATCACCACCGATTTGCACTCCTCCTGATGTATCAACTCCTCCCGGCTGACCCTCCACAGCCCTCCAGCCAATCCTCCACCGCCCGCAGGGGCGTGGGATCAGGTTGGTCCACAACGTGAGCCGCATGCACTTCGAGGACTGCGTCGTCCAGCAGTACATGCCCAACCCGATGTTGGTCGACGGCTGCAAGTTCGACCTGCGAGTGTATGTCCTGGTCTCCTCGTGCGACCCTCTGAAAGTATTCATGGCGAGGTATGTGTTGCACTTGGCCTTTGCCTGGCTGGCAAATCTGTGCACTTGGTTTGCCCGCGCTCATTCATGGGAAGAAGAGGCTCCACAGGCGCAAGAGGCCACCTCGGCAGTCATCAGCAATTCTCTACAACAGTGTAACCCTTCACAGCTCTCTACAACCCTCTGCACGACCCTCCACGGCGTTCTACAACCCTGTACAACCCTCCACAACTCTTTACAGCACACTGCCCCCCACCCCCCGGGGCACGCCATTGGCCGCGGTGATTCCAAAGCACCGACCCGGTGGCTGACGTGACGCCGCGACAAAGTCGCTAATTCGCACGGCCATGAGACAAAATCAAGAGCGTCATCCCGACGGCCGTGTCACCGGATGTCAAAAGTCGTGCCAACGCTGTTTCTGCCGGTGTCAAGGGCAAGTTGATGTGCCCGTGTTTACAGTAGTTCTTCCAACTCCCCCCCTCAGAACCCCTTGGAATGAGGCTGGTGTGTCCAGACCCGCATCAAATGTGATGAGCATGCGCCGGTACGCAGGTTCACGCAGACGCATGCATCGGGCGCACAATATGTGATATGGACGGACCGACAAGGGGGCCCGCACAAATACCCACAAGAATTGGTGTAGATGCATGGGAAAGGGGATTACGTGGTCAGTGTTTACAAAATGCACTGGCAAAGGGGGGGTCGCACATACTCGTAATCGGAGAGGAAGGTGCACGCACACTTTGTGATAGAGAGGAGGGGGGTGCGGAACATACTTGCACACAATGTGGTACATGGACGAATCAGAAAGGCGGCTTTGGAATGAGAGGGGGAGGGGGGGGGGGGGGGCTGAAGTGTGTGGTGGGGCGCAACAAGGGGACTTGGGGAGGTTGGTGCATTGGTCAACGATGTGGTACACATGAAGTAAATCAACGAATACCGCAACCTGCAACGACGACGGAATACGCCCCCCTCTCTCGTCCGCTTTGAGTGCCAGACACCGCATTTCATGCCCCTGCCTCCACCTCTACAATGCCGACCCCCGTTTTGTGCGCATGTGTTGTGCACTCTCTCCCTATCTGGTTTGTATTTTTGTGTGCTTTGTCTCCCGCCCGCTTTACTGCTGCGTACATTTTGTGTGCCCTGGTTACTCAGCCCCTTGCTGGCGTATTCACATGTCATGTCCATTGGTGTGGGGCCCATACAGCAGACTGATTCAACTCCACGCCCGACACTCCCCACCCCACCACCACCATGGACGCTTGTTACGCGCACCATCATCGACATTTCTGATATCTCCATCCCCATGGGTGCGCAAACGTCACCACCCGTCACGGAGCCAGTGGCAGGCGAACCAGAACGGGAAGAGAACCCGTGGGTTGGATAGTCCTGGCGTAGCCTGAAAAAACGGGGGAGGCTCAGCTCTGCACAATCTGCACACTCGAAAGCATCAGGCTCGCAGTCTTGTTGAACAGTCGCGACAACAAAAGAACAGATCGGACGCCTCTGGCCCTGCGCGTGGTCGACCGTTTTCAGGGGGGGGAAGGCAGTCTCAGTCCTTGCCTCTTCCTTCTACGTCCGCGACACTTTTGTTCGGACGCCTTCGGCACAAGTTGTCATGTGAGCCCCAACCCAGGCTCCCATTGGGAACTTGGTAAGGCCAGAGGCCAAGGAGAGGGGAGGGGGGAAGGGGGCGGTCACAGCCGGCGGATACCGGCCAATGCCATGTTGCTCCCCATCGACTGCGGGCTCCGTGCGGGGCGCACCCGCGCAGACTCGTCTGCTTCCCCTGTTCCATCCCGGCGACGTCCCTGCAGGAACGGGCTGGTGCGTTTGGCCACAGAGAAGTACAAAGCCCCGGATGCGAGCAACATGCACTGCCCCTACATCCACCTCACCAACTACAGCATCAACAAACGGAATGACAAGTTCGTGATGAACGACAACCCCGAGGACCTGAACACGGGCAACAAACGCGACTTCCGCTTCCTCAACAAGCACCTCGCGACCTTCGGGGTGGACGTGGCGGACTTCTGGGAAAAGGTCCGCGACCTCATCCTGAAGACGCTGCTCAGCGTCCAGCCGACGCTGAAGCACGTGTACCGCACCTGCCTGCCCCACCCCAGCAACCTGGGCAATTCCTGTTTCGAGGTGCTGGGGTTCGACATCATCTTGGATGACAAGGCCCGCCCGTTTCTCTTGGGTGTGTGACGGCTTGTGAACTCCTCCGCCTCTTCCGAACACGCGCTTGAGATTGTCTGTTTTTGCTCGTGCCACGTTCTGCTGTCTTTGAAAGAGCCATACAACGGGGGGGGGGGGCGTCTGTCGGCTGCTGCAGCGACCCGACGCAACATGCGAAGGGAAGAACGGGTGACTGTCCAGGGTCCCGTAGAGAATCAACAACCAGACGGAATGTCGCACAGGGGGTCGCGAAGCGAATTTTTGTGCGGGAAATTTGGCTGAACACAACTGACACAAGTGTCAGGCCACTGTGCACAATGAGCTCATGTCCAAGTGCAGCAACGCTGTTTGTTGTGCAGTTGCCTCTTCCAAGCGTAGTCAGCTTTTGCCGGGGTACGATCAAATTCAGTGGTCACGAAGCCCCATTGATCATCCCCTTGTTGCACAGTTGTCCACCTTTCTGCATCCCCTGGGCAGTTTTCCACACGCCATGCTTTGCTGGGTCACAGCGTGTGTGTGCGAAATTTCCTACAGCAACTTCAGGACTGCATGCGATGGGGTTGGGGGGGGGGGGGTTATAACGAGAGTTTCGGAGCAAGGGCCCCCTGACGTGTGCCCCCAACACTGCTCCTTGCCTCCCTGCTCCTGACCCTCCCTCCCATGTATTCTATTTTGTTTTTGGGCGAGTCGTCGTGATGAAATTCAGGACTGCGTGCGAAATAAACTCAGAGCGAAATTTGCTGTCACGAAAAAGACCTGGTGCCAATTACCCCCCACCTCCTCCCCCGGCACCCGCATTGGGGTATCGTTACTGGGTGACATCCATATGTTCTTAGCTTAACTTGGTGCAGTGTGTAAGGGGTTCAGTATTTGTAGTATACTGTAGTGCTGCGCTGCCTGCAAATGTCAAATGTACCACCAGGTGACACGGGAATCAACCGGAGGGAAGCAATTCCAACCCATAATGTGATGAACATCGCATGGTGATGAATTGTGCGAGCATACCGGTGCTTACATTTAGGCCCGGACGCCCACACCCACACACATACACCACACATCACCACTCACTCACCCACCCCTTTTTCACACGCCAGTACGTTTTTCACACACCAGTTTGCATCGTCCCTCCTTCCCACACCGTTTTTTTTTGTGTGGCTCTTGGTATCTTGGTAGGTCGCCGTGTTAAACGACGTCAGTCTACTAGAAAATTCCACTACACCCTCGGTTAGCTCACGTCAATTAGGCTTTATCCCCAGGAGTCTCTCCCAGCCAGTAAGCGGCGGGAAGCTCTGTGTGGCCATGCCGGTAATGGATGGTGTCAATTACCCCATCAAGGGCGTTGAGCGGCTTGGTCACCCGCAACACTTTCTTGATGCCGTGCTGTATGTAGACAACAGGCCGAAAAGCAGAGATGCAGAAGATTCTTGCTGTGAATGTGCGTTTTGCCAGTGCATTTTTCGCACACCACTTTGCAGTGTCTTTCTTTTCCGCTCCTTTTTCAAGTTATGTGCTGTTGAGTGGTTGCAATACAGAAGCTCTTGGCAGGCTGCAAGATCAGTCCACCATAAGTTCCACCTTCACCTTCGCCTAGCTCACTTTAAGCAGCCCCCCCCCGGGCAAGTGCAAATTCACCGCACCCTGCCCCGCTCCCCTGCGTATGACCCATTGGCGTACGTTGAAACTTCACCCATTCTACTCATGCCAGACCTTTGCTTGGTGGATTCAAGGGCAAGTCCAAGGGGGGCTGGCCAACCGGCTGAAAACTTCCATCCCCCGAATCCGCCCATTGTACCAGTTGGACAGTTCCTAAGTGACAGTCCAAATGAGGCAAGGATGTGGCTACGTTCATGATGTGAGTGTCAAACTCAACCGGCAAAAGTATGATTGACCACAGAGGTCTCCTGTGGGGTTCGTATACTCAGTCGCCATGAGTCAGCCACCGAGGAATCTGACGCCGAAGAAATTTTTGGGGTGAAAAAGGGCTGATGAAATCTTCTCTGAGTCCCAGGCAACTGATGATTCTTCGGCCCCCCCTCGCTGCGCTGGCACCAAACAATAATGATTGTGCCATTTTTCACTTCTGTTGAAGGTTTGGGTCTGGGGTCACCTCCGCGCCATCTCGGGGGCCTTTAAGCCGTGAAGGGGTCCCGGTCTAGTGAAACCCTTTTTTTGGGGGGGGGGATGGTCCGGCCAACGGGCTCAACCCCCCCCCCCCCCAGTTCCAGCAGTTGAACGCCCGGGATCCCCGTCATCCGTGGCGTTGACTTGGGAGTCTGTGCACTGATGGGAATGAGCCATGCACTCCTCCCAGTTTGAGTTGGAGTTACAGGAGGAGGTAAAATTTCGGGCGGGGACAATTTCACGGGAAAATTTCGTCTTTCAGGAAGGTTTTCTCATAGCGAATTTACGGGTGTCAGCAGTGCAGTGATTTTGCCAATGGCATTGCATTCTGTGGGTCCAAAGGTTTTGGGCAGTTGTTTGACCAGCAGATTCTTTCAGATGTAGTGGACTCATGCCGCTTGCAGTGGCCTTGATTTGCAAATCTTTCTGCCTCTGAAACAGGGCGGTCCTTAAGAACCCAAGATCCTTTTTTCTTTGTTAAGGACAGCCCTTAAGGACAGCCCCCAGGGACTGCCAACCGCCAACCGCCAACTGCCACCCACCGCCAACCGCCAAACTTTGAAGTAGAGAAGGTCCCATGACCATGAAGCAGAGAGCGTCCCCGTGAACGTTCGTTTCTGTTGGCGATACGAAGCTTTTTCTTTTTTTTTCCCCCCTTATGGACAGCCCTGCCCTGAAACGGAGCATGGGCTTGCGCGATAAGGTGTGCAGGAGGCAGTTGGGAGGTTTGGGGATTCCAAGGGTGGCGAATTGCCCCCCCCTCCCCCAAACACAAAAATTTCCCCCGTGAAATGATCCCCGTACAAAGTTTTCCCCCTCCCTGTAGAGGTGAACCAGGCCCCAAGCTTCAGTACGGACTCCCCCATGGACTACATCGTGAAGCGCGGGGTCATTCTCGAGACCATGGCCCTGATCTGTGTCGAGGGCGCCAGCCACGCCCTCACGTCCGCGGCCGCGCACCCGGCCCCCTCGTCCCAGTCCGCCGGCCTCGGTCTGTCCATCGGGAACGTGACGCAGGCGCCGCAGCACTATCTGAAGCGCCGGGAGGCGTATGAGAACGCGGTGATGAACCTGTTCCAGCGGATCTACCCGCTCCCGGCGGACTGCGAGGTACGTGCACGGGTGGTGATGTGCGGTGGTGGTGGTGGTGGTGGTGTTGCTTGTGGTGCTGGTGGCACTGAGGGTGGCAGTAGTCCGGACTGGCGTCACCCGACCGGAGCGGGGACCTTCCCCCCCCAACCCCCTCCACCCGGCATCTCAACAACAGCCAGCAGGCGGTGGCCTGGGCCTGGGAACCCCCCCCCCCCCCTTGTGGTGCACGTGCGGTGGGGCGCGGGAGGGAGGATGGCGGCCCGCAACGCAGCAAAAAGCACCACCGTCCCAGAGGTACTCTGGAGGAGGGTACCTGCCCCTTTGGGGGAAGCCGCTCGTCTGGTGGTGGTGGAGGTTGTCGACGGTACGTAGCGGTGGTGGTGGTGGTGGTGGTGGTGAGTGCGGCTGGAGTTGCACGAGCGCCCCTTACGGCGGACTCCTCCTCCTTGCGCCAGCGCCCTGGGCACACACCCGACCGCCAGTGTCCGCGGTAGCACGGGAGTGGCAGTGACATTGGCAGTGGCTGGGGCGGGGGTGGCGGTGGTAGTGACGACAGTGATCGTGTTGGTGTCTATTGTGGCACTCATCGGTCTTGTGAAGGTGGTGGTGGTGTCGGTGGTGTCGGTGCCAGTTCTGGCGGCTGCGGCGGCGGCACCGGGGGGCGCTCGGTTCCACTGCGGGGTGTGCGCTGGTGCCGCTTGCACGCGCAGCGTCTCTGCCCACGGAGTGCCCCCTGATGATGTTCGGGCCGCGCCCTCTGCGCCACCTCTCCCCAGGCCCTGAACCGCAAGTACCGCGCCATCGCGCACCACGCGCAGACCCTCAACATGGTGGCGGACGTGACCATCCCCTTCACGCTGTCCCCGCTGCTCTCCGCCGCCTCCATCACGCTGCACTGCCACCGCCCTGACGGCGAGGGGCGCCGCCAGCCCCGGCCCGCCCGGCCGTCGGCGCTGCTCGGCTCCCGCGACCCCCCGCGCAGCCCCCCCCGCGGCGGCCGGGCCCACCCCGACCCCGACGCGGAGCCCGCGGCGACGCGGAAGGCGTCGTCGCCTTCCCCGTCGGGCGATCGCCCGCACGTGGGGGACCTCGTGTGCGTCGCGCACACGGGCCCCGCCTCGCCGCCGCCGCCGCCGCCGTGCGGCGATGCGGGGGCCAAGCCCCACTCGAACGGGGCGAGGCCGGGGCCGGGGCCGGGGAATGCGCCTGCGGAGCATCGGCGCGGCAGTCAGTCTGTGGCGGACCGGCGCCCGGTCGAGGGGAGGCTGACGAAACGGCACAGTGCCCCCAGTGCTCCGAAGGGGCTGAGGGGGCAGCCCATGGCGATGGTGGGGCGGGCGCCGAAGAAGGGGCTGCCGGCGACGTGTGCGGGCCCAGACCCGGGGGCGGGCCCTGAGAGGCGCGGCCAGCGCACGCAGTCCGAGGACAGTGGTGCGCGCGGCCGCACAGACGCGGCAGAGGCCCCCCAGCCGCTGGCGATTCACGGGCAACAGCAGCAGCGCAGGGCGCGGTGCGGCTCCAAGTCACGCCAGGAAAGCGCCGGGATGTCCTCCGAGGCGGAGTCGCTGGACATGCCGAAGGAGGGCGGGGATGACGAACAGAACTCCGGTGCCGGGGGACTAGAGTGCGTGTCTGAGGAACAGGGCGAGGGTCGGCAAGTGGCAGTACAGCCGCAGAAGTGGGCGCAGAACGGCTCCAAGGGGGGCAGTTTTTACGTGCAAGGCTTCTCCGCCCACAAGTTAGAGCGGAATGCAACCCTGCGGCCCCCGCTGTCACCAAAGCAGCAACACCGCGTCGACCAGCACCACCACGACTACCACCATCGACCGCAAGAGCAACAGTATCAGCAGCAGCAGCAAGAGCAACCGAAGCAGCAACAGCATCCCCATGATAAGCAGCAGCAGCGGGAGCAGCAGCCGCAACAGCACCAGCAACAGCAGGTGCAGGCGCCGGTGCAGGATGAAGATGAACGGCGTGAATCGCAGAATTCAGCCTCCCCAAGGGATGCATTGAAAACGGCTCTCAATGTGCTGCACGACGTCATGGATACGAACAGCACCCAGCGCATATCTCAACTGCAAAGCACGCAGCCAACTCCAGATTTATCTGACCCTAAGCCCACTCCAAAAACGTCCTACCTCGCATTGGCCGACCAGAGAGGGTATTGGGCCCCAGCCACTGTGAATGTCACCGTGCCCCGGGTTCACCGACAGTCAAGTGCATCGTGCCCCACAACGCCCGAGGACAAAGCGCACCAGTGCAGTGCCGCTGTTGGCACAGGCACAGATGTGACTGTGTCTGATGTGCAGCTTGACGACTGGCCGGAAATCGGGGTTTGGGGGGTTGAGTCTCCAGTGAGTGCAGAACGGCGGTCCAAATTCAAGCAGCTGAAAGGGTTGCCTAAGCCTGCGGTCGAATGATTTGGACGATGCGGATCCCCCAAGACCCTCTGCCGCCCCGGGTATCCGTCCCGGTCCCCCGCAACCCCTCCAACGGCGGGAGGCCTGCACAAGGCACAGATTCGTCCTCCAAGGCGAAGCAAGCCTCTGCCTTGGCAGATGGGAGTTGCCGAATCCCCTCTTCTCGGTCGAAACGGGGGCACCTGGGGCAAGCTGATGAGACCTTGAGCCCACACCCCTCGGCAGAAGTCACGTCCTGGTTGATGCTCTTGTTTTCTAGCTGCGGATGTGGCATTTACTACATGATGATTAGTTTACGTCGGGGTAGCCCTTTTCGGAGGCCTAGTTAACCATAAAAAACAAATCCTGCCAGTTGGCCGATGTAGACGGTCAGTTCAGTCCATTTAGTTGCCTCATTGGTTTCCTCACATTCCAAGCCACATCATCACCAAGCGCAAGCAGCACCACTGGCAAAGATGTCCGGTTCAAAAGAAAAGAAAGAAAGGAGAATCATATTTCACTGGGTTGTTTACGAGCTACGCCTTGGCCGCCCAGCAGTTGTGTGTTGTGGGTCGGCCGGCAATTGGTGCTGTACTTGAGATTGCGTTGTGCCGGAGCAGGAGCAAGGGACCCAGAGAGGGACAGGGAGGAGAGGAGAGGGAAAGAGGGGACAGTTGCAATGGAAGGATGGAGTGAGAGTGCTCAGGACAGTGTCATGAAATGGTTCCAAAAGGGCACAAGGAACACTGAAATCTGGGATCAGGAGGGTAGTATGGAAGGAAGCATGGATGCCATACACAACCCCCCTGCCCCCCCATGAGGCCTTCGGCCGGTGTTTAGTTGCCCTGGGCTGGGCCCAACATTGTGCTCAAGGCGTTGGAAGGAAAAATTTTTCGATGGCGACGTAAATGTTGTCTGCATGATAGTGCTTGTGTGCTTCTGTGCCCCCAATACGGCAAGGGTATGTATTTTTTATGGGGGGGGGGGGCTGGCAAAAATTCAAAGCAGACAAAGTTCATTCGGCGAAAGTGCAAACCCGATGGCGTTCTAATTATTTCCGTCTACTTGAAAGTCGTTGTATTTCTTTCCAATTTTATTCTGGGTTGCTTTCCAACGGTTTTGCGCAGTTCAGTTGTAATGCAGGATGTGATGTTAGCAATAGGATTTGATACTGCGCCATTGGTTTACACAGGAAAGCAGGAATCTTGGGGCAGGTCTTTCACATCTGCTCTATAGCTCGTTCGCTTGCCTGCCATTGATCATTTCCATTAACTCCCTGTGTGCCTTTAGTCTCTGGTGTGGATATATCAGCCAAATAGCCAGCGGTGACCAGTCTCGGCCGGTCTAACAAGGAAGGCGCCACTACCATGCCCAGTTGCACGGTTGAGATTTAATTGAGCACAATGGAGGGAGCGACAGGCACATATTGTAGAGCAGCTAGCCTCATATGCCTTTGCCCGTACCCCGGTCCCTGCCCCTGCCCCTGCAACTGCCTCTGTGAGGTGGGTCCTGCATTCAAGAAATTTTCGGAAGATTTTGATTACCAGCAAGATGTTCGCTGGAGGATCCTGACTGCCAGCAGGATGTACCATGCTGATGAAAAACGGGTGTCGTAGTTTATTGTTGCTGCTAAGATGTTTTCACCTGGTGATAGTTGCAGTGTTCAACAGAGTGTGTTCATCAATACACTTCATTGAATTGGGGATGCTTTGCCTCAAAAAGCAGGTTTTTCGAAGGGGCTACCCCGAATTCAACCCCTTGGCTGTAGTATTGCATGGTACTCATCCACACGAACCTGCCTGATTTTGGTCTCACTACCTGTGCAGGGTGTGCAACCTGTGCACAAGCTGTGCGAGGCCATTGTAAGCAACGATAACAATATTTCCCGCCTGAATTGTATTACAAAAAGAAAAAAAACCGCGTTGATTGTTGCCCCCCCCCCGATTCATAGCCATTCGTGCCTCCACCGTTTCGGGCCCAGATACGCCATGGGTGATAGAGCCCTATGTCTTCCTCCCTGCTCAGCCGACCCAGTGGACCTAACACAGCGGTGGTTTTGCAGCCAATTGGCAGGGAACACCACTTGGAGCCCCAAGGCCCAAGCCACTTTCCAGACTGCTGGTTGGTTGAGCTGTTTAATGATGCATGCTCATGTCTGCCCTCATCTTCCGGCTGCATGATCCTCCCAAACAAAGCGCACCGTGGTGATCATTTTGAGTTTCATATGTTGGGGACGCCCCCTAAACGGGAGGGGCGGTCTTTGCCCCCTTTCTACTGCAGTGGCATGGGGCGCTCAAATTGAGGGACTGTCAGTCGGAGTGAGTGAGGGATAGAGCGAGGTATGGAGGTGTGGAGGAAGGGAGTGAGGGAAAGAGGGAGGGAAACTAAAATGAGCCTTTGTAGAAAGATTGGGAAAAAACGGGGTGTCCATTAATTTCATTGCTGTGTTTTTTTGTGCAGTTGTCACCAACTTTTGGGTGGTTGCCCATAGAATATGTTGACCCCTTAGGCCACTCTGTCCCTGCCATTATTAAAATTTGGCAGTTTCTCCAAAAGAACTTGCATGTGGTGCACATGGTGCGCATGTTTTCTTTCTTGTTTGTCCGCCCTCCATATTGTGCCTCTTTTCAAAGCAGGCACATTGTGGCTGGTATTACTAATTCTTGGAACAAAGGAGTTTTTAACGTGTAGTGTCTGTCCTGTACCACTGCGATTGCTGAAATTGCAGTTGAGGGCAGTGTTAGTCCTCTCACCTGGCCTCAATTCGTTTACAAAATTTCTCAAAGGACTCTCTCTGGCTGTGGCAGATCCTAGCCAGCTACCAGTTGTCAACCACCACCAGTGTTGGTTGACCTCCACGTGCCACCCATTGCCCGAAGTGTGATACTCATCTGATCTCCCGATGCTTTTGTGATTACTCACTTCACTTTTGTGCCAAACCAGCTGTCTTTCAATGAGTGCTGCTCGCTTTCCCCTTCAAGCTATTGAGCTGCTGCCAATGCCTTTGGTCATTGCCTCTGCATGTCCATTGGCACTTCAGACCAGGCATCTGTGTAGATTCCATGTAAACCGTCGCATGGCGCTTTCCAAAACTGAACCAACCTAAAACCCTCCATCAACAATCCTAACCATATTCTACAACCAATTGCACCCTCAGCCTCTTGCATAACCCTCATGAACCTCATCGACCTTGCCAATTTTGAACACAGAGCAGCACCACGCTGATGCCCCGTTTAATGAAAGGTAACTCTGATGGAACACTGACCAGTGGGTGTGCAACAAGCAGGTGTTTTTTGGCTTTGCCAGGAGACCTGCCCTCCCGCTCCCCCGACCTCCTGCTTATAATACAAACAGGTGTAGGATGCATTCAGGATGCCACTGCCACATCTTGGACCAGTCAGGCCCATTCCTAGTTAAGCGTTCTATGAAACTTGAACATGAAATTCTGGCAGAAGCGAGGTGATTTCAGGGCTCTTTTGGCCTCCTTGTAGCCTTGAATAGATCATATCTCACGCTGCATTGCAATCTCTTTGGGGCTGAAGTGCGTCAAGACAGGGTCACTGTGGTTCAAAGATGCTACTATGTTTATTCATTGACATGTGGCTGCCGCACAAGGGGAGGCATTTGTGGATCTTTCCGCGAAAGCGCATTTTGAGTGCAATGGTATTTTAATTGCAAAGCTGGTTGCTTCTAATTTTGTAATTTGTGCTGCCATGGCTCTAGGGGCTCAAGGCGGGGCTCGACCACTGCCTACTATGAAGTTGGAGATTCTTCGCTGCTTTGGAGTAGCTCAATTTGTGTCTGCCACAGGCAGGTGGCATGGTGCCAGGAGTCCATGATAAACAAATTTTCCCCACAGGGATATATGTCTATGACTACCCCAGCTTTCGAAGAAAGCCTTTTAGCCCACAACGGCCAGCTATTTTGACTTGGATTTGGTCAATGTGTGCACATACAGGTTTTGACACAAAGCATCATTTTCAGATTTGTACACATTGATTTTAATGCAATTTCTGTTTCATCAAAGCCCGGCATCAAGTACGGTGTTTTGGTTTTTTATCTTCGTTACAATTTGACATTCCATTTTTCATTCATTTATTGTTTGGCTGCTTAACCTCTGCCTGAAACTGTGTCTAGGAGGATAATTTGATATCAGGGGAATGCCGTGCACGCAGTGTGAAGTTTTGGATGTCGGCAAATACTCGCACCCTAGCTACCTTGTGGTGGTAAAACATTGATCCTGTGCCCTTGGCTTCCTATAAAGGAAAAGTGCTTCCATAAATGGGCAAATATTTTTGGATTGTTCATTTTTCTGAAATGGATTCCGAGGAAACAATACGGTCACCACCAACCAACCGTATTACTTGGGTGAGTATCCCAGCCTCTGCGTGCGCAATATGCACCTAGTGCCCACGTAGCGCACACGTAGTGCAAGAACTTCCACTAGGAGACAATGGTGCAAAGGGGGCGCACTTAGCGCAATGCGCACACAGTGCAATTATTGGGGCGTCTGGGCATACTAGAGACCCATACTTTGTGATACCAGGGGCATCATTGTTGTTTGAGAGTAGGTTTTGATTCTTCTTCCACATTGGGGATATGGCATTTTTGGATTTTCACCCAGCTTCACCCATTTCCACCCCTTTTCACATTTTTTTGCCCATTTTCACCACATCCACTGTTTTCTAGGCTGACCCCCCCCCCACCCCCCATGGGGACCCGAAGGAGGCGAGGGTTCGATGGCACACACTCGCTTCTATGGGGGAACGTAAGCGCGCCGGGCATTTTTTGTGACCCGTGCCCCACCGGTGGCCTTCTAGAGGTTGCACTAAGGGGGCGCACTTAGCGCAGTGCTGCAGCTATTTGGGCGTCTGCCTGTACTAAAGACCCATATTTTGAGATACTAGGAGCATCATGGTGACCCCTAGCGTAGGTTTTGACTTCTGATTTTGTACTTTTTGTTGGGGACCAACGTTGTTTGTTAAGTACAATACAGATGACAATGGGAGTTGCTGAATTCACAGATATTGCTTTATTATGCAATGTGCTCTGTAGGGAAGGTGTGCAGTGCAACGTGGTCTACTTGGGGGGCTTCTCCGTGCGAGGGTAATTTTGGGGCTGACGTCGGGATAGTTAATAGAAAAGTAGCGCGCCGGGCAAACATTCCCCCTATGCCCTGCATTGTATCTGTGTAGAGTGGCGAAGAACCACTTCGTCCGAGGAGGACAAGCATGTATCAAGTGGCCGAACATTCCATTGGAAAGTGGAAGCATTGAACCAAGTACCACTATTGAATACGGTAGCTCCCGGGTTACTACTGGATCACACGATCCACGGAATGATCTTACGTGGCAACCAGTATTGGCAAGCAGACATCGGGTGTTGGGTTGTCATGTTATTTGTACTGGCGAAGGTGAGGTAGCTTGGTAACTCAAGCAGGGTATCCATCCTTTCACGGTCAATATTTAAAAAATGTCAAAGTTTTTCCCCACACAGCAGTTACCGAATGTCAAAATTTCCCGGGTATTGTAGGAGCAACACAACTCACAAAGTCACGGTAATTTTTACATTCGGTTACTGCTTTGCGGGGGAAATTTTGACTGCAATATCCTATCGTGTGCACGTCCATGCATTGCTCATTGCACGCTAGAAGCCTGTCAATCTGATGAATTCGATTCAACCAGTATGAATTCGGTTTGGTTCAGTGACTCTGTTTGACTTTGATGTGCTACTTATTACTACACACCACCGCCTCACTATCAGACTCGACCTCCGAATATGAATCAGAATTAATTCAGGTGCTGCGTACCACTCACAGCACAGGAAAATTTGGATTTATGCACACTTGACCCTGGATGTGCTACAACTATGGATCCATCCACAGGTCATCAGGTAACATGGTTGACATATGGCAAGGGGGCAAGATTGTGATCTTCATCAATAGTCCGGGCAAAGGATAGGGCAGTACTATGTGTCACACTGTGTATGTAACTGAACGAAATTTTGACTACAATACCCGGGAGCTCAAGGGGTTCAAGCATGGATTGTTGCGCATTACTATATGTGCTAAATGTGACCGACCCGCCAATTGCACGAGTGCATGCTGGGTGTCCACATTGTCCATGATTTGCAATGCCATGCTGAAATAGCGGCTCGCCTTTTCATGTGTTTGTTGATATGGAAAATCACCAACGTGTCAACGCACCAGGGTTTGCATGTTTGCGATTTCGGTGGCAAAGTCTTGCTTGAAGGAATATTTTGTGAATACTATGCCTAGTTCCTGGGCCATGATACTCGCCACCACAACTACATACTGGCGAGGGCTCAGGACGGCTGGTTCTGATACGTACATAATGTGTAGTCATGTTTTTAATATCCACTACGACGTGTGCACTCCCACATGCACAAGTCCGTTAGGCAGATTGTCCTTAGTAAATCGGACATTTCTTCCAGTTAAAAGGTCTGTCGACCACCAACATAGGCATCCGATATGTTTAATGCTTCCTCCATTGTGCGCACGGACTTTGCTGCTGGTTGGGGCCCGAAGTGCACGGCAGGCAATCTGTACCACAATCTGTGTGTGGTATGCAAATATGTGCAGAGACTGAAGTCTTTGTAGATGGTTGCAGCATCAATACCATGACAATAGCTGTTGCAATCACTGCCACAAACAGACACGTCGGTATAGCTACACGACTCTACATACATCCTCATATTTTATGTGGTTCCCTGTGGGCAATGATGGCTGTTGGAGGCAAAACTTGCAACAAAAACAATACATGGATTCTCTAAGATGTCAAGAAGAGCCATGATTGCTAACGTCCTGCCATTATTCAGTTTCTTGACCACCCACAGCGGATGGCACCGTAGGACTTCACATTGGAACGCATCATCACGCAAAATACTTTTTTGACATCTCCCAGTACCAATCACAGTGGCACATCATGATTGATCATAGCGTGTCAAGAAATACATCGCTGGCCGTGGACCGCGGACTGGATCGCTGCCACAAGCAACCTATTCGAAAGTTTGGATGGATTTCATGGTCTAGTATGGATACTGGGTGCAAATGCATCAATGTATGTGCAGCTTGTGACACAAACAAGTTACAGGGTACACACAAGTTTGCGGTTGGGTGGATGGTTGTTTAAAGAGCAAGATTCATGGTACACACGGGTTGCAAGAGGGCATCTACATACTCTGAAGAAGAAAAAATCATTGACCACGTCTTATGTGCGGGACTTGTGCGAGGCCAACCCCCCCTATTCTTTGGGAAGTATCAAAAACTAACATATTATCATTTTTTCTATTCTTTTGAAGCATAAAGTACATTTTTCAAAGCTAGGGTAATAACCCTAGCCCCCCCTCCCCCCATGAAGTTTACCCCTACCACTCAACGGAGCGGAGGTATCTTCCTTCATGGAGGTATATACCGAAATAAAGTAGCCACCTCATGCATTTTTCCATAAAGGCTAAGCCTAGTGGTCTCGCACCTCAGGAACTAGACACTCAAAAGATTCATTTACTTATTGTGGTCCAATTCAGTAACTGTTTCTAAATTTGTTTGCTTCGCCAAGCTGGCCAAGCCATATCTTGTGTCTGGTCCTACCTACCTGCCCCAGATTCTTCACCAACTCTATTATACCCAAAAGAGTGCACATCAAGTGCTAATTTCATACTACTTAATCTGCGTGTTGTACAATTGCATCTATTTTTGTTTATAAACCATTGAAGCTTTGTATTTATGTGTGCACTATCCTTTTGCAGTCCCTCTTTGCTATACATGTTTTGATTTGGAAACAGATTGCAACCCTATATTGATCCTGGTGTTCCGGTGCCATTCCTACTTGACTATTTTGACTATTTTGAAAAGCAGGGGGTTTTTGTTCATCAAAAAACATTGGAGAAAACAGGAAGGTTTTCAACATCACTAATTGGCAAACCAGAATATCTTTCTAGTAGCAGAGGTAGACCTTTGTGAGCTTGAGCACAAACTCTCCGAACCCCGAAGACACAAGACAAAGCAACAACAAGTGGAAGATCACCAGGAGCCCATCAAGGGCAGAGAAGCAGCTAGGGGGAAAAGGACATAAGGTGTGACCACAAGGGAAAAAGCGCAGTGGGTGGTTGGAAAGGTCAAAGGGTTCGTAGCAGAGGTTGGCAATATGGGAAGCTCCGTTCTCAATGGGGTCCTCATGAGTCATGATGTCCTGCATTTAGTAGCCAAACACGGAATGCATGGCCAAACCATCATTCTTGATCTCTTTGACCTTCAGCGCAGCGACCGTGTCAGGGTTGTCATTGAACGGTTGTCATTGAACCTCAGAGGGTCGATGGCTTCACTAGGTTGTAGCGAGTCAAAACCTTCACCGGTAAAGCTAGCCTACTTGGCACATTAGGCTTCAAAGGCGCTCTCTAACAACACCTTGCAGATGGGGGCGCCAGGCGTCGCCACAGAAATGGACCGGGTGCTGTAAGGGCTGGTCAAACAGTTTGCGCAGAATGGTTTGGCAATATAGGAAGCTCAGTGTGCAACTGGCCTCTCATCATTCTTGATATTCTGTACGTAGTGCCCAAACACGGAATGCGTGGCCAAACCGTCGCCGATCTCCTTGACTTTCAACCGGGCAAAGATATGAAAGTCCTCAGTCAATCCTACAGGGTCAATGGTTACTCCAAGGTGTAGCAAGTCATGCCCATAATTGTAGGTAGGTAGGTATCTTCGGGAGCTCGGAATGCCTCCTTCGACCATGCAGGAAGAAGGTCTTACCAAGGGGACGTCCTGTCCCTCCCACTGCCCTAGTTCAGGTGCCTCTTAAGCCGCTCCCGCAGGTGCCTGGGAAGGCAGTGTCGCGGCCACCCGGTCCAGGTTTCTCAGGTGGGAGGGTGTCGCCACATGTGTCCATGGGTAGGGCCACATGCCCCCTCCTTTGGCCGGCAGCTCTGGGGGCTGCCCAGCCGTGTGGAGTATCTCTCTCCACAAGGGGTATTGCTCCCGCTAGTCTACGGTACGACCGCCTCACCCTTGTGGCTTGAGTTGCGGGGCCACTCTGCTTGGCAGGCGACCCCCTCCTGGACTGCGTACCGGCTCGCCTGTCACCGGTTGCTCCCATGGCTCCGGGTGACGTTTGCCATGGTCCCCGATGCAGCCTGGCCGGGCTCGGACCAGTGGCCTTGGAGTACCGCTCCTGTCACTGGCCCGGTGGGTCGGCTGGGTCGCCCCAGTGCGTCCGACCCATGGGGTGTTGGTTCTTTCCTGTCCCTCGGCCGCCCCACGTGTGTGCAGTGTCCTGGGCCACTTGGCTCCTGTTCACCGGTGTGCCCGCGTGGTATGTTGTGTTGCGTCCGCGGTGTCCTGGGCCACTTGGCTCCTGTTCACCGGTGTGCCCGCTCGGTGTGTTGGGTTGTGCGTGCGGTGTCCTGGGCCACTTGGCCCCCGTTCACCGGTGTGCCCGCCTGGTGTGTTGTGTTGCGTGTGCGGTGTCCTGGGCCACCTGGCTCCTGTTCACCGGTGCGCCCGCTCAGTGTGTTGCTTTGCGTGTGCGGTGTCCTGGGCCACTTGGCTCCTGTTCACCGGTGTGCCCGCTCGGTGGGTTGTGTCGTGTGTGCGGTGTCCTGGGCCACTTGGCTCCTGTTCACCGGTGCGCCCGCTCGGTGTGTTGTGTTGTGTGTGCGGTGTCCTGGGCCACCTGGCTCGTGTTCACCGGTGCGCCCGCTCGGTGTGTTGCTTTGCGTGTGCGGTGTCCTGGGCCACTTGGCTCCCGTTCACCGGTGTGCCCGCGTGGTTTGTTGTGTTGAGTGTGCAGTGTCCTGGGCCGCTTGGCTCCCGTTCACCGGTGTGCCCGCTCGATGGGTTGTGTTGTGTGTGCCGTGTCCTGGGCCACCTGGCTCCTGTTCACCGGTGCGCCCGCTGGGTGTGTTGTGTTGTGTGTACGGTGTCCTGCGCCACTTGGCCCCCGTTCACCGGTGTGCCCGCTCGGTGTGTTGTGTTGTGTGTGCGGTGTCCTGGGCCACTTGGCTCCTGTTCACCGGTGCGCCCGCTCGGTGTGTTGCTTTGCGTGTGCGGTGCCCTGGGCCACTTGGCTCGTGTTCAGCGGTGTGCCCGCTCGGTGTGTTGTGTTGCGTGTGTGGTGTCCTGGGTCTCTTGGCTTCTGTTCACCGGTGTGCCCGCGTGGTTTGTTGTGTTGCGTGTGCGATGTCCTGGGCCTCTTGGCTCCTGTTCACCGGTGTGCCCGCCGGGTGTGTTGTGTTGCGTGTGCGGTGTCCTTGGCCACCTGGCTCCTGTTCAGCGGTGTGCCCGCTCGGTGTGTTGTGTTGTGCGTGCGGTGTCCTGGGCCACTTGGCTCCCGTTCACCGGTGTGCCCGCTCGGTGGGTTGTGTTGCGTGTGCGGTGTCCTGGGCAACTTGGCTCCTGTTCACCGGTGCGCCTGCTCGGTGCAGTTTTGTTGTGCGGTGTCCTGGGCCACTTGGCTCCTGTTCACCAGTGTGCCCACTCGGTGTGTTGTGTTGCGCGTGCGGTGTCCTGGGCCACTTGGCTCCTGTTCACCGGTGCGCCCGCTCCGTCCTTTGCTTTGCTTGTGCGGTGTCCTGGGCCACTTGGCTCCTGTTCACCGGTGTGCCCGCTCAGTGTTTTGCTTTGCGTGTGCGGTGTCCTGGGCCGCCTGGCTCCTGTTCACCGGTGTGCCCGCTCGGTGTGTTGCGCTGCCTGTGCAGTGTCCTGCGCCACTTGGCTCCTGTTCACCGGTGTGCCCGCTCGGTGGGTTGTGTCGCGTGTGCGGTGTCCTGGGCCACTTGGCTCCTGTTCACCGGTGTGCCTGCTCGGTGTGTTGTGTTGCGTGTGCCGTGTCCTGGGCCACTTGGCTCCTGTTCACCGGTGCGCCCGCTCGGTGTGTTGCGCTGCGTGTGCGGTGTCCTGGGCCACTTGGCTCCTGTTCACCGGTGTGCCCGCTCGGTGTGTTGTGTTGTGCGTGCGGTGTCCTGGGCCACTTGGCTCCTGTTCACCGGTGTGCCCGCTCAGTGGGTTGTGTCGCGCGTGTGGTGTCCTGGGCCCCTTGGCTCCTGTTCGGCGGTGTGCCCGCTCGGTGTGTTGCTTTGTGTGTGCGGTGTCCTGGGCCGCTTGGCTCTTGTTCACCGGTGTGCTCGCTCTGTGTGCTGTGCCTTGGGTTGCGCGTGGGGTGTTGCTTTGCGGGGCGCAATTGCGGGGCGCTCACCCTGCCATCCGGACGGCGGCTGCTTCCTCCATTGTGCGCACGGACTTTGCTGCTGGTTGGGGCCCGAAGTGCACGGCAGGCAATCTGTACCACATTCTGTGTGTGGTATGCAAATATGTGCAGAGACTGAAGTCTTTGTAGATGATTGCAGCATCAATACCATGACAATAGCTGTTGCAATCACTGCCACAAACAGACACGTCGGTATAGCTACACGACTCTACATACATCCTCATATTTTATGTGGTTCCCTGTGGGCAATGATGGCTGTTGGAGGCAAAACTTGCAACAAAAACAATACATGGATTCTCTAAGATGTCAAGAAGAGCCATGATTGCTAACGTCCTGTCATTATTCAGTTTCTTGACCACCCACAGCGGATGGCATCGTAGGACTTCACATTGGAACACATGATCACGCAAAATACTTTTTGACATCTCCCAGTACCAATCACAGTGGCACATCATGATTGATCATAGCGTGTCAACAAATAACTCGCTGGCTGATTTGCGCGTTCCGTTGACCGGGGACTGGATCGCTGCCACAAGCAACCTATTCGAAAGTTTGGATGGATTTCATGGTCTAGTATGGATACTGGGTGCAAATGCATCAATGTATGTGCAGCTTGTGACACAAACAAGTTACAGGGTACACACAAGTTTGCGGTTGGGTGGATGGTTGTTTAAAGAGCAAGATTCATGGTACACACGGGTTGCAAGAGGGCATCTACATACTCTGAAGAAGAAAAAATCATTGACCACGTCTTATGTGCGGGACTTGTGCGAGGCCAACCCCCCCTATTCTTTGGGAAGTATCAAAAACTAAGGGTAGGTAGGTAGGTAGGTGCACTCGGTCGTGGAGAGGCGCCTCATGGTTCCCCCTGGCGTCGCCCCTGTGACGAACAGGAAGAGGCTCCGCGCGTGAAGAGGGGAGGCGGCTTACTTCCCGCTAGACCTGACTGTTGGCCCCCAACAAAGCGGCCCCGGGCAACGCCCGGAGGGCTGATCGCCGCCAGCGTGACATGCTTGTCTCGCCGGGAGGGTGTGCCTCCGTGCTTGTGCACGTCCCCTCCTTTGGGCGGAACCCTAGGGGTTCACCGGACTTCCTGGCGTATCCCGTTCCCAAGGCATGCATGCACGTTCTTGGTACTAGGGTTCCGAGGTGCTTGGGTGTCGCACGCTCCGCCTCGAGTCCCAAAGCAGCGCAGGCCTTAGGATGCAGCCTTACCCCCGGTATCCGGATCTCGTTTGGCCGGGTCACCTGCATGGCACGGGCTGCCTCAGTGCCCGGGCTGTGGGCACTGGGTTTCCTACTGTTGTGCGGCGTTTGTGTTTGGGTCCGGTTGGCGGTTGGGTGTGGGTTTTGTTAACCTCGCCAGTCCTGGCTGGGGTCTTGGGTGGGTGTGTTTGGGCACGGTTTGTGGCGTTGTCCCTCTAGTGTCGGCTGTTTGTGGTGTTCGTGGTTGGGCTTCGGTTTCGGCCTGCTTTTGGGACGTGTGTGGTTTCGTGGGCGCCCCGCTTGCCCCCCGCCGTTTCCGGTTCCGGCGTGCGGTGTGGGCGTGTGTGTTGGGCCCGGGTCTCGGCTGTGTCCAGCCCTTCTTGGCTGGGTTGTCGGGGTGTGTTTTTTGCGCTTTTTTTTTCTTTTGTTTTTCTTTTTTTTTTTTTTCCGGGCTTCGTGGTCCCTGTCCCTCCATCCCCTTTCTTTCGGGCTGGGCTGGTGGTTCTCCTTTTTTTTTTTTTTCCGTTTCGGTGTCCCTTTTCCCCGTGGGCCGCTGTTACTGGCTTGGTGTTGCCGGTTTTGGGTGGGTGGTCCCCCTGTGCCTCTGTGGGGGTCCTGTCTTCGGTGCCTTCTGGGGGGGGGTTTGGCCGCCTGTGGTGGTGTTGGCGGGGGGTTTGGCGGCTGTGGGCTGTTTTTGTGCCTTTTCCCCCTCCCCCCTCCTTTTTTTTTTTTTTGGGGGGGGGGGGGCTTGCCTGTTCCTCCCTCTGCCTTCCCTGGGCTGGCGCACGCACTGGCCTGCATTCAGTGTTGTCTTCCGGGCTGTTGTCTTCAGTTGCGTTCTGTGTGGCCGCGTTCCGGCCCCATGGGTCGGGTGGGCTATGTACACGGTGGGCTCGGCGCCCCTTCTTGCCGGGTTTGGTCCTGGCTCTGCCGGCTGGGCAGCTGCGCCAGGCGGGTGCTTGTGGTTTTGGGTTAGGGGGCTGGGGTTGTTCGTGTCCTTTCCCCTCTGCGGTGCCGGCTGTATTCTTCTGGGTGGTCCGCCACCGTTGTCGCCTGGCGCGCTGTGGCCCCGTGTGTGGCCTGCGGTGCTGGTGTATGGCGTGCTGGCGCGGCGCCTTCCAGGGTGTGCGGTGGCTGGCTTCGGTTAGTCCCTCAGGTTAGGGTCAGTTGTGTCGTGCTGTGCCGCTCTGTGCCGCGTCGCGTCGCGTCGTGCTGTGGTGCGTTGCACTGTGGCGCGCTGTGGTGCGGTGTGCCGTGGTCTCGCGTGGTGCCGCGGTGGGTCAGTGGAGGTCAGCCTGGCCTGTGTCGTGGTGCGGAGTGCGGGCCGGAGTGTGGCCGGCTGGTGGTTGGGGGGTGCGGTTAGGTGTGGGTGGCTCGCTGGGTCCGTGCTGTGGGGGCTTGGGCGTGCCGCTCGGGCTGGTGGGTCGGGTAGGTCTTCGGGAAATTCTGCTGAATGATCACCGTGTCCTTGGGGCGTGCACACTGACTCTCACCCATGGACTCAATCTTCACCGGGCCTCGCAGACAGGCAGGCGTACTCGGGGTGTAGGAAAGGCGTTCCTTCTCCAAGGCAGACAAACAGAAATCAGGAGTCGGACGGTGGAGGTGGCTTCCGAACGCCGTTTGAGTGGCGAAAGGCTTGCACTGCAGCTCGGCTGCGCTGGCAGGGACATGAGGGTCCGGGTCGGTGCCGCCGGCAGGCATGAGCTCATACTTCAGGGTCAGGGGGATGTCCATATCTCCGGCGCTGAACTGCAGGGGTCCGGGGCACCGCTAGTAATCTTGGCACTTCCAGTCTTCACGGCGCTCGGAGAAGGCCTTGAAGGGGGCACCGTCCAGCAGCACCAAGGCCTTCGCGATCACAGCCTTTCACTTCCCCTTGCGGCGCTCGAAATTCATCATGGACGGGATCGGCGTGCCGCCGCAGTGCCATTCCTCCACTGGACGCAACAGGTTGGTGACGGACGCCCTCACGGACGTGAGACCAGCTGAGATCAAGCCCCCGGCCGTCAATCCAAGTGCATAGCAATACTCTGCGTCGAACCGCGACGGTAACGCAGCCCGGCCCTCATAGCCAAAAGCGTGGTCGCGTGACGGTCCGTGGGGTTGCCCTCCCTGGGGGCCTGTGCCTTGGTCCCGTGTCCTCTGAGGGTTTCGGTCCCTAGTCGTGGGTGCCGCGGCCGTGCCTTCGTCCTCTTCCGGTGCCTGTGAGGTGGCCTTTGTGGTGGCCGGGGTCGTCGCCTGGCGGTGAGGGCGTGGTGGTGCGCCGTGCAGCGGCGTTCCCTGCGGCTTCCTCTGTGGGTGTGGCCCGTTCTCCCCGTGTAGGTGTGCCCTCCGTTCTCCGTGTGGTTTCCGGTGGCCGGTGGGCGTGCGCTGGTGTGATCCGCATGGCGTCCGATGTTTGCTTCGGTGGTGTGTGTTGGGGTGTTTGGTGGGGCTGGGGCGGCGCTGGTCCCCCCGTCGTGGTGTGCCCTTCCTGGGTGTGGGTCGTGGTTCCTGCCGTGGTGCCCTTTTCCTCCGTGTCTTGGTCCCCGTTCCCGCCCCTTCCTGGTTCTTGGGTGGTTTCCTGCCCCCATGTGGTGTCGCTTCCGGCGTCCTGTCCCTGCGTGTGCCTGCCCTCACTTGGGGCCCTTCCGTGCCCTCTTGCCTGAGTGCTCCTTGGTGCCCCTTGCCCTTCCCTTAACCTTGTCCTGCCCCTTCCTGGTGTGGTGGTGGCGGGAGGGGCGGGGTGGGGAGGGGGCGCCGGCGGCCCAGGCCTGGGGGTGGGTGGCCTGGAGCCACTGGCGGAGGGCTTGGGGGGTGTAGGGGGGGCGGAGGCCCTGGACCGCATCGCGGAGGAGGGCCTCCCATGCCGCTTGCGGCATGATGGCCTCCGGGGCGGCCTCGTTGGGGTTTGCGGGGGTACGGGTGCGCACCTCCTCGAAGGTATGCACCATGTGCACCCCTTCGTGTCTTCCCGCTCCTCCGGCCCACTTCACCCAGCGGCGGAGCTCCTGCAGAGCGGGGGGAGACCACCAGGCGAGGTGGGCGGGGGCCCGGGGGGGGGAGGGGTCCGTGCCCGTGGTCGTGGTGCGGCGGGGGGAGGACGTGGACCTGCGGTGGTGGCGGGGGTGGCGGTGCCCCGGGGAGCGGGAGCGGCGGTGGCGGGGGCTGGGGGTGGAGGATGGGTACGGGCGGAGGGGGGAGCGGGAGGGGGAGGTGGACATGGGGCGGCGGTGGCGCGCTCGGTGGCGTCCGGGGGAGCGGGAGTGGTGGTGGCGGGGGCTGGGGGTGGTGGATGGGTACGGGTGGCGGGGGGAACGGGGAGCCCGGCGGGGCGGTCGGGGGGGAGGGGGAGGTGGACTTGGGGCGGCAGTGGCCTGCCTGGCTGCGTCGGGGGGAGCGGGAGTGGTGGTGGCGGGGGCTGGGGGTGGGGGTCTTGTTTGGCCGGTGGGGGGAGGGGGAGGGGGACATGGGGCGGCGGTGGCGCTCGTGGTGGTGCCCGGGGGAGCGGGAGCGACGGGAGCGGGGTCCCAGGGGGTCGTGGTGGCACCTGGGGGAGCGGGAGCGGCGCGAGTGGGTGGTTGAGGCGCGGTGGGAGTGTGGGCGCCGTGGGCGAGTGTGCCGTGCGGGGGGGGGAGCGGGAGCACCGCCGTTTGCGGGACCGGGCCTCATCGCTCGAGTCGGGCCAGTCCGGAGGCGTCGGCGGCCCCTGGGGGGCCTCGCGTGGTGCCGCCTGGTACTGGGGGGGGGGGGAGGTCCCCCGTCGTCCATGGATCCGCCATGTAGGGGTGTGGTGGCGGCAGTGGCTGGTGGTATGGGTCGAGAGGCTGGGCCTGGGCCACTTGGCTCCTGTTCACCGGTGTGCCCGCTCGGTGGGTTGTGTCGCGCGTGCGGTGTCCTGGGCCCCTTGGCTCCTGTTCGGCGGTGTGCCCGCTCGGTGTGTTGCTTTGTGTGTGCGGTGTCCTGGGCCGCTTGGCTCTTGTTCACCGGTGTGCTCGCTCTGTGTGCTGTGCCTTGGGTTGCGCGTGGGGTGTTGCTTTGCGGGGCGTCATTGCGGGGCGCTCACCCTGCCATCCGGACGGCGGCTGCTTCCTCCATTGTGCGCACGGACTTTGCTGCTGGTTGGGGCCCGAAGTGCACGGCAGGCAATCTGTACCACATTCTGTGTGTGGTATGCAAATATTTGCAGAGACTGAAGTCTTTGTAGATGGTTGCAGCATCAATACCATGACAATAGCTGTTGCAATCACTGCCACAAACAGACACGTCGGTATAGCTACACGACTCTACATACATCCTCATATTTTATGTGGTTCCCTTTGGGCAATGATGGCTGTTGGAGGCAAAACTTGCAACAAAAACAATACATGGATTCTCTAAGATGTCAAGAAGAGCCATGATTGCTAACGTCCTGTCATTATTCAGTTTCTTGACCACCCACAGCGGATGGCATCGTAGGACTTCACATTGGAACGCATCATCACGCAAAATACTTTTTTGGCATCTCCCAGTACCCATCACAGTGGCACATCATGATTGATCATAGCGTGTCAACAAATAACTCGCTGGCTGATTTGCGCGTTCCGTTGACCGCGGACTGGATCGCTGCCACAAGCAACCTATTCGAAAGTTTGGATGGATTTCATGGTCTAGTATGGATACTGGGTGCAAATGCATCGATGTATGTGCAGCTTGTGACACAAACAAGTTACAGGGTACACACAAGTTTGCGGTTGGGTGGATGGTTGTTTAAAGAGCAAGATTCATGGTACACACGGGTTGCAAGAGGGCATCTACATACTCTGAAGAAGAAAAAATCATTGACCACGTCTTATGTGCGGGACTTGTGCGAGGCCAACCCCCCCTATTCTTTGGGAAGTATCAAAAACTAACATATTATCATTTTTTCTATTCTTTTGAAGCATAAAGTACATTTTTCAAAGCTAGGGTAATAACCCCAGCCCCCCCTCCACCCATGAAGTTTACCCCTACCACTCAACGGAGCGGAGGTATCTTCCTTCATGTAGGTATATACCGAAATAAAGTAGCCACTTCATGCCTTTTTCCATAAAGGTTAAGCCTAGTGGTCTCGCACCTCAGGAACTAGACACTCAAAAGATTCATTTACTTATTGTGGTCCAATTCAGTAACTGTTTCTAAATTTGTTTGCTTCGCCAAGCTGGCCAAGCCATATCTTGTGTCTGGTCCTACCTACCTGCCCCAGATTCTTCACCAACTCTATTATACCCAAAAGAGTGCACATCAAGTGCTAATTTCATACTACTTAATCTGCGTGTTGTACAATTGCATCTATTTTTGTTTATAAACCATTGAAGCTTTGTATTTATGTGTGCACTATCCTTTTGCAGTCCCTCTTTGCTATACATGTTTTGATTTGGAAACAGATTGCAACCCTATATTGATCCTGGTGTTCCGGTGCCATTCCTACTTGACTATTTTGACTATTTTGAAAAGCAGGGGGTTTTTGTTCATCAAAAACCGTTGGAGAAAACAGGAAGGTTTTCAACATCACTAATTGGCAAACCAGAATATCTTTCTAGTAGCAGAGGTAGACCTTTGTGAGCTTGAGCACAAACTCTCCGAACCCCGAAGACACAAGACAAAGCAACAACAAGTGGAAGATCACCAGGAGCCCATCAAGGGCAGAGAAGCAGTGAGGGGGAAAAGGACATAAGGTGTGACCACAAGGGAAAAAGTGCAGTGGGTGGTTGGAAAGGTCAAAGGGTTCGTAGCAGAGGTTGGCAATATGGGAAGCTCCGTTCTCAATGGGGTCCTCATGAGTCATGATGTCCTGCATTTAGTAGCCAAACACGGAATGCATGGCCAAACCATCATTCTTGATCTCTTTGACCTTCAGCGCAGCGACCGTGTCAGGGTTGTCATTGAACGTCACGGTTGTCATTGAACCTCAGAGGGTCGATGGCTTCACTAGGTTGTAGCGAGTCAAAACCTTCACCGGTAAAGCTAGCCTACTTGGCACATTAGGCTTCAAAGGCGCTCTCCAACAACACCTTGCGGATGGGGGCGCCAGGCGTGGCCACAGAAATGGACCGGTTGCTGTAAGGGCTGGTCAAACAGTTTGCGCAGAATGGTTTGGCAATATAGGAAGCTCAGTGTGCAACTGGCCTCTCATCATTCTTGATATTCTGTACGTAGTGCCCAAACACGGAATGCGTGGCCAAACCGTCGCCGATCTCCTTGACTTTCAAACGGGCAAAGATATGAAAGTCCTCAGTCAATCCTACAGGGTCAATGGTTACTCCAAGGTGTAGCAAGTCATGCCTATGATTGTAGCAGCGCATTTGCTATCAAAATTCAAACAGGTAGCAACAAAGGCTTTTTGGAGAGACGAGCCGGTTATCTTTGTACGTTCCAAATAGGGAGAAGAGGTTGTTATTTCATGTTTCAGAAAAAGGGTTGACTACACCAAAACACCATTTTGGAGCCTTTTGGGGCCATTTTGCCCAATTACCAACCAATCTGGGTTTCGTATCCCATATGCAAAACTGTGGGAATATATTTCGGCAACTGAATTTCCGAAGGAAAGATAGTGTGTCTTTTGGGATGTACACTTGTATCAAACGGCAAAGGTCTAAGTTTTGCCAGTGCAAATGTCCCTAGTTATGTAGGTAGGTAGGTAGGTAGATGAACACTACATTTGTATGCGCCCCTTTTCACCAAACTTTTTGTCTCGCACTGCAACATCCTGGCTACAAATTGCGGACGAAGCACTTGCTTGCAGATAATCAGCGGTGAGTCATGGTGTGCAGCACAATCCATCTACATCAAAAAAATAGAAAATTGATTCGGATGTAAGGTGGGACATTGCGGTTCCGGAAATACATGATTTTAAAGTTCGAGTAAAGTACGGTACTAAAATGATACGTGAAAAGATTCACCGGCTCGGCTAGCTTGGTTGGTGCGATACAATTGACAGCAATCTTCAACAACACCTTGTGGCCGGAGGCGGCGAGTGTGGCCACACAGGAAGCGGCGGACTGGGGGACGTAGGCGAAGGTCAAACCATTTGTGACAAATGTATCAGCAATGTGGGAAACCGAGTTCTCAACCCGACCTCTATCAGTCAACATGTCCTGCGCGTAGTGGCCAAACATGGGATGCAGGGCCAAACAGGCGTTTGTCATCTCCTTCACAATCAACCCAACGAAAGTATTAGGGTCGTCAGTGGCTGTGGGCGGCCCTTTGGGGCCTGTAGCAACTTGAGCCCATAGGCCGCAGCGAAGTTCGCATTGTCCAAAACCAGGGGCTTACAGCCTGCCGTTCCTTGGGCTGCACTAGGCCCTGCCCCGGATACCGGCTGACCGGTCCATGTCGCTGCCGAAAAAAAAAAGACCCCCAGCAAGAAATGAATGGCTAATGTACAAATTTGGTGTACTATATCTATCAATATTGGTGAATCACTAGTTGTGCCTCGTCTCAACTTTTGTTTGCGTCTCCAATGTTTAGGCAGTTTTTCTGTCTTTGTTTTTGTTAACCCATGGACGGGGTTGAGCAGCCCAATCAGGCCCAGCAGGTGTCAGCAGAGGAGGGACTGGCAGTCGAGGCCAAAGAGATTCAAGAACTCAGAGAGCAATTCGCCCGAGTGGCGGTGAAGGAGGCACCGCGCTTGCCCCCGTTAAGCGTGCCGGAGATCAACAGAGCCCTCGAGAAGCCCCAGTTGGCGCAGTGGATGAGGCTGATGCTGTCCAACATCAAGGCATACGTACGGCTTAGGGCCGGTGAGGTGGGGGAGATCCCCCGCCCGAGCGAGTTCGGCGGCCAGGCAACGGAGGCCGCGGTCGACCCGGGAGAGCAGCTGGCACGGAGGGTCTGGGACTGCGTGTCCCAGTCCCAGGCGGCCTATGCCCGACGGTATGCAAGCTCCGAGGGGAGGTCCAGCTCCGAGTCCAACCAGTACGCCACGTTGGAAGAGGCATGGAAGGAGCAGGGATCGGCGTTCACATGGCGAAGTGTAGAATTCAGGGAAGTGGGCGCAGTGCTGCAATGGCAGTCACGGCAAGGCGAGTGGATCCCTGTGGAGTCACCGCCGAGCGGAGGGTGCCAGAGGTGCGCGCAGCGGGGCTCTTCTGACGAGCGCCACTGGCACTTTAGGTGCCCACACTGGTCCTGACAGGAGCAGGTGGAGCCCGGACCGGCCGCCCCGGGCTCTAGCGTCACAGGCGCAGCGGCGGAGCCGCGGGCACTCGCCCACAGGTGGGAGACAGCAGCCCGGGCAGACGACCCCTGCTCACCGGAAGAAAGCGCCATGCAATCGTGGAGGCCGAGGACCCGGTCGCAGTATGCGTCCCGGCTCTGGGCCCTGGCAGCTTACGCGGAGCGCACGGGCCCGCCTAATCCAGCCGCGACACTAGCACGCCTCCTGGCAGAGCGGGCGCAGGCCGGAGCTACAGCGTCAGCCCTGCGGGGTATTATTTCCGCGATCCGGGCCGTGGAGGACCTCCAATGGCTGCCACCAACAGTCACGGCCCTACACAAGAGAATCGCGGCGGGAGCCGCCTCATCTGGCTCTCAGCCCTATCTGTCCCCAGCAGGCAGGGTCAAGCTGGTCGAGAGGACTAGAGACTCCAGAAACGGGACAGTGTTCAGCGCGTTGGCGATCATCAGCCGGGTGTGCTACCTACCGGTGGGCGAAGCAGCTGGCATCAAGGTTTCTGACCTGGCTATGGCGGGCTTTGTCCAGTTTTGGAATTCCAAAACAGGGAGGGAGGGGTACACCACCCGGCCCCTCGGGGTCCGTGCGTGGCTTCATCGCCACATGGTCTCATTGGGCCGGTCGTTAGACATGCTGGTCTGGCAGTCGGGTGAGGCGGGATTGGAGGCAGGCATGGCCGAGGCCCTGACGGGCATGGCGTACGCCCGCGCCAGGTGGCATGCGCTACGCCGGAGAGGCGCCGCAGCGACTTGGGCCCGCAAACCAGACCTCGCCTACTACAAATGGTGGGGCAGATGGCAAAGCACGGCCCTGGCGATGCAATACGGCACCAAGTGGTCCGACCCGGGGGTTATCACCCCTACGGTACTGCCTGCGTGGTCCCCTGACCGACGGCCTTTGCCGACTCCGGGGAGTGTAGGCGTCTTGGCGCTGTGGGGTTCACCTATGTTCCCCAACATCGCGGGCGCACTCAGCACCCCAACCAAGCGCAAGCCGAGGCACCCGCGGGGTGAAGGGCCCGGGACCACCGAGGGCGGCACAATTGGGAGCGGAGAGGAGGGAGACCAGGCCGCGACCGAGCTGCAGGAGTCCGCCGAGGATGGCCCTGCTGAGATGGGCCCGGAGCCTGAAGCGGCTCCTACCCCCCCTCCACTTCAATCTTTGGCCCCTGCCTCTGGCGGGTACAGTGGTTGCTGTGGGGGGGGGGGGGGGGTTGCGGGCCGGGGACGGCAGCCGGGCCCATCAATGTCGATTCCGATGAGGACACCGACGACGACAGTGAGGGTTCCGGAGGCGAACCCGATGGCGCCTTCGCAGTTGGCAGCGCCAGGGGTTCCCCCGGGCGTCGACAGACCGGAATTGCCACGTTCGTTGCACGCGAGCGTAAACTGTGGTCCTCCAGGACAGCTGCTGGTCCTGTCAGAGGAGGGACCAGAGCGGGCTCGAAACCTAGAATGGTGGGCCGTGTCCACCGCTCATACACGGGGCCGCGTCGCGCTAAGGTGGTCGTGGGTGGTGCGCAGGCCCTGCGACCCAGAACCGCCACACGCCGTCAAACTGGGAGACCTCGTTTTGCCCAGCAGGTCGATTTGCCGGAGCCCAAGCGCACCAAGCTCGGGACAGGCGGGCATGTCCAGGCGCCGGCGGCGCAAAACCCGGTGGAGGGTGCCTTCGTGGCTACAGCTGAGCGCCTCAAGACCAAGGCTAGGGGGCCGGCGGTGCCAGTGGCGTCGCCCCCCCCCCTCTGTGTAAGGGTCCAGATAGGGGCCGGAGGGTGCAGGAACAGCCCCCCCTTTTCCTGGAGCTCATGCAAGCGCTCATCCCGCATTTCCATTGGATAGCGGAGCGGGAGCGATGTGGCCTGTGGATGGTGGTGAAAAGGGTGGATTTATGGCTAAATAGGGTCTTTGATACAGCCTGAGAGCGTTGCGCACGCTTCACGCGGACTCATGGGAGGCGTGCTTCCATGTCAACACCTCCCCCATTCCCAGGTTCAAGGGGGGGGGTTGAGGATGCAATTTTGGATCGGGGTCTGGGACCGGTCGGCACCCACCAGCTCCCTGCGGATCTGTGGGATGCCGTGATCCCGCCTTTCTACCGCGAGGGGCTCCGGGATTTCGATGTCGGGCGGGAGTGGCAGGACGGGGAAAGGGTGGTCCGAGGGGCATCACGCTGGGTGTCCGAGCAGGTCGAGCGGGTAGTGCAGGCGTTGCGGGGGGCGAGGGTTTACGAGGAGGCCGCCAACCCCCCCCCCCCCCCCCACGTGTTACCCCTTCGTCATCCCCAAGTCCTCCGAGAAGGTATCCTTGATCTTGAGTTGCATCAAGATCAACAAGAGTGACGGGGCCAAGCCCCCCACTTTTAGGTTGGATTCCTGGGAGGACTTGGCCAGATCCTTGTCTGCATTCCCGCTTGACGTTGGCCTCTATGCGCTCCACATAGACCTCAAAAACACGTTTTGGAGCTTTTGCCTGCCACCGGGGGTGTGGCAGATTTTTCGTTTCCGGCCTGCCCCCGCGGCCCCGCCTGTGGCGCTTTCACGCCTGCCGTTCGACTGGAAATACAGCCCGTATTTATGCCAAACGGGTTTGGCCCGCATTCTCCGGGGGGTACTGCCCCCTGAGATACTCCTTGTGCACTATCTCGATGACTTCCTGCTCGTCTTCACTGATAGGGAGGTGCTCAGGGAGGCGGGGCGGTCGGCCGTGCGCGCACTGATCGAGGCTGGGTTCCTCATCAGTCCTAAGAGTGTCCTGGACCCGGTGCCTGTGGCATCTTTCCTGGGCAAGGAACTTGATTTAGAGGCCACGCAGATCAAGAGCCACGAGCAGGCACTACTCCAGTTGTGGACGGGCTGGCTGCGCCTGGCGGTGGGGAAAGGAAATGACCAACACCTCCAAAGCTTCCTGGGCTTGCTCAATTGGCAGGTACGCCCGCGGGGATTCGGCTATCCCTTCGCGGCGGGTGCCTACTGCTGGCTGCGCTAGGGTAGGACGGTTGGAGGGGTCAAGCAGCCGGCCCAGGGCTTCCCCCTGAAAATGTTGGAGAGCCTCGCAACGTTGATGGCGGTGGCGGCCGAGCCCTGGCAGGCGCCGGGGGGGGAGGCGTGGCGACAGTTGAAGGCCCTCCAGTTTGGGAAGGAGGACAGGCTTACGTCCTCCTCTCTGTGGATCGGAGATGTCATCGTCTGTGTCGATGGTGCGCGTGATGCAGGGTGCCCGAGGGTGGGAGCGCTTGTCCCGGGAGTGGGCGTGCGTACGCATGTGGCACCCCCGGCCCGCTTTGCCAGCCAGCAAACCACGGAGCTGAGGGGCTTGGCGTGGGCTTTCAGGTTTGCTGTTAGGACGGGGCACAAGTCCGTAACGGTGTTTAGCGACAGTGAAGCCGCCATTGCTCAAGTGCTGCGACGGCGCGCGACTAGCCGCCTGTCCCACCACCAAGCGGTGCTACGGTCGTTGGCTAGGGTCCTGTGGGTCTCGGGGATCGTCGTCCGCCTGGTGTGGGTACCTTCGGCACTGCAGCCGGGGGACCCTATGTCACGGGTGGCATCGGTTTTTGGAGGTTCCCAGGCAAGGGCGGAGGTCGAGGCCTGGCGCACGTGGGATACATTGCTGGATAATTTGGGCGAGGCCCGGGTGAGGGGGGTGGTATGCCTACGGGGATGCTACCCCCCCCCCCCCTCCCGAAAGCGGTCCCACGACGGCAGTGCATACGCCCTCCGTGTAGCACCTTTTTTCCGCACATATGCCCAAGCGTCGGGGCTCGCGTGGGGCCCGCAAGCGGAGGGGTTCCCGTGGCGCCCACCGGAAGGGTCGCCATGGGGGACAGCGTCACCTACGATCTGCGGAGGCCAAGCAGCGACGGGTGGCGAAGTGGACCACCGAGCTCCGCGGTCGCCTACGCGGCAAAGTGGCGCACCTGCCCATCCGTCGGGTGCTGCTCGGCAACGGGTTGCGCCTCTGCCCCCAGTGCCCCCTCCCTGCCGACAGGGATGGGTTTTTGGAGCAAGCGGTCCGGGACGTGGCCGCACGAGTGGGAAGCACGGCGCGCCGCCGGGTGACCCCTGATGGCCGCAGCGTTAAGCCCCCAGGGAAGCATGCATGTTGCGAGGTTTGGGAGGTGAGGCTGCCGGAGGGAGTCGCTGTTGTCTCCCTGACGGATTGGAATAAGGGTCACAGGGTTGCTGTGCCCTATATATGGATCCAAGGTGGGTACGGCCTGGTGGTGCGGTTTGCCCGCCTCTTCAATCCGTGAGACTCAGCGACTGTCGTGGCCGTCTGTCCCAGCCCCTTTCAGTGGGCATCCCTAACGGCATTGCCGCTGGGCGCTTTTATTTGTTTTACTGTGACTACCTCAGTTCGCATTCCTCAAGGGCTGGGGTTCGGTAGTGGGGTCAGTGGCGCGATTGCTGTGCTCAGCGGAGAATGAATACCCAAGTTCTGTGCAGTTTTCTTGTGCTCTGCTTGTGCAAACACTAGTTGTGCCTCGTCTCAGCTTTTGTTTGCGTCTCCAATGTTTGGGCAGTTTTTCTGTCTTTGCCCGCCCACCCACCCACTGTCCGGCTGACCCCCTGAGAGTTCCTCCTACCCTTTTCTTTGCTTTTTGAAACTGATCCCCTGGGGTTTGAGTGGGGGATCTAACGGTGCTGCAGCGTGTGGGCCAGGGTATAGGGCCAGGGTCAGTATCAGAGTGGGGTCCCGCATCCAGCGGAGTGGTCCGCGACGCACCCGTCCATACAACCGCCGGTACGTCCGGCCTTGGTGATACTTCAGTACTGCCATCCCAAGTTCCGTGCAGTTTTCTTGTGCTCTGCTTGTGCAAACAATTTGAACAAAATATCTCAAAACCGGTAATTAAACTAAAATTTTGCGACAGGCTGAATGCAACCAAGGCGAGTCACAGCAATGTTTGAGCCAAAAACTCAAGAAGCAATGGGTGGTTTCTGAATTCTTTTTGGTGGAGTGTTCGCTTAATCATTGTTCGTTCATGCTGCTGTGCCAAGCAAAATGCCATAGCCCAACACATCTTGAGCTGGGCGCTCTCAAAGCTCATTTGGGAGACTGGCTTTGTATTCTAAATGGGTGGTTCTAGTACAATGATATTTCTTTTTTCATATGCAGCTGCCTATTGACAACAAACCTGAAGCAAAATTGAACAGGCAAACTCACCAGTGGCACAACAAAGAAAGAAATGGGCAATCAAATGTGTAAAAGCGACAAGAGTGAGTGTTAGCATGCTGTCAGCTTCTGGACTTGCTGATATCCCACCCAGCACTGTGTTTCGTCTCAGGACCTGTGACACCTCACAACAACCAACCGGGATCTATCCACGGGCCTTTTGCACTCTTGTGAACCACAGAAGAATGCATAATCCTAATAACTTACAACACCTCTCTAGAAGCAGAGCCCTGCCACATTTGCCCAATGCGTTTCAGTTGCAAAATGAAAGAGGTGGCTTCTCCCGTGGTCTGATTCCCAGATGCTTGAAAATTCCCCAAAGGCAGGATGAAAGGGTGTTCAAGCCCTTCTCCCAGACTCCCCATCCCTCTGGTTCTGGATGCTGAAACATCTGTGTAGACCTGTCCCAAACAGAGCTCCAGGAAAAAAGACAATCTTCCTGCAGGGCTTGTACCCACATGTACCCAACCCTGACCATTGCACCCAGCAGGTCTACGGTGAAAAAAAAAGAATTGCAGCCATGTGCCAGACACCCAGTGAAACAAACAGGGCACTCCTGAACAGCAAAGGTGGCGTTTTCGCACAGCACGCACACAGCACTGACTGACAGTGGTTGACGGGTGGCTAGAAAGTAACCACCAGCTGTTTGACGTAACCACAACAGTCCTCAGGACGTCCAAAAACAGGTATGGTCCTGAGGGACCACACTGAAAAAGATATGCAACAGAGAGGATATAAATTCCGACCCTGCTGGCCCAATATGCTAGAGTTTTGCCAAGGCAGATGAAAGATAGTAAATGGGCACCAACAGGTGCCCAGTGTTCAGGCGTCCATTTGTGAAATCTCTGATTCCAGGGCGGACCCTGACCGCTGGTCCCACTCAGGAGTTCTATGGACGGTCATAGAACTGCTCTTTTACGAAATGTCCAGGCACATTTGCCCACTTTGCAGGACGAACATCCCTACTATGCATCTCAAAAGCAATGCCCCCCATTAGTACGGGGTGTATGCAAACGGGTGTATGCAAACATGTGCTTTTCTGCAAAACCTTTGTCATCAGCAGCAGTGGTGATCCGTATGCAGAGGCAGGCTGCCATAAGGGAAGAGCTAGATACACTGCCAAGATCTACACTGACTGAACAGCAAATCAGGTTGTGACCAAGGCTGTACAACGGAGAACAAAGCATAGCAGAGAGAGAGTGTCTTTGGCAGATACAAGCACCATCAGCGCAGGGTGGCCCAAACAATTACAAGAAGCGTCCCTACGTACGCTGACCCGTAGGCAACCAATGGCGGCAGGAGGTCAACCGACGGCAGTAGGAGGGTAACTATGAAGGGCCCAGGTGGAAGGAAAGCATATTGAGGAGCTTAGGCCTTGGGCTTGGGGGTGCTGGATCCTGCCAGTGCTTCCCTGATGGGTTGGGTTGGCTGGGCACCTCCTACGCCGACAGAGCTAGGGGCTCCGATGCTGGCCCTCTTCAGATCTGTTCAGAAGTTGCTTGGCCATGGCCTGTCCTGCTGTGCATTGCCCTGTGAGTGGGCTGCATGCTGTAAACCATCGTGTGGTGTTGCAAAGGCAAAAGCTGTCGAATGGGGAAGGGCGCTCCCCCCTTCACGCGTGCCAGCCCTGGCACTGTCTGGCAGTGTCTTATTGACCCTCGGTCCATCTGTGCTGCCAGGCTCGTCCATCTCCGTAGAAGGGCCAAGGCGGTCCGAAACCAAAATAAAAAGCAATTCTGCACCTCCACCCTCCATCAAGGTTCTCTGGTCCGTCCAATGTCCCCTGAGTGGCCCATGCAATCTGTAAGAGTAGATGGTTTAGGCCGCCAGCTTCCTGTCAATCTCAGAGGCTTGCAGACGATCCAGGTTGACGTTGCCCTGCAGGACGGACGCCCGGAACTCATCAGAAACTCTGAGCTGCACCTTCTTGTCTGTCATGTAGCTCAGGAGAGCCCAGCACAGCGCTGGGAACTTGCCAGGCATAGGGGGCAGGTTGCGGGGCAGCCCCTCGATCGGTGGTTCCTCTTGCAGGTCCAACCACATGGCCCACCAAAGCGAAAAATACCCACACCGCCAGCTGCACTTTTGTTTGCCTGCCGCAGAAAGCTTCACGGCGATGTCCAAGTTGCGCCCCTCGTCCACAGCTTTGCTAAAATTTGTCGTGTGAGGATACGGGTCGATGATTAAAGCGTTGCGGGGTGCTGTGCGACCATCCCACAGCGCAACACCCCAGTGGAACCCTGACGAAGTATGATCCCCAGCATTCGTCACTGTGAAGTGCCATCTCTGCTGCCCCTTGAGCAGGGACAGGCGCTCGGCTTCCTCCTTGCTGTAGCACCGCTGCACATGGGCAATGTGCTCCAGGACCATCGTGTAGGACTGGGGGTCATTCATACGGCTGTTTTCTTCTGGAACCAGGGCTCTCTGTAGTTGCTGAAGATCTGTACAGGTCAACCAATACCCAGGCTTGAAATCTGCTGCAGTGGGAGATGATCGTGACATCCTACGAATCAATCGGTACAGGGAATGAATACCGAGGATTGCAAAGGCCACAAGAAGCAAAGTGGTCAGCCCTGCAATACCGCAAAACAGGACCTGGCGCTGCTGCAACGTCTCCCGCCAGACCAAGGCGCAAGGGGGTTTGCGAGGCACCTGGTAGGGGCAGCGGGGACACTGCGCGCTGCCTGCTACCGCACGCATCAAACTGCACGAGGAGGTCCATCCGCCGCACTGAAGCTCTCGCTGAACACTGCAGATCACGATTGGAGCATCTTTCACGATGTACTCCCACCACCCACCAAACCACCAGTCCCAAGATGCTGCGCTGGCCTCCCCCATATAGCTCAGAAGGCAGACAAAAGTGACGACAGCCCCAGCAGCGAGGGTGCCCGAAAACAGCACTTGGAGCGCCAACAGCGTCCACCATTTGTCAAACAGGCCGAGGGGGGCCAGCAACGACAGGTTGCTGGCCGCGAGGGCCCAGAAGAGAGCTCCGCGCTGATCAAAGTAGTTGACAGGCCGGCCCATGAGGAATCTCCCAAAAACCATAATCGTCAGACCAGATATTCCCAACATGAGCAGCTGTTTGCTAAATTCTGCGTCGTGCTTCAGGCCAGGAAGAACGACCTCCAAGGCAACCCCTGCCAGCTGTAGGCACAGCAGGCATGGCGCGATGCCCGCGATCATCAGGCCCAAAAGGAATGCTGGATTGAAGTGCCGGGGTGTGATGGGCGACACTGGATATGCCTGCCACACCCAGGCTGCAACACACAGGAAACTGATGCTGAAGGCAAGTCCCATCCACCATAACAGGCTATCTAATGCTCTGGGATTGTATCGATCCCAGAGCCACTGCCAAGGGCCTCTCTGAGACTTGAGATCCCTCACAATTTCGTCGTGTGGAACTTTAGCATCCACTTCGTTCATCGGCGCCTCCAATGCCTGTTCTCCATTCATTTGCAACGCCTTGGGTGCTTCGTTGTTGGGTAAAGCGCCATAGGATTCGGGTGCCTGAGCAGATTCCTGCAGAAGTGGAGGCTTATCTGCACCTTCCATGATCCTTGTGTCGGAGCAATGAAAGAATCACAACTCTGAGTGCGCAACATGAAGGCGTGTTTGCAGGACAACAAAGTTGCATGGTTCGGTCCAGTAGAAGCTGCCCTTTCGTTCTGCCTGATTTTTGGGAGGGGATTAACAGTACCAAGATAAGATGCTCCAGTATCAAGGAGTCAGATGCACCCAAACTGTTCCAACTAGGGCCCTTGTTTTCCCTGGGGTCAGTGTTCCTTTGTCTCAGAGCAATGCCTCATAATCAGCACGCCACCTCGCACATGACAATGGGGCACCAAAAAACTGAGCTGCAGGAACGTGACCAGACAATGCCAATGCACCCCAAATGCAACCACAACCCTGTTGGAATCAACCTGACCCGAAATCTTAGGAACCCACCAGATAGGAAACCTTCTAAAACCACACACCACCTTGTAATGCACAGCAATGTATCAACACAAACACGTATCAAGTTCTGTTGACCCAAGGCTGCAAGACAGAAAGCTCTTGGGACAGGTTCAGTTCACCGCAGCTCACAGCTGCTGATGGCAGGGCATCACTGCCCACTGCATTTCGGTCCCAGAGTAAAGCAGCTGCACCACAATAAATCACCCCGCTGTGGTTCGGCACACCCAGCTGCCTGTAATTTCCATTTCTGAGACACAGCCACGACACATGCAGCTCAAAGCAAGGGCAGGTGTGAGGGGTGCAATTAAAAACAGAAACACTGCATATGAGGAGGGAACAGCGATGGTGACCAAATAAAACAATGGTGACAAGAACTGTGTGTTGTCTCCAGCTGTTCAACAAGTCTCTCCAGCCTTGCATGATCTATTGATCCACATCTAGTCGTACATCTTTGGGGTTGATATCAATCCCCCCTGAGCATTATATGCACCCATGGATCAGTCTGGTCGTGCATGAACAAGAGGGTGATACATGGCCATTGTGTCATGAATGTACTGGTTGTCACGTGATCCCCGCCATAAAAATCTAATCTCCACTGGGGACAAGAAGGAGTGCAAATGGGGTGAAAGGGGTTAATAAGGTTGAAACATGTGCATAGCGTGTTGTGCACCCCAAACATGGTCACATTACAACTTGTGTCAATTGCAGTGGCCAATCCCCTTAGCATCCACCAAACACCCCTTCTCTCACCACCTTCCACACAAACTCTTATCACGCAATGCAACAAATGGAATGAAAGTGACTTTCCACCCAAGAAACATGGTAGCTTGTGGAGAAGGCCCCAACCTAGGGTTTGGGTATTCATCAACGCAGGAAACTATTACTGGGTGAAAATCATCCCACTATTGCATTTGGTCAAATTACTTCTCGTCGTTAGCTTTTGCCGTGATGGGACCTAATTGACACCACAGGCTAACCGAGTGCCAAAGCCCTCTTCATCCTGCAACAAATGGTTGCCAGTGTGTTTGTGTGTGCAATGACTTAAATTGGGAACAATCTTTACTGAATGTAGAGTGATGGCTACAAAACAATGCAAGAGTGGTGCAAATGCGGTGCAGGGGTGCATGCATACTTGGTAATACTCCCTCGCACTAAAAAGAGGAGCAATCATAATGCGAAGAGGGCTAAGGAAGGAATTCATTTTAAAGAGTATTACCGTGGAAATCCTAAAATTGCGCGGAATCCTAATTTTTGCGTTGGGTGTTTTGAATTAATAATAAGCAAAAATTTTGCGGCAGCATCCAAAATGGGCAAAAATGGTTTTTTTTGCCGATTTTTTTTCGGAACTCATTTTTGCGTAGGGTGTTGGACCAAAAAAGTTTTTTGCGGGTTTTTTTGCGTTTTGGGGATTGGGGTTGATTCATTTTGCTGCTACAGCAAGAAACCGTGCGTACCTGGGACTCTGGGATTGCAGTCCATTCCTACACAGGCATACAAATGTCGATCAGTTGGACTCTGGGATTGCAGTCCATAGCACAGATAAGCACCAACAAGCATGGTTAAGGTCTACCAGTTTTTCAACAAACCAGTTCCAAACTTGTCCATAATAGTGCACATGGCATAGCACGTAAAATGCTGCCTTGTCATTTCGTCTCGATAATAGTGCATGAAATGCTGAAAATATGCCACAGAAAAGTCTGCAGGATCAGACAACAAGAAGACCACAGCACTGTACATGGCTGTGAAAGAGAACTACGATGAACACACGAAAGCTCACCTATGCAAATCGCAATTTTGGGGCACATCAACAGCCGCAGTCAAATATCCATGTCCCGAACTAGCCCCTCTATCTGCTTTGGGGCACATCAACAGCCGCATTCAAATATCCATGTCCCGAACTAGCCCCTTTATCTGCTTTGGGGCACATCAACAGCCGCATTCAAATATTCATGTCCCAAACTAGCCCCTTTATCTGCTTTGGGGCACATCAACAGCCACATTCCACTATTTTAACACTTGTGACCGCCCCGGATGCATCATTCTCTGAAAGCGAAGCAAGGTGCAGAATGGGGCATGAGACACGGAAGAGGGGGGACAACAAGCAGTGGGGCAAACTCTGCCACGTTTCTGGCATTCTTGCAAAAAGGGGGGCAGGGGCAAAAATTATTTTATTTTTGTGATTTTTTTTTGCGGAACCCATTTTTGCGTAAGGCATGAAGCCAATAATTAATTTTTTTTTGCGTTTTGTTTTTATGCGGACAACAACACCTTGTGCCAGGAATTAATTATTTTCGCAAATCTTTAGGATTTGCAGGGTAGTCCATGGGGCTGTCGGCATATCTCCATCTGACCTGTCTGAATCAACTGATCATAACGATGTTGACCGACTGGGCTCTGTATGACAAGAGGCTCTACTGGCAGGAGCAGTTTAAATTTGCTAAGTGGACGCCCGTCCATGAATCTTCAGGGTGTCCGAGTGAAGGGACGCTGTATCCTCCCACATCCTGCTGTATAGCATGGTAGAGTGTTGGTGAGAGGCCAAGGATACCCAGCCCGTGGCGACCGCTGGCAGCTCAACACAAGTACGCACCCAGGGGGAATGTTTGCCCGGCGCGCTACTTTTAGACTATGTTCCCCCCGAAGAGCCCCCAGGCACACCACTTGGAAACGCCCTTAGAATTAGGTGACCCAAACTCACCAATCCAGTAGTCCAAAACTAGCGACATAACCTCGGTGATATCCAAAATACATCCAGCAGGCATTATAAATCTGGACATCAAAGAGTCAACCTCCACGCAAGCATGTTTTGAAAAAATCAGAAGTCAAAACCTCCGCTAGGGGTCACCATGATACCCCTCGGTGCCCCTAGTATCTCAAAGTATGGGTCTCTAGTACGGCCAGACGCCCAAATAGTTGCACTGCGCGTGCACTGCGCTTAAGGCTCCCCCTTTATAAGCACCATCATGGCCCCCAACTTCAAAATCAAAGAAATCACCTCGGGTACGGGAAAGTCCATACCCATCCCAAATCAAAACATGTGCTGATGTCCCGGGGGCTAAGGGGCAAATCCATATAATGTTGCCCAACATATCAACAGCAACAGTCCACCGGTAGGGCAAGGGTCACAAAAGATTCCCGGCGCGCGCCCGGCGCGCTAACGTTCCCCCCCAACGGTGTTGGAGCCTCATCCAGGACTGTGAAGAGGGCTAAGGAAATGGGCTTGATCCACAAGGACTTGCATGAACTCACTCTGCCTCCTATTCCATGGTACTTGAGGTAGTGAAGAGGCCACTTTGTTTGCCCGCCACAACGAGAGAGCGTACATGCTGCGCAGCGTCATAGAGAGCGTGCGCACCACGTGACAGTGAGCCTCCTGCACTGTGTGGGAGCGAGCGTGCTGCACAACGTCGCAGAATGGCAGCAACACTGCACAATTGGCAACAAGCAGCACAGTGTGGTGTAGTGCCTTTTTGCTGCATGCTTGTTGGTGTCCACTTTTGGTGTTTGTAGTGCCACTTGTCCACGGCCTTGAATGGGTGTGTCTCTCATAGCCATCGCAATTTGTTGTCCACTTGCTGCTCATGCACAAGCACATTGATACATCCATTGTATGCTTCATTACACTTACAGCCATTGTAGAGTTGAAGAACATCATATTGGCATTTGCAAGGGCAAACTCACTTTATCCAATCAAGGCCTGATGGGTTCTTTCTATTTGACTTGAACATGGATGCATGACTGAAACTGAGCATGTGTGCAATGCCCTTTGGGCAAACTCACTTTCGACCCAATCAAGACCTAATGGGTTCTTTCCATTTGATATGAACACGGGTGCATAACTGAGGCTGAGCATGCCTACATTGCACATTGCACTTGATTGTACCAGCCTACATGCTGCAGTACGGCCCCCATCTTGCAGATCATCAGTGTGTGGGGGTGTTGTCGCACGGTGCGCGCACGGTGTGGCAACTTTTTGATGTTTCTGGAGATTTACCTGGTGAAGAGGCCCTCTCAAACCACTATGGCAGGTGTTCTCAAAGGCTTGTGGATGGTTCTTAGAGTGTTCTGGATGGTTGCTATTCATTCCTGGTGCCTTCAAGATGATTCCTGTTCATTCTTGGTGCCTTCTGGATGGTTGCTGTCAACTTCTAGTGCCTTCTGGATGGTCGCCGCCATCTTATGCTTGATCATCTGCACTCACGCAATGGTAGAAACCAGGTGTACTACGGGTGACCCAGGACAAAGACATGGCAAATCTGAGCTCAGGGACAACAAACATGACCATCAGGGACACAACAACATGCAGAAATAGGTAGGATTTCGTTTCAGGGACCCCAAAACTGGCCATGGAACTTTGTCTGCATGCTCATATCCTGCATACCCTTGGCTTGGCAGCAACCACCACAACGTGGATGCCACCTGACACAGGCACAACAATGTAAACTCCAAGGGTTTCCGTGGTAGTACTGTCGCAGCATTGTCAGTAATTGGTTATGTGCCTCACAAAAAGCAGCACAGGCCCCGGGGCACTGTGTATGTGCCTGCTCAGTGGCGCGATTTGAAAGGCCGTGGATTAGGTCACCGGCACATCACCCCACATGAGCCATAGGCCCTAACACGCTGTCCTTTTGCAAACCCAGTCAATCTAACACCCCCACGCTGACGCACAGACTGCTTTGACATTGGCAATACTTCTGAAGGGCGGGCGGTGCGCTGGACCCGGCCGCATGCATCTGCATGATGCAGTACAAATCCGTAAATGTGTGCCGACCCTCTTTGTACCACCAGCAAAAAAGGATTTGATTGGGATGATTGGGAGGCGCTTCCGTGCTTCTGTTGTACAGCAAGAGGCTCGTGAATCGTGAAATGTCGTCCACTGGCAGCCGAAGCTTCGATTGAATGACGCTGACCATCAACCGTGTGAGGCGAACCTCAGGGATACTATGCCCCGCGCGCATTGGGATGCGCAGATCTGGATGTCCCACGAGCAACCTGCAGGCCTTGGCAGCACAGTCCTCCGACAAATAAAAAACGGGAGTGACACACGCTGTGAACGGCTTATTCTCCTCCTCCTATTGTTGGTGGAAACCGCACCGCTCCAGCGCTGTGCTCAAATATCTCTCCAAACAGAAAATATCCTTCCAAACAGAGCAGCAAACGACATTCTGAGTATACAAATCCTCTGCCCATAGACAATTGAGTAACACCGAATGTGGTAACTCGATGAAAAACAGTGCGGCATTCAAAGGCGGGCCTACAGACATGCCAGAAATACACCTGTGAACGCACTGGGGGCCAGAGAAGGGACGCAGGAAAAAAGAAGAGGAAGGACACACACGAGCGCCTCTCGCAGGTGCGCGAGCGCAAGTGAACTTCCAGTTTGGCGTTTGTATCAAGTCGAAGGGCTGCCAGTGCAGGGCTGTAGTCACAGAAATTGCGGACCATTGGACGCGTGTGTGCATCTGTGGGCGTGCACGTGCCTGCGTGCCAATCCTCTGCCATTGGTGTTCCCATGGGTGGGGGGAGGTGCCGCGATGGGGGGGGGGGGGGCAGGTGTTCACAGCGATGCATCCAATTGGACCTATGCTGGGAATGTCAAAGGAGCAAAAGCGGTCATGTGGTCATAAAGACGGGATTCAAATCAGTTTTTCATTTGCGGTTTGGAGTCAACAACGTACATGTGATGTTGGCCTTTCTTTTGAGTACTGGGTTCATGGTAATCAAGTCTTTGGTACATAGTCCAATTGATCCCACGCAGGAGAATTAGAGCACTGATGGACACCACATGCAAGCAACTGGGATAATCCTCCGATAAGAATTCGACAGACCAGTCGGCTTGTGGTGGATTACAACACCTGGAAGGCAGGTTGGCACTTGCATAGAGGCCAGGGCTCAAGCCAAGCAACTGTTTTGCATCTTCAAACTCACACTTCCTTGACCACTGCGGACTGTTTGAAGGGGGCGAGGCCAGGCTTGTGAATGGTATGTGCGTGTTCTATCTGTGCGTGCAGTATAAGTGCCAAGGTCTCCAAACAGAAATCTGTGGTTGCATAGAAATTTCTATCTCTGAAAGATTCTCCGTGTGGGTGTTTTGCAGAGGTCAGACCTGTGCGTCCATGTTCTCCTTCAGCATCTTGGGCCAACTGGCCTTGCTACAACCGCCCCCCTGTTGTCAATCCCTGGACCAACCATCGCATGCCAAGTGGGCATGGAATGGCTTGAGAACCGCCGCACTGCCGGAAGGAGACTGTTTGCAAGTGTTCAGTGGCGCGTATCGCTGATGGCACCTTCTCCCTTTCGGGTGGTGGTGGGGGAATCATTTGGGATGGGGTCCTTGAGGGTCAGTGGCCCCGGGGGGCGGACCTTCAGGATGAGGATCGGGGGGCAGGGTGGGTGCGTTGGCGCTTCACTACTGATTTGTTGGACAGGGTGTGTGTCACGAGATGACATGCAATCGATTTAAATGCCACATTTATGGTAATGCATGAATGCAACTGGTTTCCAGATGAACGTCACGAAAGAATTTGGAGTTGGCTGCGGAAGACGGTTACAAACAGAGTCGCGTGAGGGCCGCATCACTCTCTGTGCAAAGCATCTCCATGCCAGCATCCACTGGGCTCTGACATGCTTTACTCAGGGCTGCACATGCAAATACTTGTGTGTCTTACATCCCACAAAAAAGCGGCCTACTTGGCAAGAGGTGCACTGCCCACCCACCCCTGCATCACAGCAATCCAGCAGCACATGCCGCAACTTCTCAGCCCGCCCGAATCTGTGGATCCTGTGCCCGAAACTTGAAATGGACAAGAGATGCTGACAACACGGAGCCTTCACTTTGCACGCGACCACAGAAACACACGTGCGCGAATACACGAAGAAATGTTGGCATTTTTCACGCAAAAACGACAAAATGTCAAATAAGAATGGGAACACTGGAATGCGGGTGCCAGCGGGTGCCCCAGTCCCCGACCCTTCCCCCGTTGGGCCCCAGTACAGTCACCGGTACTTGACGTTCCTCTCGGGGCGTAGCCTGGGGCATAACGAAGCGGCCAGGGTCCTTCCCCCCCCTCCCTTAGCACCCTGGTTGTCTCCCCGAGCCTTGGCTGAGTCAAACAAGCTCACCACAGCCCCAATCCAGTTCATGGTCTGAGAAATTGAATGCAGGGCACTGAAATGGGGATGGGATAGAGTGCCAGGCGAGGACGGAAAAACAAACGGAGACTTGGGGCGCCAGGGCAACAACCTCCGGAAGGAAAAAGCGAATCTGGGCGCCTTCCATGCGAAAAATGTCGAGAAGTACTACCGCCCCGCCACCTTCCCGTTTGTCCAGGCAACAACCAACGACCAACAAAATCACAAAAAGCCGCTTCGCTGTGCTAGTCCGCAGCACTGCACTACGAAAGCTGAGGACTCGGAAACCCACCTCAGACACCAACCACCCGTCGCCGCACAAGCCCTCACCCGAGTGATTCGCAACCGCAGGGGTGCAGCTTCACTGCCACCTCGAACACGTCCCATCGCAGACACCTGCGCGCCACGGCCCGAAGCCTCCGCGGCGTATGCGCTGGGCTGTTGATTGGCGGACATATTCCAACGTTCATCCAAGCGGAAAAGACCATTCAGCAACCCAAATCCAATGCTACCCTTTGGTTGGGTCTGACCTTCAACGTCCGGATCCAACAAACAATGACGCGCACGTTGCACATCATCCCACTGCACACGGCAGCGGAGCCAATCCGACAAACCCCCGCTTCCTAACACAACGGAATCAACACCTGGACAGAGGGAGGGGGGGGGGGGCGTTGAAGAATGCAAACCCAAACAGCCGCACTCCCAACAGCCCTCTTGCTGGCTGGCGTCCGATGTGAAGGCATTGAAGCGTTCAGCTTTCCAGGGAACGGGCTGCACGAATCCACAGGGGATCCTGGTCTGTGCCCTGCAAGGGCCTGTTTGAACTGCAGATTGTTAATCGATGGAACACAACCCGGCAAAGCCGCACAATTGCACCAAGAGATCAATTTTTTAACAAGCCAACACAAAGCCACGCAGTTTTGTGGTGACAAACACTCTGCTGAACGAGGAGGCGGTTTCGAAACGCTGTATGCCCGAGAGGTACACGAATGACGCGCAGGGGTAAAACCTTAAATTGTGTATGTGTCTGTCTGTGTGCCCGTCCATGTGTGACGAAGGGTAAAAGCAACTACGATGTGGCGTTCGGTCAGAGAGGCAAAAAGAAACAATGGATTGATAAGACAGTCAGGGCGACGCGCCGGTGAAGGGATTACTGCAGCAAAAGCGGGATGCTTAGAAGGCGCCTAAAAGAAAGCCCCTCCAGCATCCACACCTGAACAGTGGTTGGTACCCAGCCATGACATGGTGTCAAGGCTGCACAATCCCTTCAATGTCGCGGACGTCATCAAAAGAGACCTTTTTTTCGCCCGAGCGTTGTGGCGCACCGAGAGGGTGCTCAAGTATATGGCAGGACGTTTGGAAGGGGTTAGGGCAAAAAATGGTCCCACTGCCCGAGCCACAAACCCACACTCCAACCCAAAACCTCCATTCTCTATGCCTGACAGTCGTCACGCTTACGCTGAATCAGTATGAGGATCACAGGGATAAAAGTAATGACGCGGCAAATCTGCACTCGTATCACAAAATGACATGTGATTAGTCGGACAATTTTTTAGCGCCGACGAACGAGCCATGCCAATCGCACGGAGCCCAACCGGAGAGCACACGGTTTCGAGACGACAACGGTCCCTTCCCACCTGCCCTTTGGCGCCTGATACACCAGCCCCCAGGCCCAATGTCCAAAGCAAAGCCTGTCCAGCCCTTTAAAATATGGCACATGGTTGGCGTCAGCGGCAGTCGACTCCTTCACACCCACGACGGCAAGTTGGAGGCCTTGATATCCTCTTCCACCACGGCATTGGCAGCATTTGTGTACTTTGGCCTGAGCCTACAGCGTGGGAGAACAGAGATGAAGGGGAAATGGGGAAATGATGGGCCCGGGCTGTTCAGTCCGAAAAGGACCGCGGAATGCGCGCTGCGCGCCATGTACACCGTACGTGGGCGCGGGCGCGCACGTATGCTCTGCACAATGAAGACCCATGTGCAGCCGCGAAGCAACCACAGTTCTTTGTCCCCAATCAGGGCCTACTGTAGGTATGTCGCCCCTCAGAGAACCTCAGATATGAAGGAGTTCAGGTTGTTTGAAGAGATGATGAACACCGCTCCAGCTGCCCGAAGGCATTCGCAGCAACAACAACATGCACAAGACACGTGCCGGTTCAAGGTAGTGCACCGGATTTATGGAATAATCGCAATAATTGTGCCGTAAATGCGCAGCATTTATAAGCAGCACATGTGGCATCAGCGCAACAGCATGCGTGAAGGCCGCGTGGATCTGTCCATCAGGTGTACCGGGTGTGCTCCACCCACGTGTGTTCAGCCCATGCACAGTACGTGAGCTGCACCCATCATGCTATTTCACCGTGCGGACAGATACGGCACAGGGAACAAACTCCTGCACACGTCTTACACACGTGCCACGCACACTGTGTGGATGCTGTAGATGCCCTTTTCCAGCATGCACATCCTTCACACAAAGATCTACTGCACGTATACAACACAACTACTGCACGAATACGCATGCGATTGCACGGCAACTATACCAACACACACACACGCACGCACGCACGCACGCACGCACGTACACACTGCGGGGGTCCCATGCCGAGGCCCGGACCACACTGCAGAAGGCCCGGGCGGGCCACACAGCACGATGGCCATACTGCAGGAGCTAAGGCTCCACCTTCGAGCTGAGAGGCAAGGGGTTCCTGAGCCGCCCTCGACGCGCCTAGGGCGTCAGAGGTCTGTGGGAGACGGGACCCCTGCCGACAGCGCGCGCGAGCGCACACACACACAGCACTGCACACTCACTACGTCGATGCGTCACAGGACGTATTGACATCAGACAAACGAATTGCAAACAGGCGAAACACAACCAAACCTCATCATCACTTGCTTGTGGGGGTCCGACGGATTATCCACGACCATTGCCATTTTGATGCTGCCCCCAGGGTTGATGGACGTATTGGAGAGCGGCATGATCTGCAGTTTCGCATACTTGGGGACCTGTGAATCGGAGAAATTTGAAGAACAAAACACATGGGTCGCAGGAACGCGAATACGCTGAGCCCCTGGTCCCAGGGTTCTATTTAACAAGCGGGGGAGGGGGGGGGGGTCCCCCAGTGATTCTGAAATTGGGGAGAGAAATTGTTTTGCCCGCCCAGAAATGCGTTCACCAAAGAGCCATCCGCTGCCATACGGTGTTGCACAATGGGGGGGTTCCAAACCTTTTTCGAACATCTGCAAAAGGCAAAAGCCGCAACGCAGCTTTATTCATGGCATACAATGGCATCTCCCTCAGGGGGATGTGAACGCTGCAGTGCCATGTACGCTGTCCACTACACGACGAAGAAATGCGCCGACAGTGCGGAGGCAATTTTTGTCTCGGGGGGGGGGGGGGCAGGGGGCTTGGGTGGGTGGTCTGGGATCCCCCTGTGTGACATGTGGTCTGGAACCCCCCTCCCCCCCAAACCGCTGGAGAAGGAACCGGGTAAAATACGATGGTGGTACATGGTGATGCTCATTTTCCTGTTAATGGGGGGGGGGGGTATGGAGCGTTACTAGGGAAAGTCACTCACCCTACAGAAGCTCAACCTTGGGGGTCCAACACTAAGCTGCAGTAGATGGGGTAGACTGACGAAGGGGATCAATGCCAGTGGCGGCGACATGATAGGACTAAAGAAGTGCGCTTCTGCAGCGGCTAATACCACATGGCCAAGTGGCCTAGTATGTTGAAGTCGTGTCCTCTCTGCGGCGAATGGGTATAGCAGTCAAGCTGAAACTCCCTGCTTTCTGGGTTGTCAAATGGACCTCTGCCCAGCCCCCTCCCTCCCCATGTACCCCCTAGTGATATGTGCCAAGCCGCTTCAAAGCTGCGGAACACTGGAAAAAAGAATCAATGTTGTCGTGATGTCTGAAATTCCTTTAGACCTCCGGGTCAGCGTTTGGCGACAGCGTGTCTGTGTTCCAGCGCAGCATCAGTGAGGTCACTCCGACTGCAGGTTGCGGCCAAATGCCTCTGTGTATTCAGATGCATCAGATCTGTGCCGATCTGTGCCGATCACGGCTGCTGAGTAAAACACCAAAGAGGCACTGGAGACTCTGCTGAAAGAACTTAAGAACCAAACCCTGCCTGAGAGCAGCCATGAACACGTGACATACCGCTGCCTGGAAGGTGAAATTGTACACAAGCCCAGATGAGATGTTTGTAATGTTGGCGGTGATATTGGACGTTGTTCCCGGGCCTTTCACGCACTCGAAATCGATGGAAACCTCTCTGCAATGAAACAGTGCAGAGGGGCTCAGACAGGCAGTGGCAAACCCCACGGCACGGGACACTGCATGCCCCCAGTGGCGTCGTTTTTGGGAAGAAACTGCCGGACTCTGATCCCCGACCCTCGAAACGGTGCACTGCCAACACTGTAACCCAAGCAAAGCCTTTGGACGAGGAGGATGCCAGGAATCTCCAGCCCATAAGAGCAACACCCAAGGGGTAGCAACACCCAAGGGGTGTCTATCACTCCTAACCGTACTTATGCTCAATTTGGCTGCAAACGGCCTCAATCCAAGACTGGGCTGTATTTCAGGCTATGGGGCTCAAAGACCGATTCCAACGGCACCTAGCCTACCCACGACCCCCCACTTTTTGTGGTTTCCATCTCTCAGAATTGCCCAACGAATTGCCTAGACCCACGCCCTCAACCATTGCTATTGCTATTGCTATTGCTATTGCTATTGCTATTGCTATTGCTATTGCTATTGCCGTTGCTAGTGCTATTACTGTTGCTTTTGCTGTTGTTGCCATCATTGATGCTGTTGCTGTTGCTGTTGCTGTTGCGGTTAGTACTCCTGTTGCTACTGATGTTGCATCGCTGCTGCTGCTGTTGCTATCATTGTTGCTGTTGCCGTTGCTATTCTGTAACGATGAATCGCAGAATCCGCGCACGACTGCCGAGTGCTGTCCGTGCGGCTGCGCTGCTGCTGGTGCTGGTGCTGTTCAGGGCGAACCTTACGTAGTCGGGGTCGGGGTGGGGGTAGGGGTTGGGGCGGGGCGGGTAAAGGCCTCCAGCAAAAGTGTCTGTCCCAAAGGTTACGCATGTCAGTGCAAACGCAGCGTTTAGCAGCATGCAACAAAATGCAGCTCCCTCCCTTTCTCCTACTCTCCCTCCCTTCCGTTGCACATTTCCAAAAAGGCAAGTTACCATCCAGGAAAGGGGACCAGCACAACCCCCCCCCCCCTGCCCTGCCATACCCCTTTCCGCTGAGGGAGTAATTTTCGGGGGGGGGGGGCCTTGCCCTCCCCCTACGGTGGCCGGAACAAAGAGGGGAGGCAGTCCTGAAAGAAAAAAGACAGGGATAAATAAGACCCGTTAAAGACCGCCCCGCTGCTGTTGCTGGTGCTGATGCTGTTGCCAATGCCGTTGCTGTTGCCGTTGCTCTACCGACAAATTGGAAAGACTGTCGACCACTGGAGAGGGCTGTCGGGCAAAGGGGGGGACAAGGAAATCTCACCCCCTCACGGGACCACAGGGACACGGGAGTGACAGACCCATCCTTTCGGAACACGTTGACCGTGGCAGATTGCACGGCAGGAGCACTGGGCGGAGTCACAGAAGAGGCCGGAAGGGGCCCCGACAAGAGGTCATCGATGACGCTGGCGGGGGCAGCCGCTGGCGGGGGCGGTTGTTGTTGGACGACAGGTTGTTGCGGGATAGCGGGCTGCTGGGCAGCAACACCAGGAAAGGCCTGCGGCTGAGCGAAGGCAGGGGCAGCAGCAGGGGCTGGAGCAGGGGCTGCCCCAAAGATGTCGTCCAGGAAATCCAACGCTTGGGGCTTCGCGGCTGCTTCTGGCACTACAATGAGACAAAACATGCAAAATGTGCGTTGACAATGACGTCGGGGACAAGGGGTGGCTCAGTCGTAGAGGGGCCACCCAGCACGAGGAAGTGCAAGCTTCACTGTCACAAGAGGGGCATCAGACAGACAAACATACAGAGACAACAGGGAGAGGAGCAGCATCCGCAAGACTGTTTGGAGAGCCGTGCACCGGAAGCTCGGACTCGGAGGCATGCAGCGGGAGTGCAACATAAAATTGCAGAGTTTTTACTGTGGAACACAGCCACAGTTTGTCACGGTCTGCCAGGCAACTTCTGCTAGGTCCTTGAGCAGACTTTGCCGCACACACAACTATGCACCTGCATCCCGAAAGGGGATACGACGCCTGGCGCGCGCCCGGCAATTGGCCGCGTCAGCGAACGTCGTCCAGTGTACAACAAAACAGGGAACAATGAGCACCCCTTGCTGTCTGCCCACAAATTTCTCTGCAGAATTTGAGCGGCCCTCTGCTGTTGTCAAAAGCGGAGACCCATATGGGGCGGCCAAATCGCGGCACATCGGCGGGCATAATGCTGAACTTTCCAATTCAGTTAAAAAAAAAACGGCACAGTTTCCATAACTTTTCATAAACTCTCCGCACAGCCCAATTGTTCTACGCACAACCCGCTGAGGCCACGAGGGCCATGGGTGGGGTGGGGTGAGGGCTAAACTGCTGCGCGCATCCAACGCGGCTGCCGCCGTTGAAACATTGTCCATGCACTCCAACAGGTATCTACCCACCCATCTCCAGCTCGATGCACAGGGGCCTTGTCACGTCTCAGGGGGTCGCAACATGGCACCTGCAGCGGGTGCACTGAACACGTCGGTTGGTGCCGACGGGGAACTGGACGAAGACGTGTCGGCCGGCTTCAGAAGGTCTCCAGGGGTCGCGTCCAGTGCTGGACTGGAGCTCTGGTCCGCCATGGCGGTGGTTGAACTGCAGGAAGACAATGGGACCGGCACATTCAACCCTGAACCCTGTGCCTCGAACTACACCAGGACTGAACGCAGAGAAGAAGGAGGCAAATGGTGCACGAAACCCCTGGTGACCGGGGAATCTGTGTGATCGCGTGGACGAGGAATCTGACACTGCCCACTACATGGGGACGGTGTGCAAAGTACATGGTGATGGCATGCAACTTACACGGTGATGGTATGCCAAAAACATGGTCGTGGTATGCAAGGTCCATGGCGATGGTGGGCAGGACTCCACCTGGCGGGGATCGCTGGCATTTGGTCCGTTAGACCGCTGCAGATGTCCAAATGGTCCACCAGTGCCGAGAATTCACATGCTCTCTGCTGCACTTCGAGGTCTGGATGGACACTGAACTTGAGGAGAAGGGCCTTTGCGGAATCCCGGATCTGAAATGCAGATTGTGTGTGTGTTCTCAGCCGTGGGCCCACTGTATGAGCCAGCGGGGACGTCGGCCCTCAAGCCCAGGGAGTCGAACCCTCTTTCCAGACACAAAACCGGTGCTCCACGGAATTCCGAGTGAGTTCTCCATAGCTTCGTCTGAGGGGCAGCCCTCTTTGCTGCTCCTCACTGATCACTACTGCTCTCGCAACTGTCTGCCTGCCTAACATCCGCCCGGTGCTGCAGAGGGTTGCAGATGCCACTCTGGTACCTGCAGCTTTGCCCAATCTGAACAGACCGACAGCGAAAAATGGGTCAGTTGCCGGCTTTTCCTCCTGCCCCTCCGTCATTGCTGGACCACGCAGGTGCTGACTCGGGCTTGGAAAACCGGGCCATTGTCGAGGCATGTCAGTGCCATCGTCTCCCGCTGCTTTAGATCAACGGTTCTGGGCAAAACACGCCCACCTCCATCAGGAGCCTCCAGTTGGATGGAGCCCTGGGCTTGTTCAGGGTGAGAAAACGCAACTTTCTGGTACAGGGGCCATGATTATTCTTCGATGGGCCAGAATGCCACAGTCCTTTGAGGTGCTCAGTGATGGCTCGGAGCACCAAAAAAAAAATCGATGCAAAATATCGCAAAGGCTCTGTATCATGTGCACTTTGGAGACCATTTGCGTGGACTATATATCTCGAGGGCTTGAACGCCCCCAAAGGCACAGCTTGACTTCCGCGCGCCCTTGCCTTCGCGGTGCACCCCCCATGGTTGAGCAGGGCTGCTGGAGACCAAATGCTCTTTCGTGCCTCTCTTTCCCCATATTTTGGTGATGGGAATTTGAGAAGAATATTTTGGAGGCATTAGGGGCCCTGACGGCGGATTGCGGTGGAACCCGTGGAAGGTCTCTGCCCTCCCATTGGGACACACAACCAATGGTCATGGACAGATAGCTGTTACTTGTAGATGCGCAAGCAACCGCACCATTTCGCAGGTGGTGGTGGATACCATTACGTGGAAGGAGGGTGGCGGTGGGGGTGAGGGGCGTGAAAGGAGGGTCTGGGGGAAGGTTGATGGGATTGGGCACGTTGAGGAGGGTTGAGGAGGGTTGGGAGGTTTGACGAGGGCTACAGGGGGCTGGAGAGGGTTGAAGAGGGCTGCAAAGGCTGGAGAGACGTGGAAGTTTGAAGAGGATTCAAGAGGGTTGAGAGCTGAGGAGGGACTGAGACACGAGGAGGGAGTCCAGTTCAGTTCCAGACCCCAACGCCCGCGACGTGAACCGGGGGGTCCCAAGGAAGGGGGGGGGGGTCAAAACATTTTTCGGGGTTTGAAGGCGTTTCGAATTCCCCATTTCATTCTGCAGTTTCCCTGTACATCTGCGTCCCACTTCATCAGCTCGATGTTGCCACGGCCGCACTGGCTGTTGGATGCCTGGCGCGTCTTCCCGCATGGGCGAGACTGCTGTTCCCTGGTGGCGTGGGTTGGGGGGTGGAGGAGGGGGGCGGGGTCCAGCCCTACCCCGCAGCTCCCCCCCTCCCTACCCCTCCCTCCCGTGGTTGGAGAGGGTCGAAAATGGTGAAACAGGTTGGCAGGAGGATCGGGAAGGGTTCACGAGGATTGACAAGAAGAAAGAGCAGGAGCGCCTGAGAGAAGACGAGGAGGTGCATACCTCTGCGAACTCTCCAGCAAACTTCAAGAGCGTGGTCATGGCGTGCTGGATCAGTTGGTTGGTGTTCACGTAATGGGATGCCAGGAGGGCTGCGAGCACGCTCATGACCTGCTGGGGGCTTGGCTGTTGCTTCTGCCACTCCTGGCCACTGGGCTCCGAGATGGCGAGGTCCACTGCCACATCCTGACGTGCAACAGGAAGCGCATGATGCGGACCGAGACCCACGGGGTGCAGTGCGGTTTGGCTGAAAGAGGGTCTGGCTGAAACTTGTTCCGGAACACAGCTCTGCTTTCAAACAAAGTGACCCATTTCGGGCTTCTGGAGTTCGTCACTCGCCCTCACCGGTACTCCTCTGGGGGATGCGCCGCAATCTGGAAAAGAAATTGCCAAATTCTCTGTGGGGTAGAACGTGAGGTACATCGTCAGGGAGACATACAGTGAAATTGGGGCTATCTCTGACCTCCCAGCACCTCTCATTGTCTGACCCTCCCCCATATTGACACGCATGCTGTCCAAATTGGGTGACAATCTGAGCCCCATATTGTAGTCATCACGCAGCATACTCCACAAAGCAGGTTGCAATATTCGCCCACGCACCACAACGTCACCATCAGCAATGTCTCCTTCTTGCAATATGCAATGGCATCCTCTTCTGATCCCTAAAGACAGCAGAAGCGAGCGGGCCGAATTAACTCTGCATTCGTTTTGCACCATAAAATACCACCAACCAAGGAGGCGTGCACAGCAACGGAACATCCAAATTCCTTGACAAATCAGACCGATCATGAGTGTGAGAATCGGCGTGATCCGGCATCCCTTGTGCATGACAGACGGCTACAGGAACGATTGAGGCATTGCGGTATGATGGGCGTTCGTTGGTGCTGCGCTGCGCTGTGGCGTTCCAGTTGAGTGGCTGAATTCGGCTGTCATCGTTGCGGGAACACATGTACATCGGCATATGTATTCCGTGTGTCCCAATGGCGAACCAAACAGACGACTGTTCCTCTTCATGCCCCAGTGGCGAGACACACGGTGATGTCCACCGCTGCTTGATTTTGTCTACAGTCTATTCCCAGCGGTCCTTGTGCCCATTGACTAACCAGAGCATCCAAATCGGAACACGCGATACCAATACGAATCTCTACGTCCGTGGATCGCCTTTATCCCTCTCATCAAACACCGCCCCCATTTCCGACTGACCTCAGAACATCATCGCAGCGAATTTCAAGAAATAATGAACGAAATCCATCCCGATCCGAGATACATCTACGTGCAGCGCTCCACAACCACCACTTCCCCAGTCCCCAATGGAATCAACATTTGGTGTACACAACACACTGCGACTGCAGGGGGGGTTATTCGCTTTGTCTTAGCACAGCGGCAGGAGAACATGGGGCACACCTCGAGTGTAGCTGTGCCGTTGGACAACGGAGCGTTGGTGGCCATGACACCCCACAAGACCTTCACGCAATAGGCCTGAAGCACCTGCTCCGACTGTGAGATCAGCGCGATCAGCTTGTTGCCTGCAAAACCATATGTTGTGGTGCAGCATCCCGGGCTACGCATGCAAACACGTGCGGCAATCACTTCCGCAGGTGCAACACAATGTCACGAAGGCAAAGCAGACAGAACACAACGCCAGGGCACAGAACCGAGGCCCAGCACATGCCAGGCCAAGCCCCCCACAAAACGCATCGTAGACTTAAAGCGCATCATTTTCGCTCAAGATTGTCGTCAGAAGGGACCGGCACCGGAGCCCTTGAAGCGATCGGCATGCAACTATCCCGAATTATGTGTGTGCAGGGTTGTACTGCTCTATCGCCGTGCATTGTGGTGGTCACATGGAGGGCTCCGTGCGGCACGACAAACGTGAGTGACCCAAAACAGGCGTTTGGCCCCAGCTCTTTGTTCTGGAGTGCTGCTGAAAAATTCGCACAGAAGATCCATCGCAAGGCTTTCTACACACAACACTTCATTTATCAAGATGCCATTACGCGAGGTTGATGAGACCTGGTGAGTCTAGTCTGTGCAGTAGACCTCCAGCACGCGGAGCAGGATGTGCTGTATGCAATTAATCAATTCCATCAACCAACGTGCAAAATTGCGCCCAAAGTCGACGAAAGAAAAAAACACCTAAAAATTGAACCCCCCCCCCCCCAAAAGCTACCACAAGCATTCAGCCCTTTCCAGTGTTGCTGGTTGCCACTCGACGGCAGATGATCTGACGGTGCACGAAGTGCGCGCCCGCCCCCTCCCCCCCTGCGTACAGCACATGAATGTCAGAAGACACAGGTCACCAGACCACCCAACCGATATGAGGCGAGGGCACGAGCACCTACTGTCTCAGGCACATAGGAGCCCGCAAGAGTCAGCACTTTCACCAATGTGTCAATGTGCCACTGCTTGCTTGGAGCATACATCTCGACCACTGCAGACAGAAATGTTGAAGAGGGTGACATGACCAATCATATCATATCGGGTCAGAGTTTCGGATGGGGCGATGCCAGGACTTGAATTCGCACGATGACAAGGGGAGGAAAGGCTTTGAGGGGAAGGGGGAAGAGGGCCTTATAGATGCCCATCATGGGCACTTTTTTTTGCCCGGGCTGGGGGCGGGGGGCATTGTGGTGTGTATTCCTGTTGCATCACAAACGCCTTCAGCCCCTGCCTCTCATGAGGGAATGTCCATAAACAGGCCGGATATCTCAGGACCAGGGCTGCCCTTTTGTAGCGAGACAACAAAAAAAAGAAAATGTTGCTCAGCGCTGGAAAAATTGATATGTTGAATGTGCCAGAGGATTGTGACCAGAGCACCCCAGCAACAAGAATCAACGATAGCACTGGAACTGGTGAGTCCCATTTGCAAATGCATCGTGCGGCCGGTGCACAGTGCCCTCAAATGGCGACGCACTCCTGTTACACTGCATTGTGTTGCCGCAGCCCCGATATACGCACCGTTTGGGGGCCCCAAATGCACATTTTCGGCGAAACTGGCCACAGCACTCTCTTGTCACGAGTCCAAGGGCACTTTCCTGGCCTTCTGACTGGGGGCACTGTGGTGGATCCCACGAAACGCCATTTCAGCCCCCCTCTGCGCAGGCCCTTCGAGGAACATCGCCTTGATCACGTGATACTCGGAGGAGTGCCTTAAATTACAGGGCTGGGGGACAACATAACCGGAGGTCTCCTTAAGGGGTGGGTGGTGGGGTGTCCAGGGGGCGAAGGCAGAAGGTCTCAGCCTCCCCCCCCCCCCCCCCGCGTCATGGTGCTGAGTTTTTGAGTGCCCCATCTGCAGAAAAAAGAATCAATTGAAAAATTCTATTGCCTTCGGCAAGGCACCTCGAAGAGGGGTGGGAAGCAGCTACGCTCCAGGGGTTTGGGGTACCATAGCCCTGGCTACATGGGCCTAGCAGTCGCTACTTGGGACCCTCCATGGCACCAAATGATGACCCAAACCCATCCTAGAGCCGACGGAAGGCTCGTGGGCTCTGTGCAGCAATGATAAGATATTGGCCTCGCTCGACAGTGCCCATACCGAACGCTCTTGGGCTATAACCCTACAGACCCACCCTGAACGCCCCATACTCCCTTCCTCAAGTGGCATCTTTCCCCAAATTCACACAAAAGCGCCTGGGACACAGACTGAGGCTGAGGGGCCACTCCTTCCCTGTGGGTAGGGCCCACCGTATCAAATGACTGCGCCCTGAGGGTGCCACAAATGCCACCTTCATCTTCACCTGTGTTAATGGCACATGGTCAAACGAAATGAACACAGCAAACCACGGACGGATGGCACCTTCCTGTTCCATCCATTGCACAGCTACTGCAGTTTGCTGCGTCGCTGAGGTGGAAGCTGAGCTCCATGCGGCTCTTCGCCCATGCAGTTTTTTGGGCAATATCTACCGCAAGAAGCATGTCGACCAGAGACATACGCACCTTACCCCAGTAAATCGGGCGGGAGATGACACACACCGAAGCAGATTTTGGTCGTCAAATCCTCTTTGAAGTCGTTGTTCGCGAAAGATAAGTAGTTGATCAAGTCCGGGACGAGGAGGCGGATGTTGGAGGAGTTCACCAAAGTGTAGGTCAAATCCAGTGCACGCCTGAGACCAACAGCGGAAGGCCGTCAGTGGGAGACTGAAGTCAAACCTGGGGTTGAGCTGCTGAGGTGGATTCTGTCCGCACACCATTTGTAATCCCCCCCCCCCCCCGTGTCCAACAAACAATTTGGTCCCAAACTAATACGGTCCGAACGGGAGTGTTCGTTGGACACGCCGTTCGGTGCGCGCGACAATATTGTGAAACGGCGGTAACATGTCGCTCGGCACAAGATACCCAGCCCATTCAGTCATGGTGGGCAGTAGAGGTCCTGTAGTTGAGGGACACCATTACGTCACAACCTGCTTTACAAACTTGCCCACCAATACTGCAAGATACATCACAACAGCCCCTCATTTCCCCAATCCTTTAGCCTGAAACCTCGTTTCTGAAGTCCGGTACCTAATTAAGTACCTAAATTAATTATCAATACGGTCTGAACGGAAGTGTCCGTTAGACACGGGGGGGGGGGGGTTCTGCCTGCCCCCCACGAACCCCTTACCCCCCCAGATATCAGCGAGTGCATGTAGGCAGGCAGTCCTAGCTTCGATGATGTTAAACTACTGTGGGCATCCGGATCCTCTGGAATCAGCAGAAACAGTTTTTGGTTTTCTTTACCTCAAGTGCCGTTCCCCAGTACGCGTGTGTTCACGCCGTAGTGGGCAAGAGTATCACTCCGCCAGCGGATTCCACGACAGGAATGCCATCCTTTCTGCAGTGACCCAGGATCGGGGAGGCTCGTGGTGTGGCGGGACCAGTGCCCCATCTGGGACAGATTGTTCCAACGCTTTTGATCAGCAGCGGGACAAATTGCGCCACATTTTCCCGAAGAAGATGCCATTCCTTGGCCTTCAACATGATTTGCACTGCTTGTGCTTGGTTCCATTCTGCGGCAGCTCCTCAACACTCCCGGTGACATTGCTGCTGTGCGCAAGCAGCCGATGCAAAAACATGGCATATTCCATTTACAGTGTCAACCAACACAACAGAGGGTTCGTTTCACTTCATGACAAATTTGTGTGACGGCGGCATTGTGCCACATTCCTCAAGTCTGTAGGACAAATTGTGCCACGAACGTTCGTGGGAAGTTCTGATGCACTGGGTGCTGTGCACATCGAAGATAGAATACATGCCCCCACCCAAAGGGTCAAACAGGGTCAAAAACACGTTTCGTGGGCACGCACATGGCCTGCAAACAGCCCTTTCTCCAACATCTGTGGCCAATTGGGCTAAAAAGCAAGTTTTCCGGGTCCATAAACACACAATTAGTACGCAAGAGGCCAGCCATGGACTAGAATCACACCAACTCACCCACACCTTTTTGTTTTTCGGAGACACCCCCAATCATCTCAGTAAAGCTCCACAAAAATGTGATATGTTAGAGAAAATGTTCAGATGATGTTGGTTTCAAGGGGGTTCTGAGATCTTTTCCGGACTGATCGCCCCCAAAACAGGGGGGGGGGGGGGAATGCAAATTGAGATGACAAAAAATGCGATGCAAAAAAATGCAAATAAATGCAAAAAAATGCAAAAAAAATGCAAAAAAATGCAACCCCACAACCGATGCACATACGGAGCAATTCCACAACCGCTTTTCCACAACAATGGATGCTGAAGGTCCTTCCAAGTCACTATCACACTGGATTGAACCTGCCCTCAATATCTCCATTAAACATGAGCATATTTGGTTTTGGCCCCATAATTCAGTTTCACCTTTTTCTTTTCAGGTTCTTCAGGTTCTTCCAAATCAGGTTCACTGTCGCCCTCACCATCAGTCAGCTCAGGGGTATCGTCAACATCAGCAGCAGCATCATTTGCAACACCACGTGACACAAATTTGTCCATGGATTGCGACATTAAAAGGAAACCGAAGGCAAAACATATGCAAAAAAATGCAAAAAAAATGCAAAATATGCAAAAAACCAGTGGCTCCTGGATATGCAAAAAAATGCAAAAAAAATGCATTTGCATTCCCCCCCCCCCCTGCCCAAAAGTGGTCCTCTGGTTGCTTTTGGATTGTTGGCCAACATTGGTGACTTGGGACCCCATCTGACCCTCTTGGGTGCCCTGCCATTTTAAGCCCAAATCCCAACGCTTCCACCTGTGCAACATCCGACCCTTGGCAAGGCTGAAGACAGCAAAACATGTCCTCATCCATCCAACACAACTGTACTGTCACAGCACTAAATATTCTACGAGGGCTACCATCAGACTTTGAAAACCGCCAAAAACCACTTCAGCACCTTTTTCCCATTTCCCCATGAGAAACAGAGCGAACACAATGACCGGTTTGACTAACCCACAGCTGGCCATAAGCAGGGCTAGAGGCTTCCAGGAATCCACCTGTCTGCATCCCACCATGATTATGCTCTCACAATATTACTGACTCAGCCTTTTGGGGGGCAACACAGCCCCCCCCCCCCCCCCCCCACACACAGGGCAACCCAAAGGTGGCTCCATGTTTTCGGCCCCGCGGTTTTTACAGAAACCTGTGCAAATAATCATTGTTGTTCAACCAGCCCCAAGCAAGGCTAGATGCTGCAAAACAAATCCTTTTGCATCCTACGATGGTTGTACTATCACAAGATTGCCAACCCAAAGGAGGGGGGTACCTAAGGGCACCAGGGATAACCCAAAACTGCTTTCCATGAATTCTGCCGTATTTCTGAAAGAAGAACCGTATTTTCTGAAACAAAAGGGGGCAAACAGTGCGGCTTTCAACCGGGCTACGGCAGGCCCTAGGCGGGGCAGGATGATACTCAACGCATCCCCTGGCATGCTACAACGGCTGTACTGTCACAACATCACCAACCGGGCCTCCCACAGGGGCTATCAGCAGAACCAGCAAACCCCAATGAAAGCTGAACAGTAGCAGGACATGCACCAAAAACCACTTTCGGCACTTTTTACCAACTTCCTTTCCGAAAAGATCCATGTGGGGACAACTCTTCTTGCCCTCAACCTACACCAAGACATCCGTCTACACCCTTCCTGGACCTTGTACTGGGCATGCTTGATCCAATGGAAGTGACGACGTGACGCTGGCTGAGGCCCTCTGGTCACTGCAGATGGTCTGAGGGATCTTCCCCTGCCTCACCCCAGTTTTCTTCTACCGGCCCAGATTCAGGCCCAACAAGGAGGTTTAGGCTGTGTAGTGAACACAGTGTCCCATGTGCCCCCAAAGCAAGACACTGTGAACTCCTCAACGAGCCTTGCCACCGTCAACACCCTTGAACAACGCGAGGTGCGGGCATGGGCGCACCGTTTAGGGTGATGATCTCGGGGCAATCATTCTACATGGGTCCACTGGTCGCGGGGGGTTCCTACTTGCATCAAAATGACCCGGCCACATGGATGCCCCTTGTCCAAAGCAACCTGTGGGTTTTGTTCGAACCCTTCTATCTCACAGGAGTAGAATGGTGTGGCATTGGCACATGGACCCCCCCGGAAAGAAAACCAACAATGGCAGCTCCACTGCCCTGCCCACAGGGGAATGCCATGACGCATTCCCGCTGTGCTCTTTCGCCTTTCCATTCCCGTCGGGTCGCCCTGCGTTGCCCGCATAGTCGCACCGCGCTCGCTGCAGCACATGCTTCCTCACCGACTGCGGCCCCCAACGATGAGAGCGAGCTCGGAGGATGGTCCGCAGTCCTGAGACCTTGTGATTGGACAATAGTTGGACAGCAGTTATGCGAAGGACCGCAGAACGGGGCCCGACGCGGAGGCTGTTGCTGGACAATACCTTCGAATAGAAATGTCCACATCCTTCAAGCAGTCCACGATGGTGTTCTTGTGGCGCTGCACAGCCTGCAGGTCCTTGCTCACAACTAGCGTAAGGGTGTTCAGCGCAACATATCTGCACAGACAGCAACGCAATATGGCGTGAGGAGCATATCTCAGAGCGTCAAAAGAGCGCCACGGCACTCTTTGTATGTCCACACTCCACTTTGGCACTCCAGCTGGAGTGTCCGTGTTCCATTCTCCATGAAGCGCAAGAAGGCGCCAGTGCACCACCAATTGCCGTCACCTCGGCACCAACTGTTGTTGATCAATAACTCACTGTCAGGCAAAAGATCAATAGCCGACTCTGCGTGACTTGCAAATGGCTCTTTTGTCCTCACATCCATGGCCAAATAAAATGTGCATTCGCAGAGGGTGCGCGACCACGTCCAGTGGTCCAGTGCCCCCAGCTTTCCGGCAGAAGCAGTACAAGCATTTTCCACACGGGGTGCGGGTTTCTTTCAAAACGGTCTGGATGGATTGTGCCTTTGATGTGTCGAGGTGCATGGCCACATCAACGAACAGTACGGAACAGATGATGCGCAGCCGGGTCATCAAAACAACCGTAGCTCGAATTCAAATCATTGTGTGTGCATCCGCACATGCTGCAAATCAAATCATCTGGCACAGCTGGTTTCCAGACAAGGCAACTGGCGATGCCTGCAAGCCCTTAGCTATGCACATGTACATACTCATGCACAAAAATCCAAACCGCATTCTTCCCTGCTTACACACCCCTACACATCAGATACATGGGCGCCTGAAGCAGGAGTTTCCTGAACACTCTGGGCGCCCGTTTCATGGGTTGATGAAAAGAGCGGCAACGAAGTGTAGTAGGCTGAGAGGATAAAATCAACGGCAACCGCCAGCGGTTGGCCTGGTTGGCCTGGTTGGCCAGCGGCTGGCGGTTGCCCGTTAGCTGACAACAATCGGCTTGGAATAGCCAGCCCGGTGGGTTCGTGTTCAATGGGCAAACGTAAGGAATGATCTACCATGATGCAGATCATCTTGCACAGCTGGTTTCCCGACAAGGCAACTGGCGATGCCTGTAAGCCCTTAGCTATGCACATCAATTCACGAATGCACACACATCCGAACCACATCGGTCCCTGCCTCTACACCACTGCATATCAAATGCATTCGCACATCATGCAGATCATCTTGCACAGCTGGTTTCCCGACAAGGCAACTGGCGATGCCTGTAAGCCCTTAGCTATGTACATCCATTCCCAAATGCACACACATCCAAACCACATTGTTCCCTGATTCTACACCACTGCATATTGAATGCATTCGCACATCATGTAGATCATCTTGCACAGCTGGTTTCCCGACAAGGCAACTGGCGATGCCTGTAAGCCCTTAGCTATGCACATCCATTCACACAGATCCAAAGCACATTGTTCCCTGCCTGTATACCACTGCATATCAAATATCATGTAGATCATCTTGCACAGCTGGTTTCCCGACAAGGCAACTGGCGATGCCTGTAAGCCCTTAGCTATGCACATCCATTCCAAATGCACACACATCCAAACCACATTGTTCCCTGCTTCTACACCACTGCATATTGAATGCATTCGCACATCATGTAGATCATCTTGCACAGCTGGTTTCCCAACAAGGCAACTGGCGATGCCTGTAAGCCCTTGGCTGTGCACATCCATTCAAACACATCCAAACCACATTGTTCCCTGCTTCTACACCACTGCATATCACTTACCTTCGCACATCATGTAGATCATCTTGCACAGCTGGTTTCCCGACAAGGCAACTGGCGATGCCTGTAAGCCCTTAGCTATGCACATCCATTCACACACACCCAAACCACATTGTTCCCTGCTTCTACACCACTGCATATTGAATGCATTCGCATATCATGCAGATCATCTTGCACAGCTGGTTTCCCGACAAGGCAACTGGCGATGCCTGTAAGCCCTTAGCTACGCACATCAGTTCAATGCACACACATCCTAACCACATTGTTCCCTGATTCTACACCACTGCATATTGAATGCATTCGCACATCATGAAGACCATCTTGCACAGCTGGTTTCCCGACAAGGCAACTGGCGATGCCTGTAAGCCCTTAGCTATGCACATCCATTCACACACATCCAAAGCACATTGTTCCCTGCCTGTATACCACTGCATATCAAATATCATGTAGATCATCTTGCACAGCTGGTTTCCCGACAAGGCAACTGGCGATGCCTGTAAGCCCTTAGCTATGCACATCCATTCCCAAATGCACATACATCCAAACCACATTGTTCCCTGCCTCTACACCACTGCATATCAAATACCTTCGCACATCATGTAGATCATCTTGCACAGCTGGTTTCCCGACAAGGCAACTGGCGATGCCTGTAAGCCCTTAGCTATGCACATCCATTCACACACATCCAAAGCACATTGTTCCCTGCCTGTATACCACTGCATATCAAATATCATGTAGATCATCTTGCACAGCTGGTTTCCCGACAAGGCAACTGGCGATGCCTGTAAGCCCTTAGCTATGCACATCAGTTCAATGCACACACATCCGAACCACATTGTTCCCTGATTCTACACCACTGCATATTGAATGCATTCGCACATCATGAAGACCATCTTGCACAGCTGGTTTCCCGACAAGGCAACTGGCGATGCCTGTAAGCCCTTAGCTATGCACATCCATTCCCAAATGCACATACATCCTAACCACATTGTTCCCTGCTTCTACACCACTGCATATTGAATGCATTCGTACATCATGCAGATCATCTTGCACAGCTGGTTTCCCGACAAGGCAACTGGCGATGACTGTGAGACCTTAGCTATGTACATCCATTCAATGCACACACATCCGAACCACATTGTTCCCTGATTCTACACCACAGCATATCAAATACCTTTGCGGATAATGTAGATCATCTTGCACAGCTGGTTTCCCGACAAGGCAACTGGCGATGCCTGTAAGCCCTTAGCTACGCACATCAGTTCAATGCACACACATCCTAACCACATTGTTCCCTGATTCTACACCACTGCATATTGAATGCATTCGCACATCATGAAGATCATCTTGCACAGCTGGTTTCCCGACAAGGCAACTGGCGATGCCTGTAAGCCCTTAGCTATGCACATCAGTTCAATGCACACACATCCGAACCACATTGTTCCCTGATTCTACACCACTGCATATTGAATGCATTCGCACATCATGAAGATCATCTTGCACAGCTGGTTTCCCGACAAGGCAACTGGCGATGCCTGTAAGCCCTTAGCTATGCACATCCATTCAATGCACACACATCCGAACCACATTGTTCCCTGATTCTACACCACTGCATATTGAATGCATTCGCACATCATGAAGACCATCTTGCACAGCTGGTTTCCCGACAAGGCAACTGGCGATGCCTGTAAGCCCTTAGCTATGCACATCCATTCACACACATCCAAAGCACATTGTTCCCTGCTTCTACACCACTGCATATTGAATGCATTCGCATATCATGCAGATCATCTTGCACAGCTGGTTTCCCGACAAGGCAACTGGCGATGCCTGTAAGCCCTTAGCTACGCACATCAGTTCAATGCACACACATCCTAACCACATTGTTCCCTGATTCTACACCACTGCATATTGAATGCATTCGCACATCATGAAGATCATCTTGCACAGCTGGTTTCCCGACAAGGCAACTGGCGATGCCTGTAAGCCCTTAGCTATGCACATCCATTCCCAAATGCACATACATCCAAACAACATTGTTCTCTGCCTCTACACCACTGCATATCAAATACCTTCGCACATCATGTAGATCATCTTGCACAGCTGGTTTCCCGACAAGGCAACTGGCGATGCCTGTAAGCCCTTAGCTATGCACATCCATTCACACACATCCAAAGCACATTGTTCCCTGCCTGTATACCACTGCATATCAAATATCATGTAGATCATCTTGCACAGCTGGTTTCCCGACAAGGCAACTGGCGATGCCTGTAAGCCCTTAGCTATGCACATCCATTCACACACATCCAAAGCACATTGTTCCCTGCCTGTATACCACTGCATATCAAATATCATGTAGATCATCTTGCACAGCTGGTTTCCCGACAAGGCAACTGGCGATGCCTGTAAGCCCTTAGCTATGCACATCAGTTCAATGCACACACATCCGAACCACATTGTTCCCTGATTCTACACCACTGCATATTGAATGCATTCGCACATCATGAAGATCATCTTGCACAGCTGGTTTCCCGACAAGGCAACTGGCGATGCCTGTAAGCCCTTAGCTATGCACATCCATTCCCAAATGCACATACATCCTAACCACATTGTTCCCTGCTTCTACACCACTGCACATTGAATGCATTCGCACATCATGCAGATCATCTTGCACAGCTGGTTTCCCGACAAGGCAACTGGCGATGCCTGTAAGCCCTTAGCTATGCACATCCATTCACACACATCCAAAGCACATTGTTCCCTGCCTGTATACCACTGCATATCAAATATCATGTAGATCATCTTGCACAGCTGGTTTCCCGACAAGGCAACTGGCGATGCCTGTAAGCCCTTAGCTATGCACATCAGTTCAATGCACACACATCCGAACCACATTGTTCCCTGATTCTACACCACTGCATATTGAATGCATTCGCACATCATGAAGATCATCTTGCACAGCTGGTTTCCCGACAAGGCAACTGGCGATGCCTGTAAGCCCTTAGCTATGCACATCCATTCCCAAATGCACATACATCCTAACCACATTGTTCCCTGCTTCTACACCACTGCACATTGAATGCATTCGCACATCATGCAGATCATCTTGCACAGCTGGTTTCCCGACAAGGCAACTGGCAATGCCTGTAAGCCCTTAGCTATGCACATCCATTCAATGCACACACATCCGAACCACATTTTTCCCTGATTCTACACCACAGCATATCAAATACCTTCGCGGATAATGTAGATCATCTTGCACAGCTGGTTTCCCGACAAGGCAACTGGCGATGCCTGTAAGCCCTTAGCTATGTACATCCATTCAATGCACACACATCCGAACCACATTGTTCCCTGATTCTACACCACTGCATATTGAATGCATTCGCACATCATGAAGATCATCTAGCACAGCTGGTTTCCCGACAAGGCAACTGGCGATGCCTGTAAGCCCTTAGCTATGCACATCCATTCAATGCACACACATCCGAACCACATTGTTCCCTGATTCTACACCACTGCATATTGAATGCATTCGCACATCATGAAGACCATCTTGCACAGCTGGTTTCCCGACAAGGCAACTGGCGATGCCTGTAACCCCATAGCTATGCACATCCAGTCCCAAATGCACACACATCCGAACCACATTGTTCCCTGATTCTACACCACTGCATATTGAATGCATTCGCACATCATGAAGATCATCTTGCACAGCTGGTTTCCCGACAGGGCAACTGGCGATGCCTGTAAGCCCTTAGCTATGCCCATCCATTCCCAAATGCACATACATCCAAACCACATTGTTCCCTGCCTCTACAGCACTGCATATTAAATACCTTCGCACATCATGTAGATCATCTTGAACAGCTGGTTTCCCGACAAGGCAACTGGCGATGCCTGTAAGCCCTTAGCTATGCACATCAGTTCAATGCACACACATCCTAACCACATTGTTCGGTGATTCGACACCACAGCATATCAAATACCTTCGCACATAATGTAGATCATCTTGCACAGCTGGTTTCCCGACAAGGCAACTGGCGATGCCTGTAAGCCCTTAGCTATGTACATCCATTCCCAAATGCACATACATCCAAACCACATTGTTCCCTGCCTCTACACCACTGCATATCAAATACCTTCGCACATCATGTAGATCATCTTGCACAGCTGGTTTCCCGACAAGGCAACTGGCGATGCCTGTAAGCCCTTAGCTATGCATATCCATTCACACACATCCAAAGCACATTGTTCCCTGCTTCTACACCACTGCATATTGAATGCATTCGCACATCATGAAGACCATCTTGCACAGCTGGTTTCCCGACAAGGCAACTGGCGATGCCTGTAAGCCCTTAGCTATGTACATCCATTCCCAAATGCACATACATCCAAACCACATTGTTCCCTGCCTCTACACCACTGCATATCAAATACCTTCGCACATCATGTAGATCATCTTGCACAGCTGGTTTCCCGACAAGGCAACTGGCGATGCCTGTAAGCCCTTAGCTATGCACATCCATTCACACACATCCAAAGCACATTGTTCCCTGCTTCTACACCACTGCATATTGAATGCATTCGCACATCATGAAGACCATCTTGCACAGCTGGTTTCCCGACAAGGCAACTGGCGATGCCTGTAAGCCCTTAGCTATGTACATCCATTCCCAAATGCACATACATCCGAACCACATTGTTCCCTGCCTCTACACCACTGCATATCAAATACCTTCGCACATCATGTAGATCATCTTGCACAGCTGGTTTCCCGACAAGGCAACTGGCGATGCCTGTAAGCCCTTAGCTATGCACATCCATTCACACACATCCAAAGCACATTGTTCCCTGCCTCTACACCACTGCATATTGAATGCATTCGCACATCATGTAGATCATCTTGAACAGCTGGTTTCCCGACAAGGCAACTGGCGATGCCTGTAAGCCCTTAGCTATGCACATCCATTCAATGCACACACATCCGAACCACATTGTTCCCTGATTCTACACCACTGCATATTGAATGCATTCGCACATCATGAAGATCATCTTGCACAGCTGGTTTCCCGACAAGGCAACTGGCGATGCCTGTAAGCCCTTAGCTATGTACATCCATTCCCAAATGCACATACATCCAGACTACATTGTTCCCTGCCTCTACACCACTGCATATTAAATACCTTCGCACATCATGTAGATCATCTTGCACAGCTGGTTTCCCGACAAGGCAACTGGCGATGCCTGTAAGCCCTTAGCTATGCACATCCATTCACACACATCCAAACCACATTGTTCCCTGCCTCTACACCACTGCATATCAAATAACTTCACACATCATGTGGATCATCTTGTACAGCTGGTTTCCCGAGAGGCAACTGGCGATGCCTGTAAGCCCGTAGTTATGCACATCCACTGACACATATCCAAACCAAATTGTTCCCTGCCTCTACGCCACTGCATATCAAATGCATTCGCACATCATGCAGATCATCTTGTACTGCTGGTTTCCTGACAAGGCAACTGGCGATGTCTGTAACCCCTGAACTATGCACATCCATTCACACACATCCAAACCACATTGTTCCCTGATTCTACACCACTGCATATCAAATACCTTCGCACATCATGAAGATCATCTTGCACAGCTGGTTTCCCCACAAGGCAACTGGCGATGCCTGTAAGCCCTTAGCTATGCACATCCATTCACAAATGCACATACATCCAAACCACATTAATCATTCACGAATGCACATACATCCAGCCCACATTGATCCCTGCTTCTATACCACTGCATATTGAATGCATTCGCACATCATGTAGACTGTCCTTAAGGGTAAAAAAAGGACCTTTGTAATGCCCACAGAAACCAACGTTCACGGGGACGCTGTCTGCTTTATGGTCATGGGACCTTGTCTACTTCAAAGTTTAGCAGTTAGCGGTAGGCGCTTGGTGGCGGTTGGCGTTTTGCGGTTGGTGCGGTTGGCGGCGGTTGGTGGTTGGCGGCTGGTGGCCCCTGGGGGCTGTCCTTGACAGATGTTCTCAACAAAAAAAAGAATTCTGGCTTCATAAGGACAGCCCTGGATGCAGATCATCTTGTACAGCTGGTTTCCCCACAAGGCAACTGGCGATGCCTGTAAGCCCTTAGCTATGCGCATCCATTCACGAATGCACACACATCCAAACCACATCGGTCCCTGCTTCTACACCATTTCATATCAAATACAGTCGCACAGCACGCAGATCATCTTGTACAGCTGGTTTCTGCATTTCTGAGTGTAGCGGTCCCCCCTGGGCCACTACCTCTGCAGCCCATATAGCCACGCCCTCGTAGCCTCTGTGGATGGCCTGGCCCTCCACTCCACATGGCTGGACCCTCCCGAGCCACGGTTCCATGCAACTCAATGTGTGCAGATGTGAATGAGCAGAAAGAGGACCTGATGTTATTGTCACGGTTCACCAAAAACCGCCCCAGAATATTGACGGCGAGCACACGCAGTCCTGGATCGGCGTCCATTGCAAGAATCGTAATCACGCATTCATATAAGATGGCGTTACCACAATTCTTACTGCTCTCGGTGTTGGTGGCAACCTGTGGAGTATGGCATCGGAGGCACCGGAGAGGACTTTCGTACAGTGTTTAAGAAAGGAAAAACATGTCTGGACTCCGGCACGCCCAGACCTCAAGAAAGCGACCAGAAACTACCTTCGTTCAATCGCAAACTCTGTCGCTTTCCGACCACTGGTGCGCCTCAGGTCGGTCGAGAGGCTGCAGCGCTTGACCCCGGCACCCATGGTTCCTGGTGCAAACCCACGGTTCGGAGTAGTTACTAAACCGCCGCCGGGAGGAAAGCCGCGGCCAGAGTTCCACTAATTTTGGGGGCGGGGGGGGGCGCCGTGCTCCTGAAATTTCGGAGGGCAATTGTTGGGCCAGCCCGGAAATGCGTTCACCCAAGAACCATCAGCTGCCACATGGTGTTGCACAATGGGGGGATAGGGGGGTTCCAAGCTAGCACATTTGCAGAGGCAAAAAGGCAATATGAAGCCCAACAGGCCAAAGACGCGGAATCGCGGCATATGCTGAGGGCACAGTGAGCCGCACCAACTTCTCGGTGAAAATTGTGCCGAACACGGAGGTAAATTCGGCCCAATTACAAGAGGAGTGGCTGTCAAGGCTAAAGAGGGGGTGGGTGGGTGATTGAACGGGAGGGGGCTTTGGGCTTTGGGCTATTCCTCCCAGTCCGAACAGGTCTTACGGACCAACGGATTCGCGTCTCCCGGGGAGATAGGCGCGAGGCGCACCTCACTCAGCAGGCGCCTAGCCAGGGAGCCAGCCTACTATTGTACTGTATCCCCTACAAGTATATTATTAGTTGAACTACCCGAAGATGACGGACCACCACACACAACACGCCAAGCCAGCTTCAACCGCAGGCCGGCCCTGAAGGAGAGCATTGAAGATGAAGGTGCGAGAGGTCTTGCCCTCCCTCCCCTCCCGACAGCCAGCCTTACAGCCTACCCAATGGTCCCACTACTACGGCCCGCCGCACGGCGTCCCTGAGCTCGAACCCACAGAAGTACACTCGAAGTACACACCCCCTACCTCTAGACCAACAACTCAACCAAATCAGCCAACCCCACAGTTGTACCCCACATGCACCGGATGCCCACCTCAGTGGGCCGGCCGCCTGGCCGCAACCGACTGCACACACATACTTAGGAAGCGTGTACGGTGTAGATAACATGTAACTGGTACCTGTAGTGCACTGGAAAGGTATGCCAGTGCTCGGTTTTGAACCCGGGGACGCTAGGCGGCAGCCCAGGGGGTCGTCCGCTCGGCCAGGCGGCAGAGCGACTGTACACTGGAAACCAAGCTATAGGTAAGGGCGCTTCCCCGTCGGTATCGGGGCCGGCAGGCAAGGGTGGGAGGGAATACCTGTTGTTCCTCATTACTGCTGCAGTGTGTGGTTGAGGTTCGTCCACTCCGGGAAGTTCAGATAAAAATGTACTTGTAGGGGGTATGCCAATTGAACGGGAGGGGGGGAGTCTGGGGATCCCGCCCTCCCCCCCCCCGTGCTGAGTTGTAAAATGGAATTTGGGCTCAGCCTCCGAACACTCCTGACGACCGCAGGGTCGAGGGCCTGTACCCGGGGTTCCATGTTGGCTGAACGCGGTTGGGATTCTCAGAACAGCAAAGAGTGTTTCCCAAAGGCGGCTGATGCTTGACCCCACAGTTCATGGTTCACCAGGGCGCTACGGCCAACTGACCGCAGTCGGTGGGTATCTCGGGCACATGAGTCCTATTTCTGAGGGCCACTCGCGGACACGCTGGCGCACGATTGGGTGCGCCGACAGCCAACAGCCACTGGTCTGCCACAGGCGGTCTTTGAGTACAAAATAGGTAAAAGTAAGAATCGCCGGTGAAGACGTCTGGATTTCTTCAGAGTCAGTCCTCACCAAGAAAAATTTGGGAACCTCCGAGTCTCGGGACCCCGCCATAGCTACGCCAAAAGGTGTGTCCTTCTTCGGATGGGGATATGCTGACATGGCCTCACAGCCAAGGCAATGGAGCACAGATTGGGCTCACATTTATTCAGGTCCTGCTGCATACTTGAGCCAGCAAATCATTCATTTGATCGCAGCATTTCCGATCGCCAGTGCCCAACAGCCTGAATGGAGATGGCACAGCAGATGAGGTTCACAGGATTATTGGTGCACTACAACGTCATGTAGACGCCACGACAACACTTTCATTGCTATTGCAAAAGCACATCAGAAAGAGAACAACAGTGAAATGCCTGAAGAGCAACAGCAGACCTCAGCAGATGCAGCAGCTTGACTTGCAAGAATGGATCAGCCACGCCGTTGATGTCATGTTCCAATGCATAAGAAGACATGACCAAGTTCTTCAGCATCCGTACGACTGCCGGCACAAGCTTACGGTATGTAGGCAGGTGTCTGGCGCCTTCCTTACTCTGCAACCCTGGAATACACAATAGAAAGCAACCATGAGAAAAAGCAGTGAGAACGCCTTTTGCGTGCTGCAGGCACCGTGGGGTAAAGGAAACTAGCTGCAGTACGCTGCCATAGGATGAAACACAGGCAACCAGAAAATGTGCTTGTTGATCCGTTGACACTATCCCTCGTTCCAAAGGAGAGATGTGAGTCACGGACGCTGCTGCATTCATGCCCAAAGGGAGCATCCCTTCACCCAGCTACACAGCTGGGCTGTATGCCGAAAGGTGTTCGATAAATTGGGATGAATTGGGACGAGGATGCACCCTACTGTGGTGCATGTTGTACAGTCCATCGGCAAATGGAGTGCTCCGCACCAACCACTGAAGCCATGTGCCATAGACAAAATTGTGTCTGCACCTGAGGATTCCAACTCCGCCTCAGATTCAGACTCAGATTCAATGGTTGATGGTTGTACTTAGCACACCACCTCTCTTTGATCTTCAGCTTCTGGACGGGGGGTGGGGGAATCATGCTTTGTCAGCTTGCGAACCTCAGGCACAGCATGTGCTCCACCAAAAAGGGTGGTGGAGTCCAAACTTCAGCCCAGCAACGCACTACTACAAGTTGCATGCTGCAAGTGCCGCCACACAAAAAAGCGTTGGTGGCAGTCATTGTCATGCACAGACACACACACACAAACACACGCATGCATGCACATAGATGCACATGCATGCGACCAAAACACACACACAATACACACACACAATTAGAAATGTAAGGGACCAATAACTGGTCGTCAAATAAACAGCGGTCAGAGAATTCTGATATTGAGCCTCTCAGGGGAGGTAGGGTCCAGAGCAGCAGAATTCCCCCATTCACGAGCAATCCACCCAAAATCTGACTGGGAATGGTGCACTTGGCTGCAACACACACGCATGCACACATGCCTATTTGCATGCCAACACACATGCACTGATACAGGCACACTCATGTGCCTAGACGCGCGTGGACAACAAGCATCCGGGGTAGCCCGGCCCACCCACCTGCAACAAGACCTGGCAAAGTGATAGTTAGGGCCCACATGGACAGCGGAGAGGCTATTGATTTGCTTGACTCGTTCCGACACTATCCTACAAATGTACCACTCCGCTTTATGTGTTTTTGGTGCACATGTACATGTGTGTAGACATAAAGGTGTCCAGTGTGGAAGAATTCTTCATTGCAATCCATTCATGATAATGCCCGATTCATATTTCGTAGAGATCAGCTTTAGGTACTCCACAATATTTCTCTTATGTAAAACCAATCCAACTCACTTTATGCATTTTTAAAATTCTGTTCTGTAGGGAGAAAAAACATTGATACAACTTGGCCGACCGCTCTCTTCAATCTTTATGCGCTTTATGATTACAAAAGAAACTGAGATACAACGGCAACAAAATGCCACACACTTTACACAAATGCCAACAAAACCAAACAGATAGTAAAATTGAATATGAGACAATACATGGCATCAGGTTACTGGCTAGGCTCAAGAAGGATGAGCTCATCATAATATTTATTAACACCTTTAGTCTAGTGCTTCCAACAGCATTGTTTACACCTTGAACGGAACGGCTAGTTTGTTGCACTGTGGCTCTTCCCCGGGCCCATGCTTTACAGCAAGTGACTGGTACCGCAACGCATGCAAAACCCCCAAGCGAGAAACCAACCACGTTATAGCACTAAACCAATCAACTCGCTGCTCATTCTAAAATCGTTTGGTCTAAGCGACACAACCATGTCCGTTTTGGTTCGTCGGAAAACCCCACATGACCACAGGACCAAGTACTTGAACAAGCACTGAAAATCTTGTCAAAACATAGTGTGGCTGTGTAGCGCTGAAAAACTACCTTTTGACATAATTCTTGCGGCAAACATTGGAAGCTGCCAAATACTCCCCTGTCTGTCTTTTCTACATCTCTCTAGGATCGTTATGGGTTTCGTCCCAAGGCTTAACTCCACGACATGTTCAAATACCGCCCAAAAGAAGCGAATGTGCAACTTGAAAAAACTGCCAAATGCCCAACCTCGGACAAACAAAATTGCAATTTAGCACCTCACCAACCCAAACACCTATCTACCACATGCTATGCACCACAAAGGACCTTGATAAAAAAGGTTTGAAGGCAGATGGATGCGGGGTTCCTCGGAGTTCCACTTGGGGGGGAGACCCATAATGGCCAAAAAACGCAACCTATTTTTGCGGCTGGCACCATGCTCCGAAACGCCTCACAAAAGAGCACCCGTTCCACGACCCTATGAAGGCACGCACGTAACCACCTAGTACAAAATCAAAGGGCACTAGTAGAGCTTCAAATCTGCTGGGGGGTGGCCTGTTGACTCAATGATGTACTCGCACAGCGCAAAATTCCGTACTGTCCACGATTGAAAAAATGCACTTTTTCATCAAAATTGGTCTCCCTCCAACGGCTGTATCTTGGCGCCACCGAGGAGATCGAACCTAATTTTTTTTCCGCGACTCTTGGAACTGTTGGAACGTAATGGTGCTGGAATATGGGCCACACGAGCCATAGGCGCAGCGCTATTCGCGTAGCAAAATGACCCGTGTTTCAAAAATTGCGAAATTTTCCCACCTTGAATGCTTCACCAAACGGTGAAATCAGATAGGTTTTTCGAAATTCCAAATGCTGTATGGATGGTTTTTCAATGCTGTCTACAAGTATGCAGTCGGATTCAAATCTCGCGAAAATTCATTTTTCGCGATTCTATAACCGGATCTCCGGATTTTAGCCATGAAAAAATTCAGGCGACGTCCAAATGTGTAGGCTTCAACATGCCATTCATGAATGTACCTTCAGTTTGTTTTGAAACGTGCATAGAGTTCGCAAAATGAGGGCCAATCCGGCGAGATAATTGGTGGGGCTTCAGCTTTCGTTCCAAGGTAGCAGTGGGGCCCCTCCCCCACTGCCGGAATGTAGTGAGAGCCCAGGGCGCGCGTGGGCAAAAAAAAAAAAGAGCAAACAGAGCAACAAGGTTGTTCAAGTGTTTCAAGTGTTCAAGTGTTCAAGTGTCAATCATCAGGCTGCAAACACACAATCGGCATGCTGACAAGGTGCGTTTCTGTGGACAGTTGGCATCCACAGCTTCATTCCCTACACCTCCATGTCTTTGCATACAAAATGTCCCCACAAAGGCCCATACCATGCTAATGGTCACAATTCGCGGAACAAAAAGTTTTGCATGGCACACTTTGAATTTTATTTTCGCGAATTTGTTGCGAAAGCGCCCAGAAATGGAAAAATTGTTTCTCCCTGTATCCGCGACATTGCCAAACAGGAAGGCAGGGCTGCACCGCACTTCCATGAACATCCATCGCGCCCTGTCTGTTTCAGAAAGGCGCGTGGTCAGCGCAAGGTCTGGAAAAGACGCAAAAAAAAGCTCAAAAAAAGCTACTGCTGCTGCATGTCCTTTGCAAAAGTGAAATTCGCCAAAAAAAATCGCCAAAATATATACGCACAGGCGTGTGTCGTGCAGACAGCCATGTGTAACAGCAGTACTCGCAATTGTGGAACTTCACTGTGCGAGCAGATGATTGGATCCTTTGCCCTTCCAATACTGAAAGGCGCCCACGGTTGTTCCCTTAACGGCTCCTGGATTTGTTGGTCTGCGTCGCTTTTGATGCCCCATTGTAGTTGCAGTTCCCATTTATGTTGGTGGCTGACTGAGCGAGTTCCATTTCATTGAATACCGCGCCAATATTGATCCCATTTATGTTGGTGGCTGACTGAGCGAGTTCCATTTCATTGAATACCGCGCCAATATTGATTATTTGCAAAGGTAATTAATTCCCACGCAACTTTTGTTATTTGCGACCTGACGTGGTCAACCACACCCTGGATGCCAGTGGCTCTCCCTATGCCCATCGGTGCCCAACCTTTTTGGCCATCCATCAGTACAAAGGTCATAGATGTGCAGACTGCTACCGGTAGGAGGGGCCCAAATGGGCGGTGGGCACGGGGCGGAGGGGTCAGCATGGCATCTCAGCTTCCAGAAATCGCGAAGGCAGCAAATCGAGTGATCTGTGAGGGGGTACGGAAGCTCAGGAGGGAAGGGGTTGCACCTTCAACCACCAGGGCAATGCTGGATACCAACACGCCGTGGTTGCGCTCATTCAGCAGGTTGACGGAGAAGAAGTCAAGGAACATGTCAACGACATCAGGCGTGGCCACTTTCCTGCAGCATCGGGAGGGGGGAGGGCGTGTGATGGGGTGCACCGTCTGGCGCTTAGTCCGCACAGCACAACCCGGCATGAACGGCACAGGACATGGACGATTCACCGCTGGTCCGCCGGACCGGAACGTCTGCCGAACCCTTGTCCGATTTATTCCATCCGTTCAGCTTCGCAGCCCTCGACCCGCCGTCGCATACACGTCCGTTCCCATGGTAGACCTGCTGTTTGCCTTGCCGATCAACTGTTTGCCTTGCAACCAACGGTGTGCCTTGCCAACCCACTGTTTGCCCTGCCAACCAAGTGTTTGCCTTTCCTGTTTGCGCTGCCAAGTGCCCTGCACAACCAACGGCCTTTTGGCAACGGGAAGAAGCAGACCTGACTATTCGCAGTGCACAAAGGGCAGCCTTCTTCCGGATATACGGATTTGCGGAATTGAGAAGGCCCAAGATCTCTGAGCTGAGGCCCCGGGACATGTCTGAGGACATACAACGGGGGGTGGGGGGGCGGGGAATGACCACGACGGTGGAGTAGGTTTGCCGGTTGGTGCTCGCGGTGTGACGCCGTTCGTCGTGTTGCCTGCGGGTGTAGACGGCCAGCACTTGGGGGTGCAGTGTTTCTGCTGCTCACCGTTGATCGCACTTTGGTTTGTTTTGTGCTGACCGGACTCACGGACACACTTTGGAGCGCACCATGGCAACAGAACCCCGGTATCGGGGCATCCAAAGTAGAACGGGCTCACATGGCCGAATGACCCCTTTCGCATCGGGGTCGCCAAAGCAGAGAGGAGCAACATGGCCGAGTTACTGTTGCTGTATCCTGACAAGAGGGGGGGGAGGGCATGAGGGTGAAGTAGCTTGGCACTTCCTCTTTAACACACTTGGCCGTGTGTTGTTTTGTGGAGGCGTGCCTCTCGGCTGTACGTAGTTCTGGTGGAGTGAGAATGTGAAAAAGGGAGGAAGAGTTTGGCGGGGGCCTCAAAGGTCAGGTGTTGACCCGCCACCTAGCTCCAGCCGCGCCTGCCTTCCACGGCCTTCATTGCCACATCAGTTCCATTGTGAGTTCGGGGCTTTTCCCAAGCACCCAAAAAGCCATGGTCGGTGATAGCGATCCGCTCGTTCAACTTCTGACCAACACCCCGTCCGTTCCGTGACCCGGTGACAGCCGAATGAATGGGCTGTGGCCAAATGGGGCCAGCACAAGGAAGCACGCCAGACAAACGGTAGGAGCACAATCGAAGCCACGGCCCCAACACAGACCATTGCACGGAGTACACAGGCGCTAAAGCCCAGAACCTGAAACAAGCGGCCCACTTCTGGTCCTTAGGATTGAAAAACCCCAGTGGTAACAGGAATGTGGCAGGTCAAAACACACAGCCACACATATAGGCATAGGTGTACTTGAGAGAGGGCTTGCACAGGGGGTGTACAGGAGTTGTGTGCGTGCAATTGGGGCACAGCAACGGGAGCCTTCTGTGCTGCACATACTTGTGGAAGCCGTGCCCGGCGAGTGCGGCGCCAGCGAATCATCATCCTTACCTGCCTCATCACTGTGCCGGCGCAGTGTCGAGGAGGGGTCAATGAACAGTGCTTGCCTGGTTCCACATGTTGGTGGGTGGTCTCGTGGTGAGTGTGGCGGCGCAATCATCATTCAAACTGCAACTGTTCTTGTGTTCGAAAGGATATGCTATGGTGTGGCGGGGGGGGGGGGGGGCTGCCATAAAGGCTCCAGTAGGGCACTTCCTGGTATACAAACTGGTTTGTATGAGTAGTGGGAAATTGTCCACATTGCTTGTCCACAGAAGGTGGGGAAACGTATGTTTGGTAGTCGAGAGTGGGACAGTTGTCCCTCCGCTCGCAGGTGCTGCCTCAGTCTCTTGACGCCCCCCCCATGCCTGCGCCGGCATGCTTCACACCAAAGCCTTCCCAAATTGGTGAAGGACCACTGATGTGGGGCATGGGGGGGAGGGTCCTTCTTATAATTTGTTTTTCTAAAGCAGCACTGGGCCTGCACTGTCCTGTTCCAGGCAGGTCGGGCACGCAGGACTCCACTGCACATCAGTCCATTGGACTATGGCCCAATCCTCAAAATTTGGCCGGCAGTTGTGTCCCCATCCCCGAACGATAATGTTTGCAGCACATACCCCCCCGCGCTGCGCTGGTGGTGGACCATCTGCACGTCATGTGCCAGTGTTGCACGTTTGCTGGTGCACGCGATGAGGGACGGGGCTGTAGTGCGCGTAGGTCTCATGTGCGATTTGACACCAGAGGACAGGGACGCAAAATTGTTTTCGGTCGTGACGCGTCTGCGGCGCTTTTCAGTGGCTACTCCGAACGACTGATGGACCGGGCACGCCTGCCCCACGACGTCCTGCTGCAGTGGTCCGCAGGGCCCCGCAAGGAAATGGGTGGGACGTGGCGCACAGGGGGCAGGTCGCACATCATCGGGGTGGGGTGCGGCTGTGCCCACACAAACGGACTAGTTCAGGTCGTGCAAGTTGGAAGGGGCGGATTGGTCATCTCCCACGCTGATCACCCCTGACGCCAAACGCCTGGTCAGAGACTCTGGTCAGGGACTGCCCTAACCCCACGCTGGCCACCCCTTGGCCGCTGTTTGAGCCTCCTGCTGCAGGAACGTCATGTTGCATTCCCTTTGTGCTGGGGCTGGCATCTCTCTGGTATGTCTATGTGGCGGACAGTGCAGCGTGCCCTGTTCGGGCTCTATCTCAAGTCAGACCAGGAGGCGCCTACGACGGCGGCACGGCAGTCCCTGACCAGAGTTCTCTTTCTTTTCAGTGCTGCCCCTTCTGCATACCTTTGCCCTTTGCCCCATCTCTCCATTCCGTTTCCGTGTACTCGTGCGTTGCCCCGGTGTCTCCCTCTTTCGTGCCCGTCGTCTGCGATTGTGCAGGTCAGTAGGTTTGGGTTCCGGGGGGTTGGGGGCTCGCAGGCTACGACTGTACCAATGCTGCGGTGTGATGTGGCGTGGCGCAGCGTGGTATGGCGGAAAGGCCAGAAATGCAGCAACGCAATCACATGGCCTATGCATACCCTCAGACGAAATATTACCAATGGCACACAGGGCCAGGCCCTGCACGTATTGATTGGAATCATGCAGATCCTTCTTCAGGTGATTCTCAATTAGAGTGATCACTGCACAAGGTGGATGTGCAACACCGATAGCCCGCAGGGCCTTGAGGTAGGCAGACTTTCAATTGCGGGGCGGGGCCACAAGCATATCACAACGTGCTCCACACATGCACGTCCTGGTACATATGCATACAGGGGTGGGGCGGATTTCATGCCAAGTCAAAGTCGCGGTGGTAAATTGCGCTGCGGGAAATTTCGCAGAAGCCCCTGGATTTGATGTGGGAAGTTTCACGGGCAATTTGAAATACAAAATTTCCCATAAGAAATTGGCTGCCCCCGAAATCCCCCTGCCCTCAAAAAAGCCCTGGAACACATTCAAAACGGCCAAGCGAAGGGAAACGGTGGGTACACTACACGTGCGGCTTGACTTCCCCGTGTCAACGAGCTCTTTGCGGCCCTCTAACTCCATGATATGTCCCCGGAAACAGCCCAAAAAGGCACCCAGAAGCTCCAAATGCCGACAACCACAAACCAAGAATAGGCCATATCTTTGGCTACATGGCTCAAAATGCGATTCCGAGGGCACCTACTCCAACTGCAACCCCCCACTTTTTGTGGTTTCCACCCCTCAGAATTGCCCAAACGGACGCCTAGACCCCAATACCTAGGCCCACTAGGCTGCGGCAAGCTGCAAACAGGAGGGTGGGTCAACAGGGTTCATTAGGGGCAAAAAGATGACTTTTCTCAAAAATGATCCTAGACCATGTGCGACGCTAAAACAAGTGTTTTTGGACCGGTTTGAGCTTGTGGTGGCCCATTTTGGTCCTCCAAAAATCCCAAAATGCCTTGAAAATGGGCTGTTTTGGGACCAAAAATGGGTCAAAAATGGGTCAAAAACACATTTTTCCAAACCTCATCCTAGACCATTTGGGGTGCACAAACGGGTGGAATGAGCCCATTTTGAGCCCATTTTGGGGCATTTTGGCCCCTCAGAAGTCCAAAAAGCCTTGAAAGTGGGCCTTGTGGTGATGGGGTTCACTTGCAAGCTGATTTCACTTTGTCAAGAGCCATCAATGTGTGATTCATTCTTGATGTCCCTCACTAGTCATAGTTGATGTTCCCTCCCCCACCAGCTCGGTCCCAATATTCAGTCTTGATTAGGATTAGGGTTAGGGTTCAGGTCACCGAGCTGGTGGAACCAGTCTTGGTTTTATAACCCTTTTTAGTGTCTAGGGTGGACCTACTAGGTTTAGCAGCAGCAGCAAACAAGCAGCAGCACGCGCGAAATGGGGGGAAATCAGAACTCCGTCGTGGTGCTTTGGATTTGGTTGAAATTTTGGTGCATGATACCTATGGGTGTGAAGTACAATCACACAAAGTTTGAGCGAGAAACTCGACGGTGGCGACCGGCAACGGGATTCGCAAGTGGCGGACCTCCGTTTCAAAATCTGTCAAAAATGGCCAGAAAATGCCTTTTTTTGGGCAGTTTGGGTGCCTAGGATATTCGTGAAGGGGTCCATCTGCATTGGAACTAACCTAAATGATAAACGAACACCTTTCATCATCGTTTAGTGTGTTATGTACCCAATTAGGGGCCTCAACGACCTCTTTTTGGGCCCAAAATACCGCAAAATCAGCCTGAAAAGCACCCTTTTTGCATACCTTTTCAAATCACACCTTCTCGTGCCGTGTTTTATAGCCATGGAACGCATTGGGCACCCTTGTGGTGATTAATAACGATGAATGGGATCATTTTGAAGCCTTTTCCACATTGTCATCACCCTTCAATGCCCCATTTTGGCACCGCAGAGTGGTGTTCAGCGCGCACGGTGCACGTGCTAGGGTAGGGTCACGGGGGTCATCTGTGGGTCCAAAAATGGTCCAAAATCATTTTTTCCAAATTTGTTCCTAGACCACTTGGGGTGCTCAAACAAATGTTTTTAGCCCGTTTTGAGCCCATGGTGGCCCGTTTTGACGCCCCACAATTCCAAAAAGCCTTGAAAATGGGCTTTAGGTTTAGCAGCAGCAAGCAGCAGCAAGCAACAGCAGCACGCGCGAAATGGGCAAAAATCAGAACTCTGTCGTGGTGCTTCAGATTCAGGTGAAATTTTGGTGGATGATACCTATGGGTGTGAAGTACAATCACACAGAGTTTGAGCAAGAAACTCAACGGTGGCGGCCGGGAACGGCATTCACAAGTGGCGGACCTCCGTTTCAAAATCTGTCAAAAATGGCCAAAAAATGCCTTTTTTTGGCATTTACGGGTGCCTATCAGGTCCTTGGAGAGGGGCATTGGCAGGGAAACTGATATGCACATGATGAGGAATCACCTTTGGTCAATGTGGGTTTTACACCCAAGTAGTGCGTCCAACGACCTCTGTATGGGTTCAAAATACCGCAAAATCGGCCTTGAAAAGCACCCTTTTTGCATAACTTCTCAAGTTGCACGTTCTCGTAATGTGTTTTATAGCCATGAATTGCATTGGGCACCCTTGTGGTGCTGAATAACGATGAATGGGATCACTTTGAAGCCTTTTTCCATATTGTCATCACCCTTCAATGCCCCATTTTGGCACAACAAAGTGGTGTTCAGCGCGCACGGTGCACGTGCTAGGGTAGGGTTACATGGGTCATCTGTGGGTCCAAAAATGGTCCAAAATCATTTTTTCCAAATTTGTTCCTAGACCACTTGGGGTGCTCAAACAAGTGTTTTTGGCCCGTTTTGAGCCCATGGTGGCTCGATATGACGCTCCACAATTCCAAAAAGCCTTGAAAATGGGCTTTTTGGGGACCAAAAAGGGTCAAAAATGGGTCAAAATTGCGTTTTTCCACAATGATAACTAGACCGTTTGGGGTGCATAAACAAGTGAAATGAGCCCGTTTTGAGCCCATTGTAAGCGATTTTGGCCCGTCTAAAGTCACAAAATGCCTTGAAGGTGATGTTCCTTTCCCCACCAGCTCGGTCCCAATATTCAGTCCTGGTTAGGGCTAGGGCTAGGCTTGGGGCTAGGGGTAGGGGTAGGGGTAGGGGTAGGGGTAGGACTAGGCTGAGGGTTGGTGTGGGTGTTAGGGTCAGGGTTGGGTTTCAGCATAGTGCTGGGGTGCAAAGTGGACAAAATTTTCCTTTGGGCGGCTTTGGTGCCCTTGGAGCGTCGGGCACCTTCGGCGCCCATGGGCTCCTCAGGGCGGCACCTCTGGCAACTAACTGTTGGCCGGAGGCCCCCAGGGGGGGGGGGGGGTAGTTGGCGTCCTGGGACCCGCGGAGTACCCCCCCCCCCGTGCCTGCCCTGTATGCAGCCATGTTCGGCAATTCATTTCAGACAACTGATGACATCTCATAGCCTCCGGCAGTGTGCAGTCTACGTTGCATGTCACAAGACAGAAAAGCACTCAGGTGGTTGAAATTGCAGCCTGAATTCACCTTGCTTGCGCAGATCCCTGTCACTCAAGTGGTCAGCCATCTATCCATGCACTCAGAGGAGGGTTGAGGCAAATACTGTGGTGTGAGTCTTTCAAACGACTTGTTGGAAAAGGGGATCTGCATCCCGACTCAGTGAGAGTGTGCACTTAGAGATGTAGTACGGAGAGCTGGCTTCTGTGCTGGGCGTGTTAGCCCATCTGCGTACACCTACCCCCCCTCCCCCTTGCACAGTAATCACCTGCATGTGACGGTATCCTCGCACCCCCGAAGAAACATACCCCAGGTGACGGTTCCCTCGCCCCCCAATTACGATGCAAAAGACCTGCAACACGAAACACCACATGCAGACACAAGGGCATGGACATGAACCAAAAATGAGCCAGAAATTGCCTGTTGGGATGCCTGCTCGGCTTTACTGAGAGACAGGCTCTGTGTGCCACATTTTCTGGTGGGTATATTTGGCTCTGAAGAGCTGATCATGCTCAACAGGGGCTAGAGGAATGGGCTCTCCAGCTGCAGGCTGGGCTGCAGGCTTGGCTGCCACCTGGGCAGCAGGTTTGGCTGCACTCTTGGTTGAGGGTTTGGGACGAGGTTTGGAGCACGCTTGGCAGGGGGCTTGGCAGGGGGATCCAGCCCCTGTGGCAAGCAGTTAGCCTCAGGAACATAGCGCGTGAAGTATAATTTTCCGTTGGCAAAAACATTTGCCAGTCCCCATACACCACGCGCTCTTTGCCAACACAATCTCAGTGTCTGATGCATTGTCCTATTTCCTGGCCAAACCCAAGCATATCTTGTTGGTCACGATGACCCGCTTCCTTCGTGCTACAATCCATGCACGAAGCTTTAGTTCCATCTCGTGGTACCTTGTCTTTCTGCCTCATCCATAGCTGAAATTACGAAAAACTGAAGTGTTCTGCATGATACAGGGCACAGTTGAGTGTAACGGCGATGGCGATCACATAAGTTCCAACTCAGGCGACCCCGGGGTGACGGTGACGACCAGGGTGAAGGACTTGCACGATTGAAATCATCATTGGAAAGGATTACATGGGAGACTGAGAACTGGTTTCCATATCACTGTCGGTCAGGGGTTGTGAGGTTCGTCAAAAAGGCACCTCACTGGACTAGATACTTCTTGATGTTGTTGTGGAGATTATGCATACCTGCAAAGGGTTGGGGTGTCTTTGGCTGGGGTTTCCAAGTCCTCAATGCATACTGACCAAGGAACCGCCGGAGCTTTTTTGGGAGCTGGGGGTGGAGGGTGGCTCGAAAGAAATGATGGGCCTGTCAGGCAATGATAAAACTTGGTGAAGCAGCAGACTTACCGTCCCGCTCTCAGCCAGCTGGTCCGCTTGGGACTTGCCCAGGATGCATCTGGCTGTGTGGCTCAGGGGTTTGATCCACATATAGTTTTACCCACCCCAACCCATGATTCCAATAGTTTGATCCACATACAGTTTTACCCACCCAACCCATGGAGCGCCACTTGAAGGCTGTTCCCATGAGGCCATCATAGACGTATTGTGAGTCCCATTTGCATTTGCAGCGGCATAACAGGTGCCAGATGCCAGTGGCAGGCCCCCTGGTGGTGGCAGTTGGTCACCAACACCGTGATCGTCACCATGTTTGGCACAAAACACCTCCAGAATTGTATGTGCGGGCCTCACCTCATCTTCCCTCGCTTCTAGACATGAACCGTGGACCGGGGGGAGGGGGGGGGGGTTGGAGCGTAGTGCCATACTGTTGCTTTCCAAGCAAGAAGGCATGTCACATACCCTCCTGTCTTTCATCCAGAAGAACCATGAGCCCAAGGTATCCGACTCGCTTCTCCGCATACTTTTCGCTCGTGATCAAATTGATGCATTCCATTTGGCCTATTTTGCAGCAAAGCAGTCACCACAGAAAACACTTGATGGCAGGCCACCGTGCACCTGGTGAGAACCCTGTCATGATTGGTGTTGTGAGGATTAAGTGCTGCCAGCAAAGAAAATGAAGCCCATGGGGGGCGCCCAGGTGCAGTCCTTGACCCCAACACCCCTTAAATATTTTGGCCCCTCAAGGGGGGGGGGGGGGGGCATAGGACCAAAAACCACCCCTTTCTCTGAACCACCGTGGTGTCCAGGCAATATTCACACCCACGCACCCCATGCAGCCATCTCCCGGTCTATTCACCCGCCACCAAGGTGGTGACTTGCTTGAGGACCAGTCCACAGGCACATGGGTAGGACTCATGCACTGTTGCAGGCATTTTCTTGGTGTCTACAAAGGGAAGAGGAAGGATGACATTGGGTCAATGAACACAAGAGACAACGTGATTTACCTGCTTCCTATCGTTAAGGCGTTTCGCGTTGCGCACACCAACACGGTGCCTACTACCGTCGCTCTGCGGCAAGTGCTTTCGTGGGTGCCCACTCCGATCGCTCTGCGGCGACCTACCTACCTATGCGCCGGCCAATTTCTCCATATTGGCGTGTACTATGGTCGGGACCTTTTAAAAATTATGGCCCTCTGGAGGGGGGGGGCAGGGGCAGGGACTGCACCTGGGCGCCCCCCGTGCTGAAGCCCATGAAGGGTATCAACACATTGACTTCGCTACGAAGGGGGCCTGGAACTCGTGGAGGACAGTGACAACAGCAGCAGCTTGTCCCATCCACCTGCAAGTTGCTGGCCTGAACGTGGGTGTTGCCAGTGTGTGATGCGACTGGGAAAAGAAAGTCTTTTCAATCTACAGTGGATCAGATTGCCCGGTCTGCCACTGATCCCAAGGATGGCCGATCCATGGGCAGCAAGGGCCATGTATTACATGTGCTTGCAACCAGGAGCTCAGGCAGGCCAACCCAAGCGCCAAGCCCAGTGAGTCGTTAGCGTTCCCCCATAACCCACACAGGGGGTGTTGGTACTGCAATGCAGCTGCTGTCAAAAGCGTGCCATGCACTGCGTGATCACACAGGCAAGCACACAGCCCACACCAACGCTGTTGCACAAGAGGTATGCATCCTCAAGCATTGGTATCGCCCATCCAGTCCAAGGCAAAATCCAAATCCTCACTCCCACCCTCACTGTTAGCCATGCACAAGCACACACCAAATTGTGTTGGGTAGCCCAGCATGTGGATGTACATGAGCTTAGCAACATTCCGAGCCCGCAGCGACTCGTGGCCTTCCTTTAATGACGTACGAATTGCTGCACACTCTTTGGAGATGACGGCTCGCTCATCTGCTGCGGTCTTGCAGGCCCGAACGGTCCGGATTAATTCCCGGAGCTTCTGCGTTTGCATGGCAGAAATCATAGCAGCCATTGTGTGCTCAGATACAGACACACCAGTTTCTGAAATTCATAAAGATGTGAGGGTTGTTGCCTGTGAAATCACATTGCCTCTGAAATCACATCTCACATCTCAAGTCTTGCAATTTGGAGCTGCACCAACCCAGACAATGCAAGTGCAGCGTATCCATGACACAACAGACCTATGGTGCTAGGTGAACACTCTGGGATGGCTGTCATTGCTTGCTTGTTGTTGTTGTTGCACGTGGAGTTTCGTGAGGAAGCGTTTTATGCTGCACACGGGGGGGGGGGGGGGTTGGCACAAGGCCTTGGTGGTTGGCTCTGTTAGCCTGTGGCGGCGCCTATCGGCCTCTCGCCTTTGAACCTTCTGCTATGACAAGCAGGCATCCTTACTACTGCGGGCATCCGCACTGCCGCGGGCATCCACCTTCCTGGGTGGGAATCCAGAATGCAACTTCTGCCCATGGCGTCCTCCCCACACGGGGGGGGTGTGCTTTGCTGTTGTGATTTGTGCTCCTCAAGGCTACTGCCGGGAGTACCACGGGAATTGTGGGAGCTGCAGCCAGGGCTACATCCTCTTGCAGCCATCCTTCGATTGAACCGTCCTGTGGACGTGTTGTGATATGGTGCGGAACCCTTACCCCTCCTCTTACACAAGAGTGACATCATTGCTTTGGTGGGGTTCGGGTTGGTGGGCTCTGTTGGGGGCTGTGATTACGAAGTACGAACGCGAAATTTCCACACAAGTCCCTAGAAAAAGGCAGTCTGCACTGGCGATGGCTCCGCAAAGCAGCCCCGAGGGCACTGGCGTGAGGTGCTGAGAAGCGGTAAAATCATTTTGCTGGTGAATTGGGCTGGCAATTAGTTGCGCATCAACTATTATCACACTGCAGCTTCAAGAGGGGTTTCCAGGAGGAAGGTCACAGAATGCCGTACTACTGCACCAGCAAATGTACAAAACCTCGTAAAGATTCTGCGCATATGTACACAGACCTGTAATGTTCAATGAATCGGAGACGCGGGGGACCTGGTTGTTCGTTCATTGGGGGGGGGGGGGGGCAGCAGAGGCCTGTATCTGATCGCACCGTCTCTACCGAGATCCCCGTGCCGTACCTTTTTCAGTGATGCATCAGTGTGTTACTGGTGGTAAACGGAATGTTGGCGGTTTCTCATCTCCCTTTCATATCCATATCCACAGATCAGATGGTGAGATCCTTCGTGGGAACCTGCGGACTGAGCTGAAGATGCAGACCTCTGCCTGTCGACTCTCTACACTTCCCACACCAATGAGCCGCCATCCGGCCAGAGGGAGGCGACACAGGCCGCACAAGGTACCCAATAAATGGCGTATTGTGACGTCTTCAGTTGGAACCTCCAATCGTTTTTCATGGCATGCCGACCGTTGCAATGACGAGCACAACTGTGCCCAGAGTCATTTGCGCTGGATTTAGTCCAAATGGTGGGCCGTGCAACAGGAAATGTGTTGCCTGGCGCAGGGAACAGGACATGGTCCAGAGGGTCGTGACGGTCATTGATAGGAAATTTTGTGCAATGTTGTCTTTGTTTGTTGAGTTTGATGGGATGCCACCCGATACTGTCTCCCTGTTCAGCTCCGCTTGTAACTGAATGCACAAGTGTTGAGTCAAAAACTAACTCTTTTAGCCACCGCAGATGCCCCTGCGTGCAGCGATGTGGCACTCCAACCATTTGATCCCGGGCCCGGTGTCCACTCTTCCCTCTGTTGGCAGGTGAGGACATGCCTGATACGCGTGCACCAAGATGAAGACACACTTTTTTCCACTTTTTCTCAGGCCTATGCGCCCACACACACCTATACGGCGTACCGTTTTTTTGGGGGGCAATTACCCAGCTTTCACCCCAATTGGACCCCCACAGAACGGCAGCACACAGCAACATTGGAATCCAGAGAACATCCAATCACATGAGTTTTTTGCAGTCCAAAGCGCATGTACAACATACAGATATCCAAATGCATACATACAGGAAGCTGAGCAACAATGCTCACCATACAATATTGCCTGCAAAATCGACAGTCACTGTCCACAGGAGCATGCTGTCCCTCAAGAACAGGTGGGGCGTCCTCACCATCCACGGAAGCATGCTGTCCAGCAAGTTTGTGGGGGGCGTCTTTACCATCAACTTCAGGTTTGGAAGACGTTGAGGCTGATGGGGATGGGCTCCGGATGTGGAACTTGAGGCGGTGGAGTGCAGCAGCATCATGAACCACTGCCTTCCCATTCACCTCATATTGTATGCGTACGTAATCACCAAGGCGTTGTGAGGGGCCTAGAATAGTAGCAGGAACCCGCTCATTTGCACTGTTGCGGTTGTAGAAGCCGGTGCTAACCCAAGACAACGACATTGTGTTGCTGAGCTATAGACCAAGGAATAGCATGTACAATGCAGTCCTGAGGGCATGCAGAGTGAAATGGGGCACCAGCTCAGCAACACGGCAGCTCAGCAACACGGCACCTCGCAGGGCAACAACAAAGCAAAACAATGGCGTCAGGTAAATTGTCTAAATAAAAAAGATGCACGGTGCGCGCACCATGTGTCCCGCTCCCCCTTAGGCCTTTTGAGCTGCAGTAGCCTTAGCATGTGACTCAAACATGCCAGCTGGTCCCTGCGATGCACAGATTTCACAGTGGCTATTTTCGCTTTTCCCTCCGTTTGGCCTAGCCAGCCACTCCCCCATGTTTGGCTGGTTCCCTGGATCCTGCTCCCTCAAGACACGGGCACAATATAAGTCGAAAAACCATCTGACGGGCGGGAGCACGCGGCCCTGGTGTGCGGATGCACTGTAAGTAGATCAGTTATAGATGGCACGGGTTCGGGGGTGGGTGGGTGGGAAGTAAAATATACTGCACACTGTGGAGAAGAGAGGCAGTGCCGCCAAACTGGGGTTTCCGGGGAAACTTGGGTTTGGCTGGTTCCCTGGATCCCGCTCCCTCAAGACACGGGCATAGTATAAGACGAACAACCATCTGACGGGCGGGAGCGCGCGGCCCCGCCCTATCACACCCTGTCACCCCCGGCCGCACGCTGTGGTGTGTGGGCAGGGACAGAGGAGGCATAGGCGGGCCAACCTGCCAACAGTTGGAGAAAAGATAGTAACGGGCGCGCAACCTTCACCACCGCCATGCGACAGGTTAGTTTCAGACATGTATAGGGAGGGGCAAGACAGCATGCATACAAGGAAGGAGATGACGCAGGGTTGAGGCAACACAGAGGCCCTGCGCCACGTGGTTCCACGACACACGAGGCAGTGCTGCAGGGACTATACGATGCAGGGAAGAGAGGCCCCGCCTACGCTCAGAGGTGGGGGGGGGGGGGGCAGCAAACGAAAGGGGGTGCCGACACCACACAGGCTCTGCGGCTGCGACAAATAAAATTTAGTAATTAGTGTAGGGCCGTCCGCGCGTCGGTGTATGTCTAGCTGTGTGTCCGCCGTCTGTCTATCTGTTAGTCTACTGTTTGTCTGTCGTCTGTCGGTCTACTGTCTGCAGTCCGTCGTGGGTGCAGGCCTGCCCAACAAGGTGTGGGGGGGGGGGGAGGGTTGTATGCGCGTCACAGAGTTCGGTTTCCGTGTGATGGCTTGCCTGCCCGCAAGATATGCCGCAGCGTAGGGCGTGTGAGTGGCTGCAAGTTTGCAAGATCATAAAATGCTGGCCCACGCGCAGGAAGGCGTGACAGCACGCGTGGCGACCCAGAACCGGCCCGCAAAAAGCTGCAACATGGCTTATTTGAGACCAGGGCGGCAGCGTGGGCCGCGGAACTGCAGGTCCACACATCAGGGCCGCGGCGATGGCAGTGTGTCGGGGCGCCCCCCCCCCCCCCCCCCCGAAAGCTAGTGCCGTGCCGCTCCCCCTGTGAAGGCACCAAGCTGGGCCGGAGGTTAGCGTGCTGGCCGCCCGCCCGCTGTCAGGTGCGGCAGGGGGTTCGGCGAAGTAATCTATGCCAACATGGTGCAGCTGCTGGCCAACCACAAGGTCAACGTCAAATCATTGTGCCGTGCGCAAGTGCCACAGATCCGAAGTTATCCCCTGTGGTGGGCCCACCCATGCGTTTCGGCGCGTGCTCAGGGCAGTGCTGCAACACGTTGTAAGTGGCTTCAGCGTCCGCGGCCATATGGACAAAGGATTCGTACTTGGATACCCGGGAAGGGCAGTCTGCGGGGTTGAAGCGCGAGGCGACCCAGCTGAGGCGCATCCGAAGGCCACACCAGCGCAGGGTGTGTGCAATACGCCGCAAGTGGCATGCTTGAGCCGGGCTGGCTGTGCTGCTCTTATTTCTGATGGTGGACCAAATGGCAGACATGTTGTTAGCAACCAGCTGGAGCTGAGGTAGCCCCTCATACGCTGCAATTTTGGTGGCCATTTCGATGGCCGTGAGCTCGGCTCCCTGTTGGGTATCAACCCAGGAAGGCAATCGCCAAATGCGCATGCCGTGGTCAGGGGTGCATAGTGCCGCCGTCCAACAGTTGTTGTCGTAGGCCGCGTCAACGTACCAAGTTTCCTCCGTCATGGCAAGGGCAGGCGGTGCCTGCCACGGGGTGATGCCGATCACAAGAGCCTCCATGAGTCCCCGCAGGACCGCCAGTGGGGTTTCCTTAGAGCGCCTGGCCCCCAGTTTAGCCGTGCCAGCGACCCTGCGAGAAATGGCATGGCCCCTCATCCTGGCCGCGTCGCCCACACCAGCTTACCGCAAAGGCGACGCATGGTTCGTTGGTCGTACCCTTTTGTGGCTAGTTTCACCCACATGGCCGTGGCCGTGGCCAGGTACTCGGCCGACTGCATTAGGGTGTAACGTTGGCCATTTAGGTGCTTTCCCATCCATGTTAACTGGGTGGTAGGCTCCAGCTGGTACTTTGCGCTGATGATCCAGCCGGCTGCGCGCATTTTGGCTACCAGCATGGTCGTTGCCGTGTGCAAGCGGCTCGCGTCTGCCGAAACAAGCAGGATATCATCCACGTACTAGATGAGGATCACTTCACCCGGAAAGTGCAGCGTGAGGTAGGCAGCCAACACCTCGACCGCCATGCGGGGACTAGCTGTCCACCCAAAGGGGAGGCTAGGGATGGCGTAAGTTACCCCTTGCACGCGGAACCGGAAGCTAGTGGAACATTCTTGGGGAAGGAGCACGGACCAGAACATGTTTGGCACATCAAGTTTGGTAAAATGTGGCCGAATGTTGTGGGCCCGGAGAAGTTCAAGGAGCGCCGCGAGCTGCGCCATGCTGGGGAGCTCAACAGGTTGCGGTTGGGGGCCCATCATCGCATTCAGGAGGCGGAGATCGGCAATCAAAGCCCCTTTTTCCTGTGACTTCGGTTTTGGGAAGGCGCGCAGGTTGGCGGTGAGGTCACCACGGTAGCGGATGAGTAGGCCATCTCTGTGCATGGCTTTGGCCAGCACAGCCAGTGCCTGGTCGTCCGAGTCGCCAAAGTCAGGCGCCACACTGAGTGCCCTTTTAATGTCCCGCGGAAGGTGTTTGTCCTAGACATCCGCAGCGATTGGGATGGAGCCTGCAGCCCCGATGCCGTTGCTAGCGATATGCAAGGGTAGCATGTCGCCCGGCTTGTGTTTGGGTCGGGGGCTGGTGTCCGTGACACGTGAGATGGCGTCTTCCCGGGGGTCGCGGTGAGCTAGCACTGACATGATGGCGCAAAGATGTTCAGTAGTCTCCAAGCATGTCGCTGTGTCCCACACCCGATTCATGGTGAGCAGTGCCATGTCCTCCAAGAGGGGTATGATCGTGCTGGTCCCTGGCCCCTTGATGGACATGCGCTGCGCAGCCTTGCGTATGGCCTCCCGCAATGCTTCCAAAGCGGTTGCTTGATACGGTTCCGTCCACTTATGGCAGTGGCAGGGGTCCCGGGTTCCGCTGCACGTACCGCGCCCCCCTCCGAGGCGCGAGGAGGTCGTAGCCCCAAAATGGGGCATGGTCAATCCGTGGTTCAGCATCGGCGGGATGGTCACCTGTGCCGGCTGGCAGGGCTGAACTCGCGTCTTGCGGAGGGACCGGTCATATTTTTCTGAGCGGGGCTGGCGTTTCGCCCGTGGGTATGTGCGGCCGTTTGTCCGGTCGGGCCAGTTCATGCGGCCCTGCGGAGGGGTGTTCTGTTGTTGACAAGGTTGTGGCAGTGCCTAACCGGCTGTGGTTCCGGCTGCGGGTGTCGGGTCACGCTGGTCGTCCGCCTGGGGTGTGCGGAGGGGCTGGCCGGGGCATCCCCGGCGGGCTTCGGGGCGCGGGTGGACTTCACCTTGCGTGCCCGAGTCCGCAATGCCCTGTCACGCCTCGTCGTCGTCGATGGGCATCGCATTAGGGCTTGGGGTTTGTACTAGGCTAGGTGCGCTCGGCGCGGCTGGTTGTTGCGGTGAACACGGGTGGCGGGGATCACTGGGTGGTGTTCTGGGCCGTGGGGTGCTAAACAGGCGGCGCTCCACGTCAGGCTGTTGGTCATGGGTTGTGGCAGTGACGGCCTGGGCTGTTGCAGCGTCGGCGTCTGTATTGTGCTGTGCGCACGCCGCGTTCGCTTCGACGTCGAGGTCTGTTTGCTAGCTGGGATGCGGCGCGACCGGGGGAAGGGGGGTGCGTTGGTTCGTGACAACGCAGCCACTAGGCGCGGACACTGCTGCAGGCAGCAGTGGGCTGCCGCCGCTTCGTGGTGCGGCATCAGTCTGTGAATCAACTGCGCCAGGTTGTGGGGCACTGCGCGGCATGGTGCTGGTCGCAATGCTTTGGCCCAGTGCCGCTGCATTCGCCAACGGGTCACATGTTTGGGGCTGTACTTCAGGGTCCAGGCAACACTGTGAGTTGAGGTCCACCGATTCTTCTCCGGAGCTGGACGAATCGTCGATGTTGAAGTGCAGGTTGTTGATGATGTGTGCAACCAGGGCTATTGTGCGCTCCGCTCGGGATGTGACTGGTGCCCAAGCTTCCTGTGGCCATAACTCCTTGGTGGCGATGATGCCGTAGTCGAGGTCTCTGGCCGGTGATCCAGTGTGCCTGGCAGGGTGGGGTAGGCATAGGGTGCCTGGGAGCGTCCACGTTGGGGGGTGGCGGGCGTAGTGGCGGGCTTGCCGGGGCGATCTCCATCGGGCCCACTGCTGGAGGCCCACAGTGGTGCCCCCAAGCCAGATGTACGCCGCCGCCGAGAACCGCTTCCATGGGGGCCACGTGACGTGGGCGCTGGGGGTACCTTCCACAAGGTCGCGGGGAAGAGGGTGGTGGTGAGCTGGTCCGGCCGCCGGAACCGGTGGATGTAGTCGCGCCATCGCTCAAGGAACGGGCTGAGTGGCATTGTAATCCACTCTGCGTTGACCTTTTGGTCCCAAAATGTGATAAATCGTGGGGTCGTGATGCCGTCCCAGGTGAAGCTGCTGACATCGCCGACCCGGAGGGCGAACACGGCGGCACATGCCACCGCGAAGAAGGTTCTCGCCCATGCCCAGTGGTGTCGGCAACGCCCCAGCCGCTCAAGGTCGTGTCCCGTGGCCCAGATTCGGGGCCGGGCGAGGTGCGCGGTGCCTTTGTTGATGGCCCGTACTTGGAGCCACATCCGCGCGGTAACCACTTGCGGGAGTAGCTACAGTTTGGCCAGCATTTGGAACCCGCATACGGTGTTGCGGGCCACCGATCCACCGCGCCGTCTGTGCCCAAGGAGGAGGAGGCGGCCGTCGATGGCAAGCGGGACGTCGGTGTCGCCGTCGTTACCCATGAGCGTGTTGCGGACGGCGCATAGGTATGTATCCCACGTGCCTTTGGCGAACGCCCTCATGGCGAATGCGAGTGTGTTTGCAAGGATGTAGCGGAGTCTAGCCCTGAGCGCCGCGCGGTATGCGTCCCATGCGGCGGCCACTGTGGTCGCGCCTTGCCCAGCCAACTGGGTGTGGTGGTGCGGGGTGGGGCAGGTTCAGGCTTGGGGGAGCTGTGCGCCCTGCTGCTGGAGCATGTGGAGCAGGGCCACACTCCAGTCCACCGCCTGCGCGCTGGCGCTCCCAAGCTGGTGTGCGGCGGCGGCGGCAGTGCCTCCTCAAGTGGGTTGGGGGCACGGGAGTTGGGCCCAGTGCACCTCCCCACATCTGTTGGATGGGGCTGGGGGCGGTGCGTTCATGTCAAGGGCTTGGTTTGCTGCTCACCCACAGTGTTTGGGCCCCCATGGGCCGAACTTGGCCTCCCGGGGCCTTCCGTGGACACATGCGGGCTAGGTGCCCCCGGCCACCACAGTTGAAGCACACCGTGTCTGATCCGGTTGCGGCCATTTGGGGCTGCATTGTCACCGGTGCGGGCTTGGGTGGGCTGTTACCACCGGGGCAGATGGATGTCCCTGCCGCTTCGCCCTGAGTTCTTCGTTGAGAACCCGCCACACGGTGGCGGGCAGTGCTTGCTTGGCCCATGCGCCCGTGGTGTCCTCCAGGGCAAGTTCCTTCAACACAGCTGCAAGGGATGTCATCCAGGCATACAACAGCGCTTCCGTGAGGAACCGGTCCACAGCTGCTAGGGTAAGTGGGGGACTGAGTGATTGGCGCATCTGCTCTACCTCCAATTTTTGGGTTGAGAGCAGCGCCACTATCATCCGGCTCTGGTCCGTGGCGATGCCACCCGGTGCCCGGGCCGGTGCATCCGTGGGGGGAATACCGGTGAATCGGAGCTCGTTGAAGTCGGGGCTGAGGCTTTTGCGAGCCGCGTATGCCCCCGAGGCGCGCACCGCCGCCGTGCGGTCAAAGTCCAAGCCCGCAATCGTCACGAGCGTGGCTAGTTGTTCGGCGGTAGTCTCGGTTTCCATCAAATACTCCTCCATGTCGACCTCCCACTTGTCAAGGTCCGCTGTGTACGTGCTGCGGCTGGCAATGGCGGCGTATGGCCCAGCAACCCAACGCGCCCACTCAAGTACCGTAGGGTGCGTCTGCACGGGTGCCGGGTCTGATGCCAGTGTCGTTGTGCGCTCGTCGGCCGCCTTGTGGGGCACACGGCGGAAGACCCCCGCAATGAAGTCGGGCTGCAAGTGGCGGCGCCCTGTGTAGGCCGCCGTGGCGCGCGTGGCGTGCGCCGTATCGAGTGCTAGTCCCGCCTGCGTAGTCTTTGCAGCAATCGCCCCTTCTGGCACTTCCTGCTTAGTGAGGGCCTCAAGGAACCCCGGTTCCCACTCATGAAGCTGCTGCTCAAAATGGGCGCTTTTCAGAAGGGCCTGGTACCCATTTTGCCCAAGCAAGCAGGGAGGAGTTGGCTACCATGGGATTGGCGGTCTATGCCGCCGGCGTCATGGTGGTGTCCCCATTCGTAGCATCGCTCTTCGCAGGCATACTGCCCCTCAAGCGGCCCAACATCTCGAGTGTGGAGCCTTCCCCGATGCCGTATTGCGCCAAGGTCCAGCCGGCGCACCCTGCCTGTCACGAATGCTCGCTTCGATGCTGCGGACCGGGTCTTGCCATGAGTGGACGCGGATCGTCATGGTGCGCCCTATCTCCACTTTGACGAATATGTGTCGCATTGGCGCGGAGTCGTTGTATTGGGCGGCGTTGCAGAGCATCTTGTCGTACTGTGCATCGGTGGCGTCGCTCCCACAACTTTCCACATACCCCTTGTGCGCACCTGGCCAGTCGCCCAGGTAGGAGGTCTACGGAGAATGCGGTATGACATGGTTGGGACCCAAGACGTCCCACGTATTCCGCGCGGCGTCCACAGCCAAGGAGGTGACCGAGCCACCCGTGAAGGGGCGCTGCGTCCGGATGCAGGCGCAAGATCGAAGGCTGCACCATCCAGTTGGTGGCCCACAGCCCATTGTGCCGTCGTCTACCCGAAATCTGCACCAGTCATCTCAGTCATCACTGATTCCAGATCCATGGTGGCCTCACCGGCTGAGACCAGCAGTTTGGCCCTTGCAGCGTGCGTCATCGTGATGACAATTGGGCGCCAGGGAGCGGACATGTGCCGAAGCGGCGGGGGCGGCGGCGGCACGAGTGTAGGGGTTGGCGGAGCCGCCGGTACAGGTGCCGCCAGATGTGGCCGAAGTGGGGGCGCTGTCGGAGGCAGCGGAGGCGGCGGAGTTTTGTGCGCCGGGGCATACGGGGGCGTTGTTGCCGTGTACATGGGGCTGCGGTCTCGGGGGTGACTTGAGCAACGGCATCCGCTGGCGTGCTATCCATGATTGCCACGTGCACCGTCAGTCTCAGGGCCCCCCTCGCCGGATCCTGCTACACCCCGCGCACCACGGCACTTGTTGCCTGCGCAGTCTCCGGCCCCACCGGCGGCTCTGTTTGGTGTTGGGGGTTTGCCCCATCGTCGTGTTTGCATGTCGGTGTCAAACTCGTCGAGGCACTCCACCCGCAGTAGGTTATCGTCCACTGCGGCCTCAGCTGCATACACGTCGGCGTGCTTGATCTAAGTTGACATCAAAGGGCTGGCAGCCGCTTACAGCCGCCCAGAATGCGCCGCGGCACCCGAGTGGGCCGCTACCACCGCACACGCAGCTTCCGGCGTCATCGGTGCCACCGCGGCACCCGAGCGGGCCGCTACCGATGGTGTCGCCTCCCCCAGGTATCGGAGCGGCAGTACGCCCTGTGTCCGGGCAGCCGTTAGTAACGCCGCCACCGTTGTCGCGAGTCCGACATGTACAGCCCGCATCGCCGCGATGTTGAGCCGCAGCTGGTCAGTTGTCGCAGCGGTCTTCTCGTTGCGGGGCACCGCGGTTCCATCGGCGCCAAACTCGTCGAGGTGCTCCACCCGCGGCAGGATGTCGTCCATCGTGTTGACAGCTGCGCATACGTAGGCGGATCTGGTCCCGGTTGATGGTGAGGGGCCTGCAGCCGGGTCCAGCCGCTCAGGACGCGCCGCGGCACCCGAGTGGGCCGCTGCCAGCGCACTCGCAGTTTCCGGCGTCATTGGCGCCACCGCGGCACCCGAGTGGGCCGCTACCGATGGCGCTGCCTCCCCCAGTTGTCCGAACTGCAGCATGTCCAGTAAAAAATATACTGTACATTTGTCGAGGCGCTCCACCCACGGCAGGCTGTCGTCCATCGTGTTGTCGGCCGCAAATACGTGGGCGCATCCGGTCCCGGTTGATAGCGAGGGGCCGGCAGCCTTCTGCAACTCAGAACTCTGGGGCTCGAAAATGGTCAGAATGGACTCCGCTGTCCAGTCCCTTATGAACGCACTCGGGGGGTGCGCAACACCTGCTGACAATCATTGCCCTGACTGAGGCTGTACAGGCTAGGGCAAGTGAACCTCTCAGTCGATTCGGAGGCCACCCAGTTCAGGAGGCTTAGCGACACGAAGAAGCAGGCGCCACGGTCCTGGTCCAGCCCAAGGTCCCCAACACCACCTAGGCTACCTCCCATAGCGGACACGATTTGCCCACAAATCCACAAGCTGGTCCTTTCCTCGTCACCCACTCCGTCCAAGGACCGCTTCCTGACGTCCTCCGTCAGCTCATTGACCTGTTACTCGGACATGTGGCTGCCAATGCCCTGCACACGCAGGACCAGATTAGAGCAGCTTGGACCCTGCGTGCAGGTTGGTGTGGAGGTTTCCGCTGATATCATCATGCCTCAGCTCAAACTAATCGCACGCTCCACGAGGATGAGGACCACTTGCTTGATCGGGCAAGTGTCCCCCGCCATGTGTTCCATGCTCAATCCTGGCGCACGCAGTTTGATCCCCGTGGTTTGCCCGTGGCGACTGGGCATCATCCTCCTGCGGTTCCGAGATGTTGGCCATAAAGGTGGTTTGCTGAAACGTACAGACGTCCACCACCGCCTGTCGTACAACCATATGTTCTTCACGTCAGTGCATGCATGTGCAGTTCAATCACACAGGCTCCATGTGTCCCCTTCTTGGTTGGGGTGCTCCACTATCTATGTACATTACCAGAAAAATCAAGGGGCGTGGCAAACGCATGTGTGCCATGTGGCTGTGTGTATGGGGTATCCCATCGCGGGTGAGGTGCCCCGTGCTTCAGTGGAAGCACCCTGGACTCCAGCTTCGCTGGTCCCAGGTTCGAATCCCGTTGCCCGGGCTGCCAGAAGCGGATCAAGCGGAGCGGCAGCTCGGGCAAAGGCAAGCAACGGGTGGGGTGGCAGCCTCCCATCGGGCGTGGGCGGTGGCGGGGCGCACTGCTGCAGGCGCCTGGGCACATTTTTCTAATTGATGATTGTAAAAGGGGGAGCTGTAGCAGCTCAGTGCAGAAAAAATAGTTAAGGCCAGTGAGAAAAAATAGAAAGCAACGGGAGGGGCCCCAGTCCCCGGTCGGGCGAGGCCGGTGGGGGGGAGCACTGCTACAGGCCGGGTTCGAACCGGCGATCTATGTGACGACAGTCGACGATGTTAACCACTACACCACACTGCCTCCCATACTGTCTATGTGGGGGGATACGTTCAAAACTTGCACAATTGAGTCAAGCTCGGCGGCAGTGGTTCTGCGCCGTCACTTGGCGGGGGGGTGAGCGTGGGCATGTAGTAATCACAACCCGGTTGTCCTGACGTCTGAGCTGAACTCGACGTCCCGTACATGGTCGTGACTAGACACAATAGCCGTACAGGCCTATGGCTCCGTGCCGCTGCATGTTCATTCAGACATGGGAGAAGGCCTCTACATCTCAAAACAGCCAGAGTCCGGGGTGGTAGGTGACTCTGGTGGGGAGTGCCCTGAGCAATCAGTGTCACAAATCGAGCAGTGCCAGAAATTGGGCGTGTCTGGCGCCGGAGGCGATGCTGGTTGCCGCGGTGAGTATACGGGCTGTCTGTTGGAACGTGCCGGCATGCTGGGTGAGTACATGGTTGTTCCGTGTGAGTGTATGTCCACTGAGGCGGGGCTTGATGGCACCGGGCTAGGCGTGTTGAAATGCCTGCGTTTGGTTGGCCGCGGGGCCGAATGGTTTTCACTCCCTGATACCGTGAATAGACTGTCCTGCGAGGCCTGAGACTGAATGTAATCCTCTGTGGAGGCGAAAGACACGGTGGTCTCAGAGAGAGAGCCACTCTGATGACTTACAGGTTCATCCATGAGACATAGGTCCAGCTCATTCAAAAGCAGGCGGGCGGGTGTATCTCTGCACAATGGGGAGGCACTGACCGGTACTCTAATAGGTGTCACGAGGGGTGTCACCATGTTGTGTGTATCTGACTGTGTGCCTGACATGGGAGCGGACGGTGTCGCACACGGCGGTGTCGAGGGTTCTTGCACCACTGGGGGTGGGGGTGAACCTGCTCGTTCTGCGGGCTCGGGGGGGGATGGGTGCTTGTGTGAAAAAATGATCACTTTGCTGTGGTTCGCTTCCGTGCTTGCCCTGCCCTCCTCTCTGTCCCCGGGGGGTTCAGGGTATAGCGTGTTTTGTTGCCGTCCCCATTCTGCCAAATCATTGGCACGTTCATTACCCTCTATCTGCACATGAGATGGGACCTTGTACCAACTCAGTATACCTTCGTGGCCCGCGATGAGCTGAAGCAACTCTTCCCATAGCTCGGGGTGTAGTATGGGGCCGTGTGATCCGTGCCAGCCACGGATTTTCCAGATTCGCGCTGCGCCGGTGGCTCCCAGGTAGACCAAGGCAGAGTCTGTCATCAGGGCCAAGTTTGCTTGTGGGAAAATTTTTAGCCCCTGTGTCACTGCGTACACCTCAGTGGCATTATTTGTTTGAGGCAGGTGGGCAGGCATAGGTGCCCCTAGATCCAGTGTGTTCGGCACATGTACTCCACATCCACCAATATACCCTATGGGCAGGACCCTTTCTGATGAGCCGTCCGTATATATCTGGGTCAGCCCTTGTGCCACGATTCCCTCCAGTTGGGAGGCAAACTCTTGCTTTGCAGCCAGTTTCCTGGCCATCTTGGCGTTATTGCCCGTGCGTCGTGGCCTCGGCAAATTAGCAGAACAGGAGAGGTTGGGGTGAACCAACTTACCCTCCTCCAAAAGCTGCAGGACGCAGTCCGTAAATATACTAAGCTCAGCAGTGGGCAGCCACCTCAGAGCGTATTGTTGCCAAGTGGCTAGTTTTTTCACCCAGCCAGTCAGGAAGTTTTCCCACGTGACGGTGAAACCCTTAATCCGGGCTGATGTTCGCAGACCCCAGTTGACCACGATGGCCGACCAGGCCAGAAGTCCTGGCGCAGTACTCAAGCTAAGAGAGGGGGTATCCCAGACCAATGTGGACACAGAAGAGATGGGGTTGCCTTCAATCACAATGGGCGCATACGCCTTGTTGATGCAGTCAAAAGCTATTTTCAAAAAGCTGCATTCCGTGCAGAGATGCTTGTGGGTTTCAGGCACCCCATCAATATGGCAGGTGGCCTGTCCCGGGTTCAATCTTGCTTGGCGTTGTCCCGTCGGGAGTTTACGCCATAATGCCCTGTAAAGGAAATGCCTGTCCGTGTCTGGTAACTGTAGGGCCATGAGGGCCTTCCACGTGTCCCTTGATTGTCTGGTGCAGAAATTGTTCGGCTTGGCTAGCTCCCTGGACACAGCCGAGGATTGCCAATGGAACCAAAAGCTTGGCACATGATGTACCGCAGGGGGGGAACTGCGCAGTAATAACAGCTTTCGCTTGTGCAATCGATACACAGATTTCCACGTGTGTGGTAGTGCTTCGCACAATTTCGGACTCTGGACGATGTCTCTGAGAAATAGCACATTTTTACGAATCAGCGATGGGGAGTAGTAGGTCCTGCCTGACGACTTCGCAAACAAGCGATTGTGCCACAGTGGTAGCAGGGCCGGTTCTATTGCTGGCAGAGTGGGTGAAGCCAAATTCATGGTGACTGAGTATGCCTTGGCGGCATAGGCCATGGTAGGCATGGTGCTGTAAGGAACCGGTCCCATGCTGAAGAAAGGAAGGGTTGCCGAGGTGCAGTGCACTCCGTATCTCTGGGCCCAGTGCTTGAAGGGAACGGCTAGGATGTTGGAAATTGTCGCTGGTTCTTTGACGTACTGCAAAAACATGGAGGCGTGTTGCCACATCAAAAAAGATTTCGGGGGCATGAGTGAGAAACCCCCTTCCGATACAGGTAGCCCCAGGATGGGGAGAGTGATGCCCCACGGGTTCAATTTGAGTGCAATGCGGTATACGTCCGCCAGTTGGGCACAGATCGCCTTTGTGGGGAAGATGACGCGTGCTGGTACCGTCAGTACAGGCAATATCCATTGTTTGAGTAGTTCTATGCGTTGCTGGAGTGTCAGTCCCCATTCTTGCATGCGCACCGCTCGGTGGAGAGCCTTTTGCAGTGCCGGTGCAAATGACTCTTCGGGTGTCGCATTGCCTAACAGTACCCCAAGGTATTTAGCGGATGGTTTGATGGCAATCGGGAGAGAGTTGATGAGTGATTTGTGATGCAGGTTCCATGTGCCTTTCAACAGAATTGCCGACTTGTCGAAATTGACCCTGAGCCCCGTGATCTTGGTGAAGAGAGCAAGCTCGTGCAGAACTCCATGAATCAATTTCACACAGAGATGCTGGGGAAAAGGTAGAATAATCAGTAAATCGTCTGCATACAGAAGTGAGCGGATGTCGTGGTTCAGTGAGCGCAAATGGGCAATTATTGGTGAAATGAGCATCGAGAACAAGATGGGTGAGAGAGGGCAGCCCTGCCTGACTCCTGAGGTGGGGGAGTATCCATGCAGATGCATGATTCCTTGTGGTAAGAGGAGTTTGATTGGTGCTTGAAACAGATGAAGCAGCGCAGGTACATATCCCTGTGGCAGTCCCATCATTTGAAAGAAGACAGAGCAATATGTGTGCGTAACGCTGTCAAAAGCTTTGGAAAAGTCTATAGGGAGAAAGGCTGCTTCTGGGTAATGCCTCCAGGAGCCGAAAGATTCATACAAGTGATCAAACATGTATCTACCGCGGATGAAGCCCTTTTGCTCAAGTGGGGTTAAATAGATGATGAGGTCTTTGAGATGCAGAGAAATAGATGCTGCCAACCATTTCAGTGCCACATTCTGGAGCACCAGCGGTCGTAAATCACCTGCTGTGGGCACACCTGAGCCCTTGGGGATGGGATTGAGTAGCGCTGTGGTCCACTGCTGCGGCAGTGTGCCATCAACCAAAAATTGTGTGACAATACGCAACATGACAGGCGCAAATTCATGCAGAAAGGAACGGTACACTTGTGCCGTAAAACCGTCTTCTCCTGGGGAAGACGTGGGATGCAAAGACAATAGGGCTGCCTGAATCTAATCTAGATCTATCGGTTTCGTGAGCATGCGGAATAGTGACTGTGTGTTTTTGCCATGAAAGAAGGGGTGCAGATATTGCCGGCATGCATCCTCAGAGGCACCAGTGGCCTGCATGGTAGACTTCAGCTTGCTGGTGATGTCGTGGGCGATTGCGTCAGCTGAGTGTAGGGACTGGCCGGTGGTTGTCCGGAAGCATGAGAGCTTTCGTTTTATTTTGAGTTGTTGGAGGAGTCTCCAAAGCTCTCTTGACTTGTCCTTTGCCGTGTTGGCTGTGTCAAGACTTTCTTTCAGTTGTCGCTGTACCTGTTCCCTGGCCTGTTCACCCTCTGACTGAGCCTGTAACATCACCAACATAGAATAGGCAGAGGAGGGGTCTGGTGGGTGGCAGCCCAGGTCATTCAAATGATCCCATGCCAGTGGCGAGATATGTGTAGTGGAGCACTCCATGACGAGTGCCTGTATGTTGGTGAAACCCGAGGGGTTGTGGTGCTTCTCGTAGTCGATGGCAGTGCGCATAATGATTTGCTGTGCGTCCTTCCACCAACAGAAGCCCTCTGAGCGTAACCCCATCACCTCTGCTTTCAGTGTGTCGACCAGTTCTTGATTATGCAAAAAATTTGTCGGGCAGCGGGTGCGCTTTGCAGTGTTCGATTGCGGCGGTGGGTCCATTGTCATTAAGACACACTTGTGGTCGGAGGCGCCTAGGAATAGAGGATAGCATCCTGTAACATACTCAGAGAGTTCAGTCGGGAAGTGGATTCTGTCAATGCGCCTTCTGCGGTCCTTTACTGTTGTGCCGTGTGTGTGGTTGGCTGGTGGCGTCGCCGTGGTCCTGTGGTGTTTTGGGGGTGGTTTTACTTGTGGTGTGTCTTGTGTCGTGTGACTGTGTTTGCGTTTTTTCCCGGCCGGTGGTTTGTTTGGTGTTGCCGCAGGGAAGCCCCAAGTCCATCCTTCCAAATGTGCCGACACCGATTTGGCTTCATGCACAAATGGATAGGCGTCCATCAGTTCATTGGTGGCTAGGAATTGGGTCTCGACAGTTCTAGCTGCAGTCACCTCAGAATCAATGGATTGTGGGGGGCAGGCAACATCTCTGTGGGGCAGGATGAATGAATTATGGTCTGCCAATAGTATAATCCTGTCCTGTCTGTGGACAAAAAATTGATGTAGGGCTGTCCATTGCGCTTGCCTCAGTTTGGCCTCATGGTGGAAGTGGGCCACCAATATTGGGTAACAGGCCCCGAAGGGGGAAAGTAACTTGACCAACATCATTCTTGACTGCAGCTCAGGGTGTGTAGGGATGGGGATGGGCTCTGGGAGTGATGGCATGGACCAGTCCTGGCTGAAGGCAATGCTTGCACCACCTCTGCCCTGTGGGGAGAGTTGGGCATAAAAATGGAAGTTGAAAGCTTTGAAGTGTTCCTGCAAACGGATCAGATCTTCGGGCGTACTGAGGTGGTGCTCCAGTATCCCCATGACGGAGACCTCTTTTTGTACTAAAAATTTTGTGATGAAGTCCACGCGTCGTTTCCGTTGACCAGAAGAGGTTACTTCTGCGCAGATTCCATTGGCATTGAACACCGCTAGGCGTGTTTTGGATGCAGGTGGGAGCAGTCTTATCTTATTCAAGGGAGCAGTTTGTTGGGTCGGATTCATTTTCCTGGCTCATCCCTTTTCCGCTTAGCAAAGGAGATACTCACAGCGGGTGTGTTGGGTTGCTGCTGTGGTGTTCTGGCCGCCGCTGCCGACTTCCCTCGGGCCATGCGTTTTTTGGACTGGAAATCCTCGTTGCTGATAACCGTCAGGTGCCTGCGGCCATCCTTGGTTTTGAACACGGTTCCGATAAGATCGTCTGCCGTTGGTGTTTGAATTCTCCAAGTGGCTAGGTGCATCTCACCGGCGTTAAATGCAGACCTGTGTAGCACCATTTCTTGCTTGTGCTTGCCGCCTAGCACTTCCTTGACCTGGATCTCTCTCCAATAGGCGGGTACCCCGATCAGATACACCGTGGTTATTGCCGACCATGAGGCAGTGATTGTGGAGCTTGTTCCGTCAGAGTCATACCCATTCAGCAGATCTCCAGTCAGTTCTTCCTTCAGAGTGATACCCGCCTTCTCAAATGATTTTAGTTGCACACACACTTTTTTCTTCATGTCGGTGGTAACACCCATGCGCAACTTTGAGGCGTTGAGGTACTGCAGCATGATACCGGAGTCTGGTTTAAGGCAGGAACCATCTTCCCAGAAGGGAGCAATTATAGTGGCAAACAGATGTGGACCCAATTGTTTACGTTTGTCCTTGGTGGTAAAGATTTCCAATACCTGGTGCATTTTCCCCAAATCATCAGCCTCCAGCCATGGGATAGACATTATTGCAAAGTGTGGCTGCGATCCGAACTTGTCCACTACCTCATTCAGTATCATAGAGTCCACGTTGGCGAAGAAGAGGCGTGTGTCTTTTCCATCTTTCCCAGAGCTTTCACAGGCGGTGTGCTTGTTGAGTTTGAGCAGATCATACGCCGACTCGATCCACGACTTATGTGCGTGAATTGCATAGAGATCCTCCGGCATTTCTGGTTCTTGGAAGAGCTGATCGTTCGGGCTTCTGCCTGGCGTTTGTAGTCCCAGTGACTTGAAGCGGGGTTGACGGTTGGAGTGCCTGCTGATGTGTGTGGAGAATAGGACCCATGCAAACCATTGCTTGTTTAATCCCGTGGCGACGGAGCTGATTTTTCTGTCGGTGAGAAGTATCCTGTCCAGATTCCAGGGCAGCTTCTCTGCTAGCTTCAAACCATCATATACTAGTTGCTTTGGTTCGAGATCGAACACCACGTACGCTAGCGTTCCAAGGGTGGGCAGCATGCGAATTAGGTGCTCACCTGGTGTGATGGCGTCGTCCAAGTTGATGAGCTCTGTTGCTATGACAATGTATGGCTTTTCTCCTTTGAATACCCCTGTAGCATTTTCCACTGAGTCCAGCTTTTGAGCGGAGTTCAGCAGCATGGAGGGCGTGCTCGGGTCCAAACCACTGTGGATGTATCTTTTAGACTGTAGAATGAAGTCTGCATTTTCCAAGTCGGCGTAGGCGCAGATTTGCTCTGATTCGTATGTCATGAGCGCTTCGTCATTGGGTGTGGCATTAGCGCGGATGAAGTCCCGTGCACTCATTCGGCTGTGGGACATCGATTGACAATAGAAAGCAAATAGCTGATGCAGCGAGGTGAGAGAAGGCGGTGCCAATGTCTCCGTGCCGCAGAGCAACCACTGGCACAGGAGCCGAATTGGACTTCGCGTTTTCGGGAGGGCCGCTGCATTCGGTTCTCCCGTCTGGGGTGGGCAGAAGCGTGTCGCGAGGGGCGGTGGTGTCGATGCGGGCCGTCCCTTGCTGTTGCTTGGTGGCTGCTGAGGCAGCTCTATTGAGGGGTGTGAGGAGGAAGGAGGGAGGTGTCTGGGCTTCCTGTGGTGAGCCCTTTGAGGAGTTGATGGTCTTGACCTGCCATCAGTACCAGGCATGAGCCTTTCAGTATTCGAAATCCATTTCCTCTGTGCCTTCCAGTGGGGGCAGTGACTCGTCGTCGCGAAAGGAATGGTTTTGTGCCTCCAGGATTGGGTGGAAGTGTCGAAAGGCGCACTGTGCTAGGGCTTCTTGGAACATGTAGCCTTTGTACTCTTTCGGGAGCAGCACTATACCCATGTGGTAGTGGTGGAACCCGATTTTCTGTACCCCGGCGAATGCCATAATGATCCATATGGGTTGGAAGTCTCTTTTCATTTCTTCGTGCTTTCCCATGCAGAAATCAATAGATCTATTCTCACAGTTCCGGTGGAACTTGAGTAGGCTTTCGCTGCAGGCGCTGTCCGTGGACATTTCCAAGTGGTTTGCTTGTTCGTCCTGAGATGGGCGTTCATGTTGGACGTCGCTTGCATCTGCCATCATGTCGTACAGTTCGTCTGGGGAGGCCGTAACAGCCAGTCTCCAGAAAATGTAATGATCCAGGGGCAAGAAAAGTTGGTACAGGGAGTGTTTGAGTTGAAATTTGATCGCAGTTGATGATGGGAGTATGAAATCCGTTATTGTGAACACGGGGCGGAAAGCGACGAGTAGGCTGTTGTCGAAGAAAAGTCGATCGCCGTGACCCCTGGGGGGGTAACCCTCGTGTGGTGTTTGCGACATCAACAATGCAGGGCCATTAGGCCGGGCAGGCATGGCAAAGAAAGGCATCGAAAAAAAAATAGACACTCAGAAAGTGATGTTGGTTGCCACCCCCCGGTGCCCTGTGCAGCAAGTCGCCCTCCGCTGGGCCGAGGGCATCCGCTGGGGAGGGGTCCGCAGGGTGAATTATTGGGGCCATACAGTAAAAAAATATACTGCACACTGTGGAGAAGAGAGGCAGTGACGCCAAAGTGGGGTTTCTGGGAAACCTGGGTTTGTGTCCTCTCGCGTTATCTGAATGCTTTTGCCCCCGTTCAAAGAAAACCCCAGGCCACACCCATTGTGTACGCTGAATGAATGAAACCCTGTACTGCCAAACGGACTCGGTCCCGTCTCGTTGCCAGCATTGCGGGTATCACGTGCTGCACATGAAAGTGAAAGGTTTAGCAGCCGTGAATGGCATCAATCTCCATCTGGCCGATGCTCTGAGCCTACAGGCCGAACCTCTGACCCACGGCCTCCCAGCTTTTAAAATCGGTCCCTCGAGAAAAGAAAACTAGAAGCGCAAATCCGCACAAAGATCACCAGTGCTCCGAGGACAAATTCAACGCCCACCAGCATATGCTGCACGTGACGATCTGAAATTTCCGGACGCAAATATGCAAATGTTGACAGGGTCGCTGGGTCACATGAGTGCAGAAAGCAGACCAACGGGCGGTCCACGGCCTGACCTCTTTCTCCTGGCGGAGGTGTTCAGAAGAACAGTGCGGAGGACACATGCAAAGGGTTCGCAGGCCTACCGAGGGCAGTGGACAGAGCGGGCAGCGGAGGGGAGGGTATGTGGGTGCTGTGTTGTCTGGTTCGTTGTCCGACAATCCCTCAGAAATGAGGCACTGTGTGGCCGACACAAGGGACCCTCAACCGAACGGGCTCTGTCAGACAAATTATTGTTGCAGCTGTTGCTGTTCTTGACGTCGTTGTGGAAGATGGCGACGTGTGTGTTTACTGGACATCCGGCTTGATCAGATGCTCAAATATGTGCTTGTTAAAGGGGCTGCCTTTAGTTGCAGCATCCAGACTCAGAGTATCAAGCATACATTTGAGGCAGGGGAGGACATTGCAGGCTAATCCTTGGCATATGCCAAATGCTGCCAAATTCAACATGTTCTTCTGCCAAGGACTAGCAAGCATAAAAGTGGCCAACCATGAAAGGGTATGTGGGACAGTGACAAGACGGCAAGATGGAGTTTGCCCTTTGACAATCCACAAAAGGCAAAAAGACTGAGGTTAGTCGTGGCGGCTCTCCAACCTTAGGCCAATGCTCTGCACCCCTTGTGCTTCGACAGGGCCATGCTTTGCGTGGCCCATATCTGAGCAGTAGACATTCGTGCGCAAATACCGGGTCCGAAACTGCGGTCCGGTGCTGCAAATCAACATACTAGTTGCTGTGCCAAGCACAACTCTACTCTGAGATGCCAAAACCCTCAAACATGTGACTCAGCCACGCTATCCCTCACCGCATCGTCCCTTTGTCTCATCACCAAGCCCGTCTCACATTTTCGACCGCGAAGACTGTGGTCTGGAGGTCCATGTCGCCGGCAGCAATACGCCTTGCCCATGCGTATTTCACGGCCGGCAGAGCCATGCCCTTGTCTGGGGTTTCCCCCCAGGCGCTCTCAAAAGCCATCAGAATGACTGGCGTGCGAAGTCAAACGGCATGCAATGTGGCAACACTTCGGGCTTCGCATTCAATCCTCGAGTTGAGATGTATGAGCATTCACAGGGCTGTGCATTCTGCATGAGCATGTGTGCTGGCGGCGATGGGCTTTTGCCCTCCACCTGCGTGCTCCAAAATACCGATGCAGAGGAGAGGGGCTGAGGGCTGTGCTCATGTAATTTCGGAACATGGTGCCGGGAACCCCCCGCCGACCCCACCCCCTTGTAGACAACGGTAGCATCTTGCCACGACCCAAAAGCCCCCACCAAAGTGATTCGAAGTTATGATCAGAGGGAGGAGCAGGACTCAACATCAACGATAACAGTCATGGACTCTATGCCCCCGAGGGAAAAACACTGCCCCTCTGGGAGGCCCCTGAGCCGAGTCCTGCACAGACCTGTGAGTTGGCCGGGGCTCTCCGCGCGCCCTAGGCGTCCCTGATCACGCCTTGAACACACCAGCGGGTATCTGTGCAGGATCTATGTACTTCCGAAGGGCTGCCATGGGATCCTTCGTGAGGACCACATTGCCTCTGAATGATGTGGGGATGACAGGGGAGGCGACTGCCCACACGGTATTCACGATGCGGTTTGTGGGGCCGACAATGACGTTGCCCAGGCGGTTGCGATAGGGCCCCGCCGCGAGGCTGAACAGCTGCTTGATGAAGCCGGGCAGGAAGTACTCCGGCCCCACGCCGGAGGTATCGATCACCACACTGTACTCAACCACGCCCGGCTTCATAGCTTTGATGCCCTCCTCCAGCAGCGAGACCACTGTGAAGTAGGTACGCTCCGCTTCAAATGCCTTCATGTTTACGAGGCCTGGGCGGACATATAGCACTGGGCGCTGCTGCTGGTCCTCCGCGTGCCAGAACATAATGGAGGGGTCCAGCCGCTCAAACTGCCGGTCCAGCAGTCCGTCAACTTTATTGATCTTGCGCCACATGACTATATCCGACAACTTGCGGACGTAGTACTCCACTGGCCGACCCTTCTGCATGAGCTTCTGCAGGAACGCATCATCGAAATAGCCCAAGGGCTCGGTCGGGAACCGGCGCTGCAACTCATTTTTGAGGGTGTTCACGTTCGCCTCGACTTGGCCTGGGGCCACAGGCGCCTTACCCGGACCTGCCCTCAAAGAGGCAGGGGGTGCCACAGGGTGGGGGTGCCGTGCGGGCCCCAGGGGCCTCACCGGCACATGCGTTGCTAGTTGAGGCGCAACAAAGTGGGCCACAGAGGATCGAGAGGATGCATGTAGCCCCAGTACTAGGCCAAGTACGAAGGCAGCGGCACAAGAAAACCCAAAGAAAACATGGTGCGTTTGCCAGGTCTGGCGGGCAAAGTTTTCCATAACAACGTATGACGGGGCCTTTGAAATTCGATGCTGCCCGGAAAAGGTCTGTGCAAGTGGGCGTGACTGGTGATGGAAATCGCAATCCGCTCTCTTGTCCAGGATTGACATCAAACTACATGGACATTGTTTGAACTGAAAACGACATACCCAAGCAAGCAATTGGAGCAGGTCCCTTATTCCACTATGCACCCTGTTCTTGTCCCTGATGCACAAGCACAGTGCAAACCAGGGTTCAAAATTCCGGAATTGAATGGGGTTGTGTGATGTTTTCTTCCTGCCCTTTCCTTCCATGAAACTAGAACTGGACAAATTTTCTAAAATTAGGTAGAACGTGTGATCTTTTGGGGTGCAACGGATTTATGGAAATGATCACAGAGTCAACCTGGAGCCATATTCTGCACACCCCATGCCTGCATGTGATTCTGATGCCACAATATCCTGCGGTCAAAACAGTAGCAGATGTTGGCTTGAGTACATGATCAGCCACATCTTTCTGCAATCTCTCCATCCAATGCTGAGATGTAGTCCCATGGCTCTGTCCCAGCAAACGTGGCAGGCTCACCCCTGTCAAGGGTGGACATGCACAACGCCTGCATGTACAAATGCAAGATACCCTTAGGGGAAAGGGTGTGTTTTTTGGACGTTTCAGGAGATTTTACCCGTTAAGAGGCCCTCTGAAAACCACCACAGCAGGAATTCCTAGAGGCTTGTGGATGGTTCCTAGAGACTTTCTAGGTGCCTCCTATTACTTGCTGTTGGCTTCCGGGTGGCTGCTACTTCATGGTGACTTCGTGGGGGCTTCTAAGTGGTTGCTATTAATTGTTGGTGGATTCTGGGAGGTTGCTCTAAATTATTAGATTGATATGGATTGATATGGAGGGCTTCTTACCCATGGGCACAAGCTCTGCATGGAATCAGGGCTGGGGCTGCCAAGCCGATTCCATACTTGGGATGCAAATGGAACTCCACTCGGTTCCTTTGGCATGTTCCGTCGGTCGGGGTGTCCGAAAGGGACTCAAGAGGCACAGCAAGTAGCAGAGAGAACAAAACAGGTACGGAACAATTGACATGCGTGCTTGTCTTCATGCATACTCATAGCGACGCACAGGTAGTGGTGTGCCCCCGATGAGGACATGCTTGTGTGTAGGAATGGATTGCTGGAAATGTTGTTCCCGGCTTAGGAGCCGGATGTAGAGGGTACGCGGGCGGGTGTCTTGGGACATGGGACAATGAAGAAGTGCGCTCACAAATAAAAGGACTAGGAAGACGAGTTTGGTTGCTGTGTCGAACTTTAGCTCCCTAGGTCCTTCATTTTCGCCCACCCCGCCCTACGCATGGAACTTTCGTTCCATTTGGAACTATAGTTCCGTCGGTCGGGGTGTCTGAAGGGGACTCAAAAGGCACAGCAGGTAGCAGAGAAAACAAAACAGAAAGTGACATGAGTGCTTGTCTTCGTGCATACACACAAACACAGCGAGCGGATGCGAGCCAGATGGAGCCGTGGTGTTTACATCACTGGTGCAGGAAGCCAGGAAAACATGGTAGGCACACGGTGCCACGCTCCTGTGCTGGCGGGTGAGTTCGCCGGTAGCGGTCGAGTTGCCCGATTTGTTGCGTGTGGAAAGGGAGGGTGAGGGAGGGTGGAAAGAGCATGATGCAAGCGACACCAAGGTGGATGGCCTCCACTATCGCGGGCACGCTATTGATGTCCTGTGTGTGCTATATTGTGTGACGCCCGCTTTTCTTGGCAAACACTAGCGGACAATTAGGCGTATCGGTGAGATTCTCACCTAAGATAGTACAACAACATCAAGACACAAGACACGTTGACATTATGAGCACACTCTGGGGAAGACGCTAGGGAGCGAAATAGAAGTGCGGAGCGCCGTGAAAGGCGCCCACAGCTGCCCCTAGGCGGAGTGCCGTCGCTCAGCCTCGGTTTGTAAAGAAAGGTGATTTCCGTGCACGGAATCATCTCTGACTTGGGACTGATGATGAAGCCTACAGTTTTCAGGGCGCGTGCGGCCGCGCGAATGGCGCGCTCTACCAGCGCGGGGGATCGCCGTGACCAAGACGTTGTCACGGTACACGTGCCATGTGGCACTTAGTCCGTGCAGCGCCGAGGCGACGATGCCCATGACTAATCATTGATACATAACCGGCGAATATTTCCACCCGAATGGCATGCTGGTGAAGTGCTAGCGCTGTGTGCCCGCTTGCACCATGAATGTGCGTCGCCAGCTGGATGGTAGTCGTATGGACCAGTAGGCGTTCGTAAGGTCAAGCTTGCACATCCACATACTCCTCGGCGGTTTGGTCATGAAGACGTCTCCGATTTGCGAGAGCGCTGACAGCCGAGCCTTGGGCGGCGGGCGCGGGTCCAATGCGTTGATGCCTATGGCGTTCAATAAGCACCGGCACTTCGTGGCAGACCTCGGGCGTAGGAACGTGGATGCCGTAGGTGGCGCTGATGTGGGCTTCACCCCGGGTAACTGTGTGGATTGACTGGAACATGTGGTGCAGCTGCAAGGAATGCCAGGCATGTTTGCGTAGCCTAGGCTGTGCGCAGCGCACCCCTCTCCGATAGATGGCCCTCAGTCCGCTAGGGACGCATTTTCGCCACAAGGACTTCACGATGCAGACATGCCCAGCCGGCCCCACGGAGTCCGGGACGTGGTTCTAGGGGGCGTTCTAGGCCGTGGGCGTAGGGTCATTGTAGAGAAGGTTGTCTTCCACGAAGAGCCCCTCATGCGTGAGGGCCCGCAGGACTTCCGCGTAGTCTGCGCGAGCCGCATCTCCTCCCACAACATCCCCCAATGACTCGAAGATGCCGCCTCAACCATGGCGGCCCTCCCACGCTTCACGCCGCGCAGGCAAGATACACGCTTTGCCAGGGCGCACATTTGGGCTTGAAGCCCGTTCCCGCACGTCTCAATGTGGGCGGCGGCGTTTGCTGCCATTTTGCACCGCTTGTTGGTCGCCCCCCTGAGATCCTGTGAAACGCGCCCCCCGGGGCGGGTACAGTAGTGAGTGCCTGTGCGGAATTTCTGCCGGAGCCATGGAGCCCTGAATTGGAGGGTCGTGTCAAGGCAGTCTGCCCACCCGAGGTCCCGCACCTCGAGGTGAACCGGCTCGACGAGGGGGCCCTAGTTTCTGTGCGGATACGCGTAGATGCACAGCATTTGCGGCGAGGCCCAGCCTCTCTAAAGGAGTATGGCCGGCGTGGGGGCACCAAATGGCCTTAGTAGCGACACATTGTAGCAGCGCCACGCATGCCACCTCTGGGGCGCACACCCCGAGCCCGGCCGCCCCACCGTGTCACGAATCTGGGGAGTGGAGGACGGCCTTCGTGCTGCCCCTAGAGACCTATGTTAAATCCAATATGTTAAACTTTCAATTTCAATCTTTGAAAGGCGTTAAAAGTTAAACCGGTAAATTCTAACATGTTAAACGAGAATACCTCGAATTTTCTAGATTTTAAAACTATTTGCAATCTCATTTGCATGCGTATGCTAGGGTCCCGGGGGGGGGGGGGGGCTTTATGTGGTAGAATGTTGCACAACGGGTTTGTAGAGATGTAGGGGTTGGGTGTCCAACCCCGAGTCCCTTTCTTTGGGTCCAGCTCCAACCCCACTCCACACCCCTGTTTCTCTTGTGGAGCACTTGTTATGTCTTTCTCTCGGGACACCATTCTCGAGCTTAGTATGACCCTTGTGCGTTTGAGTGGAGCCAAGAGTTTGCGGGACCCTTTGGTCTCCCAACTCCTTGGTGGGTGGGTGGCTTCATCTCCCTTGGCCAAAACCCGTTGGGTGGTGGCCACGGAGGTTGGCTACCCCTCCCTTATTCGTACTAAGCAAGTGGAGGCGGTGAAGCAATATGCCTCCTTCCTTTTTCCGTGCCCGAGTTTATTGGGCTACTCATGGACCCCAATGTCACCAAGACGGGGTTCCGCCACCCCTCCGAGGTCATGACCCGGCGAGGGATTGACTATACAGCCGCTACGGGCCACATTTTCCCGCGACCCGCGACGGCAAGCCTTCTTGGACACGTGGAAGGATGTGGCTAAGCCGCTAGAGTTGCGGGCCCCCGTGAGCGTGGCCGTCCCACCGGCTAGTGGCCGCGGTTGGTCCGTGCACTCATGGGCCCGCTACATTCAATCGCGTTCACCACTAGTGGACACCATTGATTGGGGCCGGCCCCTCACCTTTATTGTATGCGGGGATGTGTACCTGTGCGCGGGTGGGAGTTGGGCCCTATTGTCCATTGGGCTCCTCAACCACGGCAAATGGGGCCGCACACCCGCCTACTTGTGGGTCATTGGGATGGCCGTGTGCGGCAACAAAGACATGGCCGCATTGGCCACTATTTGGGCCGAGAACCTTCAGGTACTTGGCGCTTTTGTGTTGCATTGAATTCGGGCTCGTTTCGTTTCAAATTTGCTCGTTTAAAAGCGAAAAATCATTTAAATTTTAAACCGAATGAAAATTTAAAATTATTGGCTTTAACGTGGGTCTCTAGGCGTACCAGGCTAGTCGATATGGGTGGTATCTGTTGTGTGCGCGCACGGCGCGAGTGAACCTGCCCCATTTCTCGCCCCATGGGCCGGTCCTTTCCGAGCAGGCGCCAGCTCGCCCGTTTGCGCCTCGCGAGTAGAACGTGCCGTCGTTGAAGTACACAGTGACTGCCTCCTTTGCCCGCAACCCCAAGCAGATGCTCATGGCGCTGAGGGGGGTGTGCTCCCATTCCTATGGCGTACTGTAGAGGCCGCAGAAGGCCCGGAAGCAGGCCATGGACGTCCACAACTTTTGTGTGTCTCCGCGCAGCATGTTGTGGACAGCTTTGACGAATCGCCAGTCCATCGGCATGACGAGTGGCTCCACCCAACAAAACTGCTCGAGGCTGCATACGACAAACAAGACCTTCTTGGCGCCGGACTCCGAAGAGGACGTGCACGCGGGGTCGAGAAGGTGGTCCCGCAGGGATTCTCGTGCCGTAGCCCCGGGTTGCCGCTGGAGGGTGCGCGTGAGTCGGGAGAGGGCCGCGGCATACCCCTAGCTCGTTTCTTTTTAGAGACCATGGACCGCCGTCAACTCGTAGGTGGCTGTGTATTCGTCGTCCGTGGCCCTTTGGAACCAGCGTATTCCGTCCGTGAAGGCGACCGCATCGGCCTTTTGGACGCCCAACCCCTCACCTACATTGCAGCAAGTGGGATAGCCCCGTCGGGGTTGCCCCGTTCTCCGTGTCTGTTATCAGTGTGGGGGGCAGGCGTTGGGCCAAGGTGGGGGGTCGAGGTGGTGGAGCGGGGGGCCAGTCGCTTGCGGGAGGGCCTGACCGGCGTTCGTGTGTGACCCCCCCCCCCCCCACACGCTCCTACCTACATGCTACGACGAAAGCACACCAGTATGCCTCTATCTGTGCACATGCCATGAAGCACTTGAGGGACCTTAGGTCACTCTATGACAACGCCCTTGGCGCGAAACGAGCCTACCACACCATCCTGGCTGCGCACGCACGAGACGAGATACGCGTCGCACGCACACACCACATGAGGCGGCAACACGTATCCCACACGACAGAGGGTTGCTAGGCCGCAAAACGAATTGCCCTCACCCTCTGCACTGAACACGCAACAATAGTAGGATTGTACAAACGGTACCAGAGACACCTGCATAGGCTACGCGAGAGTGCAGACGTGCGCCAAAGCTACACACAACAAATACTTAACCACGCACTGGACTAGGCCCACCGCCAAAGGCTCGAAACATGCGCTAGCTAGGCGATGCGCGAACTATACATCATGGGAACACTACATATAAGGCAACAACTGTTTCCGCACCACAAGACACCAAGGGAGAACCGGGATCCCACCTTGTGGCAGATACCATTACTACCACTACCGAAAAGACACAAAATGCCCTGGGACCCTAACAAATGGGAGATCCACTGCACTAACGATGACCCTACAGACTTGCAGTGATAGCACACAGCACTGAACGACAGGGACACGGGCCCAACCACACATACACTGCATTTCAACCACCAGCGGCTGTCGCACCATTACTGTGATCCACCATGCACGGGGGGCGCTTACATGTGAGGCCTGACACCCTCCCCGCCCCCCCCCCCCACCCCCTTCTGGACCCCCGTTGGCCCATACTATTTAGAATGTGGTTGCAGCTGCCAACCCAGAAATTTTGCACTGGGCCCACATGGGTCATTTCTAGTGGGCTTGGGGGGCATGGCGCCAACGGTGCCCCCTTTTTTTTAGTGTATGCTTCCTTTTCATCAAACCATCCGTGCTTTTGAGCGCCGGATTAGCAAGACGGGGCACTATACAAATATCGTTTGTTGCGAAGTGCTTTCCAGCGGAAGATTAGCAGTAGCAAGACGGGGCACTATACAAATATCGTTTGTTGCGAAGTGCTTTCCAGCGGAAGATTAGCAGGACGGGCCGCTATACAAATATCATTTGTTGTGAAGTGAAGATCCTGCATTTAGAGCAAAACCCCGGTCCAAGTGCGGCGTGAAATTCTTTTAGGGGCGAGCACGGTACTGCGTTCTTTCTTTCTTTCTTGTTTCTCTTTCCCACACTTTGTTGCGTGGCCCCTTGAGTTGGGGTTAGGGACTCCCAATCCACGCTTTGTGGTGGGTTGCATTGGCTGCCCCATTCCCAATATGGAGGACCCTGATGTGTTTTACATGGTCTATCCTTTTGGAATCCATACATCCCGCCCCCCCCACTGATTGTCCTACCCTAGTAAATTGGACCCCTTTTCATTGTCGCGCTATAAGTCACAGTTGTGACCGCCAACATCCTCCAGACAAGGATTGTTGTTCCGTGTGCGAAAATGTTGTCCGGACGGAAGCATTTGAGAAGTGTATGCAGTACGCTTTGGACTGTAAAGAGCAGACCCGAAGGCGCTTTGCTGCCTATGAGGCCCGTCCTAAACCCGCTCCAAGGCCACCTAGTGAGAACGCCAAAGCGTGGGCTAAGGATGTTCAGGTAAGGGTGCACGCAATGGTGTAGCATAAGCGAACCCATTGTCAGGCATGTGGCCATCCTAACCCCAAGTGCACTTGTGCATGGCTGTGGGCCCCTGTATAACCTGGCCCAATTAAATTGTTCATGTGTATATGGACATATATATATATATATATATATATATATATATATATATATATATATATATATATATATATATATATATATATATATATATATATATATATATATGTATATATATATATATATATCCTCCAATCTACACCCCTCTCCCCAACTCTAGGTGGCTCCACCATCTGGCTCTAAGGTACGTGCGAAGGGCACAACGTGGTGCATACATGTGGTGGAAGGGGCTAAACTCCATCAAAACAGGCTCAAAATGGTCTCAAAACACTTGTTTGTGAACCCCCAATGGTTCAGGGTCACTTTTGCAAAAACGCGTTTTTGGCCCACTTTTGACCTAGTTTGGTACCAAAACGGTCCCTTTTCAAGGGATATTGGGATTTTCCATGGGCCAAAACCCGTCTGAATGGGCTCAAAATGGGCTAAAAACAATTGCTTGAGCATCCCAAATGGTCCAGGATCACTTTTGGAAAAACGCGTTTTTGACCTATTTTTGACCCTTTTTTGTCCCAAAACGACCCATTTTCAAGGCATTTTGGGATTTTCCATGGCCCAAAGCGCATCACCACGGGCTCAAAATGAGCTAAAAACACTTGTTTGAGCATCCCAAATGGTCCAGGATCATTTTTGGAAAAACGCGTTTTTGACCCATTTTTGCCCCATTTTTGGTCCCAAAACGGCCCATTTTCAAGGCATTTTGGGATTTTCCATGGCCCAAAACGCGTCACCACGGGCTCAAAACTGGCTCAAAACACTTGTTTGGGCATCCCAAATGGTGCAGGGTCACTTTTGGAAAAACGCGTTTTTGACCCATTTTTGCCCCAGTTTTTGTCCCAAAACGGCCCATTTTCAAGGCATTTTGGGATTTTCCATGGCCCAAAACGCGCCACCACGGGCTCAAAACGTGCTAAAAACGCTTGTTTGAGCATCCCAAGTGGTCTAGGAACAACTTTGGAAAAAATGATTTTTTTCGACCCTGGGACCCTGGTGGACCCACCGGTGGCCCCCACCGTGCGCGGGCCGGGCTGCCCCCCGGCTCCACCAAGTGACCACTGGTACGGGGGGTTAGGTGGCTCGTTGGGCGATTCTGAGGGGTGGAAACCACAAAAAGTGGGGGGTTGCGGGTGGACTAGGTGCCCTCGGAATTCGGATTTGAGCCACGTAGCCCAAGATACGGCCCGTTCTTGGTTTTGGCCGTGTTGGACACAAATAACGCACGTTTAGGCCATTTTTGGCCATTTTTGGGCCGTTTCTCGGACATATTGTGGAGCTAGAGGGCGGCAAATAGTTCTTTGTCAAGGGGCAATCGAGGCGCACGTGGAGTGTGGCGACCGTTTCTCTTCGTTTGGCCGTTATGACTGGGTTTCGGGGCCGTTTTGGTCCAAAAAAGGCTGTTTTGGGGCACAAAATGCACAGTTTTGGAAGGGCACCTCCCGACTTGGCGCCCCCGCCTAGGGGCGCCACCGGTGAGTTTTTGGCTCAAAACTTGGATTTGGCAAGGCCACCACCTAGGCTCTAGGATGGCTAGAGTAGAGTAGAGCCCGAAGCGATGAGGCGGAGCAATGGCCAAAACGGAAAGGAGAAGTGCTTGCTTGCTTGCTTGCTTGCTTGTTGCTTGCTTGTTAGCTAGATTTAAGGGGAGAGGGGTGTAGTAATATGTTTGGCTGTGTTTGTAAGGATGGAATGATGATGCTGCATTCGAAAGCATTGAGCCAGTTGCGGTTCTTTGATGTTGCCACTCCTCTTCTGCTAGCCGGGATGCCTCTGCTGCTTGGGGTGTACCTCGGCTGGAATAGGGTACTATTTTTCATTTGTTGTGAGTGGGAAAACCAAAATTCACCCCACTTGTGTATATTCAAAATGTTTAGAATGAAACGGGGAACTCAAAAATGCCCCCAAAATGGGGGAAGAAATTTTGACACCCCCCCCCCCCTTCCGCACCCCCACCCCTGCCCACGCCGCGGGGGTTGGTGTCTAGAACTGAACTCCAGAGGGCCCCATGCCACCATGACTACTTCAACAGGCAAAACATGGGGGACGAGCCATGAGCTGAATCCGGTATGCAGACCTAGGCTCTGCCCAAATATGTTTTTACATGCACTTGCCCTTCGGCCCCTGGCACTTTCAGATTGGCCAATTTGATCGCGAAAAAAAAACTGAAACGGCTACATAGCACCTACCTTTTGGTTGCTTGGTATTGTGTTGGTCAGGGGCATTCGACCTACAAAGATGCCCTCAGCACCCCTGCATACTAGCGTTCCCCATTGCATATTCTCATGGCCTATAGGGGCTGTTCCCAAGCTTGCTGCCCAGCCCCGCCCCCCCCTTCCCTCCTGCTAAGGTATGTGGGCTACACCACTTGTTGTAGTGGGGCACCCCTTGTCCTGTGGGCTGAGGAGTCGGGTTCGATCCCGGGTTCGTCCGCTCATGGATGTGGTCGACGTAGATCTTGCGCCCCATTGTGAACTACCACCTCCAACCTGAAGGCATATTGTATGGAATTCATAGTAGAGACAAATGCATGTATTTACACCTGTTTTAGCCGGACAAGGAGGAAGAAATTTATGTGTGTGTAAACACAAGGAGGGGGGATACCATATTAAAGAGGAAGGCCTGCATGGGTCCAGGGGTGGGCGCCCAGCGGAGGGGGCCTGTGCCAAAGAGGATGTCTGATGAGAATCATCATGACTGCACTGGCCCCCCTTGAGTGTCGTCACCCTCGCCTAGGCCAGAGCCTCTGGCGGCTGGGGGTTATGAGACCTGTGTAAACACAAGGAGGCTTGTTTTCAATTGAGGAATTTGGCATTGAAGGCAGGGGGGGGAGTTGTGTGGGTTCTATCATGTTTTTCTTTCTAAAATGATTCATGCACAAGACAAAAATATCTCTCAAAGATTGTACGGATCTCAGCCCGCCCGTATATTCCACAATATTAGACACGCATATCACACGCTCCAGCAAATGAAAACACTATCCCAGTGACCCCCGTTGGGCACTGGAGGGGGGTCGCATGCAGGTCAACAAGGCGCTCCATATGGTATTCGTATGCAGCAATGTTCAGGAGTTGCACGCTCTTGTCGCGGTCTACCACCGCCCCCCAAGGGCGCCCACCGCGCCGAGCTGTCCCAGAGCACCTCCTTGGCAACCGCTTCCACAGACTGCGGCCTTGGCGCCTGTGCCATCGGATCGAATCAGACCCCTGCCTTCTCGGGGGTCCAAAAGAGGGCGGAAGTGCTATGTCACCCCTGCATTGCCGGGGGTCCCCAACAAAGGGGACAAAATGAGAAGTCAAAATCTACGCTAGGGGTAACAATGATGTCCCTAGTAACTCAAAGTATGGATCTCTAGTACGGCCTAACGCCCAAATAGTTGCACTGCGCTAGGTGCGCCCCCTTAGTGCACCCCCTAAATGGTCACTGGCGGGGCACGGGTCAAAAAAGATGCCCGGCATGTGCCCGGCGCGCTCACGCTCCCCCATTATACCCCTCCCCAGGAAAGAAGAATCATGGCCTGGGCCATTGGCATGGGGCTGTGCGGTATGATTAAACCTTGGAACGTAATGGGGATGCAGATGGGCAGATGCAGTGAAGATTTCGTGTTCATGCAGTACTATCTTCTTGTATTGTCCTGCCCCCTGCATGTGCAAGTGTGCTTAAGACTTGTTCCACAAGCTCCTGCTTAAACCTTGTTCATGTTGCTTTGCAGAACATTCATGTTGGCCGCATTGGCTGTGTTGGGAACAAATTTCATATTCGGTTTTGTCCTTTCTCATGGAAATGTGGGTGCAGGTCTGTGTCATTTTTCTTGCGACCTCTTTCTGGATGTGCATCTACGCATTATCGCACTTCAATCGGAGTGGGGATGGCAAAGGCTTCACCAGGTACTGCTTCCACACTATTAAGCCACAGAATATTTGAAAACCTTGGCAAAGGGATAGTTGAGCACTACTGAGAGTTCGAAGTCGATGTAGAGGCAAGATCTTGGCAGCACCACGGCAACAAGCTGACATGGTGGTAAAATGGGAGGGGGGGGCGCCAAGGAAAGGGTGGCAAAGCCAGGTTGATGGAGGCCAAATGTCATGCAGATAGCAGCAATGAACAGCAAGATAAGAGAGTAAGATAGAAACCAGAGTGTCTGTAAGCCACTATCCAAAAACTTTGCATTGCACACACACAATGCATCCCATTCCCTCCAAAAGCTCAAAACAAGCACCAGTGGTGTCAAACCAATTGTACCCTCAACCCCCCTCCCCTCCCATGTCCCCCCGCCAGGGAAGACGGCCCCCCTACCCCAACCCCCGGGGAACCGTACTACCACCATACATGTACACTATGGGGCACAGAAAGGCAGTGAACAAAACAAAGCAGCAAACAAAATAACAAAGCATAAGAAACGGTGGTGTGCAGAGGTCGGCAAAGTCAAAACACAATGACAAATAAAAGCAAATGTGCCAACAACATGAAAATCATGCATGCGTTCAATGGTTTACCACTGTAATGAAACTTACTCCTTGAGTGGCTTGAGGGTAAATTTTCTTGTCCATTTGACCTTAAATTAGCAACATGGTCACCTTTTTCCACAAGAATGCTTCGGGCAGCACCCTTGGGTGGTGGTTTGGCCCTTTTGGCTGGAGGCGATGCGGTGAAATGCATCACCATGCTCTGAATAGCCAACGACTTGTGCCAGACCAGGTGCCCCTGTAGTACGGATGAATATCACACCCATCCCAGGGCAAACATGGTTTTGCCGTCAGTTTCCATTTCAGAGAAAGTGATTCAAAAGGTCCTGCCAACGTACAGGGGATACAAGTGGCAGCGCCTCACAACACAATGACCCTCAAGACAACACAGTGACCCGCAACATAATTTTGGGGTTGACCAAGTGACGGTCCCCCCCATCCCCCGGGGAAGGATGGGGGGGAGGACACGGGGGGGGGGGGGGATTCGTGCTGTTGTGCACACTGCAGATAGATGCTGGTCCTCAGACTCTAAAAGAAGCATCGTTACCAATGCTGGGGAAGTTCGCTCCATGTATGAAGCATCTCATTGTCAATGACACTGTCATGATTGGTGGGAACCCAACACCTCAGACTCCACGACGACTCAAATTCCGGGTCAATATGGTTTGAAAACCTTGTGTTTGTTACACACCGGGTTTGTTGTGTATGCGCATGGCCTGCGAGGTAACAATTACAACGACTCCCTGCCCTTTGAGCCATGCACAATGTCCTAAAAGTGAGAGGGTCTTGGTGCCTCACATGCACAAACTACTACTACAACTTAGTATTTGTAGGATAATTTTTCGAAATATATCACTTCTTCCCTTCATTTGCCCAATATCTCAACCCAAATATTGTTCCCTCAAACCCAAACCCAGTGCCTAATTGAATTGGATCCCAAATTGATACAGTTCGAATGCCCAATGTTCGTTGGACAGGGTACGGTAAAGGGGGGGGCATAAAGGCGAGGCTTGAAGCCCATACATGGCTACACATTCATATTCAGCAGTGAGCAAGGTAGGTGCAATTTTGTACCCGCCCCCCTTGTATAAGCGACGCAAAAATACCAAATTAATACGGTCCCTATGCCTACTGTAGCTTGGACATGGCCATAGACGCCCAGGTTCGAAAAAAGAAGATTGCACGGTGAGCTGGTGCAAGAAAGGGGAATATGATGCACAAATATCCCCAAATTTAGAGTCACGTGGGTTCAAGTGGGCAAACACTCACAACAACTGTGTCCATGACTCCATGTAGCTGGCAAGTTCGTCACCAAACCCATGTCTTATGTGGCCGCAATATATTTGTACCAAATCAAATTAGGTACCAAATTAATACAGTCCCTCTGTCCGCTGTAGCTTGGACAAGGGCGTAGCTTATACAAAGGGGGGGGGGGGGTGCACAGAAAGTACACAGGACAGAGGAATATGTAGCCACAGGCTGTGGCTGCAACAAAACACAGAAAAGCTGTGGTTGTCTGGTACAGCAGGAAACCTGAATGCACACATACAAAGAACGAGGCAGCATTTGGCACTGAACCGACCAAAAGTGGTCAGTACTCGCTGGCCATTGGCTGCGTACCTGCGAGCCATAATTATATGGTCATAGGTCATAGGTATATGGTTATAGGGAAAGGGTTTAGGGGAGGTTGTCAAGACGGTCTGATATGCACACAATCTTAACAGCTCTGTTAAGAACTGAAAATATAAACGGCTGATGCCTCGATGCGAGATGTCCACATGGTGGATGCGGCAAACCACTACAATGGCCGGTGGAGAGGTGATGGCTGATGGCGTGGGAGTGCCGCACAGGCATCACATCAGTCCAGTCGGGTATATACTTCGCACCACGGGTGGCAAGGCACAATCACAAGGCAAAGTACCGCATTCGTCATGTGATGAGAGAACCCGGTCGCTGAACACCAAAAGATGCTGAACACGTAAATAACTCCCCTTGCAAGCAAACCTGGGCAAGCAAACCTGGGCATTCAAACTGCTGAATTTGCGTCGGAAATTTGGGGTTGTTTGAATTTTCTGCTGGCAGAGAAGTGTTATCAGTGCTATCCCGTGCACTCTTCACCCACATTTTCTTTTGCAAACCACGACACAGGAGGAGGGTGCCTAGTCCATTCCGCGGTGGTAAATTTGGCCCACCAAATTCCCCCCCCCCTCCTCCCTGTGTGCTTCTCTTGACCAAATTTCATTTCCAGTCCCCCTGAATTTTCTGTACAACACACGCACACTGCACATGCACATGCAACGCCCTCATTGAAGATGAACCCAAAATGATGCACGGTGCACACATACTTTGCGGAAAGTGTGTGCATCTGCATGTGGCACCCCCCATGTAGATGAGAAGGGGTTGATGACGCAACCGGGCATCAAGAGGACCTCCAGTTCCGAAAGATTGGTGAATTGAGATGTCACTTAAATGTCGGGTGGGGACAGGACATACTGTACAACTGCTGTCCGAGAGCATCCAGTTGCGGAGACAGCCAAATGCCCGTTGAAGCCTCCAGCTAGTCACTCTTTTGTTTTCTTCACAATTCTTTCCCATACTCTACTCATTTATCCAGCCCTCCTTTCATAGGAGGCACAATAGGGAGGGAAATCATAGTAAGGAGCAATAGTCCATGGGACTTCTGCCCATTCCATCACCCAGATTCACCCAAGGGGCAAGTCGTGCGGGTATCAGGAGAGCTGCTGCCCTGTATGATAAGAGGCTCCTCCCACCGTCCTTTACGTTTGCTCACGGGAAGCCCGTCCATGCCTCATGAGCCCAGCCGTGTGGTCAGTAGACGGGGTATCTGCCTGCATGCTGTACAGCATGGTGGAGTGTCGTGCATTGGATTCACGAATCCATCCGTGGCCAAGTCGGGCCATGCCTGGCAACTCCGTACAGAGCCGCTGCGCTCTGTGCAAAGGATGAAGGTTAGAGGGTTGTGGGGGCCTCATCTCCACGGGGGGTGGGGCAGAGTACTGGACTTCGTATTGGTCCATGTCCTCATCAGATTCACGGTGAGTGTTGTCCTCTCGCGGGGCAGCATCGGGCATTGCATCCTCAAAAAGGGGCGCTAGCAAGGTGGGGGACAGGTCGGGTGGATCCTGGTCGTGGTCAGACCCCCCCCCCCCCCCCCGGACGTGCACGCCGGCGACCAATGGTCTGGTGACATGTGTCGCACTGAGTGCCAGCTTGAAGTCACCGCCGGCGACCACGCCGGCGATGGCGAGTATTGTCCCGGTCGGCTGAGAACCCGCGGGGATGGGGTACTGGCTACCGTGACTTGCATGCAGGGGCCGGTGGGTAGGGGTGCAGCACGTGAGGTTAGCGAGCTGGGTCTTGCCTCCCTTTGGGGCGGCAGTGGCTGCGGCCGTGCGTGAGTCATAGGAGGCACAATACCGACATGGCTCATGAGAGGGATGCGTGCATATATGGACACCACAGTGGCTTCACACAGCTGCGCGATGGGCCAGGTGTGGGGAGCTACTCCACAGCTCTGCTGACCCCACTTCAGGGCAGCAAGTCAGTAAACCACTGCTACGTCCATGCATCCCCCCCTTACAGCGTGCACCCTTGGTGCATAGGGGCGCCGGTTCGGGGTTTTTCTCTGCCCACTCTCATACTGCACCCCTCCCCCTCCCCAGGGTACCCGCACCCATTACAGGCGGCGACACAAAGACAGGGGCTGTCGTGTGCGTCAAGCTGGGAGCCCCCGAAGACTTGCGCCCGGCTGCTTACAAGAGCGACCTGACCCCGACCCCCTCTTCGTGGCCCAAACTCATAAGCCATGTAACAAAGAGCGGGGAATAGAAACTAGAATGAGCACCATCAACATTACTTCCCGGACGGCACGGAAGTAACAGGGCATGGGGACATGGCCGCAGAAAAAATTCTGAATAAATTCATTGAACTGACGTTACCAAGGCCCAAAACAGTGCAACTCTTCTGCGGACGAAAGACTGTACCAGAAAAGGCTTTGCCCAGTCCACTGATCGTTCGAAAAGGCCACACCCTCCATCTTGCCTCTCCTGCTGCCTTTATGGCCTAAACCCCCCCCTCCCCGGCTACGCCACAGCAAAACCCACATGAAAAGGGGTATACGCCCCTCTGTCGCTTGAACATGGCAGCAGCTGAGGTACACCACATGCTACTGAATCTCTAGTCCTGAAGAAAGAAATGAAGAAAGTGCCGAACTCATAACGTCCCTACTGCAGGGTGGATACGCTGTCGGGTAGCCAAAGGGGAAGGGGGTGGGTGGGACATGTTGCGTCAACCGCCATTGGTCAGGCACATCAATGCGTTGCAAACGGTAAGGTAAGGAAGGGACACAAGGATGGCATCTCGCAGAGGCCTGAGCCATTCATACGACAACTACAACATTTGATCGGCACTTAAACACACATTGAGGGTGCCTCGTGCACCGCGTGTCCTGCAGAATTCAATTATCCTGAATTCTAAGCCATGCTACAGGACCTCGCCCAGGACTTGAAACGGTAGCTTGCAGTACCCACTTGCAACAGGGATACTGGATGCACACAACTGCACACACCCTGATGCAAGGTGCACACACTGTGAACCTGAGCTCTTTTGAAGCACTACTACAACCCTGTCCGGGTCCTTGCGATTGGACAAGCAGATGCTAAGGCATCGGAGGTCGGGGAGGGGGAAGGCAGTGCACGGGATGTTGGGGGTTGAGAGCAAGCGTTTCGAGTCCGTTGCACACATTTGTTCTGCTGCACCGACGCAGTGGGTGAAGTCATCAGAGCAGCATTCGTGCTCTTACTGCGGGCAATCGGGTGCCACTGAGGCACAATAAAAGCGCATTGAGGTGAAAGCGCAAATATGTGTGGAGATTTGGAGGGGGTGGCTTCTAGAGCTGGCCTGAAAGGGGGTTGAAACCCTAGAACCCTTTTCTCAGGACCCAAAACCCAGGGAAGGGGGTCACAAACCCGTAGCCCCTAGAGCCACTGTTCCAATACCTCGGAGGGCACGACCCCAACCGACGTCCGTCGTGCCATTTGACCACCACCACCACATGGCCCTTTGCTGCCCAGTCCACTTTTGCCCCGCGAGAGAGTCGCTTGCAGCAGACTGCAGCCTCCACTCCTCCTGACACACTCCGTTTCGGGGGGTCTATTGTGGTGGGTTATTGCACTGGGGACACACATTTCATGGAGGGCGCTCTTGCCACGGTGCAGACACGGTGCGCGCGCGGTGCGTGCGCCGTGCAACAACGCATGGGCCGAAAGGTATACAGACTGGTCCCCCTCCTCAAAGTTTTTGCAGAGCTCCAAGCCACCCCCCAAAACACAATCAATTGCTCTGGTGCCCCCAAAGGAAGCAAGATGCTCCAGTCTTGCGGGCATGGGACGGATTTAAACGATTTAAACGATTTAAACGATTTAAACGGGGCGAGTCACAGAAGGTGGAAGGTTAATGCAATGGCCTGGGCTTAAAGGCAGGTTGTTTTGGTTCGGAGCCGGATGTATTATGGCTGACGTAATTGTTGGTGCCGATAAACAAAATAATTGGGCGGTTTTCCATTCAAATCTGTTACGATTATCATTGGCCCGCGCTCATAGGTCGTCGTTGTCCAATGCTCATGTGCCCAACTACCAATCTGTAGGAGAATTTGGAGCCATAAGGGCCAAATTGTGTCCACCAGCCAGAATGGGCAAAACAAATGTTTTTGGACCATAGTGGGCAGATGGAAAAGGTATGCCAGGAGGTGCGAGTGGGACGGTTATCCGTCTGCTCCCATGACATCCACTCCACTGCCGGAGCCGGCAGTCGTTGCATCTTCACATAAAATCTTTCCCAAGAAAGTCGTCGCATCTTCACATGAAATCTTTCCCAAGAAAGATTTGGAGGGTGCTCTACACAAGGGGGGGCGTAGGGGGGGCATAGATCAGGTGTTGTTCCGCCACAGAGCTGCAGCCCCGCCTGCCTTCCACGGCCTTCACACAGTCTCTATTGGTGCTTCTTCTTCATCATGGGGTTCATGGCTTTCAGTCTTGTCATCTCCATCTCCTATGACCATCAGTCCAACTCTTGTAGAAATGCAAGCAATCTGTCTGTTCCAGGCTATGGCTCAGCTCCACTGGTGTGCGGTGTGGGGTGTGGGGTGGGGGGGTTGGTATGGCAGTTGAGCAGATTGCTGTATGAAGCTGGCGGCGCCTGTTGGCCTCTCGCCACTTACCGTTGTCCTTTCGTTGAACCGTTTCCCTCCGGGTGTGGCTATGCCCATTGGCCTCTAACCACCTAATGCCCTTGACCTCCCAGTCTTGACTATCCTTCCCTCCCAACAATCCCTTCCTTACCTCCCTACACTACCCTTGGTCCATTCCCTTGGTAGGTTGTGCCAATGGAGCCCCCAGGCTGTCCATGTTTCACTGCCCTGTGTCAGGTCCACACGCATGAGGGCAACAGCCCTCGCCATTGGCCAGGTCCGCCCAACCAGACACCCCATACCAGGGGTGGGGGACCACTCCACAACGGTGGCTGTTGGGCCCTTGGATGAGGGGGGAGGGGGTAGCTACCCCCGCCGCTTCCCATTAACCAGTATTACCACCAAATCCCCGTCAAGTCCTGTCAGTATCCCCAATGCCGGCCGGTTCATGGCCATATCAAGGCTTGGCAGGGCATCTCAGGCATGCGGCCGTCACTGAAGTCGCCAGCACGACTTTTGGTATCTGGAGAAGCACGGGCTGCAGTTTGGGGTTGCAGCCCGCAAACCAGTGCAGGCGCAAAAACTACCATCCTGTTGCGGTGAATATGTTGCGCAAACCTTGGGACAGGGCTGTAGCGGGGGGCAATGCAGAACACACGGTACAACCCACAATATCTTGCCTCAAGAGACGAATCGAGGATCATTTAACCACCGCTCATAAATAGGCCTTCTCTGAGGCAACAGCAATCTGGCGTAAGGCATACAAATGAATCCGGCATAAACTTACCAGAGCGCAGAGCCGAGTCGTGTTGACCGACTGACAAAGATAAAGAGCAACCGGGCACAACGTGCTTGCCTATATTCCACTTCAGGATGATACCAACTGGGATCCTTTTAGATTAGCAAGCATTGTTGTCAAAAAGCCACGGGCACGAGGCTCAAGGAAAAGAACGATCTCGCGAGGAGGGGGGAGAATCTACTGGTGTCGTCCCACGCACTGCTTTTATTCCAAAAGAGCTCGGGTTAGGGCAGTGCTGATCTTTGCGATGGGATGGGTCATGCCCGAACATCGCACAGGTCTCCGGCAAAGAGACAATTGGGTATTTTATTCTGTAATAATGTTCTGTAATGTTCTCCAATTGTCACGCTATTGGTCATCGTTGTGCGAAAGCATTTTGATTTTTCTGGTTCCTGCAAGTCAATCTCTAGCCTGGCCCAGTGCTGCACCACAACTGCACACACAATCCTACACTGTCTACACTGTGTGGCTGTCAATATGCTGAGGTAGAATTGCAGTGAGTACTCCGGCACAAAACGGCGAGCAACAGCACGACACCCATGCACAGGGCCTACTTTGATGTGTTGGATGGGAGTCCTGACCCAAGAAACGTCAACGAATGTGCATGCAAAGGCACAGTGTATAGGGGCAGACAAGGGTGCAGATAGGCACGTTGCAGGGCGTGCAACGGTCGCAGTCTGTGGCGTATAAAACGCAAAAACAGTTCGCCTGAGAGCCTTTCGATTGCGACGCACATGCCGCGTTGTGCTGAATAGCACGTGGGGGTCGTCAATGTGGATCCTCAAACTGGCCTGACCTATGTAATCAGTCTCTGGATTCCTCCATTTCGTCATACTTGTACTTGGCTCCAGTAGTGATCCATCCCTGAAAGGGTGAATGAGTGAGTGAGTGAATGGGACGAATGAACCAGAACAAGGTGCGTGCGTGCGTGCGTGCGTGCGTGCGTAGCTGTGTGGGCGAATTTCAGCGAGCGAGCGAGGGAGCGATTGAAGGAGTGCCTCAGTAAAACGATCAATGAGTGAATGAGCCATTGAGCAAGGGCACGGACGAGCAACACACAGAAAGGCAGGCGGGCAGGCAGATAGACAGACCGAGCGTGAGAGCTGACAACAGCCAGCCAGCGAGCGAACGAGAGGGCAGGCGCAAAAGAGCGAGGAAGCGTGGCATAGACCGAGACCTGCGACACACGTCTGATGGCCCTTTGGGGGCGATCGTCAGGGGAGAGCTGATCCAAGAAGCCGCGCGCTCGTTCGGTGTACAGGGGCAGCTCCAGCGCAGTCGCCTTTTCAGCGGCTGAATTCAGGAGGACGGCTGCCCTTTGGGCGTCTCCCTGCATGAACTTCCATCGCCCACTCCAGATCAAATGCATGGGCACAGCGATGGGCAGATGTTGCGCCACCTGCAGTGCAAAATACCGAATGGTGCCCAAACCCCGTTCGCCCTGGCGTGGGGCCCATTGAAGGAGTCCGTGCGCGCATCGCCAGCTCACGACGAGGCGAAGCGTAGAACCAAGGCCAGAGACACCGGGGCCAACCCTCGGGTTAGCGCCTCTGGTGAGCGGGTGGCAAGACCTTCCGCCGTTCCTCCCGGGCCTTCCCCTCCAGAGGGGTCGTACCCGGACCCACGGAGTCTCCACTTCAGGAGGGGGTCACCGATGGCGGTTGGCTGGTCAGTGACAGCGGTTGCAATTGCGGTTGGTGCTTGCGACTCGCAGGGCTTTCTCTGTCGGACATGCCACCCGAACCAAAGGATTCCGGCACTGATTCTGGCAACCGGCGGCAGTTTGTGTGAGAGGCTGTTTACAGGGCACTGATCATCCCCCACCGCAGCCTATGCAGCCCCCCACCCCCCCTCATCCAACCAACGAGGCCAACGCTCAAGGGCAGGAGTTTGGTGTCTCAGCTCACCGGGGCCCGGCGCTCTCCCGGGCGCCCTGCATACAACGGAGATCAGATGAAACGGGTGCGAGTCGACATAAAAGAATCGCGTTGGTTCAAGTCACCGCGGACGGGTCCGCACGGTGCAGGTCGTGCCTCTAACGGGGGGTCCGCCGCCGGTCCAGGGGAGGGGGAGACGGGAGGCTAATAGCTGCCTGCGTTCCTATTCTGCTTTCAGCACGAGGCAGGAGATGGGGACAATCGGCTTGCGCCCAGAGGGGGGTCACGGATGTCACTAGAAGGAGGGGGGCGGGGTTCTGGGAAACGGACATCTGTGACAGGACACAAGTTAGGTCCCAACTTAACGTCTTTTTTTTGGCCTATTTCGGGAGGTCAAATCATTTTTCACCCTGTGTGTTTACACTCAAAACGCACAGATTTCTATGGAGAATTCGCGTATGCATGCACGGCATGAAGAATGGTTGATACCCACCACCACCACTTTCCATCCAGCACTGGATCCCGCATCGGCAGGGTACAAATGTTTTTGCAAAAAGATCTTTACACCCCGTATGCTCAGTGCGCCGCGCTGATCATTTTGATACCCATATGTTCAGGTCCGACCTGCGCTAACAATAGAATTGCAACAAAGGGGCATGAACAGTACCTTTTCCAGTTTGGCCAGCGCCGTTGTGATGAGCCCCTCGAACATGTCCTCCACTTCGGGTCTGCCGATGAGGACGTCCAAAAGGATGCAGATTGCAAAGGCAGAGTACAGCGTGGGGATCTGACATGCAACAGCGAAGGCCTGATCAGAAATGACTTTGGCCGCCTGACGAAGAGGACAAGGTCAGTGAAGCGCGAAGTGCAATGGAGTGCAGGAGCTTGTGAAATGGCATGGGCTTGGGAAGAGCATCAAGTGTGCGGAAGTCCCTAGGACCTGCATGTAAAGGGGGCTAGCTGGCTACAGTGCAGTACAACCGGCGTCCAGTGCCCCTGTCGTTTGTTTGACCTGCTTGGTCATCGAGGTCATGTGTATCTCTCAGGAGCGGGAGGGGAAATGCGGTTTTATGGGCTGGAGTAAAAACGTTCGCCACACTGCTCACCAGCACACTGCCCCATGGCGTGCACTCTCCTGCCGGTGCCAGAAGGCCTCGCATGCAGCCATCCGGGTGACCATGAAGTTCAGAGGTGCCTCCACCACCGCTGATGTGGGAAGTGTACGACACGGCCCGGGGGTTTCGGATCAAATGCTGGTCATGACTGGTGCACTGCAGTTTGCAGTTCAAGGCATCTTGCCCTTCGTGTTGCTGGTCGAATGTGCCCCCGCCCCCCCCCCACCCGTGATACGGCAACTTTCAAGCAGGTTCCTACAGCCCTAGAGAGCACATGGCCGGGATATCCGCCACGATGGACTACGCCGCTTACGAGGGCCACTACAGCCATGCAGGCGTGCTCGGTCTCGTACTCCCCTTCCCATTGTTCCCTGTATCGTCAGCCAGGCAGTCCTCGGCGGGTCTGTACTTGGCCTGAGCGTCGTGGACCCTGCAGCCCAAGCACAGAGCTGTGGACGGGGCGGATGGGAAATGCGGCAGGGGCTGTTGTTTTCTGGGAAGGCACATAAGGGGTAGTACAGGGACGGCCAGATGTGGTGTGAGGGGGCGGTGTTCCATGAAGCTGGTTGGCCGACATGTAGTACTGCCGGTGTCTAGTGCAATGATGTGCTGGGCAGGCTTACATGCCAGCAGCACCTTTCTTGCACGTCACCGGCTGTGGAGAAGCACCCTCCGATCTTCACAGTCATGGGAATGACATGTGAAGCCTATCGCAGTGGGATCGACATTGCACTCTGGCCCACAAAACTGCCCTGTACCTCCCTCACTCCCGGCAGACACAAACCTCAAAGCAGCAACCACACCAAAGACAGCAGAAGTTGTTTGTGTGGATTGAAGAGAACCACTGAGGCATGGGCGCCTCCACTTCTCCCAAACCACAATTTTTGGAATCTCTGATGCCTGACTTGAAGACTTTGTAGAACCCGAACTTTTGCGCTTCTAGAAAAGCTGTTTTTGTTTTGTCTTTTTTTTTTTTGCGATTTTCGCCCCATAAGATGGGTTTTGTGCATGCGTCGCACCATACCTAGAGCTGTAAATGTATGCTTTTTTTTTTTTTTTGCGATTTCTTCTCAAAAACCAGTTTTTGCGTGAACCCCTTTGTACACACTGTTTCTACCCCACTGTTTAATCAAAAACAAAGCCCATCCCAACAGTAGGAAGGCAATGGCACACACAGAGACATGCATGGTTGCCGAACAACACAAAAAAGATGCAAAAAAGAACGCGGGGTATGGGGTTGATAAAAGCCTTCCACAATACTCATTCATGCCTGAGGTCAAATGACCGTTGCCCATGGACTTGCAAACATATTGCGACCACAGTGAATTAATTTCCCTGAAATTTTGCTCACATTTGAGCCCTTGAGTGCAACAAGTAATTCATTTTTTTTTGCGTTCGGTTTTTTTTCGTTTGCTGCAGAACCACGGCAATGGAGGCTAGGAATTAAATATTTTGCCAAAATATGCAAGCTTGCAAAGTGGTGTTCGATCTCTTCTGATTCAGGGCGCTGACACGGTGCGGGCAGGAAGCCCGAGGAATGGACAAAGCAATAGGTCATGGTATTCAGTGGAGCAAACTTTCAATGAGACATAAAATTTCGGTGAGGGACAATTCTACGGTCTGCAGGCGAGGATGTACTCCAACATTCCCGAGCACATGTGCACCGTGTGCACACCATGCGTGGTCTGCACGCACACCATGCAGGAACACCTGCACAGTGCGCCCCATAGATAGCTGACCCATAGAGCCGGGGTGAGGGTCAGGCAAAAAGGACCTGTTTGGGGGCTTCTGCCAGGACCATGAGGTGATTGGCACAGCAGAGCAATGCTGGGATCAGCAACTTTGTGATCACAATGGAGTTGCTGTACAGGGCAGAGCCCTCGTTTTGTTGCACGGACTGAAGCGTTTTGGTGATTTGGGAGACTTGAGATGTATCCCGAAGCCAATACAAGTAGATGAAGGCACGCACCACCTGCAGGCAAGGAGTTGTGGACCAAGGAACAGGGGGGGGGGGGTCAGGAGATTTGGGCCAGGGGCGTAGGCCAGAGGCATGGGCCAAGGGGGTGCGACGGCCAGAGGCCTGAAAACAAAGCCCCCGGGCTGGAAGGCAACAATCTGAAATTCCTCTGAACGCTGTGGTGGCACAACGGGCAACGCCAAACAATCGTCCCTGACAACGTCCAGTTGGGAGCTGAATGACCCCTGCTGTGACCGCAATCCGTGTACAAATTTGGCAAAACAAAGTAGAGGAACGTGTTCACACCAAATGTGCACCAAACGAGTGGTGGTGCGCCATCCCGTACCCATCCCGTGAGAGTACAGCAAACGTATCCTCCGCAACCAAATGCGGTCATCAAACCCACATCCGCTTGCATGGTCGACGTCAAGCAGAAGGCCGTGCACAAAGCACTGCAAGCACCGACAACCCACTACCATCCATTCCTCCCGCCATTCTTTGCCTGGAGGCTTCTCATAAATTCCACTTCAGGGGGGCGGCGCTTCTCGACACACAGATACTCATACCGCAAACCTCCCGCCCAGAAGCAGCTTGAGAGAGAGTGTGGGAGGTCCAGATGGGAGAGACAGGGCGGATTCGGGGCAGCCCCTGGGGCGGGAAGGAGAGGAGGGGGGGGGGGGGGTAAAGGCACAGACGACACCGTAGAGGGTCAATCGTGACGTGAAGAACGTGAAGGAACTTGCCGGCCAAAAAATGCGGACTGATTTGGGTTCATTTGTGTCGTGATTTCGCGGAAGATGACTCCGTGTTCTTGTGACCGCACACCTGACGCACATGCTTCGCGATGCAGTACGTGGGCTGGTCGTTACAGGCAAGAGCAACCAATTTCGACATAAAACCAAACAGCAAAGCAATGGAGGTTGGGGCAGTGGCGGCGTAACAGACGGCAAATAACCGGAATCCGTGACACCCCGTGTTATGGACACCTCCTTTCAAGTGTTCTGGAGGTATTTTCTGCCGCTGTTCGGCCGTGCACTTTTTGTCACATGCCCTCAAGCCTTTCCCCACACCCATATCATCCGCCTGCAGCTGTGACTGACAGCCCGCTGACCTCGTCCTTACACCCATGCCTGACAGCCGGCTTCCGCTGTCAATGCACCCATCACTGCCAGCCCAACTCTGCAACCTGAATACCAAATTCTTATCTCTCATCGTACTTTCACCCTCTTGTCTCTGGTACACCTTGGTCCATCGCAATTCTGAAGACGCTTTGGAGTTGCGTCAGTGCTGAGGGTCGAGTGCGGGGTCTGTACAATTCACCCAAAACAGTTCCCCAGTGCATCCCAGCAAAATGCCTGGCATCTCTGCCCCGGAATCCCTCGTCAGGCGCCTTGTTTCATCCTCCAAGCAGCACACAAACCAGCAATTCCGTTTGACAAGAGCCGTTCATCCCTTTGGCCTGGTCAATCCACCGGTCAATCGTTTCGGCCGCCTCCTTCACATCTCCGCCCATTGCCTGACAACACAAAGGAGAACAGCAGGATTAACTTATTGGCATAGTCGCACAACGCACTGCCACCACTTGCACGGAGGTCTGCTAAAGGGTGCCCATGATGTGTAAGAGGCCTTTGTGATTCATCATCATTCATCATCACGAGGGTTCTTGGGGCAATGCAAAGCAGTCAAAATCGGTCAACCCTGAAAAACTGGTCTTTTGCCGGGTCATTGATTTGAGCCATTTTGGGCCCCAAAGCGGTCACCACTGGTGCTAAATGGGGTCAATTTCTCAAGGAGAGGGGGAAAATTTTTGTTATCCTTCATCATTTGGGTGCATCAGTGCATGGCTCTCCCCACACAAGCCTACATACCCAATGGTGCACAAATGGCGCTTTTTGGCCTGTGATGACAGTCTCTGGAAAACGCCATCTCCACTGTGTATTTGAAACCTGCTGCAACAGTCTTAAACCCTCTGTTGGCACTCAAAGCTTTCATTATACAGGGAGGGGGGCAGGGGTTGGCACCAAGCCATGGTGTTGGTTTGCTTGCCTTTGGCGGCGCCCTTGGCCTCTCGCCCTTGCACATTCTGACCCTCGGTGGGCCCGAACGTGTTTTGGTTGTGTCAACGGAGCCCCGACATGACTTGTCCTGGTCCTGTTTGACTACTCTGGGGTCAGCTGTCCCATACACGGGCTGTTGCCCATGCCGTTGACCAGGTGCATCCAGATGCACACTCTGAGTCCATGCTGGGTTTGCCAACTCCAGCACTGACGTGTGTGCGCCGGTGTGTGCATCTGCAGGATTGTTTTCCTGACAAGATCGTTTTCCTAACAGGGGCTTCTAACAACCACAATGATTCTCTCCCTTTTGTCGTTTCCTTTACCTCCCGCTGCGCTCTGCACCATTTTCGGCGAGCACGGTCTGGCCTGCCCTGTTACCTGCCCTTTTGTTTCCCTTTCCCCCTGCCCAGTTTCCTCAGGGCTCTCAGTGTTCATCCTGTCCTAGGAGGTCAAAGGGCGGCAGGGGAACGTGTTGCTGTGGGGAGGGGGAAGGGGAAGGGGAGGGGTTCGTCGCACCCTGTCCCCTCCTTCCCCTTGAGGAGGAAGATCCTGGCTCAAGGGGGCTCCTTGCTGGTGTCAGTGTACTTGGTGTTGGTAGTTTTGGCCACTTGCTTCTGCTAGCCAACTTATCCCAGTCTGTGATTGCCTGCTGGCTGATGGACTTAGCTGGCGCGGCGGTGGTAGACCATGCATGTAGCGCCTAGTTGGCGTGAGGGGGGAGTCCGCGCCCCCCCCCCTCCCCTGTTAATTGTCTGTTGGCGCATCTCCCAGGGCCTGCGGCGTCTTTTCTGGGCTACCCTGGGCTGCCCTCTATTGTTGTTGTGTGGGTGTGGGTGTTCCGCTGTTGCTGGTGTCAGTGTCGCTGTGGCGTTGGCATCGTGGTTGGTGTTGCTGCAGTTCTTTGTGGGGCGTAGCGTAGGGTGTCTATTCTGAGTGGCGTCAGCGTTGTGGTTGGTGATGTTGCCTCTTGAGGCACTGGCAACCAAATCAGTCCCCACATCTGAGTCCTGACGGGGCTGCATCCGCCGAATCATGGCGTCTTGCACGTAGTAGCCAAACATGGAGTGCATGGACAAACCATCATTCTTGATCTCTTTGACCTGCATTGTGGCGAATGTATCAGGGTTGTCAATCAATCTCAGAGGGTCGATGGCTGCTCTAGTGGTTCACCTGTGGCTCGGTCGCCGCCAACATCAGTGCCCCACCACTTTATAGTCCTCCCCACCTCGCCGTGCCCCTGTGTGGTCGTTGTGGTGTATGGTATGGGTAGACCCTCCCCCTGTTGTTGTATGTGTTAACAGCCATACGTTTTCATTCCCAGTCCAGCTGCTATGATGTGCGGTTTGGTTGAGCCATGGAGGGGGGGGGGTGTCCACAAACAGGTGAAGCAATGGTCGAAGATGAACTTTTCATCAAAAAAACCGCAATTTGGTGGGAATCAGAGTTTTGCATATGATATTTTTGACCACCAGGTTAGGGTTACACCTTTTTTTTTGGCCCGTCTACATTTAGCAAAACTCTAAAATGCTCTGAAAATGGTCCATGTAGAAACAAAAATGAGCAAAAACAGGTGCGAATGACTTTTTCCAAAATCGCAGCATTATCCAGCATTCTGTCCTACATTATGCAGATAAATCAGTGAGTATACAAGACAGCCATATGGCATCAAACTTATCCTTGTATATATCAACATGGGTTCAAGAGCTATCATCGAGAGGTGCCCAAGCAACCACATTGACGTCGTGCGTATCGGAACTGACACACAGAGGACAACCGTTGCTTGGGGCACCATTTGCTGGCTGTGAAGATCGCAGCCTCCATATCAAAGTGGAGAAGGAGCGAGTTCATGAAGCAGCAGATGGAGCATGTGGCAAAGGCGGCAGAGAGGGGCGATGGAAATTGACCTTATCCAATACGGAAATGACAGTGATGCCCACAGCTTCAGTGATGAGGTGATCATCAACAGCGTCCGCTAAGGCATCCTCCAGCATGTCATCCATGGAAGTCAAATCCCTAAGATATCCAAATCAGGAGCCAGGAAAAGAGGCACGGGATGTCTCCAGAGAGCACCGCTTTGACGTGACCTCAATGCACACGGAATCAGAATACAACATACCCATTTGTGACCCCCTGGGGGTGGGGTGGGCAGGGCATTCTGGGAAAGAGCTGGATCCATGAGGTGCAGGAGCTGGGGCATGGGCGCAGGAGATGTTTCAGTATGCACCCACTGCCATGTAGTAATAGACATGTGGCAGGCGAAAAAACAGGGCACAAGAAACAGTTGGGGGGGGGGGGGGGCATCGCCACGGACCTCTGGCTCGAGGCGTAGTAGAAGGACATCAATCGAGCACATTTACAGCTTTCCGAGAGTCAGGGAGAGAGAGGGAGTGACAAATTCAAGACTCCAATCATGTTCGCTATCATACATACAGGAAATGCGTGCGTGTGCATGTTTGCCAAAGGGTCAGGTGCCAAAGGGCAGCAGGCCACCGGCGCCCGGCCCTGGAAGCAGCCACCGAGGCACCCGGAGGGGCACTGGCAGCCCAGTGCCCCAGGAAGGGAGGAGCCCGTCGTTCTGCACAGTACTTTGCAGCGGACTTCTGTGCAGCGCCAGTCATGGCCACCCCTGGTGCACGAGGAAGATACACCCCAGGGGGCTGGCGCACCCAGCGTGGCCCCGCGAAGCGCACAACACGCCGTGGGTTCGTAGCGACGGAGGTCATGCAATCCTCTACCATGGGTCATGGGAGGGTCTTGCTGGTGATGGGCCGGACCCGAGGACCTGGAACTTCTGGAAGCCAGTCTGCCGGACCCAGTATGGCCTGTGATCCTGTGAGAGAGCTGACCCCGCTGACCCACGATAGAGTGCCTCCTTGATACAATGTTAACGCCCCTCTCGGACACACACATGGCTCGCCCGGGCCTTGTTGTAGCGCCCATCGGTGCTCACTGTATTGCTACAGGCGCAGCAGGCGCCGCTGAACCTCCAGGAGGCAGGTCAACAGTGGCCTGCTGTTGATTCACGCCACAGCCCCTGCCCCTGATGTGACAAGTGAGGGACATTTGCTGGTCTGCAGCGCTGGTAGCACCGACCCCTCCTTGGTTGCCTGGCCCATGATCGAAACGGCGAGCCTGAGAACCCGCCCCTTTTCCTGGAAGGACATGCTGGTTCCCGTGTACTGGGCACCTGTAGGGCCTGTGGCAGAGAGGCATGTCTGAGAAAGGTGACATGAACACATTAGTGAGCTCACAAACCGTCAGCGGCAGACAGACATGCCAAACGCCTACCAAACGTCTGCTGGAAAGGGCCTTGAACCCACAAAGGAATGTAAGAAAGTGGGTATACATACAAGCACATTGTCAGATCATATTCGGGGCGGGGATGGGGACCGCCAAGTTGACAATTAAGCAGAATTGTGGGCACCAGAATTGACACTGGACAACCGTCAACCACAACTGCCCCGTTGAACACTCAACAACCCGACAAATCAACAACCCGACAAAAACAGGCGAACAATTTGTCGACATAAAGATGTCAATCTTTACACAACCAGATGTCACAACATGGCACCGGAAGGATGCATACCTGCAGAGAAGGTGATACCAAGCCAACAGCTCATACGTCTTCAAATAGGGCTTCCCACTGTACAGCAGATTCTCAGCCCTCTGGTAGTATTTGGCTGCTTCTCGTGGGGAATGCAATACCAGTACTACCAACGTCATCCAACTGAATGATGTGATGGGGTGGGCGTGCGCCAATGATATGGCCACATTGAAGGAACAAGACGAAGGTGAGGTCGGGAAATTCCAAACTTGGGAGGCAAATGAACACAACTTCAGTCGATAAGTTCATACAAAAATACTCCACCGTGCGGCACATTTATCACAAGACGTTAGATATGGACAACAGTCGGTCAGTGCGAACGCAATAGGCGTTGCTCTGGAGGGGGGGGGGATTATGTGGCAAGCAGCAATAGAAAAAAATGCGGGGAAAATGTGGTACTAAGTGGAAAAATGTGGTAATATGTGCTAAAATATGTGGACTTCTGGCCATCAAATTTTTTCCAAATACATGGCCCTGGATGGCCAGTTTTCTTTCTTGGTGTTGTTTGGATGGATGCCGTTAATTCTTGGGGGGTTCCATGCATGCTATGAATCTCTGTTGTTCCATGGACACAAGCAAACCACAACACTTTCAGTCTATGTGAAGCCCACATCTGCCTTTAGTCCAATCGTCCTTCCAAATCTCCATAAGAGTGTGTCAAAGCTTGCCGGCGTCCATTGTCATCCAGACCATGTCACTGGTCTTTCTCTGTGTACTTGGCAAATGAAAAAAAGCGCTCAACACTGCCGGTCCCCATCACCATGGTGATGAGGAACAACACATAATCCTCGAGGGCAGATGATGGGCAAGAGTCCCACCATTCAACAAGGTGTGTTGGGCCTGTGATGTCGCAAAAGGTGGTCTCGACATAGGCAGGCCACTCATCCTGCACTTCTGGAAGACTTTCTAAACGCAACTCCAGGTAATCACGGAGACTTTGAGACGAATCACATAAATGGCGGGGTTCAAAATCCGCAGTTGTTTGAAAAAGGCCACCTGTTTTGCCTCTTTTGCCATGCGTGCACGCAATCCTTTCAACAAACAATGGAATTTTTGTGTTTCGACCAAAGCCTCCCAAGCACAACGGTAACCATCATTCCTCTCGGACTTTAATCTAAGGGACCATCAAGAAATATGTGGCAAATACGTGCAAGTATGTGGGAATATGTGGACCACATAATTTCCCGCCCCCAGCGTTGCTGTGCCCTTCTGTCACTTCATGCTTGACTTTTATCCTGGACTGCACAGTTGTAGCCGCAAACAAGGGCCATTCTGCCCCACACCCACCCACTGGGTCGTGTTCCTTTCGTCCTGTTTCTTGTTTTTTAAATTGTGCTTGCAACGAAATTGCAAAACCACAATCTGCCCAGGGGCCCTCACCCCCACCCCTCCTGGCAGTTTCTTGGCCGTCTCATCAACACATCGGCCCAATTCTCTGTTGAACTTGCACATCCAAATACCTGCCCCCCGGTGCATATGGGAACTGACCCCGCCGCGTTTTTTTTCGGCCGTAACCCATTGTATATACAAAAATAAAATATCGTACCCACCAGTAATGCCATTTTTATGTGCTCAGGTAACAAATACGTGGGTACATTTTTTGGAGACTCGGGTTTACAAAAAAAACTACAGGGTGCGCAGCGAAAACAGAAAATTACTCGGGTTACGACCTTTTTAGTTTGTGGGGGCGAAATCCAAAAAGAAAATGACACTCTGATTACAATCTTTTCTTGGGCACAGGAAATGTAGAGGGGATGCTCTGTCACAACCTCCTATCTGACTGCCCGCATCCCCACAAAAGGACGTCCAGCGTCCAAAGTCCGAGGGACCTGAGCACTGGAGATCCAGAAACGCCATTTGTAGGGATGGGGCAGAGTCTGCCTCCCATATTTGTGCCGCTAATTATGGCAACCGAGTCACAGACAATCAGCAGAAAAGAGTACAATTTTGGTTGCCATTCTTAGCACACCAAACACAAGATTCCGAAATGCATCAGCTCCCCCGGCGAACTGTATCAGCTCCCCCGGAATGGCAATACTTGTAACCCCTTAGGCTGTTTGATTGCTTACCCCACCTGCCAGAAGCCACCTCTGGGGCAGCGAGGAAAGGCATCGCAGTATGAGTGGCAGGCACTGCAGGCCCTTTGCTCATAAATACTGCGGGCGTGATGGTCTTGGGAAGGTGTGGGGACTGCAAGTGAGATCGGGGGGTCCAATTCCTGACGCTCGCACCTCAAAGCATAGGCCTCTAGCTCGTTGCCCTTGTCCTGCACCGCGCTCAAGGTTGTGAGTGCTGCCAGACGCAGCAGCTTGTGGTCTTGATTGTGGTAAAAATAATCAATCATGATGCCCCTCAGGTTGCAGATTTGCTCCTCTTGCTGACACCTCGTAGCAAGGCACGGTATGAGGCAACGGAAGGATTGTGCAGCCTTCAGCCTAAAGATGCTGATCTTGCTTCCACTGCCACAACTGCAAGGAGAAAAAGCAAAAGTGGCACAAAGCGCTAATTCAACGCCTTCAGGAGACATTATTTGGAGTTTTCACGACCAAAAGCGCTCAAAAACCACAGTGTCCCTCCCACCTAAATCCAATGACACCCTGCAGTCGTGACAGCTGAGGCTCGGCCCTGTGTTACATTTCCCACACCCTCCAAACTTCACCGTGTTGGGAACAACTTTGTGTGAAGCATGCCAGCGCCGGTATGGGAGAGGGACGCCAAGGGGCAGAAGCAGCAAGTGTGGGTAGAGGGACAATTGTCCCATTCGCACTCACCAAGAATACTGTTCCCCAGTGGCTTGAGACAAGCAATGCACACAATTTATTCCTAAAAACTCAAACCGGTGCAGACACCTGGAAATACCAACGAGCACACTTGTTCAGGCTTCACGCCCTGCCGCTCCCGGGACCCTACCACATGCACCCACTCCCTGGAGGGTATGACTGAGCTCTCTCGACATCCTGTTGAGCCCTCGCTGAGTGCCCTCAGCATTTTACCGGCACCTGCGGCTCACGCTGCTCCTGCGCTGCTCTTCTCCCACCCATCTGCGGCACAGCACCGTGGTCTGTTGGGTCGTCCATCAGTGCTAGACCGGGTGCCTCAGCCTGTACTGTGCTCTTTATCTTCCCTTTCCCCACATTTGCTGCTGCCGCCGCGGCTGCTGCTAAGCTGCTGTTAGTGTAGGTGCTGTAGGCAATGGTGCTGATGGTGGTGCTTGCGCCGCTGCCAGTTTTAATGCTGCTGCTGCTGCTGCTGCTGCTGCTGCTGCTGCTGGCGCTGAATCGGCCAGGGTTTTGAGACCAGGGGGTTCCGGATCACCAAGTGTTCCCCACCGGCGGTGCACAAGGGGGGGGTGCACAAGGGGCCGGAGACGACGCTCAGGGCCGCGTTGCAAGTGACAAGGGAGAGTGTTGAGGGCGAGGAAGAGTCTGGTGGTGTGGTCTCGGAGCGAGGAATGCCAGAGGGTCCATGCAATCAGGAGATGGAGGGTGAAATGGGGGGATGGGGGGAGAGCGGGGGCAATGGAAGTGGAGGTGGGCCATAGAGGCAGGGAAGGGAAAAGGTAGGCGGCAAAAAGGGCAGGAGACGCCTCCGCAATAGACCATGGATTGTAGCCGGGTATCCCCTGGCGTACGAGGATCGCTGTGCGGTAGGGGGCACCACTGGCACACAATATGCACGACAGCATGAGAGGCCGTTGAGACTGTACTCACTGCCTCCCAGGGGGGGGGGGGAATGCGGTCGCCGGGATTGGCAAAAAATGCGGAAAAATGCGGAAAAAATGCGGAAAATGCGGCAAAAAATGCGATAGAAAATGCGGTTTTGTTAGAATGGTGTTTGCCCCTCGAAACCCCTATGTTTCGTCTCGTCTTGCACAATCGGGCGCTCAAAGCATGGACGGTTTGATGGAACAACTGAGTGCAGTAGTTCAACTCAAGAATATCACGGACTAAGCTCAAAACCGCTAGGGGCAGAAGCTGCAGCTGCTTGGTCAGGCTAGACCGCTAAATCTCCGCGCCGCGCGCGCGCCGCATCAGGTGCTCCCCCATTGACCCAAACCGCCGGGCTCCCCCGGGGGGGGGGGGGGGATACCCCAACATACATACCTCAAAATGATCCGCATGACACGCTTTTCATTTTGAATATACACAACAACTGGGGAAAAAATTTTTCAAAAAAATTTGCCCATCAACTCAGGCTCCCATCAGCGAAGGTCTGACCCGGAGGTCGGGTCGGGGTCAATATCCTTTTTTGTGTTTTTCGTCCATTTTTGAATTCTCCACAAAATTCTGAGTATTTTGAGCATAGACACATAGGGTCAAACAAAAAAATTTCCCCCTGCCGTCTGCCTAAAAAGAAAAAATCTCCAGCGCCTCTGGCGCCCACAAAACCCATTGTTCCTCACAACTAACTGACTACAAGACAATGCCACTAGAATGTTTCCTCTTGAACATTACACTAAGGGACCTGCCCGGAAAATGCAAAAAAAATGCGGGAAAATGCGGACCGCATCCCCCCCCCCCCCTGTGCCTCCTTCTGCGTCCGGGAGGGTGTCGGTGGCGGTGCTTATTTGCGTGTTTGCTTCTCTTTTGCACGTGCGTTAGGTGTGTGCCGCTGCGGCGATCTCCAAAGCACCTGGCAGCGGTCCCTTGGCAACACGTCTGGAACCCCCGCAAGGGGCACTTTCACACCTACAGCCCAGCGAAGCCAAACACTTTCGGGCACGCGTTGTACCACCGGACAGATCCCCTGCTCTATACAGCGACATGGCCACGAGGTACTCCCATCGCGTCGTTGTTGACTTGGCCACCTGCATTGATATAATATAATGATTGCAAATTGGAGGCTTCAACTTCGCAAAGCACTTGGCCAGTGCCAATAGGGGCCACACAGGCACAAAGCCAAAGACCCAACAGTCCCACTACGCCTCTACCTGTCACGGTGTGAGGGGGCTTGGCACCCCTGAGACCACAGCCAGCCCCCCCCCAGCCCCCCCCACCACATCTCCAAGCACCAGCACTGCTGTACCGCAAAAGCCGTAGTGCAAAAAAAATGCAGGTGCCCCAATCCTTGCACAGCTGTGTGTCTGTGTGTGTGTGTGTGCGCGCGCCCGTGAGCACACTTTTGTATGGGCGTGCGTGTTGGTGAGTGGGGCTGGGGGTGGGGACAGGGGTGGGGGGGTGCGTGAGGACCATTCGCGCATTCGTGTGTGTCCGTGTCCGTGTGCAAGTGTGTGTATGTGTGTTTGAATTGTGTGCGTGCCTGTGTGTGTGTGCGCTTGGCATGTGCGTGTGCGTGTGCATATGGATGTGGATGTGTGTGCATGCGCATGTGTTGATATTATCCCCCCCGAGATCCATTTTCAGCCCAAGCCTATTCCTGTTGCTTGCCTGAGCCACTCTTAGCCAAAGGGATTCTGAATGGTGTTAGCTGTCGCTGAGCCGCGCTCGGATTCGACAGCATTGTCCATTGATGTGCATAATGCTGTGGATGATCATACCATTCGGTAGGCACAGGCCACTTTTCATACCATGCCGCCTTGGATTAATTGTGGCCACCAGGAAAATATATCCGATGGCACTGCTATCATCGGAAAACCCCGCTGGAGAGGGCTTTGGCAGACAAAGAGGTTGCTACTAATGAGGCAATTTTGCTTATCCCGGCCTTCAAGCGTCGGGCACAGCCTGAGTCCCAGGATGACACTGCGGGTATTAACACGCAACGCTTGTTGCTGGACATGTCAGGGCTTAGGGCAGTCAGGACAGCCGGGATGTAACAGGCTTTGACATGGATGGTCCTGAGGGGCCACATGCCGCTGATGCTACTACCCCGATGGGTACTTTTGATGCTTGTGCGAGGACGGGACCTGCAGCTTGCTTGTCTTCGAACGTGCATGTTCCAACCAGCCCTCATCTTAGGGGAAGGGAAATAATGGTACTCTTTTCTCAAAATCTGATCCAAAGGATTGCACGGACACACCATAAACCAAGAGGTTGTGTTCTCTGCTGTCATGGCAGAGCTCACTGCTTCTGGACTGCATCACCTTGCATGAAACCCCGCCAATCTGTGTTTGCGGACCTTGCTGTCCACATTCAGAATGTAGTCATCCCTCCAGTAAAAGCGCTGTTCCTTTGGAAAATCAACTAGCTTCAGCAAGAGCTGTACTTGACAAAATGATACAAGGTCGGTCTAACATGCAAATAGTCTGCATTGCCTTTGCACAAAGCCTCCTAAAAATCCCGTCTGGCACATCACACAGCCCTGCCCATCTGGTGCCCTTGCAAATTGCGGTGTTGTGGGGCGTTCTCCGTGCACTCAGGATGGCGAGAATGCAGGCTCGTTTGGGCTGATTTTTACAGCATCAGAAGCACATTCCGATGCATTCGTTGTAATCGTTGCCGTCCCGGCCTCATTCAACTCTCAAACATGCTCTAGACACGAAGAAAGGGCGTAAAACAGGCTTTGACAGGTTGTTTGAATTGTCAGGGTGATCACAATATCAAAAAAAAAGACGTGTTTGGGAAATTTGGACCTTTTAGCCCTTGGTGCTCAAAACTTGTCATGCTGTTTGGGCCATATCTTCAGCGCGCACTGCAATTTCGTGGCTTTCAAACAGCATGGCCCGTCTTGAAAGCTGCGAAGTCATTGCCTGCACCATTTTTGTTCAGGACACAGAACCATGAAAGCGGTTGGGTTGCACCCAGGACTTGGTGCTACCGGTTGGTAATATTGTAGTAGTACCACCATGGTAGGCGCAAAAGGACATCTCTTGCAGAATCAATCAGCCCCAAAAGGGCTGGATGCTGCAAAAGCTGTCTGTTTGCATCCTGCCATGGCTGTACTATCACAATATCACCACCGCAACCCTCTGGGAGGGGGGGGGGGTCTCAGGGACACTGGGTCTCAGGGACAACCCAAAACCGCTTCCATGACTTTTGCCCTATCTTTGCAATAAAAAAATTTGGTGCAAGCGGTAATTTCGTGGTTTCCCACAACCAGTCCTCAGGTGCTAGATGTTGCTACACATGTCTCTTCGCATCCAACCACGGTTGTACTGTCACAATGTCACCAACCAGACCCCCTGGAGGGGCTACGAGCAGAACTTGGAGACTGTTCAAAACTGCTGAGCCACTTCTGACCTGACACCCCTCTAAAGGGGGGGGGGATTTAAACCACCAAGGATCACAACATATTCCATGCAAACCCTCATTTCTGCAGTTTGGCCCCATATTGAGGGTGCTCAATCCAATGGAAGTCAAGCCAGGCGCATGGGATCTTTCACCCACTGCTGCCACCCCCCCCCCCCCCCCCCCTGTGGCAGTAGAAACACTCATTTTTCCACCAGCCCAAACTCAGGCCCAAACGGGAGTTTTCCAGGCCAACGTTGGGAGAGCCTGGGTGAGAGGTCTCAAATCCAGTGGAAGTGGTCCCTCACCCAATCTTGTCCCATGGCCTATACCAGCCAAACTTTTGAAATTTGCGAAACCGTCATTGTTCCGTCAGAGCTCTGCCAATAAATATTTTTTTTGCAATTTCTGTCACATTTGCGCACCCAAAACTTGGCAAAACCACACAAGAGGGAAAGAGAATTAATTTTTTTGGCAATTGTTCTGGCTTTTGCGCATGTGGACTTCCTGCATGGTTGCTATTCAATCCTCGTACATTCTGGATGGTTGTTGCCACTGCCTTGCGGGGTTGAGATTGCAGTCCATTACTACACATGCACATGGATGACGATCAGGTGGACTCTGGGATTGCAGTCCATCGCATTGTGTCATGCCCACCGGTTTGTTGCAGCGTGGACATGGTGGTGGACACACTGTAGGAACAAAATGGACTGTAATTGCTGTCACTCCTCTATTTAAGTGTACCAACACAACGCCCAAGAATTAATCAATTTTTTGTGATTCCTTAGATTTTTGCATCCTTGTACAATCATTGGGAACCTTGGATGCTTATTTGACCCCCTTTTTGCCCCCAATCCCCACCACTGAGGGCGTCCATCAGCGCCCCGATGCACCGAACGGGTCCCTGTTCAAAGAATGGGCAGCCGGGCTTTCAATTGAAGGGGGGGGGGGTGCGATAGGGCCCCCTGGCTCGACCCCCCCCCCCTCCCCCAAAAAAGGCTCAACTGACGGGACCCCCAAAATCCTACCGAGACTGACCCCAGGGCCTCGGAGGTGACCCAGACCCAAAAAAAGGCAAAAAATGAAAATGGGATTTTGGGAATCAGTGCATCGAGGGGGTTCAGAAAAGTCATCATTTGCCATACATTTGGTGAAAAAAAATTGACCATTTTTAATGCTCAAAAAAATTTTCGGCGCCTTTGGGGCCAGAGTTCATAATAACTGATTCATGGTGCCTGTCAATTGAGCCCTTTTCCCAACCCCCCTCCAAGATTTTGGGGGCTCTATTGACCCCCCTCCCCCCTCACTTGAAACCCGGTATGCCAATCGTTCAGCTCTCTGTCGTTTTAGACCCGTGTGCCCCTCAAGCATTCGAGAGAGGAGTTTGGGACACACCTTAATCTTGTGCTGCAGTCGAAAAGCCTCAGCTTGCTCCACCATTTGCATGCACTGGGCATACCACTTGTTCTGCGCAGGTGTCAGGGCAGCAGGGCTTAGAGCACAGCGGTTGTGGGTCAAGGGCAGCGAGACACACGGTGCAGATGTTGGGGAGACAGAAAGCACAACCGGCGAGCACCCGATTGTCTTCACATTCCATGGCCCCGTTACCAAATATCTGGACGGCATTGGGCCTACAGCGACCCAAACATCCGTTGTGACATGCATCACGTCTTCGTGGGGTGCATAAGCACCCGAAGTGTCCGAAGGGGCAGGGAGGGCAACCCCCCCCCCCCCCCCCCCGTTCCGGCGAGAAAAACCCAATGTTCCGGCGCAACGTTCCGGCGAGCTGTTTTTTCAGCAAATGAGGTTCCCGGTGCCCAGGATCTCAGTCCCAGGGCACAAACACACCTTCCTTTTGGTTGTTCGGTAGTTGAAGTAATGTGGAAACCCAAAGCATCCCTCAATTTGCAAAAAAAAATTTTCATCTCTCGGTCTGTATATGGTTCCTGGTTAGCAGGAAATCAGAACCTGCTACTGGTCCAGTGGATATGCACTGGTCTACAGATCTGCACGCGTAGGACCATTCCCCGCTACCGGGATACCGAAGGTTTTTTGCACTTTTTGTCACTTGGCTGTGCCACCCACCGAAGTTTTTTGCACTTTTTGTGACTTGGCTCTGATCGGCATTCAAAGCTGTCCTTTTTTTTTCCATGCAGAAACAAGTCTGAAAGAAAAGTGGCAACAGGCCGACAAATGCACACAAGTGGAGAATATCATCAAACTGCACTTCACATCTCAGACAAGTGCCCATTCAGGGTACCAACAGGGGTCTGGTCAAAGAACTTGTTCGGTTTGACAGAACGGACACAGAAATCACAGACATTTCCCTCATCAACGTCAACATCATCTTCCCATTTCTGTTGCAATAACAGCTGCTCCTTCAGTTGCAGATCATGGAAATCAGTCATGGATGCCCCCTCGGAGCCACAAAAACAACATTTCAACATCTCTGCCAGTGGATGGACGAACAAAAGTGTTACTGGTAAAGTGGACGACAACGGTTGACAGTAGCAGCAAGCGTTTTCACTGAAAAACATTGAGCCTCACAGAATCACAACGTTCCGGCAATTCCGGTGACCGGAACGGGGGGGGGGGGGGTGGGAGGGGGGCGCGTTTGATCTACACAACAGAACAGCGTGAACCCCCATTCGAAGCCAGGCATCCCGGCAGTCATGAACCGCGCTGGACTGTTCTACATCGGTCGTTGCTGTTAAAGTTCCAGTCAGGTCCCACTCCAAGAATCGTGGGGGCGAGGCAGGAGTTTCGACGTAGGCAGCCTCAGACCTCCAAAGACCGAAGGACATGGCACAACGCAAAAAAACATCAAAACATCGTGTGTTCTGGGGCGTTCCAGTCCCCTGTCTGCACGCGGCCCCTCGTGGTTTTAGGGCTCTTCCCCTCACTTGTCCAGTTCCCCCTCGGCCCACTCCATCTTGCCCCGGGTCCTCTCTCTCTGTCCCTCTGCAGCCAGAGGCGTCAACGACATTTAGTTAATGCAATGGAGGGTCGGCCCACCGGACGCTTCAGCGGCCCCAACAGCGTCCACCCATGTGTCTGCTGTCGTCGACGGTTCTAAGACGTGTTTCCAGTGGTGCTCCGCACGCCTGGGCGTTCGGGTTGGCGCAGTTGTTCGCCTCCTGTGCCGACAGGGAAGTCCGACCGTTGGTTAGTCAGGTAAAAGGGCATGGGGCTCGGGATGACTTGAAAACAAAACGCCCAAACTCTTTCCCGGCAGCAAGTGGGCTTCAGACCTCCCATGCCGCTTCAGCTGCTTCAGAGTAGTAGTCCAGGGCAGACACACTGCCCACCGCCTGATAGTGGTGGGCCAGTAAACTCGGGTCCTTGTTCTCCTGCTTCTCAAGAACGCTCAGGATTCGCTCGTGCAAACCAGAGCGCTCCGAGTGCAGGATGCTGCTGTACACAACACTGCCGAACACTTTGACCTTGAAGCCGTACTCCGCCTCCCTGAGACAAATCAGGCGGCAAGATTAGGAGGGCGCCACATCAGGGCACAGGAGCAGCCACGGGTAAATGAGTAATTCCTACACCAGCTGTGTGATACAGTTTCACACTCCCTCGTAGTGCCTCTCCATCATGTGAGAAAAAAATGCCAAATCCCATTGTCCACAGAATGCTTGAAAGTCCTTCGCCAAAAGTAGCAGCAGGGAGTTGCAGCATCAGGGCAAGGGTGCACTGGCTGTACGACCTCAGGCCATCCCTTCAGAGTGAATGAGGGATGGAGGAAGGGCAGTCAGCAAGGAACATACAGTGGGGAGCCTATTCCTTCCGATCCCATCCCTCTGTCCCTCTTCTTGGCAGTCTATTTGCTCCTGGGCCGGCACCAATTCACATTTCTGGGGGGGAGGGGGGGGAGAATCCAATGCCATGGCAAACCCCCCCTCCCCCTTGAAGGAGCATGGCATGGGAAGGGTCCCGCCCCAAATCGCAAAAGGCACAACGGCCAACTGTGCCGACCTCTCACCTTCATATGACCCCCAAAAATAGAAGTGGGCCAGATGCCTTCTGGGGGTTGGGTTGGGATGGGACAGGGCCTCATACAAGAGCAGGCCCCTGGGGTCTGGACGTCCTTCCCTGCCCAACCACGAGGCTGAACAACCCGACTGTCCGGTTCCAAGGCCAACCGGACTATCGGCAGCCGCCAGACCTCACCAGAGCGCTGGTGAGCGGGAGACAACGTTGTCCCGTGTGTGGGCATTCGCGCAGGAAGGGTGGACCACCCGTGCAGGGAACCGTCGGGCCCTGCTCCCTGGGGAGGCGGTGTCGTGGCATGATGGGTCACACAATCAAGCCATGCCTGACCCACAAAACCGGTGGACCGCTCGCCCACGTTTATGTGGTGTCCACTTGACCTGCTGCACGTTCCTGGGACCAAGCCTCGCCGCCACCAAGGCCAAGCCCGTGGTTTGTTTGCATGCACGTGTGTGGGCGGTGGAGGGGAGGGAGGGACCTTGTGAGGGGGGGGGGGGTAAGTGTGGCCTAGTGCTCCAGACCCGGTGGGGAGGCCTGGGAGCCTAATGCTGAGCCCACCGGGGCGTGTTGGGCCAGGGCATCGCAGCCTCCAGGTCACAGGGACATGCTGCCTGGCCGCCCCATTACTGCGGTCTCACGGGGGCAGCTGTGCGCAGGGCACGACTGGGGGGGACTTGACTGCCATATGGCACAGGTGGTGTTGCCTTGCAGGCTGGGTCTCGCACTCTCACGGGGAGGGCCTGATGCCCCTGCACGTTCTCTTCGGTGAATTATGTTTGATGCTCCGTGTCTGCATGTGTTGGTAGGCATAACACTGGGGGAGGCGGGATGGGGGACGGGGGCACCTCCCTCTGCTCGGAGCCTGCAAAATCTTGGGGAATGCATCACTAGCCCTGTCACTTTACTACCCCTCAATTACCCAGCTTCAATAATTGGCAGTCCATACAAAAGACACCCCGTTGACCATGACCCAGTCTTAAATCGCCTCCTAAGTGTCTGGGGCCCAAAAAGCCTTTGGTGAGCGGCGTTGTGAGGCTCACCAAAGGCTCACAGAGAGGCGCTCACACCACCTCTTCGTCATCTCAAACCCGCGCATCTCGCAAACTATGTGTGTGTCATGCCACTCCGCTGCACAACTCTTCGCACAACAAACCATTGCTGGGCTGGAAAACAGGCGACAGGACTCATACACAAACCTCGCCATCTTCAGCAACGAGTGGCTGCTCATGCTCCCGGAAAAGGTTCGTGCATCGTGGCAGGACAGAACCCCTGCGCTGACTAGTTCCCGTAGGCCATCTATAACGTCCGCAGTACGCTCGTCGAGAATTTGACTCAGCACCGCTGCCGTGAACACAGAACCTGTTGACGGGTTTGGTCAAGATCACAGAGGTCTAGTCCCGGTCGGCATTCGGGAGTATGCGCCTGCACTGGACTCGGGTGTGCCAAAGGGGGAAGGTGCGAGAGTGGGGGGCAGTGAGTGTTTGATTTATTGCAGCAGAGTATGCAGTAGAGAGTCACAATAGATGCCCGGCCAACCCAAGGCAATGGCTTTGCTCAGCCATTGTTGCAGCACGGGGCCAGGTTCGTGGACTGGGCATATGACAAACCCTTTGGGACTGCTCAATACAGAGAGGAGGGGATACCAAAATTGGGGGGCAGGGCTGTTGGAAACACTGTCCTGCGGCACAGGCTGTTTTGCTGGGGCGGCAATATAGAGCACTCAGATTCTGAGCTTGAGTTTAACCTGCAAGAGGTAGACCATGGCCTTGAAGGTCTCTCTGACGATTTTTCAGCACTTATGGCTGAAGCTGCTGATGATTGCCATGAGGGGGAGAAGATGTTGCTGAAATTGGTAGTGACAGTGAAGGCCTGACAAACCACAGGACGAACCAGAAGGAAGGGAGAGAAACCAAAACAAGGAGCACAAACATTGATTGGGTTCTGGTCTTTGGTGTGGCTTGGGGCACACTAATGTCAGCAAATTGCTTAATATTCATCTTTGTCTTTCTGTGCTTTCGGTTGTACCTTGCGCACGCGTGTGGCTGTGTTTGTGACCCACACTCAAAGCCACACTGCAGCAAAGCGTCGAAAGCCAGCTTTTGCTTCGTGCATGCCACGTTACAGGGGGATGACTGGGTGCATGTGAGATTTGTCAGTGGGTGGGTAGGTGGATTGATTTCCAGCTGCATGCCCGAAACCTTCCGACTGCAATGTGGCTGCAGGCTTTCATGAATCAGACCCAATTGGACTACGCCCCACGGCCGACCCGATCCAATATTTTGCAGACCCACTGTTGCTTTATCTCGCCACCGCCTCCTGTGCCACTGCAATGACTCCACCTTGTGCACAGTTGTTTCTGGCACTCCATTACTGACCCCCCAAAAAATTAGGGCCCTGGCATGTGTACAGCACAGCACAATATGGTAACGGGAAACGGAAACACCAACTGCACAGTGCATCGGGCCAGGTTTCACTTGGATTCACCCGGTCGTCTCTTTCCAGCGAAGCACCTGCGTTGTGGCGTCAGCTTGACACTACCATTCAACTAATTGCCCACCGATGCACCCAGGATTCAATCATCATGCAGCTTGGTCCAATGAGGCCATACACAACAACAATCCGGGTCTGCAGGTGATCAACACGCAGTGTGCGTCTGCATCCTGCCCCCCATGTGCGCGCCTACCCACACACATGCGCGCACACGCGTTGGGAACCGCAAAAACAAGAGTGAATGCACAAGAAAAGCGGTTGGAGGAAACTCCTGAGGAGCTGCAGGGCAGCCCTAGACGTCTTTCGGTCTGTTGAATTTAGACGGATGCAACAGAGGGCTGGCGTGCAAACGTGCCACTCCCTGCCGCCCTGCCCAGACCCAAATAATTCCGGGAGGAGCCCATGCCTACTTGCCCTACCATTGCCCTACCATTATTCACACACACACACACACACACACCTACAACACTGATCATCTTCACATAGAATCTGTGTTTCGTGCTCAAATTGTCGATTCGAGCCAAAATGATGCCTTCCACGTTTTCAGGGATTGCTACATTCTGCGCATCAAAATCTTCACTCAGACGTGCTTCGTGCTCACCAACAACAATATTCCCGTCTTCACGCAAATTTGACACCAGCTGCAATGTGGGTGCGGGGATCGCAGTTGGGGGTATTGAAGGAGATAAACCCCACCTCGTTTACACTGGACCAGCCTTTTGCATTGCTGTTTTTTGTAGGATGTTTCGTTGTAGTGGGGGATTTGTTATATTTGGGTGCTACAGTAAAGTGCGTGCATTACACTGCCCCCATTTATGTTCTCTTCCGAACAGAATATGGCTCACAAAATCAATGCGGTTTTGCATGATGTTGTTGATGAAAACAATGTTTCCAGCAGTGATGAGGACGATTGCAGCTCTGTTGAGTTGTTGAAGTGAGTGCTCATGGAGAAGTTAACCCTGTCGATGCAGATGGTGGGGCAAATGTTGATGAGCTGCATGCATCGCAGTTGTCCGATGAGCAATTGCTGCAACGATTTGCTGAAGCATCCAAGGCCACAAATGCCTCACATGCCCAACCTCCAACAAAGAAACCGAGAAAAGATCTGGGCCAACATTGGCACAACCCCCTAGCAAAACCCCAAAAGGGGAGGCGGCCCTGGTTCTTTGGTCACAGACTTTATTCTTTGCTGAAGCTGAAGGAGGCAAATGGGAATCAACACCATGTTCAAACGAAAATTTTACCTCATTGGCAGCTCAGCAGCTCTTTTCTATCGGAATGGAAAAAGGTTGAGAATGCCATCTGTGAGGAGTGTCGCCGCATGGCATCAGCCAGCACATCTACCCTATTTTGAAAACGGTTAATTGGAGCTGGACGCGAAGCAATTTATCAACAGCTAGAAATTGCAGTTGTTGCTTGGTTGGATACTCAACTGGAAAATGGAGTGTAAACACATCCAATTGTGTTTTGGGACTAGGTGTGCCCATACCCTGTGAGATCGAAAAATGTTTCCCTGGGTCATATTGTCTTTTCAACGCACCATGTTTTCAGGTGCAAACTGTGGCCGAGGAGTCTGGAATGGACACCAAAAAACTGCCGAAGAAAAATTGGCGGGTCCGCTTCAAGATGTGCTAGGGAATCCATTTCCGAAAGCGCAAGCGGGTGTCCTCATTGATCCCTGCTGATCGAGCAACTGCAGTCAACTCAGATCTGACATACTTCCGTGCAGCTGGACACTTTTGAGAAGTGGAGGCAGTGCTAAATGCCGATCGGGGCCCACTTTCTCTGGATGGGGAAATCACACGGTTCATTGTTCTCAAGGGTGATATGGTGAGTAAGTTTCAAACATACTAGCAGAAGACGCAGAGCACTGCTTCACATATATGCCACTTGTAGGCGTGACTTTGGATGGCCAAGTTATCAAAAAGAAGCCTGTCATTGTTTTCAAGGGCCAAGGGAATGTTCTCCAACGAGAGAAGAGTCTACATGATGACCGAGTGCTCTGTCCTTTCCAAGACAAGGGAGTCGCAGATGGGCCTTTAATGGTGACGATTTTAGGGAATGGGTTTGCAGGCAATATGTCACCCATGTTAATGGTTTTAGTTTGTGCAAGGCACAGCATTGGACCAATACAGTAAAACAAGAAACGGACAGCACGAAACTTGTACCTGCACATGTTTCAGCACGTCGGTGGTGGTTGGTATTGCTTTTTTAAAAACAAACCACGGGAAAATGTATGCCCAAACCATTCATGGAAAAACAAGAAAACTCAGTGCTGGTGCAAAAATGTATTGTTGTTTCATTGCTTGTAGCAAAAGCACATGAGCTCACTATGCATGCTGTGGAGCGCACTATATTTCAAAAATTCGTGCAGTTTGGCGATATTCACACTCAACAAAGGAGCTTGATGAAGCTGTTTACCATGCCCAGTGAGTATAACTCTGCCAAAAAGGATGATGTGATCCGGACGCTTCCGGCAACAGTGTTGGCTGCTGCAAAGCCACCTCCTACTGCTGAGCCTATTGTACAACCCAAAAAGAAGCAGCTTTCCATTTCTTCATTCTTCCGTCCAAACAACAATCCACAGTGAAGCGAAACAGTGTTTTGCGGAATTTCTGAGCAATGGTTCGGTGCATTCGTGTGCACGCTGTCTCAGGTCCGGGGGTCCAGTGTATTGGGGGGTTTCGTTGTAATGGCGGGTTCATTCAAAACTGGGGGCTGGTTAGGCTTCACAGCTTGCATCGTTGATCTGTATCAGCCTACCACCATTGGTGGTATTCCATGATGCTGCGTGATAAATATGAAAGAAGAGAACATGTTGTCGTGACGCCAAAAATTGTCAGCCTGGCGTTGTGACGCTTGGCACTGCATTTTCCTGTGCTCTGCAGTGGCGTCCTGTGGTGGCTAATTTATTGTTAACATCAAATGCTGTCGCCCCGAACACTATTTGCAACACCAATGGTTATGACAATGCGAAGGATGCTCGTCATTTGAAATTGATGATGATATTGATGGCATTGGCATGTTGATATCCATGTTCCAAGCTATAATGATGCCTGTTCATGCATCAATCATGCAGGTAGCTTCAGTGATCCAACTTTTGTTGTCATATTTACACATTTATTGTCTGGTATAACGAAATGCATTTACCATTCATGTTTGCGTGCAGCGTGCAGATGAATAAATAAACAAATAACTAACAGCGTGCTAATCAGCGTCACATGAACATGAATGTGGGCCTGAGGGTGTTCACTTAATTGGAAAGTACGACTGCCAAGAACATTACCACAACAACCTGATACAGACTGGGTGGGAGAAACTTCGCCTGGGGGCCTATTTCGATTGGGAAAATATGCCCCCCTGCCCCCTCTGAAAATCAAGCTACCAAAAGTCCCTGTCCCATTATGTGGAATCATCCGTCTTTCAGCACTTTGATTTCAGTGTGTGTGGTGCGAAGGGAACGTCCCTACCCCATGAATCGGCAAATATGAACGCCAAAAGATGTTTAGCGAGGCACCGCAATGCAAAAAGAGGGGTTTTGAACCCAATGTTGAACCCGATGATTCAGAATGATGAAGAGACGGCATGATAGCCTTTTAAACCCTGTCCTCTCAGTAGCACCAGCATTTGTACATCAATGAAAAGTGGATCCTGTAACGCCGGTGTGGCATGGCAACTGAACAGGTGCGAACGCACCCACAGAATACCAAACACTGATACTTCGCTCAAAAATGGTTCTGGTGGTCCATTGGGCTGTGCAACATGGAACACCTGGGGGTGGAGGTTCCCATCAGTAAGGTGGGAAATTGTAACGTGGGGCCACAGGGTTTCGGGTGGCCTGAGGCGGGGGGCACAGGTTGTAAAGCGCCACTGCCTCGTCTCCTTCTTGTGGCAAGCCTACTATCATTTGCATAACGTCAGATCTGGGGCAACGGGTAATTTCTGACCACAGAGGCAAAAGGGTGGTCAAAGGGGTGATCCACCTCCCCGGACCCCCCCCCTTTGCTTTGCACACAGTGTTACGGTCCGCACACAGCGGCGACTGTTGCTTTCCATCCGCCCCTTACACTTTCCATTGGTTTTTCTCACAGCCTCTTGAGGTTACCTAAGGCTTTTTTTTTTGCTATCCTGGCTCTCGGCGTTCATGTATTGTGTTGCTGTTGTTGTGATGTGGATGCAACATCCTGCAATCTCTTCATCAAAATTTGAACTTTTTCCATCTGGAAGTACCATGCACGACAATTGTACCAACACATAAAATGGGGGGGGTCCCATTTTTGTGGAGGAGAGGATGTTGGAGGTGCAGGTTGGTGGAAGTGGACATGGTGAGCCATTGAAGGGAGTCTTGTTGGGAATCCCCTCCCCCCTAATATCCCTGGTATGTTTGCTATACGACACTTTGGCCCACATTTGGTGTACACGGGGGCTTCTGGTGGTCGCACTTATTTCTTGGCGGCACCCCACATTCCCTAGTTGGGCAACATTCTCGCTTACAGACTACTATGAGATCACCAGAGGAACAAACACCGATTTCGCACCACTTCTACCATTTCTTCCGTCGTAAGGTACAACACGATCGGGTCACTGTCCAATACTCCTTCCTGCCCCCCCTCCTGGGACATCTCCAAAATACCAAAGGCCACACAGGTCTCGGCGGATGCCTACGCAACCATCATACGCATGCATTGAACTGCAGATACGAAACGCTGCACAGCCTTCGGGTGGCGGGCTTCAACAGTAGGCATGATTCCACACACCAGTTCTACAAAGCCCGGGTTGCCATCCGAATTTCTGAAAACCAAAGCGGCGAGGGACGGTTCGACGGTGGCGACATTGAGATGCATGCAGAGCAGCTCAACGGTCTCCGAATTGGACAACCCATCCAAATGGACCTGCATAGATTGCGTCAAGGGAGACAGATTTGTATTGTGTGCTTGTGGCCGCTGGCGAACTTGCATTGGCGACTCAAAGAAATTAGTGTGTGGATTCAGGCCAACTTTGCAAGAGCAGCGGAACCGGGTCCTTATTCGTCCCCTTTTGCACTACAGGGGGGGGGGGAAACTTTTGCACGGGGATTATTTCGCTGTGGAAAACTTCGGGCGGAAAAACTTCGCCACGCTGCAAGTCCCAAAACTCAAACTGCAAGACGCCACAACAGAAATTGACCACATTATTTGATGGCTTCAAGGTGGTACTCTCTGCTACGCTGGCAAATGCAAACACAGGTGCCTTCACTTTCACATTTGGGCCTTCCAATCCTGCTGACTTTTGTAACCAGTCAAGAAAGGAGGGTGTTGAAAGCACATGGAAGGAAAAAAACAGCACTGAGACCTAATCACCATGCTGTGGCTGGGAAATGGTGCCAAAAAAAACAATACATCAACCTGTGCAACAATTGGGCCACCACCAATTTGCAGTACCACATTGTGTGCATCATTGCAAGAAACAGATGGCGCATACTGCACTGTCATCGTCTTTTAATTTCGGGCGGGGGAATTTTCGCCACCTTCCTGAAAGACGAAATGTTCCCGTGAAATTATCCCTACTAGGCTGGATAGCACAGTTGAGAAACTCATCCCCTGGAGTTCCTGCATCCTGCTTGAACTCTTGGATGCTTCGTGCCCCTCCCGGAATCTTCTGGTGTGTCCCTCCTCCTTCCTCTCATAACACAAACAGGGTCTGTCCCAACCACATGAGGTGCGGTCTCCGCAGCTTTTTGGAACCATTTTGGAACCAGCGTTTGCGTTACTTTACCAGGGGTTTATCTTACCTTGCACCCCTGAAACACAGACAAGGTACCCCTAGTTGGGTCTGCGACCATCACCAATCCTTGCAGCTGCTTCTGTCCCTTGGAACATGACTACCACCACTGCCATGTCATGAGAGCAAGATGATGCACCAAATGCGAGCTATTGGGACAGACTACAATCAAGTGCAGGACAACTGCCCTCCTCTACTCAAGCTCCAGTGCAGTTTCAATTGACTACAAAGCCATCCAGATAAATCAATAGTATCTTGTGGCATTCACATACACTTTTTTGCCCCTCCCCTTCCTGAATGTGGCAGAGACCTCCTGTCGGCTTGCACAAACTGTCAAGACCCTAGGCACCTGCTTCATTCGTGTGGCATTTGCAAGCTGCTTGTTGTTCAAGAAATCATCCCCAACTGATCTATTGTCGAATAACTGCGAAGACTCCTGCAGCAAGGAATGGTGACAATGCAGCAGGGAATGGCAGCACTGCTGGGGGGTTTGGTAAGACTGAGTAAGAAATGAAGTAAAACTGAGTAAAATGTGGTAGGAATGAGTAAAAATGAAGTAAAACAAAGCAAAAACAAGTCAAAACTTTTTGAAAACAATTTTCTCCGTGTTATTAGATCCTACTCAATCGAACTTTATTTCTTTGGTAGTAGGTGGTATTTTTGTTTAGGCATAATACTCCGAAGTTTCCAGCACCTCTTGATAGTGGCACCCCAGCAAGGCCAAACCATCCTGTAGATATGTGCTCTTACATCATATTGGGGTGGGCACACATGTGCTTTCTTTGAAATCACAAAACACACGCTTGCAGATGCGCCTTCGTATCTTCGGGGTGGGGTAGTGCAGTCTTCGGGTTGGCTTTACACATGTTCCAAACAACACCTGTGAACATGCTATCCCACTGCTCAATCATCTTCTTGCCACCCCAATCTCCAAGAGACATTCTTTGGATAACACTTTGGAACAGAAGATTCTTTACCACGAATCAACACTTTTGGCCAGACTTCATGTGCCGAAGAGGGCTTGGCAACTGTTGCAGATGCTTCACCCTCACGGGGGCCGCCGCCAGCCAATGTGTGACCCCGAGGGGTGTTCGACAGTTTGGGGGGCTGTGGGGGGGGGGGGGGGGGCACCCCCCCCCCTTCGTTGACCCAAACCCAGCAGAGCAGGGGACAGAATCAGAAGTGGCCCACAAGTGGGCAAGGTGGCTACATAACCCGTGCCGTCTCGGGGATCCCCACCGTTTCAGAGCGGGGGGCAGAATCAGAGGTGGCCCCCAAGTGGGCAAGGTGGCTACATAACTCTTGCAGCCTGGGGGGTCCCCACCGCTTCAAAAAAAAAAAATCACGTCCCATAACGACCGCCCTGGCTAACGCTGGGCTGCAGCAGACGGAGGCCGGGTCAGGGTCAAAATTCTTTTTTGTGCTTTTCAGCCATTTTTGAATTCTCCACGAAATTCTGAGTATTTTGAGTACAGACACATAGGGTCGAGCAAAAAAATTTCCCTGTGCCCTATGCCTAAAACGAAATATCCGGCGCCGACAAAGCACATTGTTCCGTACGACAATTTTGGGGTCCGTAGAGCCCCCCCCCCCCCCCCCTTTGGGGTCGGGTCCCAACGAGGAGCGGCCCCCGTGTTCACCCTTCACCAATGCCAATACAGCCAATGCAAATGCTACATATATTTGCACTACAGATTGGCGTATTCTTGCGTATACCTCTGATGGACACAAACTGAAAACACGGAGGGCATAAGAAGGCATTCAACCAAAGCAACCGAGGAAATGGGACAAGTGTTTGGGTGCTTTTGGTTGTCCAGCTTTGGGAATAGCACCCCTTTGGGCCACCTTTATACAGCAAGAGGATGGGCTAAGGTGCCATCCACCATGCCTTTTGATATTGCATTGTGTGTTGTCTTGAAGCGGTGTCAATGGCAACATACACCTACCACGAGATAGATCGTGGTTGTTGCATGAAATGGTACTGGCTACTTCACACTACACGGTTCCAAGTGTGCCTCCACGATCTAGATCACACCACTGCATTGGGCCGTGGCTCGGTTGTTCCCGACACCCCATTGTACAACCTCCTTGAGTCTTGCAACTTTTGGTGATGGCACGCCCACATACTAAGCCCTACTTAAAAATCAACTCCACAACAACCAATTCCTCACCTATGCTTGTCACATTGGGATAGAAACTTGTGGCACACAAATTCGCGTACTGGGGCAAATAACAACAAGCGGAGCACCCAACATGAAATGTGCAAATTAGATACCTGTGCCACAATCAACGGTGGTGCAAAGGCCTTATCAATGGATGTTGCTTGCAATGTGCAATGTGCCCATGATTCAACCAACTCATGTCTAGGATCCCTATTTTCAGATGACACATTCCACAATGAATCATGCAGCCGCCATGCCACACCCATGATGTCCCAATCAGCACCGACGGCAGTCCTGGCTTGCTACCAGTGATTTTGCACAACCTCAGTGCAGTCCATCATATAACGGTGTGATGGGAGGTCCCCTCAAATAGCATGCCTCCTGCTCATATTGTGAAGACAGTGAGCCTAGAATCGTCGCATGCAGTGGCTCCTCCCAATTGTCGGGAAGCATTGCCTTAGCGTGCTGCATGGTGTCCGTAATAGTGCCACGGCCATCAATGAGTGCATTGCACACAACGGCAAGTATTTTTTCCGTACAAGCACACCTAGTGTGATCCATTCTCTCCGGGGATAGTGGACTCCTATTAGCGCAAGGTGTCGACGATTTCTGATGGAACACTAGAATGGTTGCCCAATGGTTGTGAGGGCACTGGTTCCAAGGACGGAGTGGAAGTAAGGAGGGGGAGGGTTTTGGTGGGGCAATCAATGTCTCCACACGGGTACGGGGACACTACTTTCACGCACATTAGTAAGATGGTCTCTACCGACAAATCCTCTTACCAATTTCGTAGCACCCATTGTACCTCATCCCTTTCTTTGAAGTTTGCACTCACCGCATGTAAATGTTGGATAGTACAAGCGATTTGAGTGCCACCTAGTACTCCCATAGTCCCACTCATGTTTGACGCCTCGTCAAGAACAAGGGGCTCATCGTCACAACTACCGTCACTTGAGGAGTTCAACTCCTCATCAATGTATTTCTTTTTGTTTGGGCACCTTTTTTGGAGGGGCCTCCTTCCAACTTCAAATCTTGCACATGCGGCGGCTCATGAGACCCTGGAGACAATTGTATGCCTCACATAGCCGTACTTGAAGGGCCGTACACTAACAGATTTCCATGAGAACGGTAAATGCACCTCAAAAGGCTAGGTTCCTTAATAAGGAGCCCTAGCAAGATGCCGTTACACACTCCCAGGGTGAAGGGCGTGGCACAAATGTAAAACTCAGCTATGATGCGGTGAATACAAAGCAAGCACAATAATTGAGTCCACGTAACGTAGGACCCTTCATTAACGGCGGCAGATCGCCTTCCACCGGCAACCCTAATTAAGCTAATTGTGGTGGAGTCACCGACAGGCTTCCCGCTTGGACCTCAACACCACAACGAAACACATTGTTGAAAAAATAGAGCATCGCCATTGTCCACAAACACTCTATTGTGGAACATGACTTGGCCTTCCTGCTACAACCATGGTGTAGGCTACATGCCACCACATTGTTCATGGATTTTAGGCCCAATGTGTCCCAAGGTAGGGCAATGCATCCTTCAAAAAGATTGTGCACCAAATGCACCTTGTGCTGGGTGACAAGCTTGGGTGACACTACTCTTGCCTTTGCCAGTGCAGCATACAAGACCCTAGAGAAGACTCAAACCAACCAGAGGAGATTGACCTACAAACCATCTAGGTCAAATGTAATGCAATCCTGAATGTAATGCTCACGAGCATGGTCCAAATAGTGGGGCGTTGCGGAGCAATGCTCCTCCAATACATCCCGACTAGCCTTAAAAATTGGTTCCGACCAACTAAGATGAGGCCATGCACATTTGCATGCACCCGCGCGGTTGTGCTGGTTGCACCCGGTTGCACCGGGGCAACCGCAGCACATAAATGCCACAAGGATCAATGGGGAAACCCCAGCATATGCAACTGCGACCTCATATCACAACCCAATCGATGCCAGGCCTCGCTCGTATAAACAACAAGTGCAATGTGTACACCCAACCATGACTCTAGCGCATGTGGCCAATATGGATTGAATATTACATGGCGCACACACCAACGTAGGCACTGTTCTCACGAAGTGTCCTTGAGATGCTCCCAAAATTTATTGCATTTGGCAACGTACGTTGAAGAGCGACGAGTGATGTGGAGGTTGAAAACGCTAGGGAAAGGTCATACACTATAGGGCAATTGGTTTTTGCCCACCGTGGTGCAACTAGGTCCAAAACAGCGCTTCGGGGGCCAATAAACACACCACTAGGAGGGCCTAATTGGTGCTACATGGCTCCCCATGGGTTTATGTGTATTCCCGTTGTCACCAAATGATCACCCAACAGCCCAAGGGTATCCGGGGGTTGTTAGCAGTCACCTGCTAAGAAATTCGTTAGCTAAACCATGCCAACCTAAAAATAGTCCTCACCGGTGGGGCCCCATGGGGGGGGGGGGGGGGGTGGATCTTGGAGATCTGCACACACCACCTAGGGCCCTCGTTGCGGATTACAGGGTCCATATAGGGGGAATGGTTGCCCGGCACGCGCCCCGCGCGCTACTTTTCTATTAGCTATCCCGACTTCAGGCCCAGATTTATCCTCTCATGGAGAAGCCCCCCAAGTAGACCACGTTGGACTGCACGGCTTCCCCACAAAGCACGTTGTAGAATAAGGCAATAGCTATGAATTCAACAACTCCAGATGTCATTTGTATTGTACTTAACAAACAACATTGGTCCCACAAGTGTGGGTGTCAATACATTTAGCACAATAGTGCTCTTCACACTCACCACAAACTGTGACGGTGGAACGCTTCTGACAACACAACACACACACTTCTGCCTCATCCTCTGCCTCATCTTGTGTGGTGGCCAAGTTGTTTTTGTTAGTCCAAACATGAAGCGGGACATGCTCCCATGGTCAATAGGGGGGGTGACGCACCTGCCTGCAAATGCAAAATTGCATAAAATGCAACAAAGTACGGACTGACTTGTGCAACTCATTGGAGCCACCACGCCAGATGTTCCGAACCAAGCCCCAATGCCACTAGTGAGCAAATAGCTGCTCAATGTGTGCCCTATACCACTCGTGCACGTCATTGTAAGATTGTTGGCGGGTTGTCAAAGTGCTATTCTTTCTTCCAATGAACGGCACAAAGACATGAATCCGGCCTTTATACCATCATCATGGCCCCCAACTTCGAAATCAAAGAAATCACCTCGGGTACGAGAAGGTTGATACCCATCCCAGATTAAAACATCAGCTGATGTCCCGGGGGCCGAGGGGCTAATCCATGTAATGTTGCCCAAGATATCAACGGCAACAATCACCTTATAAGCATGCGACGCATACCTAGGATTCCACAAGTCAGCACTCCATATCCCGCCAATGGAATTGATGGGCATGGAGTCTGTGAAATGCGTCATAAAGAATGGGAAATGGGGACAATGGTTGAGAGGATCCAACTTGTGGGCCCACCGAATCTCTTGAACAACATGATTAACGTATTCGCGAGGGCAACACTCTGCCACCAAGCAACCTCCGAACACCCTTCGGTGCGAGATATGATAGCACCGCTCTCTACGGGTGGGGTATGTTTCATCCAAAAAAAAAAACGAAACAACAGGAATGGTGGGGGTGAGTCCCAACTGCTGAACTGGGGATACCGAAGGAGATGGCGTCCATGGGGGCAACGATGGTTAACGACCCGCATCCCATCTTGATGATACTCCAACTCCACGTAACCTTCATCACCTACATCAACCGTGCCTTCTCGGGGTCCCCATGGTGGGGAGAAATCAATATGGCTACATCACCCCTGCCTTCTCGGGATCCCCATGGTGGGGAGAAATCAATATGGCTACATCACCCCCGCCTTCTCGAAGTCCCCATGGTGGGGAGAAATCAATATGGCCACATCACCCGTGCCTTCTTGGGGTCCCATGATGGGGAGACATCAATACGGCTACATCACCCCTGGCTTCTCGGGGTCCCTATGGCAGGGAGAAATCAACCTAGTAAGGAGTGTATGTGGTGGAAACGAGCAAAAAAAGGATGAAAATGGGTGAAACTAGATGAGAATCCAAATATACCATATCCCCAATGTGAAAGAAGCATCAAAATACCCGTTTTCAAACAACAATAATGCCCATAGTATCACAAAATATGGGGTTCTAGGACGGCTAGACATCCAAATAGTTGCAATGTGTGTGCACTACGCTTAGCTCACCCCCCTAAAAGGTCACCGGTGGGGCACGGGTCAAAAAAGATGCGCGGTGTGCTAACGCTCCCCAACAGAAGAAGACAAAAGTGGAAGCGGACCAAGGATTGGATGGACATACATTGGCAGCTAAAGGCTAGCCAAATTTTGCCCACCACGGTTCAAAGGGGCCCAAAACGGTGCTCTCGGGGGCCAATGAGCACCATTAGGAGGGCCTAGTTGTTGCTACATAGCTCCTCATGGGCTTATGCATACTCGTATTGCCACCAAATGATCACCCAACAACGGCCCAAGGGTACCCACAGGTTGTCGCAGGTCAACCACAAATAGTGATTTTTTAGCCAACCCATGCCAGCCAGAAAGCATGAAAAAATGAAACCTTTGTGCCAAAAAAAGTTTGTGCGAGTAGTTGTTTTTTGCTGCAAGGTCGTGTAATTTTCTTGTGCTGTCAAGTTGTGTACTTCTTTGAAAAAAACGGGACACCCAAAAAAATCACGTTGCGTGAATTTTTTTTTAATTGAAAGCGAGCACAATTTTTTTTTTTAAGAATGATGGCTCTAGTGCGATATGTACACTTGCTAGTTCCGTACGGCACCCCACAGCGACATCTACGATGGGACACCAAGTCCACAAAGCACAAAATACTCTATGTGGCCACCAATAAAATAGGACTCGGCCAATATAAGAACACTAAGGTCTCATGGAGGTATATGTGGGGGTAGCACGGGGCCACTTGTAGTGGAGGAACCCACCACATGGCTCACAACTTACACCGTAACCATGCACTTGGTGACCTCGGCACCTAAGGGATATTAGGGGTTGGAGCCTTATTACTCTTTGCAAGACTTCCTTAGGAACCCTCAATGTGTAGACAACCGCATGGGGTCTGAGTAGACCCAATACGCATCGCAAACCTCTGAGCTACCAAAGAGTAGTAGGTAGCTAATACACTCCGCCAAAAAGGAGCACCGGATACATTGCTACAAGTTGTGGCATGATGAACATACTTAGTGTGGCCACCAATTCATTGGGACTCGGCCAACATATCAACACGTTTAAAGGCACCACCTTTGGAGGAATTATAGGAACACAAAAAGCTCACAAAATGTGCACCCGCTACAAATAGTTGCAAAATGCACGTTTGTAGATGAGATCACTCTTTGAAATGGAGGACTTGGGCTTTGCATTAGGATTGGTGGTTCGCTCACAAGCTTCATACAAATGAGCTTTCAGCTGCATCGGCACTTTCCATAGATGACGACTTGCTTGCTAGTGTCCTCCGCTATGGTAGTGTTGGCCATGACAGGTTGCCCCTTGGGCTCTGAGCTTCCATAGTTCACTCAAAGGAGTCATCCTTACCTTCCAGCAAGGTGAGGGTAGCTCGAGTCTCAGAAAATGCACCCTCAACTTGGGTGCTCGGGGGTGAGGTAGGAGGGGTGTGAAGGTGAATCACAACTTCCACATTGTCACTATAACCCTAAATGACCCACATAGAGTGATCGGCACCAACAACGCTAGCAACATAGCTCACAAAGACCAGAGGCATTGGGTGAGGGAAACATCCGCAAAAGAACCCACAAATTCACAAAGGTGCTCAACCACCTAGTTTGTGATGTGCAAGCTCTGAAAAACATAAGACCAACCGTCCTTTTGGAGTCCAAGGCTCCGTGCTTGGTCATAAAGTCATGCCACTTCAGCTCCGCTAAGAAAGGGTGGATCAAAATAATGAAGCCCCGTGGTTCCCAAACCCAAATTGAAGGTACCCAAAGCGGGGACGAAATCAAGATGGCTACATAACGCCCGTCGTCTTGGGGGTCCACATGTGGGCAAAATGGCGAAATAACACGTGCCCTCTTGGGGGTCCCCAAAGCGGGAGCAAAATCAGAAGTGGCTAGTGGCAAGCAAATTTTTTTCGTTGTAAGTGTGGGTAATTTCTCTTCCGTGGCAAGCAAATTTTTTTCGTTGTAAGTGTGGGTAACTTCTCTTCCGTTGTCAACAGAGTACAAAAAAAAATGTATTTCGTGTAATTTTTTTCAGTGTGGTAACGGTAAACACCCAAAAAAAAAATCGTGTTTTGCGCAATTTTTTTCGTTGTAGAAACGAGTACAATAAACTGATACACCGTGTAATTTTTATGTGCTAGAAACATGAGACCAAAAAAAATCGTATATCGTGCAATTTGTGTTTTCAGTAAATGCAAGAAACCCGGTTTTTGTAGTAGGGCCAACGCCAATGCATGTGTTTCTGTGGACTCTGATTCATCCCCGTCCTCAACTAGTGAAGACAGTGTTGACCTGGTGTTATATTCAAGCGACGAGGATTGAGTATGGGGTGGGCATTGAATAACAATACATTGTACACTAGACATTGTGTTGTGACATGGTGTCGCGGTATTGCGGAGACTACCAAAGTGATCAATAAAACAATTTGCTCCAACCTTCAGTGGTGCATTTTGGGTTTGGTGGTTGGTTGGTGGATGGGTGGGTGTCTCTCCCCCCCCCCTTGGGGTGGGACAAGTGCTGTGCCTGCCTGCCAAAAGTGGGTGCCTCCAGTCCCATCTTGCCACCCCGCCCCCCTTCACCCGGTGGGTTAAAAAAAAGCCCTGCCCCTCCTACTGCCGGACAGTAGGATGCACATGGCACGCCGGGGCAAAAAAATCGCATTCGCGAGTACTTTTCTGTTTCTGCTCCTTGGACCGAAAGGCAGCCCACCCATTATGGACCCACCCCCACCCCCACGGGGGGGTCCCATCTGAAGGAGGCACCCACAATTTTGAAAACGGCAGGCAGCCCCCCCTCCCCCCCCCCCCCCCGGAGGGAGGCACCAAAAAAAGGCCTGGGGAGGGGCCCCACTGCCACCTTGGAAGCGGAAGCTGACCCTGGATGATTATCTGGCCGGATTTGCCTTCTTATTTTGCATACTGAGCACGCATCTGTCCCGCCTTTAACAATGCGTAAAACAACTTCAGCCAGAGGGCTATCATTTGATTTGGCACAAAAAAATTTTAAAGCTCTGTTTAGCTGTCAAAAATGTCGATTTTTCTGCGGTGCGCACGCGCTCTTCTGCGGAAGCGGCAATGCCTTTGATTTCGACTGTCCACATCAGGACTTACCTACGGTTGACAAAAATCCGATGGGAGACTCCCAATACAAAGCCCGATTGCCGATTTCAGCGATCTGGCTGCGAGACGCCAAATTTTTGACCTCATAATCGTGTTCAGCGTAAAAAAAATACCTAGATTTAGCTTTTGGTTTATTAAAATTTGAGCCGGTAGGCCGGAGAGATGAATTTTTCGGGTTTTGATAAAGGTGGCCCAGTTTGGCTCAAAGAAGTGGAAAACATCAAGGTTGCCCCCTCTCGCCTGGTTTTCACACGTAGAATAGGGGCACAAAAGGGGTAACAAGTGGTACTCATGTTGGTTCGGCTATATCCCAGCCTAGGGACCAAACTTTTGCCTTCCATCACAGGGACCCAAGACAGGGCCATGCTGGGCGCAGCCAGTGCTTGTCCCCTGTCCCCTTCGTAGGTGGTGGTTGAGGTTCCTCATCTGAAGGCCAGAACTGGTGGCGGAGGGGGGGAGGGGGCGCATACCGCACCGAACTTGAGGCCACGGCGAGAGACCGGGTGCTTTCGGTGATGTGTTGGCTGTTGTCTGGAGGACTGAGGCTCAGGGGTGTTGTACCTGCAGTGAGAACGGGACGATGCAAGACGAGATGGATCCCCAGAGCCCTGTCTACGCAGTGGGTACAGGTGAGCACACGGAAAAACAAGAGCCAAACACCTCATGGCCATCACCATCGAAATGTTCACGTTTCTGATCAAGAGCGCTGCGAAGCAGTCATACGAGAGCTGATCCATCCACTGCGCTTCATCCACAAGGATAAGCAGCCCCTGTTGCCTGCAGCAGCAGCAGCAGCATGAAACATGCATAGCAAGGGTCACCACACGGACACACCTGCTCGTCTATGCTTCCCATGACACAGAAATGCCCGGCTCTTTTTTGATCCCTCAATCTTAAAACAACACATCCCGTGCCGCAGCCACCACCAAATGCCACAACCACACCCACAACCACAACCACATCCACTACAAGAGCCTGTTGTGCAGGGACTCCAATACAGAGACAACAGTTTGGGGTAAAGCTGTTCAACCTTGCTCCCCGGAACATGATAGGGGTCATTACGACGTGCATCACTCTGCAGGGAGGGCGCTTAGGGCACAGACATGAACCACAGCGGACCGCGCGACTGTCATGACACCCGAACTGTATCGGGTTTCCTGAGGATCCTGCTCAGGGAAGTAAAATACAGCCTTCGCAGCAATCACCCAGCTTTGTGCACCTGTGCTTGCCACTTTGGTGAAGTAGTTGTCTCTGCATGCAAGTTGGGTATGCGGGGTTTTGTGACGCTGTTGGTTCTATGCCCATCACCACGGCTCTAATGTACATCAAGATCGCAACTGAGTGCTCCACTGAATGGAGCAACTAAATAGCTCCTTGATGGAAAAGAGTTTGTTTGTCCACTGCACGTCGCCTAGGCTCAAAAACGGGTCAAAACCATGGTTTTCCAAAAATGATCCTAGTCCAGTTGTGGTGCCCAAACGGATGAATACGGCTCATTTTGAGCCCCATTTGAGCCGCCCTCATCCACTTTCCAATGCGTACCTCTTTTGTCGTTAAAGTCTCCTAGACAATGTTCCTTCCCCCTCCAGCCCGGTCCCAATATTCAATCGTGGATTTGGTTTGGGGCTATCGGCGGCCAATGTGCACAAATTCTGGGGCTTTTGGGGCCTTTTGGGGGCGGTTCGCGGACATATTGCGGAGTTTGAGGGCCTTAGAGGGTCCTTTGGCACGGGGAAGTCTAGTTGCATGTGTAGAGTAGCCACTATTTTCCTTCATTTGGCCGTTTTTAGCACTTCTAGGGCGTTTTGGGGCAAAAAAAGGCTTATTTTGGCCCTAAATTGCAGATTTTGAATGGAGGTCCGGCACTTGCGACGCCCGTTCACGGCCACCAGTGTTGAGTTTATGGCTCAAACTTTGTGTTGTTGTCCCTCACAGCCATAGGTAGTATCCACCAAAAACCACCCAAAAATTTTGCCGAATCCGAAGCACCACGGACTTATAAAACCAAGACTGGCTCCACCAGCTCGGTGACCCTAACCCTAACGAGGATTGAATGTTAGGACCGAGCTGGTGGGGGAAGGAACATCGTCTAGGAGACTTCAACGACAGATCAGGTACGCACTGGAAGCAGGATGAGAGCGGGTCGAAAGGGGCTCAAAATGAGCTGTATTCATCCGTTTGTGAACTACATCTGCATCCGGATCATTTCTCGAAAACCATGGTTTTGACCCGTTTTTGAGCCATTTGTGGTCCCAAATCGGCCCGTTTCCAAGGCCCTTTTGGCCCTGAGAGGGGCCAAAATTCCTCAACATGGGCTCAAAATGGGCCCGTTCCATTTGTTTTTGCACCCCAAATAGTCCAAAAGTATCTTTGGAAAAACACATTTTTGATCCATTTTTGACTGATTTTTCGTCCCAAAACTGCCCATTTTCAAGGCATTTTGTGACTTTGGAGGGGCCAAAATGGCTTGCAATGGGCTCAAAACGAGCTCATTTCACTTGTTTGTGCACCCCAAATGGTTTAGGATCATTTTCGGAAAAATAAATTTTTGACCCGTTTTGGACCCTTTTTTTTTGTCCCAAAACGGCCCATTTTCAGGGCATTTTGGGATTTTAGGAGGGCCAAGATGCGCCACCACGAGCTGGAAACGCGGCAAAAACACTTGTTTTGGCATTTCATGTGGCCTAGGATCATTTTTGAAAAACACCATTTTTTTTCATGCGGTGGACGTTGTTGACCCATTTTGCCACCCACCTCTTTGGGTTACCTCCTGCAGCTTGCCGCAGCCCACTGGGCCTACCTACAGGGGTCTAGGCGTCCGTTAGGGCAATTTTGAGGGGTGGAAACCACCTAAAAAGGGGTGGTTGCTGGTGGATTAGGTGCGCTCGAAATCCCGTTTTGAGCCACGTAGCCCAAGATATGGTGTGTTTTTGGTTTGGGGCTATCGGCGGCCAATGTGCACAAATTCTGGGGCTTTCGGGGGCCTTTTGTGGGCGGTTCGCGGACATATTGTGGAGTTAGAGTGCCATAGAGGGCCCTTCGGCACGGGGAAGTCTAGCTGCATGTGTAGAGTAGCCATATTTCGTTTCATTTGGCCGTTTTCAGCAGGTTCTAGGGCGTTTTGGGGCAAACAAAGGCTGCCTCTGGCCCTAAATTGCAGATTTTGAAATGCAGGTCCGGCACTTGCGACGTGCACAAGTGAGCGCCCAAGGGGAGACATCTTGTGTTGTGGCAGTGTCTAAGACCATTTGCTGCTCATACACAGCATACATATGGATGGGCGTTTGCAAGCACAAGGACACACATGCTACGGTCAAAAGCACAGCACGGTGAGGATTGGTGGCCATAGGCTATGACCCAGATCTCGGTCTTCAATGCACAATGGCTACAAGAATCAGGCAGGGCAAGGTATGAATAGGGCCAGAAATTGGTTTGCAAGAAATTGATGGAGCAATTAGTTGGTGGGGCAAGAAAATGGTCATCTGGACAAATAAGTGCAGTGCCCCCTGTGAACAGAACCGAAAAAGAAAAAGAAAAAGGGTTCGTTTGAAAAGCCCTCCTGCTGCCCACGTGCCAACGCATGTGCGTTAGAAGCACAACATTTGCAGATCGCGATTGATCCATGAAACAAGAGGGTGGTATGAGACCCGTTGTAGTTCACGTTGAGTAACTCCTGCACCAATTTCACGATTTGAAGAACTGTCGACTTGTTGGCAGGTGGGCTTTCTGATGGTGCGTTACTGAGAATCTCTGCCGTCACAGCCTCAGGGTTCACGGTCAACAGCCACCGCATCCACACTCGCGCAGAAGGCGTCAATTTTTTGTGCCAAACCTGCGGACGGAAGCAATTGCAGCTTTGATTGCAATCACAGTAGAGAGAGGCAAGAAAAGGATTAGACTGCTTGGGGGCTGGGGCTGTTCCACGGGGGCCGCCGCCAGCCAATGTGTGACCCCGAGGGGTGTGCGACCGTTTTGGGGGCTGTAGGGGTGGGGGGACCCCTCCCCCCCCCATTGGTTGACCCAAACCTTAGGGGTTGGCAGGTCGGGCAGTCAGCTACCGGGCTCCCCGCGGGGGGGGGGGGGGTGGGTACCCCAACACACAGACCTCAAAATGATCCCCATGACACACTGATCATTTTGAATATGCACAGGTGGGGTAAAAATTTTTTCAAAAAAATTTGCCCATCAACTCACGCTCCCATCAGCCAAGGTTCAACCCGGAGGTCGGTTCAGGGTCAAAATCCTTTTTTGCGCTTTTCAGCCATTTTTGAATTCTCCACAAAATTCTGAGTATTTTGAGCGTGCACACATAGGGTCGAACAAAAAAAATTCCCCCTGCCGTATGCCTAAAACAAAATCTCCAGAGCCCACAAAACCCATTGTTCTGTACAACCATTTTGGGGTCTGCAGAGGGGGGGGGGGGTACCTTTGAGGTCGGGTCCTGTCCAGGATCGGCCCCCGTGGGCTGTTCATAGTAGCAGCACAAAAAGTTGGCAGACCCAGTGGAACAAACAACGGCGAGCATCCAAAAGAAGTGCTGCCTGTAGGAGTGTGGGAAAGGTATGTACTGGAATTGCACTAGGTATTGAGGACTCAACCTTGCTGTGATAGCAGTGGCTGTGGTACATGTGGCAGGTGTCGGCGTTAGCCGCAGCCGAATTAACCAACTACCTGCAGTGGTGAAGAAAAATGGGGAAAATGGAAAAATGGTGGGGAACTGGGGGGAAATGGGGGGAAATAGGGGGGGGAAATGGGAGGGAATGGAACCGCAAGCATCAATACAATACACATTAGACCATACAACACGTTTTCAATCATGGTGCTGGGATCGTGCGATTGAAATAAAATGAGACTTCCCCAACTTCTTGGATGATTGACAATCAGAAACCCACTTCAAATGATGAGCATGCACCTTCTTGACAAAAATCCTGCCATTGAATGCTTTAAACAGAGGGACTGCCATTGCTGTGCGAAAACAGGACAGATTAACAACCATGACCCCCGGAAAAATGGAGGAAAAATGGAGGAAAGATGGAGTACCTGCACATAAAAATGCACCCCTAAGGCATATCATACATTCCTATGAAAAAGTGGGACCCCGGTGACAAAAGGCCATTGACAAAGCACACACAAAACCTGCCAAAAACATACAAAAAAAAAACACAAAAAATTGCCAGCCGAACTGGCCAACTGAAAAAATGGGCATTTGGGGACTGGCTGACAGTAGTCGATTTTTTGGCCAGTGCCCACGGTTGACATGGCCACGGTATGGCTTGTGAATAACTGTGACTGTGACTGATTGTGGCTGTACTGCGGGTGTTCTGTGGCCATGAATGTGAAAGAGACAGAAATAGAGGCTGTGACTCTATTTCAATGCCAGCACCAAAACCCCCGAAGCAACCCAAACCCATCAAAACTGGCACTGAGATGACCCCAAATCCGGACAGTAATTGCACAAGCCTGTTGCTGTGCTTGCCCGCATGCGTGCAGCGCAGACACACAAAGGACTGCAGCCACTGGCAAGCGGGTCACTGCGGGCACACAAGAGGGCCCAATTCGCGTGACTTTGGTATTGAGGGTACATTGGTGTTTGTTAGGGGTTGATTGCGGGTGTGTGCTTTGCGCATACAGCACACGGAGGAGATGAAAATCAGTTTCGCTGACTTGATCAAACACGGTTTTCTCATTTTTGGAGACACACGGCTCAGAGGAAGAGGCCTCCAACGTCTTTGCTAGCTGTGGGGTTTATGGTGCAATGGGGATCTCCTTGGTGGGCTTCTTGTTGCTCACATATCACTAGACAAACAATACTGCAGAGCTTAAAGTTGCCATGCAAGCTCTACGACTCTCCCTGGCAACCAAAGTAGCCATGTGCACCAACTGCCAATACATAGTAGTGGGTGCAACAGGAGCAATCCAGAGATGGAAGATAAGAGGATGGGAAGGCTCTTCATGCCTAGTTGCTCGTGTCGATCCGTGGGAGGAGCTACTCATTGAGCTCAGCAAAACGGGCAGAGAATTTGCATGGACTGAGATACCCTCACACATAATGTCGTTGGTAACACAGAGGCTGACCGCTTGGCTAACCTCAGCACAATCTCACCTCACAGTTTTCCACAGCCACCATCCACCGCAACACCATTAAATTTCAACCCAGTAATAACATGCATAAAGAGCCAACGTTGAGCTGACATCGCCAGACCTCTCTCTATCCAAAACATTGGACCGGGCTATGCTGCCCACTAACCAATTTGTGCCATCCGTGCAGCATGCACCTATTAAAGTCCAGCTTATTGGTATGTTAGCTGCAGGGGCTGCAGAATTGGAGCAGATGTTATATGCGGGAGAGGACTAGTCTATCAAGGTCCAGGCCCGGGGGGGGGGGGGGGGACGGCGGCTCCTCGGGTTTGGACGCCAACTCCCCCCCCCAACTACCTGTCGGCCGGAGGGGGGGGGGGGGTTCTGGGAGGGGTGTCGGGGGGGGTCTGGGAGGGGCTTCGGGGGGTACACGTGGGGGGGGGGGGGCACATGCCCCCAAGGCCAAGCATTGGTTCATCACAGGCTCCCCTTACCTCCCCTTGCCCTCCCTCTAACCATACCATCACCCTAAATGTAACCCTAACCTTTGCAGCGAGCTGGTTCGGCCATGCCAGCCATGTTGATTAGGCTGAACAAGATCCCCCAAAATTCGTTCTTGGTGCTTTTGCCACATCATTGCTCTCCAATTTGGACCTCAACACTCACTCTGACCCTAGCCTAGGGCTGGAGCTAGGCTAGGGTTAGGGCTAGGGTCACCGAGCTGGTGGAACCAGTCTTGGTTTTATAACCCTTTTTAGTGTCTAGGGTGGACCTACCAGGTTTAGCAGCAAGCAGCAAGCAAGCAGCAAGCAAGCAGCACACGCGAAATGGGCAAAAATCAGAACTCCGTCGTGGTGCTTTGGATTTCGTTGAAATTTTGGTGCATGATACCTATGGGTGTGAAGTACAATCACACAAAGTTTGAGCGAGAAACTCAACGGTGGCGGCCGGGAATGGGATTCGCAAGTGGCAGACCTCAGTTTCAAAAACTGCAGTTTAGGGCCAAAAACAGCCATTTTTGGGCCAAAAAAGCCCTGGAACACATTCAAAACGGCCAAACGAAGGGAAACGGTGGGTACACTACACGTGCGGCTTGACTTCCCCGTGTCAACGAGCTCTTTGCGGCCCTCTAACTCCATGATATGTCCCGGAAACGGCCCAAAAAGGCCCCTAGAAGCTCCAAATGCCGACAGCCACAAACCAAGAATTGGCCATATCTTTGGCTACATGGCTCAAAATGCGATTCCGAGGGCACCTACTCCACCCGCACACTTTTTGTGGTTTCCACCCCTCAGAATTGCCCAAACGGACGCCTAGACCCCAATACCTAGGCCCAGTAGGCTGGGGCAAGCTGCAAGCTCAAGCCCAAATAGGTGGGTGCCCAAATGGGTCAACAGGGTCCAGTAGGGGCAAAAAACTGACTTTTCTCAAAAATGATCCTAGACCATGTGCGACGCTAAAACAAGTGTTTTTGGACCGTTTTGAGCTTGTGGTGGCCCATTTTGGTCCTCCAAAAATCCCAAAATGCCTTGAAAATGGGCTGTTTTGGGACCAAAAATGGGTCAAAAATGGGTCAAAAACGCATTTTTCCAAACCTCATCATAGACCATTTGGGCTGCACAAACGGGTGAAATGAGCCCATTTTGAGCCCATTTTCGGGCATTTTGGCCCCTCAGAAGTCCAAAAAGCCTTGAAAGTGGGCCTCGTGGTGATGGGGTTCACTTGCAAGCTGATTTCACTTTCTCAAGAGCCATCAATGTGTGAATCATTTTTGATGTCCCTCACCAGTCATAGCTATTCAGTCTTGATTAGGGCTAAGGGGTAGGGGTAGGTGTAGGGTTAGGACTAGGCTGAGGGTTGGGGTGGGCGTTAGGGTCAGGGTTGGGTTTCAGCATAGTGTTGGGGTGCAAAATGGACAAAATTTGGTGCCCATGGAGCGTCGGGCGCCTTTGGCGCCCATGGACTCCTGAGGGCGGCACCTTTGGCAACTAACTGTTGGCCGGAGGCCCCCTATTGGGGGGGGGGGGGAGTTGGCGTCCTAGGACGCCCGGAGTCGCCCCCCCCCCCCTGGGGGGTCCAGGACACTGTTGTGCCAGGGATTAGTTGCAGGTCAAGGAGCAGCCCTCTGGCCCTCCAGGCTACCCCACGACAGCCTATTGGGAATTGGGGGCACCAGCCTATTATGATCCAGGCTGCAAGCACGCAAGGGGTGAGTTGCAAGGTCTGAGGAAGCCACGCGGGCAACCCCATGAAGCGTGACAGGGTAGAAGGACCGCCGACCGGAGATGCGCGTCGGAGCCCCGCCCGTGGGCGCTGCTTTGTGCTGCCCTGGGGCCTCGGGCCTGCCGAAGCCTCCCTGCCATCACTGGCAGGCCATCTGCTGCTGGGGGCCGGTGTCTGGCAACCACAACACTTGAAAGAGATTTTCAAACAATGTGGAGGGGCCAATCAACATGGGTGAGGTAAAGCACAGTCGTTTGTCATGCAACGCGTAGTATCCGTGTTGCCTCTTGCGCCTGCACGGCTGCGTACCTTGTGAGTCTCTGTGTACACCAACAGCAACTCGTGTATCAAGATCTTCAGCACATAAAACGGGGTTGAGGTCTGCCGTACGTGGCCCTCCAGGAGCATCCAGTCACAGGCACGCTGAACAAAATGTGTAGAGAATGGAACTTGGGGTTCGAACGAGAGGGAGGCTGAAATACGGGGTGCATCATCCGCTGGATCCAAAAGGGGGAGCAAAACATTGCTGGGGTTTGGGTCCATGTAAGATAAAAAAACGCAGGTCTGGGGGCTCCTGGTGCGGGGCGGGGGTATGGATGAGGGTGGAATGGCTGTTCCACTACTCATGCAGCATTCTGCCCTGGACGCCTCCAGGGCAGCATGTCAATACCTCAAAACCCATGACTGTGAAGCAGTGGAGGGTGCTCTCTACAACCTTTGGGCAGGGCGGTCAGGAGGGAGGGGCTCACGATGTTCACAATGGTGAGATCCTTGCACATTATGGATATGTGGCAGTGCAAAACCATGCCGCCGTCGTTCGCACCCGCATCTGCATTCCCAGCGTTTCTGCATGTGAAACCAAACTGGACAATTTTATGCCTCAATGCCCCCCATCCCCTCCCTTGGCAAATGTGCAACTTGCATGTGTGGTTTGCTGCAGCAGTAGTTCAGCAATACTGAAGCTCCAGTAGGGGGCAGGCCTCATTTATAAGAGCTGGGCATGGTATTTTGGATGAGACGCACCCACCTGAGATTAGAGTGACCGACACGACTTGAGAGCCACCTGGAACACCCCCTCTTATAATTATTCTACCGGTCACATATTGTTGCAGTCAAATTGAAGCCAAGGCGCTCCCATGTAAGGCATCCTAGCCCCAAGGTGACCTACATGTTGACACAGAAATCACCAAAATGCAAGTCACCAATTGATGCTGTATGCACACCAAAAATGTATGGTTCCACCTGTAGCTTCTGGTTGTGCTGTTGATTGATGATGGTTCTCTGACCTGCCTGGGGAAATTTTATAAACACGGGCCCGGGGGTTCCCTTGTCCATGCCCTTGCCCTTCCCTAGCTTTGCTGCTGCTTTTTTTGGGGGGGGGGGGGGATGGGGGGCTACATATGGTTTTTGCTTTTTATTATTTTTGTTAAATTTTGGCTTTCTTTATTTTGGAAGTTTCTGTGCTAGCAACCCTGGTGTTGCTGTTGTTTCTGCTGCTGCCTCTCCTACTACTGCTTGACCTTCAAGCTGTGCTACTATCATTATTGCTCTTCTTGGGGGCCTCTGTTTCTTCCTACCCTCCTACTTCTTCCGCTGAGCTTCTGGACTTCGTTGGATCATTGCCACTTCCTTGACGCTTCATAAGCCCAATTAAACCTCATCATAATGTATCCAAATGAATAATACATAAAATACACAGCATAATCCAATTTGTTAGTCTTCTCACTCTTGAGGTGCCCCCTCTTAGCCTCATCAGGCAAATGCCCCCACAACCACAAAGAGATGCATGGTGCCTGCATGAAGACAAGGAGGAAAGAAACAACCACACACAACCTGACAATCCTGCTGTACACAACGGAAATTGCTGCCGGTTCAGCTCTGGGGGCTGGCACTGCAAAAATCAGCATTTCTTTTGCATTCACATGCTGACTGGTGTGGCATGGTGTGGCAGCCCCATGTATCCCACAGTTGCTCCAGGCGGGATATGCTGCCCTGTCTGAAAGGAGTGGCAGGGACTTGGAGACCCTCGTGAGGGGGGGGGGGGGGTCCAGAGCCTTAGACCTGACCACCCAACTGAGACCCACAACTAGACCCCCCGCTTTGCAACTGATTTCTTATAGATGAGGCCTGGTAGGGGACCAGTTCCCTGCCAGTCGCATGTGCAGCCCTATCCCCAGCTGCCAACCTCCTCCTTCAGCAGCAGGAGTGCTCCGTCCAACAGAAGCCAAAGGCATCATAGACAACCTGAAACGCCCGTGGTCGAACCAATCAAAAGAGCCCCCCCCCCCCCCCCCGGGCTGCAGAACGGGAGGCAGCCCCATGCAGGTGGAAAAGCCGGGAGCTTGAGCGGACCAGTTGTTGTGGATCCGGAAATGCATTGATCCTGCAGCTCCTGAAAAAATGGGTTGGAGCATTTGAGCCCCCATGAACCCAGCAAATGCCAACGGACCGCATGCTTGTCCGCACATTGATGATAATTGCACTTGGAGGCACCCCTGCAGCACCCCATTGGTGGCTTCATGCCGTGACCCCAAGCATCCCTTGACTTCGAATGCCCTCCGGAGCAGCGTTCACGCCCTGAAGGGCCCGCAGTGTGTGGGTGGGAAGAGCTGTGAGAAAGAAGGAGGGAGCCGTGCAGGGCTATGTAGAGTAGATGTCGTGGGAGGGGAGGCATACCGCCGAGGCCATATGTCGGACCTGTTGGAGGAGGAACGTCTTCCCCATCCCTGCGTCCCCCAAGATCACGAGGAGTCGGCCTCGGTCGCCCCGTTCGCACAGATCAATGTCCTCAATGGGATCGTCTCCAAACATCGAACCGCCACAGGAGGAGCCAAGGAGGCTGGCGCTGGAATCCTACACAACAGGGGTGTGTAGGAGAGGCAAAGCACAGTGAGGGTATTGGAGAGTGTGCACAACGTGGACAGGCAAAATGCAAATTGGGAAAATGTGGCCGAACTTGTAACAAGGCAGTGTTGTCGCAAAAGAACCTGACGGTGGTGCAACGCACGGCATGGGCCCTGGCCCGGCAGCTTTGAATCATGGACAATGGTTGTTGGACATGAAAAACGCCGGTGGCATCTGTGTCTTGTGAAAGAGGGTGCCCACACCAAGTCTCTCTACAGCTTCTGCCTATGGGTGCTATTCCTGAGTTGCACCTCGTTGAGTATCCTCTATTTCAGTATGAATGGGGCGGCAAGACACGGTAAGACTGCTCCCACGTATCCCCCTGGGGGCGCTGTTTCACAGAACGGAAAAATGCTTGGCCAAACCCCAAACGTTTCGAAGGAGTGGCTGTCGTTGGACAAACCCATTGACCCGCACATTTGAGAAAGTTTCCTGTGCTGAACGAGGATACCGTTTAGTACCGGGGGGGGGGGGGGTTGCAGGAAAAAATATGTGTGGGTGTGTAGATTTTTGAAACCACAGGGGAATGAGGTCCCCTCAGGTCCCACGTGGCGGCCCCAGATGGCCCTGCTTTCCTTTTTTGAGTTCTGGCCGATTCTACAGGTCTGCTGTAAATGCTGATGGCCCTGTTTCATTGCGTGCCGATGATCTGCTTCTCAATCCCTGAGGGATGAAGTGCACCAATTCTGTTGCACTTCATTGCCCAATTGCTGAGAGACTGCAACTGCCTCAGACCCACAGTCCCTTGGACAAATCCCAAGAAGGGAATCCCACTCGAGCAGTGCCAGGCGTGAGGCCGAATGCGTCCACCCTCCGCCGATGGTGGCTTCAACACTGAGGTGTGACGTCGCCGTCGGAGCTCTGTCTTCGGTTGGCACCCCTCGCCTGGTTGCACAAGTCATGCAGGGACCCTGACCGAGGGTCCAAAAATTGTACAGCAAATTTTTCAAAAGGACCAAATGCTCGACCATGTCTCGTCGCCCTTGGGACCTCCATTTGCTTGTGTAGAGGTTGAGGGATTGCCGTCTGGCTGAGAACAATGTTGACATGGGAGCACGGCAATCGACATGGACAAAGCAAACTTGGGCTAGTCACTGCCAGCGCCAGTCACAACAGGAAAGCGTCTTGGCCGCCAGTCCCGACCGAATCCCACTGAGGGATGGATTGCCCAGGTGGGGGAACTGTTGCGGATTGCACAAAGCAGTCCAGACAGACGGCCAGGTCCAGGGGGGGGGTAGAAAAAAAATTCCTGATACTGGGCTACAGCGTTATTTTCGCGGGGAAGGCCCGGGACCCCCACCCCCTGCGAAAATTTTTTCCTTACACATTTACCAAAAATTTTCTTTAAACAAAGCCATTTCAAGGTGGATGTGTGGCTCATCATTGAAAATTTGTGATTCCAAGGTTGATGAGTAATTTCCCAACTTTCTAGGCCGCAAAGGGGTGTCCTTGCCTACTTTTCTGCTCCGCCACCTCCACAAAACTTCAGTAACATTCTGTGGAGGCTGCCCCGGCTACCATGGCCAGGCGTGGCCAATCACAGGCCCCCGATTCCTAGGGCCGACTCACGGAGCGCCGGGTTCCCAACCCCCCAGCCCGCCGCCAATCCCCCTGCCCTGCGCCCTTCCCTCTGATTCCACCACCTGTCCACCATCTGTCCCACCCACTCTTGTCGTCTTCCCCCTGTCCTTGGCGGCAGGCCTGCCCCCCCCGGTCTGTGTCAGTATAAGAGCGGACTTGAATTGCTTTGGACATATCCTCCAACACGGCCGCTGCACTTTGTCCAGAAGCAATAAGACGGGCTGCCCGACGAGATGCTAAGGGCCGGTTGTCCGCACCAATAGCAAGAATCAGGGCCTTATGTGCATCGCACTTTTGCACCAAGGTCTGGCAAACGTCGGACACCCGTTGCAGCACTTGCACAGCATTGCGCTTGTCTGCACGATATCCATTAGCACGCTTTGTGAGGTTCAAGAATCCTAGCTTGAAATGTGGCGTGCTAGAATCCGCATTTCGTTCCTCGCGCATCCAGACACACATTGTCGGGTGACTAGGCACTGCCGCGCATGGAACGCAGGGCAATTGTTCACCGGAGTCACCAATGCGGGCCGCTCCGGTACAAGGCGGGTCCACTGACTGAACCCCCATCCCGTCCACATACCTCCAATGGACCTTCTCATGTGCATGGCGCATAATTGGGTACTTGCCGCGCAGCGCATTGGCATTTGGAACACCTAGCGGGAGTGCTCCTTTGCATTTCATTACAAGACTTAGGGGGAGACTGCTGCTCTGCGACTCAATGGCACTTGTTTCAATGTCATTCTCCAGGTCACTGTCATGAGGAGGGGGATCGTTAGCCTCGCTAGCCTGTGCGGGTGCTGCTGAGAAAAACTGCGTCATGGCCAATTGGCGTTGGGGTTTCTGAGGTGTGTATATACCGGCCCGGTGTTTCTTGCCTTGGCAATGGATGGCGAAATTCTGGGTGTCGGGTCCGGCCAAAATCGATAACCTCTCCCCACAAATACAATGCCACCCACTTGAAGTACGGTTCGCCCATGCCAGGTTCAATGGGGAAGAAAGCAAAGGCGATGACATGTGATGAGGTCTAAGGCAAAGGGAACAATAGCACAAAAGGGGGTAAGGGGATGTAAAATAGTGACATGCTCATACATTCACCTACAATAACCCTCCCCTTACAAACAACCTCTCCTCTACACCACAAAACAATGCACAATATCCACAAATACACGAAAACAAGATGAAATCATTCATTGTGAGCAATGTGACAAAGTGCAATGCGGCCACATTCACTAATTTGCCACACGAAATTTGTCCTCCTACACCTTGCAAAAAAAATTCCATATGCTATGAAAATACTGCGACAGTTTTTTTTTCGCGGGCAAGGCCCAGGACCCCAACCCCCCGCGAAAATTTTTTCCAGGCGCGAATTTTTTTTCCACCCCCCCCTGCCAGGTCTCTGCTTCAAGCTGATGCCGGATCCCAGAGGAGCAAGAAGCACACAACCCAACATGCACACGCATACACCGACATACCCTGTGGGGGCCTGGCACCGCGTCGACGATTGCATTCAGGAGCTTCATCTCATGGGCCCGACCCGCCACATTCACATATTTGAGCTCTGCAGAGGCACAGGGTAAGGGAGACAAGCGACCACAGGAATGCATACCAGGCTACCACGCCTCCCCACTCCTGGGGAACACTGTCGCGCAGAATGGGGCCGCACCTTGCAATCCTGACCAATTGAACAATCCTAGTGCTTGTGGGAGCCAACCCAATTTTTGTCACGCAAAACAGAGCCGACCCACTCACTCTGGCCTGCCAGAGCGCATCCAAAAGGATCTGCAAAAAAGCAACAGAAAAATGCAAAGAAAAATACGTTGTGGCCAAACGTGGCACAGCTGTTGCCGCTGAAGCTGTTTTGCCCAGCGAAAACTGCAAAATACACTATTTTGCGGTTTTTTTGGATTTTCTGATGCCCTCGTCCTGTGCAGTGGTGAGCAAAGGGACTGGACATCAAACTACCTCAAGGGCGGACTGGTCTGACACAGCTGCTCCATGTACCTCAGCAGTATACACAGCTGAACTGCAGACATTCACAGTGACAACAAACAAGAAGGACGGGTTACGGATAGACACGCCAAAAACTGTCCTTTCTGTTGTGTGGATGCATACACACACCGCATCCCCGTGTCACTTACTTCATCATGTTCCACGGTATCTCGGGACTGTGTCACCCGCCGTATGACTGTGTGATGCACGGAGAACGCAATGGAGAAAGAGCTGGGTTGTTCTGAATGCCAGAAAGAAGATCAACGCGCTTTCGTTCGGTATGTCTGGAGCCCAACACAGAACCGGCCGACCATTGACTGCTGTGGGTTCCCGGCCGGCCGGCGTTGGTTGAGCCCCAACCGCTGTTGATCCACCGCATTCCTGCCACCTTAAACCCTGACGGTGTCCTTGGTGAAAAAGAGAGATCTCCTTCCTAGCGGACAGCCGACAGCGCTGCCACAGGCACCAACCGACAGGAGACATCATGGACAGCATCAACGCGACTGTCACTGTCACCAGCAGTCCTCTTCTGTCACTGCGCAATGTCAGTGAGTGACACAATCGCACCCTCCTCCACCGGAAACTGATTTTTCCTGGCTGCGATGCGTTGAGGTGGACCTGTTGCGCGTGTGATGTCGCGTCCCCACAATGGACCATGGGAGGACACACTGGTGCACACGTAGGGCAGGATTGAGACGGGCTTTTTGTTGTCGACGAGCGGCGGCGACGAGGCAGCACAGCCGTGTGTGTTAGGGCGTGGTGGGGTAGGCATAGACATCGTATGGGTTGTTGCAAACTTCAAAGGCACATTCCTATGCCCTATTGACAGGCTGCCGACCGCAAGAGCGGCCAACTTGTGGCGTTTTCCAGAAAAAGTGTCCCGAAAGAATACCAGTTGCTAGGCCTACAGGTACGCCTTCTACTGGTGGCCTCATGTTGGATGCCTCATGGCCCAAGCACTGTCCCAAACAGGGACCCAACAGGGGGGTTTGTGCACAGCGCGCGCACGGTGCGGGCACAGCGCGCGCACGGTGCGGGCACAGCGCGCATTACAGGGGGAAATTGGGGATTATTGCTACCATTGGCTTCTTGCCTCTATGGACCATACTACCACCCCACAATGTTGCACAACCTGATGTTTCACCCCAACCCCCCCCCCCACGCTCCATGCCATCCATGCCTCCGAATGGCAACCTGAACAGCGGTCGAAGCGGAGGGGCACCGTGCCGGCCGGCTTGCCTCACGTAGTTGTGACACCGCCATAGACAGTGTATTCGACCGCCACGATGGCGGGGGATCGCGGCGCCTAGCCTCTAGCGATGCGAGGAGACTACAGCCGGGCTGACGGGGAGAGGGTGGCGGTGAAGGTGACCACACCCGGTACTCCCTTTCCATTGATGTGGACATGAAGGTCTGAGAGACAGCAGAGTAGTGGACACCCCAAAACAAGGTACCCGAATGCATCACAATAGCACCGAATCGGAAACCCTTTTTGAGTGACATGCACAACAACACACACAAATGCACTAGAAATGAGGGCTAGGCATGCAGGCAAGTCATATCAATGTACAACAAGGCTCATTGTTATTGATACTAGGCACTACCATGCAGTTTGGGTATGGTCATGTACATACCTTGTGCACAGCGCGTGCACGGCGCGCGCACAGCGCGCAATACGCCCCCTTGGTACACTGCACCGTCATGGCTGGGGCCGCGGGAGCTATTCGCCGTCATTGCCAGGGCAATCGAGTGTTATCCACCGTCATGGCTGCAGGCTTGGGTACTGCACGGCTGGCATCAAAGCCTTGAGAGCACACCATTTCGCGGGTTCACTGGAATCCCGTTTGACCGGGCAAAAAGTTCAACGCACTATTCAGGGGAGCGGGGGTTATCCAAACTAAAGTGTAAGGCTCAAAGTTTGGGTGTTTGAAATACCTGCTGAAGCCAGGGCCACGGACGCCTGGCCGTCTACATCCGCGCTGCACTCTTGGGTAGGGGACGGCATGTCAGTTCCTGCGTTGCTTGGTGTTCGCAAGGAGGCGCACCGCCCAATGGACCCAAGGGAAGGGCGCGTGACCGAGCGCGGTGTGTACACTAAGGAGCCCCCTGTCACTGAATGTGCCAAGGACTTCCTGGAGCTGTGGTGTTCGAGTGACTTCAGCCCCGCCAGGCTACCGTGAACCAGGCTGCCGGACCGCGCCGAGAAGAGGGACGAGGTCGACGAGTAACCGGAGCAGACGCTGCCTTGCCAGAGTCGGGCTGCGCAGAGAGAAGATGGAGGGGGTGAAGAACGGACTGCTCAGCTGCGGCGGGAACGGCAGAGGATATGAACACGGGCGACAGCACCGACCCCAGCCCACACAGATCTCAGGGCACGCCCGTGATGGTGCACATGAGGGCTTAAGGGAAAGAGGGAGGGGCTTCGGCCGAAGAGCCGCCCTCCCCACCCTCCCCAACACACATCGAGGGCCTTTCAAGCCTTCTTCGCAAACCTTTACTATCCCATGGGCATCCCTCGCCTCTTCCACCTCACTTTCCCTCTACTGAATGAAGGTTGATAGCCATCATGTGTTCCGGGTGTGGCAAGTGCATGCAGCCTCCCCCACCTTAAGTGAATGCGTGGGGGATAAATCACAGTGGTTGCTTAGTGTAGTGTTGGTCGGGGGAATTGAGGCCTAAAAAGATGGCCGGCGCGTGCCCACCCTCAGAATAATTGTGGCGGAAGGGAATGGCAGGGCGGGAGGGGGGGAGGGAGGTTTTGGACCCTCCCCCCGGTTTTAAATTACTCTAAAGACACCCTGAGGGCCCCCTGAACAAGGATCAAAACTTCCGTCGCCACAAACATTATTGACAAAAGAAAACCCCTCACAGAGCATCTTCAAAGGGGGTGGGGTTTCCAAACCAGGGCATGATATCCCATTTCTCAGAAACCCCCCCCGCCCCTATCTGCGGTCATGAGACTGTCAAACAAGGAGGATGCCCACATGAGCATTGCATATGATTCTCACACTCTGGCCCAACCACCTGTACAAACATGCACAACAGCACCTGCTTGGGCCCTTTGCATGGTTTTCAAAACTTCAAAATCTACATCATAGTGCAAAATGTGTAGGAGTTGCTGGAATATTTGTAGCACAAGATGTTGGCGCTACAGCAACATTTTGAGTGTGTGCATCTTCCTGCACCCGCATGCCACCAAGCCTGCACCCATACACCTTCAATCTGAGGAGAGGGAGCTGAATGCCTGGCATCACCTATGCGTATCAGGCGTGCAAACATGTGCTTCAAACGGAGCGCAGGTCGCCATGTCCTTGAACGCAGAAAACAAAAGCATAGACGGCTCCTCTATTGCAATATGGTGTGCTCTTTGCGCTTGTATGGCCGAAAAAGTGTTTCGCTCATATTTCAAATGCCTCCACAGGACACCACCTCCACAACTTCTCCATTGTACCTAACTGACAGCCTCATCACCAGCCTTCTGTTTGTTTATCCACTAGCACCATGGTACTGCACTGCCTCCCCTTGCGCATTGTTGTGCCAGGGTGCAAGGAAACACAGGGCAATGCAATACTGGAACACAGCAACAAAATGCAAACACTGTGCACCGATGTTGCACACATCCCTCGGAAAACCCTGACAGCTCTGTACATACTCAACAACTGAGACACGGACTGCGAGTATTTTCCCCCGAAGCCAATGGCTTTCAGCAGGTGGCCAGATGTCACGGCCACTCCTTGAGCGGTCCTTCAGCACAGGGGCGTGCCGGTCCAGCAAATGGCGCGGCACCCGAGCACCACAACCACGCCTGGGGCGCCTTTGGACCGCAGCTACCCATGCCACCTGCTTCGTCTTAGCCACAGCCTCCTTGTCCCCATGATCAGCCTCCTCTAAGGCCCGGTGGAGAAATGTGCTAAACCGGTGGGAGTACAAGCCTTGAGGGGTGGGGACGGTGGGGTGGGGGGTGTGGGGGGTGAAAGGATGACCACCATCTCCTGGTTTTCGGCTATGGAACTTAAACACACAGGCGAACAGCCATGCGTAAGGGCATTTTCAACCGCGATCCCCCCCCCCCCCCCACTAAGTGGTGGGCAACCAGGGCATGCAGGCGACGTGCATGTGTGTTCTGTGCCATTTACTGCTCAAGGCAAAGGCCGCATATCCATTGCAACCCTGCGGCAGGGCCCTGCCAGCCTGTTTCCTCGACCCACGCAACCAAATTAAGCTACAAGGGCTGTGCCCCAAAACTGTTACCCAGACGTAGAGTCCAAGCGTCATCCTCACTTTGCTTGGTCATTATTACAAAAACATTCATTATTCATCATCATCATTATCACCCTTGTTCCCAGGGTCCACAATAAGAGTGCAGGGTTGCACTGCTAATTTCCGGACCAGTCCAGGAATGCATCATTCAATTCCAATACATTCCAGGATTCCAGTGCCAGAGTCGAAGGGGTGGCACTGGTGTTTTCAGGGTCCCCGGTGGCACTCTTAAATTCAAGGAGCGTCCAGGAAGGCCGTTACGTCGACAATGACAAAAGATTTTCATGCGGCTGTGGCTTGCTCACACTTGGCCCAGCTGTGGCCCGTCCCATTTTACAAACGGACGTTCAGCGGAAATTTCGTGACCGTTCTGTTGCACTGCGATTGTACTGTTCTGAGCATCCCGTTGGGTACCAACTGCAGCCAATGATCAACGCGCTCATACCATTGTCCTGCACCTGCCCATACTCATCCCCTGCCCTCACCGAATCCCGTCTAAATACATTTCATGATGAGGTCTAGCCCTTCGAATCTGTATCCCAGACAACCCCCCCAATTCGGACAGTCGGAGGTACCCGCCCTGGAGTTGCAATGGGCCGGCAGCCAAACTTCTGACTCTGAGAACCACTGAGAACAGCGATTCAGGGACCCCAAAGAAATCAGAACACACGAATAAAAGGCATGCTTAGCACAGATACTTCGACTCCTCTTGTGCCGTGAGAATCGGCTTTGGTCCGTGCTACTGCCTTCACTGCTCCACGTGCTGGTGTTCCCTGTCAATAAGTAGAACCGCGTTGGCTTTTCAATCCCTAAAGAAGAATGGATGAGGAAGCTCTACAATAGTCCTTGCCACAGGAGAAGCAGATGTGGCCAGAGATTTAGGGGGTCGATAGATCCATAACTCACAAGTGTCTAGGGATCCAGGGATCTGGAATGCTGGTTTGGCATTTGTTTTTTCTGCGGACTCTATCTTCATTATTACATGTATTACATTTTTCAGTCTGCACTTGTTTGACTATACCAATCATTCTATACTGCCTGACGAACCTGCAGTGTCAGCAAACTCTACACAGTTGCACTGCAACCTTTTTGTTCTCACAGTGCAGCACTTCCACTGCAATGTGCTGACAGTTTGTGTTTTCTTTTTCCGGGGGGGCAGGGGTTCATTCAATTTTTTGCCATTTTGGTGTCGCTATTGCTTGGATTTTTGGAATTTCTGGCCAGTTCCAGATTCGAAGCAATTTTGCATTAGGTTATGACACCTTTGACGAAGATTTGCAGCTTCAACCTCCGTATTTACGGCAAGGAAATCTTTCACGACGTATTCCCATATGGTATGCACCACTGCAACACTTAGCCCTAGCATCAGCTTTTGAACCAGCTGCAGCTGAGTATCAGCACTGGCCCTCGCTACAAGGAGTGCTTTTGCAGGCTGCAGGTGCACAAGGGACACGCTGCAGCTGCCGCAGGGTTAGGGAAATCTGGTGCAGCGACGACAGCCAAGAAAAGAAACGGGCAACAAAGAAAACTTTGCACACTGCCACCATGGCGCTCTCTGAGCGGTTCACCGAGTCGGCAGAAAGCAAAAAAATGGCCCCTGTACAACCGCAATTTTTCCTGGGCACAGCAAGAGTTCGTCCAAACAGGCGGCAGCTTTCCATTTCCAGGTCAACAGTACACTGCCACCGTGTCCCGCGTTCGGGGTCAATTGCCCAGACTGGGCGCGATATGTGCTGCAGGCACCATGGGAAAAGAGTCCCAGTGGCTCCAGAGCCAGCTACAATTGCAGCATCAGTTCTAGTCCTCAAGCAAAGACAAACAAGCGCAGGCACTCACTGGGCTTCACCAACCAAAAAATAGAACCACAACCACAAATAAGGGGAAGGAGAACTGAACGGGTGACTGTCTTGGGCCCTGTGGCCTCCAGAATGGACGCACTGTGGTGTGGGGAAGTCGGCACGACCATCAAGAACGCCCCTAAAACATGTGCACACCCTGGGGGTGGTCCCCTTTTGTGCAGGCTGCTGCAACCGTTTGCTACCATGCATCATCTTGTGCTTCTGCAAACTACCATTGCATCTGCCCCCTACCCCATGCATATGCCTGGCTTCCTTTTATCCTATCCCATCTCCATCTGATGCATCTGCCGGCTACCCCATGCGTCAACTTGTCACCCCTGCCTCGCTGTTACGCAATGCATCTGCCTAACGACAAGGCTTTTTAAGTGTTGCAGCTGCACAGCAAGTGCCGCAGGTGCACAGCAAGTGCCGCAGGTGCAATTTTGAAATTAGCTGCAATGAGGGGACAGGCAGGGCACCATCAACAATCATTTGAGCGGTGGGAAGAGAGAAGGTCCACAGGAAGGATGCAACAGGCATACCAAAGGCTGCACCAGAAAGGGGAGCGGGTTGCAAATTTCACCGCACTAGTGCCCTATTCCATTTTGCACTGAGTGGGGACCATTCCCCAACCTGCGTGTCGCAGGGCGCGCCACAGACAGCACAGCAAGAGTATTCTCAATATGCGATGCATCTGCTTGCCCCCTTCCTCTCACAGACCGTTACGCACAGATTTGTGTGGCAGTATCTGAAACACTAACTAGTTGCCACGTCGGCTTTGACACAGTGTGGACACCAGGCGCCTCACGGTCCATCGGCACAGAGGGACGAGGTTTCATCCATGCTCCAAAAATGGTCCACGCAATCCCTGCCCTGGGGACACCTTTAAATTGCTCCGAGAAAGTCTGCGAAAAAACAAAGCGGTCATTGTCTTTCAGGGATCTGTGAACCTCTTCTCCACAGAAGATTGTAGACTTGAGGGTTTTCTCTGCTGCTGCTCTTTCCTGAAAGCAGAAGATAATGGTGCCCAAAAGATGCCCGGCCGCTGCTATCCCTTCGTATGTGCCCAACCAAGCAACCAGCAAAAACGCCATCCCTTCCACAACACTTTTCAATCGTGCATGTTTGGTTCGTAGCGCTACGCTGCCCAATTTTTTCCCCAATGCATACAGGGGCACACTTGGGCACACAGACATGCACCGACATAGAAACATGTCTCTCGGGGTCGATATGATTGTGCCAACACGGAGCATTTTCTGGAGTCGGTGCCATTGTTGCCTCATTTGTGACCGCTGAGTGTCCGGTTGGGGTGGGTATGTGGGGTATATTCAGAAAGCCCTTGAAAATGGCTATTTGGAACCCCTGCTGTACTGACGACATGTTTGAGATTGTCGTCCGTTTTGGATGGTGCCTGTGTTGCTTGCTGCCTCTTTTGCGACAGGCAGCTACTATGTCTGCATACAAATTCACACAACGTGCTGTTGCTTCCCCCGATCCACCACCAAAGCCTTTGGTGCGCAAAAGGGCTCGCTCCGGGGGGTGCAAGATGGTAGCCGGCCAAAAAAGGCTCATACTACCAAGTCACAGCAACCTGCATGCACCCACGAGGAGCACCAGATTCTGACTACCGCTGAGGCCACCGCTTTTGCAGACCAGCATTCGGATCGAAAGGTCTACCCAACAAAGACTTCGCAACATGAGTTTTTGGCAACGTGCATTGATGTCGATTTAGAGCAGAAGGTGAAGCATGCAGGTCGCCAGACGCACACCAGAAAGAGGGGACACCGGGTAACTTATTTTGTACCTTACTGTGGGTCCCGTCGACAAAGTGTTTGCAGTGCATGTTTTGTGTGTATCGTCCAGTTTGCAGCTCTGTGCTCAAAAATGTGACCACCTACCCCCCCCCCTAACACATACCTTTCTGAAACGGCCTTTTCTGACAGATTTCAAAAAGCATACACATACCCCCCCCCCGCCCCCCTAGGAAGCGAAATGTTGGTGTATTGGACCAAAACTTGAGAAATCCCCGAAAAAATGTGAATTTGCTCCGCGTTGGCATATTCTGAATAATCCCAAGAGATATCTGAACTGGGCGAAAATGCACGAATATTGTACATGTGCACATTGGCATGCAGACCGCCTTGCCCAAATATTCACACAAATTCATGAATATGAGCAGACACAGACGTCTGCATATGCACAAACATGGGCATACTTAATCATACGTGGACATATATGCACAGACATGGGCACACATGGGGACACATGCATAAATACATACCTACACGAGCATATGCACGCGTACAAGAAAGGGGCGAACATAAATGTGGACAGAGACGCAGGCGTAAACACTTACACAAAAATTGCTACACCAACGCATCTCGTCCACTACAGCATGTTACTGAAATACGAAGACCCAGTTGCAACTGAAAGCGAGGGACGAGCTGTGGCTGTTCACTAATGGACCAAGCGGTCGAGCAACACCTTTTGCAGAATCGAACCCCTGCATGTGACCCACATGACTGTTTGCAACACTGATCATTTGATGCGAACTCCTCCCACTCTAGGTAAAACAACCCCCGGGGTTTTCACAGCCGCACTTTGATGGAGGTTCCAAGGCCTAAAATGCTGGTGCACATGCCCATGAGTGTTTTCCTCTGCCGCTTCCACTGTATACACAGGCTGGTTCTCTGCTTTCGACAGCACCAAAAGTTTCGTCTTGAACTTCCAACCTCTTGACCCGATGCGCAGTACAACTTGATGCTGTCTTGGAGCAGCGGATGAAGCAGTATCACTATTTCCTTTCTTGGAAGGAAGGGCTGGCCGTTCACCCCCTGCAGCACGGGGGGCAGGGTGGCTACAAGCACCAAAAAAGATCCCGATGTGCACACTCAGCACAAAGCAAACAGATGTTTGTGTGCACAAAGAAAACAATTGAGTGCCGGATGCTGTCAAAATTCGCCTCATATGAGGGCCGGCCTTGTCCCAAAGGGTGAACGCAAGGAGGGATTGGAAAGGTGTGGAATGGCGCTGGGTTTTGGGGGAGGGGGATCCATTGGGTTCATGTATCAGTGAAGTGAGGTCACAACAGCACAGATTCACATACCATCAGACGGGCCGAGAGGTTGACACCACGTCCAATCACTGTGAACTCCTTGCGCTCAGTGCCACCGATATTGCCACAAAACACCTGATACAAGATCAGTAAATGGGTGCACCACACGGGGATGGGTCCCATGCCGCACTCAGCGGCAGCCCTGACGCTGTCGACCTAAGGTACCCTGTTTGCACCCCAATGCTCCCTAGAAATGGATATGCAGGCGTATCGCGTCAACATCAAACGGTCGGCAGGTGGGCAGTTTCACGGTGCAGCAGTATTCCTCACTTGCACCTTACACCCCAAACTTTGTTTCCCACAGTCTTGAGCACTTGCGCCTCTGTGCACGGACCTTCACCAGCGGAATAGAACGATAACAGACGCGTTTTGCATGAGTGCGCCAAATACGTTCCCCAGCTAGCCGATCGTAATTCATCGCATTCTACCCCATATCCGAGCCGTCGCAGTCCTCAGACTGCGTGGGGTCTCTCACCGAGGTCCCGTGTGCAACCCAACCCTGCCCCCTCCGCCTAACACGGCTTTCCGCCTCTGCTTGACGGGCTCCTGCCTGTGTATGGGCAATCACCGTTGGCCTCAGGCCGCTAGTGAAACCGCCCGATGTGACGGTGCGTACCTTCTGCCTTGTCATTCCGATGCTGATCCTCCCGATCACTCGCTCCAACTGGTCAGATATTCTCAGTGCAAACTTCGCGGAACGCGCACAGTCGTCCTCATGACTGAGAAGAGATAGAGGCAGCTGGGAAATGCACGGGTGAGCGACAGAATTACACATATGATGAGTGCATTATGTTTGTTGTGTTGTGCGCTACTGTTGATGCTGCTGTGGTACGTTGACAGAAGGTGCCAGGCCAGCAGACAACAGCACATGCCCGAGGGCTTGGCAGCCTGTCATTGAAGCACCAACCGTCGTTGTCAGCTGCCAGCAGACATCAACACGCTCATGCCGACAAACATGTGTGGACCACTTTGCATCATCACCGTGTCATTGGCGCGATGGAATAATTCCCGTGCAGTCGGACAGACCACTTCCAAGTACGTCTTCTTCACGGCAGCCGGTCAACGCCAGGCTGCTACGCAAACTAAGAGGCTCTAAACGACACGATACCACTCGACGCAGGAACTGACAGCACTCACCACCGCCAGTGCTACGCCTGTCAAATCTTAGGACTCGACTGCAGCTACGCACCTGTGGTAGGGGAGTCCAAAGATGCAGAGCACCATCAGCCCCTTGTCGTCGAAATTCACCTTGTTGCACACCCCGTCGGCGTCAATCAGAGAGGCAAAAACGACGTTGAACGCCTTCAGCACCTCCCGCCTCTCGTTCGGTCTGAGGGCTCGGGCATCGGGCCTACAAGCGGATGTGCACGGAGGTATGCTTGTGCTCCTGAAACTCAAATCCAATGCCTCTTTAACAGCAACAGCAGTGGCAGCACTTGCTACCCTGCCCCTGCCCAACCCGCCCAGGCATGAGCCCTCTCCTGCTCAAACCTCACCCTTACTGGCCAAAGCTGCAGTCCTCGCCTTCTTCACTCTTGCCTGCAATGTATCCGGCCCAAGCTGTGGTCGCACCCGCCCCCACACATTTAACACTCGACCCCTGAAGGCGCGCTTATGGGTGGGAAAGTGCAGCTTTGTGGGTCAAAGTGGGATGTTGAAATCACTGCTCAGTGCTGCCGGCGATCCACGCCTCCACCCTGCACCATGTCTTTATGGATGGCTCACTCTCGGGCCACCATGTCGGCTGGAGATGGTACAGTGGTCCACAGTGATACAGCATCTGGTCACCCCGCAGCTGGACCAACCAGCCATACTTCCCCGACCATCTCCTGGACAGCGGCTCGCGCACAGCTCCTGCACCCTCCCACCAGCAAGGCTCTCCTCTCCACCTTCGCAACACACACCACGGAGTGCCGTGCTCTGCGGCGGCAGATGTGGTCACAAGAGTGTCGACCAGAGTGCTTACCCATGCGGCCAGTCCTTCAGCACCGTTGCCCTCAATAAAGGTCTCTCAGTGCGCCTCTACGCCCATATGCGGCAAGTGCAGCGACAGTGTGCAGGTGGCCCATAGCCACGCACCTGCCCACGCAGCCCCGCCGACCACAGCGCCGAGGAGCAGCGGCAGGGGCGGCGGCGTCGAGGGGGGCCAGATGCTGCACTTCTGCAGATCACTGCCCGCGAGCTCCAGGCGCCCGACAGTCCGAGCACTCCTTCGCCCCCCGGGCTCCACCGCGCCGTTCCGGCCTCTTCTCACAGGGTGGGTGGGCCTGGCTGCAGAAAGCGCTTCATGACCTGGGCCTCGCAGAGCTGGCCCGGCTCATCCTAAATCCTTGGGACCATTCCCCAAATTTTGCCTCTGGGCCGACTACGGCGTGTCCGCTGTCGCATGGAACAACTCAGAGGCCGTCCATGTTCTTTCCCCAACCAACTGCGGAGGTGTCCCCTGGGCCCCAAAAAGCCGCGGGGGCCTCAACTTCCTCCTCCAATCCAACCCGCAGCGTACAGACCACGTGCGGCAGGAGCACAGGGGGGTGCGCGACGGACAAGCACAAGCGCACAGCATCTGGATACCAAGTCATCAACATCAGAAATGTGGCAGGGGCCAGGGGAGGGGGGCCGACCAGGCGAACCCAAGCGACACACCGCAATTTAATGAACAGAATATTGACGGTGCGGATCTCACCATTGCACTCATTTGGGGCCCTGTGCACCACGTCAAACATGAACATCATTGTCCTCTCGTTGTAACTTGATGCACCTGCAAAAAGGAGACAAAAGAATTGACGCGCTGGTCCTCAGTAAAGCAGCGCAGCAAAAACCAGGGGGCAGACTGAAGGGATAAAGCCAAAGACAGGGTGAAACTGGTGAAAACGGAAAGTTGGCACGCAACCAAGGGGCCACTGCGTGCGAGAGACTTGTGCGCGCTCTGTGCTGTGCCAAATCTGGGGCAGCGGGACAGACGGCTCATTGCCCTCAGCCGCCAAGTTGACGAAGCGCCACGGGGGGGCGGCCGGGCCCGGTCCTTGTATGCGACACCCCCATCCCATCCCCCCCCCCCTCCCGGGTTTTGAGAGATAGTGGTGTTGGGGCCAAGGCGCAAACGGCGCCGAAGTTGTTTTGTGCATGCTTCCCTTTCATCAAACCATCCATGTTTTGAGCCAGATTAGCAAGACGAGGCACAATACAAATGTCGTTTGTTGCGAAGTGAAGATCCTGCATTCAGAGCTCTTCCCCGGCTCCAGTGCAATCCCAAAACTTTCAGCGGTGAACGCCGGTGGTTACATAGTGCGTTCTTTCATTACTATCACCATCACTATTATCACATACATACCTTTGTACCCCTGTACCCCCAAACCCCGGACACACATCCCCCCTGGAGAGTGAGATTCTATTGTTCAGATTCGGAAGAGCGAACCTGAAACCCCAGTTCCAATCGAAAATTGCTTATTGTGCCATAGCACAAGAAATTTCTTGGTTGAGTGCATTTGGATAATGTCAGGAAGGTGGGCATTTGGTGAATGAGGAAATGGCACTCCTCGGCGGGGCACTGGAACCAATGTTTCGCCGCCCCGCCCATGGTGGCACCCAGAGGGCTATAAGTATAAGAGGTATGCATGTGGTAGTAGTGGGTCGCACGCAGGCCCCCCCACCTTGGGAACCCACCCCACAGCCGAACCCCCCCCCCCCAACACCCTCCAGCCGACCCCCCCCCCCAAACTGCCCCCCCCAGGGGACAGTATGGGGGTGGGTCTGTACGGGTTTGATTTGATTTGATTTGATTTGAAGGCCGATCTTGAGGCTCACAGGCCGCCCGGGGGGCGCTCGATGGCTGTCCCGACGACTCTGCATATCGGCCGGCGATGCATGCTGCGCGCCCCCAGCCGCCGCCGCGGGCTGGGGGGGGGGCAGGCTCGCCGCCGTGCCGCGGGTTGGGCGGGGAGGGGGGTGGGGGGGGAGGGTGGGGGGGGGCGGGAGGGAGGGGGGGGGGGGGTCGCCGCGCCCCGTCGCCGCTGGGCCGCGGGGGGGCGCACAGACCCGCCGCCTTGGTCGGTGTCCCCGCCCGCCTTGTTCCCCCGCTCGCCGGGCCGGGGGGGGGGGGGGCGAGGGCCGGGGCTGAAAGGTAGCTGGGGGGGGGGGGGGAGGGCTTCGGCGGCCTCACCGGCAGGGCTGCCCAGTGGCCGCACACCTGGGTTAGGGCGTTTCGTTAGGGCTGTACGGGTGTATGGACGGGGCCCGCTCGAAGTTCAACCAGGGAGTTGTGGATGCCGCGGTGGACCCCTCCACCTTTCTCCCATTAGCATCCCCCTCTGACCCCCATGTGCCTGCGTGCACCCTAGGATGCCCGTGTGTGGGTCCTGAAGGTGTCCTTCAGCGACGACCGCCGCCCGTTTGGCAAGACGCCCGAGGGGCTCGACCGTGTGCTTCAAGCCAACCGTCACGCCTGCTAGGCGGCTGGCGGCACGCCGAATGCGGTAAAGCTGAAAGGCTTCAGCCTCAAGTTGGAGGGGGGCGTCATCCGGTATGAGCCAGGGGTTTGGGACTCTTTCCTGGGTCCGGTGGAGGGAGGAGGAGGGCTTGTCGATGACGGGGATCCCCCTGGTGCAGTCGGAAGCCCCGACTGACAAGTTTCGGCGCATGAAGCAGCGTCTCTATCGCATCCTGCATGCGTTGAGGTCCCTCCGCCCCTCGTGCTGCGTATGGTTGTTGCGCACTCCGTGTCCTGTGCTGATTTTGTGTTCGAGGCAGTAGCAGTTCTTCCGGCGTGGGTGTCGCAAACCTAGCACCTGCTCAAGCAGAAGCCGTGGCTGCCCTGTCCCCGCCGCTCCGCGGCCCTAACGCGGCGCTGTATGGCACCCTTGTGTCCCTGGGTTTTGGTCGTGGCCAAGCCAAGGGACGCACCGGTGTGGTGTGAGCGCGGCCGCGGAGTTGGACGGCCCGGTCGATGTAGTCACGGATGGGTCTCGAGATGGGGACAAGGTGGGCTGGTCAGCGGTCGTTGTCTCGCCCATGGGTATCGTGGCGGAAGCCTAGTGTGGGTGTGCCATGGTTGGTGCGTTGTCGTGGGTGGCAGAGTGGTGCGGCAAGGCGCTGGCTTTGTGGCTCCTGGGTGAGCTGGGGGTGCCCCTGAATTCGGTCTGCTCCTTCGTGGCGGACAACACGGGGGCCACCTATGGTGAGGACGGCGGTTGTGCCTCCCGCTGCCTGTGGGCCGACATCCTCCGTCTCCGGTACGCGGCCACCCTGCTGCAGAGTGGTGCGGCGGAGATCTATGTGCCGGCATAGCACAACTCCGGCTCTCAGTCGCTGGTGGCAATGGTGCAAGCGCGGTATGATGCTCGGGCCAAACAGGGCATGCTGGCTACCGAGAACAGGTGCGTTCCGTTCCGTAAGTGGCTAGGTGGCCACTTCTGCCTCGTATGGCGCAGTATGCTCACGGCCCAGCCCTCGGCTGTCCTGGAGGCCTACCACAGTGGAGCTCATGTTTTTTGTCTCTGACGTGCCCGCTAGGCTATCCGCTGCGTGGGTCCACTGCGTTGAGTCTAGCCGAGTCTCTCTGCAGTCCCTGTCGGCTGCAATCTGGCTGCGTACCGCCACCCCCCCCTTGCCCATGTGCCGGGCATCTTTTCACGTCTGCACGCCCCCAACCAACGCCATCCGAGGCACTATTCAAAACTTTCCCAAAGTGGGGACCAAGATACAGCAGGGGTTCTCGCATGGTTACGTAAACCATGCGAGATTGGGGACCATGACGGGACAAAAAGGCCCGGGTGTATGTTATTGGGGCAGATTTGGCTGGTGGAGGGGCAACTGTCTGGTCTGATCGGCGGCTTCTCTAGGGGGTGGTAAACCTTGGACTAAAGTGCGGACAGTTGCACAAAGTAGCATGCTGGGCGCACGCCGGGCAGCCACCATTGTGCGGGGGGGGGGGGGGGGGCGTGTCTGGGCATGGCAGCATTGGGGGCAGGTGTAGCGCATTTCGGACGAACAGGCCATTGATTTTGCATGTTCTTCGAAGTTTGTATGGGTCGAGGGGGTGATAGTGGCAGTTGTGGGCTGTGCCTTTGTGTGGCATAATTGCTGATTGCTTTGCAGGATATGGAGAAACCATTTGTGTGTTGTCCACAGCAGGCTGAGAGCCCAACGGGACACCAGTCCCTGAGCTCGCTGGCTGTCAGAGTGGAAGGGGGGGGGGACGGGGTGATCCTGATAAAGTGGGGGAAATAGGCCAGAAACCTCTGGGACACGTTCAAGGGGGTCTGAGGTAGGAATGGGTTGTGACGGCATGCAGCCCGCAACCCGCGCTGATGGATTTCCACTGAACCAATGCCGAGCCCCTTGGAGCTCTCCGTTGGTGTGTCTTGGTACTTTCTCACTTGTTGCTCTATGAGGCTGGTGCAAGTTGAAGGTGCCCAAAAACTGTCCCCCCGTCCCATTATAAATTACATGGTACTCACTCGAGGGGCCAACTCAAGAAGGACTTTTTGGATGTATCTTAACGAAGGTGCAAACCACTTCAGGCCTCCGTCTGTTACTCACCAGCAGTTCGGCGACTCTGGGTCATGTGGGGCCATGGCAGCGGGACCATTGCGGGCCGATGGTCCGACAACCGCTGGTCTGGGGAACGCTGCAGGGCATATGAAGGGCAGGCAGTCGTACCAACACAAACCATCCCAATGGCAGGACGCGGGACGTGCTTCAATGACAACGAACAGGCCACCGCCTCACCACACCACCGCCACCCGCCAACGGCCGACCTCTGTCCGTCGACCGCCAACCGCTGTCCGTTGAGACCAACTGCCGTCCATCAACCGCCACATACCCTCGTCTGGGGGCCAAACACCGGCGGCTACGTGCCACTCCGCGCGGGTGACGTTCCGCAAAAGGGGGGGAGGGGGATGACTTCGTGTGAGAGTTATTTCGCCGGGGAAAATTTCGGAGGGGGACAATTTCGCCACCCCAAAGCTCACACTGCCTCACGCACACACTGCACTGCCAACGCACCTAGACTTCGCCAGGGGAAAATTTCGCCAACTTCTTGAAGACGAAAATTTCCCGCGAAATCATCCCTGCCCGAAATCATCCCCCCACCCCCATACGCCTACCACGTACGTACGCATATTTATGTTGATGCCTGGGCGTGCTTTTAGGAGGCCGTCCTTTGTGTTGCGCATGCCTCTGGTATGGGACACCGCGGTTGGCCTTCTGCCGACGGCGGGTGGCAGGGAACACACCACCGTGCAGCGAGACCGCGCTTTGTGTGCGGAAACTGGTTGACGAGGTGGCCATGCCCAGCGCCGTCGTGCGCTGGAACGGCAACAGCTCGTCGTTGTCGAAATCGTCGTCGAACTCGTCGTCGAAGCTGTGATGGATCGTGGTCGAAAAAGACCCCAAAACTTCGTCTGTTACGTCGACCTTCGTGATCTTGAAGCCCTGGGGCTGGACATCGTCGCTGCCGGAGCCTCTGACGGGGTCGGCTTGACAGTAGGCCTTCACCACCTGCCACATAAAGCGTAGGAATCGCCGTGGCAACGACAGGGGATGGAAATGGCTTGCAGTTCCAGACTACAACCTCCGGTTTCTATTTCTTCCTGGACCCTGAGACTTGATCTGTGCAGGTGGGGAGTGCAGGCGGGGGGTCTCTGCATCAGGACAGGTCCGAGACCGCCAGTTTTTTTGACGGAGGCATGAAGGTCGAGTAGGGTGCCGTGAAGCGATGGGGGAGCCGGTTGGGGAGGGGTGGCATCCGGTACCACGAGCGCAGCTGCGGTCGTGGCAGCAGGCCCCGGAATTGTTTAACACACAGTCTGGGGTCTACTTGTGGACGGCGAGGGAGGCACATTGGCGTTATGTCGCCTTTTGGCTCCGGGGGGTCATCCCTTTGAAATTGCTTGCTTGTTTTCTCTGGATCCCCCGTGTTCAGCTTCGTGAGTGGAGGTGGTGCGTGGAGACGGAGAGCCACGTTCCAGCTTCTGCCAAATCCCTCGCGGGTCTCAGGGGCGCAGCGGTTCAGGGAAGAGTGCACTTCATCGGGGGGGACGTATTGTGCAGACGAGGCCATGCCCATCCCCCATTCCGTGAGGAGCCCGGCCACATTCCCCACAACTCCCCTCCGCCCCCCCGACTGGCGATCCCACACCGCAGGTGTTGGGGTGCACGTCAGCAGACCCTGACGTCCCCTCATTGCCTCTCATTCCTCATCCCTTCCGCACCCCTGACCTGCCCCTCCGGTCGCAGCACCGGCAGACTGCGTCCCATCACCGTGCCTCTCCCCAGCAACACGGCATACCTCATAAACCTCTGGGCTCAGCACGAACTCCCCGTGACTGCCTAACGTGCACATTGTGTTGCACTGCCAGACGGCCTCTCCCATGGCCACGTACCTCCATACGTTCCCATGACCCACGACAAGTCCCGTCATACTGCCCATCCCCACGCCCACATGGTACGAGAGCTTGAGCTGGCTCTGATCGGGGGCCGTCACTGGAAACTGCTGCAGGAGTTCGTCGGCTCGCATGCGCTGGCAGCATGCCACTGCCTGCAGCGCTGCACTGGGCAGCTGTGCCTTGGAGTGGCAGGGCCAAACGACCAGCACTGCGTCGCCAGCAAAAGACACCACGTCGCCCTCTGCGAAAGCAGTTGGCAAGTCCAGGCAAGAAAGACTGCGGTGTGACAATTAAATTTGACTCGGCTGTGCAACACAACCATCATCCGTCGTGGGGGCTAAGCTGACAGGTGGTCAACGGAGGTTTGCTGAACCACCGGGTGGTGGGGGGGGGGGGGGGGTGGATTTGGGATACTCACCGAACCAGATTTTTGGAAAACCCAAGGACCCAAAAATGCACCACCCCTAAAGGGGGGGGGGCACCCACGTACTAGGCCTGCCAGCTACTCACCCAAAAGCATACAGGGGCAAAAAATCTCTTGCAGCGCCTTTGGCGTCGACCCAAAGACCCCAAAAATGACCCACCCCACGGGAGAAGCTAGGGGGCCAGGGGGTTGACACAGCCAGCGAGAATTTCCTAAATTACCCTCCCCCTCCCCCCCCCATAGGGTAGGCCAAGCTCTTTGCAAAACCCTGTGATGGCAGCTGGTTGGTAACTGACAGTAGGTGGTGGTCGACTCGATAATGTGCCATTTCCTGCCATTGGGTTTCATTCACGCAACAACAGCAGTTGGTGTTCCAATGCTGCGCCGTTGGCACTTCAGTGGCCAATGACCAAAAGCGGGTGGTGCCGCCATTGCCAATGGGCTGCGAATCTCTGGCTGCATCAGGGACTTATTATCATAAACGAAGGCTGACTCAGAGGTCATACGTGCACAGCACAAGCACAGCACATGCACAGTGCACACGCACGCGCAGCCCATACTCAACACGCAACTCACAGGGCAAAATTAGGAAAGTTTAGGGTGTTTCCCAACGTTTTTCCTGTCCACAGAAGAACACACTCCAAGAAGATGACACCATTTGCAGGACTGGTGGGTATGGAATCCGTGGAGTGGGTGGCCGGGTGGTGAACGAGGACTTGGAGGCTGTGCTGTTTTGGATCATGTGCCCAGACTTGGCCATTTCTGCTGTGTGCTAACCACTCGGTGACAATGGGCCGCCATCATTGTGTTTTTGGCTTAAAGCTTAGCTTTGGGACAGCCACATTCCAACGCTTGGCAATTGGCAAGAGCAGAGAAGAGCCGGAAATGTTGGAACAGATATTTTTCGGAAAACGGCTCGGGGAAGTGTTGCTTACTTGTTGCTTGTTGCTGTTGACCCTTTAGCCAGGTTTGAGGGGGGGTGTAGCAATGTGTAGATTACCACATCCCCCATGAATCTCCAGCGATCAACAAGCAAGCAACAAGGAACACATTCCCGGTCGTTTTGCTGACGACTGCGTCCCAGCACTTCGGGCTCTCCTCTATTCTAGCCATCTTTGATATGTGCTCTTCCCAAATCCAGAGTTTCAGGCAAAAACTCAATGATGGCAGCCCGGAGCGTGGCATCTAATTGGGAGGGCCCTGCGCTATCTGAGCAGTTTTTGGGCCACCACAGCCAAACCACGAGAAACACTGACGTCCCTTTTGAGCACCCTGGGCCGCCCCATGGGAGGGTACAACGATCCCTCTGCCCCTGAAGAACAAGACCTTTTGCTACAAGCACTGTTGCATTGACGAGTGCTCGCAAAGGGCCAGCGCGTGCGAAGGGGGAAGAGGGGCTGGAGGCGGATAGCACCACTGCTGAGACTTGCACTTTTCGCCGCACCCGCAATCTATGACAGACTCCTCTCCCGGCCACTTTGGGCCCTTTTAGGCTTGGTCCTCGATGCAAATGGTGCACAGTAGATGGCGGCATCAAAGCAAAGAGGTGTGCTCAGCTGCTATCGGCCAACCACTTTGTAATTGGCCGTGCTGGGACTACTCTGCACTTCTTATGTTGCTCCCGGGGATGTTCCGGCCATTGTGGAGGGACAGAAATAAGGCAACCGGACTGCATCAGCTCACTTTGCCTGTGCCAATGAAGCTTTTTTCAGCCTCTTGGGTCCATGAGAGTGCAAGGGATGCTCTCAAAAAGGCCGAAATGGGTCAGAACCCCGTGCAGTTTGGCACCAAGATCGGGTATCTTGGGCCGGGCGGCTCAAAATCCAATTCTGAGGGCATCTAGTCCAACTGCAAGCGTCCAGTCTTTGCGGTTTCCAGCCCTGAAAACGGCCGAGACGGACGCCTAGACGCAGCGAGTGTGCACCTGGAGCCGACATGGCCTCGGGCAGGGTCCAAGGTGGGTCCAAAGTTGGTCAAAGTGATATTTTCCCAACGTCATCAGCTGGGCTGCTGAAACAAGCGTCTTCAGCCCGTTTTGAGCCGTATGTGGCCCACCCACGTACAGGCCCAAAAGGCTTGAAACAAAAATGTGTCAAAATGTGTTGACTACCTTTTTTTTCAACAAATGACCTGACCACTTGGGATGCTCAAACAAGTGATTTCAGCCCATTTTGGATTGATGTTAGGCTTATTTGGGTCCTACCTGTCCCCCCTCCACACACCTGACTGGCAAACATGGTACAACAGCGAGTGGAAGTATCTGTTGACGGCCGCACCAATAAGCTCCGCCCCATTTTCGCATTGCGAGAGCATCTCAGTTGCCTTTGTAAACCCGGAGATGTCCGCAAAGAGCGTAGCCCCATAGAATTCCTGATTACAGGCAGAGGCACTTGGGTTGTCCACGCGACACGCATGTGTGTGTACAGCAGATCACAAGCACGACGCATGCACGCACACGCTCTCGCGTGCATACCCGATGAGGACCGCAAAACCACACACGAAATGCAACAAGAGGGCTGGAGAAAACTCAATGGGAGGTGTCTCGGATCACCTTCGATCGTTCTTGCCTCGCCATCGAAGGCTGCGACTGTGCATCACGTTTATCCAACCGCTCACCAGGGCTGCGGCATGGGTCTGTAGCTGGTGCAGGGAGCATGCGCACTGCACGCATCCCTGCATGTGCACGCACACGCCTGCACTGACGCCGTCTCTCTCTCTCTCTCTCTCTCTCTCTCTCTCTCTCTCTCTCTCTCTCTCTCTCTCTCTCTCTCTCTCTCTCTCTCTCTCTCTCTCTCTCTCTCTCTCTCTCTCTCTCTCTCTCCTCTTTGTCTCTCTCTCGCTAGCAAGACCACAGACAGACGGATCGCAAAATCTGGGAAACTTGGCTGACCATTCCCTCACGCCAGTCAGGCTTGAAGGGCCCTCCAGTGAAACAGCCTGAAATGACAGGGCGCAGGTGCCTTTCAGTGGTACGGGACAACAATGGCGTAGTCAGGGTTAGAGACTTGTGTAGGCGGACACACGCACGCACACCTCTTCATATGGGCCGATGGCCGTATGCGTGCGGATGTGCCGCTGCACAAGTTTCGGAAGATAGGTGTGGACCAGCGATCCAAAAGTTGGCGTCGACCGGTCCATCTCCCTTGACTCTTTGGAGCTGGATTGTACTCAGCTCCAAAGGGTTGTATACGTCATTTCTGCAACCTCATCAGCTCCAAATAAAAAAAAGCTGCTGCAAACACAAGGGCATGGTATTCCTGCACAGTGTCAGCAGCGACGCGCCCCAGAAAGAGGGAAGGAGGGATTGACTGCGAAAAGCATACCCTCAGTTGGTTACCGTTAGGGGATGCCAGGGTTGATACGACGAGCGACGAGCGGTGCACGGTGAGGTTGATGCTATGCAAGACGGACAACGCATGACAGGGTTGACGCAACGCAATGCGCAAAACACACAGGGGTTGTCACGAGGCGCAACGCGCAGCGCAGCGCACGCCGGGTGCCACAGCGGGGGAACGTCCTGAGGATACGCAGTGTCCCCCCCATGCGCCGCGCTTCCCACATTGCATCGATTGCACCATGCACCGCGTGTCCGGTCACTGGTACATGAGGTGCTTGGAGAATGGTCCGCCAACAAAGCTGTAGGGCCCTGCCACTTTACCCCGCCCCCCCCTTGCGCAAGCACGGCCACGGTCCCAAAAAACCAGGCAAAACAGCGGTTCAACACCCACCGCGTGCTTAGACAAGACCGTGCCTGCGTGTGGCACACATGATGGCAAACACACATGATCGCCCACATCCAGGAGATCCCTCAGATGCAGATGGCGATAGGCTGTGGAAGGGAAATAACGGGAATGGCTAAGAATCATCAAAACAACATCATCGGGTGGCAATGTGTGGTAAACTGTTTTTAAACCCCATGTTACATCTGGGACCACAAAAACAGTGGTCCCAAAAATTCCTAAAAACAGCGGCCACCCCGTGCTTAGACAAGGCCGTGCTTGCGCAAGGGGGAGGGGGGGTACAATGGCCAGCATCTGGTCAAACCGTGCTTTTCTGTGCGGCACAAACACACCTGCATTTAAGACGACACCCACGTCCAACATGCACCTCTGGCCACACGGTGGACAGTTCGGGGTCGTTGAAGAAGGTCATGAAAAAGAGTACATCTGTTCCCTGTGCGGTCAGCCTTTTGGTCTCTGCAGTCAGCCTGGCCCCCTTAAACTGTAATCCAATCCTTGAATCCTTGAATTCAATCCTCAAATTGAAACCCTTTAAAATGAGACTGAATCACAGCTGCACCTCGAAGGTCAAAGAGATGCAAAACCTCAACCACACCAATAAGCGGGTGGTACCATCTTGCAAAGAATTGGTTTATGCATGCACGTGTTGCAAATGTCAGTTGCTTGAATGCTTAGGGTAGACTCTTTCGTCCTCGAAACACCTTATGTTTCGATACGTGGTCATGTACTTCAGTTGTGCCTGCCTCTATCACACACAGCAGCTTTGCACAGAGTACTCGTAGTATTTCTGGAAGGAAAAAAAAGCAGCTTGTATTCCAAGCATTTATTGCACTAGGCGAGGAGGGGGCTCAAAAAGGACGGCAGTGGCCATTCTGGGCCAAATTGGTCACAGTGTTGTGGCAATCTGTGTGCAGTTGCATTGCGTCTGGTCCCTTCCATCTTATTCAGGACTACATCATTACTATCAACAATAATGCCATCAACCATGCTTTTGCCCATTCAAATGCACCTGCACAGGTTCCGGAGGGGTCGGCGCTTGCATTAGCTCTGTCCAGAACCCTCAGGCTTCAGCTTGGCATCAGTGAGTTGTTGAGCGGGCCTGGACCAAAACTAGCCAAGCCGCAACTTTTGCTCAGGATTTCGGGTCAACTTTCAACAGGCCGGCTTCCTACAATTGGCGGCAATAGTAACGGCAGTAATCAGGGGTGTATTTTCGATACACGGTACTTTGTGGCGATTTCAAGCGATTTCAAACGCCCGACGACTTCAGTTGCGGCCCAAATAATGGGCTCAATCAGTTTTAAGACTCTGCTCTCAAGCGGTGCTCGTAAATGTCTAAAGTCCTTTGCCAGTTGTTGCTCACATCATTTTCACATTTGGCTGCCAAAACGCCCCTTGGATCTCCTGACAGATGTGGGTTCTTATGGCTTCATGGCTTGGCCCAAGATATGGTCAACAGTCACACGACCGCCAAACATGATGACTGCGTAACAAAAACGCTTGCAAGCATTTTTCCATCAGAGTATAAGCAGGCATTCACCAAATACGGCTATCCAAACAATCAATAATGTTTCCACTTCAATGCCATTCACAATATTCCCCAGTTTCTGGAAGTGTATTCCCGGTGTTGCCTCAAGTATACCGGCTCATGCTGCAGCACCTCTCCTGACGGGCCGCCAAGAAAAAACTTGCATATTCTCAGCCAGCTCTGGGGTTGCTCGTCCTGGGAGGTTAAGCCATAAAGGCATCCTTGGGGGTGTGGGTGTGTCATATGCTTGGGGTACTTTCCAGCACTGGGGGACTCCCACTTGGTATGTAACCATGAACCTGCACAACGCTTGCCAAATTTTCAATGAACGTGGAGAAAACCAGTCGTCTCTAGTGAAAGAAAAATGTGCGAGCTAGGCGTTTTTCGGGCTCTTGAGGGATCACGAGCAAGAAGCATGGTGATGCTGCATGGGAAGAGCATATACATGGCTCCTTCCTTCGCACAAACATAGAAAAAGCCGTGTGCAAGCATGAAATCTTGGCTACACATACCCTACCACAGTGAAGCAAATACTTTGACAGACAGGTCAGCACAATATGGCATTTTGCTCTAACACATGGTGGTGCCGCCGTGTGCTCCTTTAGAGTGGGAATTACGTGGGCTACGTCAAAATGCAACAGAGTTTGTGCTGGAGCTCATTTCACAGCACAGTGTAGACCTTCTGGGTATCCATATGGCACAACATGCGGCCACAAGCTGGAAAACTTGGAAAGCGAAAACCACTGTCGCACACAGAGACAAGTGCAGCATGCAGCACAGAAACCATACGCAGCACCCAAATCATCTGTCCTCGCTGACCTTCAAAAATTTCCTTCACGCCGTTCAAACCATTTGTGTGGCATCATTGGTTCTTGACAATGGAGCTGCATTTTCTTCACTAATTGCATCGAAGTTCACACTCACCTGTCTACAATAATGGAATGTCGTCAATACATGTTCGAATGACCACCAAGTGCCTGCCACCAGGTGGCGCACATGGGAATGCGTCACCTCACTGCTTAGCGGCGGGCAGGGTGGAGGCGCCTGCACTGCAGGATGCTGAAGCAGGAAATAAAGCACAGGGTGTCGTCGAGGCACATAAACTCCAACAAAAACACTGGTTGGGACGGTTAGCTCGACAGGGTCTGGTGGGTTGGTGGGAGGGGTTCTGTCACTATGGTGTCGGTAAAAAGCCCATCTCTTTGCAGAAGTTAGGGTTAATGAAATCGTAGGTCGGCAGCATGCAACACCGACAACATTCCGGCCAGGATTCGAACCATCTGCCCACCCCGTCTTTGAACAATGTGCCCCCAAATTTTGTCACATGGCCAGAAGAATTCTGTAGATAGGCTGGTCGCAGTAAATTGGAGTAGTTGGATGATGGAAATCATCCTGAAAACGGCAGACACATCTTGCCTCTATGGTGTCGCATCGCAGCCTCCTGAAGCCATTCACATTGGTTGCAGGCCATTCTGAGAAGAATTCCTCTGATATCTCATGTCTTTGGAGAATTTACCCGCTTTGGGCTCTTGATAGCAATGCTCCCCCATCAAAGCCATTGACTTGCGTTCAGTTCATCACCCACATCGCAGTATTTCATATACCTGTTGCCAGGCGAAGGTACGGCCCCAGCTTGTCCGATTACTTTCCGCACAGCCCAGGGGGCGGACCGTTGTTCATTCACTGCTCGAATGGTACATGGCCAAACTTGCAGTGGGTTGCATGTGAACATTGTTCAGCGCCGCCTTGGGCTAGTTGCCCGTGACACCACTACTGCTCAACTATACTCCTTTTGGCTTGTGGAAAGATACGTCCATTGGTCTTCCGTCAAATTCAACTCCATTAAGTGCACCGACTGCATTAAGCGCATCAGCCGCATAGAAATATTTCACGAATCCATAACCTTTGGATGCGCCTGTGGCTAGGTTCAGTTCCACACGTACCGAAGATATGGCCCCAAATTGTCCAAATAGTTTATGCACAGCCAACTCGTCGATTCTCGAACTTAGATTTCGGACAAAAAGGTTGGACCCTTCTTCGGGGACTGCGTAGTTCACAGTTGGAATGGTCAAGGGGCCCTGACCAAAAGGAATGGCGCCCTGGCCGTGTAGTGCAGTGGGTTGCACTTGAGGCATGCTGAATGCAGCACGTGGCTGTGGGTCAAAGTGTTGTGGCCCACGAGGGGCGGCGCGAGGTGCGGCGCGGGGTGCAGGCGCAGGCCTCGAGTAAGGATGATACCGCGTGGCGCCTGGCGCAGGTTGTGGAAACTGGGTGGCTCCTTTACCACCTTTACCTTGTTTCAGCGACTTTGTTTCTGGGGTGTCGGCGTACTTGACTTCCAGCGCTTGATTGTGACCCTCCAAAACGTACCCATTCAAACCTGTGATCGCTGTTGATGCTTCTTCTGGTGTCGTGAACTGCACCAAACCATATCCCTTGCTTCGCCCTGTTGCCTTGTCCTTCCAAATTGTTGAGTTCGTGATTGTCCCGTATGGGCCAAACAGCATATTCAGCTCTGCCTCCTGGTAGTTCAAGGGCAGGGAGCGAACGAAAACGTTACTATTCATGGAAGCCAAGAGTCTCTGAGAGAACACACGTGCTTGGGCACTTTGTACGAGGCAGAAAGTGGAAAAAATTTTCAATCTGCTTTTGGATTTCGGTAATTTGTGGTCGGCGTCAGTCACATACAAACTGAAATATCACAGGAAAAAACGAGGATACGCAAACTCCACCCGGTGTTAGCCTAGCAGGTGTTCGCCTCTGCTTCGTTTCAGTGATTTCTCCTTTGAGGATCGTCCTTTGTACAAAGAGGTGTGGGGCTTGAAACGTTGTTGGCATATTTGGTTCTCCATTGGGCCAATGAAAGCCAACAGGGCTGTTTGTGCACCACGTGCACTCAGCGCCCAAAGTGGAGTGCAACCATTGCAATTTCTTCCTTCACATCATCAGGGTTTGATCATTCTGGGGGACGTGTAAGTACAGCAGAAATGTGTAGGTGTGCAGATACCATGGCAAATGAGGTCAGGGTCCTCATAACGGTCAACCGTTGCGTTGTTCGGACACCCACCCACCCAGAATTTCCAAACCCCCCCTGTCCTGTAGGCCAAACACTAAGCACGGAGGGGGGGGGGGGGATGGGAGAAAATGGGGGGAAATGGGGGAAATGGGGGAAAATACCGGCAACACCACTACTCTGACTTGTTTGCATTGGTTGTTGAGCACTTCGTGATTTTGGAGGATGGGTGTGCTTACTGCGTGCCGCAGGCGCCGCAAGGTAAGGGTAATTAGCTTCAGTGTACACTGTCTAGGAAACATACACCGGAACAAAAAAATTCTGTGCACGTTGATCTGTTGACACCATCACTCTGAACAGAGGAGCGACTATGGCCCCAACTAGAAAGGGGCCGTGGGGAGTTTTTTAACCCCAACTCAAGGGGCCACACCAAAGTGTGGGTGTGGGTGTGGTTGTCCTTAGCCCCAACAATCGAGGAGCATAAGGATAGTGTGAACGCACCATGCAACCACCGGCGTTTGCCCCTAGAGCAATGCCGCATCGAGCCGGGGCTGAGCTTGAGGGAAGGATCTTCAATGAGCAACAAACAACATTGGTATAGTGCCTCGTCTTGCCTGATCTTGAGCTCAAAGCACTCTTACACGCCGCCATAGGTTTCGCTGAGCTGCGTTCAGCGGATTACCTCCGGCGCCCACAAAACCCACTGTGCCGTAGAACCATTTTGGGGTCTATAGAGAGGGGTTTGGTTTGGTTTGGGTCAAGGCCTGTGCCGGACGCCTAGGCCCACGGTCAGCACTCACCTTTGTGCCGACACGACTGGGCTAGGCGAATCGCGGTTGTCCGGTCCCAAGGCCTGCCGGACTGTTGACCGCCCCCGTACCCCGTGGTGGCACACACGGGAGGGAGATGCCGCCGTGCCTGTGTGTGTGGCGCGCGTGGGGCGGGAGGGCGGGGCGTGCATGCTGGTGGTGCTTGCGGGGCATGACGGGTCACACGGCTGTGCCGCGCCTGGCCCTGTGAGGTCGTCGAGTGTGTACCAGGGTCCGCCACCACCGGGCCTTGGCTGCTAGAGGTGGAGGCGCGTGTGGGGGGGGAGGGCGGGGGACGCGTGTGGGGGGTAGTGTGTTGCCTGGTGCTCCAGGCCCCGGCAGGGAGGCCATGGGAGCCTGACGCTGAGCCCGCCGGGGGAGTATTCGGTCTGGACACGCCGCCTCCTGGTCACTGACATGCTGCCAGCGGCTCCACGACTGCATGAGGCACGGGGGCGCGCTCCCTGGGCGTACGATTGGGGGGGTCCACACCCCATGACTGCTCGAGGCACAGGTGGTGCTGTCTTGGACTGGACCATCCGCCCACGGCGCTAAGGGATGGCAGGAGGAGGGGCTCCAGGGTGCGCTGAGCGCTGCCCTGCCCTGGAGCCTGCCCGGGCTCGGGGCCCGGGTGGCGGTGCTACTGCCTGCGTAAACGGGGGGGCCCAGAGGGCACACCACCCGAGTGACCGCTCCTGTCTCTATAGAGAGGGGGGCGGGTCCTTGTTGGGGTCCATTTTGGGGTCGGGTCCTAGCTTGCAACCGCCCCTATGCTACCTACCCCTTGCCGTCTGAGGAGTGCCCAAAGCGGGGACGACTCAAAGTTCATACACGGGCCATTCCATATTGGGGATGGGCAACAAATGCACCATTTGTGGAAGGAAGAGGCCCAAAAAGGTAAAAATAGTAACAAAAATAGGGCAAAAAGGGTGTACAGGGGTATATGTTCCATGTGTGTATGTAACATATACCCCTGTACACCATGTGTGTATGTACCACTACATTGCCTCTGTTCCAAGATAATTCCCCAAATTGCGCGCTGCAAGCACTGCACAATAAGCACCCCTGATGCCATATCATTGCTACTTGCAGATGCACCGGAAGAAGCTCGGGCTGTCTTTGGGCTCCCACCGCCAGATACACAATCCCCGCAAACCACAATCCAATCCAGTGAGGACCACAAACCAGGAAAAGAGGAACCAATCACCCAAGGAGCAAACACACACACAAAGTAGGGACTGGAAAAATGGGGAAAGATGGGGGAAAATGGGGGAGATATGGGGCTGGACATTTATTGGGATGGGCTTTGCTATTTCCTCTTCACTATAGTGCTCTGCTTTGCTCAAAAACATTGTCCGTGGGCAATGGTGGGACCCTAGGCTCAACAGCCATGCATGTTACTCCTAGGCGGGACAACCGATTTTGCGTTTGAACCATCATATGCAGCCCCCCGGGCTCCGGTCAGCTGCCTCTGGACATGGGATATTGTGCAAGAATGGTTTGCCAATTCAGACGTGAACGAACATTCCAAAAAAGTGTCGCTATGCAACATCGTTTCCACTGGTTTTGTACATTGTGATAAAACGTGCAGCATTGCCGGTCGTCATTGATGATGCACTAGCTGATGGAGTGGTTGGACGGGTTCTGGATGCGCATTGGGCGGTAATCACTGGGTTCCATGTTTTTGAGTGGTGTGGCCCTGAGGAGGGTGTTGAAGACCAGGGTGGGGTGTGGGAGGTTTCGGATGAGGGCCCTAAGGGAGCATTTACGTGCAACATGATCCTGCCTGAGGGCTAGTATTTTCGAAGCGACCTGTAGCCAGAGGGCCATGGGCACGGGTTCTTTTGGGCTGTAGAATTCCAGCTTTCTGCAATGCCCCGGGAACCTATACCACCTCCCAAGAAAAAGCAGTGCCAGTCCATTGTCAAGATGGGAAGTGCCAAGATCGGGTGCATCACGCGGTACATCTGAATGGACACATTGTCTCTCAATAATTGCCATTTGGACCACATCCATCCATATGTCGACTTGTGCTAAAGGCCCCCTAGATCCTACCCCGGCAACACCACATTTTGTGGTAAATGTAATGAAAATGAAAAATGAAAAAAATTGTTGTACATAGTGGATTGGCCCACATATCTGCAGGGAGAAACGGTTTATTAGGCACAACACATGTCACATTTGTTGTGTAAAGGGGCTTCACAGTTTTTTTTCTGTGTTATGTCATGTGCTCCACATGATGCAACTCATGTGGACCGCCACACATGATGAACCTCACCAAAACCCAATGCCACAAATGAGCAAACCCGCTCAATCCGTGCCCTGCACCACCCATGCACCTCAAAACATGATTCTTGTTAGACCATCAAAGTTCTGTGCCAGCACCCCCTATCCCCGTCACAGTTGGTGTCCATTGCATGCAACAAGAAAAGACAAATGAATGAATGTAAGCTCCTATGCATTGTCGCCCTGGTGTCTTGGCAAACCCCCCATGGGACTTGGTTAAGCTCAATCTGGCAATCAGCTCCAATTAACTGAGGGGTGGGGGATCAACCCATGACTGCATTTTCCTATACAGCAGGTCAGGCTGCAACTGCCAGCAGCAATGTCGCTTCCTGACCTGACACTATGCACTGCCACGCCCATGACATGGCCAGAAACACGCATGATGCAGCAAGTAGGATGCACATGGATCATCATCAGCAGCAGCAGCAGTCAGTACCAATGATCCCGGTGATTAGATCTCTCCAATGTCCATAGCTTCCTCCAGGCTCTGTATCATACGCATCTAGGGTGTGGGTGAGCAGGGGATGCATACCCACCAGATTTCCTGGGTGCATCTATAGTCAACCCTGCAACATCCTTCGAAGTATGTGCGAGGCAGAGCACGGGTCTCGCTGGACTGAGCGTCACGTGACCCCTGCCTGGTCGGGTGAACAGTATGTGCTGGGTTACCGACTCCTCCTCCTCCTCCTCCTCCGCCCCCTCCCCTACAGTTGGGCGTGCTTTGGCCTCACACAAAGTTCCGCACTTTGCACCCGGCATAAAGTCGGCGCTCCGTGCCTCACAATCAAAACAACAACGTGCCGACAGTGTCCACAAATAGCAGATTGTGTCCGCTTGCAGACAATGTCACCACACACACACACACACACAGGTTTGACCATTGTGCCCCCCCCCCCCCGCCCCCACACACCACAGACACCCTCCCACACCTCAAGGTGTTGGGGGGTGATGTTGTGCGATATATGCTTACCGAACAAAAACACGGGCACCTGATTTCAGTATCCAATGATGGCTTGTCACTCACAGCAGTTGAGTGGTCAACTGACAGGAGATGGTGCCCACCACCGGCGGCCAACCGACAGCCGTTGGTGCCTTACGAACAAAATTTCATCGGCAACCGCTGCGGTTGGCACTTTCTGTCGGGCTAGTAACCACTGGCAGTTGGCCTGCGATTGCCAACCCAGGGCGTGTCGGATTCCTTTGTAAAAACACAACTGTGCCCTTCACGTGGGTGTGGGCCCTTCAGGTAAGCCGAGGTGCTGGCGGGGGGCAGGGGGGTTTGGTGGTCATTCAAGCGCCCTGCAGAAGGAGGAACGAACCCAGGGCAACCAACGGCGGAGGGGTGAAAGGCAATGCAAGTGTGCTCCCTTTCTTTTCCTTCCTGCTCAACTACGTCCAGGTCCCGAGCCGGTACACTGGCGGGTTGGATGCGTGCCTCGTCACCACCATCTTTTGTTTTCACCCACGCCACGCTACAACTCACACTATCCTCTCACCATCCGGCCATCCCGCCTTCCTCCATTCCTTTTCTCTGGCTGGGCACCATGTGATATGCTGCTCTGGATTGGCTTATCTCTGAGCTGCCCCCTGTGCCCCATGCAAACGGGTCAGCCGGAGTCTCGGAGTTTGTGGTCACTTCGTCGAAGGTGCTCCATTCCTCTATCATCGCAATCATTCGTCGGTGCTTCTCCAATCCCGAGGATCAATCGTGGTTTTTTGGGGGGGTTTGCTTTATCAAAGAATGCTTCGTAACGGCCCAGACAATGGCTTGTTCTTACATGCCACTGCATAGTTGGGGACAGCTACAAAGGATGTGTACCAGCAACAGCACCGTCGAACACGTTGAAATCATGCAGCGATGTCATCCCCGTTCCCAGTGCCGCCCACCTCCTGCCTGCCGCTTGGGTTGCGTGCTCCGCTTCCGCTTGAAGGGGTGTGCTTCAGTGCTGAGCACCCACTCCTCAAGAGGCAGGGCCTCCTCATCATCGAACAGCAAATACAAATACTTCAAAGTCTCTGACACGAAAAAGCTTTGCATCAGATCATCGTTCTCCACGGGTAATCGGCTCACGTTGCGCACGCCAGCGAACCCCCCGGACGGCACACGGCAGTACTTCCATAAGGCCTGCAGCATCTCCCAGCCATAGTCCCTCCATCGCTGGTCCTGAACGCAAGACCAGAGCGTTGGCAAATGGCGAAAGATGTTTTGAGCTCAAAGCCACAGCAACCCTCACCTCAAAGACAGAATTAGAGGCGTACCTCAGCAACATTTCTGTCATACCCCCCCCGCCCCCCAAAAGAATGCCAGAACCTGAGCCCGAACAGAGCATCGACCGACGGACGGCTGTTCGCTGCCCATCAACCACACGTCGGTTCATTGTCAACCGGCACTGCCTACTCATCATCGCCGCCAGTTGACCATCCATCGCCGTCACCAGGGATCGCCCTCAGCTAACGCTCAGTCTGCATTCAGCTGTCCTCAGCGAAACGACATCAGAAAAGTCTCTTTCCGTCGACACAAGTCTGCGCACTGTTCTCCATTGAGCTCCAAGGGGCCCGACCGAAAACGCATTCGAGCTGCCACCCGGACCTCGGCGCGGTGCATTTCCGGGGCGTGCCCGGTACGGGGGATTGGAGGGTGAAGCAAATGCCGCGCGGGGTGTCCACACCTTAGTGAAGCGCCACAGGTAAAACCACGTCTCCGCAGCCTCAGGACGCAGGATGTACTTCCACGACCGCGGGGTCAGGTCACGGCCGTCCAAGAAATCCACGATCTCAGGCCCCAGACCCGTGGCGGTGGCTTTGTACATATCATGGCATGTCTCCCCTGAGGATTGAGGGAGAGAGAAACCACAGCATGGTCCGCATGTCGTGTGTGCACAACACCGGGAAAGAAAGACGGCATAAAACTACGGGGGAAAATCCATGATCGATGACCAGCACAATGACCAAACACAGGGGCCACTGGGATGCCACCCAAACGTTGCTGGTAATGATGCGAACAAAGTGGGAAATGGTGCACAGCACGTGCGCTGCACATTGTCACCGTGATGATAAATGCCACATGTCCGTTCGTCCACGATGCAGAGTACGCCCTCCATTGCGCGGAGGTTGGGAGGTGGTGCCAAGGACGAGTAGCGTATGGGTTTGATGGTCCAGCAGAGATGGACTTGAGCGGGTCGGGAGGGGGGTGGCAAAAGCGGCTACCGGCGGTTGGGAAAGCGGTTAAAAGGCAACTTCTGGCGGATACAAAACCGGTTGGAGCGCCACTGGGGACAGACAGCAGCGGCTGACGGGGCTGACAGTCATCCCAGAGATGTGAGGGGGGGGGGGACCTCTCCCCCTTTCAAGCGCAAGCCAGGGGTGGGGAACATCTGGAGACAGTTCGAACCGGGGAAATTTTCGCCACCCGGGGAGATCACAAAGCTTCGAACGCCTGAAGATGGAATAGAATGACTAGTACAAGAGCCACCCGCTTTGCCAAGGAAAAATCAGGCCACGAAATCATCCCCCAGCAAACTTCACTCCTGCGCCAAAGGCATTACCGTGTACTCAAATGCCAACCCATTTTTTCAGAGTATCAAAGACTCATATGAACAAAACCATACAGCCACAGAGCAGTACGCACTTTAAAACACGCTCATTTACACTTCCTTGACAGCACACTCGTTGGTGATAAATTGGCAGCGTTTGGGGTTGTCGCATGGTCAGTGCAGTTGGCACGCAGTCCGACTTCAGTCCAAGCCTCCAATGAGTCGTGATGTACTGCACATCAGTTGGGGCTCATCCCGCTCCGAGGGGATGATTTCGAGTAGAAGCTCCGAACGAACGAACGTTCAGTGCAGAGCCGCCTCTCGGTGAATTGCCAACTGCCTACAAGGGGGGGGTTCGGGACTCCCCTAACGCCTGAGAGATCGGGGAAATGGGACCACATGAGGGAAAAAGACAAATCTTGTGCTTGACAACCTGCCTAATTAGTTTCACGGAGGGCCATCAAACAGACTGTCGCTTCTAGCACAGTGGATTGTGTCTAACACCCGAGGTACAGAAGGTGCATATGCACAAAAGTGGGATGTGTCGTGCGGGAGAGAACACACACCTAAGCCTTTCGCAAGCACCTCCCACTTTGGCCGACTCTCAGGCCACTCTTGAGCCGCAAGCATAAACATCCCACCCGCAAAGCAAACCAAATGGTCCATTTTGTGAAAAGGCGTCCCATCCTCCTGCATCTCTGCTATGTAAACTTGCCCCGAGGGCCGTGAGAAGTGTACCAAATGCCGCTTGATGGCAGCAGCCGCGGCCGCAAACATGCGCTGGTACCGACTCTCAGTTTTGCCAGTCAGCAGCCATTGCTTGAGCAGGATCTCGTAGAAGCTGTCCCCTGTGGCACCTACACAGAAATCAAACGCAAGGGCCTCAAACCTCCTCTGTGGTGTCGAAGTGGCGTGCCCAACCCAACAACCACCTCAAGGAGGCCCCCATTGCTCTGTTGAGGTGCCCTGGTAACTGGGGTGGCCAAAAAGTGGCCTGCGCCTACAGGGGCTCACGGACATACATTTCCACCCCCCCCCCCAATTCTGGCCAAGCCGTGACGGGGCTATGACCACGGGTATACACAGCCCTTGCATAGCCCCCGCACCCCACCCCATACCCCAACGGTGGTGGTATTTGTGTTCAGCCTATCCCGGTTGCATCCCACAGCACAAGCGGAGGGGGGGGAGGGGGATGCAATACAAGGTTGTATCAACCTTTGTGGCCCTGTGGGATGGTGAGGTCTGAGTGTGTATTTCGCTTAGCCCAGTTTTTAAGGTTGGGCATCGCGACTCCTGAGGAGGTTCGGGAGTCTACCAATATACGATGCGGCTGGCACCTAAGGGGTCTCCGGTCAAAACGAAAAAGCAGTCAGTGGACCAAAACTCACCATAAGGGGGGGGGGGGGGCTCCTCTTGTTGATCCTCCGACCAGCTGGTATAGACCTTGTCTTCCTTTGTGTTTGCATGCCACATAACGCCACATAGCACATGATTTGCTATGGAACAATTCTTTTTGAAGAGCATGTGTTGGAGTTTGTTTGTTTCATCTGCTTGCAATGCGATTACTACAATATTTTTGTTATGATGATGCAAACTCCACCCCTCTCGGCCTTTGCACAGCCATTTGAAATTTGTTTCGACTATTGTGCACAATGGGTTGCCTCTTCGACCATCAAGTCACACCCTCGAATTTCCAACATTCCAACACGGTACTTGTTATGATGATGCAAACCCCACCCCCCTCGGCCTTTGCACTACCATGTGAATTTTTTTCAACTCATATGGACAATGGGTTACCTCCTTTCCCATTAAGTCTTACCTTCCAATTTCCAACATTCCAACATGATGATGCAAGCTCCACCCCTCTCAGCCTTTGCACGGGGCCTTTGCACAGCGATTTGAAGCAGCAAATTTGGCAAATATGCACAATGGACTCCAATGGGTTAAGTCCTTAACCATTATGTTACGCCCTCCAATTTCCAACATTCCAACACGTGGCCCGCTGTCTTGGGCTATCGCGATGGGATATGGTGACAAGTGGTGGTCATCTGCCTTTGTTATTGCTCCTCCTGTGCATGCACATCCAATGCCATTGTCTTTCATCCGATTGAGCTGCTTGACATCCCTAGGAGCGCCCTACGGTAAGCGTTTGTTCAACATTTTTGTCCATAGGGGGCCTCCGCGAAAATCACCTCCAGCCACAGCTGCCCGGTCTAGTGGGGGGGAGGGGGGGTCTCTCCCTGTTTTCGGCCCATCATCCGCTCCAGCCATGGCTAGTTTCACCCCAGTTGGAACCTAACATGGGTCCTGTCACAGATGCCCATTTCCCAGACCTCACCTCCTTCCAGCGACGTCCATGACCCCCCCCCCCCCGCGCAAGCCAATTTTCCCCATGCCCTGCACCCACGGGGGGGGGGGGGCAACCCCTCGGTTCTGGACGCCAACTACCCCCCCAACTAACTGTTGGCCGGAGGCCCCTTGGGGGGGGGGGGGGGGGGTTCAGGGAGGGCGAATGGGGGGGGGGTATAGGAGGGGCCGGGGGGCGGGGGCTCCGGGAGGGTCGGTTGGGGGGGGGGTCCAAGTGGGACAATTCGGGGTGGTGGTGGGGGGGGGGGTCCAAGTGGGGCAATTTGGGGTGTTGGGGGGGGGGGCGGAGGGGGGCACAGGCTCCCCTTACCTCCCCTTGCCCTCCCTCTCACCATACCATCACCATAAACCTAACCCTAACCTTTGCAGCAAATTCGTTTGGCCATGCCAGCCATGTTGACTGGGATGAACAAGATCCCCCCAATTTCGTTCATGGCTGCTTTTGCCACATCATTGCTCTCCATTTTGGACCACAACACTCACTCTGACCCTAGCCTAGGGTGAGAGCTAGGGCTAGGGGTAGGGTTAGGGTCACCGAGCTGGTGGAACCAGTCTTGGTTTTATAACCCTTTTTAGTGTCTAGGGTGGACCTACCAGGTTTAGCAAGCAAGCAAGCAGCAAGCAAGCAAGCAAGCAGCAAGCAAGCAAGCAAGCAGCAAGCAAGCAAGCAAGCAGCAAGCAAGCAGCAAGCAAGCAAGCAGCACGCGCGAAATGGGCCAAAATCGTCGTGGTGCTTTGGATTCGGGTGAAATTTTGGTGGATGATACCTATGGGTGTGAAGTAGAATCACACAAAGTTTCAACGAGAAACTCAACGGTGGCGGCCGGGAATGGGATTCGCAAGTGGCAGACCTCAGTTTCAAAAACTGCAGTTTAGGGCCAAAAACAGCCATTTTTGGGCCAAAAAAGCCCTGCAACACATTCAAAACGGCCAAACGAAGGGAAACGGTGGGTACACTACACGTGCGGCTTGACTTCCCCGTGTCAACGAGCTCTTTGCGGCCCTCTAACTCCATGATATGTCCCGGAAACGGCCCAAAAAGGCCCCTAGAAGCTCCAAATGCCGACAGCCACAAACCAAGAATGGGCCATATCTTTGGCTACATGGCTCAAAATGCGATTCCGAGGGCACCTACTCCACCCGCAACCCCCCACTTTTTGTGGTTTCCACCCCTCAGAATTGCCCAAACGGACGCCTAGACCCCCATACCTAGGCCCACTAGGCTGCGGCAAGCTGCCAGCTCAAGCCCAAACAGGTGGGTGCCCAAATGGGTCCACAGGGTCCAGTAGGGGCAAAAAACTGACTTTTCTCAAAAATGATCCTAGACCATGTGCGACGCTAAAACAAGTGTTTTTGGACCGTTTTGAGGTGGTGGTGGCCCATTTTGGTCCTCCAAAAATCCCAAAATGCCTTGAAAATGGGCTGTTTTGGGACCAAAAATGGGTCAAAAATGGGTCAAAAACGCATTTTTCCAAACCTCATCCTAGACCATTTGGGGTGCACAAACGGGTGAAATGAGCCCATTTTGAGCCCATTTTGGGGCATTATGGCCCCTCAGAAGTCCAAAAAGCCTTGAAAGTGGGCCTCGTGGTGATGGGGTTCACTTGCAAGCTGATTTCACTTTGTCAAGCGCCATCAATGTGTGAATCATTCTTGATGTCCCTCACCAGTCATAGCTGATGTTCCCTCCCCCACCAGCTCGGTCCCAATATTCAGTCTTGATTAGGGTTGGGTTTAGGGATAGGAGTAGGCTTAGGGTTGGGGGTGGGTGTTAGAGTCAAGGTTGGGTTTAAGGATAGTGTTGGGGTGCAAATTGGACAAACTTTTCCTTAGGGCACCTTTGGTGTTCATGTAGCATCGGGCGCCTTAGGCGCCCATGGACGCCTGGGGGCGACACCTTTGGCAACTAACTGTTGGCCGAAGGCCCCTTGGGCTTTGGGCTTTGGGCTTGTCTTCCCGATCCGAAGAGGGCCTTAGGGGCCCACGGAGTGCCTCTCATTGGGGAAGTTAGGCTCAGGCGCACCGCACTCACCCTCGAACCATGCGGTGCGAGAGCGGGGTATACACCTCCTAGTGCGGACGTGCTTGTGCTGGCATGGGACAACGGGGCATGGCACATGCAAGTATGGAAAGCGGGTCGAGATCCTTTACTGGAAGCGTTCTTGAGTCGGTAGCGTGTGAACCACAGCCGCGTCCCACAGGAGCACGTGATGCCTGATGGCTAGAGTGTTCATGGGCTCAGGCAGCATTAGGAGCAAGGGTTGTAAGGCGGTTGCGATAGTGAGGATCACTAGGGGTCCCGGGTGAACCTGCACAAGGTGCGCAATGGACGGGTCCTGCAGATTGGGGTGGACCAGAAATGTCACTGTGGGGGCCCACCGTGCAGTGGGGGGGGGGGGGCATTCGCATAGGTAGTCGACCCCCCGCCAGCATTCGCCAGTGCTGTAGGTGGCACGTGGTCCAGCGGGCGAGGAACGCCACCGACAGTGGTAGGACATGGGCACAGAGCTCCGACACATGTGGATTGAGGGTTTAGCTGGGCCGAGTGGGCCACTCCAGGGTGTCCAGGACCATCAGCGGGTCCGTGAGCGAGGGGGAGCTGTCAGCCATGGCTTCCAGGACAACACGAACACGGTCGCTTGTTCCGTCCTGTGTTGCCGAGGAGGGGTGTGCGGACCTGACAAGGCCACAGGGAGAAAAGACGGTCCACCTGTGGGGTGGGAGGGGGGATGGTGTGTGTAGGTATGTTTCTAGCGCTACCGTGATGGAGGTGTTGCTGGCGGGCTGCACGACGGTCGTGCCGTCAGGCAGGTATGACCCTATCCGCTTGGGCACCATGGTGAGGAGCCGCACAAATGCCCACTGGCTGCGCACGAGAAACTATGGGCAGGAGCGGGCTACGTGGGACCAGGGGTGGTCTACGTGTGCGCCGCAGTAATCGCATGTGTAGTAATGCACGGAGGTGGGGGGGGGGGGGGGCGAAACAGTAGCGCCCGCAAGCGCAAGGCAAGCACCAAGGGTGCCCTGAGGAGGGTGGAGTTCAAGAGGAGGGCCGAGAACGCCGCAGCGTTCCACACAGCAGTGTCCCAAGCTGCTAAGGGCGCTGCCTCTCTGATGAGGGCCTGGTCGTGTAGGTGAGCTACACTGTGTGGAGCATTGAGGAGGAACCGCCCTTCGCTGGTGGCCAGCCCGGCCCCGCGTAATAGAGGGAGGAGTGGGGCCGTGAAGGGCAGTGCCTGGGAGGCGCCGTGTGCTGCCAGTAGGTGAGCTTCTCGCTGGAGCAGCGCCACAGTGTGTGTGTGTCCTGTGTCATGTTGTGCCCGTACCCAGAACTCTTGGGCCCCCACCTTGGCGGAGACCAACTGTCTGAAGAGGTGGTTGAGGATGGAGGCAGGGGGGGGGGGGGCTTTGGTGAACCCGCAGTGCATGGACGCGGTGGCATCCGCAAGGAAGCTGGCTTGGCCGTCCCAGCCCTTGAGAAGGGAGCGGGCGACCAGCTTGGCCAGCCATTCTGCATCCGCGGACGTGGCAGCGACCACCGATACGCCAAAACTGTACGACCGGAGGACCCCGAGCTGGGGATTGTAGAAAACAATTCCACCGCCAACTCGATGTCCGGCCAGGGCACCGTCTGTTACAACCCACAGGATGTCAGGCAAGGGGTGGTCGGAGGCAACGTGCGCATGCACGCGCATGTCATGAAGGTGGGGGAAAGGGTGGGTGTGGACGCGCGTGCGCAGGGTGGCCAGGGCTGTGCGCAAGGCCATGCCCTCCGAAAAAGGGGCCAAAGTGTCCAGGAGGTACACTGCCGATGCACGTGACAGGGGGTTGCGGCTCACCGACACATGCAGGTAGGTCATCGCCAGAAGGCTGAGGTTGCGGAGGGGGAGGGAAGGGCATCCGACGCCGCCAGCGTGCAGCGGGAGATGCAGGAACGCGTTGCACGTCCACGGGGGTAGGGCGAAGGCCGCCCGGTACGCCTTGTGGGCGTATACCTGCAGGTCCTGGTGCCAGCTCGGAGGGGCCAGCACGCCGGAAAACACAAAGTCCCAGCGGGACAGGGCAAACGCCACAAAGGACCGTACTATCAATAGGGGGGACATGGGTTTGTCACGGGTGGAGTGATACACTGAACGGAACGTGCGCAGCAGGTCGCTGAGCTTGTCCGCCGGCTTGAGGGTGTGGAATATGGGTATGCCAACGATGAGGGGTGGGGCAGGGAGGGTGCGTGTTTTGAACCTGGGTACTTCCACTATAGCCGGTTGTGGGAGGCCCTCGGCACCGAGTGTCGGGGGTTGGGGGCTATGCGAGAAAGGGGTTTGAGGGGTTGTGCAGGCAGACGCAGGGCGCTGCGAGTGGTGCCGGTGACGACCACCTTGGCTAAGGTAACCGCCAGGCGCTCACGCCCTCGCTCCGCTACTGTCTCGCGAAGCACCCGGGACAGCTCCTGCAGGCGAGTCTGGGACAGGGGGGGGGTCAGGGCGCGCAGGCGCTTCATGACTGTGGTAGCCGTGGGGGGTCGGGGTGCAACGGATGACGCATAGTGCCACATAGCACGGACATAATGGTCTGGGGGGGCGGGGTAAAGAGTGATCCAGGCCCACACCGCGTCTACTAGGCCTGAGAGCTGTGTGGCGCGGGCAGGTTCTAGTAAGCGCCATTTGAAGCGCTTCCAGTGGAACGGTTGTGCGGCTGGATCGTGAGTGTCGATGGTGGTGACTAGGCCCATGTGGGTGCTGTGAGAGGGGAGGAGGGCGGAGTGGAGGGGGGGGACATTCGGCGAGGTGAGGATGTGGTCAATGCCTGTGCACCGTTGCACCCCGTCGACCACCGTCCAGTTGGTGAAGGTGCCTGGGGGGTGTGCCAAGTGAAAATCTTGAAAAAGTGTTGCGCTGCGCAGCGCGTAGTACAGCGGGGAGGTGTCGCCGAACGCCTCACAATTGAAATCTCCACCCATGATGGTGGCCTGGGGGCGCAACAGGGTGATGAGCTGCTTAACCGCCTGGAGCACGCTCTTTTTCTCAGCGAAGCTGTAGTGGGGCCGGAGGTGTATGGAGACCAGGAGGAGAGCACCATACCGGGCGGTCTCAATGACTACCGCAAACCAGTCAGTGCAGTCCATGGCTACGTGGGGGTCGGAGGGTCCCTTAACCAAAGCCCAAGCCCATAGTATCAGGAAGCCCGTGCCTGCCCCTTGCGTGCGGCTGATGACGAAGCCATAACGCCTGGGGATGCTGTGGCGTAGGCTGCGATCCGACCAGGTCTCCTGATATAGGCCGTAGCCTATGTCCATGGACAGGAGGTGGTTCTCAAGGTCCTCGGTTTTGGTTTCTACACCACCGAGGCTGTTGCAATACAGGATGGTGGGGATAGGAGGTGAGGGAGGCGGGTCCAGGAACCAACGTGCAACTGCTGCGTGGGGGGGGGGGGGGGAGCAACTGGGACCACCGCCGACGAGAAGCAGCTACGCTCGCCGGTGGTGAGGGAGACCGGGATTGCGTTAGGGACTAGGACCCCGGCCACATCGGAGGAGGACCGGTCCGCTAGCTCCGTACGGCAGGTGACACTGAGGGGTCGGGGAGAGGTGCAGAAAAACCCAGGGTAGTGGGTGAGGTCAGAGGGGCCATGGACGACCGCTGCCGGGCGCTCTGGCCGCCCGCATAGGGGGCAGTGGGGGGCTATGACGAACACGTCAGGGGGGGGGAGGTTGCAATCCAGGAACCATTCATGTCCCCGGCGCGCGTAGCAGAGAATGCAAGTAGGCGCTGGCAGTAGCTGTTGCATTGCGTGTCGCCATGGGGGTTGAAGAAAGGGGGGATCACTAGTGCAACATCGTGGTGGCGGAGCATGTGCTCGCGCGTGCCAGATAGCCAACGGAGGGTGCTGGAGGCAACCATGTGCCATAAGGAGGTGGGGAATAACAGTAGCGGCCAGACCGCAGGAGGAAGGTGTGCGCGCGCCTGAACACGGAGCTGGGCTTCGGGGGAGGGTGCAAGGAGGAGGGGGCACAGGAGGGCGAGCCCGCCCTGGGTGGAGCAGTGGGGGCATTGGGGGGGTTGGCAGTGCGTGTGGAGTGCAAAGAGGGCGCCGCAGGCCCAGCTAGCCATCCACAGTCCTGTCTGAAATGGGCGCTCTGACTGTTCTAGGGGGAGGAAGGACAGGAAAGCGTGTATCTGGCTGGGGATGCGGGCAGTCGCATGACGGAGGGTGTGGGTCTCAGCGACGGACTGAGCCACGCGGAGGAGAGGGGCGAAGTGGGTGATGGTGCGTGGGAGGATACGGGGGAGGTGCAGTCAGCGGCGCACGGTGCCATCGAAGGGGGCCGTGTCCGCGCCGCGGGCCCCACCCGGGGCTGGCGGGGGAGCGGGTAGTGGCCACGGGGCAGGGAGCTGTGGTTGCCACTGGTCTGGCCGCGAGACCACCACCGCCGCGCTTGAGGGGTCCCACGGTGGGGGGGGGCGTGCCCGGTGTGCGTCCTGGTGGTCCCCTTGGCGGGGGCGCTTGGCGTCCTTCTTGAGCCTGTCCCTGGGGGCGGCCTGGGTAGGGGCGACGGCGGGCGCTGAGGCGTCACAGACGTCGCTGGACCTCTCGATTGGGGAGCCATCACGCCGCGTGTTGGCCAGGGTGACCGACCACTGGGGCGGCACTGTGCTGGTGTCCAGGTACGTGCGGTCCGCACTGGAGGTGAAGAGGGAGGCCCATACGGACTCGTCCACCGTGGCGATGCCGACACGGCGGCGGATCATCTGGGGTGTCAGGGTGATGGGCGTGAGGAGGAGATGGGTGAGCTGCACGCTGGCCGCCATTAGGTGCGTGTCCCCGATGGACTCCAGGTCCCGGAGCATGATGAGGCGTCGGCCTGGGGGGTGGGGGCGGGACGTGTCCGCAGGGGGCGCGGTGGTAGCGGGAAGCTGGGCATCTTGGAGGCCCGGGGTGACGAGGCGGGGCCCGGGTTGTGGCGGACTCGCCGGGGGGAGCTCGGTCGCTGGGCTGGCCGGAGTGGAGCCGCGGCGAAGCACCCAGTCGAAGGCCGCGTCGGAGGCCCTGCTCGTGAGCTCCTTCTTGAGGGTCTGCGTGATTTGCGAAGGCCCCTAGGGGGGGGGGGGGGTAGTTGGCGTCCCAGGACCCGCGGAGTCGCCCCCCCCCCCGGTGCCTGCACCCTGGTGTGCCACAGCAGACGCTGTCCATATTGGCATGTAATCTGTTGGCTTGTGGCTTCTGCTCACCAACAGGGCTCTGCAGAAGTCCCGTCGTGGAAGGCAGCATCTGTGACATGCAGCAGCATGTGCCTTTGCACAGCCTCACCTGTTGTGGTCAAGTATTACGGTAGGCCAGAGGAGGAAGGAGCATTACCCAAAGTAATGTGTTCAGCACTGTCATCGAATTCACCCGTCGACATATCCAAATACTTGGGCCAAAGGCCTGGGTATTTGATGCCCGGAGCCTTCACCACTATGTTCATGATCCTGTCCATCTTTCGCCAATACTCATGATTGCCTGTGTGGTAATAGAGCGTCTTGAACTCCAGCTGCACTGACCCATACTCAGAAAGAATGGCCCTGAGTGGCAGCATGTGCACAATCTCTTGCATGCTCTAGAGGAACTCCTCCGCTAACCCAAGATCGGAGCAAACCCACCCATCTTGCACGAACATGCTGGAATATCCAAATGCTTTTTTCATGGTGCAAGATAGGAAAATCCGACATAGCACCACAAGCATTTGGAGTAAAACATGCGGAGGGTGTCGTCACAGTGGCCGTGTCCGCTGATCTTGCAGATTCATGGACCTTTTTTTAATTTGGGCACACTCGACGTCCATGCGCGCAGAAAGGTCAGTACTCAAGCAGCCCTGGTCACTGAGTCAAAATCCACAATGACCCCACAGTAAATTTGCCGCGTTCTGTACCATTTGACCGACAACTTGCAACAACTGAAAAAATACTGCAGGGACTGCCAGCATGCACTGCTTGGTTGGTGACTTGGACGCAGCATGCCACACATTTGCCTGAAAAAACACATTTCCATACTGCCAGTGCTGCCCAACAGTCTACGACGGAATGCATGAGCCTGTTGCACAGTGGAGGCTCAGGTTCGATCCGCTGTGACAGCGGCATTGGCCTATGAGACATGGAATGTTGCAGAATCGTTGGCATTCGACAACATCTGGCAGAAATCATGAACCAGAAGAGCACAGCAATACCTCTGTCCCATCCATTCCGGGTTCTCCGCATTCCTTGTTAAGAGGTTAACGGTCTGTAATGGAATGCCGAGAGTAGTGTTGTATGCAAACAGCAGCCGATCCCCCAAATCCACTGCCTTCTTGAGGAGGATGGGGTATCTCTCACCCGATAGCTCGTATGCTGACAGCAGCCCACCTGAAGACAACAGACGAGGTCATTGTGTGGGTCTGCTCATAATTCTGCAACTTCATCTTTTCCCGAGAGGTGGTGCATTACAGCGAAGCTTGTAAGCCCGTCAAACACCCTACGTTATGCAGGGCGTGTTTTTCATGGAGGTGGTCATACATGTGCTGTTGGTGGGGTGGTCTTGGAGGCTTCACCCTGTCCAAACAACAGAGATTCTGCCTACATATTGGAGCACAGATGTACATACACAGCACCCCCGACAAGAGGCGGTTGGATTCACATGTTCCCTTTTTTTTTGGCTGCAAGACTTTGACAACATGTCAATGAGCCAATAATGGATATTGCATATGGCTGTGGATATGGTTAGGGCACAGATGAGTGCTTATTTCTGCACTTCCGGTCGTGAAATGTTGTGTGTGACATTTGGATGGGGTCGCCGGTAGGTGAGCACCCATATTTTGCGGCATTTAAGACCATTCATGGACCTCCAGCAAAAACAGTATCACGCAAAAACAGTATCACGCGAGTGGAGAGAGGATCAAGCCCCTAGTTGATGAGAAAGATGATGATACCGATCTTCTCTTGGCTTCACAAGGCTTGCTGTTATTCCTGAAGGGGTGTGCATGAATCGTATTATGTCCTGGCGCCTTTTAGATGCTTCCTGTCAATTCTTGGAGGGTTATACATGACAACTTGTTAATTCTTGGAGGGTTGTGGAGAACCGTTGTGAACAAATGCTGCATCGTTTGCGGCCCCTTTAAGGGGCAAAAGAAGATGGACAGCATCGCAGGCCATGGTGCATGGGCTGTGTGTAGGGCAATGAATGGATGGCCTGCATGACAAGATTGGTAAATCCTGAAGCAATGTGAAGCCCCAATGCCTACGGTTATACCACATACCAAGCAAGTGGGCCCCAAACCCCCTTGGTCATACTAGAAATATCCCTTGTTCCCTGAACCCATCCTATAAACCATATATGGCTGCCCAAAACCCAATCCCTTGTGCCACAGCATTCTTTGTGAAGATGCTCAAAATCAAAAATTTTGCAAATGACAGATTGCACCCGCCCCATGCCATGGCCGAACACCCCCCCTCTTGAGGATCCCCCCGCCCCCCTACTTAAGCTTGCCTGGCATGGCAGGGCCCCCTCCCCGCAACGCAATTGGTGGTGCCCTTGCATTTACTTCTGGTTGGGAAGGGGGCGTCCAACAGAGCTGAATGTGCACACACAAAATGCACCCTCAAACTTCATGCCAGCTTTTCAGGATGGTATATAATGAGTTTGACCAATTGGTAGTGCTTGAGTGTGACTCACCCTTCTGCACTTTCCAGTTCCTCATCACCCCAGTGTCAACAGGCGAAGATGCCACTAAGCTGTCCTCTTGTTCTTTTGAGGGGGTTAAAAAGGCAAAAGGCGGGGATGAAAAATCCAACCTGCGTCTCAGAACAATCTCTCCCATGCATGAACCCTCTCCCCCTTTTTTCTGAGAATCCATGTGGGGAAGGGCAGCAGGGAACTGAGCGTGGTACAAGGGATTCCTGTGGTGAGGAGGGTCCATCGGAGTGGGTGGCCACTCACACTCCGCCCAACAAGGTTCTGCAGCAAGTCAAAAACATACCAAGCATCCGAATTGTCGCCTCGAAGTGGGAGACAGCATGGTCCACGTCAAAGCTCAGGTTCTCACGTACCCACTGCACGCACTTCTCAAACTCCTTGTGTTCCCCCATTAGCCACAATGTACTCATCCCCTCTAGAATCGTCAGCCCATACCCACGGCCATGCTTGCCCCAGTACTTGCCTGTCTGGGACCGTGGCAGGAGCTCATCTGCTCCCCAGCCATAGCTTACATAGCCCCGCCATGCATGCATGAATGCCTCTCGCACCGACTCGCGCCGCTCCAGATCTGCATCGTTAGGGCCTGCTGGGTCTTGTGGATGCCACACCTGCTGCGGCTTGCTCTGCGGCTTGGCAGAGAGCAGGAAGTGGAGGAGCCCGAGTAGCAGAAGGGCGCAGACAGCGCCTTTGGCAAAACCGAATGTGTGACCCTGCGAGCGCCTGGGGTGCCGGATCTGCATGCAGCGCCTGGCCTGGGACGCACTCAGCCACACTACAGTACAAAGCCTGTCTGTGAAGTGCAACAGGTGGCTGGCTGCTTAAGGGACGCCCTGTTGGATGGGAGCTCATTTCTGAGATTCTACCATGAAGCGGAGCCCATGGGAGGGGTGTATATTTCAGTTCTGGACCCCAAGACCCGCGGCGTGGGCAGGGGGTCTAGAGGGAGTTGGGGGGGTCTCAAAAAAAATCACCTCGCAGAGGTTGTTAGATCAAAGCCAGGCAGGCGTATATAGGAGAAAATGCCACATACCCCCCCATTTTTGGCCTTTTTGGGCCTATTCGCGTACCCTACCCCAAGGGGTTGAATTGTTAGTTGAACCCCTTGTAAAATCCTTATTTTGTCCAATAAACGCATCCCCCAATGAGTTTTTGGTCCGGAACCCCCCCCCAGACCCCCACCACTTGAAACACACTTTTTTGAGCTTTTGAGGGAGGTGGGGGCGGGGTGTCAAAAAGAGAGCCCCCCTTTTTTGGGGTTGAAAATCATAAATCTTTTGGTTTTTTTCGATTTTGAGCCGAAAAAGTGTTTCCGGGTCGCGACTCCATGGGGTTTGTATGGGGTGGAGTGGGACAAGCGCTCATGCAGTTTATGCATGTTTCAGCCATTTTTGCTATGTTGGCGGTTTTGGCGACCTCAGTGACCCTGTGCTACCCACTCTGAGGGGTGTGAGTGGGGATGTTGTGACAGTATGCCTACTAAGATACAAAAGGACGTTTTTTGCCATATGTAGCCTTGCCGAGGGCCGGTCAAAACCCATGCCAAAGACACAAAATGACTGTTTCCACCAATAATGGGCTAGTGAATGGGCCCGTGCACAACCTGCTTATCCAGTTTTTCACCTTGGACAGCTCAAAAATCGTTTCCAAAACTTTTTTTTTGATATTGTGATCACCTAAAATGACCATCCAAGATATGTAAAGCATGTTTTAGGCCATACTAACGTGTTTTTCACCTTATTTGGGTATTGGGCGCCGGGGGGGGGGGGGGCTCTCCCAAGGCATTGGTACACAACCTGCTTATGCAGTTTTTCTCCCAGGTATGTAACGCATGTTTTAGGCCGTATTTATGTGTGTTTCACCCTATTTGGGTATGGGCGCGCGGGGGGGGGGGGGGATGGTACACAACCTGCGTATGCAGTTTTTCACATCGGACAACTCAAAAATCGAAGTTTTGGAAACTCATTTTTTTGATATTGTGATCACCTAAAATGACCATCGAAGCTATGTAAAGCATGTTTTAGGCCGCATTTATGTGCTTTTCACCCTATTTGCAATTGGGTGCCAGGGGGGGGGGGGGGGTCAAACGGGATTTGCACACAACCTGCTTATGCAGTTTTTCAGCCTATACTGCTCAAAAATCGAAGTTTCCGAAACTTTTTTTTTTGATATTGCGATCACCTAAAATGACCATCCAAGATATGTAAAGCATGTTTCAGCCCGTATTTATGTAATTTTCACCCTATTTTGGGTATGTGTTGCTTGGGGTAGATTCTCTGCGAGGTGGACTTGCCGAAGGCAATAGAATTTTTTTTTGGGGGGGGGGGGTTTCAACCCCCCAGTCGGCGAAGAAATCACAACAAATCGGTAGAACAAATTGGCGGACCCATTTTTGACCGAAAAATCTTGCCACTGACAACACTCCACTTGAATATGAATTATATGCCCCCAAAACACTTTTTTTTTTGGTTGCTGTGCACTTGGAGTCATTTAGAAACCTAAAATATCTCAGTATTTTCAAACTCTGTGTCATCGTTGAGCAGCAATATGATAGAGATGGGCAGTACCCTAGTGGTATGTGGGTTACCAATGAGGACCAAATGTTGGAGGTTCCGGATTCAAATCCTACTGTGTCCAGTCACTGTCATGAAGATCCATGGTAATGTGCTTCATGAGTCCTCCCATGCCTTGTCTACCGTTTTCCCGTGTGGTTGACAATACCACACACTGTTATTGCTACATAGACCATACCTTCCAAATTTCTCAACCTAGGCTGTGATTGAAACATTTTTCAGCACACGCAGGTGCTTTGCTTGTTTTAGAGTCTCATTTCAGCAAGGTTTCACGCAAACCCTTTGACCTGCTAGGTGCCATGGATGTCGGTGCTGCAGAAGAGTGAGCAGCAGACTCTGTGGCCAAAAACACGGCACTAGAAGACTCTGCTTGAGGGGCTGAAGGCAGCTGATCCACTGACTGTGCGGCTGAAGACGTGGCGGCTGACTGGGTGGCTGAGCGCACGAAGAATGTACTGGGGCATGCAAAGTGAACACACAAGTAGCAAAGTGCACCCTCACCAGCATCCGGTGGCCTCTCCTGCACTAAAGTCTGATCAGTGGGAGACAAGGAATCCCACGGGACCATGGAGGCAACAAGGGACATTTCAAAAACATGAATTCTCCAATGACACAAATTAGATGATGCACATCTCAGACCATTTTACTTCCTTTTTTTTTTCAGCACCCCAGAAACCCAAACAAGTCGGGGAAATAAAGCAGCAAAATCCAGAAAAACCCCAACAAATCGGCAGAACAAATTCTCAAACGCGGCGAAGCTTGCCGCTGCCAGTTTGGGGGGAAGAGGGGTGCATTCCCCAGCATCAACACCTTGAACTGTTGCCATCCCATTGTTTGCAAGCAATTGTTCCACCACCATTCCATCCTTGGAGTATTTCGGGTGTGCAAGTTCAGCCTACCTACAACCCAAACACCTTAAACTTTCCGATTGAACACACTTGAGTCTATTAGAAAAAAACAGATGGACCTTCTGCACATGCAACCGCTTTGCAGGTGCTAGGTGCTGTATGTGGATGACCTGAATGGTTGTACAACTTTCATTCTGATGCCACACACCATAAATCTTCACCAGCACCATCATGCCATTGGTGTCATGGGCATCTAGATGCTGACATGAGCCTCATCCCGGTCACCATGGGACAAAGCAGCTGAGGGGAAAGGGGATATCTAATACATGGACTGCCGAATGTGCAGAAATTGGTACCTCAAAAGGACTCCTGCCAAAGCCCACAGCTGCGTGCTGGAAATGATGTTGGAAAACGCCACTTTGAGAACACTCTGCTGCCTACATACACAGCCTCCTGCTTTTCCGTGCACTGCACCCTTCCTTTGCACTTGTGCTCCCCTGCTGCTGCTGTAGCAGCTGCAATAGAGTCTTTTGCAACGCAGCCTGACTCGCTGGCCATAGAAGAGGCACCCATCCCACTAAAGTTGTGCCCAGTGACTGTCATAGCTGCATTGTTTTGCCACAAGAACAAAGCATGCACAAAAGCAAATGCGCCACAGCATTACAGATGGGTGTTCCAGAAGCGGTTCAGAAACTGAGATTGACTTGCACCGGGTGGGTTGGTGGGTCCGTTGTATATGTAAAGAAAACAACAAAATGATAGAGAAATATATGCACGGTGCAAAACTTCAGTTTGAGTGTGTCAAACTTCAGTTTTGCCTCAAGAACACAGCATGCATAGGAGCAAATGCGTCACAGCATTCCAGATGGGGTTCAATGCATGTTGAAGGGGAAAATCATGCAGCATGCATACTGAACAAGCCGGCTAAGGACAGTGCTCAGGAGCGTCCAACAGCCTTCGCACGGGGGTTCGCCTGGCGTACCAGTCCTCGACGATGGCCACGGTTGCTCTATAGAGACGCTCCCGGGCCACCGCCGGATGCCAACAATGCGCCTGAGGCGACACTCGTTGCACCAACGGAGGTGCTGGGGCCACTGCGGGAGAAATACCAAACCTCCCACACATCTGGGAGGCTTTGCTGAATTGCTGTGGTTGCCGCGTGTGCATCCCGTCCTACACACATGTGACTGCGCCTGGTGCACGCCAACCAGCCAGTGGCCAAGAAACCTACCGCATGACCGCCTCGCGAGCCAACAACCCCGGGCACCACCCGACAAAAAGCATAAGCCCACTCAGTGGGTTATCCCACCAAATGGCAGGCACATTTTGCTGATCCCCGCGGACGCGAGGCTGTGATTGGTCCCAGAGGGCGCCAATGAAGTCCCTTACCACATCCAGCCTAGCGCCGTGACCATAGTGGAGTCTGGGCGCCCTCCATGCGGTTGTGGCTCCCGGCCCGTATCGCCACCGCAGTGCTTCCGTGACCGCCGACAGCGCCACGGCCAAGCCGGCCGCTGTCCGCTGGATTGCTACCCCAGCGTTGGCTGCTCTGGTGCCCACGTAGAGCTTGAATGCCCCAACGAACAGGGCGACCAGGTCCACGACGCCGGGGAACAACATGTACACGCCGTACAACACACAGGCAGCAACACATATGTGGTACCATGACCGCGGACCCGTAATAGCGGCGGACAATGCACGGGCCCACTCGCGCAGCACCGGCACTGGGTCTGCCCGTGCCCTCTGCTGGCGCCCATGCTGGTCCAGCCGGCCCCAGTCACGCTGGCGGCGGCGCCCCATGTGCATCGGGGCAACAGGTGGCAACGGGTGGAACAGCGGCAACTCAACCGGGCGTGGCATCACAAGAACAAAGGCTAGCAAAAACAGGACAAGGGACACTCCCTGCGGATACCATCACTCCCGCACAAACAATGTCAGCAAGGCCACTTAGGCACCACCACCCCAGGGTACACCGCAACAGCAGCAAGGACGCAGTTAGAAAAACAGCCCATTGCTATATTGGACCCTATGGGGGAGGATTATCCCGGACGACCCCAAGAGGCATTTTTTTTTTTACGGCGTGTGTTCCTAAGTTCCGGAGGCGACCATAAATTGTTTCAGAGCACTTGGCGGCCAGGGCCTCATCACCACAACAGTCATCGGTGAGTCTACTCCAAGGATCTGCAGGATTATACTCACTTGGGACCCAACACAGAAACAGGGACGTGTGTGCCACGGACCAATTGTAAACCAACCTCCTGAGGACACGATTCTGCGTAGACAGACCCACTCCCGCCTTGGCATTCACAAACATCTTTAGAACTGCAGAGTTATCACCCACAGCCGACGCCGCCGGCCAACCCACCGCCCGTATTAAGTTGGTAGTAAACTCCAAGGCCTGCATTTCGACCACCTGCTGGTTGCAAAAAGAGTCTGGGACCAATGACGAGCGCCCTCCCAACCCAGGCGCCCACAGGCCCACTCTCCAGCCATTTGCATCCGGACCGCCGTCGAAAAAGACTTGGGTGGGCCGCCTCGTGGACGGAGACCGCAGCACACGGACAACCCAGTTTCTCGCCGCCATAACAATGGGCGTCACCAAAGCGTGGAGCAGCCTCGACGGTGTGTGTTTCAAGCATATAGGGGCCCATAAAATGTGCGCCCACGTGGACGCCAGAAAAGACGGAACCCCCCAAGATGGCCGAACATCCCACAATACGCGCCCTACAAGCCGCAACAAATCCTTACACAAGCAGTAACTCACGCTGAAAAGTAGCCACCAGGCCAGCAAGGCCGACCACTTGGTAGTGGATCCTGAGATAACTCCCTCCCCGAAACGGAATTGTTTGCCAATCCAATCAATACAGTTCAGGGGAGTCAACTTACTCTTGGGGCTCACCAGGGCCCCTTCGGAGATCACAGGTGCGACAATGGCGTCAGCCGCAGGCTTGCCACGATAATTCCCGAAACTGATCACCAAAATATCGTCATAGTAGACAAGGACACCACGTCGCGCACCCGCGCTCTCCGCACAATATCGGTTAAAACCTCTTGGCAAATCACAAGGCTATACGCCCAACCGAAAGGCAATGCCTTGAATGCATACACGGTGTCAATCATACGAATACGGAAAGACTGGCGGTATCGAGGCAGAATTAAGCTGTAAAAACAATTACTGATGTCAATATGACAAGCGAGCAATGGTTCCCCCCCCTCCCGAGGCATGCAAAGAAAGAAGCTCCCACATTGCAATGATATGCGGGTCGGAGTCACCCCTCACCCTCGGCGGCAGGCAGTGCATATGTCCCGAATCTTGCACCAACATTAAAAGCGCCGCTAACTCCACAAAGGGGATTTGCAAAGGCGGAGGCTTAGAACGCATGGACTCATTAAAAACCACCAAATTCACAATAAAACTTGCTTTTTCCTGATTTTTGGGCACCGGGAAAAAGGACCCGTTAGGGCCCAAGTCTGGGTCACAGACTGGAATCAGCACCCCCTAACCAAAGAGTGCACGTGTCATGATATTTCCCTCGTCGCTTGCCGGTCGCAGCCGGATAAATGTCTCCCGCGAGGTTCAAAGGAAAGAGGGGGGCACCAATCGCTGCCATACACTGATGGGTATGTGTACACAACCAACCGGACCCAACCCACGGCCGGGGATATCGACCAACAAACCAACAAGTAAAAGTTTGGGGCTGGCACTGTCATGCAGGAAGCACACCCAGAACTCCGTAGTGAAGGAGTCCATGGCCGCACAAAACAAACCCAAAAAATTGGGTAGGTCGAAATCGCGTGCTGCCAACCATCCCCTCACCAAAAACAGTAACAAACAGATTTCAAGTAAACCCCGAACCCTGGGGCCACAACCCAGGGCCACATTTTCGATCGAACGGTCCCAGCGACCGTCATTCCACCATGATCGCCAACTCCTCCCCACATCCGTCTCCACTAGATCCCGCGGCGACGTTCCTTTTCTGGCATCGAGTGGTCCTCCGAACGACCGCTCTAGTCGTGACAGCATGACCACCAGTAGGTGCTTCAACTCTAGCTCTCTTTGCCCCAACACTCGGTCTAGGCCCCCCGGGAGGAGGGAGTTCTCTGGTGAAGTTCTCCGAGGGTGTCTTCCTCTTGACCTTGATGTACCCGAACGGCCAGGGTAGGGCGCACTCCCGGGTGAAGACGAAGTCGGGGGGCATGTATTCCGCTGCAACACGGCGTGACCCCCACCTACCCCACCACCGGCCAACATCGATGGGCACCCCCATCCACTTGAGCAGGGCAGCGTCGCCCCTGCGCCAGCAATGCCATCTGTGCTCCTCGTACTCCGTCCCCGCGAGCGCCTGCGCGATCTTCTCCTCCAGCCAAGCCGGTCCTTGGGGGCAGATGAAGATGGACACCTTCTCACCGGTTGATCCATGTTTTATAAGCTAGTCCGACCACGCCGCCGCATAAGTACCGAGGTCCCTTGTAGACAGCCTCCGGCTATTCTTAACTCTCCGGAAGCACATGGCGTCGTCGCCGATACCTCGTTGGCGTACTAAGACCGTCTCCCCGACGCGTAGGACTCCCATGAAGGAGAGCACCGCGAGTCCATAGAAGGACCAATCGACCCTATCCTTGCACCCCTTGGAAAGACGCTGCAGTGTCTCCAGTCCCCGAAACATCCGACAGTCATCGTCTTCCCCTGGTAGGGAGTGCTTGGCCATGCGCCACAGCTTTTTGTTGACGATGGGCTCGACCCATTCCAGATCCTCCGGCGCACAGACTGCACTGATGGCCTATGAACTGCGGCGTTTGGCGCCCGTCGTCGGTATAGCGATTGTAAGTAGGCCATGACTAGGGTTTTTAGTTCCCGATATTTTTCCTCCCATTGTAGCCTGGCGATCGCCCGTAGGTGGGTCGCCACTATGTCCCTGGAAGACGATTGCTAGGATGCGGCCGCCAGGGCGTCGAAGTCTTCATTAGGGTTGGCCCACTTGAGTCCACACCACCGTTGCACCACCAAATCCCAAAGACCGGATTCCCAAATCCGGTCGGAAAGTTCCCGCCTGCGCCTCCTACACCTCGCTTTTTGCGCCCACCAGCAGCCGCGCTTTCCCCCCCTCGGTGCCATGGCTCCATCACTCAAATTGGGGGCACGCCACAAACCACTGGCGTTTTCCCCCCTTACAGGCCGTTGCAGGAAGGTCCGTTACATCAAGACATTCACCTCCTTTTTGCTTATACAAGAGCCGACCGTTGCGTACCTCAAACTTGCTTCCCATGGCTTGCACACGTCTTAGGATCTCGTCCCGCGGCACTGACGTGTCGCCGAAGTTAACCTGGGCACTGTGCAGCACATAGGTGTCCAGCGCCGGGCCCACGTCGCCACCCCTGAATTGCGTACCATAAATCTTGAGGATGGACGTGACGATTGCCCAAAGAGCCTCCACCTGCGAGAAGTACATCACTGCGAAGGGGCTGGACATGTCCGTCATGGGATCCTCCCCCTCGTTGTTCGCGGGGGCCGGCGGGACCCACTGATCGGTGCAGCCCGATGTACCTTCCGGGGCAGGGAAAGACCCTTGCACCGAGGTGGACCAGTCCCTGGTACACTGTGCGTCGGATGGAATGGGCGGAACCCCCATCTAGGCGCTGCGGAACAGATCTAGAGCACGCACAACCCACTGTGGCTTAGATTGAATTGCCACCAACTTCTCGAATTCAGCCCAGCAGAGGGTGGGAATTTGCTCATCCCGCGTCTTGCCATGAACCCCCACAGCCTCCAGCTTCTTTGTAAGATTCTCCAATGCGGAACACTGGGCCTGTACCTGTGGTAGTAGTTCTGCATGGTCTGCTCAGTCGGAGTCGGTTGGGGAGCCGATGGGGTGGGGCTGACGAAGTGCTTTCCTCGTACGTCAAGTCGTGCCCCCTTGAGGGCACAGTAGTACACCGCCGCCTCCAAAAGATCCTCCGGGTTCCCCGAATATTGGGCGGAGGCCGCAAATTCCCCAACCACGGCGTCCTCCCCTCCCCCAACAACTCTAGGTCGCGGCATATGGCTGCCCTTATCAAGATGACGTCACGAGGAGGTGCTGCAGCTGACCAATTTTAGTGGGTGTCTCCTTTCAGGTAGTCCGGGCAACTCAAACGTGGAGTTGACATGAAATCCGGAGTGTATGTAAAGAAAACAACAAACTGATAGAGAAATATATACACGGTGCAAAACTTCAGTTTGAGTGTGTCAAACTTCAGATTTATCAGAATTCCAAAAAAACACAATATTGGCATATTTCTTGCTTTCCACCCCTTTCATTGGCTGGGACGTTGTGGGGACGTTGAAAATTGGAGGTCTGAAATCACTGCCAACATTTGTGGTACCAGCAGCACAAATGCAATCATGCCATAACACTTCCGCAAAGTACCTGCTCTGCATTGGAGCAAATGTCAGCATTGGAGCAAATGTCACCACCCAAACCCCCAACCCCATACATTCTGTTACCGATTGCCTGATTGCCTGCCATCTCTGCCAGGTGACAGGTCATTCTCTGCATTCTGTTATATCGATTCACAGATTTAGTCAGCAGACTTTGACAAGTGGATTTTTTGACCCGCAGACTATGTGCTTGCCTAATTCTGTGTGTATCAACTCTAACATATGATGTCCACTTTCTCCCAGGGCACATCTACATTTTCCAAGTCTGCTCAAGGGCACACCTGGACACAGGCACGCACACAAAACAAGGCACTCTCCCTTCTTTGCCCCAACCAACCCCCTGTAAAAAGGAGATCCACGGCAGATCCCTCAAGAGTTAAAGGGGGGGATTACCATGCCAGTAGTCAATACCACATGCACCGGTACGTCATGGCATGCGCCTTGTCCCGGTTGTCATGCTCACCATTACCTAGCTACCTGCTACTTTGTTACAGGAAGATATCTCGCCTTTGTTTCGGAATTTATGATGCAATTGGCATGACAAGGCAAGACACTCGGACATCTTCTGATCTGTCTGTTTCTCCGTGTTGTGTTCTCCCTTTCCGCATTTTGCATGATGTCTGATATAAAGGGAAGGTAGCTTGCATTTGTCTTCAACCACGGTAGTTTGGGTGACCTAAATTTAGGGCGTTTGGAAGGGGTGTGTCTAGGGGCTCTTTGGGGGGAACCTAGTGTAAAAGTAGCGCGCACTGCGTGCGCAGTGCAAGGACGCTCCCATGCTTTGGCGTGGCCCCTCGAGTTGACGTGACGGACTCCCCGGTTTTTGCGTGACCACAGTCCAATGCCCTATGCTATGCCGCATCCCTGCTGATGAGGACGCGTGGTTGTACCACAAGTGGAAAATGAAGCCTGATGTGGATTCCCTCCTACAAGCCACTTTGCCCCCCGGTCCAGTTGAGGATGAGGTGGACACATGCTAGGCTTTGGCACTAGTTGGTAGGGTGAGTGAGCTTTCAATTGAACACAAAAGAGGATATGTGTGGCGTCCATCATCCCAGCACAAGGGCCCACACCAAAGTGTGGGAGTCCATGGTGAAGATGACAAAAAAAAGTGTGAAGGGGGGGGGGGCTGGAAATGGGTGAAAGTGGGTGAAAATCCAAAAATGCCACATCCCAATGTGCAAGAAGCATCAAAACCTACGCCAGGGGCAATAATGATGCCCCTAGTATCTCAAAGTATGGGTCTCTAGTAGAGCCAGACGCCCAAATAGTTGCACTGCGCGCCCACTGCACTCAGTGTGCCCCCTGTGAAAAGGCACTGACACAGGGATGTCTTTTACCAACGAGGTTCCGGTTGTCAACTGCCAACCGGTGTTGGTGAATGACCAAATTTTGTTCATCCGGCACCTATTGCGGGTGAAGGTTCATATGTCCGTCTTCTCTTCACCAGTGGAAAAATTCAGATGGACACATTGCTAGATTATTTGGAGTCCGGCTGCGTGGAGGGCCTAGTTGCTTTCTCTCTGTCGGCGTGTGCATGGTTGGGTCAAGTGCACATGAACAAAGTTTTTCTTTTCCGTTAAGGGCGGCCCTGTGGTGACACCATGCAAAAAAGGAGACATGAAGGAAAACTTCGTGGAGTATGCATATCAACAAAATGTTTTGGACCGGAACCACCACATTCTGGTCCACTTTCACAAACGTGGAGATGTTTCCGGTCCACCCAGTAGATGCACTAGTGAGGATCTGCTGCCCTGATGGTTCAATGTCCACCTACCCCCATGGGAGGGATGAGTGACCTCCTGCTCTGGAGGCCAGTGATGGCATTGGACGTCTTCAATGTCTTGGAGAGATGGGAGATGGGGTGGGTGAAGACCTCCTCCTGTGGAGGCCAAGACGACACCTGCCCCCAAGTCTTGCCAAGCCCATACCACAGACCGCCCCCCCAAAGGAAATCCCCAAAGCCCCCCCAAAGCAAACCCCCAACCCCTTGGAACCCTGGCCCTTCAAATCCAACTTTGGGGAGTTGGACTCCGACATGACCATCCCATAGTCCAAGGAGAAGAAGGAGGAGCCCAAAGCAAGGGGGCTCGATCCCGCAGGGAACTCGCCAAAGAAGAGCAATCTGCAGTGGATCCTGGTGTCTTAGAGTGAACAGTGGAATGTGTGGGAGGGTAGGGTGTTGGAGGTGTAGGATGAGGATAAATGGTACGTGTAGGGAGAGGAGTGGACGAGAGTGAGGATGGGGAAGAAGAGGGTAGCCTTTGTCCTCATCTTTTCGGGGGACGGAACGGGGATGATGAGGACAGGGACAGGGACAACAGGGGACACAAAAGGCTACAGCCACAGCCAGGTTACTGCCACTGCCACAACTAGCGCCATGGCCAATGCCACCGCGTGCCGGTTAGGGTAGGGTTGCGGCTGAGGATCAGGGTGAGGGTGAGCGGGAGCCTCCACCGCCAATTTGGAGTAGGAGTCCGGCAACAATAGGCAACAGCATGAGCATGAGCAAGGGCACGGGCAAGGACAAACACAAGGTGCAAGGGTGGCTATGGGGACAGTTGGCAGCTCCGTTGGGCCCCCGAACACTCAAGATTTCATGTAGGCATGCCGGCTTCAATCCCATTGACCGTAACTCATCTCACTCCTGCCCGCTGTGAAAAAGGCATGTGGAACATTGGGGAAAATGTACTTTATACTAGAGGGCGCACCCACTCTGTTTCACTGAGTTTTGTTTGCTTTCTGCTTTGTTCCATGTCTTGCTCTAATGGCATGCTCACGAGAGTGCTTTGATGGTGCTCCAACAGCAGCGATCGCACCGCTAGAACAACCGGTGAAAATTCCTCAAATTTTGGTCCTAGTGCCAATTTTGACAGAACTTGGGGGTGGGGTTTGGAGAGGCAAAAAAATCTAACCAACACCCCCGCCTCCCCTCCCGGCCCTCTGGAAGTCAAAAACCCCTTGGTGTAGCAACACACACAAGGTGGTGTTCTAATGGTTCCTTCCAATGCGATGTGGATGAGGCATGGCAATGGCCTTAACCCCAACACCCGAAGCAAAGTGGTAAACCCACTATGACCCGTCAAAATCGATGAGTGTAGCCTCCCTCACCACTCTAGGAAGCGGCAATCGCTGCTCGGAAGAGGAAGACCTTAAAAGGGAAGCAAAGAGGAATTCTGATGCAGTGGGGCTTTTTGTGAGAGAAATTAACGTCTGACACGTGGTACACCCTTCTTTGGACGAACCGAGGAGGGGAGGGGGTGAAAGAAAAAACTGAGGACTGGGGCGCCCGGGACCGACCTTGATCCTAACCTTGATGCCATTGTGTGATCATATGTTTCATTTGCTGATGTCTACAGACATATTTGCCTGAGGCATGAAATTTGTATCCTAGCCTTGGAGTCTGTGCTATTGGCCCCCAGGGCCGTACCACATAGTTGGGCAACTAGGTCCGCTGTGGGAGGGGGGAAATGCACATAGTAAGCAGCATTTGCCTACAGATTTGTTGGATACCTCACCTACACAGAACACAGAGGCAGATCACCGCAGCGTAAATTCAATGCACGTGTACCGCTCAAATAAAATGAATCTACTGAACAGCAAAAGATCTAAGGTACAATAGTTGCATTTGCTATTTTTTTGAAAACACCCGTAGCCAGTGTGCAATTTCCATGTTTGTCTGTGGGGTGAGTCATTACCAAACACCAAGAAAGCAGAAGAGTGTAGCGTCCCTTCCTTGCTGTGTATGGGCCATCCAGAGCAATGTACAAAAGCAATAGTATCAACAAATGGTTGGAAGAACCACGGAGCATTGCTTGGTCAAAACCGTTATACTGTTGATGTATCAACATGTATAATACATAGTACAAAACTGTGCTTTATCATTTTGAGAGGGCTGTTTGGGAGGGCATCCCAAAGGTTCTACCCAGAACACAGAAAACAGGGTCATGCGGCTGCACGGCGAGTTATACAGTACCAGGCCGTGGAATTTGCAGCCCAGTGGTCGGGTTGGAAGGGGATTGGCTCCAGTGTGGTGTTGTGGCATGGTTCGCTGATGGTAAAAGCTGCGACGCCAAAGCTGTTTAGGGTCAGAAATCACACCTCCTGTGAACATAAAATGCAGAGCATGACGCGTGCAACCTCTTAAATATGTGCACAATGTGGACCATGCTCCTGCTCAATGCACGCGTCACAGCTCTGGCTAACTGAACAAAACACAACAGATTTTTTCGGTATCTACAGCAATTTCCATGATTTCGCGCTTTGCGCTGAGAAACAAGACTAGCAACCGCGTATGGTTTCATACAGACGACCAACAGGAAACAGGCATAGTGTGTCATCCATGTGGACAACGCTGTGCCACCTGTGTTGGGGACAGTTAAACACCTTCAAAATACAAATTATGGGACATCACGGCCATGACAGATGTAAAGCAATTGAAAGCAAGATCGGATGTTTTCTTTGGACATTGAAAAGCTTTGTAGGGTCACAGAAATTGTGCGGAATCACCTTTAACCAAACGCCGTTTTTCTGGTCCCGGGCACAGTTTGGGTAGGAGCTTTGACGCACGCAGCATGCAATGCACGATGCATAGGCAACATCAGGGCTCATCTCAAGCTGATCCTTCCGATTGCATCCCAGTCTGCGCATAAACTTGGGAAGCAGCTCTCTAGTTCTGCAACGACCATTCGGTAGCTGTGCTGTTGATCTTTTGGGATATGGTCCAGTATCACATTGTGCTGTGGGCATCTCACTCAGTCGTGCCATACAGTTTTTGTGTTGCACCACGCTGTGTTGTGCTGTACTGCACCATGCATAGGGCACTTAGGTGCACTACTATGCGCGCACAAGGGACTTATGTACCATCCCAATGGGGTGCTGCAGGACTCTGTAGAGGGCTCGCTGCATGCTCCCCTCAACGGCAACAAAAGAGTTGTGCTCCGAGGGCCAGGCCCAAGAAGCACATAACTCGGAACCACACTCGGGATCCAAAACTATGCAGGCCACGTCGGAGCTTTGCTCGGGGAAAGATGGATGGGCAGAACACAGGCCTGGCCCACCCACCCACTAACGTCTTCGTGCAGGAAAAATCAAATGTACTGAGGAGGCCAACCATTGAAGGCCCATTTAGGCACACAAACTTTTTATTTGGCTTCTGACCCGGTTGCACAACAAAGTGTCTCAGAAACTTGCTAGATGGGCTTGAAAGTCACTCAGTGGGTATTTTGTGAGCCGCCCCCCCCAAAAAAAATAACGAGCAAACAGGGGTCTCTTTACATTGACGAAGGCATGTAGTTGTTCTGTGCACATTGCTGAACGCAGTTGCTCCAGTGCAGGAGCAATGGCGTCCAAACGCTTCTCTACTGCCTCACCATTGTCATCAAATTGTACGACGAAATATCTTGACGCAACCAGAACGATGACCCATATTTATCAGAACATGACAGACGCTGTTGTGGTGTATTAAAAAGTGGCATGGATTGGGATCACGTCCATTTACATTTGCGTTGCAATTTACCACGCGCAATTGATGCGCAATGGGAGGTCCACCACGGTACCCCCCCCCCCTTGCAATCTCCCCCCCTGGCGCGCGACGGTCTCCCGGGGGGGGGGGGGAGGGGAGACGGTCACCAAGTGACCCCCCCCCCAGGGCGTTGCTTGAGCAGAGGGGGGAGGGGGGGAGGGGTCCAGGGGGGGTGCCCCCCCCCCCCTGCCGGAATGAACCATGTCAACCAGGAAATGCAAAAATGCACCACATTGATCCATTCAGTATATACATTTGTCATAATGTCTGAACACAGGTAATCAAATCATCTTTTTGGGTCCATACATTGTGCCCTCACCTAAACACCACTAGACAACACAAACAGGAAACACAGTGGAATGCTCATTGTTATAAAATTGTTTGCCGAAGATCAATCAGAGTTGGACTCACCTGAGCTGGACTCACCAATGTCATCCTGCTCTGAACTGGAAGAGGAACCAGGACTTGGCGTGCCAATACGGCTGCTTGTGTTATAAACTCACGCAGAGTTGCCATTGGAGTGTTCAGAAACAGTGTGGAACATGCTTTCTGTGCCACATTATACGCCTCTTGCCTTTTCTTCCCAGTCCATCTATCTTGGAAGCGAAAATAGAGGATCGCGTTTACAACGTGGTCGCATTTTGCGCTGGGACACGGTTGGACCAGGGTGCCGAAGAATGCACTTATGGGACGCTGGGACATGGTGTCTGCAACAGAGGGAAGAAAGGATACTGTGGAGTGACCAAAGAACCCTGCTATAAGTGCGCCGAAGGCGCGGGAGGGCAAAATTGGCCCAAACGAAAAAACGTTCCCAAAACCCTGATTCTCAGGTGAATTAGAGTGGAGGGGGGAGGGGGGGAGGGGGTCCAGGGGAGGGAGGGAGGTGGTCCAAGGGGGAGCCCCCCCGCCCCCCCTGCCGGAATGAAAATTAAACCAACGCCCTGCCCCCCCCCCCCCCCCCCGAATTCTAGTATAACCTTCAGAAATTTACTTTGGCACCTAGTGTTTCCTATGCTTTTTGGGCCAAGTGACAGTCTCCCGGTTGGGGTGGGGGGGATTGCAAGGGGCCGGGGGGGTACCTGTAATGGCCCGGCCATATGCCGCCGTACTTAGGAAGCACAGAAAGCAGCATCAGCATTCAGGTGCATGTACCACCATAACCACATGTCCGACCCCTTGGCGTCAGCATAGCGGCACCTGCATCTGTGACACACCCTAATCCACTCATGGCCAGGTTTATTCACCGCCTTCTCGAGCCCATCCTGCGCTTCACTAAAATGGTTGCAGTACCAGCCAGTGCCCTCGGCATCAAAATTCATCCACGTCCAACTCCACGTGCCTCATGGACGACACCTGCCTCAGAGCAGCGAGTGCGCTTGCACCGCTCCTCCCGATGTGATTGCCTCCAAGGCTCAAACACAGAGTTTTGAGCGACCTTGCATCCTTCAACCCTGCCAGGGCCTGGAAAAAGCAAAATCTCAGGTCAGTACGGCAACCCAATGAACTGATGTTGATTACCTTTGCTCCATTCAATGGATATTGCTGCCACACCGTTGAAGGATGACAAGCAGTTACAGAAGCACGCATAGCACACACGTAGTTCTTAATCAAAGGGTTGCGGAGGCCAACGTAAACATGTTACAGGTGGAGAGCTGCACTGCCCTGCTCCAAACTATGATCAAGGTGCCAACTATCACGGGCCCTAACTGACAAGGCAAAATTTATCAACGTTTTGTGACTCTCAGCCTTTCCTTGACGTCACATTCATGGAGCGATTGGGCGATTGATTGAATAACATCCAGCCGTACGAGACGTTGTGCCTCAGCGGCACATTTGTGCAGACACTCATGAAATAAATGATGTTAATGACAAATGGCTCCACCAGATATGCTTTGCAATGATTGCTTACCAACCACTTGGTGCAACGCCCCAATTATGTGGAGTACTTCTAACTTTGGTGAGCCATACATTGTTTCCGTGCTTCTTGTTGGTTTTGTTTTGTGCATGTTGGTGATTGAGGTGGGCCCAGGATGATGATTTGGTAATCTTATCTTATGATTGTTGGCTTCTGAGAACCTCACGCTCACTGGACCCGACCTGATCTAGCCTGGATGAGGGTACTGATTGAAATGGTAAAATTTAGCAAAGTTTTGGAGGTGCCGCAGAACCTTACACTTGAAAGGCAGGCAGAAATGACACAAAGCAAAGGAAAACTGCAACAAATACCCAACACCGCAATCAGCAACCAGAGCAAAGCAGCCAGCCAGAAGAGCATCCCTTGGACCCCCCCCCCCCCCCCGTTTGACCCGCTCACCTGTGGCAGTCAGCGCCCATCCACCTTACAATCCGGACGGCACACGGCGAAAATCAATAATCGCGAGTTGGCGGCGCTTGAACACGGCACCCATCCTCTGGGATACCCGGAGGCCTGGGCTCGGAGCTCTTGGGCCACACAACTGCATTGGGCACCCACTTTCACTTGGCATGTTTTGGCGCCCCGCAACAGCATTCTGGCTGCAGTCTGCAGGTGCAAACCTGTGCGCCAGTGACCCCGACTTCGTTGATGGCGAGATTGAGGTGGAGCGTGTGCAGCACCGCCGCGTCCTTCAGCCCTGAGAGCGCCTGTGCGCCGCTGTCCCCGACTTCGTTTAATCGGAGGTTCAAATGGAGCGTGTGCAATCCCGCAGCGCCTTTCAGCATGGCCAACATCTGCGCACCGCTATCACCGACCACGTTCTCTGCGAGGTTGAGGTGGAGGGTGAGGAGGCATGGGGCGGCCTTCAGCTGCGCCAGGGCGTGTGCACCGATATCCCCAATTTCATTCAACTGAAGGTCTAAATGGAGTGTATGAAGAGTGGGCAGCTCCTTCAGCGTGGCCAGGGCCTGTGCGCCGCTGTCGCCGATGACGTTCTCAGAGAGATCAAGGTGGAGGGTGTGCAGTGCTGGGGCACCCTGGGTGGTAAAAGGCGAAGGGGGTAGAAGTGGCTTGGGAAGTGGGGGAGACTGCTAGAAGGATGACCTCTGGTGCTGGCTTTAGCTTTGGCACTTTGGTGTTTGTAGCGAGTTCCGTGCACGCGGGCCTTCGGACTTTTGCGTTGGCAGCGGGTACTATTTGGGTAGGGGAGACAGCAAACTCCATCTGGGCTGCAATACAAATGATGACGAGAAGTATGGATTCTATGAAATGGCATCTTTTTTTGGTGACCACAAGCGAGCCTGACAAAGCCAAAAATGGTTTGCACTTTTTACGCACAAAATATACTCGAATTACAATTTTACGTGGGTTACAAAGTACGTTTGAGCAGCACACAGCTCCAGAGCAGCCACTCCACATGTCCTCCCACACACCTTACATGTTCTCCCACACACGTCACATGCTGCCACACTTCAAATTTCGTCCCACCCGCATCAATGAGGTCCCGCACACATCACTAGGCGTCCCTCGCGCGTCAAATATTGTCACAAACCACCTTTCGCCCCACACTGTTTACATGCTGTCACACACTCCCACGTCTCGCCACCGCCCCTTACTACTGTAACACACCCTATCACTTCCCTTGACCCCATTGTCATACCCAATCACTGGCCCTGACCAAACTCTCAAAACCCATCACTGCCCTGCCCCAAAAGCGGCATCAATTGCAGCTACCAGCTACATAACACGTGCCGTGGAGGGGCGACACCCCAAGAAAGACCGTGGACTGTGGCAATTCATCCTGTCACCTCAGGACTTCCCCTTACCACCCGCTCAAAGATCCCCTGCCCCTTACCATACTGTCACATAGGGTATTGATGGAGTGTGACATTGTGGTGAGAGGCAGTGATGGGGTGTGACAGTGCAGTAAGGGTCAGTGATGGCGTGCTACACCATGGTAAGGGGCAGGGATGGGGAATGCCAGTGTGGCAAGGGACAGTGACGAGGTGTGAGAGTCTGGCAAGGGACACTGACGCGGTGTGACAGTGGCAGTGTGGTAAGCGACATGGTGTGAAAGCTGTGATGGGTCATCACACTGCTCCTGTCCAATAATTGCTGCTTTTTCAGGGTGGAGGTTTGCAAGGATAACGAATAGTCTGGAGATGGGGGAGGGACAACCCGCAGCACTGCCAACGAGTGCACTCCGGCGTCCCCAATCCGGTTCAGCTTGAGGTTCAAATGGAGGGTGTGCAGGGTCGTGCAGCCCCTCAGGGCTGCGAGAGTGTGCGCCCCGCTGTCATCCATGCCACAGTTGGCCAGGCTCAGGTGGAGGGTATGCAGCATTGTGGCGTCCCGCAGCGTTGCAAGCGCAGCTGTGCCCTGGTACCCAAGTGCACCCCTGCTCTGCATGCGTAAAGTGCGCAGTGCATGCCGGTTGGCACCGACCATATCCCCTAGGTGGTCCTCGTACATGGCGCAGTCGATGTGGTGGCCGTGGAGCGTCCGCCAAGTTTTGATACAGACATAGCTGAGCATGCGGTTCTGCACGAAATCAGAGATCTGCAACCAAATATCGCTTGGCAACTCAGCCATGGCGTGACCTGTGCAACGGTGCGACACAACAGCCGGCTCGAGGCGTGAGGCACGTCAACAACAACACCCTTCCCTTGTTCCGTGCCCAGCACTCCGACATTTTCACGTGGAACCAACAAGGTTAGACAAAAAAGCAAAACACGCACAAGTGATGGTTGCAACTTGGGTACGCGTACAAACATGGCGACAAGGGCCCAGCATAACATTCATTCATTCAATGGTGGCTCAGGCGGGGCCCCCGCCTGGGCAAAATCGTGTAGGACAGGGAGGGCGGGAGAATTGAAGTAGTTCATGACCAAATTCATAGCGAGGGCGACAAATGAGTTCAAACGTGTGGTGTGTTTTGGTTTTTTAAGGCATGGCGGTTCCCCGCCCCAGAGCATGACAAAAGCAGCCTGACCAAGGGCAAAGCGTGCTTGGCGAGCCGAGGTTCAACCGAAGCACAGCAGCACTAATCTCTCAGAAGGTTGTGTGGATGACGGCGACGCTAAAACACGCCGTTAGCACAAAGCATATCTTCGTCAGTGATTCATGGACCAAAAGGCTGAGACAGTGTGATGAGGGGCACTGTGCGCTTCATGCCTGCTAACTTTGCTGAAATTTGGTTCATGATCCTCACTCACTCTGCCCAGCCCAGCCCTTTCTGATTCAATTTGCCCAGATGGAACGCATACAGTAATGTACAGGTATTCCACCCAGATCCACCAACCAGGTACTTGCATACCACAGGCTGTCTGTGAGCTGTGCTGCCCATATTGCTTGGTGTCTTGATGTTGCTGTCTATGCATCAGCGCCACATGTCGTGCCGTGTCTCTCCGCTCTGTACAACACGTCAGGGCACAAAGCGCTTCCCGATGGAACCAGAGGCCTGACCTGAAGTTGCTGAAAAAATCAGTATAGTGTGGTGAGCACCACCCTGGTCAATGCCAGGCATGAAGCGGAAAGAATAATATGATAAAAAGAAAACAGTCTGGTGTACTGAAAGGTGCGCACAGGACAAAGTCAAAACTGACAGGGCCCTGCCTGGAGCAGCAGAGGAGAATAGTATACTGTGCAGAGCACAGGCCTGTCTGTCAGGAGAGAGAGGGAGGAAACAGCTGTGGATGTCCAGAGGAATGGGGGGAAAGCGGCTGGAAAAAACTGGGGGGGGGGGGTTGCTGGAGATAGTTGGTGTGGGTGTTGGGGGGGGGGGGGCGAAGGAGAAAGAAGGACCCAGAGCTGGTGAGGGCTGCAGGAGAGCCAGGAAAGAGCAACATAGTTGGGCAGTTGTGGTGTCAGTTATGTGGAGGGTGGAGGGAGGACGTTGAAGATGTTGCTGTGTATTGGTAGACTGGCTGGATCATGTGGGGTGATGGGAAGACGAATGGTAGGTAATTTGGTAGTTTTGGGATTGAAGGCGGTTTTTCAGGTGACATGGGGCTTTTTGTTGGTGGGGGTAGCCCTGGGGATTTTGGGGAGCGAAAGGTGAGGAGGGATGGTAGAGAAGGTGCTGTACTCAGAGGTAGGGATATTCCAAGGATTTCTGTCCAATATTGGGCGCACATGGGAGAAAACGGGTATGGGATTTTCAGTGAGCCATTGGGTGATTTCGCTGAGGCCTTTAGCGAGGAGAGGGCGGCGTTGTTTGAGGGCAGCAGTGAGGGCATGGCGGTGTGTGGAGTATGAGGTGTTTGGTGGGGGGGTGCGTAGGGAGTTGCTGAGGGTGATGGGAATGAGAGTTCGGATATAGTTTCGCTTGTCGCCAATGTTGGCTGTGTACCACCATTTAGTGATGGTATTGCGGAAGGTAGGGGGCCAAGAAGAGTGAATGAGGAGTGGAGGTACTAAACATTGGAGGAGGAGCATTCGGAGATGAATGTGGTAGGGTCAAGTGGGTGTTGTAGAGGGCAAAGGGGGCAGTTGTCGGGGAAAAGGTGGTAGTGCGGCGCGTAGCCTTTGTAGCAATAAAGGCCATTTACCCATTTGAAGATGAAGCGAGAGAACCAAGAGGAGTGAAGGAAGAAGTCGTTGCTGAGAGAAAGGTGGATGTTGTTGTGTTGGTGAATGGGGAGTAGGTGTTTGGTGTGCTTAGAGGTTACTTTACCGGGGGTGGGCGTGTGTTGTAGGTGGATGATCGTGGTAGAGGTTGGGAGATAGAGGTTGAGGTGAAAGTACGCGTGAGTGGTGATCCATTTGGAGATGGTGTTGGCTGTGTCATTCCCGGGAAAATTGGCGTGGCCTTTCATCCAAGTGAATATTAGGTGTATAAGGCAGGTGGAAGGATCCAAATGAAGTGGTATCGATTGCAAAAGGAGTTGGTGGAGGAGGTAAAGGGGAAGGTTTGGGCGTGTTGGAGGAGATTGAGATTAGAACAAGTGGTGAGATTATCATTGGCGAAGATAAGTGGTTCAGGGAGAAGGTGTAGATCGGCGTAAAGGAGTGTGATGATGGCATAAATTTCTCCGGGGTAGGAGCCTTTGATGGGGGAGGTGGCAGTGAGGGTAATGTTGGAGTGGGACCAAGACCATGGCCGATCTTGAGGGTCGAGCCGTCGGAATAGCAAAGGGTGGCTGTGGGATGGTCATTAATCGCGTGGAGGAGGTCGTGGCAGCCCCAATAGTCGAGGTGTGAAGGGTCGGGCTTTGGGATAGGGTGGTGCGTGACAAAGAGGTGATAGTGGTTGGTCGAGGAGTGTGATTGAAAGGGGAAGGGGAAGGTGGAGTGGGGGAGGAGTGTTAATGGAGTTGAGGGGAAGGAGATGAAGGGGAGGAAGATTGAGGCGGATGGTAGGGTAATTCGAATATGTGCTACGGGCAAAGGAGCAGTGTAGTGTCACCGAAGTGGACGGAGGTAGAGTTTTTGTCATGATATTGAATGGTTCCCGATGGATGTGTGTGAGGGATGGAAGAGGGTACGGGTGTGCATGAAGGTGTGTGGTGGGGAAGGTGTTGTGAAGCAATCGAAAGCGACTTGGATGGTAGTGAAGGGTTGGAGGTTGGTAAGAAGAGTGGGGTTGCTGTGGGGTACATTGTGTAATAGCTTCGAGAACCAGGGGGCGTGCAACACAAAAGGCGGCACACAAAAAACAGTGTCGTGAGTGATGCATCAGAGTCTGTGGGGCAATGCAGGTACAGGGGCACGTTAGACTAAGGTAGGTGGCGGAGTCAACCATGATGCTTTGAATGAGGTTGGAGAAGATACTAGAGCAATTGTGCAGTAGGTGGTCCGCGGATCACTGATCCGCGGGGGTCCAACCCCCCCCCCCCCCCAATGATCCGCGGATCACAGATCACCTACCCCATAAATCCCCCCCCCCCCACTGCCTAGCAAAATGATCCACGATTTCCTGGACCATCAATGCAAACACGTGATGATCCAACGGGTAGTAACAGCAACACATAGTGCAAGTACAAAGCACCATATTGATCCAAAAATTTGTGTAAAAAAATGATCCAAAAATGTAAGTTCCAAAAAAGAAATGATCCAGCGATTCATGTTCACAAAAATGATCCAAAAACGTAACTTCCAAACATAAGTGTGACATCGTGCAAGGACAAAGCAACATATTGAACCAACAACGTGTGTTATAAATGATCCAAAAATGTAACTTCCAAATGTAAGTATCACCTGGAGCACGCACAAAACAACATATTCCTTTGGCTACAATACGTACATTCACTACGCATCCACCCCTAAAAACCTGTTGGGAACGTACGTTGCCAACGCATGGAACACACTGTTGGGAACGTGTGCTTTTCACAGGGGGAACAGGGGTGGATGCATATTGGCGTGTGGATGCAAAACCCGGATGCACGTATTCTACGTTTCCTACGTTCCCAACGTTTTGTACGTTTTCCTGCGCTTTCCATGTTCATTACGTTTTCTAGGGGGGGATGCAAAAAGGCGGGTGGATGCAAATCCCGGATGCACATTTTCTACACGTTTTCCACGTATCGTACGTTTTCTACGCATCGAACCCTGTTTTCTGACCCACGAGCCACGTTGCACTGCACTTCAGTTGTCACGGTGACGGTCTACACTCCATGGTAATGTGCAAAACACCGGGTGTGCAGTGGCACACGGCAAGCTGCACAGACCCAGGCAACACGCCCCGTTTTACAATATGCACACACGCCCCGCTTCACGGTCGCCCTGAGGCAATGCACCTCTTTTTTGGCAAACCGTTCCTCCGGAAAAAAATCATCGAGCAACATGCGTTGGAAATCCCAAAGGGAAGTCTCTTCTGGCACCAGGCACAGATCCTTGCACGTGCTAATAGTGTTCACTACTCCGTACCGAAGCACAATAGCACGCAGTGCTCTAGACCACGTTTGAAACCTTTGGATCTCCCGAAAATGCAAGGCTAGGGCATTGGCTTGGTCTACGCCGGCCGCTAGAGAACGGTAGGCACCCACCAACGGAGGTAGCCAATGGCCTCTGGGATGCTGCCAGAGCGCTGGGTCTACACTACAATTTGTATACATGGGCACCACGCGCGCAGCCTTGCCACCTACTTTCGGGTTCTTGAAACAATGCAAGGCAAACGGGAGGTCAGAGGCCACCGCACACTCCTCCTTCCCTTCACGCAAATTTGCACCCAATTCACCTACCCCATGATCATTGCGCTTGGCGAGTAGGACAAAGGGCTGCCCTACACTGGTCAAATATGCAGCAGTGTTCGCTGAACCAAAATACGAGTCGCATACCAAAATGCTTTCGCTTGGGGCTAGGGCCTGCCAATGCTGGACCATTTGTGTGGGTGTGTTTTTCCCAACACAATCGTTCGTGGCGTTGCGAACAACACCTCGGCGTCCCTCAAAAAGATACATGTCCATTATAAAAGGCCGGACAGCGTCCGACATGCAATATAATTTTAACCCCGTACTATGGGGTTTGCGTGGGACAAACTGTCGCAGTTTGCCCGCACGCTTTCCTTTATGGGGGACGATTGTCTCGTCCCCCGTTACGGCTGTCCCGGGTTTCCATGAACTACTCCATTGCCTATTGCATGCCTGCAGCAACCCGGCGACGTCCACGTTTAGAACACGGTTCAACGTGTACCACTCCGACCGCGGCATGAGGGCTCTCAGGCGAGGGACCGCTACTACCCCATTCGGCCGCCATACGTTGTCAACACGGCGTATATATATATATAGACGAGCCATCCCTAAACCAATCTTGAACACATTGTATTTGAGTAGGCTATCCTGTAGGTACATCTTCCCCACGCGGGCCAGGCAGCGGTGCTGCGCCACCAGCAACGGTTCCAGCATGTGTAGGAAGACCTCACTCATGGTTGACGTCATGGGTAGGGTGCTGCTCCCTGCGCTGAACTTCTGGGGGATGTGCAACGCAGCATCAGTCCCAGCTAGAGGTCCAGTGTTGTAGCTGCGTGCCCGGGTGGCAACCGTAGGTGCAGGCATTGGTGTGGGCCCTAGTAAAGTAAGTGTGGATGCAATTTGACGGGTGGATGCAAACCGGGGATGCACGTTTCCTACGTCTTAATGGATACGTAACCAACGGGGATGCATTTTGACGGGTGGATGCAAAAGGCGGATGCACGTTTTCTACGTTTTCTACGTTTCGAACGTTTTGGGCTCTGTTTCATTGTAATTCACACTGTTCATGGGCAGGCAAGCATGCGCAGCAGTCAGCAACACAGCCAATCATCATTCTGGAATCGCCAAAAATCAGTGTACGCTTAGTATCACCATCGTTCACCATCGTTCACCACTACCATATCACACTGCAGTGATCAACACAGCCATTTTTCATTATGGAATCGCCAAAAAGTAGTGTACCGTGACCACCGGTTGGCACTGAACTTTGCTGGGCGCGCCAGGCGTGCACCGCAGGCATGCGTGATGCAACAGGCTTGAACAGAATTGATCATTGATTCTACAAAAATTATAGCATACGTCGGCGGTTGGCACTTGTGTATGAGGCAACACATGAACACGTGAACGTAACTTGCGGCGCAGTGCTAAAATAAAAAAAATATAGCATACGACTCTGCCGCAGGCATGACTGTCGAGAAAACACACACAGAGAAGGTAGGCACACGTGTCCCATTAGGATAATACTCTGGTCCAGTCTACGGGGAACCATCGGCAGTGGCCTGCACGGAAACAGGGCAAAAAACGTTAAAGACGGGGTACTGGGCGGGTGGATGCAAATCGGGGATGCATGCATTGTACGTGTTGGACGCGTCGAAGTGCACTGGTTGGCAGTGGTAGGGCAGAGACATACCAAATGGCCAACCGAAGCACCAATTGCAGTCGGTGAGGGAATAGCGCCCTCCGGATTCAACAACTCATCCTGCGTGAGCAGCGGTGCCCCCAGGGCCGGTGGTGGGGAGTAGACCTGTGTCAAAAACGGTGAAAAACGCAACAGGGATGCAAAATGGCGCGTGGATGCAAAACCCGGATGCATGTAATAAAACACGTTCCCAACGTCGGTTACGTTACCGACGTCTGCGGGGATGCAAAACGGCGGGTGGATGCAAAAGGCGGATGCACGTGTTGAAAGCGTCGGGAACGTTCATTACGTGTTTCACGTCGCGGGGATGCAGAATGGCGTGTGGATGCAAAACGCGGATGCACGATTGCTACGTTTTCTACGCATTGTGCGCATGGAAGGCACTGCGCACACCACCACTTTGCCGTCCACGGTTGCCGATGGGGTGGATCGCTCGTCCTCGGCCTTGGCGTCTTCCTTGGCCTTGCGTTCCTCCTCGGCCTTGCGTTCCTCCTCGGCCTTGCGTTCCGCCTCGGCCTTGCGTTCCTCCTCGGCCTTGCGTTCCGCCTCGGCGTTACGTTGCTCCTCGGCCTTGCGTTGCTCCTCGGCCTTCCGTTGCTCCTCGGCCTTGCCTTGCTCCTCGGCCTTCCGTTGCTCCTCGGCCTTCCGTTGCTCCTCGGCCTTGCCTTGCTCCTCGGCCTTGCGTTGCTCCTCGGCCTTCCGTTGCTCCTCGGCCTTGCGCTGCTCCTCGGCGTTGCGTTCATCCTCGGATCCAGCTGAAGAGGAACTCGTAGCGCTTGAGGTGGAGGACGATGAAGAGGACGTGTCGTACTTCCCCTTCTTCTTCGCGCGCTTCTTCTGCTTTTTGGCCCTCTTCTTTTCCCGCTTCTTTTCCTTGCGCTTCCGCTTCTTGTCCTCTGCCTTCTTGTGTGCCTTCTCCATCTGCGCCAGGCTGTCCTTGTCCACAAGGCGGTGACGGCCACGCTGTGTTGGGGGGTCAAGCCCACGACGGTCGCAGATCTCGGCGTGGATGTAGGACAGCATACCCAGGGCACGATCAAACTGGTCAACGAGCTCCTTGTCCGGCATATTCAGGATGTCTGCTGGGGAGAGGGCCACGGTGCTGCGGCGCGAACCCATGGAACGATAACTGCCTGCTTCCGACGGAACACCACCCGCAGACAACAGGGCCTTCTCAGCGCCAAACCCGCGCAATGCACCCAGGGGTACACCATGGGGCGCGTGCTCCTCCTTCGCTGAGCCGAGGGCACTAGGCAACACACCGGATCCTTGCGCGCTGGCACACGTGGGGCAGTTTGCGATCTTGCCGAGGAACAGCACTGTGGAAACACGTGCAGGTGGATGCAAACGGCGTGTGGATGCATTCGGTGGATGCACGTCATGGACGTTTCGTGCGCAGCGGTATAAGCGGGGATGCAAAATGGCGTGTGGATGCAAAACCCGGATGCACGTTCTAAACGTATTATACGTCTCGTGCGCATGTGAAGTACCTGCATAGGCATCAGCGTCTCCAAAGGCGGCGTTTGTCTTGTGCATGTTCTGCAGCAGCATTCTTGCCGTCGGGAACGCCTTGCAGTGGTCTGCCCGCATCCCAAACAACTCCATCAACTGGTCCTTTGGCTACAATACGTACATTCACTACGCATCCACCCCTAAAAACCTGTTGGGAACGTACGTTGCCAACGCATGGAACACACTGTTGGGAACGTGTGCTTTTCACAGGGGGAACAGGGGTGGATGCATATTGGCGTGTGGATGCAAAACCCGGATGCACGTATTCTACGTTTCCTACGTTCCCAACGTTTTGTACGTTTTCCTGCGCTTTCCACGTTCATTACGTTTTCTAGGGGGGGATGCAAAAAGGCGGGTGGATGCAAATCCCGGATGCACATTTTCTACACGTTTTCCACGTATCGTACGTTTTCTACGCATCGAACCCTGTTTTCTGACCCACGAGCCACGTTGCACTGCACTTCAGTTGTCACGGTGACGGTCTACACTCCATGGTAATGTGCAAAACACCGGGTGTGCAGTGGCACACGGCAAGCTGCACAGACCCAGGCAACACGCCCCGTTTTACAATATGCACACACGCCCCGCTTCACGGTCGCCCTGAGGCAATGCACCTCTTTTTTGGCAAACCGTTCCTCCGGAAAAAAATCATCGAGCAACATGCGTTGGAAATCCCAAAGGGAAGTCTCTTCTGGCACCAGGCACAGATCCTTGCACGTGCTAATAGTGTTCACTACTCCGTACCGAAGCACAATAGCACGCAGTGCTCTAGACCACGTTTGAAACCTTTGGATCTCCCGAAAATGCAAGGCTAGGGCATTGGCTTGGTCTACGCCGGCCGCTAGAGAACGGTAGGCACCCACCAACGGAGGTAGCCAATGGCCTCTGGGATGCTGCCAGAGCGCTGGGTCTACACTACAATTTGTATACATGGGCACCACGCGCGCAGCCTTGCCACCTACTTTCGGGTTCTTGAAACAATGCAAGGCAAACGGGAGGTCAGAGGCCACCGCACACTCCTCCTTCCCTTCACGCAAATTTGCACCCAATTCACCTACCCCATGATCATTGCGCTTGGCGAGTAGGACAAAGGGCTGCCCTGCACTGGTCAAATATGCAGCAGTGTTCGCTGAACCAAAATACGAGTCGCATACCAAAATGCTTTCGCTTGGGGCTAGGGCCTGCCAATGCTGGACCATTTGTGTGGGTGTGTTTTTCCCAACACAATCGTTCGTGGCGTTGCGAACAACACCTCGGCGTCCCTCAAAAAGATACATGTCCATTATAAAAGGCCGGACAGCGTCCGACATGCAATATAATTTTAACCCCGTACTATGGGGTTTGCGTGGGACAAACTGTCGCAGTTTGCCCGCACGCTTTCCTTTATGGGGGACGATTGTCTCGTCCCCCGTTACGGCTGTCCCGGGTTTCCATGAACTACTCCATTGCCTATTGCATGCCTGCAGCAACCCGGCGACGTCCACGTTTAGAACACGGTTCAACGTGTACCACTCCGACCGCGGCATGAGGGCTCTCAGGCGAGGGACCGCTACTACCCCATTCGGCCGCCATACGTTGTCAACACGGCGTATATATATATATAGACGAGCCATCCCTAAACCAATCTTGAACACATTGTATTTGAGTAGGCTATCCTGTAGGTACATCTTCCCCACGCGGGCCAGGCAGCGGTGCTGCGCCACCAGCAACGGTTCCAGCATGTGTAGGAAGACCTCACTCATGGTTGACGTCATGGGTAGGGTGCTGCTCCCTGCGCTGAACTTCTGGGGGATGTGCAACGCAGCATCAGTCCCAGCTAGAGGTCCAGTGTTGTAGCTGCGTGCCCGGGTGGCAACCGTAGGTGCAGGCATCGGTGTGGGCCCTAGTAAAGTAAGTGTGGATGCAATTTGACGGGTGGATGCAAACCGGGGATGCACGTTTCCTACGTCTTAATGGATACGTAACCAACGGGGATGCATTTTGACGGGTGGATGCAAAAGGCGGATGCACGTTTTCTACGTTTTCTACGTTTCGAACGTTTTGGGCTCTGTTTCATTGTAATTCACACTGTTCATGGGCAGGCAAGCATGCGCAGCAGTCAGCAACACAGCCAATCATCATTCTGGAATCGCCAAAAATCAGTGTACGCTTAGTATCACCATCGTTCACCATCGTTCACCACTACCATATCACACTGCAGTGATCAACACAGCCATTTTTCATTATGGAATCGCCAAAAAGTAGTGTACCGTGACCACCGGTTGGCACTGAACTTTGCTGGGCGCGCCAGGCGTGCACCGCAGGCATGCGTGATGCAACAGGCTTGAACAGAATTGATCATTGATTCTACAAAAATTATAGCATACGTCGGCGGTTGGCACTTGTGTATGAGGCAACACATGAACACGTGAACGTAACTTGCGGCGCAGTGCTAAAATAAAAAAAATATAGCATACGACTCTGCCGCAGGCATGACTGTCGAGAAAACACACACAGAGAAGGTAGGCACACGTGTCCCATTAGGATAATACTCTGGTCCAGTCTACGGGGAACCATCGGCAGTGGCCTGCACGGAAACAGGGCAAAAAACGTTAAAAACGGGGTACTGGGCGGGTGGATGCAAATCGGGGATGCATGCATTGTACGTGTTGGACGCGTCGAAGTGCACTGGTTGGCAGTGGTAGGGCAGAGACATACCAAATGGCCAACCGAAGCACCAAATGCAGTCGGTGAGGGAATAGCGCCCTCCGGATTCAACAACTCATCCTGCGTGAGCAGCGGTGCCCCCAGGGCCGGTGGTGGGGAGTAGACCTGTGTCAAAAACGGTGAAAAACGCAACGGGGATGCAAAATGGCGCGTGGATGCAAAACCCGGATGCATGTAATAAAACACGTTCCCAACGTCGGTTACGTTACCGACGTCTGCGGGGATGCAAAACGGCGGGTGGATGCAAAAGGCGGATGCACGTGTTGAAAACGTCGGGAACATTCATTACGTGTTTCACGTCGCGGGGATGCAGAATGGCGTGTGGATGCAAAACGCGGATGCACGATTGCTACGTTTTCTACGCATTGTGCGCATGGAAGGCACTACGCACACCACCACTTTGCCGTCCACGGTTGCCGATGGGGTGGATCGCTCGTCCTCGGCCTTGGCGTCTTCCTTGGCCTTGCGTTCCTCCTCGGCCTTGCGTTCCTCCTCGGCCTTGCGTTCCGCCTCGGCCTTGCGTTCCTCCTCGGCCTTGCGTTCCGCCTCGGCGTTACGTTGCTCCTCGGCCTTGCGTTGCTCCTCGGCCTTCCGTTGCTCCTCGGCCTTGCCTTGCTCCTCGGCCTTCCGTTGCTCCTCGGCCTTCCGTTGCTCCTCGGCCTTGCCTTGCTCCTCGGCCTTGCGTTGCTCCTCGGCCTTCCGTTGCTCCTCGGCCTTGCGCTGCTCCTCGGCGTTGCGTTCATCCTCGGATCCAGCTGAAGAGGAACTCGTAGCGCTCGAGGTGGAGGACGATGAAGAGGACGTGTCGTACTTCCCCTTCTTCTTCGCGCGCTTCTTCTGCTTTTTGGCCCTCTTCTTTTCCCGCTTCTTTTCCTTGCGCTTCCGCTTCTTGTCCTCTGCCTTCTTGTGTGCCTTCTCCATCTGCGCCAGGCTGTCCTTGTCCACAAGGCGGTGACGGCCACGCTGTGTTGGGGGGTCAAGCCCACGACGGTCGCAGATCTCGGCGTGGATGTAGGACAGCATACCCAGGGCACGATCAAACTGGTCAACGAGCTCCTTGTCCGGCATATTCAGGATGTCTGCTGGGGAGAGGGCCACGGTGCTGCGGCGCGAACCCATGGAACGATAACTGCCTGCTTCCGACGGAACACCACCCGCAGACAACAGGGCCTTCTCAGCGCCAAACCCGCGCAATGCACCCAGGGGTACACCATGGGGCGCGTGCTCCTCCTTCGCTGAGCCGAGGGCACTAGGCAACACACCGGATCCTTGCGCGCTGGCACACGTGGGGCAGTTTGCGATCTTGCCGAGGAACAGCACTGTGGAAACAGGTGCAGGTGGATGCAAAACGGCGTGTGGATGCATTCGGTGGATGCACGTCATGGACGTTTCGTGCGCAGCGGTATAAGCGGGGATGCAAAATGGCGTGTGGATGCAAAACCCGGATGCACGTTCTAAACGTATTGTACGTCTCGTGCGCATGTGAAGTACCTGCATAGGCATCAGCGTCTCCAAAGGCGGCGTTTGTCTTGTGCATGTTCTGCAGCAGCATTCTTGCCGTCGGGAACGCCTTGCAGTGGTCTGCCCGCATCCCAAACAACTCCATCAACTGGTCTTGTGCCCCGCCTGTCACCAAAGTCGTGCAGAGCCCAATTTCCCGACGTTTGAATCCTGCTGTCCGCGGATCCAGCCCATCGTAGCACCTCTTGTAATGCGCCTTGAGCCTTGCTGGGGTGATACCAGTCTTCTTGATCAGCTGCTCGCCACACGCCGCCATCTTCTCCACGTTCCCTTGCGACAGCGCTCGTTGCTCTGATCGCGTGGGCTTTGTGGTGATGCTCTTTGCGGTGCCTGCCAGTTGAATGCGCACCTTCGGACCTTTTCCTTTTGCCTTCTCTGGGTTCTTGATGGCCTTGTCCTTGTTCCTGCCCTTGTCGTCTGTGTCCTTCTTCGGCTTGGAGAGAGACTGCGCCAAAGGAACGTCATCGTCATGGGATGCAGCGTTCTAGGGCGTGGTGCGGAACCCCCCCAATTTTGGGTGTTGTTAATATGGTTGGAACCCGGAATTTCACATGTTACATGGGTGCACTATGATGCAACAATGTGCCTTCCATGTTTCGTTTGCTCGATATTGCCCGTTTTGCACTTTTTGCGATTTGATCTTTGTGTGCTCTAACTAGTTATCGCGGGGTTAGAACGGGGTTAGAGCACTAGTTATCGCGTGGGTTATCGCGCGATAACCTACTTATCGCGGGGGTTATCGCGGGGGTTATCGCGCGATAACCTAGTTATCGCGTGGGTTATCGCGTGGGTTATCGCGCTTCATTTTATGTTTCCCCTTTTCGCTGTAGCTCTCACGGCCTTCGTATTCTTTGATAATGGCCCTTGCTGCTGCCCACGCTTGGTGCGAGCACCATCAAAAGCTCCTTGGGGTCCGTCGCCTTGGCGGTCCTGAGGGGTTTACGATGGGTGATGCCAATGTGAGGCGCCCTGTGGCGACCCGCTTTGAACATGGTGTGGACTTTGGACTCCTTGTCCATAAGTCCCCCTTCATGGCGGACAAGCGAGACCCCCTGGTTCTCAGCAACTACATCTTCGAGTGGCTAGAGCTAAATCCAGGGGTTGCTGGATTTTTGATCCAGCTTCATACCGAGGATGTGGACGCGGTGGTGGAGTCCGTCACCGCTCATGCCGAGAAGGGTGCGGGGACGAAGACGACCCTCTATGTGGGTCAGGAGGAGGAGGAGGAGGAAGTGGAGGAGGAGGAGGAGGATGCAGGGGGGGTGGGGGCTGGGGGGAGGAAGGAGAAGCCCCACAACCCCCTCATGATTAGTGTCCAGAAGGTAAGGATCCGACCGGGTAAGGGGAAGGGGAAGTCGGATGGTTGGTTCCCCCAACCCCTCACCCACAACGCCCGCCGGGTCTGCACTGACGACCCCGAAAACAAGCTCCCCATGCACTCCCTTTGCCCCACAAGGGAGTGGGAGCGTGAGTGGTATGGGGTCACCACTCCCAACATTGTTTCGGGGCAGGGGGTGATTCTTTTTCCATTTGGGGCAACATCCCCCCTTCTTGGGGAGGCGGAGGAGGTGGTTGCCGCCGAGCCCTTGGGGGCCTTTAATAGGGACCCCAATGACCTTGTGCTCACGGTGGGGGGAAAGCTGGTGGTCAACCACCTCCTGGAGCACGATTTTTTGAGTGACATTCAGCTGCAAAGTCTTTTGGATGATTTGGATAGGGTGCCTCTCTCAGAGAAGGCACCCATTTTCAATGAGAACCCCCCCATTGTCGGCAGGCCCCAAGATTCTGGGACCCGCCGCACATTGTATGGCAACTATGGGGGTGCCAACCACCACAAGCACAACCCCCACAAGCTCCATGATCTGCCAGTCCTCAAAAGGGTGGCTGATCGTGTGCTTGAGACCGCAAAGAAGACTGTGGTGGGGGGGGTCGGATGGAGCTGCACCATCCTTGACATGGCCGAAATTTCGAGCTATGACCACACCCCCCAGCACCTCCATCGCGACGCCCCCCCCTACACCATTCCTGAAGGCACATTGATTGTCAATTGCCTTATTATGCTAACCCATAATCATGAGGAGGAGGATGGGTCACATTTTCTTTTTGTGCCCTCCAGCAGTTCGGGGTTCCCTGACCCTTGGGTGGAGAGGGCTGTGCCATTCAAGAGGGGCACTGCCTTTTTTTTTAATGCCCTTGATGTCCACAGGGGGTCGGGGATTCCCAAGGCCTCCCCCATGGGGGTAAGGGACCCCCGCCTCATGGCATTTTTTGCCATTGAGCTTACCCAGGGGGGGAATCTTCGATTCCCCAACCTGCACGTGACGCAGTCCATTAAAAGGCCCCAGCTGGGGGCACCTGGTGGCCGGGTGGCCAGGACAGTCCAGTGTGATGGGGCGGTTAGGTGTAGGGGGAAGGTGGTAGCCAATTGCTACGGATGCAATCGGCTGATTTTGTGCACCGCCCACAAAGATGGCCTTTGTGTGCCATGCCAGGAGGGGGAGGAGGTGGTGGGGGGGGAGGAGGAGGTGGTGGTGGTGGACCCCAATGGCGCCGCAAGGGTTGCAGAGTCAGGGTAGCGGGAGTAGGAGTGGGAGCCAATGACTAGTGGATTTGCTCAAGGGGTTGCCCAAGGGCATTTTTCGTGGGGAGGAGCGATATGGGGCCCAAGTGGACATGTGCCACTTCGGCCTCGTGGGAAGTGGAAACCCCAACCCCTCTAATTTTAGGGCGACCCACATGGCCGCTGCTACCCTCAGGCCTGCCCTCACCCCCTTGGTTGCAGACCTCAATGGGTATTGCACCTCCAATGCTCCACCATGGTTCACATGGTGTAGCATCCAAATTGTTCGCCCCCAAGGGACGGACACCATGGGCCTCCACTGCCATTTGCGGGATGGGGCGCCCATGGCGCTTATTGTGTGTGTGGGGTCTTTCACGGGGGGTGAGTTTTGGGTGGAGAGTGGTGGCCTGCTGAATCCCTCCATGAGGGAAAAAAAGCGGCACATCCGTGTGTGCAAGGGTAGGGCGGTGGAGGGTTGGGCATGCACCGCCACCCCCCAAGCCCCCGTGTTGTTCAACACCAGGGCACTACACGCTCCATTGCCATGGGAGGGCGAGCGATGGAGCGTGATTTTTTATAGTGCGGGGGGGGTTCTGCATTGCACGCCTGTGTGGCGGCAACAGCTGCTGTCCATGGGTTTTAGGGTGCCCAATGCTCCCTCTAACCCCTCCAGCTAGTGTAATTTGTGATTCGATTATTGTTCACTATTTCTATTTTTTCTGCTTTGGTGGGATGCCCACCATGGTTTGTCATTGTGTACTCTGAGGAGGGGCAACTAGCCCGGAACATGTCCATTTGACTGATTTGAATTTGTGATTGTGGCGCCATGTACCCCGTGCCTGCACATTGTTGACATCTCCAAGGTTTCCTGGGTGCAAAATCAACGTTTGTGAAGGTTTTAGGGTGCCCAACGCTTGCTCTAACCCCACCAGTTAGTGCGCACTAACCCCTGCTCTAACTAGTTATCGCGGGGGTTATCGCACTCTAACTGGGTGCTCTAACTAGTTATCGCGGGGGGTTATCGCGCTCTAACTAGTTATCGCGGGGGGTTATCGCGGGGGTTATCGCGCGATAACCTAGTTATTGCGGGGGTTATCGCGTGGGTTATCGCGTGTGTTTTTTGGGCCCTTGCTTCAAAACCCTCCCTCATTTCGTGCCCAGGTCCTCTTATTCTTCATGGACATTGCTGTCAATGAGGCCCTGCGGGCTCTCAACACAGCTAACCTCCGGCGGTACACCGATCTGCAGTGCCCCAAGGCCCGGCGGCGGCGTTTGAAGGCGGTTCAGCGGCTGGTGCGAGTTCTATTGGGTGACCCAGACGTCGTGTGTGGCACCAACACCAAAGGCGAAGTTTGTTTAAGTGGTGGGGCGTGCACTGCCCTGTCTGGCCCACTTGGCGGCCATCTTGCATTAACAGCTCAGGAGCATGAGGCCCTGAGCATGCTACGCATGGCATGCAGCATGCATCTCTCCCAACGGGCCCTTTTGCGAATGCCCCGCCGTTGCACACAACGGGACCTAAGGACCGTTCGGCAACGGATCATGCCCTACTTTCCCCAAACAACCATTGTAAAGTCTACCATAGGCCGCAATAGGGCAGCTGCCCATGTGCCTTTGCAATCAATTGTGCAAAATGCAATATCTATGGCCCGAGTTATTGGGAAACCCCCCCCTAGTGGCGTTGCCATTGTTGTTATTTCAGTTGATGCGACTTCCTTGTGGAAGGCATCCTCCACCCGTGCAGATGTATGGGTTAATGTATGGGGGGGGGGGCAAAATATGCTTCGAAGGTGAAGCTATGGGCCTCATGGTTTTGCATGGATGGCGGGGATGAACAGGCTTTTTTGAGAAGCCTGGACATCTCCGCCAACCTCAACCAAGAGGTGAGGGATGTGGAAGAGGACGTTGTCCTCTTTCAAAACCAATTTTTGACTTGCACTGTCATTTTGACAGGGGATGGGAAGGGGATGCAAGCAATGGGGGGGGCTGGGTCTAAGTGTTGGTTGTGCAAAGACCCCAATGGGATTGTTGAGCAAAGGGGGGTGGAGTCCACCTCAAGATGGGGGGCATTCTTGAGAAGTGTGACCCCTGATAGGCGGCCGGGGGACTACCAACATGCAGCATGCCGCATCCTAAACGGCATTGCAAAGCGCATTGAGACCACCCTTCAGGCCCTCCCCCCTGGTACCCCTGGTAAGGCCCAAGCTCTTGCAGCTTTGCAGGCCTTCAAACAAGCCCTCAAGGATGAGACCTCAGGCATCCCTCTTAGGGAACGCCTCCCTTCGGCCTCGAGGGCCACAGAAAAAGATTTCGATCTAACAAGCACCAAAGTTTTCCTAACCTCCCCCCCCTTCCAAAGGCAATTTGTGGATTGCCTCAAAGAGCATGTCCCCACAGTGAGGACCCCTGGGGGACCTATGTTATGGGTTGTTGTGCATGTCATGGTGAAATGCATTGAGGGTTTGTATGAGCTTTGGAGGGTGAGGGAGTTGTACACTCTAACCCAAGTGGAACGCCACCGTGCGTTGACCACAAAATTTTCAAAAGCGTGGGGAGACTCAGGTTGGTCCCCCACCAGGTGGATCCATTGGTGCTTGGCACATTCCACCTTTTTTGCCGAAAAATGGAGGAACATTTTTCAGTTTTCCTCCATCCCAACGGAGTATCGGCATGGGCCTTACAAGAGGAGGCTCAAAAATTGTTTTAAGGGTTGGTCCTTGGTGAGGCCAAGTATGTCCCTCCGCCACATGCACCATTGCATGTCCATGAACGCCCTGGAGCAAGGGCTTTTGGGACTGGAGGCAGCCAAGGCCTCAGACATTGATGACTTTGTATGAAAAAAGACCATACATGCTTTGTGCCAAGTGTTTTCTGTTGTTTGTCCTAGTGAGGGATGGAGGAGGGGTGCGCGATAACTACACGCGATAACTACGCGATAACTGAGTTATCGCGCGATAACTAGCGCGATAACTAGTTAGAGCAAGGTGCTCTAACTGCGTTCTAACTCTGTTCTAACTGTGCTCTAACTCTTTGACCCCCCCCCAAAAACCACCCCTACAATGAGGGTTATGTGGGGAAAGAAAGGGGATGGGGGGTTTTTGAGGGTGCTGAATCCATTTTTTTAGGTGGTTTGCCCCAAAATTAAGGGTAGGTGGGTGTTCCAGAAATTGCGTTCTAACTAAGGGTTCCGCACCACGCCCTAGAACGCTGCATCCCACAGGGTCGTCCACAAGTTCGTCATCGTTGTCCCCAGCAGCGGCATCCCCAACCGTCCCATGGGCGAAAAGGGCAGCGTCGTCGTCATCTTCGTCGTCAGCGTCCTCTTCCTCCTCGTCCTGCTCATCCTCCTCTTCCTCGTCTTCCACGCTTGGTGGATCGTCGTTTTTGTAAAGTGCCCGCAACTTGCTAATGCTTGAATACTTGTAAGTCTTCTCCCCACAATTTCTCGTCGTGCCTGCCATAATCTTGTCGCGATTCTCCGTCACACTGTATGATTTCGGTTTTGTCAACACCAGTTCGTTCTTGGCAGGCTTGTTCTTGTCCACCCATCCGCAGATAAAGCCGTTGCGGCTACGAGGCTTCTGCAAAAGGTGGATGCGCATAGTGTTGGGTGGATGCACAACTGCTCGGAGCGACCGGCACAAACGGTGCAAACAAGGATGCAGAATGGCGTGTGGATGCAAATAGTGGATGCACGTTTTGTACGCAACGAACTCACTGTTGTCAAGACGTAGAAACGGTGGATGCAAAAGGACGGGTGGATGCAAAAGGCGGATGCACGTTGGCAACGTTGTGTGCGCGCAAAAACAGATACCGAGAGAACAACAGTGTGACCGGGCTTCACAATTGAGGGATCCGCTGGGAACAAGGAGCAGTCGTCTTGGCGCCAGTCTGGGGGAATGGGCGGCACCCATACGGCCATTTGAGGAGGCATGGAACAAAGGGGCTGGTACGAGAGACAAGGGAGCCCGTCCGGACGTTGCCAACGTCTGCGGGGATGCAAAACGGCGTGTGGATGCAAAACGCGGATGCATGATACGAACGTGAAATACGTGCGGAACGCTCCTGGGGTGGATGCAAAATTGAAAAATACAAAAAGCATCAAAATGGGTCCAAATTGAGTTGCAACCATCAAATCCATTATTGTGGACACTCACATTACCTTCACCTTCCTAGAAAGCAATGGCATACAAGCAAAACAAAAAAACGTCCAGATGGATGCAAGGTGGATGCGCGACCCACGTATTCAGCCAAAGGAATATTGATCAACCAATTTGTGTTGCAAAAAATAATCCAAAAATGTAATTTCCAAATGTAAGTATCACACAGCAACATATTGGACCAGTTGTTAGAGGGCCAAGAGGGGCAGGACGAACGCAAACACCAAGACTGGTCACATGTACATGAGCTGCAGACAGTATTGAACGGCGCGGGTTCCATGCTCAGCACATCACATCAACTGTGTTCAATCCTTGCTCTGCACCCCTACGCTTTCGTTTGGTGTTCCTCTTGGCTCAAGTAATCTGTTTGTGCACATACCATGTTGGGGTGTGTCTAACAATGTGTCTAAAAAAAAAAAGAACCCAAAATGGAAATTCACTTGTTGCAACAATTTAACTTCCAAAAAATGATCCACAAGTCCACAAGACCATTGGCACAGAGTTGACAGTGCAATAAGCTAAATGGTCCAAAATGGTCCAAGAATGATCCAAAAGTGATCCACGGATCACCACCCTTGAACCCCCCCCCCCCCCACTGCCTAGTGTTTGGATCAAAAATGATCCGGATCACCCACCCTATAAACCCCCCCCTCCCCCCTGCCTGCCGCACATTAGAGGAGAGTGCTTTGTGAAAGAGATGGTTGGTGAGATGAGGGCCCACACATAACAAGCGAGCACGGCTCGACAGCTCAAAAACATGGTACCTGTCACATCACACACACAGTTGGTGCAGTACATAGTGTGGTTGACACTGTGGACATGAATACGATTGGCAAGTTTGACGATGTTGAGGCCAAATAAATGGCGGTGTGGTGTGTTTTGGTTGTGAGAGTGTCAAAGAAGTGAAATTGATGTGTATGATTCTTTCCTTTCGTTCTCGTACACTTGGTACCGAACACATACATCCCTCTTCAACCGCTATCAATGTATTGCGTCCCAACTCACAAGAGCACGCTCAGCACCAGCACAACTCCTCCATCAATACACAATATTGCTCATGAGAAGCTGAATCAGAAAACATATTCGACACACAGGCACAGGGTGTTGATCGTGCTATCTCGCTTTGGCAAAACTGCCTGATGCATATGTGCAAATATGTACACTGCAATCATGTATCCATCCCACTTCCTCATGTGTTCCCACACAGCCTATGAGGTTAGTACCATCACTGAGCATGGTGTGGGACTTGAAGTCTTACCCACAGGCGCACATTCAATCATTGTGTTCAGTGGGGAGGGGTGCAAGCACAAACCTAGATTCCAAACACCACAATTGCCTCTTAGCGGCGGCGGGCGGCGGGGGGGGGGGGGGGAGAAAATGAGCAATATGGGCACAAGTGGGATAAATGAAAGAACCCAATATTTCTTTTCTCCTCACGCACTTTCATATATCTCCATCTCGCAAAGGAACAAATGTCGACAAGTTGGGGATTTGTCGCGGAAGATTTCTTTTCCTCATGGTTGTAGGAGTGGTAAGACTCAAACCACGACCAGCAAGGAAATCCTTAGTGATTGGCACCAGGACCCTAACAGTTGTTAGAGGGCCAAGAGGGGCAGGACGAACGCAAACACCAAGACTGGTCACATGTACATGAGCTGCAGACAGTATCGAACGAAGTATGGTTAAAATCACCTCGCAGAGGTTGTTCGATCAAAGCAACGCAGGCCCATGTGTAGGGGAAAATGCCACATACCCCCCTTTTTGGGTCTTTTTGGGCCTATTCGCGTACCCTACCCCAAGGGGTTGAATTGTTGTTGTAAAATCATTATTGTGTCCAATAAACGCATCCCCCAATGAGTTTTTGGTCCGGACCCCCCCCCCGACCCCCCCCCCACTTGAAACACACTTTTTTGAGCTTTTGAAGGAGGGGGGGGGGTCAAAAATGTCGAAATATAGACCCCCCCCCATTTTTTTGGGTTGAAAATCATGAATCTTTTGGTTTTTTTCGATTTTGAGTTGAAAGTGTTTTCAGATCCCAACTCCATGGGGTTCGTATGGGGTGGAATGGGACAGGCGCTCATGTAGTTTATGCACTTTTCAGCCATTTTTGCTATGTTGGCGGTTTTGGCGACCTTAGTGACCTCGTGGTACCCCCTCGGTGACCTTGTGCTACCTCCTGTGAGGGGTTGTCCAAGAGAGAGGGGGCTTTCCGAACCACGCTAGCAGTGGGCAAGCAACAAAACACTCATCAGTGATCATAGACTGCAGTGGCAATGTTATGATAGGATATGCCTCCTAGGATACAAAAGGACGTTTTTTGCAGTCTCTAGCCCTGCCTAGGGCCGGTCAAAACCCGTGCCAAAGATGCGAAATGAGTGATTCCACCAATAATGGCGCACAAGAGTGAATGGGGTGGTACACAACCTTATGCAGTTCTTCACCCTGGGCAGCTCAAAAATCGAAGTTTTCAAAACTTATTTTGTTGATATCGTGACCACACAAAATGACCATCCAACCTATGTAAAGCATGTTTTAGGCCGAATTTGTCTATTTTTCACCTTATTTGTGTATTGGGTGCGGGGGGGCGTTCCCAAGTGATTGGTACACAACCTGCTTATGCAGTTTTTCAGCTTGGGCAACTCAAAAATCAAAGTTTCCAAAACTGATTTTTTTAGATATTGTGGTCACCTAAAATGACCATCCAAGATATGTAAAGCATTTTTAAGCCCGTATTTATGTAGTTTTCACCTATTTTGGATATGTGCTGCTTGGCGAAACTTATCTGCGAGGTGGACTTGCCGAAGGCAATGGAATTTTGTGCTATGCAACTATAAGCATGTAGTTGGACGAAGCTTTTTTTTTTCACTAAACCACCGTTCATTTGTTGTATTGTTCAACGCACATGGCTTTCGACGCATTGAGTGAATGGGTGTGTCGCATGTGGTCATTCCTATTGGTCTTGTGCACTTTGGGGGAAATAGAGGCAACACATTTAACCAAGTCTTGCAACGCTATGGCTTCCAAGGTGTGAAAGAGGAGTTGCAAAAAGACGTGGAGGCATGTAGCCTACATGTTGCACAAATGGATGTTGAATTAGGGACAAAAACCCCAATTCATGGTGCATGTTTTGCACCATGGTCCATGTTTTATGTCTTAATTCATTCATTCATTCATTGTGTGGCGGCTTATATATGTTTTATGTCTTAATGCTTGCTACGATGGTGTGTTTGAGACATATGCGACACCACACAAGCGTAAAATAGTGGAACTTATCAAGGGAAGCGCATTTGCCATGTGCTAAAGTTTGACACCTTCGCTCCTCGCAAGAGGCCGACTAAGGCCGAAAGCAATCATGGACACATGGACAAGCCGGGGACTAAATATAGGAGTTTAGGAATTGTCTCACTCACAATTCATACAAAGGAAGGAGCACATTCAAATGGAGAACACCAACTTGTGTCGAGAGTAAGTCAACATCTGCAAGGTAGACAATCTTGTCGAGCGAAGCAAAGCACATGCACTGCGGTGAAGAAATGGCACAACCCAACAAGAACTTCTTTGTTCCGCATAAGGACACAACAACCGGTTGAGCGGTCAAGGTGGTCACATCCTTTTAAACACTTTTGTCGAACTCAAGTCAAGGCACATGGATTGATCATAAATGCAGCACTTAAGACTAAACAAGTGCTTCGGAGCAATGCCTCAGCCCACAACACGGCAGAAGCTCTGAGGGGCCGTCTAGTGTCCTGCTACACAACCTAACTTTATGTGCCTTGGAGGTATTCTCAAGTATACTGAGGTATTCTAATACAATTCTGTGTACCAAAGTATCTCAGTAGACGCGCGTATACTATATAGGTATATATATATATATATATATATATAGGTATATGCGCGTATACCTCGCATATACCTAGGGTATGGTGGCTGGTGGTCGTAGAGGTATGCCCCTTGGACTTGAAAACACCAATACGTTGGTTCAATGCCCGCTATTGATTGACTGTGCATGTTCCTTAGGATGGACAATGATGCGGGTGACAATGAGGACAATTTGGAATGGGTGGACAAGGACGACGATAAGGACGGGTATCACATGGCAGTGTAGAGACAGGTGAAAGGTGGGGCGAGAGTATTTTACGCAAAGCAGCCCAAAGCTTTTTCAATGCATGTGCTGAGCGCTTGGTCTCCGGCGCACGGGGACGACTACAAACTTTAACTCGTCGCCTTTCCCCTTGCCCCTCTCTCGTTCCTCTTCGTATTCCGTTCACACACACCTGTGGCATTGTGTTTCACACACACGAACACACCTCTTCCGGATCATTCTCCGGTTCGTTTTACCTCAAACAAGCTCATTTTCAATGATTTTGGTCGCATTTTAGGTCACGTCGTCCACTTTTCGATCACTTTCATCAATTGTGACCAGTGGATGTGACCGGTCAACCAGTCAACATGCGACAGTGTTCGAAACTGTTCAAAAAACTTTTCCTCTCTTCTAAAGTGTGTTGATTGCATTGCACTACAAAACGGGTGAAATGTAGGAACAAATGGATCAGTCCAAAGGGAAAAGAGAACCCCCAACCCCCCGAAATTGAATGTGCTCAATCCATTGGAAAAAATATAGCCCGGAGTCTCCATTCCACACAAAGCAAGTTTCAAAAGGGGGTCCTAACCTGAGGTGTTCTACCACCGGTATTATGTGCACAGTTCACTAATGGCAGGCTGTGCGGGGTGTGTGCATATGCCTTCTGCATAGTTTCAAAGAGGCCAAAGAATGAGATGACGAAGGCAACCGCAATGCCATATTGCCATCACGACAAGAGCTTGTAATTCAAAGAATGCCGTTCACATTATGTGCATTATAACTTTTTTGATTGCCGTGGTGTGACATTGATACTTGACCGAATACTTGCGTCTTGCATATCAAAACTTTGGCACGAAACGACAATTTCAGATGTTGGGTCAAACTAGTTGACGTGAAGCTCCTTACATTCCAAGGAAGGTAATGTCACTCTTTTATACATGTTGTGTATCAATGTTCGCAAGGAATGAGACCCGGAGATAACGGCATGAAAAACCCATCTCAACTTTTTCCAACATGTTGGTCCTTTGAAGTATTAGCACAACGCAGGGAAAATTTTCGTGAAATTGGCACACTAGACCAGCATTTGATTGCCATAAACCTTTTGTATAGTTTCAAAGTGGCCGAAGAATGGGATGACGAAGGCAACCGCGACATTGCCATCACGACAAGAATTTGTACTCGAAGAATGCCGTTCACATTATGTGCATTATAACTTTTTTTTATTGGAGCTGCGCCTAGCCGCGGCTGGGTGGCTGGGAGGCTTTGGAAACCCCCCCCTCCCCCCCCCCCCCCCCCTGGCTGGCTGGCTGGCTGGCGCGCCCCTGGAAAACACTCATGTTACACTTAGTTGTGCAAAGACAAAGGGGGCAAACAGAAAAATCACTTGCATTACACGGTGGCAATCGACCAACCGCATCAAGGTGGAAAGAAAATTGTTTCTGGCACTTGTAACAACCCACGCACCAACACTTGACTTCATGTCAACTTTTTGTGCTTTCTTTGGACGGCCACTAGGTTGCGGGTCATGGGGGCTTTTGGGATTACATGTCCGAAGGTGTCCGGTTAGGCCTTCGGGGGTCTTGAAAACTTTGTCACACTTCGGACACTGCACCTCCGCATCTCCCTTAGGTTCCGGGATTTTGGGGTTACACGACGGAAGATGGCCGGTAAGGCCTTGGGGGGTCTTAAAAACTTTGTCACACTTAGGACACTTCACACTTGCATCTCCCTTACCATCCGGGCTTGGCGGGTTACATGTTGGAAGGTGACCCACAAGCCCTTGGGCGGTCTTGAAAGTTCTCCCGCACTTTGGACATCTCCATGCATGCTTGCCGACGTTAGTTGGACATGGGGACGCTACAACACAATGCAACGGCAATTGTGTTGGTGATTGTGCAACTGGACCACTAGGTCCGGATTCCCACACAAGCAAACAACCCAAAACCCCATCCCAATGCATGATGTGCCTTGTTTAAAGGGAAGGAAATTTTACCACACACTCCATGGATCGGTGACATCATCTTGAGATCTTGAGAGCAAGGGCGGTGAGGCAAACATGCATGTACAAAGCAATGGTGGCTGGCTGGGTGGCTGGCTAGGTGGCCGGCTGGGTGGCTGGCTGGCCGGCCGGCCGAAAACCCCCCCCCCCCCCCCCCCGCTGGCTGGCGCAGCTCCATTGCAGTGGTGTGACAACAATAATCGGTCTCAATGTTGCTGGACCGAGTATTGCGTCTCCGAAATGGACCAGAAAATGTTGAGCAGCTCCGACACCCACTGGAGGTGGTCACTTGGGTTGGCGATGGGCTAGCCACCGAGGGGCGGGTGTTGCATTACTTGCACAAGATCAAGAAGGATGAGGGAAATCCTCAAGGTGAGGGAATCAGTAGCTCATTGTGTACAATGCCACAAACCCGAAGGTGAAACCTAATCCGACAATGCACCCAAGGCCGCCCTAACACTCACTATACAAGCTGCCCTAACACTCACTGTACAAGCTAAGTACACACTTTGTTCCCTTATCACAAACCCTTACGATCTCGATTTTTTTCTTGCTTTGGACTTCGGCTCACCATGAATGCCCTTGCCCGTGGTTAGGCCGCTTTGAGTAATGCTCGCCGGGGGGCAACCCCCATGCATCAAAAAAACCCTTACGATCTCGAAGGAATAACTGCCGTTTGATTTTCTCATTCTTGTAGCCTGATTTCTCTCATTCTTCCCATCTCCAGGGTACCATTTCGAGTGAGTCCCGCCCGTGCAGCCAGTGCTGGTGCTTGCTGCTGCTGTTGTACTCTACGCATGTACTCTAGTGTAGCGAATAGAAGTCCAATAGGTGATAAGCGATCAGAGCTTCCTGAAGGAATCTGACGTTGAACGCCGGGGTGTCCCCTATTCTAAAGGTAAAAAGTGGGTAGCGGGGGAGCTGGGTGGGTATCTGGCTGCAGCGCGCGGCGCCCACGGCTTATAAGGATTTGCCTGCAAGCCAGTAAACGATTTGTCGCAGAATGCGATCCCCAGCAGCCTCCAATTAGGGTTAAATGGCCCCCATCCAGCTAGCGCTGGGTTCCTGGGGGCCATTTAACCCTAATTGGAGGCTGCTGGGGATCGCATTCTGCAAGAAAACCATTAGATTTGTAAACCCTAACCCTGTGCCCAGTGAGGGTGAATCCTACCGAAAAATACCCACCTAGCTCCCCAGGTACCAAAAAGTGCTCAAATCGACACCATGCCGGGCGGTGGCCAGCGGTATCTGGCTGAAGCGCGCGGCGCTCACGGCTTATAAGGATTTGCCTGCAAGCCAGTAAACGATTCGTCGCAGAATGCGATCCCAAGCAGCCTCCAATTAGGGTTAAATGGCCCCCACCCGGCTAGAGCTGGGGTCCCGGGGGCCATTTAACCCTAATTGGAGGCTGCTGGGGATCGCATTCTGCAAGAAAACAATTAGATTTGTAAACCCTAACCCTGTCCCCAATGAGAGTGAATCCTACCCAAAAATACCCACCTAGCTCCCCCAGTACCCCCTTTCGCGGCGAAACGTGCTGTAGGTCAGTGATCAGTCATCTCCCGCTACCTCAGTGCAAGTATGTATTGCTAAGGTTTGCGGATGCCCGCCGCATGAACTACTTGCTTCGTTCTACATCCTCGCCAGAGCTTTCTTCAAAGCTCAGTAAGTCAAGTTCACTTATGCGCAACACCATTGGCTCTATCTTAGGATGTCCACTCTCGGATTCTCAGTGGCTCCAGAGTACCTTGAGTATTAAACGCTGGGGCCTTGGCATTGCTTGCCCTGTGCGTGTCTGGCTTCGGTTGTTGAGTGTCTGCGTACTGTGTCGCTAAATGTTGGTGTCCCTGCCAGCCTACTGCGCGCACCGCCACATATTCACGTCGCCCTGCGACACCTTTTCTCCGAATGCCCCCGCGGTCCAGTCCTAGATCTTCTAAACTCATGTGAGCTGGGCGCTATTTTCTGCTCCGCATCTATTGATGCTCAACGGTTACAATCTTGGTCAGCGGACAGGATTCATGTTGGAGCAACTCAGTCCTAGAAATCCTTGCAAGGTGCTTGTCCAAGGAGTAGTCGAAACGGAAGTAGCCGATAGACCGACTTTGACGAGCCCTCCCATTTTGAAACGGAAACACCGCATTTGAAGCGAATTCAACAACTGGCGAAAAAACCGGAAGGCACCGAAATCGCCGTATGAAGCATCTCGTTTTCTTTGATTGCCTCCAAGACTTTCTTTGCCTACACGAGGCAAGACCTCCTTAGAAATATCGAAGCGGGGTGGATGCAGGAAGCGGAGCAGTTCTCCTTGTCTCAATAGCCAAGCGCCCAATTGAACGTTTGACCGGCGGCTTGGAAAGCATCATAGAGGAAAAATTCCCCTTTAGGTTCAGATTGGACTCGGAGTGCTATTCAAGTGTCCTTGGACGTAGGGGCACCTTCAACAACCAAATCATCGTCGGTACTTTGAACGATGTGTTGTTGGACGGCTCCATGAATAACACCTATTCCGGAGAGACAGGGTCATAGAAAAAAATACGCCGCACGAAGCTCGACTCCCGGGAAGAACTTTGCCCCGATGCTGTCATCCACAATCGGCAACACAAATGATTCCTCGGTTATACAGTCATCTAGTTGTGGTGCATGTTCAAGCTCCTCGCTCAAGGTTTGCGTATAGTCCGTTAATGTGCGGACACTTGGACCTCCTGTGTGTCGGTGTTTGTTAAAGAAGCACGGCTTCAAGGAAAAATTTCGATTATTCCGTACGATTGAACGTCGATTGACTAGGGCGTCGTGGGCTTGAGTTACAACACGATAGTTAGGCAAGGGCATCCCGACAAAACCATGAGCGACATCATCACCACAAAGATCAATTGTGCAAGGAACCACATTGCGAAGATGTGTAAGTAGTCGGGGGGGGAAGGATCTTTCACTTTGCATCATAGGCCCAAGTGTCAACATGGCAAATAAAATGAGAAGAAGTATGCACGATCTCGGGACGTTGGTTTGAGCCCATTGCGCCAAGTCACTCACACGCAACGAATCTAAAGGGTGTTGAGAAAGATGTCCTTGAATTATGCCCTAGGTCTTTTGATGTATTCCTGCAAGTTGGTTTTGTAGTTGAAAACCCCAAACCAAAGCAGCAAGTAGAGCAAGGACTGAATATGGATCGAATCAATGAAATCAATGATTGGTTTTGGAATCCAGTGTAACACAGAAGGGCTGCAGATAGACAAAGCAGGTATATGAACATAGATTCAATCACAAATGGATAAAGCAAAAGGTTTTATATGAAAATTGGTCAGACTCTAGCCTCAGAGGTTGCAATAGGCACTTCATGTGCACTCTTTTGGGTGAAATGGTGCTGGTTAGGACTGAGGGGCATAGATGTCAGGACCACACAGAAAATGACTTGGCCAAGCAACTGAATTCAGAAACAGTTACAAAGTAGGACCACAATAAGTGGTAGAATCAATTGAGTATAGGGGTCTTGGGGTGGGAGACCACTTAGGCTTAACCTCCAAGGCCCACAAGCATGGAATGCCTGATTAATTTTTGTATGACCTCCATGAAGGAAGGTACCTCCGCTCAGTTGAGTGGTAGGGGTGAACTTCATGGGGGGGGCTAGGGTCACAACCCTAGTTACTTTGAGAAAGTGTACTTTAGGCAACAAAAGAGAGATAAAAACACTTAAGTTTGTCTCAGCATCAACAAAGGGTTTTAAGGGGGGCTTAGCCTGGATCAAGCCCTCCAAGAAAGACATGGCAGTGACTTTTTCTTACTCCCCCCTGGAGTACTAGTTAGCTAAGCTAGTAGGACCAAGGAAAAAGGCTCAAATATTCCCAAAATTACCTTAAAAAATGCATTAAACTTACCAAAAACATTCTCATCACTTCATAGAAGCCTATCACACTGTAGGGACCCTTGAAAAACAGTGTAATGTACCGTGAATGATGTCCCTTCGAAGGGGCATTCCTCAAAAGTCGCCGGCGTGCGGCGAAAACTTTTGGAAAAAGTGTGGGGGCAGTGGGAATTGAACTCAGGACTCCCTGTCCAGAGCACATGGGTCTGTCCACTAGGGTACAGTCGAACGCTCTAGTGCGGACGGTTATCGCCGTATAAACAGCGTTTCAGTATACGTCCTGACCAAGGGCCAGGGCGGAGCAATACTCCCAATGGAGGACACAAACCCCCAGGAGCTGAAAAAAATAGAAAGTGGAACCAGCAGGGAGTGATTCCTGCGGTTTTGCGGAAGGGGTTGCGATTTAGCAAGTGAAATCGTTGAAAATCGACGAAACCACGCGGGAAATCGTCATTTTTACACATAACTTAAAGTCGCAGACAAGCGCAAACGAAGCGGACGCCAAGAAAAGGGTTGCGCAAGCGAAAACGGTTTTTGGAAAAGAAGGTATGAGCCGTAGTTTTTAAAGTTTTAAAGAAAATTTTTGCACAGTTGCATCAAAATTTTTATAAACTTCAGAGTAAAGAATTCAAAATCAGCCCACACCACAGAGCAGTTCAACAACCCGTCTCTCAGGTATGTCTGTGTCACTTCACACTCACGCATTGCGTTCGTGTTGGTTGTTCCGTCAAAACGTTAGGGTTGTCAACGCTGTGCTCGTTGGGGGGTCGGGTGTTCATCTCTCGTGCTCTGCACAGGCGAAAGCAGGAATGAAAGGTATGTGATGCGAATGGAGCGCGCAGCGCGCACGTAGGGTTAGAATATGCGCTGTGCTCGCGATGCATGTGCCTAATCTAGGCATCCACACGCTGTATCGCTTCACCTGTATCCCTAATCCATCCTTGTTTCCTTCTTCACAGGTAAGCGTTTGTACGTGTGCGGCCGTAGCGTTCAAGTTGAGTTGCTTAAAACGCTTAGGTTTGTTTTGTGTTCGTTTCAATGCGGCATTCGCACGATGCATGGTGAGTAAGGTAGGTTAGCCCAGGAGGAGCTCACCTCCTGGTTGAGTCTGTGGTTACGCCTCCCTTCCCTGTGTGCACATGATGCATTAAAGGGTAGGCCACGCGAATTGCGCACGGTAAACCTTGTTTAGGTTACCCAGAGGCTCCTCGGTACGTTCTTTAAGAGAACCCGAGGAGTTTCTTAAAGCTTGCTTGCTTGACAGGGGTAGCTGCATCTGCAGCGTGTTTGCGAACAGCGTATTATAGGTCACACTGAGAAGGGTATAATACCTGGAGTGTGGCTTGGTTCCACAGTCGCAAACGCCCCTTCATCTGCCTCTTTTGTACAGATGGGAGAGGTTAGGGTGATTGGTGCACGCAGCAGCTGCCTTCGGCGGCTACCATTTTTCTGCCCCAGCAAAACAGGGGCGCTGATCACAAATCAAATAACTGTGCCTCAGCCAGGACTGGCGAGGACAGTTCGACTTCAACGACATCTGCGCTGTGCACGCAACGAGAGCACCCCTTCCCTCCAAGCCCTAGCAGGGGAGACGCGTTGTGGCGTCCCCTGTTAGGCCACAGCTGCTTAGGAGCGCTGTGTTCTCTTGTCCTTTTCACAGGAGGGTCGTTAGGACCCATGAGAACTTCACCTCCGCAACGCCAAGTAGAGTGTGCGTGTAGGAGTGGTAGTCCTGAGTGGGGGCTAGAGCCAGTTGCCCAGTGCTCGCGCACCAGGATGGTGCCACTGTAGGGTGTGTAGGACCTGTAGGGGGCGTGTCACTGTCCCACCCTTTTCCTGCAATTTTAGCTGGGCTGGTGGGCTGTGACAGTGGTTAGGTTAGTGTTTTTGGCCACATAGCAAACAGGCGTTTTGCATGCCTTCATAGCTTTTGGCCACCCCTCCCTGTAGTAGACAGATAGGTAGGGAAAACAATACCTGGACTAACACTCTGGGTATTCCCCCAAGGTTTTGCGCCAGCACAGAAATTGGGCGCATAGGGGAGGGGAGACCCGGGGCGTACCCCGTGGCATCAATAAGCCAACCCTCCAGGTTTAGCAAGGGCGCAGACTTGGGTATAATTAGGACACCACTTCTGCGGCTTGCTCTCAGGACCTTAGGACTAGCACACTCACACATACGTTATGGCAGGTAAGGGTAAGGTAAACCCTGTAAGGAAGGGTAGAACCCCATGGGTCTGGACCAGTCAGGGGTCCTAACTGTGGGCTCGCTTGTCCCCAAGGAGGGAAGACACACCTTGCCTCATAACACCTTGCTTGTCATTCCCCCCTGGTGTAGAAAGCCACCGTTCTTCGTTGGCTCACCAAGGTCATTACATTAGGGCAGTACCCATGCAACACATGGTCAACAAGGCAAACACTCGCTGGGTGGCTGCAATTTTGATAAGCGGCCACCTGGCTCACGCTGGAAACCATAGGCATGGGTCTGCAGGGCACAGACAGGGTCAGTAGACTGACACAGGGTAATTAGTTTCGCTTCTTACGCTGGGACATAGTCTCAGCACGGGTTAGGAGCTGCCCCTCGTTGTTCTCAACGAGGTAAGTGCGGAAGATGGGGTTGATACTCCCATCTGGTTGTATGAAGGCTGACATAGGTTCCCAGGTCGCCTCGGACAACCCATAGCCATCCCACAGGGTAAGGAATTTCCAGCCCTGTTTATACTCGTGGCGAGCAATACCTGCAACCACGTAGTAACCATCGACTGCCATCTCATCGGCAGTCATCTCTTCGAGTTCGTCTGCCTCCTCTGGACTGGCAGCGTTCTCTAGGTCTATACGTTCAATCTCACTGTCGCTGAGGCGCCACTCATCCCAAGACAAGTCGTCAGGGGAGTGATAGTGCCTCAACTGCTTAGGAGCACATAGCAGTTCACCACCTAGACGTGGACTGCACCTGACATGGATCCTGGATCCATCTATCCTGATGATACGATAGGGTCCAAAGTAAGGGTCCTGTAGGCAGTTACGTGGCCAGGAGGGTAGGCGTGAATGGTGTACCAAAACAAGGTCACCAACCTTGAAGCTGGCAGGTCGCCGTAGGCGGTTCCGTCGGCTCTGTTCACGGTCACGAATGTGCCTCAGGTTAGTACCAGCCTGGTTAGCCAGAGACTGCTTGTGTTCTAGCCAATCTCCCACAGGGCTCTTGAAGTCCTCAGGAAAGGGGGTTTTGAAGAACCAAGCAGGTCGTCCTCCATGGAACAGTTCGTGGGGGGTGAAACCCGTAGAAGAGCTCCGCTGTGAGTTCATGGACAGAACTGCCCAGGGCACTAGGCGTACCCAGTCCTTGGTGCGCTCCTGTTTCATCAGGATTCTTAAGTTTTGCTCCACGACACGGTTCTGTCTCTCACAGAGAGGGTTAGACGTGTGAGTGTAGGGCACACCTGTGGTTACCTCCACGTTGAGGGCATTTAGCACTCGTTTGTACCACCCAGTGTCACTGCGGATGCGTACATCTTCATCAGAGTGCACCTGTTTAGGTGCTCCATAGGGTTCGAACCATTGTTCGACCAACATTTTTACAGTCTGCTCACCTGTGATTTTCTTATTGCAAGGGAACACACGGGTGAAGCGAGATAGACCACAGGTGACCACGAGGCAACTATCATAGCCGCCAAAGCGTGGTAAGCCGTGGATGTAATCCACGTAGAGAAGAGAGTTAGCACAATAGGGTATGGGTAAGCTGGAGATCAGACCCCTATCCCTACTGTCACTTTGCTTGCTGGCATGACAGCCACAAGCATCCACAATGGTCTGCATACGCGACCTCAGTTCAGTCAGGGTTAGACTAGAGTAGAAACACTCACGGAAGAAGTCCACTGAGCGATTAGCGCCAGTGTGACCAGAACTGAGATGGGACCACTGTAGGCACCCATCCAGTCGTGCCTCAGGCACTACAATTCGGTCCTCGTAGAAGAGGTACTGATTGTTTTTATACCACTGGTGCCCGTCAATGACACGGGGTTCGAGACCAGTGTTGAGGGTTTGGAGAATTTCTTCATACTCTGACTGATAGTCGGTTAGACTCCAACCCTCCAGGATTCCAGCAGTGCGCATGGACAGGTCAAGCTGGACATCCATACGCTGGAACGCCTCTTTGGCGAGTGCCTCAGAGCTCTCACCAATAAGCGCATCGAAGTTGTTGCGCGATATATAGTCAGACAGTTCATTCTTAATCCCGGGGATATGATGCACTGTCAGCCTGAACTGGCTCAGGTAAGTCCACCACCGTTTTAGCTTCGCTTTTTCTGGTGGTGGGCCCTTCTGAAAAGACTTCACAGGCTCCTGGTCACACAGCCAGACAATAGGGTTAGACCCCAGGAGTCGGGATTGTGAAGATAGCACCAACATACCGGCCAGGAGTTCCTGGTCATAGGTGCTGTAGTTGGAACGCGCTTGGTTCCACTTCCAATTCCAGTGTCCCAGTGGCACCAGTCGCCACTCACTGGTAGGATAGTCATGTTTCAACGAACCATCACGGTTCAGTCCAGTAGTACGATAATGGCAGTGGGTTAGCTCAGCGGGGTTAAGCTCCTGCCATTGGTAGATCGTACCTCCCCCCCCTACATCACTGGCATCAGTGATCAGGACTATCTCGCCCTCAGGGCGGGGAACTCCCAGGCAGTTGGAGGAGGCAATCTTCTTCTTCAACTCCTGGAAACACTCTTCCTCTCTGGAGGTCCACCTCCAGGGAGTAGTTTTCTTGATTAGGTCAGTGAGGGGTGCAGAGGAGTAAGTAAAATTGTGGATGTGACGCCGATAGAAATTACAGGCGCCCACAAAACTCCTCACATCGTGTAGACCCTTCTTAGGGTCATCGCGAATCTGCATGTCCTGTAGGGGCTGCATCTTAGACGCGGCTGGTTTCCACCAGCCATACCCCACGTCGAAACCCAAATACTCCATCTCCTCTTTCATAAACTCGCATTTTTCGAGTTTGATTCGGAGATGGTTTTCTTGACAGACAGTGAAGAATTCACGGAGGAGAAGGACATGGTCCTCTTTGGTATTAGTACCCAAACTCACGTCGTCGATGTGAGCCTCCATTTCTGCACCCCGAGAAATCAACTCTTGTACTAGAGGCCTGCGCCTCAGTATGTACAAAATTTTGTTCATAAGCTCCTGGAAGAGCGCTGGGGCGTTAGCCACCCCGAAAGGCATAACCTTCCACTTGAAGACACGACCCTTAGGGGTTATAAAGGCAAGCAGCTCCTGAGCTGCGGCGGTTAGGTCAACCTGCCAGAAACTAGAGCGTTTGTCCATTTTGGTCTTATACCTGCATTTGGCAATACGCTCCAGGGTGTTTTCCATGTTAGGAATACTCCCTGAGTGGTTCTGGGTTTTCTTGTTGACCTCACCATAGTCTACAACAAGACGTAGAGCAGTCGACCCTGGTTTAGCAACAAGGAAACAGGGGCTGCAGTGATGGGGATAGTCCCCATGTTTGTACTCTTCAACGAGGCCAGCATCAATGCATTCTTGGATCTGGCGCTCGATTTCTTCAACCTGTTCCTGTGGAGCGGGATAGGGACGACGCCTCACTCGCGTCTTTTCAAATTCTGGTTTCAATTTCAGGTCCATCTGGACCAGTTTTTTGCAAGATAGGGGAGGCGGCAAGGCGCCGAACACCTCCTCATAGGTTATAAGCAGTTTCTTCAGGCGGGGGTCAAGGTTAAGACTCTCGACTTTCTGAAGGAAATCCTCCTCAGCATGGAGGTTGCTTTTTCCATGTTCTTTCTTTTTATGCCGATCAGCAGTTTCGGCAGGTACAGTACCATCGTCCCACTCAGGGGGACATTGCTGCCCATAGTGTAGAGAGTACACTAGAGGTATCTCAGGATCAGGCAGCGTATAGGACTCATCGTCCTCCTCAGACCAGATGGAGTATTTCCAGGTCTGTCTGAGGTATTGCAGCCGCTCTTGGCGCTCAATACCTTCGGCCTTCAGGTACAGCAGCCGTCGGAGTTCTTGCGTGTCATGCTCAGACAAGGGCATGTTATTAGCAGCAGGCCGTGCCAGAGCATCAGTACTCCGGGCCACGGGTTCACCTGTGTGCACAGGCTGCATGTGTAGCACTGGTTTCCCAACAGAGGAAGCGGGTTCAGAGGTTGACTCTAGATCTACCTCCTCTAGCAACAGCTGGGCCAGGAAAGCACTATGTTTTAGGTCAACACAGCTGGGATCAACAGAGGGAATAGTGCTGGCGATCTCAGACAGTTGGTCGTCAGCATCCTCTTTTACAGCTGCAGGTTCCAGATAGTCATCAGGAGACTCACACCCTGTAAGTGTGGCAGATAGGTGCTCAGGAGATCGATTTTTGAGATCATAAAGGGTCAGGCCACGATTTTCGGCCATGACCTCTTTTAGTAGCACCTGGTCCAGGTCACACAGGGGTACAGGATTGAGAGATCCATCGATGATGGACAGGAAACTGGCCCACTCAGGGGCCTGCATAGCTGTGTCTGAGTCCTCAGGCACATAGATGGGGCCGTCGGGGAGTTGCACTCTTCCCACGGTCATTCGGTCAAGCATACGGCGCCAGTAAGCATGTTCACCAGAGCAATCCCAGTCAGGGGTGCACATAACAACCCTTCCTCCCTCATAAGCGATCTTGGTTAGAACCTTCGCGAGCAGGGAGAAGGGAGGGTTAGCATACGCTAGGCCCATTGCTTTCCAGAAGAATCGGAAAGCATTGTTCATTTGTTTCGAGCAATACAACTGCATGATGTGCTGTTGTTGGCTCGCAAACAATTCCACCTGGATCTCGTCCAGGTTTACCTGAAGGGCCGCCAGTCCATTTTCGAGAACATGACGGGCCAGTTGGTAGTTTTCAGTACGATAGTTCGTCTTGGCTGCGTAGCGCAGCCCAGACTCTTTTCGTCCTGACAGCTCCAAAGGAACGGAGAATAGCCCACTGCCAAAGTCGCAGTGCAAAGAGTAAGGACGCTGTAGGGACAGCATTTTAACCTGGGGGTTTCTTCTTAGAAAGTCAGTGCCAATGACAATGTCAAAGGCGTCAGTGTCCAACACTCTGCAGTGTTGGGTCACGGTTTCGTCGCCCAGACATATGGTCACATCGACCCCCCCCAAGGAATGGATGGTACGCCCATCCCCTACTCTTATGGCCACAGTCTTGGTCTTCCTGAAAGTTTTAAGCAGGCGCCGGGCCACTATGGAAAGTGTTGCACCGGTATCAAGCACTGCTCGAAAAACTTGATCCCCGATTTTCACGAGGATCCAGAAAACCAAGTCCTCCTCTTCGGAGCCGCCCCCCTATTCCTCATCAGGGAATTTCACATCCACTCCTGCAGCCATGAGGGACTTGGCCATCCAGGCCAAGCGCCTCTTCTTAGAATTATTCCCCTCAGGGGTAGCGTTATCCCCTTGGGGGCGCTTCTGGGGGACACCTGCGGCAGGAGCGGGTGTAGCAGCAGGAGTAGGCGTAGCAACGGGCGCTGATGAGCGCCTCTGGGGGTTAGGGGGTCCAGTCTTACCACCCCCCTTGCCACCTCCTTTACCTTTATCCCCATTCGGGGGATTTCTGGCGGGCGTCGGGTTCTTCTGGCGCTCCGCCTCCTGACGCTTGAGTTTGTCACTCTCGCGTTTCTTGATGTGGCATTCGTCCTCATAGTGACGACGCTTGCCACAGTAACCACAGGTGATGGTACACCTGAAGTGGTCCTGATGGGTCACAGTTTTCCCATCTTTAGTATGCTGCTGACGTTTCATCTGCAGCATACAGCCACTGCGGAGATCGCAGTCAGAGGCATGACAAGGTCCCCCCTTGTCATTGACAGGTCGGCAGTAAAACAGGGGGGGGGTGCCTGCATCAGTTGGAACCTCGTTCATGGCACGTAGGTTGCCCCTCCCTTTACCGCCTCCCTGGTTGGTGTTAGTGGGATTTTTATGCCCCTTCCCTTCGCCACGTTCAGGGGTAGGGGTACCACCTCGTCCCAAATGCTTCTTGAGGAACTTCTCCATGTGGGAGTCGTTCTCTCTCTCAAGAGCTAGCTCAATCAAGAGATCCACCAGTGTATCATACGAGTGGGTCCTGCTCTTCCTCTCAGAGGTTGAGCGGCAATCATCCCACGTACGCTGGGGGATCTTACTCATGAGCCACAGGTGGGGCTCAGTGGCTCCGTAGGAGCCCACATTCATCCTCGAAAATAAGTACTCCATGTCGCACACATACTCAGAAATTCGCGCAGCGGATGGAAACTCCGGGAGCATAGGTAGCTCCTCGATTTGTGTGCGTACGCTGAGGTCAGTCTCATAGACTGGGAATGTTTTCTCTAACCTCAGGAGTACCTCCGCCCAAGTAGAACAGGTTTTCACAATCTGTTTGACCTGTTTTTGCAAAAATTTCTTTTTGCATGAGCGTTTTAGCAGTGAACATTTGGTGGCCACATCCACATGGGATTGGCCAGTCAACAAAAGGAACTCCGCAAATTCTTCTGCCCATTCAGGCAGGTTTTTAGGGTCGAACTCCGGCAGTTCCAGCTGGATGTTCGCCTGGGCAATTGGTCTGCCCATCTTCCCACCCCCCGGAGTTAGGCCTGAAGGCGACACGCCGGCAAGTGGGGCCAGGGCTGACAGCCCTCTTCTCTCACTCTCTGTGACAGGCACGTCCTGTAGGTCCGCCATAGGCACAGTCCTGGCACGGGGGTGAAAGGGGCTGGGGCAGGTAACCTTAGGCAACAGCCTTGAGACCCTCGATCTCTTGAGATCTTCGGCCAGGGTACTCAGCCCTGGAGAGAGAGAGAGGAACTCAGGCTTGGGTAAGGGTTCTGCAATACCCAGTTTAGCCTTAATGGCCTCTGATAAGGCCGTCACATCTGGATCTTCTGATCCAGACAGGAATTTGGCCAGCAGCTCGGCCGTTTGATCCAGGGCACCGTAGGTTGGCCTTGGATGATGTTCTTCGACTTGTGTTGGGCCCACTTCGGGAGCCCTTGGGGTTGGGTACTCAGGTCGTAGTCGTCTTGGCAGGGATGCAGTAGACGGAGGGCCTGAGTGTGAGTAGGACCCTAGATCCGTACGTGGTCTGGACCCATGTACAGCCAGTGGTTCCTCTCCATCTTCCCCACGGATGGATTTGTAGTACTCATCGTGCATGATGTACTCATCCATCTTCATCTTCAGCTTCTCATATTCCTCAGGTCCTTCAATGGCAGTTGAGGATGAAGCTGGGCAATTGGATCGTGATACTGAAGCAGCCACACGTCTGTGGAGGTGACTGAAGCTGTCTCCACCGTGTGCTGCTAAGGCCTCGGTGGTAAGGCCTTTATTCTTCTCCGCCCTTCTGCGTTCTGGATCTCCTTGGGACCCAGATGCGCCACTGAGGTGATGTGGTGCTCGGTGTGGTGGTTCACTCATTGGGTGGACCACACTGCCCATTTGTACTTGGACAGTTCGGATAGGCCAGGTCCTTACACTTGGTGTGGACATTATGGACTTGTTGTTGAGCTTTTGTTCTGCACTTCTCAGGGTCGGTTCAAAAGGTCTCAAGGGACTGTCTCTGCTACCGGAAAGATGTCCTTGAATTATGCCCTAGGTCTTTTGATGTATTCCTGCAAGTTGGTTTTGTAGTTGAAAACCCCAAACCAAAGCAGCAAGTAGAGCAAGGACTGAATATGGATCGAATCAATGAAATCAATGATTGGTTTTAGAATCCAGTGTAACACAGAAGGGCTGCAGATAGACAAAGCAGGTATATGAACATAGATTCAATCACAAATGGATAAAGCAAAAGGTTTTATATGAAAATTGGTCAGACTCTAGCCTCAGAGGTTGCAATAGGCACTTCATGTGCACTCTTTTGGGTGAAATGGTGCTGGTTAGGACTGAGGGGCATAGATGTCAGGACCACACAGAAAATGACTTGGCCAAGCAACTGAATTCAGAAACAGTTGCAAAGTAGGACCACAATAAGTGGTAGAATCAATTGAGTATAGGGGTCTTGGGGTGGGAGACCACTTAGGCTTAACCTCCAAGGCCCACAAGCATGGAATGCCTGATTTATTTTGGTATGACCTCCATGAAGGAAGGTACCTCCGCTCAGTTGAGTGGTAGGGGTGAACTTCATGGGGGGGGCTAGGGTCACAACCCTAGTTACTTTGAGAAAGTGTACTTTAGGCAACAAAAGAGAGATAAAAACACTTAAGTTTGTCTCAGCATCAACAAAGGGTTTTAAGGGGGGCTTAGCCTGGATCAAGCCCTCCAAGAAAGACATGGCAGTGACTTTTTCTTACTTGTTGTTCATAGTGCAAGCCACGGCGTACCGGCTCAAATGGCGTACAACTGGCCGTCACTGGAGCATAGCTCCGTTGAGGAGCGGCATCGGCAAAAGTAGAAGGAGTCATGGAAGAAGTTTGAGACGGCGAACTCATAACTTGCGCGCCCCGGGGAAAGGTAGTCCAAAACAAATTAAAGTAGACGCACGACGATAGAAGTGGCTACAATAAAGGAAATGATGGCTGAACTGCAATAAAGTAAATTGTCTAGTAGACTACCCGTAACTCTTGTTGGGTTGGATTTAGATTTTTGACAGGATTCCGACATCGTCGAGCTAAACAGGCATTCGAAAAAAATAGACGCTCACAAAGTTTCTCCCTATCCTTCTTCAAGGAAATTCACGTCCGACCCAGCGTTCATCAGGCACGTGATGTGCTAGTTAACCTTCCGCTTCTTGGCGTTCCCACTCTTACCGGGGCTGTTTCCGCCAGCCGTTAGAGTTGACAGGGGTGCTGCACGCTTCTCACCTTACTGCCCACCCTGCTTTTCTTTGCGAAGAGCGAAGTTGGTGTTTTCTCTACTGCTTATTGGGGGAGCTGAGGAACGCCGTGCTCTTGCAATGTTTTCTTTACTGGACGATCTCCACGGGTTTGGATCACCCCCCGACTGCTTGCTCCTTACCTCTTCCGAATTTTTTCTTTCTCACTTTCCTTGCATTTTACTTGGCATTCGTTCTCGTTATGACAACGTTCCCCACAATGGCTGCAGAGTATCGTGCAACGGAAGTGCTCTTGGTGTCATACCCCGTGACCATCTTTGGTGTTGTTCTTTCGCTCAAGATGAAATAGGCAAGAGGAGTGCCCATCACAGCCATGGGCGTGGCAGGGTCCTCCTTTGTTGTCTGTAGGACGGCACTAAAAAAGATTAGGAACCCTTTTGCGAGTTCAGGCAAGGTTCGATTGCATTAGCGTCCGCGGCCCTTACCATTATTGGGGTTAGGTAGGGAAGATATCCGTCCTGTATTCCTTTGGGCAGGGATTTCCCTTCGCAAAAGTTTACGCAGATACTTGTCCATGCGAGAGCCAGCTTAATTAAAAGATCGGTTAGTTTGTCATAGGGGTGCACTCGGGAGTTTTCCTCGGATGTCTCACGGCAATTTTCCCTAGTCTTGGGGGGTATCTTGCCCACCAGCCACAAGTGTGGCTCAATGGGGCCGTAGAAAATGGAGTTCATCCTCCCCACTAGCTCCTCCACTTGAGGCACAAATTCTGAAATTCATGCAGCGGTGGAAAAATCAAGGCGCATAAGGAATTCCTCCGTTTCAGCACGGACAATCAAGTCCATCCTGTATACCGGATATATTTGCTCCAATTGCTTCAAAAAGTCGTCCCACTATTTGCTTTTGCCTATGGCAGCTTTGACCCGCCATTGCAAAAATGTCTTTTGATAAGACTTTTTGATTGTACACTTGGTCCTCACATCGGCATTCAGTTGCCTCGTGAGGCATTGGAAGTCTGAAAATTTTCCGTCCTTCTCAGAAAGGTTTTTTGGATCGAACTCAGAAAGTTCAACCTGAATGCTAGTCGTAGCGATTACTTTGGGGCCTCTTCTTCAATCAGCTGTCAAGGATGAGGGGTTCACAATAGCAAGTGGTGCCAGTGCGGCCAAGCCCTAGCCTCTCATCTTTTTCGGCATGGGCTTCACCCACAAAAGTGAAAGGTACCGTTCTCCGGAGAGGATGGAAACCACTAGGACATGAGTGCGTAGGAATGCTGTGGATTCCTCTGCAGCTTTTCCCGTTCGTGGTCAATAGTTGCACACAACAAGACATGGAGGCGGGCAGCTTCTTAGAGTCTGCCAGGCCGAGCTTGGTCTTGAGCGCTGCACATAGGGCAGTTAAGTCAATTTTTTCATCGCTCGCCCAGAATACCTTTGTAAGCAGCTCAAATGTTGCAACCAAATCACACTTCGAAAGTTCTCTGGGTACTTTGGGTCCCACATAGGACGGATGATCTTCGGTTCTACTGAGGGCATTACAGGCCGAGATTCGCATTGCTTGAACATCTCTACCCTCTACACCGACTCTTCGTCCCCTCCCAAGGGGCACACTTGGCTAGCCTCCCAAGTTCTGAAAGTCTTCTCGACCCCTGCACCCCAAAAGTATACGTGATTTGCTTCGCATTATCGCCTTCTCTACACAGGGCAGGAGGAGGACGGGCACTCGGATCGGGCGGCCACAAGAGCCAACGAAGTGGGTCTGGGCACCCCAAGCCTTCTGAAGCTTCACAACTGAGAGATGGCAATCATAAGGACCGGGGTATATCATCTCCAAGGTTGGGGCCTGCAAAGTCTACATCTCCGCTCCTCTTGCTTTTTGCTCTCTTTTAGGCTCAATATCATCAAGGACAGCACCTGAAGATGATGCACCTATAGGAGCCACGCGACAAACCTTCGGGCTTGTGGTGATGGGTACCGTCTTTGCACTCTGAGTGATGGACATCTCGCTGATAGGTTCTTTGTCTTCTCTTGTCGTGCTTCAGCTTGTCAAAGGTCTTTCTCTGCTATGAAAAAGACATTCTTGTTCCCAATGGTTTATGTTGTTGAAAAAGTCATTGCTTGTCACAATTATTTTGATGACAAAAACCTCACTGCTTTTTCACATATGGGATTGACCTCAAGGTGGTCAAGCAATGTTGGGCGCAACAACAACGGGATGAAAAAAATCACGATTGCAAACTGTTTCTGAATCAAAGCATAAGTAAAGAAGAGAGGTTAAAGAAGGATAGTGCACATCTAAATACAAAGCTTCAATGGTTTATAAACAAAAGTATACCTCGGGTAACTTTAGGTAACTTTAAGTAACTTTAAGCAACCCTATAAAAGCCGCAACCTGTTTTATTTTGGTACAAAGAAAAAATCGTAGGAGGGACCACGATCGAATTTTTGACAGAGTTACAAAACTTTTCTAAAAGTGAAAAAAAACAGAATGCGGCTTTTGGGATAGGTAACTTTAGGTAACTTTAGGTAACTTTAGGTAACCTTAGGTAACCTTAGGTAACTTTAGGTAACTTTAGGTAACTTTAAGTAACTTTCGAAATTTTGACAGCGTTACAAAACTTTTTTAAAAGTGAAAAAAACAGGGTGCGGGAAACTGGGGGAACTATGTTTGGCGACACACAAGATAAAGCTTCGCGAGCTTGGCCAAGCAAATGAAATCAGAAACCGTTGCAAAATAGGACCACAATAAGTAGATGAAGCTTTTAGGTATCTATGTCTCGAAGTCGGAGACCACTAGGCTTACACTTGCAAAAAAAAGGCCAGAAGTGCCTACTTTGTTTCGCTATTTACTTCCATGAAGAAGAATACCTCCGCTCCATTCAGTGGTAGGGGTGAACTTCATGGAGGGCTAGGGTTTTTACCGTAGTTACTTTCAAAAATTTGCATTATGTTCCACAAGAGTAAAGAAAGTGATGAGAAATTGGTCCTTATTATTTGTCAAACAATGGGTGGGGCTTGGCCTAGAACAAGTCTCCGACAAAAGAGGTGGTTAGTCACTTTTTCTTACTGCACTGATTACAAGGGGTACCACAAGGTCACCGAGGTCGCCAAAACCGCCAACACAGCAAAAATGTTTGAAAAGTGCATGAACTACATGAACGCCCTTTTCGCTCCACCCCATAAAAACCCCATGGAGTTGGGACCCGGAAACATTTTCGAAAAAAACAAAAGATGCATGATTTTGGACCCTAAAATCAAAAAGTCCATAGTTAAACATTTTTGACCCCCCCCCCGAAGCCCCCCGCACTCCCCCTCAAAAGGTCAAAAAAGTGTGTTTCAAGTACAACTTGGAGTAAAAAGTCGAAAAGGTAAAACTCCGAAAAACTCGAAATTCGTAATTACCCTTTTCGTATTTCTACACCGCTTGTCGCCTGGGCTTTTAGGATTTTGCCGTATTCGTATTTTGCGCTCATGCCGGCACTGCCGCATCGGAGACTTTTGTTTTGACGATTTCTCAAAATTCCTGAGGATCTAGAAGCTGAAACTTTGCAGATCGTCCATTGTTGACAAAACCCACCTGTCGATCATTTCAGTTTCTGCTCCGGTGCGTTTTTTTAGTGCCAGATCGGAACGAAAAAATCACACCGGAACAGAAACTAAGATGATAAATAGTTGGATTTTATCGGAAATGAATGTTCCTAAAAGTTTCAGCTTACAACTCTTCAAAAGTTTGGCAAATTGTCGAAATCAAAAGTCGGAAAATCGCCGATGCGGCAATGGCGGCGACGGCTTCAGTGGGCAGGTTACGGGTTTTTGATACAAAAACCAAAGGCAGTTTTTTGAATTTGAATACAAAAAGTTGTTTCGCAACGCCGATTTCTGGTTCTGGCTTCATTTGAAGTTTTGCTCCCCCCTGTAGGGGGGTCGGGGGGGGGGGTGGGTCGGACCAAAAACTCATTGAGGGATGCGTTTATTCGACAGAGTAATGATTTTACAACAATAATTCAACCCCTTGGGGTAGGGTACGCGAATAGGCCCAAAGGTTCAAAAAAGAGAGTATGTGGCATTTTTCCCTATACACTGGCTTAGCTAATGTGGCGGGTCTCATGCCATAGTGCCATGCCGTGGTCCATTTTGAGGTGAAAATGAGCCGTTTTTGAAACAAAGTTCGGGAAACCCCTAAAGACGATTTCGGTCCCAGTCACAAATCTTGACCACTGAACCAGGTCTCCTCCCAGAGGTAGTCCCACAACTCATTTTAACATCAAGGGTGAGCAATGGCAGCAGTAGCAGCCGCCATAGACGCATAGAGTGTCTTTCGTGGGGGGGGGGGGGGCGTGGCTCAAAACCAGCATGTAAGTATCTCAAAACAACCGCAGAGCAAATGCACAGCACCCCAAACATATTTCGTGTAATTTTGAGCCATCTGACCTGTTTTATGGCCAATTTAGTGTCCCAACATGACTGTTTTTAGCCTGTTTTTAAGACGATCGTCCCAAAAGATGGGGACGATCCAGCGTGTCAAGCAAGCATCCCCAATGCAAACTGCTCTTCCGTGGCAATTGGGCCATATGTTGTGCTGCCATGCAGTTGTCCAATTTGAGGTGAAAATATATGGTTTGTACAAACAACAGCAGAGCACGACAATTGCTAAAAGAAAGTGGCACCACAGATCCCTCTTTCAAATAAACCCAAAGAAACATAGGGGGATTACTTGCACCATGCGCACACCGCATAACGTGTTGGAACAAACTATGGGGAAAAGGTCATTCCTTGGTTCCTTGGTTACCCAGTGCTCACACACTACCCAAACTCGGAGGCACAAATGACAGTGGCAGGCACCCTATCACCATTCAATCAGGTGTCGGTGACAGTGATGCCCGCAGGAAGCCATGAAAGAGACATGGATGAAACTGTAAAAAGACACAGTGCAGTATGTGCAATGGCAATACCTTTTACAGCTGGGAAACACCGCACTTCACTGTTGAATAGGTGGGTAGGTCTACAAAATCACCCCAATACACACACCGTGAGTGCACCGCGCGCGCCGAATGTAGTACTCCATCATAAAATGTTCTTCTAATGCACCACAGTATTCCCAATTGACAAAAATAACTCCATCATAAAATGTTCTTCTAATGCACAAAGTATTCCCAATTGACAAGAGGCAGTTGGCATGATAGCATGGTAGCAAACAGAGACACTGTTGATTTTTTCCATTCAAAAAGGTTAGTCGGGGAGCAGACCAGTACAAACTTGCTGTTTTTTTCCTTCGAGGGTGAAGCTGGGTCGCAAAATGGGATACTCCAAATCTAGCCAAGACCAGGTCATCAAATCCGTCCCACAATGGCACCTTCAGCAGAGATGGCATGCAAATGGACCTATGCCATTGGAAAAGCAGTATGAAATGTCCATCAAGAAGCACCATAATGACTTTCCGATTGACGTTTGCACGAAATACTGAGGAGGGGGGTTCAGAATTGCAGTTCGCAGGTCAAGAGTCTTTGCCGCACCAAAGGTGGTTTCCGTTCAGGTTTCAGGAACATCAGGACTACATAGTTTTGAGTGATCACACAGGGCAAGGATCAGGGAACGGCGACTGAGACGCTCGGAACTTTGTGCATATGCATGAGATAGATATGTACATGTGGTCAAGTTGTCATTGAGTGCTGTAACTCCCATTGGGAACCGCACATGTTACATGGTACATGTGAGGGTCCTATTCGGCAATGGCAATGGCAGTGCACACTGGGTAATTGGGGGGGGGGGGGGCTGTTGAGGGAACCCCCCCCCACACACAGCAAATATCTATCCTGGGCACCACAAGCAGCACTGCGGTACATTTAATGTATCCCTGGTGGACCCTGCTGGGGTGGCTCCAAATTGCAACAATGCAGCCCCACTCCTGTTGATGAGCGCCAGCCTCATGGTGTCAGTGATAGGTGTGCCTGTAATGTCGGTTACTTCCCATAACCCATTGCATGTTTTTGCCATCGCTCTCATTTGGTGTCATACTAGCACATTGGCCGTCAGCCATCACAGCTGTGAGTTTTCCTGGTCATCTGCATTTCTTGCAATACCCTGAGTCTTCACATACCCCCCCCCCCCCCGTGTCCAGGAACCGGCAATGTTTGACCGCGGAACCAGGGGTCGGTTCTTGCGCACACTTTTCCCCCAAAATTTGACCGCGGAACCAGGGGTCGGTTCTTGCGCACGGCCGTGGGCAACCCCGTACCGCGGAAAAAAAAATTTCCGGCGCGTTGCGCCAGGACATGCGTGCCCTCTCCTTTCCCACAGTTAACCACGTTGCCAAATGAACACCAAAGGAGTGAATCTCAGCTGACTGGGCTGTAGTGTGCCTTCCAACGTGCATGGGATGATCTATTGTTCAACTGGCTGAGACGTGAAACCCTTCTTCCTGTGATACACCATCCTGGTTGCTTCGGGGAAGGGGTCAGAGCAGGGGGGAGGGGTTTAAGGGGTATGTGCGCCTGTGAGTGACTGATAGGGTCCCCCCTGATGGGGGGACCCGTAGTAACACACATGAAATGATGTCCTACACACCTGAATAGCTGTCCTACATCCACCAGAAACATGAAAAACCCACCACCCTGGTAAAAAAAGTGGTGCCAGAATTCAACCGCAGAACCAGGGGTTGGTCCTTGCGCAAGGTGGTTCCTGGACACGGGGGGGGGGGGGGTGTCAGTGTCTGTTTTTGTGAAGCACCGGTGCTTCCAAATTGCTTCTAGATTGCAAGCAAAGCGCTGACAAAAATGCTCAAGCTCATGTTCATTCATTCATTCATTGTCTTGCGGTACTGTGGTGCATGCCAGGGTGAATCCGGAAGGTGACGACCATTGTCAGTCTCAGCGCCCTTTTCGTCTGGACTGAGGGTGAAATTCTACATGTACAAGAGGGACAGTGCAGGGTGAAATTCCACATGTACAAGAGGGACAGTGCTGTACACACACAACAACGTTATTCCACGAGCACTGAGTGTTGGTTGTGACTTTGCTAGTGCATATTGTTTTGTTTGTCCACATGGGTTTGTGTCCTGCCGGGGTGGTTCCCAAATGGGTGCAAGTGAGGGCGGGGGGTTGTCCACAGGGGACAGGGGACCTGCAGAAGGGGGGGGGGGGGGGTTGTACCCTGCCTACGGGCATGGTACCAAAATTCCCCTGTGGGGAGTTTTGTCCTCAAAGGGGGGGGGGGGGGGCTGTCCACAATGGGGGAAATTTTTTAACGTGCGCCATGCTGATACCACCGATCTTCACCAATGCGTAGCTGCATGCAGTCTTCGTTGTAATCAACCATATATGGCACAAAGTCGCCCCCCCATACCCTGGAGGTTCCAGCCCCCGACGGTGTGGGGCCACGCCCCGCAGGTCGTGCGGGGCATCCTTGGAGCTCACTGGGGTTGCGCCTGTAGTCCTCAACGGACTGGGCACCCCCATGCCCTCTTCCTGACAAGGGCACGCCGTGGTCCACGGCAACGCCGCGCCTTGCCCGAACATCCCACTAGGGTGGCCGTTTCGCTGCAGAGCGCTTGGCCCTCCCGACGACGCCTCCACCGGGTGCTCACCCAAAACTATTTCCGACATACTTGCCCCCCTCCCCCGTTCACCGGTACGCTTCTAGCCCCTCGCACCGCCCCACCCACTGCCCCTATACACACGTGCCCTTGCCCCCGCCACTGTCCCTCCCACACCACCCCTTCTGTCCATTGCCCGCGCCTCAGCCCTAGCTCCTGCCCCTGCACCGCCTTGGACACGGAGGGAGGGAGGGAGGGAGGGAGGGAGGGATGGCGTCCCCGACGACTCTGCTGATGGGCCGGCATTTGTAATGCACACCCCAGGCCCCCGGTGGACCTTCCCCATGTTGGCCTTGGGTGATGCCGGCCCCTGGCGGCGAAGGGTCCGGCCCCTGGCGGCGAAGGGTCATGCCCCGCTCTCCACACAGGGTGCTCTTGTTCCAAGCACACTTTCACGCCGCAAAACACGCAGTTTGTCACGCAGTGCAGCAGGCGCATTGTGACGCTGTGCAGCACACATTCCATGACACTATGTACCTGGCACATTGTCAAGCTGTGCAGCTGGCACCCTGTGAAGTAGGGGCACACCACGCTATGCGTTAGGCACTCTGTGAGGATATGCATCAGGCCTCGCTGTGCTGCAAGCACTGTGTCACATGGTGCAACAAGCACTGTGTCACACCGTGCAACAGATACACTGTGACGGTTTGTAGCACGCACCTCGTCACGTGGTGCTACAAGCACATTGTGAAACTCTGTAGCATGCACTCTTTGACGCTATGCAGCTGGCACACGGCACAGTGTCACGTTGTGTTGCTGGCATACTACCATACAGTGCTGCAGGTAGTCTATAACACTATGCAGATGGCTCGGTGCCACGTAGTGCTAGTGGAAAAGTGTGCGGCAACGCTTTATGACACTGTGCGGCAGGCACGCTATCACGCAGGGCACTAGGCACTCTGTGACGTTGTGTTGCACGCACTCTATCATAATGTGCGGCTGGCTCGCTATCACGCAGTGCAACCGGCACACAGTGACGTTGCGCTGCAAGCACAATGCCACATTGCGCAACAAGCACATTGTCACGCACTGCACTGTATGCGAAGCGTGGTCAAGGTCTGCACCATAAGTGCAAGCAAGGAGGTCCTGGAAATAGCCCCCCCCCCCCCCCTTGTATAAGCTACGCCAATGTACGGAATTATCACGGTCCCTACGCCCACCGTAGCTTGGACAAAGGCGTAGCTTGCGCGCAATACATACAACTACCGGCACACACGTGCGCATGCGCATGGTATGAGTGCACCTTGACCTCCGCCCACATTTCCAAGTGCATGCAAACACAAGAAAGCCTTGGGAACATGAATTTTCAGGTTCACACCCATGTTGGCACAAGAAATGAAGGATGTGAAGCCTAGAAATGTTCGGCTTGGAAACCCTTCTTGCGATCATACACCGTGCGGAACAATTGCACATGCTCACCACTTGAAGATGCCTATGGCCGAGGCTTAGGGGCTGGTTTGGGCTCGGGCAACTTCAAATTCTTGGAAATGAAATTGCCTTGCATGTGGTCCCTTGTAAAATACAACTTCCCATCAAAGACATGGGCCATTCCCATGTCTTATGTGGCCGCACTACATTTCGTACGTAATTAAAATTGCGTACACAATTATTATGGTCCCTACGCCTATTGTAGCTTGGACAAGGGCGTAGCTTATACAAAGCGGGGGGAGGGGGGGGTACCTACAGATACGGTGCGAAAAATAAGGGGCAGCAAAGCCCATACAATAAATGGCGACTTGTCGAGTTTGGGCACTGCAGCTCCCAAAAATCTCAAAGCAGGAAAAATGGCACCAGTTGGACACCTGTCTATCACACAACAAACCATGGACCCAACACAGGACATTCACAGGGACAAGTGGTGGTCACAGCGCAAACCAGACTACTTTTTCTTTGGGGTAGGGTTCTTGCCCTTGGCTTGCCCCACTTTGGCATGGAAAAGACTGAGGGCGGCATTGTCCTTTGCCTTTTTGGTGGGCTTCTTCGGGGGGGTCTCCTCCTCACCTGTCGCTTCTTCAAGGGGGTGGTCTTAGTCCTCTCCGCACCGCCCCCTGACTTGCTCTACCTCGTCCTCATTGTCTGATTCGGGCTTATCCATCTCCCCATCATGCTCTGCAACAGGCACTCTGTCACGCTGTGCAGATGGCTTACTACCATGCAGTGCTACTAGCACATTGTGGCGCTGCGTAGCACGCACGCTGTCACGCTGTGCAGCTGGCACACTATCACGCAATACAGTGGCAGTCCGTCCTGCAACACTACAGGCACATTGTGGCGCAGTGTAACACACATTCTCTGGCGCTGTGCAACTAGCTCTCTGTGACGTCGTGCAACTAGCATACTACCAGGTTATGTTGTAGGCCAACTCTCACGCAGGGTTGTAGACACTATGCGACGCCATGCAACGGGCAGACTGCCATGCTATGTAGCACCACATTGTGAAACTGTACAGCACATACACGGTCTCGCAGTGAAGCAGGCACTCTGTGATGCTGTGTAGCACGCATTCTGTCCCACGGTGCAACACACACTTTTTCGCACTATGTTGCTGGCTCTGTGCCATGCAGCGCTACTACCACGTTGTGACACTATGTAGCTCACACACTACCATGCTATGCAGCAGGCACAGTGTCTCACTGTGCAGCCAGCGCTTTGTGATGCTGTGCGGTATGCACTCTGTCACACCATGCGGCACACACTTTGTGACACCATGCAGTAGGCACTCTATCACGCCGTGCAGCAGGCAGTGTGTCACGCAGTGCAGCAGGCACTCTGTGATGCTCAATCTGTGACGTTGTGCAGTGTGCACTCTGTTACACAGTGCTACACACGCATTCTGTCACACTGTGTTGCTGGCTCTTTGAAACACAATGCGCTGGCGCATTGTGACGCTGCGCAGCTGGCACACTGTCTCACCATGCAGCATGCACACTGCCACGCTCCGCTGCCGGCACCGTGTGACGCTATGCGGCAAGCACACTGTCACAATGTGTAGCATTCATACCGTGACATTACGCTGCATGTGCATTGTCATGCACTGCAGCAGGCACTCTGTGACGTCGTGCAGCATGCACTCTGTCACACTATGCTGCTAGCTCACTATCACATTGTGCACCTGGCACACTATGACGCTGTGAAGCCGCACACTCTCACATTGTGTGGCAGGCACTCTGCCATGTTGTGCAGCTAGCCCACTGTCATGCACACTGTGCAGCCGGGCACTACCCCACACTGTGCGGCTGACACATTGCGACGGTGTGCCGCATGCTGCCAGTCACGCAATGTTGCTACTACTGTGTGGCGTTGTGCGGCACATTGGCTGCCACGCAATGCAGGACACTCACTGTCACGTGGTGCGCACGCTCTCTGAGACGTTGCGCAGCATGTACGCTCTCTGATTGTGTTGCTGGCTCTCCACGACCCTCAGCTTGCACCTTTCTACACTGCCGCACCCTGTCCTGCCCTCTGCTATCCCGCTTTGAACCGCGCCACCCCGCCCTACTGTACCCTGCTCTGCCCTGCCATGTCCTACCCCACCCTTCACCGCCCCGTGCCCGCCCGCGCTTCACGGGTTAAAGTCAGAGTGTTCCTCACTGACGGAGGGGAATACGGTCAGAGCCTTCTTCGCCAACGGAGGGGGACACGGTCAGGGCCCTCTTCGCCAATGGAAAGGGGTTTGGTCAAGGTGGGCTCTTGGCCTTTTCTAGGCGCGCGCTGCGCACGGACCGCCGGTCCTCCCCACCCTTGTGCACATTGGCGCATGGCAGAGAGATAGCGCTCCCACCCGTATGCACTTCAGCACCAGGCAGAGGGACCGTTTCCCCGCAACACGCTAGATTTGTCCAACCAAACTATGTTGAGGCGCTGGCTGTTTGTATGCAGATGATTCTGCACAGTTCTGGGCACACCGGGGTTCTCATGTGTCAGGCTGGACCCCCCACCCACCCACCCCACACCCTTCCAAGATCCCCTGACCAACTCCAATTGTGAACAATGGGGAACAACCAACCTGCGCACTAGCGGCGTCCAGAAAATTCTATTGCCTCCAGCAAGGCACCTCGAAGAGAGTGCTAGAGCACTAGAGTCAGTCAATGAGGCTGACAGTCAGCCAATCAGTCAGTCAGACAGGCAGGCAGGCAGTCAATGAGGCATGCAGGCATGCAGGCAGAAACACGCAGCTGCATTTTTTTGGTGTCAGCCTACATCTCCAAATGAAGAAGAAGCTGAATTTGCAGCCACCGACAGTAGTCGAGTGGGAAAACAGCCGGCGCCCGAGCGGACCGGCGTCAGTTTATTTTCCGGACCGACTTGCCGGCCGCGTGATGGTTTATCCCTCCGCCGTTTTGCAGACAGAGATTCAAATACCACTGAGCACAAACTTTTGACCCCCCCCTCAACCCCTCCCAGCCCCCAAAAAAGTGGTACCCAAGTACAGGAGGGGGGGGGGGGTAGAGGGCTCAAAATCGAAAATTCGTTGGGGGATCATTTTGCCTTGCAAAAAAATGATTTACAAGGGGTTAGACATCCAACATCATGCCTCGGGGTATGCTATGCAAACGACCCCAAAAAAGGGAGGGTGTATGCCATCCGCGCCTACGCTTGATCTAACAACCTCTCTTCGAGGTGATTGTTCTGGCCTCTGGAGGGTCTGGAGACGAAGACAGAAGAACTTTTTCACCCAATACGTTTGCACCAAAAATGCTCAGATTTGAATTGAGTATTGAAAAAGGACTGATGGGCCTGTTTGCATGTGGCCATTTTGGTTCCTACCCATTTATCCATTTGGAGGACCTGAGAAAGCATGGGTTATGGCCATTTTGATTGGTACAAGAAGATTTTACCCCACTTTTTCAAAAATGCTGAGAATGAAACAGGTAATTCAAACTGCCCCAAACCCCATAAAAATTTTGACCCCCACCCCGCCCCCTCCTCTGGACCCCCATGCCTGCACCATGGAGGTTGGGGCCCGGGACTCAACTGAGACGCCCCCCCCCCCCAAGCCAAAGAAGCCAATTCACCCATCACCACACAACACAACACAACCCAAGCCAGTTCTGATCCTGCGGACCAAATAGCTATGCTGCGTGTGCGCCGCATCAGGTGCTTCCCCCAGGAGACTAGAAAGAGCCACAATGGGGTCCAGTTGCATTTCAACCAAAGAGCAACAACCTTCCTTGCATTGTCTCAAAGATCCAATGCGGCCAAATCATCCACAACTTGTAACCCTGTGGTGTTCCTGGAAACTGCTTGCTACTGCTTGCCACGACAGAGCAAGCCTGAGGCAAGGATTTGACACTGTGTGAGTATGACAGCGGTTCCTTGTGAGGGAAAGCATTTGAAAGAGGGCAGGCAACTCAGATGCCTCAGGGCGCCCTCTGAAAGACATACTCACTGAGAGGGCCCTCTTTGTTTGTGTAAAGAGCTTGAAACCCCTGTGCAGACATTTGTGTTTCAAACTCCTCAATGCCTTCACTTCTACTGTGATCTCCCAACACAATCACCACCCGCGGTTCATGCTTGATCCGTGCTGAAGAGAAACAGGCAACGGTGCAAAGAGTACAAAAAGCAACGAGAGGACGAGCACGTGCTGATGGGGGCACTTTACATAGAAAGCACGAATAGAATCAGCATCCGAAAACATAGGCAGTAACATTTCAGCAGCACCTTGCTGGATGTACCAACTTCCCACTCCCCTTGTTCATTAGACTCTGTCCCAAAAAGAAACAGCATGTTGCACAACATCTTCATTGCACTGTAAAATTAGTGCAGCTCGATTGTTTATGGACCACCGTGCCCCATCTAGGCATGGCACAACTGAGATCTAGCGACGCACTGGCACACCTCAAATGAAAAACAAATATCTAAAAGCACATCTGAGCCTGTGTTGTTTTGGCTGCTCTGGGCATTTTCAGGGTGGCAGCAGGGTAAAGTGCACTGCATGGGGCACCAGGGGGAAAATGCACTGGGGCAGTGGGGGGGAAGATTGCACTAAGGCTGTGGGGGACATGCTGCACTGTGGCAGTACCTTGAGTGTTGTATGTGAAGGCACCGCCAGCAGGATCTCTGCACACTCTGGAATTCCCCAACCACACTGGCCTGTGGGCATCGCCTTTCAGCTGGGCACTGTCCCTTCCTGTGGGAGATCTGTGCTGTGTGCACTCTTAGAAGTGCATACCACACACCCCTATCCATCACCTTTTTAGCTGGTAACAATCCCTTGGCCCTGTGCTCCACGCATCTGTGGAAATGCATACCACACCGGCCCAGGTCCGTCACCTTTCAGCTGGTCACCATGCCTGGCCAGTGGGGATGCGGGGTGCAAAGGGGCCATAAAGGCTCAAACTGTATGTTGGTTGGTACCTCTGGCTGCACACACTGATTTGGGTTTTCAGGATGCAATGATCTACACGTTTGGTAGGGAAACACATGTATGTGAGAGTAGCACACGTGTCCCTCTGCTCACATATGCTACATCTGCCTTGCACGGCCGCTTGCGTTTTCGGGTCGCCTGGAATGGGCATTGGGGCCCCAGGCGGGCACTGCCCCATTTTTGTCAGGGGCATCTTGCTGGAAGTTGAAAGGGGAGGAGCAGGTGACAGAAATAATCATGAACACCACAAGGGGGAAGAAAGATACCAATCCGAAAACCCTCCCAGACCAAGGGGCTGTATCCGCGAATAATATATCACGGTCCACCCTCGCCGGTGGACCTCTCCATTTAGTCAACTTACCAGCAAAGGACTGGGCCAAAATTGCAAACACCACTCCAGTCAACAAAGATCTGCGTAACTGCAGCAGTACCGTCTGGATCGAATTGAAAGCCTCCAACAGGCAGAACTGTATGAGGTGCTGAGGGTTTGTAAATTGGCCCATTATATGAAGTGGAGCCAGGTGGTGGTGGGTTTGGACAGTGCGGTGGCAAGAGCTCAGTTTGGGGGGCAGAGGTGTGGCATCCACCTGCCTGTGCAGAACCGTTGTTTACAACAATTTTTTTTTGGTTGGGTGATGGCCGATGGGCGTGAGTTGCTATCCTTTGTTTTATGCTCTTCAATTGATCTAATCCCACGGATCCCCCGCCATTCCATACCTTTTCTTGTTATTTTTCCAATCGCAATTCTTAGCCAGCCCTTAACCAACCCTGTGATCATTCCTTTTCTATTCCCCATCACCCAGTTCTGCGTATCAAACAGTTTTCCCACGAAATCCAACATCTGAAACGGTTCCACTACCGACTTAGGGCTTACCACAAAACGGACCTTCACAAATTTTCGTTGCACCTTCCTCACTGCCCCATTTGACACCCTCCTCTGACCTCCCATCAGCACATCACCGAAATACATTAAAAGGAGCACCGGAATGCGTGTCGACAGGGGAAGGGGGGGTGTATTTTGCCTGGGGTTGGCGCATGCACGACACTCTTAGTACGCTGCTTGATGCATCTGGGCCCATTGGAAATTGGGCAATTGCATGGGTTGCAAGGCTGTAGGGGGTGCACAGCTCTTGCTTAGGTGTTGGAGTGCAGTGCATGGCAAGTATGCACACTCACACTCACACTCACACTCACACTGAGTACTCCCATCCCCCTGGCCATCATACCCTCGGTACTTGGTTCACACTCGGCCCCAGTTGGAGAGAGGAACTGAGAGATGACGGGAGGCAGAGCTTTAGCCATCCATGCATCATATACCACATCAGAACCTGCAGAAGGTAAGCAGGAGTAGCCTGGCTGAAACTTATGTGACTGTTGGCAAATGGCAGGAGACAGATACGAATTTACGCCAGCAGGGGCTTGACTTTTTAGGGCAACCTAGACCCCTGGAAGGCCTTGGGACAGATGGGTGATGAATGGATGACAAAATGAGCAAACCTAAGTCCACATTTACTTGTGCGACAACCGTGAGGCCCTTATTGTTGGCATGGCACAAGCGCAGTCGAATCGCGGTGCTGGTGGTGGTGGGTGGGGGGGGGGGAATCCGGGGCACCCGGAGACACAGACTGGGACGGTAATGATTGCTTAGGGGGGTTAATGCATAACGCCAGCCCATTAGTCTACTCCCACTAATGAGCTGAAAATGACCCTTTGCAGGGCCACAGATGCAGCTGGGGCAGCTACTTGTGGGTCACAATGGGCTTGTGTACTGAAAAATTGCAATTTTTTCACCACCTCGAATGCTGAAATGAAAAGCCTTGAGAAGGGCTTGGGAGACAATAGTTGCTGCAGTACTGGTGGCTTCTCGAGGAGGACATGGCTGCAAAAACTCATGCCATGATGAAATCCCAGTCATGTTGCAGTTGCTTTGTATGGGTACATTACTGCATCCCCTTGTGCATCCTTAAAACTGCTGAAAACCATAACTTGGACTGTGATACAATCAACGTGGTGTGCCCTGAGATGATCTGGCTGCCGTTTTTGGCTCTTAAATATTTTTCTCGTGCCACTGGGTGTGGTCTCCCTGAAATGCAAAAGGTTTTGCCACCATGTGAAAGGGCCTCTCGCAAGCACTTAGGTTATCACACAGGCATGCAGCAAGAAAGCTTCCAAAGGCAGAATACCTATAACTAAGCTGAAAGACTTACGCAACAACACGTCTGGACTTTTTGCAATGCTTCCATCAACATCCTGCCAATCCAATTCAGTAACCTACTGAGAAAAGGCAACGAAGAGGGAAATGGGGCCAGGTGGCCAATGCATGGATTGCACATTGTTTCACCGGATCCGCACGCCTCGTTTCACGAGGCGAGGCGCACTGGGAGGGGGGGGGGTGCGCTTACGAGGCTCACGGGGGCTCAGGGGGGTTTGACGCTAACGAGGCACAGGGGGGTTGGCGCTACCGAGGCGGGGGGGTGCTAACGAGGCGCACGGGGAGGGGGGGAAGGGGGTTGGCACTAATGAGGTGCACGCAGGGGTTGGGCACACGGCATGGTGGTCTGTAGTCTTTAGACACTGTCTGCCCCAAGTAGACGCGGTCTGCTAATTGTAGACATTGCCGGCATGATGTAAAAGCGAAATGCAAAGGTGGCCAAAAACCCCATTCCGCAAAAAACAGTCCACTAACATGGCTTACCCGTGCACATGGGCATGTCTCTCGAGCAAGCCAGGAAGGCACACAGAGGTGGGGGAGGGTTAACACATTTTGGTGGGTTTGGCACACCGGGGGGGGGGGGGGGTTGGCGCTGACGAGGCGCAACGGGGAGGCGCTAACCTGCGCACGGTGGGTTGGCGCTACGGAGGTGCATGGGGGTGGGGATGGATGGATGGATGGATGGCGCGAGCTTTCGGGGGGCAACTCCCTGGGATACAGGCGCTGAGGCTCTGCTTTCTCGCAGTCCTTGCCAGCTAGCCAGCTATGCTTCTTGAGTTCGGAGTTCTAGCGATCGACGCAGAACCTATCCGCCGTGGCTCGACTACCGACGCGGGCTGAAACTGGCAGGGCCCCCCCTGCCAGCCCATAGCAGATGGGGGTTGTGGGACGAAGGCACAGCACTAGCACAGGACACGGGGTGAGCCCTGGGAGGGGGGGGGGTGTGCCGCTCAGTCAGCACGCAAGGTCCAGGCATGAGCCCCAAAGGAGCCACGTGGGGCTGCGACGCACAGCTGCTATACGCCCCTACCCTCAACCCCGGTGATGGTCCACTCGCCGCTTCCAGCGGCCCACACCCCACTAGTAGCGGGGCGCGGTGCACTCCCTCTCACAGGGCGGACAGGCACAGACCAAGACAAGGTGAAGCACAACTGGTAGCGAGGCTGAGGAAACCAACGGAGGATGAAACGACAGGGTGTGGGACACTGGTGATCATTGTGTAGTGGCAAGTGTGCTGTTCTGGACATGCTCCCCCACAAACAGTGGAGTTCGCCCCACCGCCTCCACTTGCCACTGTGGGCGGGCTGACGGTGTATTGCGGCTTACGAACTAAGCGAGACGCAGGCCTACAACGAGCCATTCATCTCACCCGCCGCAACCACCAGTCATGGGGGTGGGGAGTTTGGCGCTAACGAGGTGCATGGCGGGGATTGGGGGGGGGGGGGGGTCGCGCCAACGAGGCGCACACCCACTGATTTAGGCACGCAAATCCAGCTAAACACTAAGATTGCAGGGGTGGTGGGGGGTTGGGGAGTCTCAATTTGACATGTGACTCCCTCCACAGTAGATGTTGGCCAAAGGGGGGGGGGGGAACCAGAGATGGGGTGGAGGTGGAGGGGGGGGTGCCACAAAAGCCAAGTAACTACGCTGTTTGGTACTTCTGGGTGTGTGCATTAGTTTTGGATTTTCAGGAGGAAATTGTCTGCATTGACAGTGAAGTTGGGGGTGCTCAGCACCATTCATGTGGGAAATGCAACACAGGGCCAGGGGGTTTCCGGATCACCAAGTGTTACACATCTCTGGTGTGCGGTGTGCAGGCTTGGCAGAAAAATACTTTGGTTCTGCACAGAGGGCAGGGGTCTGCGAGGGTGCCAGCCATGACTCTGGCAGTGACTCACAGGGATGGGGTGGATACGTGAGGAATCGAAATGTGAGGGAAGGTGGACAACCACCAACAAAACCCATCAAAAATGGACAACTTATTGTGCAATGGGGGGGGGGGGGTCATGAAGCCTCAAGTGGTAGCGGGCCCCAGTGCTATTGTTCACTTGCATCCCCAACAGCAGTAGTGGCTTGTGAGCAGGCACCACTCAGTCACTTACTGGCCCTGCCATTTAGTGGGGCCTAGGCATGGCATGGGTGTTCCACCAGACCATGTAATGCAGGGGGGGGGGGGGCGTGAAGGAGCAAATGCACTCTGGCCAGGGCTAAGTACCTCAAAAACCTTCTGTACTACCAATTCCTTCAGATACTTAGGATCACTGAGCTGTCATAAGTAATAAAGTGCCAGATCTGCCTCTATAAATACCTCTTTTGGCAAGCATCGGCATGCGCACGCAAGATGTGGAAGGGACAAGAGAGCTCGAGCCTGGTGCTTTGGTTCCTGCCCAAGACTGGGTGGATGGTGCCTTGTGAAATGAAGATTAATCACATAAAAATTGAGCGGAAAACTGAAGAGCGGTGGCCATATTTTACACTCAGAAAGGCCCCAAAAGGCCCTGTCTTCGGGGTTTGGAATCTTCTGATTGCTTTGCACACCATGAATTGCCTCAAAAACCCTCATGGCAATGAGCAATGATGAACCACAATGGCAGAAAGCACCCACTAGGGACCCTTTGCCAACCCCATGTGCAAGTGGTGGCCGTGCATTGTGTGTGTGAGAGGGTGGGGTTACCGTGGGGTCACCGGAAACCATCAAAACGATTTTTTCCAAAAGCGTTTGGGACCATCCAACGCAGCAAAACCAATATCCTTCCACTGTAAACATATGTTGTTGGCACGCGTGCATCAGCCCCAAAATGCCATGGGCCTTGAAAATGGCCCATGTAGAAACCATTTGCAAAATTGATTCAAAAACAGGTGCAACATGATTTTTTCCAAACCCAATCTAAGCCCATCTAGGATTCTGAAACCTGCATTTTGGGGCCATAAGAACCTGATTTTGGGCCTCTTCCCCCCCCCCAGCCAGTGCCGATCAATTCTCAATTTGTACACAACAGGGTAGGGGTGCACAGAAAGCGCAGTGGCAGTGTGTAGAGTGCAGGGAGGACATTGGAGCGCACAAGGCAAAGTAGATAAATCCTGATCAGTTTTGCTTCTGAACAGCAAACCCAAAACAATGAGCACCATGCTAGCCAGCGCCCTGATGCACACACTCCTCCTATAAGCCTCAAATTGCATGTCCACAACACCATGCCGTATCACCAATTCACTACCATAATGCTAACCCTAAAAAAGGGTCATCAATTCATCAGATCCAGTCCTGAATTTCACACCTTTACTTGTCCCGCCAGTTCTCCGAGATTAGTGTCTACGTTGAGCTGAGCAGCATCAAATAGCCCACCCATATTCATATCCGTAAGCACCACCTGATTGGCCCCAAGTTTGGTGCACAGAATGCCAGGCAAACAGCATGCCCCGCACCCCACCTCCAAGATATCCGCACCCTTGACAGAAACCCCCAAGCCTGCATAAAATCCATCCAACAGGTGCTGTGTTATGCGGTGGGAACTGGGCCATAGAACTCCCCCTACACCTTGCCCAGCAGTGCCTATCTCTCGCAGCTGCAGAGTCCATGGAACTGTGTCTTCCCGTGACCCATCCTTGGGGATTTCAAGAGTCAACCTGCAAGAGAGACAAAGAGGCAGTTAGACAGGGACGTTGGGAGACTGGTAGGAAGAGACAGAGATGAAGAGAGCCAAAAGCAGACAGAGGGGGAAGTGAGAGCAAGGAGAGAGAGAGGGAGGGAGGGAGGGAGGGAGGGAGGGAGAGATGAGAGAGAGGAGCAGAGTGAGCATAGAGAGACAGGCCAGCAGACATACAGACATACAGACAGACAGACATACAGACAGACAGACAGGCAGGCAGGCAGGCAGACAACAGGAAGAGGCAGGCAGGCAGGCAGGCAGGCAGACAGACCTCATCCAATAATAATCGGAGGGAACAGACCAGCAACAATTTCTGTGCAATTTCTGTGTTTGGGCTAACCCACATGGGTGAACAGTAACAGATAACCTTTGGGTGTCACTATGCCTGTAAACTCGTGTGCAAACAGGGTCTGCATGCCTTAGAAGTGTGACAAACATTGCATGCCTCAAAGAGCACAGAGACGGGGCCATCTTCCATAACCATACAGCAAGAATACTATTTGAGTCCTGACAGAAGGCTGTGCATGTTCTGTCAATGCAAAGTATAACTTGCAACCCACAGCGTCAACACGGTCAAAATACCACCAAAACAACCTTCAAGCCACAAACAAATCCTAATGGATGTGTAGGGGCACCGCCCATGTGAAAAATGATTTGTGCGCAAACAAAATGAAAATGGACATGCCATGCAATATGAGTTTGGCACGGCTGCGCAGACTTGCTCGCCTCAGGCGGTGATGTTACCCTGCCCGCACCTTGCACAAACACAGACACCGTTCAGCGAACGGCAGTTTGATGAGGACCAAATGCGTAGCAATACCTGTGGAGTTTTCCATGCAAGCAGCACAACAAAACTCAATGCCAGCAAGTCCATCCGAACCCAATGTCCCGTAGACCGGTCTCCAAGGCAGCAACGCGTGCCCCAGCGCTTGAGCCAAGGACTCCAGAACCCCCTTGGGGGCTGTCACACTTACAAGGCCCCAAAGGGTCCAAGCGGTTGGCCCGCCAACTGAGGCCGAAACCCCAACCTGCGTTGAAGCGCCCATTGCAAGGACCCCAAAAAACTCTTCTAGCTGCGCACCCTGTACTACGACACCCCCAGTTGCAACCACGACACCACCAGCTTGGCCAGGGCAAAGTGTGTGGAGAAATTTCCCCCGATTCCAAGTCAAGGAATTTCCCCCTGCAAAAAAGGCGCATCACAGGGTCTGACGTGCTCTTGGGGCTCACAAGGAACCCAGCCTCCGTCAAACGATCCGCCACCCGTTGCGTAATACCCCGCAAGTCCACCTTGGCAATATCCCCCACCAACAAAAATCATCCGAATAATGGATGAGCAGGACCCCCTCAGGCACGATATCCCGAACCTGTGCCAAACGTCTTACTTGGCTCCTGTGTTGCTAGTGTAGGTGTTTGGAGTTTTTGCCCAATGCATGTGTCCCATGTCTCAATGGCATGTACATGGAGCAGGTCGTGTCTTGAAGTGGTAGCCAGCTGTTGAGCATAGCCTAGTGTTGCAGAGGGTCTGCAGTTCAGTTCTAGACACCAACCCCCGCAGCGTGGGCGGGGTCCGGGAAGGGGGGGGGGGGTCGAAAATTCTATTGCCTTCGGCAGTTCACCTCCAAGAGAGGCTGACAGTCAGCCAATCAGTCAGTTAGACAGGCCAGCAGTCAGTCAGACAGAAACACACACTTTGGGCTTTTTGTCAGTGGCAGACACGGGTCCAAGCAGTGGGGAGAACTGCTGGTCTCAGCATAGGCAGTGGCCAAATGGCAATGCAGGCGACCGCAGACTTTTTGGTCGGCGGTTCGAACCCTGGTGCGGCCAATATGGCGGCGGCGCCGCCACCGGCGTCCCCCGACCAGGATTCGAGCCACCGACCTAAAAGTTCTGCAGCCGGGTACGTTACCATTCGACCGGGGCTGGATGTGACGTAAATGTGTCTCCCCACTGCTTGGAGCCTTCTCAGCGAAAACTTTTGACCCCCCCCCATCCCCCGTACCCCCCCCCTCGAAAAAGTGCTATCTAGTTGGAGGGGATAGAGGCCTCAGAATCAAAAAATCCATTGGGGGATTGTCTTATTGGGCAAAAGAATGATTTTACAAGGGGTTGGACATCCAATATCATGCCTTGGGGTATGCTACGCGGATGACCCCAAAAAAGGGGGGTATACGACGCCCGCGCCTGCGCTTGATCTAATAACCTCTCTTCGAGGTGATTTTTCTCCATTTTGGGGGCATTTTTGAATACCCCATTTCATTCTGAGCATATCTGAGCAGATTATACACAAGTGGGGTGAAATTTTGGTTTTACCACTCACAACAAATGAAAAACAGTACCGTATTCCAACAGCTGTACCTCTGAATCAGCAAAAGGCTTCGCGGTCAGCAAAAGAAGACATGTGGCACGGCATTCCCTAACTCATTGCGAGCATTTTGAATGCAAACAAGTGGGGGGAAATCAAGTGTGTTGCAAATTTTCCAGGCTCGAAGGTTTCCGGGCGCCGTTGGCACCCAAGTTGCCAGTTCTAACCAGGTGCTAACTAGTATGGGTTGGGGGGTCTAGAGGGGGGGGGGGGGGGGATTGGCGTCAGGCCTCACAGGTAAGCGCCCCCCGTGGTTGCAGAGTCTCTAGCTTTGTGCTCCGAGGAGGGGCTGGGTGCAGTGTTCTCCTTGGGCTCTGAAACACCATCCTCACCTCAGGTCCCCAGGTTAGGGTCCCAAAAGGGGAACAAAATCAAAATGGCTGCATAACCCTTACCGTCTTGGGGGCCCACATGTGGGCAAAATGGCGACATAACCCCTGCTATCTTGGGGGTCATCAAGGGGGGGGGGGGGGGCAAAATCAGAAGTGGCTGCATAACCCCTATGGCCCAAATGTGGGCAAAGTGGCTACACACCCCTGCCGTCTTGGGGACCCCCAAAAGGGGGAGGAAATCCAAGTGGCTATGAAACCCGTGCTGTCTCAGCGTCCCGAGAACAAGGAGGATTCAAAGTGGCCGCCCTCTAAAAAAAGAGAAAAGATGGCCATGTTCATTTTGGTTTTTGCTGTTGGTTGCGTCCACTTTTTCTTTGGATGTTGGTCGCGTGTACCCCCCCCCCTTTGTAATAGCTACGCCAAAGTACGGAATTAATACGGTCCCTACGCCTACTGTAGCTATTACAAGGGCGTAGCTTGCGCACGACACATACAACTACCGACATACACGTGAGAGAATGCATGGTATGAGTGCACCTTAACCTCCGTCCATGTTCCCAAAGGCATGCAAACACAAGAAAGTGTTTGAGACATGAAAATTCAGGTTCACACCCATGTTCTCACAAGCTAGCATGAGAAGCCTAGAAATGTTCGGATTGGAAACCCTTCTTGCGATCATACACCATGCGGAACAACTGCACATGCTCACCACTTGAAGATGCCTTTGCCCGACCACCTGCCCACCCTTCATGTACTCCAACACCGCAAACAGGTCCCCCTTCTCCGATGGCCCCTTCATTGTGGCATCCACACGCTCACCGGTGGAACGTGTGAAAATCACTGGACGCCCACGTTAAAAAAGAGAAGATTGCATGGTGAGCTGGTGCAAGAAAGGGGGATATAGTACACAAATATCCCCCAAATCAGAGCTATGTGGGTTCAAGTGGGCAAACTCTCACAACAAATGTGTCCAGGACCCTATGTAGCTGGCAAATTTGTCACCAAACCCATGTGTTATGCGGCTGCACTACATTTGTACCGAATTAAAATTAGGTACCAAATTAATACGGTCCCTACGCCTACTGTAGCTATTACAAGGGCGTAGCTATTACAAAGGGGGGGGGTACTTTTTTTTTGGGTGGAGGTTGCAAAAAACGTAAAATGTTTGCACTTTCTTTTTTTTTGGCTGTAGGTCGCATACACTCTGCTTTTTTTTTTGGATGTAGGTCACTCGGTCGCGTTTAAAAACAGCGTAAATCGCGTACTTGTTTTTGGCGTAGGTCACGTACCCCCAGCATTTTCAGTTTTTCTCCACACGCGACTTACGCCAACTAAAAAAAGTGCACGTGACACACAGCAAAAAAAAAAAAAAGAAAAATATGTGACTTACACCTGACACCAAGAAATGAAACGAAGGACTGAAACCTGTGTATACTGTCCCCTTGTTGCGCCATCAACGTGATGATGCTCGCAGTAGTGGAGGAGACAGCTTCGTCTGGGCACTCCAGCAATGGCAAGAACGTGGTGCTTGTGACTGGGCACAATGAGTCACTGGCCTCTGACAGGAGACCGGGTATTTCTTGAGGCGTGCATCTCATTAGAGCATTGCGCATGTCCTCCAAGAATCGCAGACACTTGCCGCTTGCCACAGCTGATGGATCCTTGCGAGCCGCAGCACATTGGGACCGAATCCCTTTCACACAATCACGGAGAAGTGCTACAGTGTCCTGAAATGCTTCCTCTTCCATAAGCAAAGCCTGCAAGCAGCCAAAAAGATCATCAGAATTCGGATATGGCTGGAGATATAAAGGGATGGGCTGGGGGCGCTGTGTAGACTCAGCATAACCCACTCTTTGTCCACAAAATGCTAAATCAAGTCCGAAGCACGGTCCAACGGGATCCCCATCTTTGGACACGCCTGTTCCTACACACCATGTGCGCCAACTGCGAACCACTGAAAAAATCATGGCACAAATAAAGCGCAGTCCAATGGGGCACCAGTCTTTGAAGAAGCCTACGTTCAGACAAGGCCGTGGTGGAAGGACAAGATTGGGGATGGGACTAAAGGACGAAGCTGGGGACACGGATGGATATAGTTCCTGGTGCCTGGTGGTGGTGGTGTAAATAATTTGCTTGAGGGAACAATGCAAGGCATCCAACCAAAAATCCCAGGCAACTGGTGTGATGACTGGGGGAATGTTTGCCCGGCGCATGCCCGGCGCGCTACCTTTGTATTAAGTATCTTATCTCTAGCCCCAGGTTTATCCTCACCTTGGGAAGTCCCCCAAGTAGACCGCACTAGACCGCAAACCTTCCCTGCAAGGCACCTTGTATAAGCCAAAATATGAGAATTCAACAACACAAAATGTCACTCCCACCACTTCCAACCACCACCCTTGCCATCGTCATAAACTGGGTGCAAAGGATGGGCCAAATTCTTAGACACGGTCAGAAGGTACTCCAAATTGTTTGGTGAGGGGGGAGCAAAAACAGGCACAGGTGGGGAATGGTCAAAAAAAAAAAAAAAGATGCCCGGCGCGCTAACGCTCCCCCACTGGTGACTGGGTGCCTGGCACATAGTACGTCCTGCATCGTGTCACTGTGGATGGCTCCTTTTGAATCGGGCAAACATGTGCTGCAATGCACAGGCCTCCTGAGTAGTAGGCACTAAAGTCACCAGCCATTTCCACAGCTGTGTAAAAAACTGTTAAAAAAAACTTGTAAAAAGCTGCAAATAACTGCAAAAAAAAACTGTAAAAAAACTTGTAAAAAAAGTTAAAAAAAAAGTTGTAAGTATCTGCACAAAGGGTTTCTGGATCCATGCTGTCATTTTCTAAGTGTTGTTAGATGCTTCCTGATGTTTCTTGCTGGCTTTTGTTCATTCTTTGGAGGCTTTGGATGATTTGATGCACCCATTAAGCAAAAAACCATTCAGCATCCACCCACAATGCAAACCCTAATGGACAAGAACAACTGCAGGAATGTATTCCGCTCATCAAAGACCCAAACGTTTGCCATGGCGGAGGCACTAATCCATTAAAACAAATGACAAATATGCTTTGCGTGTGCCATGCTGCATGCTGTGCTACTTCTCACAGCGCCCCCTCTTCCACATCGAAAATGACCTTTCCACATCGCATGAGGTGTGAGGGATGGGCCAACTTACACCTTGCACACTTGTACGACAGAGGCGGGCGTTCACGCATGCCATCCCACCAGCCCAGTATGTTAAACCGCTGTGTGCTAGGCTGCACACTGTCAATGCACAACTTCCCCTCCCAACCCTGTTCAATTCTGGGGCACAGATGTGCAGGGATGACATGGGGATACAATGTGATGCCCGGTTGATCTCCACATCATACATCCACTTGCTTTGGACAACAAATGGCTTTCGCACATACAAAACACCATTGTGTCGCCAAAAATTAGGGTGAGAGGCCATAAGTGTGATAGGACATCAGTGCACAGAGAAGTCCACACCCAACCCCAATTACACAGCCCGCCACTTGTTCCATAATGGCTTTTGCGTGTCCCTTGTTTTTTCACTTCTATGGTGAATTGCTGGTCACCGAAGTCACTGAGTGTAAAAAAACTGCCAAACCATCGGTCACCGAAGGTCACCGAAATGCCAGCTACTTAGGAGGCCTGAATGCGGGGCACAAGATGAAAGCAAAATGCTGCATCCCGAATACAAAACCTTCTGTTTCAGACAAGAAGTGCAGTGCCCTATGGTTGAAAGACAAAGTTGCGGTAGATTGCATATTTCTGAGGTTCTTGCAGCAATAATGACATCTTCCACCTTCTTTTGGTGTTGCTTTTCTGGTCACGTGAGCATGTGTAATGTGTTGCACGCTCTGCATCCCTATCACGGCAACCACGAACCATGGCCTTGTCCATAGGCTGTTGCAGCAGAAACTCAGGAGACACAATGACTGAAACTCACTGAAAAAGTGCATGCACGAAGACATAGTCACCAACACACTCACCCTCATTAAGACTAAACATTGGGACTGAGCTAGTGGAGCAAGGGTCCTCTTGCAGCGTTTCAGAGTTGCACCTGACATGGTGCTAAATGTGCCGAAACAGACGTAACATGGGTTGAAAACACTTGTTTTGGGTTCCTCGGTGGCCAATGATGCATTCCAGCAAAACACACTTCGAACCCAGTTTTGGTGATGAGACTGCACATTTCTGAGGCATTTTGGAGGGTATAGGGCCATAATCATGATAATAATGGCCATTCTGGGGCGAAACACCATCCTAAGTGGCCTGCAATCTATTTTGGAAAAAAACCTGAGTTTTGTACATCCTTGACCCCGAGTAACCCCTGAATTACCCTACCCCAGCATGCGCACAATGTGGCACCACTCATTGACAAATGTGGGTGCACTAGGCCAAAAGTGGTCAAGACGAGGTCTAGACATACTGGTTTTGCCTCCCCAGGGGTTGCTATTGGATGGCCCAGCTAAACAACAGACCTGCCGGATAGCCGAGCGAGACCTTTTTTTTTGTTCATCCCAGTCCTGGAAAGGGTACTGGGGTAGGGTTGCGTGGGTCACGAGCAGTCCAAAAAGGGGTCCAAAACACCTTTTTTCCAAACATGATTGGGACCCCCTGGGATGTGATATCAAATTTGGTGTTTTTGGGCCATGAACGGTGATGGTGTGGATGTGGCTCTGTAAACACCCAACATATCCCAAGATGCCTTGAAAATGGCCCATTTGGGGGTCGAGAATGGGTCAAAACAGGCACAAGCGGTTTTGTCCAAAAGTGATACCCAACCTCAGCTACCTCAAACTGCAGAACTTGATCGTGACTTGTAGCTGACTGACAGCGCTTTCAATTGGCGCTTTCGGTTGTTGCTTCCGGCCAAAGGGTGCACATCAAGGACCGCAGGCAGTTGACAGCTACTGCCGCCCATCCGTGGTTGATAATTGTGCACTGGTTGACACTGGACCCAGTGGCAACCCTTCTTCACGAATAGAAAGGACGGAGCTGTTCCGAAGCATGACTTCATCAATGCACACCTGATGAATACGGTGTGCGCTGTCTCACCCCTATCATCCAGTACCTTTGGCTTCAAGCAAACAGAAAAGCAACACACTCCTATCGCCAAATCACAACCACTGCAGTAAACCATCAGGGTACAAAGATTTAATGCATGCCTGCCTAATTCCAGATTTCGGTGACGGGTTGAGAAAGCAGCCAAGAGTGCCGTGAACAGACTCGAATCACGGCCATATGTACCTAAATATGTAATAACCCTGAGCCCAAACCCAAAAGATAGCTTTTGTCTGGCCCACGTGTTCCCCTTTCCAAGCTGTTGCCAATACGGTAGCTATCGCTGCCTAGTGCCTGCAGGCAGGCCCACAAATGGGGCCATCGCCGCAGACCATGCGCAAACCAAAACGGCCCCCAACGATGATACAATACGGTGTTCTTGAGGTTACAACAACTTCCCAGGTTAGGTTACAACAGCCAGAGGAGGTCCCAACATCTTTGGCAACATTGACAAAGAGTGGTGGGCCTTCCAATGGAGATCCTCAGGCATCCCATGTCGGAGAGGGCCATGAACGCAACCTAGGACGACCCCTAGCTTGGCTCCAACACAAGACCCTCTGGCGCCTACAAGTGGAAGAAGACCCCAACAACGCTGTGGCTATACACATGGTCTGGCTCTTTAGACGTACCCTATTTTGCCCCAGCAAATGTCAAGCCGGTTTGCAACGGAAAACTGCTCCACTTCTCATGGAGATATATAATGCCGCTCCACCATTCACAGAGTTGTGCATTGTGCTAGCGGTGGACCAGACAGACCCCAGGACCTGCATAATAAACACCTCAAAAGGCTCGAAAATGCTTAGACACAATTACCAACCTCAAGCAATCCATAGCGGCTCCATTTATAAAATCATGCCGCCAACCCTTGACTGCGAGGCCGAAAGCGACCTCAGGTGAAGCAGTTGTGTGAGCCAAGTCATAGTTAGCCTTATGCTTGTTGTACATGTCTGATGTTGACCTTCATCAACAGTCAAAAAAGAGCCCAAAGGGCTGTAGACAGCCTCGGTTGGCCAAGAATTGCAGTTTTAAAGCACACACACATCGCAGCAGCTGCTTCGCTAGTGTGCATGCATCCAGCAGAAGAGGGTCCTGGGAGACCGTCCAGTAACTCCCAGGCACTCAGAATCGAAGATAGACAGACTGAAAGGGTAAACACTGAGGGATACAATGCAATGTGGACCCCAAGCGCTGGGCACTGTTTAATAACCATCGATGGCTTTGGTGAGCTCCGCAATGAGCTCATCTTCCGAGACGCGCTTCTGCTCCGTAGAATCCCGGTCACGGACTGTCACAGTGCCATCCTCCAGGGAGTCAAAATCCACTGTCACGCAGAACGGGACCCCAGCCTCGTCCCCTCGGCGGTAGCGCCGGCCAATGGCCCCTGTGATGTCCATCGTGCAGTTCCAGCGCATCCGCAAGCGCTCAAAAAGGTCCTTGGCACGGCCCATAATGTCCTCGTTATTCTTGACAAGGGGCAGCACCAGCACCTTCACCGGGGCAATTTCGGGAGAGAAACGCAGCACCGTGCGCTTTTCCCCCCCGATCTCGTCCTCATCGTAGGCCGAGCAGAGTACGGCCAGGAACAGCCGGTCAACACCCAAACTTGGCTCAATAACGTGTGGAATAAACTTCGTCTTCGTTTGCTGGTCATTGACCTCGAGCTTGCGCCCAGAGGCATTTGCGTGCTGGGTCAGGTCGTAGCACCCACGGGCCGCAACCCCCAAAAGCTCCTGCTCCCCGAAGGGAAAATGGAACGTGAGATCTGTGCAGGCCCGGGCATAGTGCGCAAGCTTGTCTTGAGCATGCACCTCAGTGCCAACCAGCTCCGGCCGCAGTCCACAAGTCTCCATGAGGAACTTGTGCATGGTGTCCAACCATTCCTGGCGGAACACGAAGAGCAACCCTTACTATTGAAAGTGGTGGATGAGGAGTTCATTCAGTGGGGCTCCCTGCTTAGCCAACACACAGGCACCACACTGCAGGCGCTGAAAAATGCATAATTCAGGAAATGAATCCCGGCGCTCCCAAATTGTGTATTTAGGACCAAGCCGCTTCCTGCTTTACATTTGCTCCGGATCTGCCAGAGGCCGAGGAAAGAGCACACAACATCTCTGATCTGGGCACCCAAAATAGCAAAATGCACAGATGAAGCCAGGGGTGCAAAATGAGGGCATGCACCCTGGCCTCACGGAGATGGTGCACACACTCTCGCCTCAACCGGTGGTAGTGGGATGGGATCCCCAGAGTGGGGAATCCGGTATGTAGGTGACTCATCGGTTGTTTAGGCCTGTTTAGGGCTGCTGAGGGTTGGGCAGAAGTTGCAGAGGTTTCTTGGGTTGTGGGCCCCTCTCAGACCCCCTGCAACCCCAACTGCCCACCACCCTCTTGAACCCTCTACTGCGGACCATCTCTATCGCTCAACAGCCCTGTCCTATTATCGATACAAAACCCTCTTTCAACCCCCAACGACCGTTCACAACCCACCCTCCACAACCACGTCTCACTCATTCTAACCCTCCTCTCACCCTCTACGACACTGAACAAGCGTCTACAGTACTGCACAACCTTCCACAACCCTCCACAATCTTCAACCACCCTTCGCAACCCTCTAGAAGCTTGTGCAACTCTGCACTCCTCTCCACAACCCCCACAACCCCCAAGAGCAGCACAAATATTCTTCGGGCACAAGCATTCTTCGGGCCGTGTATATTCACAAAATTTTCTCTCCTGCACCTTCAGCACTCCAGTGGTATCATTTTGCCACGGGTGTGTGTGTCTGTGTGTGTGGTTCGTTTGTGGGTTGGAATGGCTCCATGGGGGGAATCCGGTGTATGCACCCGATACAACTACGAGCAAGTCAGCTTGGACATGTGCGGTTGAGACCTCTGGAAGGCCAGCCTTATTGAACAAAGCTGTCCACCAAGAGGTGTTGTCTACCCACGGGTGCGTACCGAGAGCACACAGGCAAGTATGACACAGATGGGTACTGGTAGGGGGAGCACATGGCAGAGGCCACACCTGATGGCAGCGCTCCCAGTCGTCTTCCTTAATGAAATACTCGATCTCCATCTGCTCAAATTCACGCGATCGGAAAATAAAGTTGCGGGGCGTGATCTCATTGCGGAACGCCTTCCCGATCTGGGCGATGCCGAAGGGCAAACTCACCCGCGATGTGTCCATCACATTTTTGAAGTTGGTGAAGATACCCTGAGCCGTCTCGGGCCTCAAGAACGCGGTTGACGAGTCGGCTACAACGGGGCCCACGTTGGTGGAGAACATGAGGTTGAAGTCGCGTGGGGGCGTCAGTGTGCCGGGGTTGCCCGTCGCAGGGCTCGGGATCTGGTCGATCAGCTCCACGGGGCAGTCGATGAGCTCTTTGAAATTCAGCGGTTGATGAGGGCCCTTGCCCCCAGCCTCTTTGACCAACTTCTTGGCCTTCTTGGCCAGCGCCTTCTCATTCGACACCTCGTCCTGCTGGCACGACACGTACCCACACTGCTTGCCTTCAGCATCCAGAACTGCACTGTACAGGACCTGATCGGCCCGGAACCGCTGGTTAGACTCCTTGCAGTCCACCATCGGGTCGGAGAATCCCGCAAGGTGCCCCGAGGCCTCCCAGACCTTGGGGGACCCAATGATGGCAGAGTCGATCCCCACTACATCGTCCCGCAGCTGCACCATCTGCACCCCAACAAAAGCAGTCTGCGAGGGCTCAAGAGCGGCGTAGGTATTGCTGGTAGGTGTCCCTCCCTGGCTTGGGCAGTGGACATTGGTTCACACAGGTAGGGCATTCAACAGTTTGGTATGGAATGTGGCATCCACAACTGATTGCCAGTGCGCTCCCACCTGGAATATATTGTCATGACCCGACCCTTTCAATGGAATGGTAAACAGTTTTGGGATGCATACAAGCACAGACACCCAGCAAGATGGCCGGTAAACAAGGTACTGTCCCCCCATGCCAGGCCATGTTTTTTCCTTCAGGATCCATGGATGAGGGGGTATTTATTGTTCCCTCCAGACAGGGGGTCCATTGACAGTGGGGTAGGGGGGCAATGACTCGGCCCTTGTAGCAGCCCCGATCACACAACTGCAATTCATGTGCATGTGCCAATTTGCCAATTGCCCCACTGCAAAGGTTGCTTTTTCGTCTCACTCAGTGCAATAGTTTGCACCTGTGGCAGTTCTTGTCGCCTGCGGCACTTCTGGGTTGTGGGTTCCACCTTCAAGTACCTCTCTCTGACATCTTTTGTCATCCTCTGCTGTCCTTCCCAAGCTGAGGGAGGGGTCATGCAGCGCTGACCTGTGTTCCCTAGTCAGGCTCTGGATTGGGCAATTCCAACAAGCCTGCTTTCTTTCTCCCATGGTCTCTGTGGCTCTACCACTGGCTCTACATCCATACTATCTGAATTGCACAATACCCGCAATCTTGGAATTCCGTTTGCAATGACCGCAATTGTTCTTGCTGCATGTGTGCTTGTGTGTACATGTGTGTGTGTGCCAACTACCAATTGCCCCACCTGTGGGTGTTTTTTCACGCAATCAGGGCTCGCTTGCGGCAGTGCTTTGAGTGCATTGTTTGCGCATCTTGCAATGCAGTCAGTCGTATACACTAGTCCGGCTCAGGGCCAGGCAGTTCAAGTGGCCCTTGCCACTCACGTTTGCGCCTATTCATGTCTGGCTGCACACTGTTCTCGCTGCTATAGTGCATTACTTGCACCACCACGCGCCTGCTACCCCTTTGTTGTCCCTCCACTGATTGATATCAGCTGCTCACTTTGAGCACACACGAGGTTTTCAACGCTCCCCGCAGTCCCTCAAACTAGGTTCAGAGCCAATCAATTCATGTATTCCAGTGACTCATATGTACATTCTAAAATGCACAATGTTGGTAGTGTCACAGCTTGCTCTGCCTTTACTGCATTATGTACGGCTTACTTCCGCTCCTGCCTTGGCCAACTTGTAGGCCTCCTCGTTGTGCGGCACCGAGTTGTGCCCATATACCTGTGTCACCTGGAACGCTCTTGACCCCATGGTGTCCATGGCATATATATCTTCCTAAAGGTCGTGGTGTCGAATGGGCTGCTTGCCCTTGGTGAACCATTTCCTACTACGCTTGTACTGCTCAATGTTCTTTAGGGCATCCACACACCACTTGGAATCGCTGCACAGCCGCATGTCTCTGTCACTACACACAACTTGCAAGGCTGCTCGCACTGCTGATGCCTTTGTTAGATTGTTTGTTTGAGCCTTGGACACCGGCTCACTGATGTTGGCGTACTCCCCAAACAAGAAGAACACCCGGAGTCCTACTTGTCCTTTGCCTGCTCACCCGTCCACCATGCGCACGGTGTGATGATATACTCAGTGGAGAACTCTGGCAGGCTTTCCATGTCTGACAGTCCACAAATCGTCTCCTTCAACCTCGGGTTGCTCTGGGTGTTGTCTCGCATCCACGAGCAGGCCGGTGACCATTCTCTGTGTGTGTGACGCCCAAGACAATCAAATCATGCTCAAACTACGAAGTTCAACAACTATGCCCTACCACTATGCGACCGAACCATGAGTTCTAGTGTTCGTTCGCCCCATCGGTGGGCTCAGGAACTGGGTTGAGACGCTGGCAGACATGCAACAAGCCGGGGTGGCGTCCGTGCTCCTACCACGCCCTGCATACCATCTCTGTGTGTGTGTGTGTGTGTGTGTGTGTGTGTCTGTGTGTGCTCTGCTATTAACAAGGATTGAAGGCTTTTAATGTCCTGGCCGCTCTTGCGACGGGAGGGTTAGGGGTTAGCGGGTTAGAGCCTGCCTGTGGCCTGCCCCATCCCACCCCTGGCCCCCCGGTGTGTCGCGGCGCGGCGGAAGGACGTCCGCCTCGGGTTATGTGCCCTCCTCTGAGGCGCTCCCGTGGCCGCTGCAGTGTGCTGGACCCCCGCCCCCTCCCCCGGACGAGGGAGCCGGCGCACGCACCGGCCCTCCGAAGGGCATAGTGCCCAGTTGCTGCTGCAGCCCCCCCTTGTACCGGCAGACACCGTTGACACCCCCCCCAGTACCCTGGGATGCCCCTCTGCTATTAACAAGGACATCTAGCTTTTATTGTCTACTGTTAACGAGGACATGTGGCTTTGTTTGTCCTGGATGCTCTTGGGTCAAGGAAGGGCCCGTGGGATAGGGTTAGGAGTTACCCGAGCCCTCGCCCCTAGGAATCCCCCACCGTGGCGACCCGGTGCGACAGAAGGACAGGGGCGGCGAGGTCATGTATCTTCCCCTTCCGCCCTCCCATGGGCCCGGGGCGGGTCCCAGTGCACCCTGCGAACGCCGGATCGGCACCAGCCTCTACTAGGCCATCTCCTCATTTGGGGGGGGGGGGGGGGCAGGAGGCACATACTCCTCCCGTCCCAAACAGTGTGTGTTGCCTCACACCCCCTCCTGTGGATGCCAACCGAGGGTGTCCCATGTGGTGCCGGGAGCAGCCGCACCCCCCCCTGTGCCCCCGTCATGATTTGCATGCGGGAGCTGTGTGCGCGTCACATAGGGTCTGCATGGGGCTGCCCCATATTCTTCGATCCCGCTTGCTGCGCCTAGGGAGCAGGGGCGGGGGGTGGAGTCGCTGCTGTCGGCCACCTGCGGGTCTCGCCGTCGGGCTGCCCCAGCACGTCTTCGTCCGACACAGCCCTACCCTACCCCGCCCGTGCTACCGAAGGGGGGGAGGGGTTGGCATGTCGCCTTTGTGTATAGTTCTCGTCTGTAGCTGGCACCGCCTATTGGCCGATCGCCATTCACCGCCCTTCCCTTGGACCCTTTTCCTCTATAGACAAGCGCAACAAAGTGTGCAGTGCTGCCCACTCAAAAACAAACCTCAGGGCGCACACTGGTGCACAGAGCACTATTGGCTGTATGGAAAGTGGTCTAGAAGTAAGCAGCGTTTGGTCAGTTGGGGGTGTTTTTGTGGGGCTGCAAGGTAAGTGCAAGAATTGGCAGCCGCATTGGTGAATGGGGTCCAGGGACCAGGGACGGGGTGGATTTGAGAGACGAATTGTGGTTGGGCTTGGTGTGCATAGTGCTTCAGTGCAATGGACTCCATCACATGGGCGATTGTGCATGCACTATGGATACCTAATGGATAAAGGATGATACCCCACGTAGACACACGCACACACACAACTATCACCTGCATAGACGCTCTGGCCTAGGTGAGGGGATAGCTGCAGGAGGGCGCCAGCAGCTCATGTTTTTCGGCATGATCGCGATGCATGGAGCACCCTCACACGGGCAGCTAACCCGCAGACCCATGCAAGCCTTCCTCTACAATATGGTGGTGTTGTTGTTGTCGTTGTTGTTGTTGTCGTTGTTGATGTTGATGTTGATGTTGATGTTGATGTTGTTGTGGCACACACACACACGGCCACCTGTGACACAGAGCTGAACAGAGCCCGGCTGCGCGGGGCCCTCGCAGAAGCAATCTGAACATCCGCCAGAGCGAACGCCAGAGGACTATGGCCCACGAACCACTGTCCGTATTGAAGCAAGAAAGTCGCAGAGGATGAGGAGCACCTGCTCTCGTGGTGCGAAGCTTGGGCAAACGCCTGTTTGCCTTTCATGCTATGGGCCAAAGCCTTGAAGCTGGGTTTGCTGAGAGAGTGGCCGGTGTGCCTACGGCTGTGCGGGATCATACCAGAGGGTACGGTCAACGTTGGCGGCATGGGGGAAGGCAGTCGATGGCGCAAGCGATGCAAAGAAATGAACTGGATCCCTTGCAGCTGGACATTGCAACCGCAGAAATACATGGACAACAAGATGAAGGAGATTGACACCGTGGCAATGGCCGGAGAAAAATGGGTGGAGCGGGACAAGCGCCCCTAGGAGTTCTTTGCGATGTCACAACATGTTCCGAGCGGTATTCAGGGCCCGCAGGTGAAGGAGGATGAGACGGGCCTACTTTTCAGTGCCCAAGATAGGAAGGAGCCACAGGACTTGTAACCCTGGTACCAACTGTAGCTCCCGCAACTGCCCATAGAGCGGGCGGCACCCCCGGTGCTGGGACGCCTACCAAGAGAGTGGAAATGGGGCATAGACCTCCTCCCGGTGGTACTCAACGGGGTGTCGGAATAAGGTTGGCTGGACAGGCCGCCTCCGGCGGAGAGACCCCTAGGACACTAGCACACTAGGAAATAGCGTTCATGGAACTACCGCTCGACTTCAAAGCCGCGGTGGGACGCCCGCTACCACCCACCCCACAGTCCAAATTGGTGGGTGGGGGAGATGTCGCTGCAAGAAAAAGCGAGAAGACAAAGGCTCATCGTCACTCTCGTGGGTCGATCGATTGCGCAGGAATCCATACCGCCGGCAACAATGACGGATCACTGCCCGTCACTGGTCACCATGGGGGCAGGACTAGTTATGGGACTGGATGGACACCCCATATTCACCAAGCCATTAGACATATGGCACCATGTGCTCGAACTTAGAGCATATGGCGAGGAGCGGTGGGCTCGGCGGCAAAAAGCCCAGAAAGCAGGACGGCAGGTGAGGAAGAAATGCACCAAGGCACCATGCCACACATGACCAACGGAGCAACCCGAAAAGCGATGCCCAGCCAAAGGAGGGGCCAAGCGAGCAAAGCAACGCTATGCCACAGACTTTTATGCCAAGCCACTGTTGATGGATGGGGGAAGACGGGGCCTACAGTTCTTCGATACTAAGTGCAGATGAAATGCAAGATCCAAGTGTGCCAAGCCAAGGGCCGGAACGGCTGAACTTCACGCCAATGCATGCCGGGGGCGCAACCCGAAGGGCGGAAGCCCGGCCCCGCATGCAAAAGTTGAGAGTCTGTGAACGGCACGGACACCGTCCATGCCTGGCTTGCACAATTACATAGAGGAGTGCGGCAATGTTGTGGCAGGGGGCACCTGGGACACTCACGGACACACACGCCCAACTTGTGCGCAGAAAGACTTGGGGGACGCAGAAGCTGCTGTAGGACCCTGGGAAACGGGCTTACGCCGGTGGCAAATTTCGAAAGAGGAGCATAGCCCCCCCCCCTCCCCCTCGCGCCCTGGGGCCTCACATGACTCGCGGCAAGGAAGGTCAGAGGGACCCCCACCACACACACACACACACACACACACACACACGCGATGTAAAGAATACCCAAACCGTTAAACCCCTGCAGGCAAAACGGAGCACTGGGCACTCAGCAGCTCACACACACACACACACACACACACAAACAGTGGAAAGATGGGCACGCACTTGTGCCCTGTGGTGGAGCGGCACGGCTGTGCGGGTATGGAGTGCTCATAACCGTCACCTACATAGAGGCTTTGCTCTAGGCGAGGGGACAACCGCGGGAGGGCGGCGGTGGCTCGCCGTTTTCAGGGATGAGTGCGATGCAAAGCGCGCCCTCGCTAATAGCTAACCCGGAGACCCATGCAAGCGTTCCTCTATAATATGGTGTTGTTGCACACACACACATACACACACACACACACAGAGAGAGAGAGAGAGAGAGAGAATGCTCTTGGTAGGTGCACTGTGGACAGCTTTCCGAGCATACCACTGTGGCATGATCACTTCTCCGTGTGCCCTTACAGCCACGCAGCGGATGACTTAGAAAAGCACATTCTGTGGGAATGTAGGGTGTGGGCATGTGTACTTGACCCACACACCTCGCATGTGTTTGCACTCTTGCAGCTAAGATGCCAGAATTGCCTTCTTTTTCAATTTGGTCCCCTTGCCTTAAAGTGAGAGACTTGCACCAGAGATTTCAGCATTGGTCAACAAACAGGGAGGGCCACACAATTTGCCTTTCATCTAGGGACTTCACACGATGTTTGTGGCGGTGCTTGCAGCACATGGTCAAAATACACCCAAACTATTCACAACAGTGTGTACTGAGTCACTGTGTCATTGCATGTGTATCTCTTTGAACAGCTGTTAGGCCCCCTCCCCTGGCCCTTGATTGGCTTAGGGGAAAATGAGAATCAAATCGGATTGTGGTAAACGTGTGCCGGTGTCGGCAGAAAGGGTGGGCAGGGGTCAAGACGTGGAGCACATGAAGGAAGCCGGAGACCCAGCGGCCAAACAAAAAGGGTAGCAACAGGATGAAGCCGAAGGAAAGGGAGCGACGGTGAACAAGGAACAGCACGTCCAAAAAGAGTAAGGAACGGAGAAAGGGGAGAAGGGGCTGCAAGAGGAAAAACTGGAACTATGGAACGGGGTGAGACTTGTAGGGATGTGGCACCAAGAAGGGAGGATCACAAGGTACTGTTGGAGGAGATCTACAAGGACAAAGTGCAAGGGTGCGCCGAGTAAAGGTGGACAAGAAGAAAGTGGTCCTAGAGAAAGTGGAGCCCGTGGAACGACTGCCCCCGGAGTTTGAAACATGGTTTTGTTTTAGAGCAGCTCGGAGTGCGCAATGCACCCACTATGGAAGAGGTCAAGGCAACACACAAGAAGTGGGTGTTGCGGTTTCACCCTAACAAGAACATGAACAATGTGGTCAAAACCACCCAACTCTTTAAGGGGCTGAATGCCGGCTATGAAGATTGGAAAAGAGCACCCGTGTAGGAGCCACCAAGGCCAAAGGACGACCCGGCCAATTTCCATTTCAACCTTCACTTTTACTTTACTTTAGGTCAAACTTTTGCGGCCCCACGGGTAAGGAGCACAAGGAACCTAGAGACACATGCACTGGCGGAAGACGGAGATAGTTTCTAGTCATTCTTGTGGGGGACAAGAAGGCCACGCCTTCTAGGACATGGAAGCGGAATGGGCGCAACTTGGAGCAAGGGAACACCAAGGGGTGCACCGCCGCCGGGAGCAAGGGCACAAAGGGTGCTTTGCCTCACATTCTAAGAGAAATTTGGGGGTCACACACACGAACATGGGGGTCCTTTAGGAACTAGATTTTTTTTTTTGTTAAGGAACACCCTAAAGGACCGCCCCAAGGGACCACTAACCGCCGCCAACCGCTAACCACCACCAACTGCCAACAACCAACCGACACCAAATGCCAGTGGTGACCAACCGCCAACCGCCAACCACTACCAACCGCCACCAACCATGGTTGAACATATGAGCTACACGTGGTCTTTTTGCAAAACTATTGTTCATGAACACTTTTTTTTTCTCTGAACGACCCCTTGCGCACGACCTGCGTGCCACCCAAGCGGACAGGATCCTTGCGGAAACAAGGAGGAGAGGGTGGGCATCGGACTACCTAGATGTAGGAACCAATATGTATTTATTGGGACCTAACCAACTCTACCAAGTAAGAGTGGTGGCCTAAAGTGTATGGGATGGGTGCCGGAGGAGAGGAGTTGGGCGGAGGTGTTCATCATAAGGGAGGGGATCACAGTTGATGTCCCGACGAGGCTGGTGTATAGCCTCCAGAAGGCAAACTTGATTGCCACGCAAGTGGGCATCTGGGACAGCAACCGCAAACGGCGATAGAAAAGAAACCATGCAACCCAATGGAGAAGTGAGTCCCACTCCATCGCAAGGCCTAAGCTAGGGATGGGGCTCCAGCATTGGAGATTCACACTGGGGAGCCGCGGCCCAACACTGATAAAGAAGCAAGGACAAAAGATGGGGACAGAGGCACGGCCGCGGATGGGCCCGCGGACCCCCCACCCAATGCAAATAGCACCGTCATCAACATTGGATGTGCAGGCCGCCTAGGGGCCATGCTCTCAAAGGAGTGACCACGGCAGTAAATCCCTACTGCTAGCGCTGAGAAGCGGGGGGGGGGGGGGATCGAACCTCGTGTAATGACTCAACCAGAGAAGGGACACAACACATCGTTACGCACCCGGAACAAGCTGGGATATGTGGTCGAACACGAGGTTTGCACTGCTCCCCACGGCCCCTCAAGCTAGGATCATTGCCACTCACATGTTCAAGGGTCCCAGAGTTCTTCAGCTATGTACATACAGAGATGCTTTCGCTGGCACTTTGGCAACCTTCTCCATCTGCACTGGGTGCCGTGTAACTGTGCCTAATCCTAATCCTCCTTCCCTCTGAAATCTGACGACAAAACCAGACAGTGGTGCGTTAGGAAGCATGGGTGTGCTAGCAAGGGTGGGTTCAGCACAGCACAGAGTGCTGGCAAGGACGGGGTTGGAGACATTGTTGCATCGTCGATGAGCTGTCTCAACTTTCTTGGTCTAGGGTGTTGAACAACGCCACTACCATTGGGCAGCCATCATCCGTATCATAGGTGCACGGCTGTGGCCTGTGATATTTAGCTGGGGCTAGTGGGCTTGGTTCGCCCAGAGGGTTTGCTTTCTCTAGCGATGGGTGGAGCAGGAACGGGTGGGCTCGCCTCCCCTGTTCCGCTAGCGCATCTGCGCGCTCATTGCCCGGCATCCCCCGGTGGGAGGGGGACCAGGCCCATCGAATCACATGCAGCACTGAGTCTATGGCAAGCAATAGCGCCTCCCATAGGTCAAAGTTCAAGACTGGCCTGTTGAGAGGCACCACTGTTGCCGACGCCACTCGTACGCTTTTCCTGCTACTCCATCTAGATATGCTACTCCATCTAGATATGCTACTCCATCTAGATATGCTACTCCATCTAGATATGCTACTCCATCTAGATAGGGATATGTGGGCCAGCAAGTGGCCCAACCCACCTCCGCCTATCACTCTACACCAACCTCCACCCAGCAGCAAACTTCTCCTATGTGAATGTGCTCCGCGGGGTCGCACCGCGAGGAGGGGGGCCACCCACGGCAAGTGGCCCACCCCGCAACTTCTACTACCACGCATACTGCCGCACACCACCCTACACCGCACACGACCCACCAGCCTGGGTGGCACCAACCCATCCCCGCCCAACACCCTACTCCACCCGCCAACCACCACACCCATGCCCACCACGGGTGGGAACAGAGGCTCAATACACACACCATGGACATAAAGGGGGGTTAGGGGGTACATGATGCGCTCACCACAAGGAGGATTGAGCGCGGGAATGGACAAACAGAAGGTTGTTATGTGCCCCTGTCGGGGAAAAGACCCCGCAAGTGGACATCCCAGGGCCCAAAAGCCGCCGTTGGGGAGGGGTCCATACCCGCCGGTTTGGGATGACCGCTTGGACGCACGTGGCCAACGGTGAGGACAGTTGCCCTCCTCTGTGGACCCGACACAGAGCAGTGAAACATGGAAAGTCTAAGGCTTCGTTGGCACAACCGACCAAGGGAAAGGAAAGGGAAGTAGAGAGGGAAAGATAGGGCAAGGAGGAAGAGGAAGGACATAGGGTGGTGAGAGGCCAATGGGCACCACCGCCTTTCCCTCCCCCCACCATCACACACCATATCCCGCATACCACAGACCGGCCATATGCCCACACAACCCGCGACAACCCGCCACAAAAGGCCATCCCACCCCAATCCTGCTTGCTTAGAATTATTTTCGTGCTGCATGCCTGGCAACAGCGAAGGTCCATTTAATCCACTTGGGCACTTTGGCATCACTACACCCAGGCATCACCGGCCTGGCCAGAACATTTGCCTCAGCCAGAAACCATTGAATAAGGAGGGCAGGGGGGGTACATATGCGCACACAGAAGAACCCCACATTTTGATGCACACATGCAGGGCACTTCTGCACCTACACACAGGTGCATTCGCATATGAACGCAGACAGGCATGAACGCACGGGCACACGTATGCACATGCATGCCTTCTTCCACCACTTAGCCTTAATCTGGTTCTTCAGCTCGACGCCCAACGGCCCATAGTCCCAGAACCCAGCAAAACCTCCATACAGGTCGCTGGCCTGGTACACAAATCCGCGCCGCTTGCACAGCGACACAAGGTCATCCATGGACAGCACGTACTGTTGAGTGCGCTCCCCTGTCACTGTGGCCATGGACACTGCGGGGCTCTCTAGAGCAGATACATTGACGGTGCAATGGGCATCGGGGCTGAAGAAATGCTGAGCACCCTGGGGCTGTCTCATAGCGGCCCACCTCTTGTACAGCCACGCCAGGGCCATTGGTACCACCAGAAGACTCGGCACTCCCCACAGGCTCCCCATGTTAGGGTTGCCCTCAATCTGGTCCTGGGCATCAAAGCCGTCCGTGTTTGTGCGTGCTGCTTCCATGAACTCTGAGCCTGCGAAAGTTTGCAGTGGGATCGGCTCTGCACCCACACCAACCCTGCCTTGTAGAAAGGCAGGCGCCAGACGCGACGTTGCTGTGGCAGGGGTGTGGGTCTGCGAAGCAGGGATAGGACGGGCCCACAGTGCTGCTGGTTCAGACATGGCAGAGGCCACAATTGTGACGGCACACATGGACAGCACCACAACAGTTGCGCAGGTGTGTTTTGAAAGCGGCAACTTCGGCGGCTGCGGCAAAGGTTCCGTCCCGTAGTAGCAGGCCTCGTGTGACATCATTTTGCCCCTTGGGATCCCTGCAGGTCAACGTGGCAAGCTTCGAGGCCATGCTTACGGCCATTGTGTCCTCTCCTCCCGTGCAACCCTTGTTCCTCGTGGCTTTTTGAAATTTGCAGCAATGTTGTGTTGATCTACAATGTGCATTGAAACCCCAAATTGCATCTGGGCCAGGCTATTGCTCAGTGACCCAGGGAGGAGGTTAATGTGGGCCTCCGCCAGGGCTCAGCCACCCACCCACCCAACTCTGCCTACCCAGGGGGGGGGGGGGTCTGTACCCTCCATCCACAGTCACACACAAGCACTTGATTGAGAAGCCCCCATTGCCTGTTGGGTGCAGAATTGGACAACCAAACCAACCTTCAAACAGTGGTCCTGGGTCTCCCACCTTAGTAATCCCAGGAATTGCACCAATACTAGCTTACCTCTGAAATCAGGCAAGGTCGTGGGCACTCCACACAGTAGTGCTGCTTGTACAAAATTGGGTTGAGGGACCCATATACTCGTGGTTTGGAAATCTCAGAACCCTTCGCAAACCCAAGACCCCAAAAAAGCGCACCCCCACCCCCTGGGAGGGGGGGGGGGGGGGCTGGTGGCCCAAACTGCCAGAATTTGGGGCCAACCCACCCACCCATCTCCGTACCCAAGCACCTCCCCCCCCCCCCCCCCGTGGGGTATCTTTGGCCCACTAAGCAATAGCCTGATCTGGGCACACAGTCAAAGGCTACCCTCTGGCCCATAATTTGAGCATCCCCTGGGCAAGGCACAAAGTGAAGGCAGTGCATGTCTGTGTTGCATGTCCGAGTGGAAATGCTTGCACTGTGCACTTACAGTGCTTGCGTGCTTGCGTTTGACATTGACTTGGCGACTACCAGCCCATCCCATTGGTAGGACTCAAACTTTTCATCATGGTAGGCTAGGGACCTCCTCCCAATGGTAATGAAAAGGGGGCCGCAATTCATATTGAAACGCCATCAGCGTTCTCCCACCTTCCTTTAGCATTTCAAGCACGTTGTGTTCTGAGGTCCCCATTAAGACAGCAACAATTTTCATTGGCTTCCAACGGCCTTCAAACCAAATGGCTGGTGATACACTGAGGACATGCTGCCAAGCACCATGCACTCTTTATTGGCGCCATTGTCCTCCGCACAGCACCACATTTTGGGGAGTTGAGGCCGCACAGGTCAATTTCTTAAACTGGGCAGCTGAACACTCAATTTGACCCCAATAAAACAACTCCGTCTGTCAGTCTGCCAGGGAGTGTGGTCCTCCTGCCTTCTGGCTCACCATCTCTGGTTTCACATCTGACTGGCCTGCAAGAACCAACCCGTTTTACTAGCACAATGTTTTGTGTTTCTTCATGTCCACCGTAGCAACCACCCGCACAAATGATGACTTTTCACACCTACAAATGGAGATTGTCACCAGTGAGAATTACAAACAAAACTTTCAAGGTTCTCTTTCCTGTCCTATGTGTGGAACACAATGCTCTTGGGAAATATCGCATAAGACCCGATCGACCACATAATCACTAATGTCACTGGGAGACAGTGAATCAAAGGAGGTGGCTCAATGACGTTCCAACATGGTTGTCTGATGAAAAAATTGCAGAAAAACAGGAAATCAAGCGTGTAGAACCTGAATCTGCATGTACCCTCCGTCGTAGGTTTGGTTGGGTGCTTCCTGATACCTTCCAAAAAGCCTCAGGACTGAACAGCAGCACCTGAACAGAAAAAATATCCTCACGCAGCCTTTTGGGGGCCCATCTCTGAGCAGCAGGTAATGCAAGCACAACATTCTTTTGGTGTCTGCATGCAATCAAAAATATGACCATGAAGCAACGGATACTTAGCTTCCGAAGGCCTCCGTGTCACAGGCGACCAGTCACAGCTCGAATGTTCTGCTGCACTGTGCACTTCCAAACCGTACTGAATGTTGCCTTGTGTTTGCCCGCAGGCCATCAATGTTTCTAAGGCTGGTTTGGGTCAACTCGTCCTCCATCCTCAGAACCCAGTGACTGCCGCACCACAGTGCAAATCACTTCATTTTTGCCACCAAGCCAATGCACATGATTATACGCAAACAGAAGGGGTTTCCCCTCAAACACACATACAAACCACAAAAAAAGGCAGGTTGAGAAACTCAAAAGCACAATGCACGTGCAACTACATACATGCATGCCTTCTGGTCAAGGCAGTTGCGCACCAACAAAACAACCACATGCTGTACACAAACAAATCTTAACTTTAAACAATAGATGCAAAATACGCAACGAGGCAACATTACATCACTGCTGCAGCTAACACCAACTTAATGTCAAAAGGAATAAGACACCGTACATTTCTGCACACACATGCACAAATACAAAAAGGGGACGACCATCTACTTGCATATTTGGTCAAAACCAATTGCATAGGAAACCCTTTCAAACCACCTATCGCCTCTGTACACCACAACATGTACCAACACAAACAAGTACCCCCCCCCCCCCAAGGGACGACGGTTCCTCCCCACCCCTTGGGGGGATTGTGGCCAAATGACACCTGCCCGCAGAGGGAGTACTCGCACCGCGCCCGCGCCGCGCGCGCACCGTGTAGCGTATCGTATCAAACTACCAGGGGACAGTCATTTCCTGGGAACTTCCAAAATGGTGCATTCTGGATGGTTGTTGTGACTCCCTGCTGCACTTTGGAAGGTTGCTGTTGTTCCTCGGAGGGTTCTGGATACTTGCTGTTATTTCCTGGCTGGCTTTGGATGGTTGCTGTTATTTCCTAGTGGGCTCTAGATGGTTGCTGTTATTTCTTGGTGGGTTCTGGATGGTTGTTGTTATTTCCTAGTGGGCTCTAGATGGTTGCTGTTATTTCTTGGCGGGTTCTGGATGGTTGTTGTTATTTCTGGATGGCTTTTGGATACTTGCTGTTATTTCCTATTGGGCTCTAGATGGTTACTGCTGTTTCCTAGTGGGCTCTGGATACTTGCTATCATTTCTTGGAGGCCTCTGAATACTTGCTCTTATTTCTGCATTGGCTCTGGATACTTGTTGTTATTTCCTGGTGACTTGGGGATACTTAATGTTATCCACACAGGGCCGCTGTAGGTCATCGTGGGCGAGCTCCCAATTTGAAAGAAGCGATGCGCAGCACCCGCAAAGTCCAAGTCACCACTTTTCTCCTTGTTGTTTAGAAGCCAGTCCACAAACACCTGAAGTACATCTTGCCCGTCGGCTTCATACCCACGATGCCCACGAACTGCCCGCACGCGGAGGCAGAGATAACGGTGGCAGGCACCCTATCACCATTTGATCGGGTGTAGGTGACGGTGCTACCAGTAGGAAGCCATGAAAAAGACATGGGGAAGCTGTAGGGTGAAACAGTGCAATATGTGCAGTATGTGCGATAATGCTACGTTGTGCAGCAAGGAAACACATGCATTTCACTCAGGAACAGGTGGTCAGCCATACAAAAGCACCCCAATACATGCACCGCGCGTGCACCGCGTGTAGCACACCCTCCCACCCACCCCCAGGCACCCTGAACACCACCACAGACCAAACATTTAGCAACCCATACTGAGCAGAATTCATGGCTGGTCACCTGCTTGCTGTTGGTTGCCAAAGGCTCTTGCATACACACTGACATGCATAGATGCTCACTGTGTGAGGTGCATGATGAATAAGCAGAATTCGCAATGCACGGCATCCATTCATCAGTTTTCTGGCTGCCCCTACTGCTGAACAGGGACAGTGTAAAACTTACTGTTAAGGTCCCACAGAGTGGGTGGAAGGTGAAACCTTGCCGACCCAAGCACCCAGCCACCAGACAGCGCCTTTTTGAAAAGGGGAGGAAAAGGTGGAAGATAAAATTTTCCAAGCGGCGCTGTTAGTGGCCCCCCTGTGTTTAACTGACCTTTGTTTGTTTCCAGTACTCTGGGTGGTTGTTCAAAGTGGGTTCTGGGAAGGGGTCGAGAGTAGGAAGGAGGGGTTTGGGGGTTGGTTTGCAGGGGGACCTGTAGAGATCTTGCCAGCCCCCCCCCCCAGAGTCCACAGTATCTGACAATCTGCCCACTGTTGCGGTCCTGTGCAATATGACACTGATGTGTTTGTTTTTGGAACTAGCTGGTGACCCCCCCCCCCCCTTCCTTCACCCCTTCTTGCCCTTTGGAGCCGGAGATGGGATTGTGATGATGGGTAATCACCTGACGCCTACATTCACGGCCCAATGGCCATGTATGACCATCTCGTTCATGCATGACATTAGTGATTAGTGGGTAGAATGTAATGCTCATGAGGACATGGATATCAGATACTTATTATCAAGAGATCATGCAAGGGTTGAGGACATCAATTTTATACCCTGCCCCCCTTTGTCCATCCAGGGGTGCCCATTTTCACCCTATTTTCATCCCTTTTCGGACAAAGAGAAACACGACAGACAGGTACATAAGGCAGGGCTGTGGGGGTGGGATCATTTTTGGACTTTTGGAGCTTTACGCTGACCAGGTCATGCCGGCTGAGAAGGCACCCTAAAGAAACTACCAAATCATGAGAATAGGGTGCCAAGAGATGAAATTTTGGGTTCACGCTACAGTGTGTGGTGTGCCCCCCAACATGGTTGCATAACACCTAAGCGCCCACTATACTGGCCAAACCTCAACGGCCACCAGACGTCCTTTCAATAATCCCCTTCCACACAAATTCTTATCACATTGATGCCATCAAGAGAATTAAAACTGACTTGCCACCCAAAAAACCCAGAAGCTCGTGGAAAAGACCCAAAACTAGGGGTCAGGTGGTTGTTGACCATGAAAACTTTGCACTGCGTGCAAAATGCACAAAACCATCCCCATGTACATAGTCATGCACATGCACACTTGTGCACAAGCAGGGCTCTATCCCGCAATCAATAGCACAAAACTGCTCATGTGTTTGTGAATAGTGCATAGGCCGGTGTACTTTAGACATGGAATCGCACATCCAGCAGCCCACCTGGGTTAAGAAAATGCTTGCATGACCATTGGAAAATGCCATACCCAGCCTGACCAGAACGGGTTTGGCGGCAGCAGGTATGCAACAGGGCAACAACCATGGATGTCTGCAGGGCACCACATCAAAATTCGGTTGGGGTCAGGGGCACGGCAAAAGATATGGCTTGACGGGCAGGAGCAGGTGCATTAGGGGCACGGGCGTCACAGGAAAGGGGTGGACAGGCCGGGTTGTGGCTTTGATGATATGGGCAGCACCACCATTGATGAGGACCTTGATCAACGAGCGTTGGGTGCAGGGGATGGGGGTTCCCAAAATAGGGGAGATGGGAAGGGTTCCAAGGGTTTGGGCAAACAGCCGACACCTGGCAAGCCGGGCGTGCAGTGCTCGGGCCTTAGCATTTTTCCACCACAGCATTTCAACGCGCACCTCTTCAGAACAGGGGGTGCCGTAATTAAAAAAAAAAACTCGGAGTGTCCAATACGCCCTACGATGGCGGTTGGTGGGTAACCGATGGCAGTTGGTGGGTAACCGCTGGCGGTTGGTGGGTAACCGATGGCGGTTGGTGGGTAACCGATGGCGGTTGGTGGGTAACCGATGGCGGTTGGTGGGTAACCGATGGCGGTTGGTGGGTAACCGCTGGGGGTAAGTAACATGGGGACATAAAAAAGACAAAAAAAGCGAAGCTAAAATTGTTGCAGGGAGTAGGGTTTGAACCCAGGACCCTTGGAATTAGAGCCTAGTACAACTACCAACTAAGCTATGTCAGGATCTGGTGACAGCTGACTATCAGAGAGTGCATGCCATAGTAAAAAAAAAAAAAAAGGGTGAGTGTCCTTATGGCACCCCCTGCTTCAGAAACACAGCTGCCAACAACCATCAGAACGTTGCTGGGATGGGGTTGCTTGCTTTGGACTTTGTTGCACAGATCACACTGCAAATAAGTGTGGTACAACTTGGATATCCCCAACCGTGGGGATGTGACACTCATCAGATGAGCACAATTGTGAACTGTTATCGACTAAAAACAGAGTGTAAACGCCATACAATATAAACCCAGGTAACCCTCATAAACCTTAGGAAATACAGCACTTCAGAACTTGGTACAACAATGTGTCCTATCTTCCCCCATACCACTGTGATACCGGATGGAAGGATTATGCAGAAACAGTAACGAAGCTCTGACCCAGTATCCTACCCCTCCCTCCCATGTGGCAAAAGCATGGGGGTGGGCTGCCTGAACCATCCCTGATGCAAACCATCCCCCAACTATTCGTCGAAACTGGGGGGGGGGGGGGGTCGGCCGCTAGGGGGGCTAGGGGGGTTTTGGAGCCCGGAGAGGCCTGTGGGGTCCTTTTTGGCAAAAGAGGGGGAGGGCAACTGGAAGGCAGGTCCGGGAAGGGGGGGTCATGCAATGTGGCTGGTATTTGCATTTAAGGCCACACACGTGGTAAATTCTGGGCATGCCACCATGAAACAGTGGCATGCGCCGGGAGGGGGGGGGGGCGGGGGTTGGGCACAAGGCCTTGGTGGTTGGCTCTGTTAGCCTGTGGCGGCGCCTATTGGCCTCTCGCCTTTGAACCTTCTGCTATGACAAGCAGGCATCCTTACTACTGCGGGCATCCGCACTGCCGCGGGCATCCACCTTTCTGGGTGGGAATCCAGAATGCAACTTCTGCCCATGGCGTCCTCCCCTGATGGCCTGATCAGTGCCCGGTATGCGGTCATCACGAAGACCCCAGGCTGGGAGGTGCTCACCACAACCAGCAATGTGAATGTCACACAAGGCCATGGGTGCTAGCTCACCAATGTGTGACTTGCTGGTAGTGTGTTGCAGTAAAAAGGGGGGGGGGGCGTGGTGGCTGGGCCCCCTCCTCCCTCTTCATTGACACCTCAGGGGTGTAGCACTCCCCCCTTGGGTTTTCAGATACTTTTTGTTGATTGATTTTTTGTGTATTTGTGGATTGTGATTTTGTGTATTCCAGCGCCACAATATCCACACTTGCTCTGGAGAATGATAAGGTGATGCACGACAGGCAAAAACCTGTCACTACTTGAAGAGGAGGGTAAGAGCAGTACTGACTCCAACTGAACAACCAACAAAAATAATTATTAAAGCACAGTTCTGTGCTGTGGCACTGCATCGTTTGGAGAGAGCGTACTTGATTGAAAAAGGCCGTGCAAAAATGCCTATGTGCACTGAATTGAGTGTATGTATAATATCAGATAGAAGGGAGGCCAGAAGGAGGGCCTCAAATCTAAGCAAGACCTCAAGCTGCAGACATTTAGCCTCTTGACACACTCCTTTATGCAGATCACATCGCTCCACATTGCACTCCTGCAGCTGCATAACTTGCACGCACCTGCATTCGCGATGCCTCCTTTTACTGAAGTGGCCCCCCAAAACATGGACTAAGCTGCCTCATCCGTGTTCAGCAATGCACGTTAGTCCACGACTCTGGACGCATTTAGTCAATCACCAACATGAGCAGTCCTTGCAGGCGGTCTGTAGCAAAAGGGGAAAGAAAAATCTGAATTAATAACACCCAGGTACAAGTTCAAAATCTCCAAAGGTTGAGAAAATTTGCAGGAAATGGATGGCTAGAGGGCCAAAAATGCCTGGGAGGATTCTGTTTCTTCAGTGGAAATATCCGAAAGAGAACATGCTCCAGCGAATGCAATCCAAAAGACGTCTACACAGATGCTCTGGTTTGGGGTTCAATGACACTAGAAATACCGCTACTCAACCGTACATCGCTCACAATCATGTTGGTGGGCGATCTAGGAGGACAGAATCGGGTTCGATTTGGTGGAAGACAATGGAAGAAGAATATTGTGGTGCGTGAGCCAAGCGTTCTCCGTGGTGGTCCATCTTTCAATTATCCCAAACTACTTGACTCTGCTGCACCCAAACCTGCCTGAATGCAGCTGGCTAATTGGGGAGGATCCTTGCACTGCGCCAGGGCGCCCTGTCAGTGAGACCGAAATCCGCAAAACCTTGTGGCCTTTGGTGGGTGTCTGACACGGGACCTCCGCAGCGTGTGCGCACAGCATGTTTAGGAAAATTTTGGGGGAAATGGGAGCATTAGGCTGCAATCCTGGCACCAGAAACCCTCTGCTCGTTCTTCACCTTTAATCTTCTTGCTTCTGGAACCACCTACACGTTCCGTGTCACCTCGAAGCATCGCTTCAAATAGAACACCTGCCCCAAGCCCATCAGAACCAGCAATCCTGACTCAAAGATGGACCAATACATCACACGAGCATTGGTGCTCTCGGCAGTATCCCGATGGATCCGCTCTCTGGTCCTTAGATACTGTTGCTCGTCCCGGATCTCCATCAACCCTTCCTCTAGACGCACGATGGAACGCTCGATCGAATCTGGGCGTTTCCTGTCTTTGTTCTTGTTCTTGGACATGGCCTCAATCGGGTCCCCGACGCTAATGTGGAACTGCACGGTCTTCCCGGTCAGCGTACTCATTTTGTTGCTGAAGCAAAACTGGTAGGTGCCTGTGACTGGGGCTTTGAAGAGCACGCGGCTCTCACTCTCACGTTCCGTGGTCCAGATGTCGCCCATTTCTGGGCCATGAATGGCCACATCGATGTCAAGCGATCCGCCTGCCGTGACTTGGAACGAAAAAAAAACGCGATCCCCGGCGGTCTTCACATCATCGAACACACAGTGCTCGGCATGCGCTTCGATCTTTAGTGTGAGCCCGGACCCAAAAGCGTCGACGAACCCCACCAAATACAGAAAGTATGTCAGGGTGATCAAGCGACCGACCTGCATTGTTTCTAGATTCAAGCGCCAGCAGTCTGCACAAGAAGAGGTGTAGCATGCAACATTGCTTTTATTCTCAAACAGTCAATCAATCCACAAAGCCTCCACCCAGAGAAAATGTCCAGATGAGGGTTGAACATTCCACCCGTGAAACTGTACCACAGTAGTCGTTTTTGCTTGTGAGCCACACCAGTGTTGAAGTTGCTCGAATTCAATGCACTGGACGACACAAAAAATTTCTTTGTATACAAAGAATGTGAGTGCATCCTGCGAAACCAACCTGGGCCACTCAACTATTCAGACAAACTAATGCTAAGTGACGCCATCAACAAACTGATTAGCCACCTGCACCACATTGGGCCATTCTTCAATCACAGTAAAAATGTCAGACTTGCACCTGGGCATGTCTGAATCCCCACACGAACTCTTCGATCCGTCTACATCTAACTCCCTCGATTTCCTTGGTTCCCTACCTTCTTTCAAATCATTCCATATGTCCCTGAATGAATGGCGCATACCCAATTGGCAGCCAGGGGCAACTGGGGGGTGAGAGAACCGTTGTGTGCAGGTGGGGAAAATACAGATGGAGGGCCCTGCATTTGCATGCACCCTCCCCCCATCCGTTGCACAACGACCAACACATCTTGTTGCTTGGTGCCCGTGCATGGGGTGGTTGTTGAACAAGGTCTGACAAGAGGTTTCTTAAAAGGGCGCAGTGTCTGGCAATGGGGTGTGGTTGTTGGACAAGTTGGTTTTTGGACAGGGGCCATGAACAACTGCATGATTTTCACTGAAAGGTTGCATAGGTTGCCTGCCTAAGCGATGTGAGCCACTCTGCTCTGGTACCTAATGTTGCCTTGAGGTTGTGGCTTGGTTCAAATGAGGACTCTTGCCTTCAAAGCTAGCATTGTGGGTGGTCTGTGCCCCAGGAAATGTGTTGGGTTATTTGCCACAACAAATTTACCTTGTCAAAGACACCTTTAGGTCTATCAATGCTCTCTCAGCTCATTTTGCAAGGATCTCAAGTAGCACCATACCACATCCCCTTCTATTGGGTCTGTTTGCTATATGTCACAAAACCTGGCAAGGGGCTGCCACCCAAAGGTTACTATTGTCAAGATGAAGAGTGGGCAGCATAGCGTGATTGTAGGTTGAGAGAGAAGCATCAAACAAGGGTCCCTTGCAAAATACTGGGGTATATGGAGAACTACAAGTGATGCAAGAGCACAAGCTTCACCAGAAACAAAACAAGAATAGCAACATGGGGTCATGGGTCCCGGGGTTTCAAAGCTCCCCTCAGGCCCTTAAGCTGGGATTGTTGCCAACCATAGTTCAAAGCATGCAATGAACTCACCTATACACTTTGCAAAGTTGCTTTGGCGGGCACTCGTTTGGCCATCTCCTTATGTACAACATGACATCCCACTCCTATTCAAGGCACCACCTCTATGTTGGTAACATATACATACAATGTATGTATATATGTTATGAACATAGGTATACCTTGGTTGCCACCATCATACCAATCAAGGGAAAGGGTAGGGCAAAGACCCCTACCCCTAGCACGCCCACTCAAGCTGCTCCCCCCTTGTCATTTGGTTAGACCCCCACCTCTGCCCCCCAACCACCCTCCCCCTAGCGGTGGTACCCCATCTTGAGCTATACCCAATAGAAGAGGCTTGGGGTGCGGAAAAGGAGGGGAGAGGCTAGTGTTGCAAATGTTGGTCAGCAATCCTGTAGTATACTGCCTGATAAATGTCTTCATGTTCCTTCAACAATGGATCGTTGCACCATATCCTGTAGTATACTGCCTGACAAATGTCTTCATGGTAAGTTAGTGGAAGGGTGCAATCCACACTGTCTGCGGTGTGCGCATCTCCCAGTGCAATGTCTATGCGGTGTGCAACCCTCTATTTGTGCTATACAACAGGCCTTGGTTGGACCATCACACAGCAAGTGTGGCCATCATTGATGGGCCATCGTGTGTTGACAATACCAATGCATATTTATCTCCTCGTGACGTTTTGACGAATGTAAGTGATGGAACGTTTTGCAGTCTTCTCTGTTGTCCCTGTCTGCTTGCTCCTATGCTGTAGACTTCGATGTGGAGGATGTGGTTGTCAAAGCCTTGACACTGTTTGGTGTCCCCGGGAAGGGGGTAGCAGGAACCCCGCCCCCAAAAATAGGGTGCCGCCCCCCCCTCCCCGAGCCCTCCAATTGGTGCACCGGGTACCTGGGGTTGTTCGGGTAATAGAATCATCGGACGGCCGCGTCAGGGTTTCTCCAAAGTCTCCACATGGGCATTTTTCCATTTAGGTTCTTGACCACTTCCTGAGTACTTCTTGACTACCTCCTTATTCACTTCCTGATCCGAAAGGGGATCCTGAATATACATCCTGACCACACTTCCTGATCAGAAAGTACTTGTTGAATCCACTTCCTATGACACTTCCTGATTGTGCATTGTGTTTTGCTGCGCGCAGGTCGGTTGTGGTTTATGTCACAAATCAAACGAACACCAAGTTATGCAGTGGAATTTGCCATCATTGTTCGGTATTCATTCACACAAAACAATCTTCCTTTCCCCTCAAGCCTCCCTTCTCTTCTCTTCTTCAACATGTCCACCGTCCCCCCCGTCGTTTCACGGTGGCTCTCCGCCGCCGCGGAGCAAGCTGGCATGCGGACCATATCGCCCGCGCAGGGGGATAAGGAAGACACTGCGGAGATAGTCACCCTCCCCACAGTGGTGACTTTTCAACCGGGCACTACTGTGGGGAGGATCTTTGCAAGGCGGTCAATGGTCACAGATGTCACGCCCGGACTCATATCGGACTTCGTAGTCGGTGTGTTCCATCACAATGCGGAGCTGCGTGCGGTGGTGGTGCGCTTCAACAATACGGACATTGACAAAGTGCGCTCCGGTTTGGAGCCATATGTCCCGAAGGGAAAGGGGGACAAATTCCACACGTCGTACTACATCGGAGAAGGAGAAGGAGGCTCACTACTGTTTGCCAGTGGTAAGCCCTCCCCGTCGGAAATGCAACAACGCGCCTATTGCAAGACACCACTTGTTTGAGAGGAAAGGGTCCTCTCCTCCACACACAGCAAGTTGTACCCGGTGCAGTCACTACCAACTTGGGGCCCAATCTCCTTTCAAGACCCCGTCGAAGGAGTAACTACCCCCGCACATGCCTCGGGGACAGTGGTGAGCATCCCCCTTCAATGCCCACTCCCTTGGGTAGGAGACGGGGACCCCATGGTACCTGGACAACCAGCCGCGCACTTCGTCAAGAATACCAACCCCTCCAAGCTGGACGAGTACGGGTATTGCTTCTTCGACCAGTCAATCCCATTGGACATGTTGGAGAAGGTTGAGGCCGAAGTGGACAAGATTCCAATTGGTAATTGGGATCCAATTTTCCAACAATACCCGGGAGTGCACCGCGAAGATGATACCGGTGACCGTCGGATCCTGAATGCACTCCTCACCAAGAAAGACCATATTCCGCAGTACTCAGACGTTACGCACCATGAGCTGCCAGCAACATTGGCACCGGCGTAATTCATCCTCTCGGTCATCAACAAGGCTTTGGACGACAAGAACGAGCTGTACAACGCTGCCCATGTGGTTGTTACCGGCCGCGAACGGCAAAGGTTGCACCGCAACATGCATAAGATTGCACCGGGCTGGCGCACCTTGACGGTGTTCTACGCCGAGAATTACGACCTGAATGCGAATGATGGAATGGATACCATCATTCTCCCGGCTAGCTGAGGAGGGCTACCACAGCCGTGGGAACCAGTGCCTGTGGAATTGATCCGTGGCTCGTTCTTTGTGATGTACTCAGACCTCATTCACACCGGCGGGGCAGTGCCAAGGACTAAGCCGTCGGACTCGTGGCGCAAAGTGGTTTCCCCGTGACGTACCAGTTCACCATGGGCCTCCACCTTCCCTTTTGGGCACAGCCGGATCAGCAAGGTAATACGTTGAATAGCAAGCCGCGTTGCTCCATGGAGAGGTGTCGCAAGCAGCCAACGACCACCTGCTTTGCTTGCAACCTGAGTCTGTTGTGCAAGGATCATTCGGCCCTCTTATGCCCGGGGTGTGACCAGCTTCAGCCATGTCAGCAGCAGGAACAGCAGGCAACGGACACCAACAGCGCCGATAAAATGATGTCCTTAGATTGTGGGATCACATGCTACATGCCGGTGGGCGTCACAGCCTTGTACCTTTTGCTGCAAGCCTTGCCTGCGCCGCCTCCGATGCCCTTTCGTGTAGATATTCCTCTCCCCACTGTTTAAGCCCCATGACTGTCCAGTGCGGGAGTGGGTTCACGAGGCCGAGTACCTACCATCCCCCGGCAACAAGGACCTGACGTTGTTGGCGTGCCGGCCGGGCACCATTGCCGCTGTGCGTCGCAGATTTGGTGGGATTGCTGCAGTACCCAGTGGAGAGGAGCAAGCCGTGCTATGCCCCGTGAACACACCACTTTTGGACCCGAACACCGCGTTGCAGGCAGGGTGGTTGAAGGAGTCGCTGAAGGATGGGCAATACCACTGTCAATGTGGTCAGGTGTCAATTGCGTGGAGTGTGTGCTGCTCGAGTTGCACTGTGTTGGGTTTGAGGTTCCATGCGCATCCCCCGTTCTGTTGCCCTACCCCCCCCCCCTTGCGCATGCACGGCCTTGTCTAAGCACGGGGTGAGCGTTGAACCGCCGTTTTGAGGAAATTTTGGGACCGCTGTTTTTGTGGTCCTGAATGGAGGATTGGGTGTCTGTAGAGCGTTTGTACAGGGAAAGAGGGGCTCATCCATGTCTGTGATGGTGCATTTTGTTAATAACAACATTGAACTACACATTGCAACCCCATGCTGCTTGTTCTGATGTGATTTTCAGCCATGGCTAACAATGTTATTCCCGGTCTGCACACTTTGCATTCCAGTTTCTGGGGGGTATTTGCACATGAGCAACCGCAGTCAGTGTGCATTCAGCACCCTGTTCCTGATGAGGATCCCCAATCAGGAAGTGGCGTCAGGATCATGATCCTGATCAGGATCCTGATTCTGATGCAACTTCCTGATCAGGGATCCTGATCAGGAACAGGTTCCTGGATGCACATCCTGACTGTGGTTCCTGATCTGCAACTACTTCCTGAACTTCCTGTCTGTCTGTCTGTCTGTCTATCTGTCTGTCTGTCTGCCTGCCTGTTTGTCTGCCACGCGGTGGGCTGCAGTCAGATGTCTGCAGGGGGGAGGGAGGGGTTGCAGTCAGATTTTTTTCTGAGAAGGGGGGCTGCAGTCAGATGTCTGCAAGGGGGGGGGGGGTGCAGTCAGATTTTTTTCTGAGAAGAGGGGCTGCAGTTAGATGTCTGCAAAGGGGGGGGGTGCTGTCAGGTTTTTTCTGCAACGCGGGGGGCTGCAGTCAGATGTCTGCAAGGGGGGGGGGGTCCAGTCAGATTTTTTCTCTGCAAATGGGGGGCTGCGGTCAGATGTCTACAAGGGGGGGGGGGGGGGTTGCAGTCAAGTGTATGCAGGGTGGGGTTGCCATCGCACTTCCTTGCGTTTGCAGGCCACAGTTGACCTCTGGCCGCGTGTGGCCCTACGTTCGGATCTGGTGGGAGCCCCGGCAACGGAGTTTGAGGAGGCCCCCAAAGCAGAGATGTACCCCACGATGAAGTTGTACGGCGCTGGGGAGGCTGTCGTGACAGAGGCCTTCTGGGAACGCCCTGCCTCGGCCCTGGTGACAGTGGACAGTGTCGGAGACTCAGTGATGGGACAAGGCAACACGAGATGGTTCAAGACACCCACGCTGCTGTGCAAGGCCAAGTCACGAGAAGGTGCGCAAATCCAGTTTTTAGAGGTACATATGCCCGTCCTTGTCATGTTCCGTGACTGCAAGGGACCCAACACGGGGGTGTTTACTGTGTACGGGGGTCCGGCAAGCGGCAAGTATGAGCACGTTCTCTATGAGAATGGTGTTGCAACGCGGAAGGGGGCACAGTGGCTGCAAGCCGTGACACATATTGGTGGTGGTGATGTGCGTGGTACGGCGGTGCGTTACATGGAGACCAAGATCATGGAGTATGTGGCAAAGCAGCAGCGCGGCATGCTGGGCGGGCGCACTCACATCAAGGTTGAGGACGATGAGGATGAGGAGGAAGAGCCGGAACCGAAGAAGTACAAGGCCGACCCTCCCAAACGGAAATCCAAGCCGAGTACAAAAGCGGCTGCAGTGAAGGAGTCAGACAGTGAGGCTCTTGTGGAGACACTGGCGGATGCTGTTAGGCAAGCGGCAGAGGATGCCTGCAAGGAGGCGGTGCAGGCAACGTTGAGGCCAAAGGGTGCGGACGCCAAGGTACAACGTTTGGAGAGTGACGACAAAGCACAGAGGGACAAGCTTCTGCGGCTCAAGGACATGGAGCAATGTGAACGTGACCGCTTTGCTGGCCTGTCTGACAAATATGCCAAAAGCACTGCCGAGGGTGCCCAATTGAAGGCCGAGAACGGGCGGCTGCGAAGCGAGAGGGACATTGCCCGGGCACAGCAGTTCAAGGCAGCGACATAGGTCGAGCGATTGTGGGCACTTGTTCAACGTCCGGAAAGTGGCAGTCCCCTCTCCCAGTCCCCAAGCGCAACCCGCTCTCAAATAGTCATTCCATCACCCACTGGCAAAGGCCTGCGGAAATAAGGCCCCTGCTATTTGTGGTTTGCCGTGTTTGTGGTGGCTGTTGTGCGAACGCGTGAGCGGATGTGCATTTGAGCGCGGCTTGCCACGAGTGCATGGTGCTTCAGGGAGTTCCGCAAAACCCTAGGCCGACGCAATACGCGGTGCAGGCATATGTAGACGATGGGGGCGCGGCCCGCGTTGTGCGTTGCAACGAGCGATCTGCATGGTGTGCATTGGCAAGGGGGATGGGTTCCGCCAATACTCACCTATATTCGTGTTCAGGGCGAAATCAATTTTGCCTTGTCAAAAAAGGTGAACGATGCATGATTCACTAAATTTCTGATGGGTTTGCATGATCTGCATGGTGTGCATTGGCAAGGGGGATGGGTTCCGCCAATACTCACCTATATTCGTGTTCAGGGCGAAATCAATTTTGCCTTGTCAAAAAAGGTGAACGATGCATGATTCAGTGAAGTTCTAATGGGTTTGCATGATCTGCATGGTGTGCATTGGCAAGGGGGATGGGTTCCCCCAATACTCACCTATATTCGTGTTCAGGGCGAAATCAATTTTGCCTTGTCAAAAAAGGCCAACAATGCATGATTCACTGAATTTCTGATGACCCCGATGACATTGCAAAGGTTTTGCACCGTGGGACTTGCCTGTTGAGATGTTTCATTGAGAGTATTGCCGTGTTGATGTCAATTGTGGAATATAGGGAGCATACGAGGGTGAAAACCAAAAGGCTATTTACTTTTGAGGGAAAAAGGGGGTCAACATTCCAAATCAGGATCCCCTGCGGGAACCCAAATCAGAAACCTCTTCCTGATCAGGAAGTCCGGTCAGCAACCCTAGTCGGTAGCACCTTCCTGATCAGAAAGCACATCCTGAATAGAGATCCCAGGGACACTTCTTGATCTGCAACCCCCCCCCTGATGGTACTTCCGGGTGCACTTCCTGGCTACTGGTGTCCGCAGCCATGTCCACTAGCCTCGAGGATGTTGTGGCACGGTTTGAGGCGGGCGTGCTGTGCCGCTGCCGGAAGCCTTACGCCCTGCTCAAGCTAGAGGCGCAGGCAGAACGGATCCCCATGGTAAAGCGCGTGGCTTGTGCCCTTGTCAACGACGACGAGGTGACAATCACCAAAACTACCACCGGTGAGGTGGTCCCCCGTGGTGGGTGCTTTGATAGTGAACAAGTGAACTGCGATAGGATGTCTGTACATGATCCAGCGGCTGTGGACGTACTCCGAACGGCCCGCTCCATGAAACTCTCAGTGCGGCAGATGCTCAAGTTGCGCCGGCATTGCACTCGTGAGCAGTTGCTAGAGACCCGGCGTGGCCTCACACCATATGTGGCCACACCGGTCGTTGTGGTAGGTCCGGCAAGCAAGCGACGGTCTGCAGCTTGTGCACCACTTGCGGACCTTGTGTTGCACCAAGTGAAACTTGCGGAGGATGCAGGCGTTCTAGTTGTTCCACTAGGATGGCGGTGTATACCTGTCATCCTGTGTGTTGACGCGTGCCCACTGTGGCGAACCTCTGCCACCCGCACCGATGTGGATTTGGCAGTGTGGCCGGGTGGGCCTGCAGCGGCCGGGGGCCCAAAAAAGTGGGCAACGTGGTGGTTGATGACTGGTGCAGACGATCGTGCATGGTTGTGCGGGATGGATCAAGCTGCGGACTTGAATGGCCAAATAGAATACCTAGAAACAAATTGCAATGTGGTATTGACGGGCGGGCAAACAATGGGGTTTGGGTGCTTCCCAACCGGGGATGGAAAAGGCATGCAGGTGAACAACTATAGCCTTGACTCAAAGTGTTGGACATGTGAAGACATGGACTCGTTGGAGCCCAACCACAATGTGACTGTCCTCCCCGCTGGGGGGGTCTCTTGAGGGGAATGTGAAAGACAAAAAGGGTGGGTCACTATGCGCATTGTGCTGCACGGTTGTGCAACGCCATTGCCAAGAGACTAGGGAGCGACCTTTCTGCATGGGTGGCAGCAGGGGACGGCCGAGGGATCGTTGGGCGCATGCAAGAGGTCTGGTCTTAGCTCATGCAAGAGGCCGCGGATGTGCCCCTAACCGAAAGGGTAGCCCTCCGACCCCAAAAGAAAGACACTTTTGACCTCACGTCAGCCCGTTTGTTCATTGAGAACAGGGAATACCAAAGGAAGGTGGTTGAGTTGTTGAAACAATTCTACCCCAACCGTAGCGTTGAAGACAAAAATTTAAGGGTGTACACCGTTGTGTTTAGCATGTTGAACAGTGTTGTGCAATTGCACACGGTATGACGACAAAAGACGTGGCTCAGTGATGAGGAGGTGTCACAGGCGGAGCAAGAAGCAAAGCATCTGGGCCATTGTTGGAACCTGATGGGATGGAAGCCCACTTTGTGGGTTCATTGGACAGTTGCACACAACACATGGTTTCTAAGGAAATATAGAACCATGTATATGTTTAATTCAGCACCCACGGAGAGACGCAAGTCTCCGTTCAAAACGTTTTTACAAAACTGCTTCAGGGGTTGGTCCGTGCGCAACCCACGTATGAGTACAAGGGGGATGGCTCACATCCTTGAGATGTATGCCTTAGATGAGGGCCTAAAAGGGGTACCTGAAGTGGGTGGGGGTCAGTCACAGGGGAACAAGCGACAAAGGAAGTAGTATGTCCAATTGTCTTTGTGATGTAGTGCATTTGTTGTCATGGTCACCCAAATCAGGCAGTGTCCCGGGAAGTGCAACCAGGAAGTACTTGCGGATTAGGAAGTCCTCCGGGAAGTGCATTCTACAACATGTTCCCGATCTGCAACTTCCTTTGGGAAGTGGGACCCTACCCCCGGGAACCCAAATAACAAAGTTGCCACAGGGCACTGGTTTCAGCGAAGGGCACCTTTTCCAGACGAAAATGGACCAAAAGGATCCACCGAACCTTGTTTTTGCCCTCGACAAAACATTCTCCGGTGTTGGGGCCGAGTTGGATATTCACTCAGGAAGGGGGGGGTTTCCCGCTACCCCCTTCTTGGGGACACCACGTGTTAGCCCCCTGCTTTGCTTTTGCCTCCTTCTGTGGCATGTGCACGGCACAAGTACTCCCCGGTGGGCAGGCTAACATGGGTTGGGCAAGATGGAAACACGGCATCTGTGCCTTGGGCTGCGGCCAAGGCGTGGCTCCACAGGGGTCCGCACTAGGCGGGACATACCGTGACAAATGTGGCCCATGGGGTACTTGAGAGTCTAGCTTGTGCGCAACGGGGCTGTGAGGTGGGTGCTAAGAGGGAAGGTTTGCCCAGCGCATGCCCGGCGCGCCCAGCGCACCTAGCATCCAAATAACTGTTCCCGGCCATCTATCATGATACTTTTGCCCCCAAACATCGCCCCCTCCTCTAGCCCAGGAACCCTAAGCACAAGCACATTGTATGATTGTTGGCAATCAAATAACTTCCCATTTTTTCGCCCAACAAATGGGGCGATCACATGCACCCTACCCTTGTAGGCCCCATCATGGCCACCCACCTCAAAATCAAAGAATGCCCCTCTTGTGCGTGACAGACCACTCAAGAGGCCACACCGAAGAGTGGGAGTCCTTAACCCGAACTCGAGGGGCCACACCAAAGCATGGGAAAACTGTGCCCGGCGCGCTAACGTGCTCTCTAAGCCACACGAGGTGCAGCGGACCTACCGTTTTACAAATGCAACCAGGCATCATGGGGTAGGTTCATTGTTGGGTGTGGGGGCTGTGTGGAGGTCCAGTGCATACGTGTTCTGTTTCGTTTGCGACACAGCAAAGTGCCAAGCTCTAGGGCCATGTTGAAACCTATGGTGAACTGCGCGGCTTGAGGGCACAATCTGCACGCGTATATAGGGACCATCTGGGATGTCCATCCCAGCTACCATGGAGCTGATAAGGATATATGGTAGACGGGGTTGGGGGCACAGTGCTTGCCACACTTGTTGCTGCACCCACGGCACCGTTGGCGGCAAGGTTGTCCATCCACACTGCCCCCATGGCTCAGCTCCTATGCCAGCGGTTGATGGCCAAGGGAACACCACGGGCAAGCAGAACCCACCGTTCCCCTGCTACTTTGCGCTTGTTGCTAGACTCCACTTGCCCAATATCGCAGTGGCTTGGGGGGGGGGGGGGTATGGTCACTAGCCTCAACAAAAAAAAATGCAAAAAAAATGCAGTGGAAAATGCAATAAAAAATGCGGGTCTGTTGTCATGATGCATGCCCCCAAAGCTAGTATTTTTCAAATCGCACGTTGATATGTTGACACCATTGCTCTTTCCTCGAGAGTACGGCGCCAACTCAACATGAACAGCGTGATAGGGAATCTCACCTTTCTACTGCGGTCGTGCAGGAGGGGCAACAAGCAAGAGAGCCCAAAAACTACTTCTACCCCATACCACATTGAAGCAAGCATCTCACACTTGTCGCTCCAAACCCACAAGGTGCCCAAACTTGAGAGGTTCGCGTATGGATGCGTCTCGCGGTTCGGTGCCTCCAACCATTCGCCCTTGATTCAATAGCGTAACCACCCATAGGACTTTGTTAGAGGCCGTCGGAAGACTCGCCAACCACATAGGGGGCCCAATCTTGTGAGGTTGGGATATGTGGGATGCAACCAGCAATGGTGTTGCACTTCTACAACCAAGCACGCATGAGGGGTTATCCAATGTTCTCCAATGGGATACCGGCACTAGTGAAGGCAAACACTGTATCATCACCAGCCTTGTTCCCATTGTTGCGTGAAGCAACCATAAACTACCGGTTGGGTTGCCTCAAAGCAGCCTTTGGGGCATAGTTTGTGCCTTTGCCTGTCAGCGATGCTTGGCCTCTACTTTGTCCCTCTTCTCCACGGTTTCAATGGCAGCTCGCGGTGCTTTTTGCAGTCCTGACCTTGGATAGTTCTCTTTGCCGTGTGGCTCACGGGTTATCCACACACATCACATAATAGCACTTAATTCAATTCCAAGGTCATTTGTCCTCAAACTCAACATATGACAAGAGAGTTGTACCTTACGCTTCTTGGGGCCCATTGTACAATACTTTGCACCAGCACCACCTTTCCCCTTGTCACGTACGTTTCACTGGGGTGGGTGACTTGCCCATCGTCAGAGGTTGCCTCACAAACAAAAGTGGTGTTCATAGGCTCTATTGAAAAAAAAACATGGAAGCAACAGGTTGGCATAGTAGTGGCAATGTTAGGCACTTTAGCAAACACTGGTGGACTACACTTTGGGTGAATGTTTGCCCGGCACGCGCTCGGCGCACGCCTGGCGCATGCCCGGCGCGCTACCTTTGTATTAAGTATCCTACTCTAGCCCCAAATTTATGCACACCTAGGGAAGTCCCCCAAATAGACCGCACTAGACTGCAAACCTTCCGTGCAAAGCACGTTGCATAAGCCGAAATATGAGAATTCAACAACACAGAATGTCTCTCCCACCACTTCCAACCACCACCCTTGCCATCATCATAAACTGCGTGCAAAGGACGGGCCAGATTCTTAGACACGGCGAGAAGGTACTCCAGATTGTTTGGTGAGGGGGGGGCAAAAACAGGCACGGGTAGGGAATGGTCGAAAAAAGATGCCCGGCGTGCGCTTGGTGCGCTAATACTCCCCCTTTAGTTCAGGTGCAGCTCATACGAACACATTTCCTCTTGATCATCACAGTAGGAGAGCAGGCTGAAAAAATGCAGAAAATGCGGAAAATGAGAAAAAACACAGACCGCATCCCTTACCCCTGAATGGCTCGGATGTGGCGCCCCACTGCTGCCATGGCTGCCACCCCGTAGGCCACCACACCACCCCATGGAAATGGGCATGTGTGAGGGCTTGCAACCGTGCTTACGACACCTTCCTAAAATGCAACTGACATGGCAAACGGGATAGTCTAGCTGGCAGCCGTCTCATTAAAAGAGGGGGGCAAAAGAGAGCTTGAAGGTCTCGGATCAACAAGATCTATTTCCAGCAGCAGGAGTTCACGGGAGAGAGAGGTTTGTCACCTTCTGATTCTTGCCCTAGCCAGTGCTTCTCCAGAAATAAGATTCACTTCGCTTGCCCACACGTCATCTTGGGACATTCAGAGGACTTACCATATTGTGTGACTGAGGAACCTAGATTTGCCTGAAACTGTTCACCTTCCCCATGTATTACATATGAAACGACAGCTCACAATCATTTCTGGTTGGGGTCTTGCCCCCCCCCCCCCAATCCGTCTCCTTCGGGCTTGCTTTGCCAGGCTTCAGCTGCCCACACTCTATGTCTGATCTTTCACAAATCACCTGCCACGCATATTGAAATACAAGCACCAGTTCACAACCAACACTTGTTTTGCATCTGCCTGGCACCTCTCACTTTTGTGCATTTACCTCCTTTGCCTCACCTGCGAACCTGCAACCAAAGGCTCCAGGCGCATGCTGCGGGGCAGTCCCTCAGCAAAAATGAAGGGTCCAGTAGCCCCACTCTGGACACCATTCAATCGCACTGAGACACAAAGTAGAAGGTTCACAGGTTATGAAACAAAATCCACACAAAGGGCATTTCACAAAACAAAAGCGCAGTGTGCCCGACATGCTGCATTTGATACATCCAGCTTCAGCCCATGTGCTACGTTGGCAAATGTGTACATGCTCACACCTTTTCGACTGAAAGTTCCATCCTATGCACCTTTCGGGTCGAAGGGTTCAATCTGAGAGCGAAGGAGATTGTACAAAAAAAGACTTCAAATTGTGTACATGAGCATTATCGGACTTTGAATTCTGTATGTTGTATCACACTGTAATATTTCTTGCGACGTGTTCCATGCCTGCGCGAAAGGGCAGACGGTGTATCCAATGCATGATGTTCTCATCACAATTTCAACCCTCCATTGCCACGGACCATTCTACCGCATCTCATGCACAGACAGAGACCTGCCTCAACAAAAGCTGGATCCGAAAATGAGACCAAGAAGGGGAGAGCGCAATGCGAACCATTGGTGATGGTTTGTCACATGACAGCATGTGCAATATCTTACCGAATCACACCAGGACGGGTCACTGTCGACGCCATGCCTTATACAGGTCACGCGTGCTAAGTAACAACAATACAATGCAGCCTCCTGCAAACTTCAGGGTTGAGATACGGGATAGATACTCGAAACAGAACAGAAGCGAAAGCAGACATGTACCCAGCGACGACCACCCAAGGGAGCACACAATGGGTCAGCAAAAGGTTTTCTCGTGCTGGCAAAAAGTTTTCGGGTCAAAAAGGGTGTTCTGGACCAGGCCATGGTTGCCCAGGAGCGTCAGGGAAGAGGAAACTTGAAGCCTGAGGGGCAGCTGCGAGGGTATGGAGGCCCAGAAAATACTGGGTAATACTGGGGAGGTCATGCTTTCCGGGGCAGGGGTGGAATTGGGAGCAACAGGATTCAAAAATGGCAAATTTTTGCCAGATCTTCAAATGGTGTTGAAACGGCAGGGGCCCTCAGGGGAGGATAAGTCGAGGGTCAGGTTCTCGGTTAGCGCGACGGTACACCTGGCTGAGGCGTACTGTGGTGAGTGCACCCTGTTCAGGGAGGCACTGTCACATCCCCGCCAAGGGTATTGCCCTTCTTAGCAATGCTTGAACATTATGGGGATGCTTGGAATGGAACGCCAAATGTAGACGGAACATCGAACAAGAAACAGGAAAAAGGAGATAGATCAAAGGGAAAGAAAGCACATGGCATTGCATTATGGGGACACAAAAATATAAACAAACAACACAAAGGATGGCCAAACAAGGGCTGGAGTGATGGGAGTTGACAAGGATGCAATACGTAACAAGGTAAGTAGTTTGGGCATCTAGATCTCCAAGGACCGGTCCCATAGTACCAAATAGCATTTTCGCTCCGGAAAATGTGCCACAAATCATCGAGGAATGCGAAGTGTGATAGGAATCGAGCAGAAAAGCAGAAAATCCTGACACCCTGCCGGTGCATGGAGGGAAGACGTGTCATCTACAAAGCTCTCCCCCCCGGCTCCAGCCAGTGAGTGGAGGCCCATAATAAATGGTGGTCCACACAAAGAAGGTTGCCTAGTTATTGTGTGCTCGCGATTGCGTGAACCAGGTGCTGCGTGCTAGTATGTTGCCTTTGAGGTGGTTGAGTGCTGGACATAGGCGTCTTACGGGTCGATGGTGGCGCCGGCATCATGGGCACCACCCCTGTCATCTTGAGCTCGCTGCGCAAAATCTTATTCTCCTTGAGGTTGCTCTGCATCGACATCTTTGCGGCCCTATTAGGATCCGTCTCCGCCAACTGTTGCTTGATGGACAAAAGGCGTAGTTTCTCGGCTCTTGTGTTATGAGGTGCGTACCGAGGGCTGTTCTTGTTCCGCCTTCGGATCATGGTCATGAGATCTTCCTTCGATGGATGGTCTTTTTGCGACAGAGGCCAGCCTAAGATGTTGGTCTGGCCAGCGGAAGCCCTTTGAGACTTGCTTTTCATGAATTCAAATCCGAAGTTCGTTCGAATGTCGTTCACCGTAATGTAGCCCTTGCCATCTGCATCCAACGTTTGGATCAACTCCTCAATCGCAGATTTCGGGGTATCCTTGTCAAACTTCTTCATGCCAAGGGTAAACTCAATGTAGGAGAGCTTGCCATCGTTATCCGTGTCACACTGATGGAAGAAATATTGAATCTTGTCAGTTCTGTCCTCCAAATATGCATTTATGATGCACTCCATCCGTTCGGCATCACCCTCGATGCCATAAGGAGGATCCACCGCGGTGTCCCCAATCGGATGTGGGGGACGGCGGTTGGCAAGTCCAATATCCCCAGGAGTATGGGAGAGCATCGCTTGCATCTTCGGGTACATGACACCGGGTTGTGCGAAGCGAGCACGCTCTCGGTTGTCTTTGTGCAAGTCTGCATGGGCAGCTGCTTGCACGGCATTCATGAGCCTACGCACAACGACCTCAAACCGGTCGGAGGAAGCATCCAATATGCTGTCCAAGGAGTCCAATTGGTGGTCTGTGTTAAGCCGGAATGCTGCGATAATGGACTTCCTCAATTCGGATCGATCAACACGGCCGTTCGCGGATTTGTCCAAATTCCTACAAATTCCTTTGAGTTGAAAGCCGCGTTGGTAGAGCATATCGTACAATTGCCTCGATTCTTGATCCTCCGCAAATCTTGTTACTGAATCTGCTGGCCTACTTCGCGGACTTCTTCGTGGGCTTCCATCCGGCATGTCATACGTGTGAACGTGATGTTGCTTCACGTTGAACGTTCCTAGTTGGGGAGTGCCAATATCACTACCCCGGGGAGTAGACATCGTCCCTGCCAGGTTTGGGGTGTACGTACGTGGTGTTGTGGACATTTCAACTTCGGCCGGAAAATGCTCTTCGTAGAATGAAACAAATGACTAACGAAACAAACACGACATGGCCCAACCCCACAACATGGTTGGGGTGGCGTGTTCCCTATTCAACTATGTTTGGTTTAAAAAAGAAGCTCGCACGTGCATGATGCATCTGTGTCTAATAACGATGATCATTTATCGTCCATTTAGAAGATCAGTATTGTTACATCCCAGCTAGTTGCACCGCTAGTTACACAAGATTTGCCTTTCAGTTTTGACGGTAACCGCCGATGATGTTGCCATCGTGTGTGGGTGAAGAGACGCAAAGCTTTTGTGTTCGGGAACATTGCAAAATAAATGTGTACGCGGAGGGCTTAACCCATTCGACAAGTTGTGTGCTCGTTTGAATTTGTCCATACTATAGGTCCTTTGCGCCAATGCGCAGAACTTGCCGCGTGGGCTACAATGGTACGGGTGCAACACACTCGCACAAGTTGGAGGAGCTACAATAGCACCACAACTACGATACTAGCACTATTACGGTAAATGAAGCTTGAGCGTAGGTTGGGCATCGTCGAATGCAACACTATTTTCACGATACCGCGCCAAAAAAATTTGCCTTTGAAAAACTTATTTGACTTAAAAAAAAAAGTGTTTGTTCCCAAAACACACTAGTTGCCCAAAACACACCTACGGACAGAATGCCAGAAGAAAGTTTGCATGTCAGACATTCTTGTGTCACACTTACGTACATTGGGAAACCGCAGCTGCGAGAGCACGTGTAGCGATGATGGCTCTCTACACTTGGAAACGTTCGGCTGCTTGGTCAACGTTGTCAAGTGTGTAGTTGAATGGCTACGTGCTTACTCCAACCATGCATGATTGGATCTTGAAGCGGCCGGGGAACGGAAAACGGGCATCGTCTTTCATCTTTTCGCGTGGATCTAGGAGAATGTCTCCGCTCTAAATTTCTTGCCAACCGAAAATGCGCACCAAAGCACCCGACTGATGCAGCAATATGCTTGCAACTAAAGTTTGATTTGGCAACACAACAACACAAACATCCCTTTAACGCAACGGCTAGGTTTGTTACTTTTGGCGACTTTCTTTGCTTTGACATGTTGCTTGCGAAAGTATATCCGAAAGAAGGGACGACAACATTCCTTGCTCCCGCGACGAAGACGAATTTGCGGTTTGACACAACAAAGCCACAAAAATGTTGTCGACGGTAAGTTGTCGACGATACCTAGTGGCAAGTCAAATTCTACGGGGGCGTCGCCGTTGTTACAGAAGACGCAAAGTATTCAATCAACCTATGATCCAAAGTTTTTTCAAAAATTTCAACTTCTTGATGGGCCGTGGCACCATTTATGTACTTCCTTTGCTTGTCTCCAACGCTAGGTGCATCGAATGTATACAGCACAAGTCCGGAACAATACATCGCAGCGTGTGCAGGAACATATGCAAACGGCTCTTGCAAGGAATTCCACAACTCTAAGAAGTAACGAAGATGCGTAGCTTCTCGCCATTGACCTAACAAGGATGAGGATGTCGCAATTTTTCACCCGTGGGTGCAATTTCCTGAAACTTGAAGGCTTCTAGCAAACAAACACAAATAATGACATTGGGGAGTTGAGTGTAAGGTAAAACGCCCTAATCGAGGCCGCTGCTCTAATCGAGGGCCACTTTGGTCTTAGGTTGTCTTTTTGTGCAAAACCCTTTGAAACTCGCTACCAATGGCCCTAGCAATGTCCCAATTGTCCCTCCTAGCAAGGCAACACGTCGATCAAAGGCAAGGAAACGACTCGGAAGTGAGGCACATCATTCATTTGAAAAACCACCAAACTCAAACATGCCACATGAAATTCATGTTGTGGAGTAAAAAAACACCATTTGGGGGATCTTGTATCTTCTCTTTAATCTTCTTCTTCCAGCACCTTCTTGTGTTGTTGTTTCTCCCCCTTTTCCTTTTGTTTATTGTTCAGATCAAGTGATGCGGTGGAGAAGCCATTGCTTGTTACTATTGCACCCAACCTCAATGCATTTGACGACATCTCCCTCCGATTTGACAACACCTCCCAACGCCTTTGCCACCCTCATCTCACTCGTTTGCAAAAAACCATCGCCAAAACACCCTTTCCATATTCATAGCATCCTTGTTTAAAGAATAAGAAAAAAGACCAGGCTTTGTTGGGGATCCGTGGGACCCTATACCGTTTTCTTTGGTGTTCCGCATGCCACTACATCCATGATCCAACAATTAAAAAGTGCCTGAAAGTTTTGTATGTTTTTATGGATGTCTTGTGATTTGGGGCAATGTTTTACCTCAACAATGTAGGATATGGAAAGAAATCTGCAAGAAATTAAAAGCGCTGGTAAAAATTCCACGATGCAGGGTGGCCTCGATAGGAGCAGGGGGGTCTGGAGCGCCTAAAAAAGGGCGATTTCTATTTAAATTGTTCTCCACGGTCCTGCGACCAAAAACGGTTCTGTAAACGGCAATCACTGGCCCCAGCCGGCATCTGTAACCTGAAAAAAACTGGCCCTCCAGGTCTGCAGATAGATTCAAGAACCCGCTCCTGTGGCATGTTGCCGGGTACAAAATGCCGGCCGCTAGGCCGGAATTTTGTCCCGCAACATGCCACTAAGGAGCGGTTTTTTTTGAATTTTAATATATCGAGGGGCATGAATGTGCCGAAATTAGATCAATTGACCGATGCATGCTGGCTTATGCCCACGATTTCGTCGCATCACTGTAGCCCTGTAGCAATGGCGAAGGCGGTCAAGAAAATCGACCACCTAAAGCTTCCTCCACCACCGCCAATTAAGGAGTTCTTGGCCAGTATCAGCCGACTCAAGGATGGGAAATACGGGGCAGAACAGTACAATGCAGGTTCGAATGAAGATGGAGTCTTCATGGGTGAGTTTTTCGACGATGGTGAGCTCGACGACTACACTGTTGGGTTCACTGTTGCGTTCAAATGCTTGCAGTTTTTCCTCGAGGCAGCAGACTTGCTGAAATTTGAGTTCAACAGTTGCGACGACTTTTTCTTGGCATGGAGCAGATTTGTGCTTTCAGAACACTCGCTAAAGGATTTGGATCATGAGAAAGAGGAGATTTTGCAGTACCGCCAGTCCATAGGCGCAGCTTTGCACGTGGATGGAAAGAAAATCAAAATCTACAGGTTAAATCCCAAGTCATTCATCACATATCTCAATGCCATCATGAACATTTACAACCAGCGTGAACCAAAAAAGCTGTACCCCAATTCGCAGTACACCTTGGCCAAGTTCTACAGGTTTGCCTCAGCCGCCGTCCGAAGGTACAGATTTTGGTGGCTTCAGCAGAACCCCCACAAGCAAGAAACTCCACCGTTGACAGAGCAGGATTTGCTGACTTTGTGGAAGGCAACGAATTTCAATTGCTATGCATCAGCTCAAGTGTATCGGTTTTGCTTGGTGAGCAACAAGGGCGGGCTACGCGCATGTCCCTTTCCTCCTGCTTTTGGTCAAACCCGTGGTAGTTGGGGGTGTGGGAGCCGTGGGGGGGGGAACTGAGTTGCCTGGGGACATTGCATTGGGAACATGTGGCAGTCATTGGTGAGGCAGGTGTATACAGCTTGTTTGGTTTTTTTTTTGGTAGATGGGTTGCCATCCTTTCGAACTAATTGATGGCACATTGTGTCACAATGTGCCGGCACATTGTGGGTTCCATGTGCCAGCACATTCATGCCCCTGGGTATATTAAATCGGCCAGATTTTGCCGGACCAAAAGTGGCCCTTGATAGGGGTTTTTTTACCTTACAGACAGCACAAAAATCGCATCCAGAAAAGAAATAGCCTTGAAGAGGAAAGAAAGTTTTCTGTCAATGCCAATAAGGTAAAACGCCCTAATCGAGGCCGCTGCTCTAATCGAGGGCCACTTTGGTCTTAGGTTGTCTTTTTGTGCAAAACCCTTTGAAACTCGCTACCAATGGCCCTAGCAATGTCCCAATTGTCCCTCCTAGCAAGGCAACACGTCGATCAAAGGCAAGGAAACGACTCGGAAGTGAGGCACATCATTCATTTGAAAAACCACCAAACTCAAACATGCCACATGAAATTCATGTTGTGGAGTAAAAAAACACCATTTGGGGGATCTTGTATCTTCTCTTTAATCTTCTTCTTCCAGCACCTTCTTGTGTTGTTGTTTCTCCCCCTTTTCCTTTTGTTTATTGTTCAGATCAAGTGATGCGGTGGAGAAGCCATTGCTTGTTACTATTGCACCCAACCTCAATGCATTTGACGACATCTCCCTCCGATTTGACAACACCTCCCAACGCCTTTGCCACCCTCATCTCACTCGTTTGCAAAAAACCATCGCCAAAACACCCTTTCCATATTCATAGCATCCTTGTTTAAAGAATAAGAAAAAAGACCAGGCTTTGTTGGGGATCCGTGGGACCCTATACCGTTTTCTTTGGTGTTCCGCATGCCACTACATCCATGATCCAACAATTAAAAAGTGCCCGAAAGTTTTGTATGTTTTTATGGATGTCTTGTGATTTGGGGCAATGTTTTACCTCAACAATGTAGGATATGGAAAGAAATCTGCAAGAAATTAAAAGCGCTGGTAAAAATTCCACGATGCAGGGTGGCCTCGATAGGAGCAGGGGGGTCTGGAGCGCCTAAAAAAGGGCGATTTCTATTTAAATTGTTCTCCACGGTCCTGCGACCAAAAACGGTTCTGTAAACGGCAATCACCGGCCCCAGCCGGCATCTGTAACATGAAAAAAACTGGCCCTCAAGGTCTGCAGAAATCGGCCAGATTTTGCCGGACCAAAAGTGGCCCTCGATAGGGGTTTATTACCTTACAGTACCATAAATTCATGGTTTAATGGATTATTGGATTAGAATTCCAATCGGCCAAGTCTCTATCCGTATATGGGACCACCTAAGCCCAAGTGTTACCAGCGGTTGTAATAATGCTTACGCGCGGCGCTTTTTGGCCGGTTCGTTCAAATTTTGGGAATATTGGGGTGTCACGCACCAGGCGCACGCAAACTTAGGATTCGAGGCCCAAAAAGGGGGGCGGATACCATCAGTCACATTCTTTGGAAGCTGACATGTGGCGACATGCATAAATGCAACCCAACGAACATTGGGCACTTGTGACACAGGATCCATGGCAGGGATGTCTTGTGGACGTCCACCACCTCTATGCACAAGTAGAGCATCCAAAATGAATGCATCACCTAGTCCAGCCTCCATCACTTGCTCCTCCCATGGCATAGGAAACCCACCCGATGAACCTGGAATCCATTTATTGTTCAAGGGGTAGGTGAGTGGAATGAAGACCCCAAAAACCCTGTCACCATTGGGAACAAGATTCTTATGAAAATCGCGATGCCAGTGTTGGTCCCCAGCCACAGCACCAATGTAACCAACACCCAGAATTTGAAGGGGAAGGGTCATGGCTTGCAACATGGAGTTATAAATTTCCATGGTCACAACTTCCAATTCAGGCAGGTCCTCCCACCCTTCCTCCCAATCATCTTGAGGAATGGAATTATGCCTACCATAGAACATAAAACGTTCATGGGTGTCATCATAGCGAGTGGCAGAGGGGAATTGAGCATTAAAAATGGTCTCTGCCCTTGTGATATCCAACCGTGCCACCTGGTTTTGCAAAGCGGCTAAACGGGGACCAACACAACCCTCAAGCTTTACATGTTGCAGCTCCGGCAACTGCTTCAAATCAACATTGAACCCTTTAAAAGGAGAAACCTCAATGGGTTCATCACCTGGCCCAATAAGCGGATCCTGTGTATGCACGGGCCATGAAACACAATTGGTGGAAGTAAACAGGTGTGGGGTTGTCATTCCCCACAAAGGTTCACTCCACTGCAAGCCAGAACTATTCTGTAGGGAGTACACAGGCAAAACCCGGTTGCAATCACGAACCTCAAACACTCTTTCATTATGAACAACTGGTTTCTCATAGGCACGAACCTTTTGGGAACTAAATGTGCAACCAACTCGCTTAACAGGTTGCTCAGGCTCATCGTCAGGATACATGGGGTTAACGAAATTAGCAACTCGGGTACCTGCACCCTTGGCAACACGCTCACCAAGCACCTTGCTAAGATCGTTTGTGTCAGCAAGGGACAAATCAAATAGGAAACCATCCAAGTGGGGGTTGGTTTGAAGAATGGAAAAAAGTAAATCACTCAAGTGGCACCCTTCCCTTGCCTTCAGAAGGGGGGCACAACACCGAATAAGAGCAAAGTTAGCAGTCTCAGCAAAACTGACAGGTTGGTCAACTGTTGTGATGCTGGCAGCTTGCACTACTAGTGAGTTACCCGCAACCCTTCTTGTACCCACAACCCTCTTGTGGGCATCCAACCACTCCTGGATGGTGAGGCCGCTCACCCCAAGGTCCTCCAAAGACATGGTGTAGGGCAGATAGGAGCCCCTAAGACAAGGAAAAGGGCAATTGGGTAAGAGAAATATGAAAAGAAGAACAAAGTAAGTCGCGATAAGGGGCGCAACAACGGGGTTATCGCGCCCCTTATCGCGCGACAAGGGGGCGCGACAAGGGGGTGATCGCGCCCCTTATCGCGCGATAAGGGGCGCGATAAGGGCGCGACAAGGGGCGCAACAAGGGTGCAACAAGGTGCTTATCGCGCTAAAACAGACAAGTAAAACAGAAAGTTCTGCATTTAATTGTTGGAATTCTCTTGAAACAAAACAAAATTATCAACAAATTTAGTGATTTCAACACGATTTTCAAATCCGTCTCCGAGAAATCGACAGCTCAAAATTAATACCCTTTTCCAGGTCTGCCTGTCGCGCGACACCCCAATCTTCAGCAGGAAACCACCAAATGTGGATTTTTTTTTACAGATCTGTAGCTTGAGAGCTGTTTTATAGCTGGGAGCATCACAATTTCTGTCACAATGCACTGTACCAGAATTTCTGCTCTGGGGGGTTGTGGCATTTTGGCCCATATCTGGCAAACTCCCAAAATTGCCGTTCAAATTTTGGACATTTCTTCCTGCCACTGCCATGTTTTTTGATTCCGAGCTTTTCTGCTACATTGGCATTACAATCCGCATTGAATGGATGCTCGCCTAGGTCAATTGGAGCCAAAGTGCCTCTTTAAAGTCCAATATATGAACAACCGTTTTTTTGCCTTTTCTGTCAAATTTCTGAGCATTATGAGGAGATCTTCTCGCAAATGCTCTGTGGTCACCGACCATGACCCTGCGTGCGCGCTACAGGGTATTGCCGCGCGATGGCTCAGTGCGCACTACAAAACTATAGCGCGCAGCATAGCGCGCGCTATGGCTCGGGGTCTTGGGTTTGTAACCCCATGTCCTAATAAGCAGGGCAAAAACGCCTATTTTTCTAAGGTTTCAGATGCTTCCGGCACCGCATGTGACGCTGTCAATGTCAGGGAAGATTGCAAACATTTTGGGCCCCCACTATGGGTGGTCCCTGTGGAAGAACGAGGACCTTTTGGCGGACCTAGTTGATTTTTTTTGCTCAGGGTCTGCCGTCCAACGGTCTTTGTGGGCCAGGTTGGAAAAAAGGGTCCCCGTGTCTGAAGCAGAGAAGAAGCGTCGCAGGACCGAGGCTGCCAACGCCGTCACACCCCTGTTGGTGGTGGACTTGGTCCTGTTCCTGAAGATTCCAAGAAGAAGGTATTGTTGCGCGCGCTTTGCATGTGACGTTGCGCGCACTTCCGCTCATAGCACGCGCTTCGTTGACTTCTGCGCGCGCTACGTCCCCATGTTGCGCGCGCTATTTTCCTCAGGTACAAAGATTTGATTACTTGGACGAGAAGTAAGGTCCCCACATACCTTTTTTCTCTCCCCTCCTATGCTAGTTTCGCCACAGAATGGAACCAGCTTGCAAGTAGGCAGCCTTTACAGGTTGCCGTGCACACAGATGGTGGGATGCAGCGTTCTAGGGCGTGGTGCGGAACCCCTAGTTAGAACGCAATTTCTAGAACACCCACCTACCCTCAATTTTGGGGCAAACCACCTAAAAAAATGGATTCAGCACCCTCAAAAACCCCCCATCCCCTTTCTTTCCCCACATAACCCGCATCATGGGGGTGGTTTTTGGGGGGGGGGTCAAAGAGTTAGAGCACAGTTAGAACAGAGTTAGAACGCAGTTAGAGCACCTTGCTCTAACTAGTTATCGCGCTAGTTATCGCGTGATAACTCAGTTATCGCGTAGTTATCGCGGGTAGTTATCGCGCACCCCTCCTCCCTCCCTCCCTAGGACAAACAACACAAAACACTTGGCACAAAGCATCTGTGGTCGTTTTTCATACAAAGTCATCAATGTCTGAGGCCTTGGCTGCCTCCAGTCCCAAAAGCCGTTGCTCCAGGGCGTTCATGGACATGCAATGGTGCATGTGGCGGAGGGACATACTTGGCCTCACCAAAGACCAACCCTTAAAACAATTTTTGAGCCTCCTCTTGTAAGGCCCATGCCGATACTCCGTTGGGATGGAGGAAAACTGAAAAATGTTCCTCCATTTTTCGGCAAAAAAGGTGGAATGTGCCAAGCACCAATGGATCCACCTGGTGGGGGACCAACCTGAGTCTCCCCACGCTTTTGAAAATTTTGTGGTCAACGCACGGTGGCGTTCCACTTGGGTTAGAGTGTACAACTCCCTCACCCTCCAAAGCTCATACAAACCCTCAATGCATTTCACCATGACATGCACAACAACCCATAACATAGGTCCCCCAGGGGTCCTCACTGTGGGGACATGCTCTTTGAGGCAATCCACAAATTGCCTTTGGAAGGGGGGGGAGGTTAGGAAAACTTTGGTGCTTGTTAGATCGAAATCTTTTTCTGTGGCCCTCGAGGCCGAAGGGAGGCGTTCCCTCAGAGGGATGCCTGAGGTCTCATCCTTGAGGGCTTGTTTGAAGGCCTGCAAAGCTGCAAGAGCTTGGGCGTTACCAGGGGTACCAGGGGGGAGGGCCTGAAGGGTGGTCTCAATGCGCTTTGCAATGCCGTTTATGGGGTGTCGCGCGACAGGCAGACCTGGAAAAGGGTACAAAAGTCATACTTTAATGAACCCGAGGTCCTTTGTTATTGCAAGGCTGTTGAACAATTTGCAACTGGGTGGGGTGACCTTGGGTGGAAAGTGAGCACATGGGTCCATTGGACATGTGCCCACTCCCCCTTTTTTGCAAAGAAGTATAGAAACTTCTATATTTTCTCTAGTATACCTAGTGAAAAGAAAAATAGCCCTTTTAAAAGGGATTTGCACAATAGTTGCAAAGGTTGGGCATTGCTCAACCCCCGCCTATCAATTTTCTCCATGGGCCATGTTGTAAATATGTCTAACCTTGACTTAGGTCTCTTGGCAAGGAAGATCATGCAAGCAAAAGAGAAGGAGAGGCGTGGCATCCTCTTGGGGAGGAAGTACTTGAAATAAGGGGGCCCATTGTGTTATGTGTCATGCTTGCGAATGTGAAGGGCGTTCAGAGGGACCTTTGGGGGGCTGCACTAAGGGGTGCACTAAGGGGTGCACTAAGGGGGGTTAGTGCGCACTAAGGGGGTGCACTAAGGGTGCAACAAGGGGGGGGTTGTTGCGCAACAAGGGGTGCACTAAGGGGTGATGTGCAAATTTGAAAATCGGTGTTGTACCCCTAGGAACGAAGAACCCAGGGGTGCTAGGGCACAAACAAGCACTCCATGTGCCCATGAGGTCCCTCCAACCCCCCCCATGGCCTAGTAAGGTAGTTTAGGGGGCTTTGAAAAAAGGGTGCACTAAGGTACCCTTTTTCAGGTGCGCCTGGTGCGTGACACCCCATAGGATGCGGCATGCTGCATGTTGGTAGTCCCCCGGCCGCCTATCAGGGGTCACACTTCTCAAGAATGCCCCCCATCTTGAGGTGGACTCCACCCCCCTTTGCTCAACAATCCCATTGGGGTCTTTGCACAACCAACACTTAGACCCAGCCCCCCCCATTGCTTGCATCCCCTTCCCATCCCCTGTCAAAATGACAGTGCAAGTCAAAAATTGGTTTTGAAAGAGGACAACGTCCTCTTCCACATCCCTCACCTCTTGGTTGAGGTTGGCGGAGATGTCCAGGCTTCTCAAAAAAGCCTGTTCATCCCCACCATCCATGCAAAACCATGAGGCCCATAGCTTCACCTTCGAAGCATATTTTGCCCCCCCCCCCCCCATACATTAACCCATACATCCGCACGGGTGGAGGATGCCTTCCACAAGGAAGTCGCATCAACTGAAATAACAACAATGGCAACGCCACTAGGGGGGGGTTTCCCGATAACTCGGGCCATAGATATTGCATTTTGCACAATTGATTGCAAAGGCACATGGGCAGCTGCCCTATTGCGGCCTACGGTAGACTTTACAATGGTTGTTTGGGGAAAGTAGGGCATGATCCGTTGCCGAACGGTCCTTAGGTCCCGTTGTGTGCAACGGCGGGGCATTCGCAAAAGGGCCCGTTGGGAGAGATGCATGCTGCATGCCATGCGTAGCATGCTCAGGGCTTCATGCTCCTGAGCTATTAATGCAAGATGGCCGCCAAGTGGGCCAGACAGGGCAGTGCACGCCCCACCACTTAAACAAACTTCGCCTTTGGTGTTGGTGCCACACACGACGTCTGGGTCACCCAATAGAACTCGCACCAGCCGCTGAACCGCCTTCAAACACCGCCGCCGGGCCTTGGGGCACTTCCGATCGGTGTACAGCCGGAGGTTAGCTGTGTTGAGAGCCCGCAGGGCCTCATTGACAGCAATGTCCATGAAGAATAAGAGGACCTGGGCACGAAATGAGGGAGGGTTTTGAAGCAAGGGCCCCAAAAACACACGCGATAACCCACGCGATAACCCCCGCGATAACTAGGTTATCGCGCGATAACCCCCGCGCGACCCTTTTGAGGACTGCCAGATCATGGAGCTTGTGGGGGTTGTGCTTGTGGTGGTTGGCACCCCCATAGTTGCCATACAATGTGCGGCGGGTCCCAGAATCTTGGGGCCTGCCGACAATGGGGGGGTTCTCATTGAAAATGGGTGCCTTCTCTGAGAGGGGCACCCTATCCAAATCATCCAAAAGACTTTGCAGCTGCACATCACTCAAGAAATCGTGTTCTAGGAGGTGGTTGACCACCAGCTTTCCCCCCACGGTGAGCACAAGGTCATTGGGGTCCCTATTAAAGGCCCCCAAGGGCTCGGCGGCAACCACCTCCTCCGCCTCCCCAATAAGGGGGGGTGTTGCCCCAAATGGAAAAAGAATCACCCCCTGCCCCGAAACAATGTTGGGAGTGGTGACCCCATACCACTCACGCTCCCACTCCCTTGTGGGGCAAAGGGAGTGCATGGGGAGCTTGTTTTCGGGGTCGTCAGTGCAGACCGGGCGGGTGTTGTGGGTGAGGGGTTGGGGGAACCAACCATCCGACTTCCCCTTCCCCTTACCCGGTCGGATCCTTACCTTCTGGACACTAATCATGAGGGGGTTGTGGGGCTTCTCCTTCCTCCCCCCAGCCCCCACCCCCCCCGCATCCTCCTCCTCCTCCTCCTCCACTTCCTCCTCCTCCTCCTCCTGACCCACATAGAGGGTCGTCTTCGTCCCCGCACCCTTCTCGGCATGAGCGGTGACGGACTCCACCACGGCGTCCACATCGTCCGGATGAAGCTGGATCAAAAATCCAGCAACCCCTGGATTTACCTCTAGCAACTCGAAGATGTAGTTGCTGAGAACCAGGGGGTCTCGCTTGTCCGCCATGAAGGGGGACTTATGGGCAAGGAGTCCAAAGTCCACACCATGTTCAAAGCGGGTCGCCACAGGGCGCCTCACATTGGCATCACCCATCGTAAACCCCTCAGGACCGCAAAGGCGACGGACCCCAAGGAGCTTTTGATGGTGCTCGCACCAAGCGTGGGCAGCAGCAAGGGCCATTATCAAAGAATATGAAAGCTTTGAGAGCTAAAGCGAAAAGGGGAAACATAAAATGAAGCGCGATAACCCACGCGATAACCCACGCGATAACTAGTTATCGCGCGATAACCCCCGCGATAACCCCCGCGATAACTAGGTTATTGCGCGATAACCCCCGCGATAACTAGTGCTCTAACCCCGTTCTAACCCCGCGATAACTAGTTAGAGCACACAAAGATCAAATCGCAAAAAGTGCAAAACGGGCAATATCGAGCAAACGAAACATGGAAGGCACATTGTTGCATCATAGTGCACCCATGTAACATGTGAAATTCCGGGTTCCAACCATATTAACAACACCCAAAATTGGGGGGGTCCCGTGGGATGCAGCGTTCTAGGGCGTGGTGCGGAACCCCCCCAATTTTGGGTGTTGTTAATATGGTTGGAACCCGGAATTTCACATGTTACATGGGTGCACTATGATGCAACAATGTGCCTTCCATGTTTCGTTTGCTCGATATTGCCCGTTTTGCACTTTTTGCGATTTGATCTTTGTGTGCTCTAACTAGTTATCGCGGGGTTAGAACGGGGTTAGAGCACTAGTTATCGCGTGGGTTATCGCGCGATAACCTAGTTATCGCGGGGGTTATCGCGGGGGTTATCGCGCGATAACTAGTTATCGCGTGGGTTATCGCGTGGGTTATCGCGCTTCATTTTATGTTTCCCCTTTTCGCTTTAGCTCTCAAAACTTTCATATTCTTTGATAATGGCCCTTGCTGCTGCCCACGCTTGGTGCGAGCACCATCAAAAGCTCCTTGGGGTCCGTCGCCTTGGCGGTCCTGAGGGGTTTACGATGGGTGATGCCAATGTGAGGCGCCCTGTGGCGACCCGCTTTGAACATGGTGTGGACTTTGGACTCCTTGTCCATAAGTCCCCCTTCATGGCGGACGACCGAGACCCCCTGGTTCTCAGCAACTACATCTTCGAGTTGCTAGAGGTAAATCCAGGGGTTGCTGGATTTTTGATCCAGCTTCATCCGGACGATGTGGACGCGGTGGTGGAGTCCGTCACCGCCCATGCCGAGAAGGGTGCGGGGACGAAGACGACCCTCTATGTGGGTCAGGAGGAGGAGGAAGTGGAGGAAGTGGAGGAGGAGGAGGAGGATGCGGGGGGGGTGGGGGCTGGGGGGAGGAAGGAGAAGCCCCACAACCCCCTCATGATTAGTGTCCAGAAGGTAAGGATCCGACCGGGTAAGGGGAAGGGGCAGTCGGATGGTTGGTTCCCCCAACCCCTCACCCACAACACCCGCCGGGTCTGCACTGACGACCCCGAAAACAAGCTCCCCATGCACTCCCTTTGCCCCACAAGGGAGTGGGAGCGTGAGTGGTATGGGGTCACCACTCCCAACATTGTTTCGGGGCAGGGGGTGATTCTTTTTCCATTTGGGGCAACACCCCCCCTTATTGGGGAGGCGGAGGAGGTGGTTGCCGCCGAGCCCTTGGGGGCCTTTAATAGGGACCCCAATGACCTTGTGCAAACGGTGGGGGGGAAGCTGGTGGTCAACCACCTCCTGGAGCACGATTTTTTGAGTGCTGTGCAGCTCCAAAGTCTTTTGGATGATTTGGATAGGGTGCCTCTCTCAGAGAAGGCACCCATTTTCAATGAGAACCCCCCCATTGTCGGCAGGCCCCAAGATTCTGGGACCCGCCGTACAATGTACGGCAACTATGGGGGTGCCAACCACCACAGGCACAACCCCCACAAGCTCCACGATCTGCCAGTCCTCAAAAGGGTGGCAGATCGTGTGCTTGAGACGGCGAAGAAGACTGTGGTGGGGGGGGTTGGATGGAGCTGCACCATCCTTGACATGGCCGAAATTTCGAGCTATGACCACACCCCCCAGCACCTCCATCGCGACGCCCCCCCCTACACCATTCCTGAAGGCACATTGATTGTCAATTGCCTTATTATGCTAACCCATAATCATGAGGAGGAGGATGGGTCACATTTTCTTTTTGTGCCCTCCAGCAGTTCGGGGTTCCCTGACCCTTGGGTGGAGAGGGCTGTGCCATTCAAGAGGGGCACTGCCTTTTTTTTTAATGCCCTTGATGTCCACAGGGGGTCGGGGATTCCCAAGGCCTCCCCCACGGGGGTGTCCCACCCCCGCCTCATGGCATTTTTTGCCATTGAGCTTACCGTGGGGGGGAATCTTCGATTCCCCAACCTGCACGTGACCCAGTCCATTAAGAGGCCCCAGCTGGGGGCACCTGGTGGCCGGGTGGCCAGGACAGTCCAGTGTGATGGGGCGGTTAGGTGTAGGGGGAAGGTGGTAGCCAATTGCTACGGATGCAATCGGCTGATTTTGTGCACCGCCCACAAAGATGGCCTTTGTGTGCCATGCCAGGAGGGGGAGGAGGTGGAGGGGGGGGAGGAGGAGGAGGTGGTGGTGGACCCCAATGGGGTCAGCATTGAGCAATCTGCTCAGTGCTTGCTCCCGGTGGGAACAACCACCGGGCATTTTTTGTTGTCGGGGTGGGGGGTTGGGAGGGAGGTGATTGCCCCCCTCACTAATGAGGAGGCGGGGGCGGTCGCAGGCCACCCCGATCAGTGCCCCTTGGCCAAGGTGTGCCATGGGGAGGCACTGCCCTGGCCCACCCTGCAAGGGCATGTTGGGATGAAGGTGCCGGCGGGCACCATTTTGGTGGTGAGGAGGGGGTTGTATGGGGGAGTGGCAAGGGTGGCCCCTGAGGCGGAGGGGGTGGCCCAGGTGGTGGAGTGGCGGCAGGTGGGGGAGTATGCGGCCGTCACGGACTTCGTGTGGCTGCGGAGGCTGGGCCTGGTGCTGGACGACGCCAAGAAGGAGGGCCAAGGCATGTGTCCATGTCACCAGGTGTGAAAACCTCCCACAACACCCTGCTCTAACCCCTGCTCTAACTAGTTATCGCGCTAGGTTATCGCGTTCTAACTAGGTGCTCTAACTAGTTATCGCGCTAGGTTATCGCGTTCTAACTAGTTATCGCGGGGTTATCGCGGGGGGTTATCGCGGGGGTTATCGCGCGATAACCTAGTTATCGCGGGGGTTATCGCGCGGGTTATCGCGTGTTTTTTTTTTGTTTCTTTTGTTTTTTTCAGGCCACCATCTTGCAGCTGCCCCGCATCTTCGTCAAGGACGACGCCCAGGCAGCCGACGCAGCGGGCGGAGCGGCAGCAGCAGCGGGGGCACGGCCCGCCAAGCCGGTGGCGGCCCGGTTGGAGCTGGAGGGGGAGAAGAGGCTGCCGGAGGGGGCGTCGTGGCGGTTTGGGGAGCCTGGGGATGAGGCCTGCAGGATGGGGGGGACGGGATGGTACCGGCAGGTCACCATCACAGAGAAGGAGGGGGGGGTGGAGAGGAAGACCAACCTCACCCTCCCCTCCTATGTGTGGGTTGGGGGGGAAACGGCCAAGTGGCCGCAAGCCGCAGAGGGGGAAACGGTTGCGGCTTTTTTGTGTTTGTTTGGGATGAGCGACCCCCCCCAAAGGAAATCTTATTTCCTTTTGAGGGTGTGTTTTTTGTGGGAGGGGGAGTATACGGGGAGGGAAGTGTGGCAGAAGCTGCACAGGGGGGGGGACATCCACCAGGTTGGTGGGTATGACCCCCCCCCTTCTGTGGCGGACGCCACTGCCGAATGGATTCGGCAGTATGCACCCAAGGGGGGAAGGCCGGGAAAAGGCCAGACGAAGCGGGGACCAGACGTGGTTGAGCCGGATGCCCCCCCCCCCCTTAGGGGTAAGGGCCAAACCCCCGCCCCCAAGCCCTCCCCCAAGCCATCGAAGGTGGCAAAGGTGGCGGCAGCCCAGCCCCCCCATGAGGCCCTGGACGTGGAGGCCTTGGGGGCCAGTGTGGCCACCCACGTGACGGACGCTTGCCAGGTTTTGGTGGAGCAGGCGGCCGCCACGGGGGTCGAGGCCGCACTGGCCAAGGGTCGGTCGGCCGACCACAGGTCGGCCTTGGCAAAGGCCGAAAAGGCCCAGGGCAACACCCAGCGTGCCCTGGACCAGGCCCTCAACCTGGCCGCCAAGAGGGGGGAGGAGGTGGAGGCGATGAGGGAGGCCCTGAGGGAGGCCCAGGAGGGGAGGCGGAAGGCGGAGGTGGAGGTGGCCCAGCTTAGGGTGGAGGTGGAGGGGCAGCGGAGGAGGGGGGATGACCTTGGGCAGCGCTTGGGGGTGGCTGAGGCGCAGGTGCGCAGCCTCACCTCCACCCTCTGTGCCTCCTTCGGGGCGCAGCAGGCCCAGCAGGGGCTGGCGCCGCAAGGGTTGCAGAGTCAGGGTAGCGGGAGTAGGAGTGGGAGCCAATGACTAGTGGATTTGCTCAGGGGGTTGCCCAAGGGCATTTTTCGTGGGGAGGAGCGATATGGGGCCCAAGTGGACATGTGCCACTTTGGCCTCGTGGGAAGTGGAAACCCCAACCCCTCTAATTTTAGGGCGACCCACATGGCCGCTGCTACCCTCAGGCCTGCCCTCACCCCCTTGGTAGCAGACCTCAATGGGTATTGCACCTCCAATGCTCCACCATGGTTCACATGGTGTAGCATCCAAATTGTTCGCCCCCAAGGGACGGACACCATGGGCCTCCACTCCCATTTGCGGGATGGGGCGCCCATGGCGCTTATTGTGTGTGTGGGGTCTTTCACGGGGGGTGAGTTTTGGGTGGAGAGTGGTGGCCTGCTGAATCCCTCCTTGAGGGAAAAAAAGCGGCACACCCGTGTGTGCAAGGGTAGGGCGGTGGAGGGTTGGGAATGCACCGCCACCCCCCAAGCCCCGGTGTTGTTCAACACCAGGGCACTACACGCTCCATTGCCATGGGAGGGCGAGCGATGGAGCGTGATTTTTTATAGTGCGGGGGGGGTTCTGCACTGCACGCCTGTGTGGCGGCAGCAGCTGCTGTCCATGGGTTTTAGGGTCCTCTAACCCCTCCAGCTGATTCGATTATTGTTCACTATTTCTATTACTGTCTAGCCCGGAACATGTCCATTTGACTGATTTGAGAGGCACCCTATCCAAATCATCCAAAAGACTGTGTGACTGATTTGAATTTGTGATTGTGGCGCCATGTACCCCGTGCCTGCACATTGTTGACATCTCCAAGGTTTCCTGGGTGCAAAATCAACGTTTGTGAAGGTTTTAGGGTGCCCAACGCTTGCTCTAACACCACCAGTTAGTGCGCACTAACCCCTGCTCTAACTAGTTATCGCGGGGGTTATCGCGCTCTAACTGGGTGCTCTAACTAGTTATCGCGGGGGGTTATCGCGCTCTAACTAGTTATCGCGGGGGGTTATCGCGGGGGTTATCGCGCGATAACCTAGTTATCGCGGGGGTTATCGCGTGGGTTATCGCGTGTGTTTTTTGGGCCCTTGCTTCAAAACCCTCCCTCATTTCGCGCCCAGGTCCTCTTATTCTTCATGGACAATGCTGTCAATGAGGCCCTGCGGGCTCTCAACACAGCCAACCTGCGGCGGTACACCGATCTGCAGTGCCCCAAGGCCCGGCGGCGGCGTTTGAAGGCGGTTCAGCGGCTGGTGCGAGTTCTATTGGGTGACCCAGACGTCGTGTGTGGCACCAACACCAAAGGCGAAGTTTGTTTAAGTGGTGGGGCGTGCACTGCCCTGTCTGGCCCACTTGGCGGCCATCTTGCATTAACAGCTCAGGAGCATGAGGCCCTGAGCATGCTACGCATGGCATGCAGCATGCATCTCTCCCAACGGGCCCTTTTGCGAATGCCCCGCCGTTGCACACAACGGGACCTAAGGACCGTTCGGCAACGGATCATGCCCTACTTTCCCCAAGCCACCATTGTAAAGTCTACCACAGGCCGCAATAGGGCAGCTGCCCATGTGCCTTTGCAATCAATTGTGCAAAATGCAATATCTATGGCCCGAGTTATCGGGAAACCCCCCCCTAGTGGCGTTGCCATTATTGTTATTTCAGTTGATGCGACTTCCTTGTGGAAGGCATCCTCCACCCGTGCGGATGTATGGGTTAATGTATGGGGGGGGGCAAAATATGCTTCGAAGGTGAAGCTATGGGCCTCATGGTTTTGCATGGATGGCGGGGATGAACAGGCTTTTTTGAGAAGCCTTGACATCTCCGCCAACCTCAACCAAGAGGTGAGGGATGTGGAAGAGGACGTTGTCCTCTTTCAAAACCAATTTTTGACTTGCACTGTCATTTTGACAGGGGATGGGAAGGGGATGCAAGCAATGGGGGGGGCTGGGTCTAAGTGTTGGTTGTGCAAAGACCCCAATGGGATTGTTGAGCAAATGGGGGTGGAGTCCACCTCAAGATGGGGGTCATTCTTGAGAAGTGTGACCCCTGATAGGCGGCCGGGGGACTACCAACATGCAGCATGCCGCATCCTAAACGGCATTGCAAAGCGCATTGAGACCACCCTCCAGGCCCTCCCCCCTAGTACCCCTGGTAAGGCCCAAGCTCTTGCAGCTTTGCAGGCCTTCAAACAAGCCCTCAAGGATGAGACCGCAGGCATCCCTCTTAGGGAACGCCTCCCTTCGGCCTCGAGGGCCACAGAAAAAGATTTCGATCTAACCAGCACCAAAGTTTTCCTAACCTCCCCCCCCTTCCAAAGGCAATTTGTGGAATGCCTCAAAGAGCATGTCCCCACAGTGAGGACCCCTGGGGGACCTATGTTATGGGTTGTTGTGCATGTCATGGTGAAATGCATTGAGGGTTTGTATGAGCTTTGGAGGGTGAGGGAGTTGTACACTCTAACCCAAGTGGAACGCCACCGTGCGTTGACCACAAAATTTTCAAAAGCGTGGGGAGACTCAGGTTGGTCCCCCACCAGGTGGATCCATTGGTGCTTGGCACATTCCACCTTTTTTGCCGAGAAATGGAGGAACATTTTTCAGTTTTCCTCCATCCCAACGGAGTATCGGCATGGGCCTTACAAGAGGAGGCTCAAAAATTGTTTTAAGGGTTGGTCTTTGGTGAGGCCAAGTATGTCCCTCCGCCACATGCACCATTGCATGTCCATGAACGCCCTGGAGCAAGGGCTTTTGGGACTGGAGGCAGCCAAGGCCTCAGACATTGATGACTTTGTATGAAAAACGACCACAGATGCTTTGTGCCAAGTGTTTTGTGTTGTTTGTCCTAGGGAGGGAGGGAGGAGGGGTGCGCGATAACTACCCGCGATAACTGCGCGATAACTGAGTTATCGCGCGATAACTAGCGCGATAACTAGTTAGAGCAAGGTGCTCTAACTGCGTTCTAACTCTGTTCTAACTGTGCTCTAACTCTTTGACCCCCCCCCCAAAAACCACCCCCATGATGCGGGTTATGTGGGGAAAGAAAGGGGATGGGGGGTTTTTGAGGGTGCTGAATCCATTTTTTTAGGTGGTTTGCCCCAAAATTGAGGGTAGGTGGGTGTTCCAGAAATTGCGTTCTAACTAGGGGTTCCGCACCACGCCCTAGAACGCTGCATCCCACGCACCACGCCCTAGAACGCTGCATCCCAAGGGTCGCCGTCTTTTCGCAGTGGCCCCTGCAGCACTTTTTTGACTATATATTTTCCTTTGATTCCATTGTTTCTAACCTCCAATACCCCAGGGAGTGCCAAGGAGAGCTGTGGATCATTGTGAGGGGGGATGGGTTGCCTTGTGGGGGGGAATCGTGGTGCCAAATGTCCATTTCCTTTGCCAACCATGGTCACTTGGCAAGGACGTTGTCCTACCACTGGACTGTTAACGTCGCCCTTTGTGGTGCGAAGTCCACCTCTGTGTTGTCCCAGGTCTGGGCTAACAATCTTGCTTTTCTGCAGAGTGCCCTTGACAGTGGTGTGGTTCCCATCCGGGGTGCATCCAGACGCTGTAGGATTTTCTGCGGTGGGGATAGCCCTTGGCTGCGTCGGTTGTCGGGTGTCACTACACATTGGATGGCAGGTAGTCTGTTCACTTACATGACGTGGTGCAAGTCCAGTGCAACGTGGTTGCAACAGGATGTGGATAGAACCACCGAGCGAGATGAGCAGTTGCTAGGGCTTATTGCACCTGGGGCCAAGTGGAGGCCCATGGATATATTTGGTGTTGTCCAGAGCAGGTTGTTGAAGGTGCCTCTGAGGCGGCGTCACCTTATACCATGTGTTCTGCACCTTCTGATTTTTGTAGGGAGGCAGGTCACTCACTGCCTTGGTACGCAGATTGGCCAAGTCTGTGCGTCCCAGTACTAGGGTCTCTGTTCAGGCTATTCTTCACAGGTCTGGTTGTCACATAGCAGTACGGGGGACGGCAGAGCCAGATGGGGAAGAGACTTGGTGCCTTCTAAAGGTTTGGGAGGACCTGGCCCCCCTCCTTGTGCATGGGTTACATGAGAATGCACACAGCAGTGGTTGCCTGGACCATGTACATACTACTGGGGGACATGTATGGCACAATGTTTGAAGAGGGTGCATTGCAGGCTCCAGAGGTTACCCAGGCTTTCCAGAGGTGGGTTTGTCCAGCAATAAGATCACCCTATATTAACTGGATGTTGCACGATGCAACAGTCACTATTCAGGCCATAAGGCCCTATGGCCTAGGAATGTTTTCGGGGGATCTTTTGGAAGGGAGCAACAGGGTGCCGAAGGACATTTGGTCTGTACCCTTCGTGAACCGGCCGTTTGAATCCGAGATTCACGGTACCGTGAATTTCACCCAATTTTGCTGTGTTTTGCTCGTAACTTGGTGCTATCGTGTGCTTTTGTCGTGCTACCTTCGCCCAAAGTAAGATGCAACAAATAGGTGCAATTTAGAGGTTTAAAGTCCCCGCATGGTTTAACACATTTGGTGAGATCGCCGTGAATGTGAGATTCACGCACCTAAATTCACGCAGAAATTCACGCTAGATTCGAAGATTCACAGAATGTGAAATTCGTACGAAATTCGTACGAAATTCGTACGAATTTCGTACGAATTTCGTACGAATTTACCCTCATTTCCACTGTTTCGCTTTCTCACAGCTCTCAAAGCCTTTCTTCGCATCCTCTTTTGACAATGTCCCAGCAGACTATGTCGCAGCTCGCCAGCCTGGCCTCGCGCCCCGACCCCGCAGCCGACACCTCGCCCACTACCAAGCCCTCCCCGTTGCCCACCATCAATTGGAGGAGGCAACGTACGAGTCGGAGGCACTGGGGGTGGATGCCATCGTGGGCTGGGCAGCCTCCCTCGACCCCTCCCCCGATGTCATCCACATCGACATGCGCAGCCCCACCCGCAACAGCTACCTCGGGGGGAGGGGATGGGCCACAACCCCGTGGAGGGAACTGCGCCACCAACTCCCCACCCTCAAATTTCTCCATCTAACCCCTCTCCCCTCCAGTGTTGACCAGCTCCTCAACTCGATGAGGAATAACCTTGTGGGGAAGCCTAAGGACGCCCACGTCCAGGTGTACCCCACCACTAACCTCGTCCACACCCCCCCCCCACTGCGATATGGTGTGCCTGCAGGATCTTGCTGCAGGTGCACCAGCAAACCACTCTTTTTTCCCCTTTTCTTGGCATCTTGCCAACCCCCGGTGGTGGGATGATTTGGGCGTCGCCCCTTTCCATCCCACCATCCCCCCCCAGGTGCACATCCCCGACATCACCCACCCCACCTTCTACAGCACAACTTCTTTGCAATGGTACCGTGGTGCCTCATGCGCCCCCCCCTTCATTTCGAGTGAACCCCCCCTCCGCACCGAACCCCTTCCCGACCCCCCTCATGGGGTGACGGGCAGCCCTGACCCCGCCCCCGACAGGGTTGGCCCCTCTCAGCCGCCCCTCAAGTTTGTTGATGGGAACGGCTACATTGTGCTTCAGGGGCTTGTGGAGGCACGGGATTGTGAGGTGGGGTGGAACAAGGTGATGAAGGCGTGGGGCAGCGGCGACGAAAAAGTCGTCGAAAAGAATTTTGAGCTCCTTTTCAACGCCGCGCGGAGTGAGGAGCAGGCCAAGGATCCCGAGCTCCCCCGCCGGTGGCAAAGCAAGAGCACCTTGGGGTCGGGGGTGGGGGGGCCTCTCTTCAAGAAGTTCCACCCCCACCTGAAGCGCATGTTGCGCAACAGCGGGGGCCTAAGCCTCCTCCGGGGGAGACCAGGGGTGCAAGTGGTTGTGGACAACCACACCATTGACGATAGCCTTTGGTTGCATGGGTGGGATGCGACCAAAAGGGCTCAACATGGGCAAGGGCCCATAAGTGTACAAACGTATGCAAGCCGCACAAGAAGACGGCTTCTAACCGACATGCAGCACCTTCAGACTCTACAGCGGCGGTTCCGGTGCCGCAAGAGACGGACATGAGATGACCTTACGAACCCAGACCATTGTTGCCTGTGACCGGGGTGCATGCTGGGGGGCTTACTAGGGGTGTGAGGACAAATCAGGGGGTGCACACGGGTAACATTTGTGTAAATTCACGTGAATTCACGTGAAATTCGTACGAAATTCGTACGAATTTCACGTGAATTCATGTGAATTCACGGCTGTGAATCGGCTACAGGCTTGCCGGGTTCCGGCACCTCTCGTTTTGGGCACGGTGCGGTCATGATGCATGCTTTTGGGGCGGGACTTTCATTGGATGATGCGTAACAAAGCTAGGGGAGGAATTTTGGCCCCTCAAAGCCCTTGAAATGAACCAAGAATATGGCATTTCCCCCCCAAAACCTCAAATTTTGGGTAAATTCACGTGAAATTCACGCAATTATTCAAACGGCCACTTAACGGCCGTTCACGAAGGGTACATCCTCCTTTTGTGATAGAGGTGGGGGGGCAGGAACCCTGGTGTCGCGCCGCATTAAGATGCTCAGGCAGGTTAATGAGCGTTTGTTCCTGTACTTTGAAGTACCAAGGTGGAATGGGAACTCCAGAAGCAACCTGTGCAATGCACAAAAATTGGCTGACGAGGTTCGGGCATATTTTGCGGATGAGGAACTGTGGTAGCGCGCGCTATTTGTTTTTTAGCGCGCGCTACATGTTATCTAGTGCGCGCAATGACCACTATCGCGCGCGCTATGCTGTTTTCAAGCGCCGGAACCCTTGAAATCGCGATATATAATTGGAAGTAGCGTGCTATGACTACGCACTTCAAATGTGCCTCCAATTTGGAATGCATTGATTTGTTCCTTTTCGTCCGTTTTTTTTGGTGCTTTCGATTTTTTTGTTACTGCATTTTCCTTTTTGTATTACTCTTGGAACAGGGGTACTTTAATGTAACCCTCTTGCCCATGCAGCCCATGGGCTGGGGGTATCCGCCTCCTGCAGCACCGCCAACCACTGCTGCAGGGGCCACAGGAGCAGGTGCGACACCGCAACCACCGCCACATGCAGCTGTACATTGACAACCGGGACTGCAGCAGCCGTCCACGACGCCGTGGAGCATGCAGCCACAGGTACTTGCCGTGCGCACTACTGTTTCCGTTGCGCGTGCTACGCTCTTGTTGTGCGTGCTAACTGTCTCGTTGTGCGCACTACGCACGTCCTCGTTGCGCGTGCTTTGTCCTGTTTTCCGCAGACGCTGTCCTAGCAGCTGACCCAGTTCTCCCCAGCTCAGCCTCTGTGGCCCGCGCCGCAGTCCCCGTTACAAGGTGCCTCACAGCAGCTGTCTCCCATGCTGTTCCCCGGTGGGTCGCCCACCTTGGGCTCCCCAGTGCGCGGCAGTCTTCCAGTGGGCCAAGTGCAGCAAGTGCTCTTCGGCCCACTGCCAGTGCAGCAGCAGCAGCAAATGCAACAGCAGCAAGTGCAGGCTGCGGCCCAGCAAGTCGGCAGCCCAGAACAGCGGCAGCAGTAGCAGCAGCAGCAGGTCCAACCAAGACAGCAGCAACCCCAAGTGCAAGCACAGTTTCAGTCTCCCCCACCTGGGCCACGTAAGGGCTTCGCCTTCAGCAGCGACTTCAAGAACCCAATCTGGCCCCACCAAAACAGCACCATCTGCGCCCAAGGGCCCAACTGGGCATGGCTGAAGGACGTGACACCGGCCTACCTCTTCGAGGTGGCCTTCTACAAGTTCTGGCGCCAAAGGGCCACGGCCATTGCCAAGATCCTAGACGGAGCCGTGAAACCCTGCTGGCATGACGGCGCCAAAGTCAAAACCACGGCGGTCAAGGACGAGGAGCAGCCGCAGCAGCAGCAAGTGCAGCAGCAGCAGCTCCACTAGCAGGCAGCCGTGCAGCAGGCCACACTGCAGCTGCTCCAGCAGCAGCAGCGGGTGCAGATGGCCCAGCAACAGCAGCAACAACAACAACAACTGGCACAGGCACATGTACGCGCTATGTTTGCCATTGCGCGCTCCTTCGACATTGTTGCGCGCGCTTCATTTGTTGTAGCACGCGCGATTTGATTGTTTGCGCGCGCTACGGCCCTACCTTCTGTCCCATTGTCACGTAGGTGGGCAGCTTCGAGCAGCCTCTGTGCCTGGGATTCCGCAGAGGGCCGTTGATGATCAGCGTGCCCGCGGACATTGCCGGGCAGTCCAAGCATGCGGCCGACTGGCTTGACGGACGGAAGGAGCAAGGCCCCTCTCCGGTGCTGGCGCGGGCTAAGCGGCAGCTGGAGGAGCTGGAGGTGGACTGGGCTGACGCCTTTGCCGTGCCGGAGACGGAATCCGTGACAGTCCCAAGGCCCAAGAAGAAGCGTACCGAGGAGCCAGCAGCCACCAGCCACCTACCACCAGCCATCTCCGCCTCCCACACCGCTAAGCCCCCCCACCCGCCTGGAAAGGTCCTTGCCCAGAAGACTGCCGACCAGCAGCTGCTGGCACAGGCGGCGGCGGAACAGGCCAAGAAGAAAGAGGACGAAGCAAAGAAGAAGAAGAAGAAGGAAGAGGAGGAAAAGAGGAAGAAGAAGGAGAAGGAAGAGGAGGAAAAGAGGAAGAAGAAGGAGAGGGAAGAGGAAGAGAGGAGGAAGAAGAAGGAGAAGGAAGAGGAGGAGAAGAGACGGAAGAAAGCAGAGGAGGAGAAAGCAGAAAAGGTAATGCAGCGCGCGCTATCGTTGTCATTGCACGTGCTATGCATCTCGTCGCGCGTGCTATGCCTCGTATTGCGCGTGCTATGCCTGTGCTATGCCTCTGCGCTACTCTTTCCAGGCAAGCAAGACGGCACCGCAGCAGGCACACCAGCCGCAGCTCGCATCAAAGCCAGCACCGAAGCAGCCTGTCCCAGTCCCAGACCAGCCACAAGAACAAGGAGGTCCGTGCGGTTCCACCCCACCCAGTACGGCTCCCAAGGCCAAGCAGCAGAGCAGAGCCGACGCCGACAAGGAGGCAAGAGATGAGCTCAAGCAGCGCCGAGATTGGTCCTACCAAAAAGGCTCCAAGCCTCGGTGGATCATCTACTGCACCACTGCGATCGCGCCGATGATTGTGGAGGGAGCCGAAGTCAAGCCAGCAGGCGCCAGGGCCCCTCAGGACCACGTGGCCGTCATCATCCCCAACGATCAGTGGAGCCCCAGCCAACAAGGGGAGGAGGAGGAGGAAGAGGACGACTGGTCGGAGTTTATGCCCAGCTGTGGGATGCAGCGTTCTAGGGCGTGGTGCGGAACCCCCCCAATTTTGGGTGTTGTTAATATGGTTGGAACCCGGAATTTCACATGTTACATGGGTGCACTATGATGCAACAATGTGCCTTCCATGTTTCGTTTGCTCGATATTGCCCGTTTTGCACTTTTTGCGATTTGATCTTTGTGTGCTCTAACTAGTTATCGCGGGGTTAGAACGGGGTTAGAGCACTAGTTATCGCGTGGGTTATCGCGCAATAACCTAGTTATCGCGGGGGTTATCGCGGGGGTTATCGCGCGATAACCTAGTTATCGCGTGGGTTATTGCGTGGGTTATCGCGCTTCATTTTATGTTTCCCCTTTTCGCTGTAGCTCTCAAAGCCTTCGTATTCTTTGATAATGGCCCTTGCTGCTGCCCACGCTTGGTGCGAGCACCATCAAAAGCTCCTTGGGGTCCGTCGCCTTTGCGGTCCTGAGGGGTTTACGATGGGTGATGCCAATGTGAGGCGCCCTGTGGCGACCCGCTTTGAACATGGTGTGGACTTTGGACTCCTTGTCCATAAGTCCCCCTTCATGGCGGACAAGCGAGACCCCCTGGTTCTCAGCAACTACATCTTCGAGTTGCTAGAGGTAAATCCAGGGGTTGCTGGATTTTTGATCCGGCTTCATCCGGACGATGTGGACGCCGTGGTGGAGTCCGTCACCGCTCATGCCGAGAAGGGTGCGGGGACGAAGACGACCCTCTATGTGGGTCAGGAGGAGGAGGAGGAGGAAGTGGAGGAGGAGGAGGAGGATGCGGGGGGGGTGGGGGCTGGGGGGAGGAAGGAGAAGCCCCACAACCCCCTCATGATTAGTGTCCAGAAGGTAAGGATCCGACCGGGTAAGGGGAAGGGGAAGTCGGATGGTTGGTTCCCCCAACCCCTCACCCACAACACCCGCCGGGTCTGCACTGACGACCCCGAAAACAAGCTCCCCATGCACTCCCTTTGCCCCACAAGGGAGTGGGAGCCTGAGTGGTATGGGGTCACCACTCCCAACATTGTTTCGGGGCAGGGGGTGATTCTTTTTCCATTTGGGGCAACACCCCCCCTTATTGGGGAGGCGGAGGAGGTGGTTGCCGCCGAGCCCTTGGGGGCCTTTAATAGGGACCCCAATGACCTTGTGCTCACGGTGGGGGGAAAGCTGGTGGTCAACCACCTCCTGCAGCACGATTTTTTGAGTGACATTCAGCTGCAAAGTCTTTTGGATGATTTGGATAGGGTGCCTCTCTGTACCCTTCGTGAACGGCCGTTAAGTGGCCGTTTGAATGATTGTGTGAATTTCACGTGAATTTACCCAAATTTTGAGGTTTTTGGGGGAAAATGCCATATTATTGGTTCATTCCGAGGGATTTGAGGGGCCAAAATTCCTCCCCTAGCTTCGTTACGCATCATCCAATGAAGGTCCCGCCCCAAAAGCATCCATCATGTCCGAACCGTGCCCAAAACGAGAGGTGCCGAAACCCGGCAAGCCTGTAGCCGATTCACGGCCGTGAATTCACGTGAATTCGTACGAAATTCGCACGAATTCGCACGAATTTCGTACGAATTTCACGTGAATTCACGTGAATTCATACCAATTTCACCCTTGTGCACCCCCTCGCCTTGTCCTAACACCCGGGGTACCTCCCCCCCAAACACCCCTGCAGGCACCCTGGCTACAGGCAACATGTGCACATGTGTGTGGGTGTGCCTTTGTGTGGGGTGTGTGAGTTTGTGTGGGTTTGTGTATGGTTGTATGGTTGGGTTTGCATGTGGGTGGATGCGTGACTTCCTGTTTGTTTCTACGTGCGGGCGTGCGTCTGTGTGTTGGTGTGTGTGAGGATGTGGGGGCCACCCGACCACATACGCACACAAACCCGTCCCAAACCTCACACCAACACCCACACACCCACACACACAACCACGGTACCATGGATGCACACCCACACACAAACACACACCCACGCGCACAAACCAATCAACACACACACACACACACACACATAGACACACCCACAATGATCCCGCCCCACACACCTAACCACGACACATCCACTATGCAGGTGTGTGTGCGTATGTGTGGCTGGGCAGTGTGTGGGTGTGGGTGGGGTGGCAGGGCGGTTTGATTCCACTAATGGCATGTGGGTGTGTGTGTGTGGGGGGGGGCTACATGTACGACTGTCTGTGAGGATGTGAGGAGGACCAAACCATGCACATATACGCACAAGCCTTACACACACACACGCACACCCTTCCCGCACCTCACACCAACACGCGCGCACACACAAACACACACAACCACACACCCAACTACACATGGACACACCGACCCACATACACGCATCCGCACAAACCATACGCATACACACACACACACAGAATCACCCCCCTAAACATTTCACCGTGACACATCCACTGTCCAGGTACGTATGAGGGTGTGTGGGCGGGCAGTGTGTGGGTATGGGTCGAGTGGGGGGCTGTTTGCTTTCATTGAGGGTATGTGTGTGTTTGTGCATGGGTGTGTGTGTGTCTCTGTGTGGGGGGGGGGGTGTATGACTGTCTTTTTGGTTATGGGTGTGGGCGTGCGCCTGTGTGTGTGGGGCAGGTGAGGATGTGAGGAGCACCAAACCAGATATACGCACAAGCCATACACACACACACAGACACACACACACACACATACAGACACACCCTTCCTGCACCTCACACCAACACGCGCATACACACAAACACACACAACCGGACACCCAAGTACACATGGACACAACGACCCACCCACCCACACACACACACACATCCGCAGAAACCCATCCACACACACAGGCAGACACACATACACACACACACACAGAACCCCCCCCCCCCCTAAACATCTAACCGTGGCACATCCACTGTCCAGGTACGTATGAGGGTGTGTGAGCGGGCAGTGTGTGGGTGTGGGTCGAGTGCATGGGGGGCTGTTTGCTTTCATTGAGGGTATGTGTGTGTTTGTGCATGGGTGTGTGTGTGTGTCTGTGTGTGTGTGTCGTTGTGTGTGTGCGTGTGTGCCGGGGGGGGGGCAGGTACAGGGAAATGTGTGTGGGTGTGGGGACTTCGTTATTGCATAGGTGGTGTTGGTGTGGCTCTTCTGCCAGTGTCCTGCAAAAATGGTACGAAATTCGCACGAAATTCGCACGAAATTCGTACGAAATTCGTGCGAAATTCGTACGAATTTCGTGCGAATTTCGTACGAATTTCGTGCGAATTTCGTACGAAATTCGTCCCCAAAGTGTACCGTGAATTTGGTTGTTACGAATTTCGTACGAAATTCGCACGAATTTCGCACGAATTTCGTACGAATTTCGACCAATTTGCATGAATTTGTATCATTTTTATGCAGAACAAACACACTCAGCCCATAGCACAAAGCACAGCAACACAGCAACAACACAGAAGAACAACACAGTCACCCCATATCACACAGCACAGCAACACAACAACAACACAGAAGAACAACACAGTCAGGTCATCAGCAACAGTCACCAATGAGGAGCAGCAGACAGACGAAGCACAACAAGCAGCAAGCAAAACAACGGTACCAACACAGCCGAAAAGGAGGCATTACACACACATCATGACAATCAGCAGCAACAAACACAAATGACAGACAGTCACAAACTACAAACAGCACAAAAGTATTGTCCCACATGATTCAACAACAGGCAGCCACCCATCCAACCATCCACACCCACTCATAGCACACAGCACAGCAACACAACAACAACACAGAAGAACAACACAGTCAGGTCATCAGCAACAGTCACCAGTGAGGAGCAGCAGACAGACGAAGCACAACAAGCAGCAAGCAAAACAGCGATACCAACGCAGTCGAAAAGCAGGCATTAAACACACATAATGACATTCAGCAGCAACAAACACAAACGACAGACAGTCACAAACTACAAACAACACAAAAGTATTGTCCCACATGATTCAACAAAACCACCCAAGAACCCAAGAACCACCAATGCATGCACATATCACCCAGGCACGCACACACCATGCACCCACGCCCACACAAACAACAACCCCTCCGACCAGGCACACCCACACACACACAAAAATGACACAAATTCATGCAAATTGTTTGAATTCGTACGAATTTCGTACGAAATTCGTAACAAACACATTCACGGTACGTATTGAGGGACGAAATTCGTACGAAATTCGTACGAAATTCGCACGAAATTCACACGAAATTCGTACGAAATTCGCACGAATTTCGTACGAATTTCGTGCGAACTTCGTACGAATCTCGCACCATTTTTGCAGGACACTGGCAGAAGAGCCACACCAACACCACCTATGCATGTACCGGAGTCCCCACACCCACACACATTTCCCTATACCTGCCCCCCCAGCACCCACACACACATACAGTGCAGCAATGTACACACATGTTGTACACACATCCACTCTTGCGTGGGTCATCCCCGTTGTATGAAATCAAAAGTACCCCCTTTGCACATGGGGGACCCCCTGAACACTAGGGGGATTTACAGATGTGGCCCCTGGGGACAACGCCCCCCCACTCATTCGTGGGTCGTCCCCATTGAAAAACCCCCTGCGCACATGGGGGACCCCCTGATCACTTGGGGGATTTACTCCATCTTGTCGGCCACGTGTGTATTGCACTGCACTAGGCATGCCCCACACATGCCCCACCCATTGTGTTTTCCTTTTTGCCCGATGCATGCACCCACACACATTTCCCTATACCTGCCCCCCCGGCACCCACACACACATAAAGTGCAGCAATGTACACACACACACACACCGCACAGACACACACACACACACACAGGAGGAGGGGGCCACCCCTTCTTTCATGTACCGCAATATCCAAAGAAGCTCCCGGGGGGGTTGGCGCCCCCCCTGGTCGATCACTGGGGGGCCACCCCTTATTTCATGCACCACAGTTCCCGAGGAGCACACATACACACACACACACACAGACACACACACACACACACACACACACACACACACACACACACACGGTATGTGGCAGCACGAAACAACTACACGCAACATACCTCAGTCTGGATGCACCCAATCGCACGTAGAAATAATATGGTGATTGGTCTGTGCTGTTGATTGCTCTGTGTGCTTGTTGCTGTCTGTGTCATGTTTGTAATTTGTCTTCATGGTTGCTTGCACATTGCTGCATTTTGTGCATGGTCGCACGTAGAAAAAACCTGTGAAGAGAAAAGGAGTACCCTCCCTAACCTTAACCGCACTGCAACAAGCAAGACACCCTCCTAACCCCACACCCAGACACTCAGGTGTAAGTGGGGGTCTCCTTGCCCTAGACGTGGTTGATTACGCTCCTATGGTTTGACCCAATGGACCCCCCCACCCCACCCTCATGCATCTACTAGCAACTATCACCTTTGCCCTTCCCAACAACTGTGTGAGCAATGCAACAATGGTTTGACCAGAATGGACCCCCCACCACTGCATCCACTATCACCTATAACCTATGCCCTTCCCAACAAATTTGTGAGCAACGCAACAAAGCATAAGAAATGTAATGTGTATAATGGTTTGATTTGTTATGTGTGTTCTAGTGTAGAACAAATCTAGGCTAGAATGATTCCTGTTCTAGTCTACGTTCTAGCTAGATGTTGTAGGCTAGAACGCCCTCGCGATGTCGTTTTAGGCTAGAACGAAATTGTGCGTGCTAGCGTGTATCTAGGGATCTACAAAACAAATTGTTCAATATCCAATGTGTGCAACAAATAGCAGTGACAAGACAAAATTGGGGCCGATTCGTACGAATTCGCACGAAATTCGCACGAAATTCGTACGAAATTCGTACGAATTCGTACGAAATTCGTGCGAATTTCACATTCTTGTGAATCTGTGAATCTAGCGTGAATTTATGCGTGAATTTGGGTGCGTGAATTTCACATTCACGGCGATCTCACCAAATGTGTTGAACCATGCGGCTACTTCAAAACTGTAAATTGCACACATTTGTTGGATCTTACTTTGGGCGAAGGTAGCATGACAAAAGCACACGATAGCACCAAGTTACGAGCAAAACACAGCAAAAATAGGTGAAATTCACGGTACCGTGAATCTCGGATTCAAACGGCCGGTTCACGAAGGGTACATCTCAGAGAAGGCACCCATTTTCAACGCCAAGAAGGAGGGCCAAGGCATGTGTCCATGTCACCAGGTGTGAAAACTTCCCACAACACCCTGCTCTAACCCCTGCTCTAACTAGTTATCGCGCTAGGTTATCGCGTTCTAACTAGGTGCTCTAACTAGTTATCGCGCTAGGTTATTGCGTTCTAACTAGTTATCGCGGGGTTATCGCGGGGGGTTATCGCGGGGGTTATCGCGCGATAACCTAGTTATCGCGGGGGTTATCGCGTGGGTTATCGCGTGTTTTTTTTTGTTTCTTTTCTTTTTTTCAGGCTACCATCTTGCAGCTGCCCCGTATCTTCGTCAAGGACGACGCCCAGGCAGCCGGGGCAGCAGGCGGAGCAGCAGAAGCAGCAGGGGCACGGCCCGCCAAGCCGGTGGCCGCCCGGTTGGAGCTGGAGGGGGAGAAGAGGCTGCCGGAGGGGGCGTCGTGGCGGTGGGGGGAGCCTGGGGATGAGGCCTGCAGGATGGGGGGGACGGGATGGTACCGGCAGGTCACCATCACCGAGAAGGAGGGGGGGGTGGAGAGGAAGACCAACCTCACCCTCCCCTCCTATGTGTGGGTTGGGGGAGAAACGGCCAAGTGGCCGAATGCCGCAGAGGGGGAAACGGTTGCGGCTTTTTTGTGTTTGCTTGGGATGAGCGACCCCCCCCAAAGGAAATCTTATTTCCTTTTGAGGGTGTGTTTTTTGTGGGAGGGGGAGTATACGGGGAGGGAAGTGTGGCAGAAGCTGCACAGGGGGGGGGGCATCCACCAGGTTGGTGGGTATGACCCCCCCCCTTCTGTGGTGGACGCCACTGCCGATTGGGTTCGGCAGTATGCACCCAAGGGGGGAAGGCCGGGAAAAGGCCGGACGAAGCGGGGACCAGACGTGGTGGTGGTTGAGCCTGATGCCCCCCCCCCCCCCTTAGGGGTAAGGGCCAAACCCCCGCCCCCAAGCCCTCCCCCAAGCCATCGAAGGTGGCAAAGGTGGCGGCGGCCCAGCCCCCCCATGAGGCCCTGGACGTGGAGGCCTTGGGGGCCAGTGTGGCCACCCACGTGACGGACGCTTGCCAGGTGTTGGTGGAGCAGGCGGCCGCCACGGGGGTCGAGGCCGCACTGGCCAAGGGTCGGTCGGCCGACCACAAGTCGGCCTTGGCGAAGGCCGAAAAGGCCCATGGCAACACCCAGCGTCCCCTGGACCAGGCCCTCAACCTGGCCGCCAAGAGGGGGGAGGAGTTGGAGGCGATGAGGGAGGCCCTGAGGGAGGCCCAGGAGGGGAGGCGGAAGGCGGAGGTGGAGGCGGCCCAGCTTAGGGTGGAGGTGGAGGGGCAGCGGAGGAGGGGGGATGACCTCACGCTGCGCTTGGGGGTGGCTGAGGCGCAGGTGCGCAGCCTCACCTCCACCCTCTGTGCCTCCTTCGGGGTGCAGCAGGCCCAGCAGGGGCTGGCGCCGCAAGGGTTGCAGAGTCAGGGTAGCGGGAGTAGGAGTGGGAGCCAATGACTAGTGGATTTGCTCAAGGGGTTGCCCAAGGGCATTTTTCGTGGGGAGGAGCGATAGGGGGCCCAAGTGGACATGTGCCACTTCGGCCTCGTGGGAAGTGGAAACCCCAACCCCTCTAATTTTAGGGCGACCCACATGGCCGCTGCTCCCCTCAGGCCTGCCCTCACCCCCTTGCTTGCAGACCTCAATGGGTATTGCACCTCCAATGCTCCACCATGGTTCACATGGTGTAGCATCCAAATTGTTCGCCCCCAAGGGACGGACACCATGGGCCTCCACTCGCATTTGCGGGATGGGGCGCCCATGGCGCTTATTGTGTGTGTGGGGTCTTTCACGGGGGGTGAGTTTTGGGTGGAGAGTGGTGGCCTGCTGAATCCCATCTTGCATTAACAGCTCAGGAGCATGAGGCCCTGAGCATGCTACGCATGGCATGCAGCATACATCTCTCCCAACGGGCCCTTTTGCGAATGCCCCGCCGTTGCACACAACGGGACCTAAGGACCGTTCGGCAACGGATCATGCCCTACTTTCCCCAAACAACCATTGTAAAGTCTACCATAGGCCGCAATAGGGCAGCTGCCCATGTGCCTTTGCAATCAATTGTGCAAAATGCAATATCTATGGCCCGAGTTATCGGGAAACCCCCCCCTAGTGGCGTTGCCATTGTTGTTATTTCAGTTGATGCGACTTCCTTGTGGAAGGCATCCTCTACCTGTGCGGATGTATGGGTTAATGTATGGGGGGGGGCAAAATATGCTTCGAAGGTGAAGCTATGGGCCTCATGGTTTTGCATGGATGGCGGGGATGAACAGGCTTTTTTGAGAAGCCTGGACATCTCGGCCAACCTCAACCAAGAGGTGAGGGATGTGGAAGAGGACGTTGTCCTCTTTCAAAACCAATTTTTGACTTGCACTGTCATTTGGACAGGGGATGGGAAGGGGATGCAAGCAATGGGGGGGGCTGGGTCTAAGTGTTGGTTGTGCAAAGACCCCAATGGGATTGTTGAGCAAAGGGGGGTGGAGTCCACCTCAAGATGGGGGGCATTCTTGAGAATTTAAAGTGTGACCCCTGAAAGGCGGCCGGGGGACTACCAACATGCAGCATGCCGCATCCTAAACGGCATTGCAAAGCGCATTGAGACCACCCTTCAGGCCCTCCCCCCCGGTACCCCTGGTAAGGCCCAAGCTCTTGCAGCTTTGCAGGCCTTCAAACAAGCCCTCAAGGATGAGACCTCAGGCATCCCTTTGAGGGAACGCCTCCCTTCGGCCTCGAGGGCCACAGAAAAAGATTTCGATCTAACAAGCACCAAAGTTTTCCTAACCTCCCCCCCCTTCCAAAGGCAATTTGTGGATTGCCTCAAAGAGCATGTCCCCACAGTGAGGACCCCTGGGGGACCTATGTTATGGGTTGTTGTGCATGTCATGGTGAAATGCATTGAGGGTTTGTATGAGCTTTGGAGGGTGAGGGAGTTGTACACTCTAACCCAAGTGGAACGCCACCGTGCGTTGACCACAAAATTTTCAAAAGCGTGGGGAGACTCAGGTTGGTCCCCCACCAGGTGGATCCCTTGGTGCTTGGCACATTCCACCTTTTTTGCCGAAAAATGGAGGAACATTTTTCAGTTTTCCTCCATCCCAACGGAGTATCGGCATGGGCCTTACAAGAGGAGGCTCAAAAATTGTTTTAAGGGTTGGTCTTTGGTGAGGCCAAGTATGTCCCTCCGCCACATGCACCATTGCATGTCCATGAACGCCCTGGAGCAAGGGCTTTTGGGACTGGAGGCAGCCAAGGCCTCAGACATTGATGACTTTGTATGAAAAACGACCACAGATGCTTTGTGCCAAGTGTTTTGTGTTGTTTGTCCTAGGGAGGGAGGGAGGAGGGGTGCGCGATAACTACACGCGATAACTACGCGATAACTGAGTTGTCGCGCGATAACTAGCGCGATAACTAGTTAGAGCAAGGTGCTCTAACTGCGTTCTAACTCTGTTCTAACTGTGCTCTAACTCTTTGACCCCCCCCCCCAAAACCACCCCTACAATGAGGGTTATGTGGGGAAAGAAAGGGGATGGGGGGTTTTTGAGGGTGCTGAATCCATTTTTTTAGGTGGTTTGCCCCAAAATTGAGGGTAGGTGGGTGTTCCAGAAATTGCGTTCTAACTAGGGGTTCCGCACCACGCCCTAGAACGCTGCATCCCATGCCAGGTGTTCTCCGCCAAAAGCAAAGCGTATGAGGAGTTGGACAAGTGGCAGTCGTGGTGGGAGACGTACGAGGCCGATGAAATTGTGGACCTCTGCCCCTACCCAAAGACCATGAGGATGTCCCCGTCCAAGCCACCAACCCCAAAGAAGAAGAAGCCCCAAGGAGACCCACCAGCCCAGCCACCAGCCCCCCCACAAGAAGACAAGGGACCTGCCGAAGCTGCAGCACCAGCAGAAGCACCAGCAGCAGTTGCACAAGAAGAAGAGGCACCAGCCCCAGCAGCAGCAGCAGCACAAGAAGACGACGCACCAGCGCCACCACAAGAAGAAGAGGCACCAGCGGCCGCGCCACAAGAAGGAGAAGGAGCAGCCCCGAAAGAAGAAGAGGCACCAGAAGGAGCAACCGCAGAAGGCGACCCAAGCCCACAAGAAGAAGGGGATGCAGCCCCAGCTGCCACTGGGGCAGAAGACCACAGACCCGAATGGGAGAAGGAGTGGGAGGCCGAAGTGGTGGTCCAAACCATTAAGGATATCACTGAATGACAGCGCGCGCTATACCTGGTATAGCGCGCGCCATAAGGCTCCTAGCGCGCGCTGTAAATATGTTGCGCGCGCTACACTGTCCGTGCCCGTGAGGACCTGTACTGTTGCACACTTTTCAGACCTTTCAGACAGTGTTTTTGCATGTGTCTTGGGTTGGATGAGCAACAGGGAATGTTTTTGAAAAGGAAGGGGTTTTTGAGAAACGCAGGACACTGGAAAAAGCATGGTTTGGAAACATTTTCCGGTTTTGAAAAATTTGAAAAACGGGACAATATAGCGCGGTAGAGCGCGCGCAATAGGCGCACTATAAAGGTCATTAGTTTGAAAATTTGCGCGCACTATGGAAAAAATGCACCATTGCGCGCACGCAGGGGAGAAGTTGATTGCAACTCTCTCGCAAAAAGATCGTGCCTTGCGAGGTGCATGGGACATCCTCAATGGAGTTCTCAAAGGTCCCACACAAGCCGGAGAGAAGTGGGTTATCCCGAAGAACAATATTGCCTACTACTTGAAGAAGCTGAAGGAAGAAGGAGTTTGCATTGAAATGGAGGTGAATGCCCCCCAACCTGAAGAGTCAACTCCTCAACGACAAGAAGATGTTAAGGTTGATCCTTGGGACCTCTATGTCCAAGCCTACCAATGGGCGGGTCAAGAAGTAAGTAAAGGGAAACTAAGTTCTCGTAAAGCTGCTTCTGAGGTGTACCTTCGATTTGGCATAAATTTGTCACACACTACTTGTGCCAAGTCTTAAGTCCGCCGAAGATAAGGGTGCCCCCCCCAAGAAGAGAGGGAAGGCTACTTTTGTGCCCCCCGATGTCGAGTCCAAACTTGTCGACTTTTGTATTGCATTGCGGAGTTTAAACTTTCCAATATTTAAGGAAGAATTAATAGGTTATTGTAATACCTTGATTCAAGGAACTAAGTTGGTTTCTCTTGTTCAAGCACGGTGAAGTTCGCGACAGTTGGTAATACAACTGGCTGCATAGGTGCCATGAGAGGCTCGGTACCGCAGCAGCAAAGCCTTTGGAGGTGGATCGCGAACGTTGGACCACTTCAAAGAATGTTGGCAAACACTAGCAAATCTTAGAACAAACATTGCACTAAGAGCAGTGACGAAAAATTTGAAAAATGCCCTGCTACCCCAATGGCACCGCGTTAGGGACGAGGTTCACTCCAATTTGCGTAAGACACTGAGGGATATTCCTATCCTAAGCAACAAGGAAGACCTCTCCCTTTCGGTTACGGCAGCGATTCAAGGTTTCTACCAAAATCTGGTGACTACAACGCCGACCACCCACCACCTGTCGCACGTGAAAAAACAGCTAAAACGGCTACCGCCGTCTTGGGTGACAGGATGGTTTGATAAGGGCACCTCAGCACTTTGGGCGGGGTGCAAGAATTTCTGGTATCCGCGTTTCCAAAAAGCCTTCTTTCAACAACCGAAGTGGTTCTCTGAGCTACTAAGAACGCCATCACCTGCCGATGCATCTGAGCAAGCATTCCGGTATATCGTGTCTGGGGCACGCATGTTCCTCTCCCAAAAACCAGACCCCTCCTGTGATGCACGTCTTGAACGGGGTCTTGTTGAGCGTCTAACTGACCGCGTTCGTCGTGCAAAGGATGACATACCAGAAAAATACAATACGTCGCAGGAATTTAGAGAGACCTGGCAGCGAGACCTGAATGCATGTGATGGGAAACTTCTGCGTTATGCCAGTGACTCCGCTCCTCTGCACCTTTCTAGAACCCCACCCAGCAAGTCCAACAGGTGCTACACCAAAGGACTGAAGGGCAGGCACAAACCATGCCTCCCGGACGCCCCCCCGAATCTGATTACTCCTCTCTCCGTTCCTGTGCTACCTGACCCAGTGACTTGCGAATCACGGCCAGTACTGACCAGCCCCACAGTTCAGAGCGTGGCGGTCTCTGGACCGCTGATTCTCAGGGACCATTCATGTTTTAATATGCCAGAGGTTGTTTCCCCAACACCGCACACCCGACATCGAGGAAGGCAGAGTCGAGGGCTGCCCGCGCCGAACTGCCAACTACTTTTCAAGTATAAAAGTACGGAATGTGCCTCCCCGCCTGTCATAAAAATGAGGGAGGTACTCACGTATGCATCCCACCCTTTTCAAAAGTTTTGCCAGCTCATGGGCCGTGCGCTGACGTTGCTATGGAAAATGGCGGTGCACCTTTAGTACATGGATGTACTAAAGTCTAGGGAACTCATCGCCATGCCCCACATGCTCCATGCGGTGAAAAAATGGCTCTCCACCATGGAAAAAACCAACGCGGAGCACGCTGGCACACCGTTTTGGACGGAAATGGATGTCAAAGAAATGTTTCCAGAAATTCCAAGGTCAGACATCATACCGGCGCTGGTGTGGATCCACGACCAGCTCAAGCTTTCGAAAAAAACCATTGACAGAGGTCCAGTGGAGTTTTACATTGCTAAGGACGGCAACAGACCGACCGATAATACCTTTCATGGATCCCGAGATTTCTTTTACAAGTTCACGTTTCAAGACATTGTACATTACATGTCGTTCGAACTGAATGTTAATGATGTCTTCGTCTCCCTGTCTTCAGTTATGTCACAAAATACGGGGATCCCCATAGGTGGATCCACCTCCGCACAGGCAGCATCCCTGGTGTTGATCTACCGGGAACTCAGGGGGGATCTGCCCGAGATGCTAAAGGATCTCCTTTGGTTGCGCTACAGAGACAATTTTTTAATTTTGCACAGGCCAGACAGTGCAGGTTTTTCTGTGGACAAGTGGACGGCACAGGTGCAGGAAAGTTTTGCGAAAATGACTGATATGGAGATCACCATCGAACAACAGGGACAAAAAATGACTTTCCCGGAATGTGAACTTAGCTCCCCATGTGGGGCTGCCCCACTATCTCTACCGAAGTATGCAGACCAGCCAGTGCAAGGATCGTCCCCACCCCAGTGCAGGAAAATGCTGGACCCCACGGCGCCAAACGCACAGTGTATGTTACAATCCTAGATACCATCGGTGGTTTCAAAATGGCTGCATTACTGGATAACACCGGAAACTAAACAGATGAATGTGAACAGGGTGGTGGAGCTCCTGCATAAAAAAGGTATGCCTACACAGTGGTGGGAACGTAGCCTTAGGAAAAGCCTGGACAAATGGGGTGAACGGAAACTCTGTGCCAATATTCCACTGAGAGGAGAGTAGAGTTTTTTTCTAATACATGAGTGGTATGCACTGATCACGCTGAGGACGACATGACAGCTTTGCAGGGCAGGTGCCGTGCCGGGTGCTGAAGTGACGAATGTATAACACTGACCCCATGCCTGTGTTGAATGTCCTAGAATATGATGTCCAGACTCAAGTGAAATGATAGCAGGATATGCTCGATCTTGTGACCCGCATACCAGCCAGCCTTTCGCTACTCTGCTGCAGAATACACCGGTGTAGTGGCTGTTTTTGCCTTCTCCTTTGCTCTTGTATTGCACTGTTGGGGCCCTGGGAAAAGCAAATCTGCCCGTGTCTTGCCACCTGACGACGCAGTAGATTTTGAGTTCTGATCACAAGATCACTGATTAAGTTACGATCACCAAGGTGAACACTGAGCTCTTTGCGTATCTCCCCGATCTACCAATCAACCGTCTACTTTGTCACCGAATTGACCGAAATAGAATACTACAACGACACCAGGTACTAACGATGCCCCGAATAACCAAGCCATGAGCGCATCGACGATGATACAAGGAATGATGCCGCACGTGCAACAAAATGGTACGGCAGGAAATGCGGGACCAACGGCGACCAACGTTGCGGGTATGAATTCAAGTGCAGGCGCCGGCCAACAGTACCACCAAATGGGACAACAACAAGCAGTCCGCCCAATGCAGATGCAGGTGCCGGCCCAGCAGCTGATGAGTATGCAGCTGGGTCAACAGCAGCAAGCAATGATGGAAACGGCTATGGGCCAGAATGTGGCGATGGGCCAGCCCCCGAACCTGATGGGCAATCAGGTCCCGTTCGGTATGAATATGCAGACTGCGGTGCCACAACCTCAGCACTACCAAACGGGGCCGCATGGGAACTACAGTCTCCTTCAGCAACCACATGGGCAACAAGGATCCAATGCCTACAACCAGATCCCAGTGAACAATATGGGTATACAGCAACAACCCAATGCGCACAATCGAGGCACTGGAGGTGGAAAATTTAACTTCCCGTGCGACAATTGCGACCAATACGGTCACGGTACAAACTACTGCCCGTTTCCAAAGGATGATATGAAAATTGCAAACAAAAAAGCTGCACGTATTGCACGAAATGCGGAGGCGGACGACAGACAGCGCAGGGTTAACCAGATCCTGATGGACCGTGGATTTCATAATGCTGTGTCTATACTACCAAGCGAACGCCGTGCCCAACGCTATAGCCAGACCAACGTGATGACCCTGGGTTTTTCTCAGGGAATGCTATCAATGCCGGGTATGCAGATGGGATCTCCAGGGCCCCAGCTGATGCAGCAGTGGGGATCTATGTCTATGACCCCACCAAGATGTGTAACCGCCCCAGCTACCGTGCCGGTGACAATGACGACCCCTGATGGCCGACAAATGGTGGTGCAAATGCCAGCGGAGCAGGCGACACCGTCGGGGATTTCGCAGACGACAACGCCGTCACCTACGACGACCACAAGCGACGGTTCGGCGGCCCCCACAGGAGAGCCACATACACCCCAACATCAGGTGATCCCTGTTGCGGGGATACCGCAGCCGGAGTTCTCCCCGGACCCGGGGCAAGCTGAACTCCTAGCCTGATATGCCTACATATACCGCCCGACTACAAGCACTCCGAGGATTGAAGGAAATAGAATGCCCTGAGCCTTTCGAAGGTTTTCTAGTGCTGCTTTTTGACAATGAAGCAGACGCAAATGTAGCAGCGCTGCTGCTCAAGGAGTTTATCCTGAGATCTGATGACGGGTCTACACTGCCGTCCACATTGACAATCGAGGGCCCACGGTTGCGAACGCCACCACCGCCACCAGCCACACCCCCGTCGCATTCCACGGAAGAAGGAGACGGGAGCAAAGGAGAGCGTCAATCGACACCGAAACGGAAGAGAGAGGAGTCTGGGGAGGCGTCTGCGACAGATCCAAAAATCCTCGCCGTAGAACGAGAGCAGAGGGCTCAAGCGCAGCGCTTGGTAGCGACGAACGCGAGGCTCGACCAACTCGATGAGAAGATCACAGAAAATTCCAAAGCGGTGAACGAGATTACCACCAATGTTGCACACCTCGTGCAGAGACAAGCGGTGGAAAATCTAAAGCAGTCCAACCAATGGCACGACTGCGGCCTACTGGATAAGAAGGCGAAGACCATCCTACGACGCGGCCAACTTCCTAAATTAAACAAGCTAAAGCAGTACTATGTTGTCCAACCGGATGAAGACGAGGCAAGATATGTGATCTCACAATGCCTGGTGGAAGAGTACGGCCCGATTTCATCTACTATCAAGCTCCTGGATGGGCCATGTCAGAATGAAACTATCGAAACACACCCGATACGGATCTTTGGGGATGTGGCTGATGCTTCTAAAGCGATGGATGCCCTTAATGCCATACTCATCATCCAAGACGCTGAGGTGGCCAAAGCCATGGGGTCGGACATGGACGCTGAGTCCTGAAAATGCCGCACTGAGATAGCCGGCCCTTCCGTGGTGGGCAGCACTGGGAGCGCTGTATGAGACATACTACCGCCGTGTGTCACCGAAGCCCTACAGGAAGTCGGATGCCCCGGCGTCCCCTATCTGCAGACTCCTGTCGGCTGCAACGGAAACCATTTTCTCTATAGCTGAGGTGTATGAATCACACAAGCCGTATGGCATGCTCCCCGGGGACCCACCGACGTATGTGTCTACTGTGAGAACAGCCAATTGTGTCACACACACATGCAACGTGGCCCCCACTGCCCAACAAACCATTGACGCAGCGCTGTCTAAACTCAAGGCAGTACAAATGGCTAAAAAATGCTTCATCGTGGATATGAATTAAGTGTGCCCTAGCCAGTGATGAATCCATTTTACAAGAAACATGCTGGTATGTTACGCATAGATTTAAAACACACCTACCCATCCCCGAATTCTGGGCTGATGAGTACCCCACTGTTGTGGTGCTGTGGCGGGCCTTACAAAAGCAACAGATCCTTGCGGATATCTGGTGCCAATGGGCTATGACACGGCACATGCACACGTGGACTGATGTGACAGAAATAACAATTTTTTCTTTCTTTCAGGATCTGCAGGTACTACTGTCTGGAATGATTGCATCGATGCATAGAGCCCTTCCCCTGTCGTTGTCCTTATGGACAACGCTCAATAGAGTATTTGGCTGCACTGTCTGCTGGGAGGGATCACCGCCGGGTCCACATGCGAATGTGTCAGTGGCACCAACCGAAGACATGCAACCATTCACGGTCCCCACCCCTGCTGAGCCCCAGACGTACTGTGTATACCCCAGATTGACACAGGTCCGACAGGGCAGTTTCCCATATGCATGCTGGGACTGCACGTCTGTGATAGATTTCCTACAATCTCCCACTTCCCCCATGAACTGTGGTAAGGCTAAAGATGCCCTGATCTTGATCCCCACTGTCTCCACTGCCCGTGCTTTGCTTGAGTCTAAACGGGCCCAGGGGGCCGCGATACTGATTGCCTCGGGTGTAAGATTCCAAAAGATGTTTACCCACTGGCCGTGCCAGAATTTCTGTGACGAGTTGCACGGACAGTGCACTGGTGGTTGGTAACTACCTCCCCTCAGACTATGTCCAGCCTGCGTGTCTACTCACATGATTTTGTTAAGCTCTTTGGCGGACTGATGCACCAACATGGAGCATCAATCAGTCTACCACCATCCCCCATTGTATCTGTATCAATGTACCCTCACTCTTTCTCCAAACATTTCACGTATGTGGTTGACGTCGAAAGGCGAATTCTTGCAGAGGGACTCCGTGCAAAATGGAACTTCAAAACAAAGCGTATGAATACCCGTTTTGAGTGGACGAGTGTCCCCAGGTCATGGGACACAGTAAATAAATCTCTGCAGTGGTCCAATTGTAAACTGGGGAGACTGATACATACGTGGCGCACGACAGAGCAGTCTGTCAGCGAATCAGGCTCATGGATCTACGCACTGTTGATCCCGGGATACAATAAGGTGTATATAGGACAGACAGGTGCGCGTGGACTGTTCAGAAGTGTGTTTGATAGGGGAAGGGAACATATCATTCAAGCACGAGACTGGGCACTGATGCACCAGGGTAAACGTGCGGCAGTGCCGCTGTACGACTGGATTGCAAAACACGGCTTCGAGCGTGTGGTAATGACACCCCTGGAGAGGGTCCAACCATGGCAAGCGAATACCAGGGAGGTGTCTTGGATGCACAGGTTTGGAAAGTCGCATTTGCTGAACCGAGCAATCCCTCACGCCCGACTGCCAAAATGGAGCTGGCTTTTGAAAACAAAAAGTTTCTTATCTGAAAACAAAAAATCAACATCGGAGAAGGAAGCGATCATTGCGAAAGCAAAACACTTTGTCCAGTGCATGCATAGCTCACTCTCGGTTGCAGAGAAACTGAGATTGGTGTTTGACTCCAAAAAATTTTGTGAATCTGGCCTGGCTAGCCAAGTTTTCGTAAAGGCGCGGAAACACATAAAACGTGACACGGGGGTGGTGATCTGCAGACATTTTTTGGTGAAGGTACCAATGATGGACCACACACTGAAAAACATATTGCATGGAATCATAGCGGGGGAAATTGCGCGCGACCCTAAAGCACCAACAGCTCTCAAGGACTACCTGGTGAGCTGTATCACCCTGGTGCGCCAAAAGACACCTACGGTAGGGGACCTGTGCAAGTCTTTCCAATTGCGTGTCCCCACGGATGATGTACATAGTGCGTGCAACACCCCACTGCCCTGCGAATGTGCGCACCTGGCTGAGAAATACGGTATATATACCATATATATATATATATATATATATATATATATATATATATATATATATATATACCATTGGTCGATGGCCACTGTGTGACCAGGGATTTCACGTGGCTCTCTAATTACTTTGCGGGCGCGGACCCGGCGGCACTGACGCAAAATTTGAAAAATGCCCTGCTACCCCAATGGCACCGCGTTAGGGACGAGGTTCACTCCAATTTGCGTAAGACACTGAGGGATATTCCTATCCTAAGCAACAAGGAAGACCTCTCCCTTTCGGTTATGGCAGCGATTCAAGGTTTCTACCAAAATCTGGTGACTACAACGCCGACCACCCACCACCTGTCGCACGTGAAAAAACAGCTAAAACGGCTACCGCCGTCTTGGGTGACAGGATGGTTTGATAAGGGCACCTCAGCACTTTGGGCGGGGTGCAAGAATTTCTGGTATCCGCGTTTCCAAAAAGCCTTCTTTCAACAACCGAAGAGGTTCTCTGAGCTACTAAGAACGCCATCACCTGCCGATGCATCTGAGCAAGCATTCCGGTATATCGTGTCTGGGGCACGCATGTTCCTCTCCCAAAAACCAGACCCCTCCTGTGATGCACGTCTTGAACGGGGTTTTGTTGAGCGTCTAACTGACCGCGTTCGTCGTGCAAAGGATGACATACCAGAAAAATACAATATGTCGCAGGAATTTAGAGAGACCTGGCAGCGAGCCCTGAATGCATGTGATGGGAAACTTCTGCGTTATGCCAGTGACTCCGCTCCTCTGCACCTTTCTAGAACCCCACCCAGCAAGTCCAACGGGTGCTACACCAAAGGACTGAAGGGCAGGCACAAACCATGCCTCCCGGACGCCCCCCCGAATCTGATTACTCCTCTCTCCGTTCCTGTGCTACCTGACCCAGTGACTTGCGAATCACGGCCAGTACTGACCAGCCCCACAGTTCAGAACGTGGCGGTCTCTGGACCGCTGATTCTCAGGGACCATTCATGTTTTAATATGCCAGAGGTTGTTTCCCCAACACCGCACACCCGACATCGAGGAAGGCAGAGTCGAGGGCTGCCCGCGCCGAACTGCCAACTACTTTTCAAGTACAAAAGTACGGAATGTGCCTCCCCGCCTGTCATAAAAATGAGGGAGGTACTCACGTATGCATCCCACCCTTTTCAAAAGTTTTGCCAGCTCATGGGCCGTGCGCTGACGTTGCTATGGAAAATGGCGGTGCACCTTTAGTACATGGATGTACTAAAGTCTAGGGAACTCATCGCCATGCCCCACATGCTCCATGCGGTGAAAAAATGGCTCTCCACCATGGAAAAAACCAACACGGAGCACGCTGGCACACCGTTTTGGACGGAAATGGATGTCAAAGAAATGTTTCCAGAAATTCCAAGGTCAGACATCATACCGGCGCTGGTGTGGATCCACGACCAGCTCAAGCTTTCGAAAAAAACCATTGACAGAGGTCCAGTGGAGTTTTACATTGCTAAGGACGGCAACAGACCGACCGATAATACCTTTCATGGATCCCGAGATTTCTTTTACAAGTTCACGTTTCAAGACATTGTACATTACATGTCGTTCGAACTGAATATTAATGATGTCTTCGTCTCCCTGTCTTCAGTTATGTCACAAAATACGGGGATCCCCATAGGTGGATCCACCTCCGCACAGGCAGCATCCCTGGTGTTGATCTACCGGGAACTCAGGGGGGATCTGCCCGAGATGCTAAAGGATCTCCTTTGGTTGCGCTACAGAGACAATTTTTTAATTTTGCACAGGCCAGACAGTGCAGGTTTTTCTGTGGACAAGTGGACGGCACAGGTGCAGGAAAGTTTTGCGAAAATGACTGATATGGAGATCACCATCGAACAACAGGGACAAAAAATGACTTTCCCGGAATGTGAACTCAGCTCCCCATCTGGGGCCCCACTATCTCTACCGAAGTATGCAGACCAGCCAGTGCAAGGATCGTCCCCACCCCAGTGCAGGAAAATGCGGACCCCACGGCGCCAAACGCACAGTGTATGTTACAATCCTGGATACCATCGGTGGTGAAAAAATGGCTGCATTACTGGATAACACCGGAAACTAAACAGATGAATGTGAACAGGGTGGTGGAGCTCCTGCATAAAAAAGGTATGCCTACACAGTGGTGGGAACGTAGCCTTAGGAAAAGCCTGGACAAATGGGGTGAACGGAAACTCTGTGCGAATATTCCACTGAGAGGAGAGTAGAGTTTTTTTCTAATACATGAGTGGTATGCACTGATCACGCTGAGGACGACATGACAGCTTTGCAGGGCAGGTGCCGTGCCGGGTGCTGAAGTGACGAATGTATAACACTGACCCCATGCCTGTGTTGAATGTCCTAGAATATGATGTCCAGACTCAAGTGAAATGATAGCAGGATATGCTCGATCTTGTGACCCGCATACCAGCCAGCCTTTCGCTACTCTGCTGCAGAATACACCGGTGTAGTGGCTGTTTTTGCCTTCTCCTTTGCTCTTGTATTGCACTGCTGGGGCCCTGGGAAAAGCAAATCTGCCCGTGTCTTGCCACCTGACGACGCAGTAGATTTTGAGTTCTGATCACAAGATCACTGATTAAGTTTTGTTGATTTGGGTTTTGCTGTCAAGAACCCTAGTTACTCAGCAGATGAGCCTCTTAGTGAGTCCATCAAGTTCCATCCTTGGGTTGCCGCCCGTGGCCGATGGTGCACGTAGCTCCAGTGCATCACCCGCTCCCAATGTTGGCACACTTGCCTCCAGTTTGCCGCCCGTTCCCGTGTTGCCAGATACGTCCTTCCCTTCTTTTCCCATGGCACTCGATCCGTTTCCATGTGCGATGCCCTCATCATCATCATCCTCGCCGTTGCCAATGTCTATCCCTATGTCCATCTCCAATACCGACTCCAATGTGCTTGCGTATGCATTGGCCAGCTTGGGCGGCTTGTGCTTGCCGGACACCGGCATTGCACCGGCGACGAGCTAATGCCTTTAAGGACGTGTTCTTCAATACATCCATTTGATTCATTACTTGCAAGATTGGTGGTATGTTTGTGGGGTTTGTGTGAGGACAGTCACATGCGGACCCACGAAACCCCTTCACCCCCTACCTTCCCCCCCAAATAGCTCAAAGTGAGCAAGACACGGCCTAGCACGGCCAAGCATATCCTTTTAGTACATGTTTCAAAGGACATTGTCCAAAAAAAAGCGCCACAAAACTCACCGGTGGCGCCAAGTTACCCCCCCGGGACATTTGTTGCACCCACCGTGCAACATGGAAAAAATTGCCCAAAACAGGCGACCCCCCCTACCATCCCTCCCCAAATAGCTCAAAGTGAGCAAGACACGGCCTAGCACGGCCAAGCATATCCTTTTAGTACATGTTTCAAGCTACATTCTCAAAAAAAAAGCGCCACAAAACTCACCGGTGGCGCCAAGTTACCCCCCCGGGACATTCGGTGCACCCCCGAAAATACTCTGTGCCACTGTCACGGTGAAACTTGGAAAGCCCCATCCCCCGACCAAAATAGCTCAAAGTGAGCAAGAGACGGCCTAGCACGGCCAAGCATATCCTTTTAGGACATGTTTCAAAGGAGATTGTCCAAAAAAAAGCGCCACAAAACTCACCGGTGGCGCCAAGTTACGTGCCGGGAGAAAAAAATTCCCCCCTAAAAATTAGGGAAATTTTTGGTAAAATTTTACACAGTCAAAATGAAACATTGCAAAATGTTTCAAAACCCGTTGAATATGACTCATATTCAAATACATCGATGTATTCTACACAAAAAGGGCTTTCAAACAAAAAAAACGGTTTGTAAAACGGTCACGGTGGCACCAAGTTATGATTTTTGGGGGGTGGACGCATGTGACTGTGTATGCAAGTGTGCACTTGGTGAGTTTTAGGTAAGTTGGTGGTATTATGCCGCCTATGTGGGCTTTCCGGCCCAATCTTTGATGCGTGCATGTGCCCATTGATGCCCCAGGGCACAGTGATTGATAACTGGTAAGGTTCTCGAGCCGGGGCGCCCGCCCCGGCCTTGTTTTTATAAAAATTTCGAAAAAACCAAGACAAATCTATAAGCAAAACCGCCCTGTATTGCGCGCCATGCTTTGCAGTGGCAATGCCAATCAGCGGTTGGTCGACGGGTTGGGTATCACCGACACCATGCTCAGCCCCTTTTGTGCCTGATCTGACCTGACCTGACCTGGCTTTTTATGTCGTCTTCTTGTGCGCATGGCGGATTTATATACCCCGCGTGATGGCGACGAGGCGCGCGTCGCGTCGGTTTCTCTCGTTCACTCGTAACCTTAGACTCGGGTGCAGACAACAATTTGTTTTATATGTGGGCGGTAAGGTCCGATGGCTGGTCATGATACGCTTGACGATTTTGATGGATTGTTCAGTTTCGTGCAGATTCATTCATGCTGCGTGCCGGTGTCTTTTATCAGTGCCCACGGGGATGGTTGCATCATGGGGCGCAGAGGCCCGGCTTTGTCTTACAAACGATATATCGATCATGTGGGGTGGCCCAGAAACGAGAGAGGGTGCATGTAGCATCATTTGGTGTTTCAAACTTCGGTGGGTCGGGTCCCAGAGGAGGGACCCCGCGGAATGTAACTACGAAGCCAACCCCAGATACTGTACATTCGCCAACTGCTGGTCAAATCCATGTCGAGAGCATTCAACTTGCTTGTACTTGTGCACTGTGTTGTTGCTACGCCTTCTGCATGAAACGTGAGGAACTCTCTATATTTCGCAGCTTATGGTTGCGCTGCTTTGTTGTTATGTTGCAATATGTGGGTTTTTTGGGTCGAAGCCAACTTTTTGGAAGCCAAGTCAAAGTTTTGTTGCAAGTTGGCGCGCCAAGTCGCAAGTTGGCGCGCCAAAAGTCCGGAGTTGGCGCGCCAAGTCTGGACTTGGCGCGCGCCAACTGTCCAGTTGGCAGGCGCCAAGTGCGGCTGTCGCGCGCGCCAGGTCCGGTTGTCGCGCGCGCCATCAGTGCTGGGACACTTGGCGCACGCCAACTTGACAGTTTTGGCGTGCCAAGTCCGGACTTGGCGCGCCAACTCAGGACTTTTGGCGCGCCAACTTGCGACTTGGCGCGCCAACTGGGGAATTCGCGCTAGCCAAAACCCGGGAAGCCAAGTTTGGGACTTTTTCACCGTATAGGAGTGTTTTCAGCACGAGAGAGGCATGAAACCCGGGTTTTTTCAGGGTAAAAAGTTTCCATTTACACCAAAAAGGAGGAAAAAATCCCTAGGTAGCCAGTGTAACAACATAATAGACACCCGCCATGATTTGGCTGCATTCCGAAGCAAGTTGGCGAATGTCTCTTGGCTTCGTAGTTACAAAGTGCACTTGGCATACACGGAGACGGTCGCCGAATTCTAGGAACATGCCACAGCGGCCTGATTTTTGAACCGAATCCCAGAACTAGGTGGTAGCTCGGTTGTTGCTGGAGTGTGATGGGGTCCCAGCTGTCAACACTGTCAACTCTATGCCTTCTGGTGGTTGCCACGTTCTAACACATGACCGAGGAGACTCCGGGGGATCGTGGTATACATGCACGCATTTGGCCGTGACACTGTTTCGAACACCGGTGTTGTGACATTTAAACGAGACGCGTGTTGGTAACCCACCGAGGCGCGGCGCGTAAGGGTGTATGGTCTGTGATTGAGTGGATGCGCGCAGCGAATCGGTCTTGTGTGCGTCAGCTATGTGTATAGCGACCTAGTCAGCTATCAGACATCAGACATCAGACTTTTATGGACCATCACTCCCAACCCCCCCCCCCCCCCACCCCAACACCCTTTCTACCCCCCCCCCCCCCCGTGTCAGACTTCGCCCCCCCCCCCCCGTGTCCCGCCCAATATCAGACTTGTCCCATTGTCACCACACCCTTGAGGTGTAGAAGTGGGTTGTAGTCTCGACCCTAGCGTCTGAAACCCAACCAGTGCTTGCAACCCCTTCAATGATGGTACGTGCCCCCCCCCCCCCCCCACCCCACCCCACCCCACCCCATCTCTCTCACTCAAACCGATCGGGGGGCTCATATGTGACTGAAGACAAGTGGGAACAGAATCCTGATGTCTGGCCCAAGCAACCTCACCTGAGCTAATCGGGTCAGTTTTGCTGGTGGGGTGGGTGGGTGGCGGTTCATCGGGTTGAGCTGGAACTGTGGAGAGGGGGGGTAGTGGGTTTCGAGCACGGCGCAGCACAGCACGGCACAGCACAGCACATCATAGCACATCACAACATACCACAGCACAGCACAACATACAGCATAGCACAGCATATTACAGCACAACACAGCACAACACAGCCCCTACGGCCGCCCAAGAGAGCCTCCCTCCCTCCCTCCCTCCCTTCCCCCCCTCCCTCCCTCCCTCCCACCCTGTCATTTCCCTGCTTGTGTGGTTGATGTTAGGGAGGGTATGCCTGTTTTTCTTTTTCAGGTTTGAACCATGACGATTGATCATATGCCGTTTCTTTATGTTGCCGGTGACAACGTGTCACGGCACTGATCGAACGGTGGACCGTAGTTGCCCCCACATTTGCAAGTTTCTTTGTCCGTTTTTGAACCATGACGATTGATCATATGCCGTTTCTTTATGAGGTGCCACTGACAGCGTGTTACGGCACTGATCAAATGGTGGACCGTAGTTGCCCCCACATTTGCAAGTTTCTTTGTCCATTTTCGAACCATGGTTAGGGAGGGTATGCCTCTTTTTCTTTTTCAGGTTTGAACGATGACGATTGATCATATGCCATTTCTTTATGGGTTGCCGCTGACAGCGTGTCATGGTGGATGTGGTGGATCATGGTGGGGTCATGGTGGACCGTAGTTGCCCCCACATTTGCAAGTTTCTTTGTCCGTTTTTGAAACATGACAATTGATCATATGCCGTTTCTTTATGAGGTGCCGGTGACAGCGTGTCACGGCACTGATCGAACGGTGGACCGTAGTTGCCCCCACATTTGCAAGTTTCTTTTTCCGTTTTTGAACCATGACGATTGATCATATGCCGTTTCTTTATGAGACCCCCCATATATATGACGGAACCCCATCCGTGAAATATTTGGGGGCTGTAGACCCCCCAGATATTTGACGGAAGCCCATCCGTCAAATTTTTTTGGGGTGTACAGCCCCCAAATATTTGACGGAACCCCATCTGTGAAATATTTTGGGGGTCTACACCCCCAAAATATTTCACGGATGTGGTTCCGTGAAATATTTGGGGGGTGTACAGCCCCCAAATATTTGACGGAACCCCATCCGTCAAATATTTTGGGGGTGTACAGCCCCCAAATATTTGACGGAACCCCATCCGTCAAACATTTGGGGGCTGTAGACCCCCCAAATATTTGACGGAACCCCATCCGTCAAATATTTTTGGGGTGTACAGCCCCCAAATATTTGACGGAACCCCATCCGTGAAATATTTCGGGGGTCTACAGCCCCCAAATATTTCACGGATGTGGTTCCGTGAAATATTTTAGGGGTGTACAGCCCCCAAATATTTGACGGAACCCCATCCGTCAAATATTTTGGGGGTGTACAGCCCTCAACCATTTGACGGAACCCCATCCGTCAAATATTTGGGGGATGTAGACCCCCCAAATATTTGACGGAACCCCATCCGTGAAATATTTTGGGGGTCTACACCCCCAAAACATTTCACGGATGTGGTTCCGTGAAATATTTGGGGGCTGTAGACCCCCCAAATATTTGGCGGAACCCCTTCCGTGAAATATTTGGGGGCTGTAGACCCCCCAAATATTTGACGGAACCCCATCCGTCAAATATTTGGGGGGTCTACAGCCCCCAAATATTTGACGAAACCACATCCGTCAAATAATTTGGGGGGTGTACATCCCCAAAATATTTGACGGAACCCCATCCGTCAAATATTTGGGGGCTGTAGACCCCCCAAATATTTGACGGAACCCCATCCGTGAAATATTTTGGGGGTCTACACCCCCAAAACATTTCACGGATGTGGTTCCGTGAAATATTTGGGGGCTGTAGACCCCCCAAATATTTGGCGGAACCCCTTCCGTGAAATATTTGGGGGCTGTAGACCCCCCAAATATTTGACGGAACCCCATCCGTGAAATGTTTTGGGGGTCTACAGCCCCCAAATATTTGACGGAACCCCATCCGTCAAATATTTTGGGGGTGTACAGCCCCCAAATATTTGACGGAACCCCATCCGTCAAACATTTTTGGGGTGTACACTCCCCAAATATTTGACGGAACCCCATCCGTCAAATATTTGGGGGTTGTACACCCCCCAAATATTTGACGGAACCCCTTCCGTCAAATATTTTGGGGGCGTGCAGCCCCCAAATATTTGACGGAACCCCATCCGTCAAATATTCGGGGGTTGTACACCCCCCAAATATTTGACGGAACCCCTTCCGTCAAATATTTTGGGGGCGTGCAGCCCCCAAATATTTGACGGATGGGGTTCCGTCAAATATTTGGGGGGTCTATAGCCCCCAAATATTTGACGAAACCACATCCGTCAAATATTTTGGGGGGTGTACAGCCCCAAAATATTTGACGGAACCGCATCCGTCAAACATTTGGGGGCTGTAGACCCCCCAAATATTTGACGGAACCCCATCCGTGAAATATTTTGGGGGTCTACACCCCCAAAACATTTCACGGATGTGGTTCCGTGAAATATTTGGGGGCTGTAGACCCCCCAAATATTTGGCGGAACCCCTTCCGTGAAATATTTGGGGGCTGTAGACCCCCCAAATATTTGACGGAACCCCATCCGTCAAATATTTGGGGGGTCTACAGCCCCCAAATATTTGACGGAACCCCATCCGTCAAATATTTTGGGGGTGTACAGCCCCCAAATATTTGACGGAACCCCATCCGTCAAACATTTTTGGGGTGTACACTCCCCAAATATTTGACGGAACCCCATCCGTCAAATATTTGGGGGTTGTACACCCCCCAAATATTTGACGGAACCCCTTCCGTCAAATATTTTGGGGGCGTGCAGCCCCCAAATATTTGACGGAACCCCATCCGTCAAACATTTGGGGGCTGTAGACCCCCCAAATATTTGACGGAACCCCTTCCGTCAAATATTTTTGGGGGTGTGCAGCCCCCAAATATTTGACGGATGGGGTTCCGTCAAATATTTGGGGGGTCTACAGCCCCCAAATATTTGACGAAACCACATCCGTCAAATATTTTGGGGGGTGTACAGCCCCAAAATATTTGACGGAACCCCATCCGTCAAACATTTGGGGGCTGTAGACCCCCCAAATATTTGACGGAACCCCATCCGTGAAATATTTTGGGGGTCTACACCCCCAAAACATTTCACGGATGTGGTTCCGTGAAATATTTGGGGGCTGTAGACCCCCCAAATATTTGGCGGAACCCCTCCCGTGAAATATTTGGGGGCTGTAGACCCCCCAAATATTTGACGGAACCCCATCCGTCAAATATTTGGGGGGTCTACAGCCCCCAAATATTTGACGGAACCCCATCCGTCAAATATTTTGGAGGTGTACAGCCCCCAAATATTTGACGGAACCCCATCCGTCAAACATTTTTGGGGTGTACACTCCCCAAATATTTGACGGAACCCCATCCGTCAAATATTTGGGGGTTGTACACCCCCCAAATATTTGACGGAACCCCTTCCGTCAAATATTTTGGGGGTGTGCAGCCCCCAAATATTTGACGGAACCCCATCCGTCAAATATTCTGGGAGGGTACAGCCCCCAAATATTTGACGGAACCCCATCCGTGAAATATTTTGGGGGTGTACAGCCCCCAAATATTTGACGGAACCCCATCCGTCAAATATTTCGGGGGTGTACAGCCCCCAAATATTTGACGGAACCCCTTCCGTGAAATATTTTGGGGGTGTACAGCCCCCAAATATTTGACGGAACCCCATCCGTCAAATATTTTGGGGGTCTACAGCCCCCAAATATTTGACGGAACCCCATCCGTCAAATATTTTGGGGGTGTACAGCCCCCAAATATTTGACGGGACCCCATCCGTCAAATATTTTTGGGGTGTACAGCCCCCAAATATTTGACGGAACCCCATCCGTCAAATATTTTGGGGGTCTACACCCCCGAAATATTTCACGGATGTGGTTCCGTGAAATATTTGGGGGCTGTAGACCCCCCAAATATTTGACGGAACCCCTTCCGTGAAATATTTGGGGGCTGTAGACCCCCCAAATATTTGACGGAACCCCATCCGTGAAATACTTTGGGGGTCTACAGCCCCCAAATATTTGACGGAACCCCATCCGCCAAATATTTTGGGGGTCTACAGCCCCCAAATATTTGACGGAACCCCATCCGTCAAATATTTTGGGGGTGTACAGCCCCCAAATATTTGACGGAACCCCATCCGTGAAATATTTTGGGGATCTACACCCCCAAAATATTTCACGGATGTGGTTCCGTGAAATATTCTGGGGGTGTACAGCCCCCAAATATTTGACGGAACCCCATCCGTCAAATATTTTGGGGGTGTACAACCCCCAAATATTTGACGGAACCCCATCCGTGAAATATTTTGGGGGTCTACACCCCCAAAATATTTCTCGGATGTGGTTCCGTGAAATATTTTGGGGGTGTACAGCCCCCAAATATTTGACGGAACCCCATCCGTCAAATTTTTTGGGGGTGTACGGCCCCCAAATGTTTGACGGAACCCCATCCGTCAAATATTTTGGGGCTGTAGACCCCCAAAATATTTAACGGAACCACATCCGTGAAATATTTTGGGGGTCTACACCCCCAAAATATTTCACCGATGGGGTTCCGTCAAATATTTTGGGGGTCTACAGCCCCCAAATATTTGACGGAACCCCATCCGTCAAATATTTTTGGGGTGTACACTCCCCAAATATTTGACGGAACCCCATCCGTCAAATATTTGGGGGCTGTACACCCCCCAAATATTTGACGGAACCCCTTCCGTCAAATATTTTGGGGGTGTACAGCCCCCAAATATTTGACGGAACCCCATCCGTCAAATATTTTGGGGGTGTACAGCCCCCAAATATTTGACGGAACCCCATCCGTGAAATATTTTGGGGGTCGCCACCCCCAAAATGTTTCACGGATGTGGTTCCGTCAAATATTTTGGGGGTCTACAGCCCCCAAACATTTGACGGAACCCCGTCCGTCAAATATTTTTGGGGTGTACAGCCCCCAAATATTTGACGGAACCCCATCTGTCAAATATTTTGGGGGTCTACACCCCCGAAATATTTCACGGATGTGGTTCCGTGAAATATTTGGGGGCTGTAGACGCCCCAAATATTTGACGGAACCCCTTCCGTGAAATATTTGGGGGCTGTAGACCCCCCAAATATTTGAAGGAACCCCATCCGTGAAATATTCTGGGGTTCAGCCCCCAAATATTTGACGGAACCCCATCCGTCAAATATTTTGGGGGTCTACAGCCCCCAAATATTTGACGGAACCCCATCCGTCAAATATTTTGGGGGTGTACAGCCCCCAAATATTTGACGGAACCCCATCCGTCAAATATTTTTGGGGTGTACAGCCCCCAAATATTTGAGGGAACCCCATCCGTCAAATATTTTGGGGGTCTACACCCCCAAAATGTTTCACGGATGTGGTTCCGTGAAATATTTGGGGGCTGTAGACCCCCCAAATATTTGACGGAACCCCATCCGTGAAATATTTGGGGGCTGTAGGCCCCCCAAATATTTGACGGAACCCCATCCGTGAAATATTTTGGGGGTCTACAGCCCCCAAATATTTGACGGAACCCCATCGGTCAAATATTTTGGGGGTCTACAGCCCCCAAATATTTGACGGAACCCCATCCGTCAAATATTTGGGGGATCTACACCCCCAAAATATTTCACGGATGTGGTTCCGTGAAATATTTTGGGGGTGTACAGCCCGCAAATATTTGACGGAACCCCATCCGTCAAATATTTTGGGGGTGTAGACGCCCCAAATATTTGACGGAACCCCGGAATGGGGAATGGGGACCTATGGGGGCCTATGGGGACCTATGGGGGCCTATGGGGGCCTATGGGGGTTTATGGGGACCTATGGGGGCCTATGGGGGCCTATGGAGGCCTATGGTGGCCTATGGGGCTTTATGGGGTCCTATGGGGGCCTATGGCGGCCTATGGGGACCTATAGGGGCCTATGGGGACTTTTGGGGGCCTATGGGGACCTTTGTGGGCCTATGGGGGCACGTGGGGACCTATGGGGACCTATGGGGACCTATGGGGGCCTATGGGGACCAATGGGGGCCTATGGGGACCTTTGGGGGTCTATGGGGACCTATGGGGGCCTATGGCGGCCTATGGGGACCTATAGGGGCCTATGGGGACTTTTGGGGGCCTATGGGGACCTTTGGGGGCCTATGGGGGCACGTGGGGACCTATGGGGACCTATGGGGGCCTATGGGGACCAATGGGGGCCTATGGGGGCCTATGGGGGTCTATGGGGACCTATGGGGGCTTATGGGGGCCTATGGCGGCCTATGGTGGCCTATGGGGGTCTATGGGGAACTATGGTTGCCTATTGGCACCTTTGGGGACCTATGGGGGCCAAGGGGCGCCTATGGGGGCCTATGGGGGCCTATGGGGGCCTATGGGGACCTTTGGGGGCCTATGGGGGCCTATGGGGGCCTATGGGGGCCTATGGGGCTCTATGGGGACCTATGGGGGCCTATGGCGGCCTGTGGGGACCTATAGGGTCCTATGGGGACCTTTGGGGGCCTATGGGGACCTTTGGGGGCCTATGGGGACCTTTGGGGGCCTTTGGGGGCCTATGGGGACCTTTGGGGGCCTATGGGGACCTATGGGGACCTATGGGGGCCTATGGCGGCCTATGGGGACCTATAGGGGCCTATGGGGACCTTTGGGGGCCTATGGGGACCTTTTGGGGGCCTATGGGGGCCGATGGGGGCCTATGGGGGCCTATGGGGACCTTTGGGGACCTATGGGGGCCTATGGGGACCTATGGGGGCCTATGGGGACCCTTGGGGGCCTATGGGGACCTTTGGGGGCCTATGGGGGCCCGTGGGGACCTTTGGGGGCCTATGGGGGCCTGTGGGGGCCTATGGGGACCTATGGGGGCATATGGGGACCTATGGGGACCTGTGGGGGCCTGTGGGGACCTATGCGGGCCTATGGCGGCCTATGGGGGTCTATGCGGACCAATGGTGACCTATGGGGACCTATGTGGACCTATGGGGGCTTGTGGGGACCTTTGGGGGCCTATGGGGGCCATTGGGACCTATGGGGACCTATGGGTACCTATGGGGACCTTTGGGGGCCTATGGGGGCCTATGGGGGCCTATGGGGCTCTATGGGGACCTATGGGGGCCTTTGGGGACCTATGGGGGCCTATGGGGACCTTTGGGGACCCTTGGGGACCTTTGGGGACCTATGGGGGTCTATGGGAACCTATGGGGTTCTATGGGGGCCTATGGGGACCTATGGGGGCCTATGGGGGCCCATGGGGTTCTACGGGGACCTTTGGGGACCTATGGGGACCTTTGGGCACCTTTGGGGACCTATGGGCACCTTTGGGGACCTATGGGCACCTATGGGGATGGGGGCCGATGGGGACTCATCGGCATCTAGGGGGACCTATGGGGGCCTGTTGGGGCCTATGGGGGCCTATGGGGGCCTATGGGGACCTTTGGGGGTCTATGGGGACCTATTGGGGCCTATGGGGGCCTATGGGCACCTTTTGGGGGCCTATGGTGGCCTATTGGGGCCTATGGGGGCCTATGGGGGTCTATGGGGACCGATGGGGGCCTATTGGCACCATTGGGGACCTATGGGGGCCTATGGGGACCTTTTGGGGCTTGTGGGCGCCTATGGGGGCCTATGAGGGCCTGTGGGGGCCTATTGGCACCTTTGGGGACCTATGGGCATCTTTGGGCACCTTTGGGGGTCTATGGGGACCTTTGGGGACCTATGGGGACCTTTGGGCACCTTTGGGGACCTATGGGGGTCTATGGGGACCTATCGGGACCTATGGGGGTCTATGGGGACCTATGGGGGCCTATGGGGGTCTACGGGGACCTTTGGGGACCTATGGGGACCTTTGGGCACCTTTGGGGACCTATGGGCACCTATGGGGATGGGGGCCGATGGGGACTCATCGGCATCTAGGGGGACCTATGGGGGCCTATGGGGGCCTATGGGGACCTTTGGGGGTCTATGGGGACCTATTGGGGCCTATGGGGGCCTATGGGCACCTTTGGGGGTCTATGGGGGCCTATTGGGGCCTATGGGGGCCTATGGGGACCTATGGGGACCTATGGGGGCTTGTGGAGGCCTATGGGGGCGTGTGGGGACCTTTGGGGACCTATGGGCACCTTTGGGGACTTATGGGGACCTATGGGGGCCGATGGGGACTCATTGGCATCTAGGGGGACCTTTGGGGACCTATGGGCACCTCTGGGGACCCATGGGCACCTTTGGGGGCCTATGGGGGCCTATGGGGCCCTATGGGGACCTATTGGCACCTTTGGGGACCTATGGGGACCTTTGGGGGCCCATGGGGGCCTATGGGGGTCTATGGGCACCTTTTTGTTTGCCACTTTCCTTGCTCACACATTTTCCCCATTTTCCCATTTTGGTGTTCAAAGTCTTTTTTACTTTTGTATTGCCATGTTTCTGATTGTCCAAGGTGGTTCTCCAATGATTTTTCAATTGTGTCCTCCCTTTTTGTTTTTTTCTTTTGGGGGGGGGGGTTGATTTAGACTTAGGCATAGTTTCTCCCAATTTCCTCTGGGCATTAGACCCCTAGACCCACCTCCAGTAGATAAGAATATCAGACATCTTCTTGGACAGACCGCACACACAACATCCCTTATCAGACATCAGACATCAAACTTTGTACACATAGCTGGTGTGCGTTGGCTGGCGTGCCGTGCCGTTTGGTATGTGGTGTGGTCTCGCGTGTTTGCAGAAACAGCATCTGATAGAATGGCATTCGTGGACGTTATGTCGACGGGTCACATCGAAGAGTTGATCACGGGGCACGTGTACACACACGGCGTCATCGACGCGATCACCGATTCCTATTACCCCGACATGGATGGCCTGCACACGGAGTCCGATGCGTGGACTCCGCGGTCGCGTGCCTTGGCGTCCAGCCTCCTCCGGTGTGTCACCACCCACCCGCCCGGCCCCCATCGTCGTGTTCCCTTGACAACCATCGCCCGCTTTCCCCTATTTTTTTTTGGCTTTGTTTGTATCGTTGTGCTCGCCGTACCCACAGGCTGCGTCACATCATCACCGACTTCGGTGTGCGCGAAGAAAGATGCGAACCAGGCGCGCGCATCACACGCGAATTGGGGCTGGACCTCCTCGTGGACAAAGACAAGATGTACCGATTCCTACTACAGAACCGGGACAGTTACCACGCGGGAGACGTCGGACCACAGATCAGCCACGTGGTATCCGGTGCACGAGACAACCTTCAACTGCGCTGTTCCGTGGCGACGCTGAAGAGAAGACTAGACGACGCCGATCGGATGCGCAAGAGAATTATGAATAAGGTCGAGATCCATAACACCCGACAGGCGAATAAGGCCTTGGCTGCTGTGGTCGCTATCGCCGCGTTGTCGGGTAGGTTCAGGAGGTGTACGTGTTACACGTGTGAGGGTCAGATGAGCGAGAACACACAGAAGTGCTGCACGGGCAGGCACGACCAATGTGCACAAAACTGGTTGTACCTGCTGTTCGTTGCGGTTCGCGAAAGACAGCTTTTCGTCACCACCTGTGGCGTGGACCAGGGGTGCTACGTCCCACCCCCAGACCCCGAAGACGCGAACTACACACCACCAGGCGTCGTGGCTCACCGGGTCCGGCGGGCGGTGAATGCGTGTAGGTCGGACGGTGAACCTTTTGAATACGGTGGTCAAGCCGTCACCGACGAGGTGGTGGAACACACACTCGCAGAGTACAAGGAATTGTACGACGAGTGGCACAAGAATGTGATCGAGGCACCGATCAAGATAGCGGAAAGGGTCCAGGGTATCCTGACCGAGAACCAATCCCCGTGCTTTAACCAGCCGTACGAGTACGAGGGGTCGTGTGATGTGAAGTGCGAACACTGTGGGTGTCACTTCTGTGACCTGTGCCATCGGCTTTTCAGGACCGAGGAGGATGTCCGTTTTCACGTGCCTGTGTGTGTCACGAGGACGGCGGTGTGGCGCCACCGCTTTGGGGTGGCGCCACCCCCCCCGGACACAACCGCCATACCGACTGAAACAAGGGAACTGCTGTTGCGCGAAAGGCGTTCCCAGTATATATGCCGGCTTGCAAGAAATCCGGACTTTTCCATTGTAACCCCCCCGATGGGGGTGTACACGTGGCATAGGATGGTAAGGAAGGTTCTACGCATAATGCGGGTTGGGGAGCAGTCAATTTTCGCTGCGCTGTCTATCCGAAATTCCGAATTCAATGTGGTTGTGTGAGTGACAGCGGGTGGTGGTTGGTCTGCCAGTCAGCCACGTGGTGATATATGCTATACACTGCATCCCCCCCCCCCCTCTCCCCCCGTTCTCGGGGCCACGAAGACTCCGGGGTTGGGGCGTTTGCCAATTGACTACCAGGCGCGCATGTGTATGTATGCTTTGACGTGCATCACGATGTCCACGTCCATGGGCCGGTTTTTTTTGTTGACAAGGGGCAACGGACGGTGGGTGGTCCTGTCGTTTCTCATTGGTGTCTTCTTCTTGTTCTTTTTCTGCGCTCGGCTCTGCGTGTGGTGTGTCTGTGTCCTTGTGCATATCGGTAATGGATCAATCGGTGGAATGGAAAACGAACACCGGAAATAGTAGCAAATACGAGCCCACACACATACACAAAAAAGGGTGCGGGTTGGCTTGCCACCACCACCACGCATGTTCAGTGCCCAATCGGGCAAGTTTTGGAGGGGTCATCACCGCACGGGCGAGGGTGACAGACACACACACCGGTTGTCGCCAAAACCCAGATCACGACACACTAAAATAATTTAAATAAATAAAAATATAAATATAAATAAATAAAAAACATCGGGGACCGTTGTCATCCTTCTGCGACGTATCACCCCTTCAGTGCAGATCAAGGAAATGAGGCGAATAGCAATTATGTGAAAAGGGCGAAAGGTTTCGTCGAAGTGTTTGGTAAGACAATCAAAATCAATGAAATGATCAAATATGTATTCGGTGAAAATATTTTTGATCCTCGTAGTCACGGGTTTGTTCCTAGTGTGGTTCTTGCTCAAGAGATAATGACGAACGATGATTCGGAAATTGAGTATATCTTTGAAAGCCTGGTCCCTAGAAAGCTAACAAATGCCGAACGGGATGCACGGTACGGCCAGTATGCGAATACGATTGAGGCTTGGATACAGATGCGGAATGAGATTATGGCCCTTAGCTACATCCAAAAAACGCACAGCCACAACAATATTGTCAAGCTGATCAATTATGAGGTGACCCCCGAAACTATATATGTCCAGCTCCAGTCCTTTGAACTGGATCTAAGAAAGTACGTACAGAAACACGGACATATCCAGGGTAAAGAATGGCTCAAGATAGCAGGAGGCGTGGCTTCGGCGGTATCAGCGCTTCACAAGATGGATGTCATACACAGGGACATCCAACCTGCAAACATAATGTTGACCAAGGAGGGTACAGCAGTGCTTATAGATTTCGGAATGGCAAAACTACTGAAGGACGTAGATAAATACGAACAAATAAAATGCGTAAATGAGCGCAGGAGAAAAAGCGCCGCCAAATTTCCATACTGGCGCTCGAGGGATTGCGCGTATGACAATGACACGTTTGCTATGTGTGTCAGTCTATCAGAAATTTACGTTGCAGTCATGTACCCTGCATTCCTTCGCGTTTGTCGTGACCAGTGTCATAAATCCACGGACGACTGTATACAACTATGGTAGGAGCATTGCAAAGGAGAATCGGAAAAGTCACCAAAAGAGTCACAAGAAGCGTTTAACAGCGTATGTGCATACCTGGAAAGTACCCGAGCTCCACCTTTTGCATCTCTGACAGCAGGACTAGACGACCCAGACTGGCCCTGGAGGACAAAGCACAGTAACGACGACGCCTCGGATACCGATAGCTCGGCAGATACCGACAGCAACCACTCAACCAGCAGCAGCGACAGCAACCACTCAACCAGCAGCAGCAGCACTGCTTGAACGCTGACAATCACGCCTGGACGAATAGATAAATCGTATGATGTTATATGGAAATGGATTGGTCACTCGATTATGGGTTCGCCTATACATGGTTTTCCGTGTCTCTAGAGGCTGTGCACCACTCGATGCTAATACCTGACCTGCTGACAATATAGAGAGAGAAGGCACAAAAAGAATTGTCCAGGCTAGATTCGGAACCATGTTCAATCTTGGAGCTTGCGACACAAACCCAAAGGAACACACATAATCGGCGAAAGAGGAACGCACGACTGAGGTTTGCAATACGATCAGTTGAACAAAAAAATGCTAGACACTCAACAGGAGAACACGCGACTGACGTGTAGAATACAGGATCTGTCTGCAACAAGCGTGTCACCTCTGTCTGCCATCCCCATTGTGGTGCCATGGGGACCACCACAGCAGCGCGGCTACTCAATGGATCTGAAATCTGCCACGTAGAGATACACAAGCCTCTTAAACCTGGGTTCCATGAAGGGTGTGCCAATTTCAGACGCAAATGCCGCGGCGGTATATCACCCACCAACAAAGCCCATGGCCAATGTCCCGAGAAACGAGGCGGTTCTTTCAACTAGAACGGTCCACCATCTCTGATGACACTGGTAAATTACACCAATTGATCGAGTCTCTCGGCCCTCGGTCGTACAGAAGGGGAAACCCGAAGAACAGTGAATGTGTACCTGTACCTGCGAGACACGAAGAGTAACGATTCGAGATCGTGGCTAACAACTAGGTGTTGTAGGTGGGTCCTTGCTTCGTTCAGTCGTCTCTTCTTCTTCTTCTTCTTTTGTGTAGCACAGCAATATCAATGTCGTCATCGCGCGCAATGTATGCGGATAATAGCAACAACGACGGAACCATCCCTCGGAAGCGGGCGCGGCGGATGGGTGAGGTACGTACGCTGTTCGATGGTGCCACCGCCACGTGTACCCGTGATACGCACATCCGTCTCCTCTCTGTAGTGCGTGGCCCATTTCTCGTTGTACAACCACATGAGGGAACACCAGGTACGCGCGGCATTCGTCTCTCTCGCATCGCGTCGATTCCGCGCGCACACACACATTCTCTCTCTTCACCCACTGACATGTGTGTGTGTGCGACAGGATCTGATCCGGTGTCAGAAGGAGCACACACGAAGTCTGGTGTGTTATGCACACGCCACACCGAGAATGGATGCGTCGTTTGTGATACTCGACCTGTCCGTCACACCCGTTTGTCACGTTTTCATTGTCTTTCACAGCATACGCAATACCAGATGTTGTGCGAAGTGGGTGTCATGGAATGCATCTGGGAAGAGAACGCGTGGAGAGACGTGGTTCACTACACGGAAAAGCAGGTACGTACACGACCACCCATCGACCGCACATTTCGTGTGTGCCGTACCACAGCAAACTGTCGTCCTCCGTTCCACAGGACTGGGAACTAATCGAGAAGAGGCGCGAATACAGCGTGCTGATGCTGGCTTACATCACTGCGATGCACGACAACCAGGAATTCGCGATCCCCAGTGTCTCGGAGTTACGGAAACTATCCGACGAAGATCTAGACACGCTAGAGAGAAGGATTAAGGACGCCAGGGTTAACTCAGAGATACAGAAGAGGAACGAGTGTACCGTGTGCATGGACGGACAGAGTTGCGTGGTTTTGGTGCCATGTGGCCACCAAGGATTCTGTGTGACGTGCGCCAACGACATCCACGTGTGCCCGCTCTGTCGCGCGCCTGTAATAAGGCATATCAAGATCGCAAACACTGGTTTCTGACCGGACGTTGTTCGGGTGTATTGGTCGTTGCTCGATAGATGGGTGGTAAGGCCCCTCCCCGCGTTGTGGCTGTAGTCCACCCGATGATCCGTCGCGTTGGCGTTGGTTCCGGGGTTGGGTGGGGCATGCTGGCCTCTAACCCTCCTGGCAACAAGAGTATCCAGAACATTGAAAGCCGACTGCCCTCCCTGTGGTCGTATATCGCGCACTCTCAATCACTATCCCGCGGACGTGGCTGTTTACTTTCTGGGTGACGCTTTGCTGCTTCGGTTGTTTTGTTGCGGGTTAGGGTTAGGGTTAGGGTCATGCCCGTCCATCGCTGCAAGGGGGGGTCAATTTCGATTGAATGTGTGCGTGTCTTTGTATTTGGATTACCTGCGCGCGTGTTGAGATAATAAAATGGAGGCACTCGTGGTGCACCAATGATACAAACCCACAAGAGGGCACGAGGCCCGACCTCTTTTTTTGTTAAGGGAAAGAGATACCCCGGAGATACCAGTCAACAAGGGATGATCTAAATGCAACGCCACGTCTATACAATGGTTTTGAGCGGAGGTGATCAATTGATAAGAGACGTTCCTCCTCTGCACGCTTGACCTCGGCTTCAATGATAGAAAACGTCTCCGGAATTTCTTCAATCACCTTCGTAGGAAGTGGAGTGCCATTCGGCCGAAATAACTTCTTGTAAGGGGGAGTATTTGCGCCGCACGTGCGCCGCACGCTACTTTTACAGGCGGTTACCCGGAGTGGGTTGTCTTTTACCCCATCACAAAACGACCCCTAAGGAGAGCAAACCCTTGGGTACACAACTTGTGTGAACATCCCTCGTCTTGCCCTATCAATTGTCTCCCGGGGTGCACATACATAAGATGGCCCCTTGCGAGCAACCACCACCCTAGTTTGGGGTCTTGTTGCTAGTTTGTCGACTTTTCCTACCTTTGTCCAAATAGCGGAGGGAAATTATAGCTCTGCCGGCCTAACCACCGGCTTCTAGGTCGGGGTACGTAGCTTTTTGTTGGAAAAGTTGTCATGAAAATGTTTTTTTCGGCGAAACCAAAATTTGTTGACAACATTTGCTGTCATTGAATTGTTGCCCAGCTCACACGTGCCACTCTGGGGCGAGCTCGCAATAGGGCCCCCGACTTTCAAGTGCATAAATTTTTTGTTGGCAAATGCTTGGTTCAAAAATTTTCCCGCAAAAAAGTTCTCCACTCCCAATAACCGGTAGGTACCGGTTTTGAAATGCAGGATTTGGCCAATAACCGGTTGCAATATTTGCAACTTGAACAATAACCGGTTTCCGATTTCACAAAAGGTTCCAAGCCTTAGTCCGCAGTGGCGGCCCCATGAGCGACATCCGGGGCAGTTCTATCGGCCTGCGCAGAGTTTTCTAGTACTCGGCATACTAGACTCTAGTATTTCGAATTGCCCGCATTTTGCCAGGTAATTTGCGAATGTATACAGCTCTGAGATGGTCCAGACAGGCGCACCAACAAATGCCTTCAGAAATGTACAGAGTGTATCTTTCCCCCTTCGTGATTCCAGCCAGATGCGCATTGTCTTGTATGAGTGCTTATCCTTTTCACCAGTCTTCCAATTGGTCCATTCAATACCACCCGGACTACACGTGTCGAGGGTAAAGTCATTTTCTTGTCCAAAATGTGTCTGAAGCTGGGTGATCACTTCTGTCAGCAGATGGTCAATATCTTTCTCTAAGCGGGGTTCCATTTTACTACGCATTCTGAACCCCTCGCAACACGTCTCAGACACCATTTAATTCTGTGAATCGAATCTGGAGTCTTTATGTGCTGTGTTGAGTTGTCATATGCTTAACATATGCTTAACCCTGAAGGCTTAACCCAAATCAAGCTGGTGGGGCAGGGAACATCAGCTATGAGTGGCGAGGAACACCAACATTGATTCACACATTGATGAATTTTTGTATGGACAACGGAAAAGAAGGGAAAGGTGACGTGTGTGTAGTCCTTCACGTTTCTTCTTTTCGAAAAATGCCGACCAACCTAACGTGCGAGCCAACCCTTCACATTCATGACGAATAACCTTGAGGCGGGGGACAAAGTGAGGTGGGTGGGGATGGGGGACATATTTCGGTCCCACCCGGACACATCCTTTTTATGTGTTATTTTCAAAACAGAGTGAATTGAATACGGATAACACGATGATGACAGTGTGTGACGACGTCCATCCCGGGTGTCGCGAAGAGGCATCATCGCCTGCCCCTACTACCACGGAACGACCGTCACCGGGCGACAATGGTGACGGTGATGACGAGGCGGCCGTCTCCTTCCCCTGTCAAGAGGCCGCTACCCATGTGGCGATGGGGGGCACGCGCACAAGCCGCGACCGCACCGATTCACCACGGACGGAGAACGAGGCCGTGGCGGTGTTGGCGCGCGCCCATAACAACGGGGACCGGTGTACATTCCGGCGGTGGATCCACTGTCTCCGGATGCACCCGAAGGGGCATACCATCCGGACCATCCACCACAACCCGAAGACCCCTGTCCTCATACCCTACCTCAGCCGGGCGCATGGACAGCCGGATGGCCAGGGTTGGCGCGCCAAGATGATGGCCAACTTCTCCAATCGCGGTGTACTCGCGTCCCACCTCCAGCTCTGTGACCAGGACCACTGCGACCACTGGGAGGACCACGCGATAGAAATGAGCTTGCTGACCATGATAACGGAAGACCAAGATTACTGACGCACGCCATGTCCCTCTCTGACCCACCCACCCGCATTCTGTACCCGGGTCAACTTCCGAGGTTTTTCCCAGTACTCGATCGCCTTGGGTATAGCCTCTATGAAGACGAGCCTGTAGTTTCCATTGAGCGTGTCCATTCGATCACCGTGTGTATACACAGGCTGTGTGTGCGTTTTTTGTTTGTTTTTTTTTGTTGGTGAACCACCACCCACGAATGGGGAGGAAAAAGATTGACATCGCACCGATAGACCACGACCGTCGACGCAGGGTTGTGTTGAGGAGACGCGTGCCGGAAATTCTCAAAAAGGCACGGGTACTGGCGACCCTTGTCCAGCGCCGGGTTCTTGTTTGCATCGGCGAGAGGGTGTCCACGTACCAGCCTCTATGAACACGAACCTGTAGTTTCCATTGAGCGCGTCCATTCGATCACCGTGTGTATACACAGGCTGTGTGTGCGTTTTTTGTTTGTTTTTTTTTGTTGGTGAACCACCACCCACGAATGGGGAGGAAAAAGATTGACATCGCACCGATAGACGACGACCGTCGACGCAGGGTTGTGTTGAGGGGACGCGTGCCGGGGATTCTCAAAAAGGCACTGCTACTTGCGACCCTTGTCTAGCGCCGGGTTCTTGTTTGCATCGGCGAGAGGGTGTCCACGTACCAGCCACGGGCAGAGGACCGAGAGTATTCCGTCACACCAATAGTGAACAGGAGACGGCTGCGACTGTGTTTGAAACGGCGCACGAATGGCCTACTCAAAAAGGTCACAGAATTGGCCGTTCTGACGGGTACCCGTTGCTACCTCCGTGTGGAGGAAGAAGACCAGGAACAACAGCGCGACAAGGAAAACACGGTAGCGACGATCGGTGACGACGATGAAGCGGCTTCCATCCTGGTGGGCATCGGTCGACCGTCGTCGTCGGCGGCGACACTGCCGCCCGCCAAAGAGGACATCCACCTCTTATTGTGCCTTCGAGAAGGACGGGGACCTTAACTCGGTCGGGGTGCACAGTATAAGACTAAAGTGCGCACCGGGCCCAACGCCCTCCCCAGTACGAGAGATGGCAGTGACAACGGCGGACCTGGAAGGGAGGGACAGCGAACTACGGCGAATCAAAAGCATCATCCGATCCAAGCCGATCCCGTACGGGACGGTGACACTACCCGAAATCCACGCGTTGGTGTACCCGCACCTACACCGATCGGTGCACCTGAGGGAATACATCCAGGACAGACACGCGGACAAAATCCAGTTTGTACAGTTTATCGATGACGCGGCACAGACACGACTGTGCCTCCGGGAGGACGCGCATCGGTACCACATCGCATACCACGCAAGCAGTTGTATCGAGAAATACTCCGAAATGGTCATCTTGGCGGTGGCGATATTGGCTGCCACGGAGAGTGTACCCGGTAGGGCGTCAATAAGCATATCCGAGTTCGCCGTCACGTGGGACTACTGGTTTGACCGGTACATGGGTGACCTGGGTGAGAATGAGAGGGATCTGGGTTTCCGATGCCTCGGTATGACCAAGAACGCACAGAAGCGTGGGGGGCAGTGGTCCCCGCAAAGGGGCGACATCCTGCGTGCCGTTCGCAAACGGCTACGCGCATCCGAAACGGCCCGAACCCTGGTGGCACTGGACGAATCAACTGACCGGGGGACTGACACGGTCATCCGTCTGATCGCCGAATGACCCACTTTGACCCAAGGGACTACCCAATTGACCCGCATAACCGAGCCGCTCAGAGACAAGGGTGCGAATATCGCGTTTTTTTTGTTGACCCCTCCTTGGTGTTATTGCCGTCGTTTGCCATCGTCACCGTGTCGCTTGCATGTATAGCAAAATAAATAATGCCACCACTGAAACGACCGACAGACGACGATTCGTCGGTGCTACCACGGAACAAACATCCGAGGCTCGACGACGATGACGACGACGACGAGGACGACGACGCAACCGTGGTAGTGTCGGACGACGACGAGACGACGACGCGACGGTCGACCTTTGTTGGGTGGACACTGACGAGCAGGATGTCGCGGGTGTACCGGTGTTGCGGGTGGTCATGTCCAACAACACCCCCTTGGGTGACACGTCGCGCGCGGCTGCGGTGATAGCGCGCAATCCAACCGCCGACTTCATATGCCTCGTGATCAAACAGGGGGGGGGGGCTCCCCACGGATGACGGAACCCTGCGACGCCACACCCCGTCGTCGCACACGTTGGTGCACACCACGACGGATCGCGACGGGACGGCGGTGTGTGGCATCTTCCAGCGAGGGTGTGCGTGGCAGTGGCTCGGTGAACTGGTCCCTTCCCTGTACCACATGAGGCACAGGAGAACCGGGACGGACGTGACCATAGCGAATGTGTTCTTCCCTCGTGGCCACCCGGCGTCAGAGTCGGAAGCCGGGGTACGGCGCCTCGCCGTGTTGAAGGCGGACGTCCTAGTTGGTCAACTCACCGGCAACTCGACCTTCCTGGTCGACAAGGGGTACACACCGGTCACCGCGCTCTCGGTTTGGCACCAACGACTGCGCACGTTCGTAGTCGAAAGCCGTACCGTGCACAAAGATGGAACGGTGTCCGCGTCGCTCGGTGTGCCCTACACCATGGGCGACGTGGAACTGTGGGAGGGGCTGCGTGTGATGCAGATGCGCGCCGTGAGGGGTGGCCCGTGGCTGTACCACATCGGCGTCGGCGCGATAGTCCACCACGGCGCCAACCACGACCGTTCGCCCCGGGAATCATGTCCGCCCCGATGTGGGTGGGCTCCCGAGAGACCGCGAGGTCGTACGGGTCAACGGTACACAGATTCCGGGTCACGGCGCCACTGACGGTGTTGGCGATGGATTTCTGTGAGTCGGTCCGCTAGATCCACGGTGGCACCCTGCCACCGGATATCCAGAAAAAACTAGTGAGGTCGTTCGAGTGCGAGGAAGACAGCGGGGACCACGCATACCGCCGCGGGGACTTCAGTCGCGATCGCATCCTTGTGTCTTATCTGTGTGAGAAAGGGGTGGTGCATGGGTATGCTCACCGGTGGTTGCGCACAAAGCAGCTCACGAAGGTGGGCCACCACCAGCACCACCCGGAGCTTGTGGTGTGCAACGCCAAATACTACCTGGAACACGTCCAGACGGACCAAATGTGACCCGAATCCCGGGGTGGCCTTTGTTAGCACTTCAAGGCTGTGGTTATGTTGTGTAGACCACTGGTGTGAAAAGGATAGAAAGTGACCAATTCTGCAATTCTGTGTTGATAAAATAAAAAGTGGGCGGTGGTGGTGGTGCTATGCTGCTCTGTCACTTTGAGTTGCGTAACAATACGGTGCACCCTCTGCTTGAAGATGTTGTTGCAAAGGATGGCACACACTCCTGATTGATTGATGATGGATTGGTTGTCTGGAACCACCGTCCCCCGGGTTCGAGATCACACCCTCAAAAAAAAAACGAGGTCGTCGCGCGCGCGCACCGGGGCGGCGGGGGGCGGCGCGTGCGCGTGGCACCGGGGCGCGCGCGTACGGGATCACGTACACACATTACGTGTACATACACATGCGCAACAAATACACAGCATCTCACACAGATGGATGGTACAAGCAATCGTTTTACACGCCATTCTGTGCATGACCGACAGAGGATTTAAGTTTGTGGTACTCGGTTTTGATCCTTGATTTTTCTTTTGTGTATTCCGCGTTTAGTGTTGTGACGCTCTCTTGTTTAAGACCTACTCTCCTATTCTACCACACGGCGTGATGAGCCGCAGCGTTCGACTCATTCGAGCCGGCTTTCCGCGTGACGACATGGTGGGATTGGCCATGGTCGCCATCTTTGAACTGCCGCCAAAGAAGGTGTACCTGTGCCTGAACAATTTCACCGTGTACGTGATTCATCAGAAGCACGACCGGTTGATGGACGAGGTTGCCGGGTACCAGTGTGTCTCCAAAATCGACCCTATGCTGTGCACGACGCGGTACGGGGCGCTCCGCATCATGGGGGTCCTGCACACCGATCCGATTTTGACGGCTTTGGACTGGACATCCAAATTGAAGGCACGATACCGCCAACTGTCGCTCCTCGTGCACCCCGATAAGAACCCCGACCACATCCAGCGCGCGAGGGAGTGTTTCAAGAGCATCAATTGGGTGTGTGTGTGTGCGTGTGCATGTGCACACACATACGCGTTCATGCATGCGCCCTGACGCCACCCCTGCCGTGCATTGCACCACACCGTACCCTACCCTCCTTTCTCAGGCACACGGCGAACTGCAGGGGGGATTCAGACCGATGGTGTATTCGCCGCTGCCACCGCCGCCGCCACCGCCGCCACCACGGACCCCACCGGGTCGCCGCTACAATTGGGTCCATGACAGTGACAGCGAATAAGACGAATCGGGTAGCGACACGGACACGGACACGGACACGGACACGGACACGGACACGGACACGGACACGGACACGGACACGGGTGGTCACCATCGGGCAACCGACGACGGTCACAGTGATGGCAGCGATGTGGATGGATGGATGGATGGAAGCAATGGCCCCATGTCGTACACCAGTCCAATCCCCTGTCTGGATCGTCTGTGTGGCATGCACATGTCGGCGCTACAGTCAATCTGCGACTGCGACGACGTACCCGTCGCTTCCAATCTCTGGCGCACTTGTTTGACTTACAGGACATTCCGCGAGAGGCTTGATCGGTTCAGAATGAAACACACGACGCCACGGCAGTCTCTGTGGCACACGTTTGTCAGTAAGTCCATGAGCGTCGAGGACGTCTATATGTTTTTGTCCGGGTTTTGCATGAACGTGCACGGAAATCGAAAAATTTCCATCGGGCAACTGAGAAAGACACCCGTGGAACGACTACGCGTGAAGGCGTACGCGATGCTGTGTATGTGCAGATATTAGTGTGCACACGCCACGCACCCTAACCAGAAGGGCGGCTGTTTTGGGTTTTTTTTCTCTTGTTTGGTTTGGTTTGGTGCGATACAGGCATCCCACCCACCGTCTAGTTGATCCCTCCTTTGGTTGGGGTTCACCGATTGGCGTTTTGGTGATGTGGGTCGTGTATATGCAGCAGGTGGATGACAGCGGGGGGCAGGTGTCGTCCCATTCTGATTCTGATTTCACCCAGCCGGTCGGACGCAGGGCAGGCATATAACCATCATCAAGTCACGTTTCGATATGCGGTGCTATCATCTTTCTTCGCCCGTCCCCATGCTCGTCGTGGAATGCAAGGGAGGATTTTATAACGGGGTTTTTTCGCACGAGAGAAAACCGCATAGCACATAGACAACAATAAAGGGCAAGGGTTCGAAACACGCGCACGTTTATTCGAAATGCGAAATTGCCCATGGCGAACGAAGCACCCCCTGGTAGGTGGGCAGTGACACACGGAATCGCAAGGTTCTGGTTTTTTGTGTGGTGGGTGGTGGTGGTGTGTGCACAAAATACGAGGACGGACATTGCCCCGTACCGACTACCGCACCACCCGTTTGCGCTTGTTGGTGGGGGATGCATCTCACCACCCCATAGCCAGGATAAAAAACCCCCTCCCCACTGCTTCGGTTGTTCCGGTTTTGCCGGGTTATCAACGGACGCAGTCGCACACCGAATCCTGGATCGGTTGGTCCCTGACCCCGACCCATCCTCGGTGCTCCTCGTCGATTTTACTGCGGAATTCTATCCACCGCGTTGTCCGTCTCTTTTCTCATTTTTTTGTAATTCGCGGTCGATGCCGTGATAACCCGCTTCATTTCTAGTGCGTACACGTCCGTGTTGTGTTTGTGTGTCCGTTTGGGGTAGAGCGAGGAATTTCACCGGTACAGGAGAAAAGAAAAGCGGCCCCCGTCTTCATAAGTATGGGTAGCGGTACAACGGGGGCGAGGGGACCCGGATCCGGGTCCACCGCCGGTGGTGCGATGGCAGGCTTCGTCACCGGATCGGTTGTCGCGCGGCCTCCTAGTGGACCCTCGACCCCTGAAAACCAGGATAAGAATCGCGGCGGTGGTGGGTTGGGTGGTGGCGCAATAGCAGGCATTGTCACCGGATCGGTTATTGCATTTATTGTCCTGGCCGTGGGTGTGTGGGCGATGGTAGCCAAGGGGAAGGGGGCAGGTGGTAGACCACAGGTACACCAAGTAGGCGGCGGTGGTCCAAGTAAGGGGCGTAGTAGTAGGGGCGGCGGGAAACGCAAATGAGGGGGGGGGGGGGGGCGGTGGGCGGGGGTGGGGGAAGGCGCACATGCTGTGAACGTCCACGAACTGGTTGGGGACTGATCATGTGCGCCGGCAGGGCGAAGCTTCCCCGATGGACATCCGGCGTGTAGTACTTCGTTCTCCCGTCCCGTACCGGCCCCGTGGCCACAGGCCATGGTTCCTGCGGTGGGTCGCATGCGTCGGACATGAACGCGAAGGTGTACTGCCCGCCCATGAATGTGGGCTGGAAGCATTGATAGAGGTACGCGTAGTTGAAATGGGACCCGAGGACGTCGTCGCTACGCAGTTCCCGTAGGTGGTCCCGTTGGCCGTACGTGTAACCCACACTGGCGTAGTTGCGCACCACGACCCCGTTGGGCGCGAGTACACGTGTGATGTTATAGCGTGTCTCGGTGTCGCGGAACACGCTGTCCGATGCCCCGAAGTCCGTCAGGTCGATGATTATAACGTCGAACTTCGGCGCCCGTGGGTCCGTCGTCGGAAGACCCGCGAGGAAGCGGGCGGCGTCTTCGATGTGCAGCGTGACGCGCGGGTCCTGGTGCATCGCCCTTGAGACACTGGGCAGGAGGGTGTGACACGCCTCCACCACCACCGCGTCTATGTCCACCACGACGATCTCGGATACGGTTGTCTGGTCGTATTTACACAGTTCGCGGAACGCCCCCCCGTCACCCCCGCCGATCACCAGCACCCGCGCCTGCGATCGTTCTGGTACATAGGCCATAGGAACGTGCACCAGCATCTCGTGGTACCGGTGCTCGTCGAATTCGCAGAGCTGGATGTTGCCATCTATCACCAGTACGCGGCCCAGTAACGCGGATTCGTATATTTCCACGAGCTGGCGTGTGTGTCGGTTGTACCTGCTGAACAGCCGTTTACACTTGCGGTAGGTGATGCTCACGTGTCCACACCGATCCCGGATGTACGTGGGTCGTTTACACCACCACCCGACGACGGCCGCGGCCAGCAGCACGACCACGCCGAAAAACATCACCACCACGGCGCGTGTCATCATGCCCCCTTCGGTTTTGGTTGCGTTGTCGTCGCCCATGTCGTCGCGCGTGGGTAGTCTTGATTTTCCTCTTCTTCCCTTTTTTGTTGTGTTGTGTCGCGTGCCCCACGTACTACAGTCCCAGACGCCGGGGTCTGCTTGGCAGTTGCGCCCCTCGTTTCTTCCGTGTGTGTGATAGTATTGCGTCGGCACCTCCACACACCGACGATTTCCATTTTGGTTGTCTGGCACACACAAAAACACGGACACACAAGCAAGCCCGAACTCAACAACCAACTGCACCTTAGGGTTTGTCCTCGTCCTTGTCCTCCCACAGTAATAGAAGGACAACGACCAAAGCTATGGCGACAGCTGGTAGCATAAAATCAGGACCGAATCGACCGAACCACGACCGTATACGCGCCTGCAGGGTATCTGACCCATATATCACCCGACATCCTTTTTTGTACGTATACGGCACCACGTCAACGAAACCTTGTTGTCGGTGAAACCTTCATACACGGAGACGGAGAGGGGTTGCGATTACACACCTGCTCCGCGGTGGGGGGCATTCCAAATACCATAGTCTTTATTTAAGTACAGGTTCAATTCAGACTACGATTTGCACACTATGCCCCCAAAAGATCCCTGATTGCCATGGTTACCGTGTTGTTCTGGCAGATCCAAGCCACCCCCAACAAACACACCAGTTTAGATACACCGGTCCGTGTGCACAAAAGGAAGGGGGGTGGATTTGGGAATCTTTCTTGTGGTTTTTGATTTATCTGTGTTTGTCGGTCGTCGTATTCTTTTTGTGGCTGTAGCCAATCGTTTTCTCTCGAGATGTCTGCCACGGTGGTTGTAGCTGGCCCAGTCGTGCCCAGCGGGACGGTCTACGTGTTCAACCGCGCCGTCACTCGCAGCAACCGATAGCACAACCCGTACATCGACCGGTTGTGTGAAACCTGGCTGTCATTCGTCGAGCGGCTGGAGTGCCACGCGGACGCCCCATTCCTGACCGATCTTCTTCAAAAACCGCTGGAGGTGGACGCGATCGGCCAAATGGGAACCGCGTTGCGGGTGTACTGCCTCCTCCGATCCGTACTAGAGCCCCTTGCCAGGCGTATTTTGGTGCTGCTGTCCGTGCTAGACGACCGCCACGGGATTGCGTGCATGCTCAACGTCTCGCATGCCCTATCCGTTGGGTCGTTGATTCTGGAGCAAGGTGTGTTGTGTGCACCCACCGCCGTCACCGTTTGTTCGTGCGCACGTGGAGCGTGCGTGTATGCACCCGCTAATGTGTTGTGTGTACAGAGATCTTACTGCAGCGATCCATCGAGGGCCTGGATGGCGTATACTGCTTCCCACCGGCGAATGTCCACCTGCCAGCGGCGTATTTCAGCCTGTCAACCCAGTTTCCGACCGCCGCCATCCTACCCGCGGTCTCCATCGCCATCGTCGGTGACAACCGACAGTATCCATCATTCGTGCGCCTGAAGCGGTACATCGGCGACTGTATTGAGATGGACACCGAGACCACGGGCGTCACACTGGATGGCTATCCGTATGTGCCTGTTGCGCTGCTGCCTCCGACACACACAACAACGTGTGCGCGTCATGCATACCGGCGGTACACCCACCCCTCTCCCGCCTGAGGTCGCACAAACGGAAGCTCCTTTACCTGGCTGACGCGGTGCAAGGGCTGATCACGGTGTTACTCTGTGGTTGTGTCGTCGACGACCGCCTGATAATGGGGTTACTGGAAATGGAACAGGCCTATCGTCGCCGGGCACTGGTGTTAAAGTTCCATTTTGAATATCATAAGCTCATGTGCATGCTCAGTGTACTCCCAGTGAGCGTCATAACGAGGGGTGACTTTCTTCCGGGGCTTCGGGGGTTCGATGGACCGCAGGGTGTCAGAACTGAACTCCAGTGTTGTAGCGCGTGTTTTAAACTTGCGTTTTGCAGAAGGTGCAAGGGCTGCCTGAACGTGGCGTACTGCTCCAGGAAGTGCCAGAAGCAACAGTGGCACGTCCACAAGCACTCGTGTGGCGGCCGGTCATAGTGGGTGGGTGCCCGTCCGTTGAACGACACACGCACGTGTCCTTGACGTTTGCTGTTGTTGTCGCTGCGTTGGTGATTTTCATTTGTTTTTTTTTCTTCTTCTTCTCCGGGAGAGAGGGGTGATAAAGACCCAAAATGGGTGGCCTGTTTGTTGTGTGTATATATGACCGACCTGGCTGTACGTATTCTGTGCAAAACACGATGCTGTGACTGCAAACAACCGTTACCGTTATTTCCAGCCGTGTTCGGTGCCTGCATTTGTGTTATGCTTGCCGTTGATTGATTTGATCCTCGTCAAACCCCCACAGAAAAAACAACCAAGACCGGTGTTATTTGGAAAACACCGTGCACGCACGACGTGTGGTCGTGGTCGTTTGTTTGCAGGCGAAACAGCACAAAACATGACGGTGACGCCCGTCATCACCAAAACGAAAATGAGTGATATTATCGCAAATGGTCTGATAGTAGTGCTATCCGGTGTCAGAGCTGTAGGGAGCCGCCAGACGGAAGCTTTCGTAAAGAGTTAGAGGGAAACTGTAGGGTAGACATCCACTGTAACCGGACATAACCCTAACCCCAACTGGGGAATCCGGTGGTTGGTGGGAAGTTCAGTCAACCCCAGGTTAGGCCCCGGACCACCAGACCAAGACCTACCGCAAGGGAAAGAAATGCAACAGCCATCAGTAAGCGGCCATTGTGCTTGTTCTGGTCCCTCTTTGCAGCATCTGGTTCCTCGTGTATACTGGAAAGCCTTTTTCCCAGAAATACAATAATCATAGCCGCCACAAATAGCAACAAGAATCCAAGTTTTAGAACCATTGTTTTTTTACCTACCAGATAGCCTGTTGATTGTCCGGCCCGTTGAGGAGGAGGCCCGACATTCCTTTTTCTGTGTGTCCAATACTAAATTTTCCCAGATTCGGGCGTTTCCGAGATCCACAGATGACATTTTATCGCCTTTTACGAAGTGGTGAAAGAGTGGTGTGGTGGTGTGATGGGTAGGTAGGTAGAGGTCCAGTCAGCTAGTTTGTTTCGCACAACTGGTGTTTCTGGAGTTTCCCGGACCCCTCTTCGTCGACGTGGTACCAGACGTCGACCCGGGTGGGGAATTCCCGGGTATCGGCGTACGCCTGTTGAATCCCGGCTGGTATCTGGTTCCGTCGGTAATGCGCCCCGTATACATTCCCGGTCAGCGTTCTGTATTTTACGCTCATTTTGTCTATCACACCTTTGCCCGTGTTCCTGTTAAACGAACCATGGGCGAATGCAATCGTGCCGATGGTCTTTTTCACCTTTGTCGACGGGCAGCCATGACCCTCGTCCTCGTCCGTGTCCGTGTCCGTCGTCAAGTTTACCCCCGGTGTGGGCAGCTGCGAGGAGGTGCGGCGGGGTGGACCTGACGACCGTGGTGTCCCGTTAGCAACCCCGATCTCACAGACGCTCGTCCTTCTCGACATACGAGTCAATATTAGCCTCAAAGGTATTGGTTTCATTGAATGATACATCATGGATATCGCGCAGGTAAGACAGATATTTGTCTCTTATGTGCCCCTTTCCGGATCCCGCTGGGCCATATGTCACAATGAAGTGTGGCATGCTCATGTAGTTTTATTCATTTATTTCATGCATTTTTCTTTTTTGACTGGTACAGCCAAAATCGTGGGTGCAAAATAAGTGCAAGCCACGGCCTCTTCATTGTTCTTTGCCACCCAAGGGGTAACTTTAGGTAACCGACACCGGTCAGCATAAACAACCCGCAAATGCAACCAAATATATGCTGTAGCACAGCAGCCAGCGGTGGTGCTGCTCCAGCGGTCTGAGCGCTGGAATCGCAGCCGGCAGGCGTTGGTTCCATCCCCAGTGCGGGCGCACTCGATTGGTGGCGCCGCCGCAGAGATTTTCTCAATTTTTGAACAAAGTGTAAAGTTTTTTACAATGAAAATTTGACGCAACCCCAAAATGCGTCTACTTCAGGCAGCTAAATCTAGGGTCCCCTGGCAAATCCTCTCCCCCCCCACCTGGGATCCCATTCCCCATCAGTGCAGCTGCCACGGCGTCCAAGTCCGACCCCAAAACTCGGCGGCAGCCAAGAGAAAACCCCAAAATTTGAACGCGGCTGTAAATCTATTAACAGCCGCTGGTACACGTGAGGGAAAACCCCCCTAACTTGGACTGACGCGCGTCGCGCAGAGTTTTGAGATTTTCTCGAAATTCTTGGAAGATGAGACGCCGACAAGCTAGGAACGTCTTTTTTGAGTGTCTGTTCAACCGGTGCACTAGTTAGAATTTCGTCGAAGCGACGATTTCACATCAAAAATTTGTCGAACTTTCCTACCCTTTGAGGGCACCTTTTTACCCCAACCCCACTAATTTGGACTGAGTTGTACTTAAACACATTTGAATAACTTTGTGCCACTGTTGCGTTGGACGTTGCGTTTTTTTGTTTTTTTGTTTTTTGCGTTGGGCAACCTACAACCCTCTAGTGCTGTCTAATTCACGCTTCGGGTAGTCTTTGTGTTGGTGTTGTGCTGTACTTGTTGGGGGTTTGTTACCTTGAAGTGATACTTTGGTCATTCATCATGTGCCCTAGGCATGGCATGTCCTGCGGACATGATGGGCCAAAGTCTGCCATTGCCCAAATGTGAAGTTTGCACGTTGCTGTTTGGGTGTTTGGGCACCGGGTGAGGCAAGTTTTACGGGTTTAACTAATAGTTGGGGTGCTTTGGTGTCAAGTGTACTTTTGCCATTTTCACATCTGCAAAATTGTGGCATTACCTGTCATGATGCTTGGGAGGGAGATGCCTGATTTTGCAATTGTGTTGATTTGTAGCCACTTGGAGCTCAACCCAGCCAAGTATTCCAAGAATCCCAATTTGGCGACGTGGAAACCTGAGCATCCTCATTCCGTGTTGTATCCAACCCGGAAGGAGGCTCCCATGTTGAAGGCCATTGCTGTGGTCCTCAAGCACGACCTTGGCCTACCTGGAGGGATGTTGGCTGAAGATGCCGCATTGAAGTATCAAGTGGCACGGTCAACCTTATTTCTAAGGCTAAAGGATTGGCGGGTTGGCAAATACGTGCTTCCAACGGATACCTCTAACCGTTCGGAAGCACAAATGAAACTTTCCCCCAAGGCGGAGGAAAAAAACTGTGATTGGGCACTTTTGCACTGGCGGAACAATGACACCTAGTCATCTTTTCAAGTTTGCCAGTTTGCAGCCCTTGTAGCTCAAAACCAAGGGTTAGTTTTTAAAACCAAGGATGGCTTGCCTTCCAATGGGTGGTGGGATAGATTCTTGCGGCGCCACCCCATTCTTTCCTCTCGGGACACCCAAGCAACGGAATCCTCGCGCCTTAAGGCACAGGATCCCGATTTGGTCAAGGGCTTTTTTAAGGAGCTGGAACAATTTGTTTACACAAGTTTTCCTCAAGGGCTTCAAGCGAGTCGTGTTGCAATGCTAGATGAGCTTGGAGACTTTATTTCCTACAATGTCAAGAAGCTCAAAGGCATTGCACCTCGTGGTGCCCGTGAAGCTTGTCGCTCCTTTCACCTTGATCGCACATGGGTCACCGTTGTGGGATGGGGGTTTGCAAATGGACGTGCCGCCCCCCCCACTTATATTCTTCCCAACACTTGCTCTTGGCCTTGCAACATTGCTAGTGAAAAAGTGGGTGATTGCTACTTCATTGCCCTGTTTGAGCTTCCGATGGAAGTGCAAGAAAAAAAAAAGGAACCTCGGACCGGTTGCCCGTCGACGGGTCAAAGTCTTTGGGGGTTGCTTGTCGGGGGATGATGTTTTTCAGCAATTTCAAGCTCAACAAAAGGAAAGGGATGAAAAGGAGCAAAGGGCTTTGGCGAGGGAATCCGCTTTGGCATTGGGGAGAGACATGAGATTTTTCTTTGAACAATTCGACATCAAATTCAAGGAAGCTCAAGTGGAGTGGACGGCTTGGAAGAAGGCCAATGTTCCACGGGCACCTAGGCGCACCTACGCACGTTGCACTCCCACTACAGCCACTTCCACACCATCCACTTCTATGCCATTGCTCCCCAATGATCCCCTCCTTCAAGCTCTCACCATGCCACCCATCCTACCCTCATCTTCACTTCCTCTCACGCAATTGGATAATTCATATATGGATCCTTTTGGGACCTCTGTGTTTAATATGTCTATGGGTGGTATGCCTTTGTTGCCCACTGTACTTCCAAGTACTATGCAACCAAGTATGCCTCTCCCACCCTTGCCCATGGACCCTTCGGTGCCCTTGTGCACCCCATTGGATGGTTCTTTGGGTGCTTTTGGGACCACACCAATGGTCCTTGACTTTAACAGTATGGCACCTTCCTTGCCACTTCTGTATTAGTGTTTTGGACTGTAGGTTTGGTTGTCTATATGCCTGTAACTACGAGTAATGTTTCTCACTAAATAGCAAAAAAAAGAAGTAAAAATGGGGCAAAAATGAGGAAGAGGTCAAAAACATCATTTTGGTCAAAAATGAGTATGAAATTCAAATGCGGCATGCTAAAAATACCCCCATGGCTTGGGTTCTATGTTGGAAAACTCTTAATTAAACTCGATGCGCGGTTGGTGCCTTTGGCGACCCTGCATCACACGCCTCGGAGTGAGGCACGTGGTGCACACCGACGCATTGAGTGTCGGTTTGCAATTGTATGAGGCGCGACAAGGCCGCGGTGTGGCCGTTGTCAAGCGATGCAAGCGGCATGTGGACCAGTGACAACATCAATGTGGTGGCACAATGTGATTCAAGCCCCAGTGAACGGATTTGTGTGCTATTGCCTCGGGACAGGAAGGGTCATAGGAAGGGTCTAGGAAGGGGGGTTCCTGGCCAGGAAGGGGTCTAGGAAGGGGGGGGTTCCTGCCCAAGAACCCCCCTTAGGAACCCCCCTTCCTGGCCAGGAAGGGGGGTTCCTAGGGGGGTTCCTGCCCAAAACGGGGTTTCCAAAAACACCCCAAAATTGGGGATCACCAACCCGGGACCCAACGTCCCCCAAAGTAGGCGCATTGAAGGTGCGGTGTTTGTGTTCAAACTCTTCGGGTGCCGTCGTAACGTGTAGGAGTAGAAAAACCGTACGAAGGGGGGGGTTCCTAGGCCATCCTTCCTTGGCTGCACCCCAGAGACAGATTAGAGAAGATACCAAGATGGTTTGCGTTCTATTGAGACCCCCTAACCAACGATAGGAGCCGTGCCCAGATCGGCCCCCTTACGGGGCCCCACCGGCCGTTGTGAGGACTTAGCCATTTTCAACCTAGCATGGGTTGGCTGAAAAATGGTGTTCCCTTGGTAGTGGCCTCTGGTGGACTAGCTGTGGTGGATGGTGAAACGACAACAGCCATTGGTCAACCACGCTTTTTGCATTTGCGGCTGTATGCATTGGTGACCCGTTTTTGCTCAATGCCTTCTTCTTCTTCTTCTTAATGCCCCTGTGATACGAGATAGCATGGCGGTGGTTGGCGCCAGCGAACCGATTCCTGAACGCCAACGGCCTGAGGGGACGTTTTCCGGAAGCCCTGGTTGACCAATGGTACAAACAGGGCAGGGAGAGGGGCATGGCACTACGGGAAAAACACACAGAACCCCATGATGCCAGAGCTACAGGACACTGAGCACACGGGGAAGAGGACAGCCATACGAGGGTATGAGGGAGTGATGTCACATACAATGGATGAAGTGTATGCATGATGAAGTGAAGACATCACACGTGTGCTCATGGCATGGCAAGGAAGCGCCAGGGATCCGTGCGACAGTGCGGAATACAGCAAGGAAAGGACAACACAGTGGACCTCATAGGGATGTATGACACCGTATAGAGGTGTGGACAGCCCAGCTTTGGCCACGCGCGGCCATGGGGCGAAGAGGGGTAGAAAGGTGGGGTGGGTACGATTAAGGGGACAGGGGGACAGAGAAAACGGGACAGGTCAGGGGATGCAGCATGAAGCATCAGTGAGACCAGTGTACCATGTACATGCGTACGCCCGCCACCTGCACCCACACCATCCCCAGCGCACAGTGCACTGTCCATCATGTACCCAGCCTCCGAAATGTCATTTTGCTGACGACGCTTCTCTTCGTGTTCTGCTTGCCTGCTTGCACGTCCACAACTTCCGAGACATGGAGGTTTCCATCAGTTTTCTTCCGATGGAGGCGGTTTGTGGTTTGTTTGTCATTCTTCATTTAGAAGCATGTCTGTTTTCCAAGTGCTATGGTAACATTGTCATGGGTTGGCCGCGCATGGCGGTAGCGCCCCCTCATGCTCATGGTACTAAGGCAGGTCGGCCTTTTCCTAATGACCTTGGCCTTGGGCTACCTCGTGGGCTCATGGTTGCAGTCTCGGCCGAATCTGCCCTCGTCCCCGGCGCATCGCGCTCGCGACCGTCCTTCAGGAACAAAACCCGAGCACCCCGAGAGAGCACCATCCACACCCACCGCTGTGCCCCTATCTGCCCACACTCGTGAACACTTGCGTGCCCGTCTATCTGGTGCTTCTGCGGCTGCATCAGGGTATTTGCAGCTTTCTGGTGCCGGTGCTCTGCCGCCTCCAGCTTCGTCTGTCAACTCAAAAGCGCCAATCGCTTCTCCCGTAGTAAGCACCTCCGCAGTGCTCCGCCATAATACCGGGCGGCGCTCGATTTGGGCCTCCACGGACTCGAATCCTTTTCCATCCACAGCTGCTCTCAGTTGTGTCAAGGTGACGCATACCCAGGACACCCGTGTTGCTATCACGTTTTCGCAAAAGTGTCTCTGGCAGCATATTAGGAGTGCCAGGCTCGGCCTCCAAACACACCACCCGCACAATCTGCGGCTGCTCGCCAAATATACCAGCATCTGGCATTTTGTGAAACAGTATTCCGTAGTGTTCTACTATGGGGAGGAGGTAGGGATTTTTGGGGACCCACTGCATCTAATCCAAGCCGATGCCGATGTCGAAGTGTATTCCTACACCTGCTGCGACGCCCATAGCGCTGCAAACCTTTCATATTACGCGTACAATTTTGGAGAGATCACGCGAGATGTGTTTCACGGATTTTGGGAGACGGACGAGATGCTTGAGGCCCAGTGCTATGCTGCGTTTCGATACGTGGAGAGCGGGCTTGACCCTCGGCTCTTCTCCATCAGCTCCAACGCCCGGACGCTGCGCTTTCTGGAGACCGTGGGCAGAGAACTAGTGGACGCTGGTGCACAGCCTCTGGAGGAGGTCACCTTGTACAACCGCGTGCTCAATCGGGGGTTTGAGAAATTTTTGTTCCTGCGCAAATTCCCTGCCGGCATGTTTTGCAGCGATTGGTGCGTCCTGCAGCACCACCGCGGAATTCGAGTCTTAGGGAGCGACTTCAAGTCCTCCAAGTACACCCATCGGCAGCTGAAGTACCTCGAGAAGATTGCCCCTCAGCACCGCAGCCTCTACTGCACCCACTGGTGCTTCATGCGCCCTCATTTCCCCAACGACAAAGTTGCAGAGGGCTGCAAGCGGAACGTTCGCTTCCAAAACCGCTTGCATTTGACGTGTGCCGGGCGCATCCGCGACCACTGGGCAGACGAAGACTCCCGCAGTAAATGGGATGACTGGGTCCGGCCCATGCCCCGGCCCCAGTATCCTCCCCTGCCCCCATTGCCGCAGCCGGACCCCCGGTTCTGCGTGACGCACCCCACGGACGCGCTGTGCCAGACGCTCGCGCGAATCCCCAAAATGACGTCCCCCGTGCAGGAGGCCGTCGTGGGCCTGACCGTGAGCAGTGGGGACTACCTCAAAGACCCCAGCCTGCAGCGCATCTGCCGGCAGCGCCTGCCCACGCACACGCTGTGCGTGTGCCTGGACGCCCTCGGGTGCGACAGCTGCACGGCCGCGAGCATGACCCCCTTCGCAGTCGAGCTCTTCCTCGGGGATGTGGAGGGGGCATCCCGTCGAGAGGTCAGCAACATGTACAAGTACTTCTCCGGGTACGAGATCCTGAAAAGAGGCTACGGAGTGATCAGCTACGATTTGGATGTCCTATTCCTCCGCAATTTCTGGATCGATTTTGCCGGGGATTCCGTGGACATTTTCGTGTCGACAGACGGGGCAACGGAGCAGCTCGCCAGTGGGAGCTTCGAGCACCGTGCGCTGGAGCACACGTGGGTGCGCACCTCCATAAACGCGGGGTTGTGGTACGCCCGACCCACAGGGGCCAGCATCGCCCTGTTCGAGAGGGTGACACAGTACATGCGCACGACTGCTCGGACCGGGCACGGGGAGACCACGGCCCCTGGCCGGAAACTGGGATACTCTGACCGCTCTCTGAAGCACGAAGACGTGCTGCCCGCGTACTTCTTCGAGCAGGCGCAATTTGCCACGATGCTGTTTACCATCCGCACGCCGAATGATCGCTTTCCCACGGACCACGACGTCAGGTACAAGATACTGGACCCGAGGCGCTTCATGAACAGTAAGAGTACGGTACAGCACACGGATTCCGTGTGCAATGCGGTGGCGGTGCACAGCAATAACGGCTGCCCCTACGATGCCATTACCGTTAACAAGACGGGGTGGCTGCACGCACTGCAGGCTAAGTGTAGACCCAAGAACTGTTTTGATTCCGAATCCCCCCCTCAGAGTTGAGCCCGAATCAGTCACTCAAGGGGTGCCCGTCCAAGAAGTCCCGACAACGGAAAATGTTCTCTGCCCACCCTCCCCCTCTCCTTTCCATCCCTTCCCATTGAGGTTTCTTCGCAGCTCATCAGTCATGGGGTTGCCTGGCACAGAGAAGGCAGGGATTACAGGCCCCTGGCGCCGGGACCTCAACCTCAACCCCGTCTCCATTTCATCGGCCATGCTCTGGTTGTAATGCGACAGTGGGACAGGGAGTTGGGGGTTTAAGTGGTGTGCCACCCTATGCCCCTGATATCTCAGAAATCCACTGCACCAAGCCCCTCCCGCATGCTGCCTTTGGAGCGAAGGCAGAAAACACTCCCCGATTCAGAGACGCTCTGGGTGCATGTTCCTGTCTGTTGAGATGACAAAGTTGAAGCATACGGGACAATGCGTGCACCTGGCGAGCATCTTTGCACAATCATGAGTTCTATGAGGCAGCGTTAGTGCGCACTTGTGATTCCTACCCCTGTTTGGGGGTGGGCTCTGTGGGGGAACGTCAGCGCCCATCACCGGGCATCTTTTTGGGCCACTTTTGATACGAAGCCCTAATCCACGTTTTTTGCATGGGTTATGTAGCCATATTGATTTCTCCCACGGGGGCTGTTGCCAGCCAGGATCTGACCCCCCCCCAACAGCAAGAGTTATGTAGCCAACAGGCTCACTGACGGTGCCCTATCGCGTCTCGCCGAATGAGCGGAGGCGACGGATGCGGAGTGCCCACGGTTGGGACCCCGTTCCAGTGATGGGAACATAACGGGCAAAAACTGATGCTCTGCAACGGACAGGCTGAATGCACCACCATGTAACAAGCTCAGCGCTTGTTTCACAATACACACGCACACAACTTCAAGGTTCTTGTCCCCTATAGACCATGAAACGGCATCCCAACATCTCTGCACTGCATCTCTTAGGAACAGAGCGATGGGTTAGGCATTTTCACTCACGCCCCGGGGATGTCCCGGTCATTCCCGTAGAAAGCGAGGCGGCTGGGGAGTCCCCTATATGTTCAATGCATTTGTGTCACAAAAGAGGATGTCCGTCCTCCACGGGATCTTCGGAAGCGACGGTCACCATCCTTGGAACTGACCAGGAGGTCGTCCAAGTGTGGACGTTCGCAAGCGTGAGCCCAAGCACGCGCAAGAGACAAGGAAAATCGGCAACTAGCAAGGACTTTGCCACTGGAGTTGTCTGAGGCCAATTGGGAAGAAGCTATATCTAGAGGCAGGTCTGTTACCCTCCCTATGGACCGTGGGAACATGTTCCCCCTCATTTTTGGAAAAGCACTGAAGCAACTGTCAAGGATGCCACGCAAGATGATGTTGGGGATGAGGTTGATACATGTGCATTGTGCTGTCAAAAGCACACTACAACAATATGTGGTAAATGTAATTTGAATTGTTTTGCGGAATGTAGTGACCCGCGCACCTGTGGGGGCAAGATTGTTTCTTGAATAGTCTTGCTTGTTTAATTTGAGTGAACAAATTTGGTGGAACAAAGTTGTGAAGGTGATTCAGATATGCTTTTCCTTGTCAATGTTGTGCTGGGATGGTTTGTCACTTCATTTGGTAGGCAAAAGGCATCCATTTGGTCTACTTGGGGCTTCATTGGGTAATGGTGAACTTAGGGATTGAATCTGGGAAAGTCATAATAAAAGTAGTGCGCAGGGCGCGCTCGGGGCAAACACTCCCCCTATGGTCAGCAAGATAGTGCTAGGTTTATTGGCTGAGGCAGGAGCCGAGAATTTTCTAACCTGTGTTTCTAAGGCCTGGTGAATTTGTTGTAGGATGTCCCTTTTTGCCTTTTTCTACACCACACACCCTACTCTTGGGCGAGAAGTGCCGGGCCAGTGCTCCATCCCGCATTTACCCCCATTATGCAACCATTGCCACCTCTCCCCGTCCCCCTTCATCCCACTATTTGTCCCCATCCCTGCCGCCCCCCGATCCCAGAACCATCTCCAGTAAGTATACCACCCCCCCGCCCCCTTCCCGTTCCCGCATGTACCCATCCACATGTTGTTTCGGGATTGGCGGGCACCAACAGTTTACTGGCGCACATGTGGGTGAAGGGGGATGCATAAACGTGCATGTTTGGTCCATGGGGGGTGGTTACAGCCCTTTCTCTTGGTAGCATCCGCGGAATATTTCTGCAGGGCACCAGCGTACTGTACTGCTGTTGGGTGCGTGCGCTCTGTGGTTCGCGGATACGCCTATCACCAGCTACAGGGCATTGGGACGTTGTCTTAGACTGCCTGCAACATAGGTGGGCTAAGGGCTCTGAGAGAAGAAGGGCTTGCCATAATCACCCTAGAGGCGCCTTGCACCTTGGTGTATGGTTCAAGTCAGGTATGCCCAATCACAAGTTGTCAACTCTGTGATCTGCCTAGCGGCAGAGCCTCTAGCTCTGTCGGCGCCGAAGGCTCTTTTCAATGTGCTCCCACTGGGACACAAGGATAAAGGCGATGCCTGTAAGCCCAAGGCCTAAGCTCCATACACAAATGCACTCTCTCTCTGTGATCTACCCACAGAGCACCACAGCAAGGTGGTGTGACATCTACCAATGGATAGGCAAACACATTTGGTCAATGGTGACCCGTTGGGTGTAGCAGGTGAGCCCGATGGGTCACCATTGAAGAACGACCCACTCCACAATGGCCAACAGGTAGCTTGATGTGAGGAGGATTTGGGTGCCTTGGACCTCAGGACCCCACACCCATGCCTGAAGTACGGTTGACCAAGTCACAGCCACATGTCATATCCGTCACCTGGACATAACATACAAGTGTGAGACCCTGGTGATCTCACACTTGTAGGCTGAGTTTATTAGTGCAGTGAACACCATGACCCACCTCAATCGGCACTCACAAGCGCCCAGTGGTGGCTAGGACCATGGCACATTCACTAGCCATGTGGACCCCTAGCCTCAGTAGGAGGCCGAGCAGTATGCTCTAGAACTCCGGGGCATGGGATGCAGTAACCAATGTCCCTAAAATACCATGCCAAGCCTCAAATCACCGAAAAAATGGCATCTTCATGGACCACCAGAAAATGGAACCGCCAAATTCCACGGTTCTCAAAGTTGCGGAAACAACACCTACTGTTGCTCTGACAAGGGCGCTGCTCTCGCGCGGGGGGGGGGGGGGGTAGCGACCTATTCCTAGACTTTCTGGCATGATTGTGCAACTCTCCATAGACAGCTAGAGGAGAGTGGAACGGACCCTTGGCAGGCCGTTGTGAAGCTAGCGGCTTGCCTTGCCACCCCAGGGCCCTACGGTGAGCGTCGTAGCTGTAAAGGTGTGGCCGCATCTAGCGACCAAGGGTGTGGTCCCCACAAAAGGGCTCTGTTGTGCAGCATGGATCCGATTTGGTGAACCATGCACACCCCCTCTTGTCCTTTGGAGTTGGAAAATGGGGAATCATGTGATGACTAGTACATTTATGACGCAAGAGTCATTTGTTGTATTTCCTCACAACGCGCACAAACAACGCCCTTGAGCGACAAGAGGTGTTGTTTCCCTCAATTTTTGGAACTGTAATGTTGCTCTTGCAAGGGGGGTGGGTTGGCACAAGGCCATGGTGTTGGTTTGCTTGCCTTTGGTGGTGCCTATGAGCCTCTCGCCATTGTACATTCCGACCCTCTGTGGGTCTGAACGTGTTTTGGTTGTGTCAACGGAGCCCCAAGATGACTTGTCCTGTTTGACCACTCCGGGGTCGGCTGTCCCAGAGACAGGCTGTTGTCCGTGCCATTGACCAAGTGCATCCAAATGCACACTCCAAGTCGACTCATCCATGCTGGGTTTGCCAACTCCAGCACCAATTTGTGCGCGCTAGTGTGTGCATCTGCAAGATCATTTTCCTAACATGGTCTTCTAACAACCATAACGATTGTTTCCCTTTTGTCCTTTCCTTTGCCTCCCTCTGCGCTTTGCACCATTTTCGGCGAGTGCGGTCAGCCCTGCCCTGTTACCTCCCCTTGTGTTTCCCTTCCCCTTACCTAGTTTGAGAAGGGCAACCACGGAGCACAAAAAGCAACACACACAGAAATTGACACAGAAGTTGTCCTCAGCACATGTCCCGATGGATCTTTACACAGGACACAAATAACATGAACACTGGAAATGAAAACATAAGCATGCCCTGAATTCCATACCTCAAACTCTAGTTTGTGGAGAAACCAGAGTTTCTTGTGGGCTCACTGTGTTCATCTTGTCGTGTGGGGTAAAGGGCGGCGGGGGAACGTGTTGCTATGGGGAGGGGGAAGGGGAGGGGGAGGGGGATGGGGAGGGGGGTCATTGTGTCCTGTCCCCTCCTTCCCCTTGAGGAGCAAGATCGTGGCTCAGGGGGAGTCCTTGTTGGTGTCGGTGTACTTGGTGTTGGTGGTTTTGGCCGCTTGCCTCTTTTGGCCCACATATCCTAGTCCGTCTTGCGCGTAGTTTCATGATGTTTGCTGGCTTGATGGCCTTAGCTGGCGCAGCGGTGGTAGCCCATGCACGTAGCGCCCGCCGCCGGGGGGGGGGGGGGGGGGGTAGTAGGGCTTTTGTGCAGCCCACAAACGTTGGATTGTACACAATAGCTTGCAACTCAAACAGGGCTCTACGCTACTTTAGTGCTATTTTGGGTATGTACAAGTTTGCCCCCCCTCCCCCCACCCTCCGGAGTATGCTTGGTGAAGTTGGCCTTGGGATCTTGGTCTCCCCCCAATGTACTGCCACCTCATGAGCGCTACGGCCCGTACTAGTGCAGAGAATGTGTTCCTTGTGTTGGACCAAGCCCTACCTACAAGGCGTCGAAGGAACCTGCTAGGATGGTCAAAGCTAGTGGTTGGCCCCCAAGGGATCTGGGCAACGGTATCGGTAGGTGTCTAGCGCGTCCTGATATCGGGCCCGGCAGCACGCTATCGGACACATCACATCAGGTTGGCTTTCACTAAGTATGGACGTCCAGCCTGTCCCACTCCATAGAGGCACGCATTGCTTACACGAGGCTTGGAAGAGGCCCTCGATGTGCCCTGCTATCAAGGGGCTTCCACTAAATAGATGACGCGTGTAAAAGTTCAAATGATCCCCTCAATAGCTCAGGCAACCACCTGATCTTAAACCAAAGGAACTTGAGAGAAAAAGAAATAGGAAAGAGTGTTCAATGGTTTGGAGACCGAGATGGTGTGCATGACATTGCAAGGCAAGACAGCCTACGGTGAGACCATGTCCGAAGGGTGCTAGAATTGATTGAGGTGCTTGGGGTACAGCAACTTTGTAGATGTAGTTAAAGATGACCCCCCCCCCCCAACCCCTCGTTGGGGATCCACTAGTCATCACTAAAGCCCACCTTGGAGAGCACTGTGGGGTGGGGGATGGGGTTGGCGTGAGGCACATGCACTTTGTAGGGGCAACCTAGGTAATACCCATAGGGTGTTGAATCAGTTGTCCCCCACCTTTATGCTTGTGCTTCCCATGTTATTGGTGTTTGACCAGGAGCTTGTGGGGTTGGTTTGCTTTGGGCACTCACAGGGGGCGGGGGGCTTCAAGCACAAGGGGCGATTTGTGTTGTTGGCGTGCTTCAGTGTATCTGACCTCTGTATCCGACATTGCATGTGTTGCATAACATACGGGGCCACACAGTCACTCTTGTCGCTCCAGGACTCATATGGGCTTGCAGCTTCTGTGAGGCCATGGCCGGCCGAATCAGAACTGCAGACACCCTGTTCCTTGTCATTGATGTGCTTATTGACAAGATTGCGATGACATCGAGGGTGCCGCCCATGCGGTACGCACGGTACGCGTGGTGCGCCATCAGCCAGGTGCGCACACAAATTTTGGTGACACTAGATGTTGCTCCAAAGTGGGCAGAAAGCACTGAATGCAACAGTGGGGTGTTGTTATTTGTGTGTCCGGGTTAGACACTCTTTTGGGGCAGGGGAAGTCGGAATGATAGATGCATGCGTATGAACAACAGTTTCGCAATGCAATGTGTTGTCTCCACCTCAACAGCTCATGTCAATGAATTCGTAACTATTGGAGCCAGGCAGTGGTGTCTTCTATCTGTGAGGCACTACGAACGAGCCTGTGCCCGCCAGGGGGCGTGGGCAGCTGCAACCATCAAGACCCAAGTGACAAGATCTTTGTATTAGAGAATTGTATTGTTGCATGCAAGCTCTTTCGGCCACTGCGTCCCTTCATACTTCCAAGGGTTGTACATTACACTAAAATGTTACTTCCTCTGACACGCGTGGTGCGCACCCAGTGCGATTTCAGCCTCATCGGGGCTATGAATTTTGGCCCAAAGGGATGGCATCAAGGGTTATGGCAGTCAGATGAAAAGATGGGAGAGTGTTCCCGCATCGCATGTCGCAAAAAAGGGGCCACATGGGCATCAGAACCACGTTCAAGGGACGTCGTGTGTCATCCACAGACGGATGTTATTTCCGTTTCTGTGGCACCATGGGCCTCCTGACCAGGAGGTCTGTGCCCATGCTTTTGCGTGAACGTGAGCTCTTGATTCACTGGATTCACTCATCTGCTTGGTAACCCCGGAGGTTGAGGGACATAAAAGTCTGGTGAGTTCCCTCATGCTGAGCTCAATTGTGAACAACAGGATGCGGTTGCCGCTCTATATCATCAAAACACTTTTTTGCATACAATCTTTGCACAAGATGTCTGGACCCAGCACTTGTCTTTCAGAATACGTGGACCCCCACCAAGTGGCACTGTGCTTTCGCATGGGACGCTCTTGTTTGTTTGCACCTGACCTCCGCCCCCCTTTCCAGCCCTATTCACGTATAGTCAACTTCGAAATTCAGAAGGACCAAACAGCTGAGTCCATATGAGCTGACAGCAATAAAAGTCAGGGGAAGCAGGCGTGACCGGAGCCAAGGGTATGGCGGCAAACCTGACCATGTGAGGGCCCCCTTTTCGCAAAGACATGTCCGCCTTTCCACCTCTGTTGTACAGGTTGCTGCACATGAACAGCTCGAGGTTGCACGTTCAGCATGACAATGTGACATCCTGTTGGTGTCGCAGAGATGTACCACTTCGGACCGCAAACTCCGTACATTTACGGTGGTAAGAAAGGCGTGGGCCCAAGAAAAAAATAGGGATTTGCTTTTCCTGGCCGTGACCGGTAATCGGTACGAGCTGGACTTTGGTTCTGGGTGACTGGTGGATGGGGCCCGGATTAGGAGGCAGGGTGGGGTGTGATTGGATGATATGATCTCCTCAGATCATTGGAACATGCTCATGCTGTTGGACATGTGCATGGCGGGTTGGAGCTTGTGCAAAACTGATTTGTGTGGAATACAGGTCTTTACCCCGCCGCCGCCTTGAATAGTCCCCCTCCGGCTGCATGCTCCCTGCCCGGGGGGGGGGGATCACTTGCACATTTTCTCCAACTGCCAAGCAATTGGGTGACAGTTTCTCCTGGGGTTGGGGGACACTGTCGTGCACTGTGGGGTTATTCAAGGGGGCTGCAGGGTACCATGAATCAAAATTTTACGCAAAGCAGCGAAATGTGAGAAAGCTTTTGGCATAAAATTCACCCCAATCGAAAAATCAATTTTGCTTCTGCCAGAAATACAAAATTTGCTAAAAATTCTTCTTTTCCAAATGTTTTGTTCCCAAACTCAAACCCCACAAGTCATTACCCTATGGAGGGATTGGAGGCACCCCTTGATGTCCCCAAAAGAAAAATAGACCCTAAGGGCAAATTTGATTGTAGGGCATGTACTGGGCTATTTTTTTTTGGTCGGGGTTTGCCTAAGGTCTTTAATTTTGTCTTGACAACAATATGCCATCTGTAGTCTATAAGTTTCTGTCACAAATGTAATTTTAGGACTGTGACGATGCCTGCCCGTCATTTGCGTAATGTCAAGTCCGTGTAAATTGCTGCTATACTACAAATACACAAAGGCACAACATGACAGAGGGTCCTAATCACAGTTTACATTTACACGTGAGGCTGCCAGGAGTAACCTACCCTTTTTATTGACGCAGACATCTCCTCAGACGTCTCTTTGGGTGTGCAGGCATTGTGCAGATTGAGCAGCGCTATGTTGCCCAGGACATTTGCCCGCATTAGAATGTTGGCTGTCAGTAGCGGCTCCTTCCTTGCCACCAAAGCCCATAAGTGACGTCATCGGCCAAATCGTCCAACTCAAACAACAAGATGGCCCACACCACGACCTCAATGTGTACCTCCTTGGAAAATGGCTGGTAGAAGGTGACGTACCGCGGCACCTACACCATACAAACATAGTTCCTAGATAGATTCACCAGTAATGCAACAAATACCAACACCCCCACCTGATACGAGCACTTCACAGCGGACAACACTTTCAGTGTTTCCGCAATATAATGTAGTTGCACAACTCTTGCATACGATTGTACACATTGATGGTGTGTCTGTGCATTGAGAGGTCACCGTCTATCTCACCTCATCAATGGCCTTCACATAATTCATCACGTCTTCCATGTCACTGTAGATGAGGCAAACAAATGTTTCCTTTGGACAAGGTGTTCGGGTACCACACCCTGGTTGGGCCATCTAAATTCCATCCTTCATGATAGGGTCTCCCTTGTACACCATGACTGATTCTCTGCTTGAGCCTGGCTGGGAGGTGCTGTACAAGCGGTACCACTACAGGTGCTTGGTGACACAGGCACTGCTGCCGCTACTGTTCATGCTGCTGCTGCCGCCTCCGCCGCTGCTACTGCTGCACCTGCAGTTGTAACTTGTTGGGATTTTTGGGTGAAGCCAGATCAGTCTGCGGCTATCAGAACTGTCAGCACCCTGTCATACCTATGGTGCGGCACTTGGCATGCAGGACAATACTGTCGGTCTGATCCTGCATTTTTCATCATAATGCAGTGCAAAGGGTGCCTAAGGCTGTGTCCCATAGAGTGCTTTTGCAGGATGCTTTTTGCATTTATTTGTGCTTTCACTGTATCATGCATGTGTTCGGCCTGACAAGAACTCTGACTTTCTGCGATTTACTGCCCCCTGCTGCTTTGCTTGTCATTTGGAGTGTCACGCAGTGTGTGTCTATGCGTGTATGTGAGTGTGTTCCTGTGTGTGTTGGTGTGTGGGTGTATGTGCGAGCGGCTGCATGGACTTTTCCGTCTCACCGCTTTGTTGCCTTGTTTTAATTTGGGGGTTTAAGTGTCTGTGTGCCTGTGTGCACGCGCGCATGAATCCAAAGGCAATTCCAAGGTGGCCTCGGAGTGAGTACTATACGTGGTGCGCACACGGTGTGTATATTGGGTTTATTTCGTGGACCTACCTACCTAGTCAACAGTGAAGAGCATGGGTTTCCAAGCTGTAAAAGGTATTACCATGGCACATGCTGTGCTGTGTCCCCTTACAGTTTCAGCCATGTCTCTTTCATGGCTTCCTGTGATCATCACTGTCACCTACACCAGATCAAATGGTGATAGGGTGCCTGCCACCGTCATCTCTGCCTCCGAGTGTGGGCAGTACTGAGCATTGATGATGACTCCGAAGGGCAGCGTGTCTCTCATCCCGCGGTGCCTGGTTACAGCAACCATCCATAGCCCTCCAGGAAATAACAGCACCCATCCAGAGCCCACCAAGAATTAATAGTAACCAACAAGAAGGTACTAGAAACAAACAGAAGCCATGTATAAGCCACCAAGAATTAGTAGCAACCATCCAGAAGCCAGTAGGAAATAACAGCAACCACTCACAAGGCATCAAGAATTGACAGAAACCATGAAGAAGCCACCAGGAATTAGCAGCAATCATCCAAAAGCCACCAAGAATTAACAGCAACCAAGTAGCAAATATCAAAAAACCTTCAAGAATAAACAGCAAGCAAGGAATATCCCAGCATTTTCAACAAGCATCCACAAACCTGTAGAAAGTAACAAGCCCAGAAGCCTCCAGAGTGCACCAGTTTTAGGGGTTCCAAGGAATGACGTCTTCCCCATAGTTTTTTCCAACACATTATGCAGTGCGCGTGCGGTGCAGGTAATCCTCAGATCACATCATCGTTCTAATTTGAGCCGAGCCAAAGCCCACTGTACCAAGGCATATTATTTCAATCCTGTGCTGAATGGCTGCCACCTCCAATAGTCGTACCTTGTGTCTGTCCACTGCGCTGAGCCATTCCTACCCCCGTGCAGCTTGTCTGTACGCATTCCGGATGCACACAGCGGATTGCTTCCATTTCCTGAAGCGAAATGGTGTCGCAAGGTTGACATATCGAAGCGCGTGTTCGTCGACGGTGTCAATTTTGGAGACGCTGCGGGCTCCACGAGTCGCTGTTGTAGAGCACAACTCCATCAGATCTGTCCGGCAAACATTGCTTGACTCACTGCAGGAGGTGCCCCACGGCTTCAGGAGGCGTCCATTGTGCGCCTTCGATGAATTGCTCTTTGCCCGGGAGGCCCCGCTTGCTTTTGCTTCGGACCTACAAACGTTGGAGCCCCCACTCTTTGAAGTTCTTATGGACGTGCATAGAACGAAGGCAGTCCTGGTGACCCTTACGGACGCCCTTAATCGTGCACTCGATGCACTTGCACTCGCACAGGATGTGGCATCGACTGCAGGAGAAGAGATGCATGTGCAGTGTCACAAGGTGAACGATCGGATGCTCAAAATTGAGTGGGTGAACCCTCATGACGAGCGCTGCCGCGCTGCGTTTTCAATCCGGCCGGATCGGCTGGAGTGGCTGAAGGAGCGTTATCACCGCGTGTGTCAGCAGCGGGGCGTGGCCCCTTTGGAGGCACATTTTCTCGTGAGGACATTCAACGTGCTCGCCCGCTACGATGCGATTGGGGGTGCGGGACATCAGTCCGCCGTGCCCCGCGACATCATCGGGATCCTCGGAAGGAGGTTTGAGGGGAAGTGCCACGAGCTGTTTGCAAGTCCGCTGAACACGGCTCTCTCATACGCGGACAGCCACTACTGCAGCGCATTTTATGATACGGACCAATGGTTCGGGTCCCGAGGCCGATTCAACGGCGATGCAGGACTTGAGTCGATCATTCAAGAGTCGCAGGGCAGACAATCAGGGCCTTTGGGAACGACCATGTCGAAGTGCCTGGGATGCGCCTTCGTGGTCAACCCACCGTTTTCTGACGCCACAATCTCTGCAGCTGTGCAGCTGCTGCGCAAAGCCCTCTCCTCCCACGCCACCAGCCCTCTGCCCTTGGCGTTCTTGGTGGTCGTGCCGGCCAACGAGGGCAAGGACAATGCCCTTTGGAGGGACCTCTGCAGCCTCCCATCATGCCGGGCGAGGCTGGTGCTGCCCCCCGGCGCCGCCGCATTCCTGCCGGGGTTCCAGCATCGGGAGTACAGGGCCTTTCGGCCGGCGGATTTCAGCGCCGGGCTAGCGTTGCTTCAAAACCACAGCGCCGACCTGCTGTGGCCCGATGCAGACAGGACCCTGAATGAAGTTGTCGAGGTGTTTTTGCGACCCATTGTGGACCCGCCCAACCCAAGTCGTGGACGGAAAGCAGGCGGCAATAGGTCAAGGGTTGTGAGCCGGGGGAAGTCAGTGGGCCGAGGGATCCCCCAAGTTTGATTTGAAATCTTTCCAGCAGCACCAGCAGGGTGTGCAGCAATTGCGGCTTACCCTCCAACAGGTACCCTGCCTGCAAATAGTGCGCGACCCCGCTCATACGGTGGCAAGGCATACCCGCGCAAGCAGCGCCCGAGCACCGCCGGCAGAGCCCTTGCAGAACCTCCCTCCACATACACACGCACATATTCCAACCCCCCCCCCCCAATTCGGCGGCCGAATTTGGCCGATTTTGCCGAATTGGTCTGCCGAATTGTTGGGTTTCTGAATCTCGCCGATTTGTTTTGCCGAATCACTAGGTTTCTGGGACTTTGCCGCCTCGTTTTGCCGACATGTTGGGGTTTCTGGGTTCTGGGTCACCTGAGTTGGAGGCGTCACTTACTTTGGGACACTGCATAATACCTTTTCTTTGTATATTGGTTGTTCAGATTGGCACCATGAAGTGTTTTTACTGTCCAAAAAAAAACGTGTCTTTGGTCCCCTGGGATTCGTTGTCCTCCGCTGATCAAGCTTTTCTTCGGGACAAGTATCCTGATGCCGGTGAGGGGGCAGTTTGCGAATTTTGTGTTCGCTCTGCACGGCCCAGTGCGTTCTTCAGCCGCCGTTCTTCAGGCAGCTCATCATCAGGCCCCCAGTCACTGGATTCTGGGCTACTGGTGCCTGCAGTGGATTCTGTAGCTGTGTCTGGGGAGTGCACATGAAAAAAAAAGGGCCGCAAACTGAAACGGTGGGACCAAGTTACCCCCAGGACACTTCCAAAAACCTGTTTTGGACTCTGGGGAGGTTTCATCATTTTTCTGGGTGACCCCGGCCAGACTCGGGCCCGGGTTTCAAAAATATCGTTGAACCAATCAACGCCGCTTGGATATTCAGAAAATGCACAGTTTTCCCGTGCACACGAAAAAAAAAGCGCCGCAAATTGAAGCGGTGGGACCAAGTTACCCCCCCCCCCCCAACACTTCCAAAAACCTGTCTTTGACTCTGGGTCCAGGTCAGAAAATTGGTCAGAAAATTGACCCCAGAGGGGTTTGAACCAGGGTAACCCAGTTTTCGGCGTGCTATCGCCCGACACTGCAACCATTCAACCAAGCATTTTCGCTTTCAAGATGCCATTTTTCGTCTTATACAATCAGCAGGATGCAAATTTTTTTCAGCTAATAAGGGTTTCCACATGTCTCTGACAACACAGCAACCAAAGGGACAGTGTGTTTGGGGGGCCAGGGCCATAATCCTGGTGACTGGGAAGCATTTCGCCGAAAAATAGGCCCGCCGAATTGTTCTGCCGAATTGGGGGGATTTCTTCGCCGAATTGGGGGGCTGGTTGATATTCCCCCGAAGTGTAATGTGAATCCTTCAGAACTAGTTTTTTGTATTGAGCGAGCTTGGAAGCTGTACCGCTGCATGGGATCTTTGGTTTGCATTATCTTGGTCCATAAGGCAACCGGGGCTTTTCCTCTCCATCTGTGCCCTGGTGTTTTGAGTGGCCATTCTTTCCCGACCGTCATGCCCCTGTGGGTCATCTTTCATCAGACGAAACGGGTTCAGATCCGTTGCTTGGTCTGTGCAACCATTCAACTCCTTGGAGAAAGCATCATAGCGCTTGGGTGGCTCTGGGAATGAATGCTACTGCAAATGCCTTCTGCACACAGTTGCATGAAATGCATTTTCGAGCGATGCCTGGGGGTTGGGAGGCTGAATTTGGCCGTTCCATTGCATCTAGCCTAGCCCGTGCCATCCTAATCTATGGTGGCGAAATGTCTTGCAAGCTCTACTTGCCCATTTGAAAGCATGGTTGAGGTGCAGAGAATGGCCACATTGTGCTGATCTCACTGATTGGATGGAGGATGTGGAGGAAGAATACTGGTTTATTACCAAGAAGGATTTTGGATTGCGGGGAGAGGGTACATATATACTTCCAAATGTTCAGTGCAAATCCACAACATGAAGTTCATTTGGAAGTATGTATGCCACCCCACTCTCCCAAGTCAAGTGTCATGGGAACATAATAAAGAAATGTATCACAAGGTATATTTTTCTCTAAAGGTGTTTTTCTGAGTGTTAGGCGAGTGCTCGTGTGCCCCCCCCCCAAAAAAAAATAGCAAAAAAGAGAATCTTTGTCAGTGTCAGGTTTTTTGGTTCCTCCTGGCTCTGGAAGGCATGAATGTAGAGTGTGATGAGTTCAATTCCTGCCTGTGGAAACTTTTTTAGCATAGGGCACATGGCTGCTGGGCCAATTCATGGTACGGTCATTTCTGACCATCACATTCCTTGAAGGAGCACTTGTTGGTTTGTGGGTTTGTTAGTGGGTGGGTGCCTCTTGGGTTTCAGTCCCCCCATTTGTGCCGCCAGCCCAAAAGCCCCCCACCCCGTAGCTAAGGGAAGGCTTGACAGGGGTCTGGTCGTCCGTTTGGGCAATTCTGAGGGGTAGATATCACAAGAAGTGGGGGGACGGTGGACCAGATGCCCCCACGCAGCCCGAGATATGGCCAGTCTTCGTTTCAGGCTCTTTAGAGCCAAATTACGCAGATTATGGGCCATTTCGGGTCATTTTGGGGCGTTTCTTGGACACATTGTTTAGAGGCACGCAAACACTCAAACACTCAAAGCAAGACAGTCGCGGCAGATGCCATCTGTTTTCCTTCGTTTGCCCATTTTTAGCAGGGTTCATGGCTGTTTTGGGCAAAAACTGGCCATTTTTGGCCCAAAACTGCACAGATCTTGGAGGGCCCCTCCGAACTTGGCGCCTCTGCCCTGTGGTGCCATCGTTGAGTTATGGGCTCAAATTTGCATTTGGGAAGGGCACATGTCAAGGGGCAAAGTTCAGCAAATAATAGCTGGAACGGGAACAATTCGCTTTTTGGTACATGCTTGTTGCTTGTTGTTGCTTGCTTGTTGCTTGCTTGCTGCTTGTTGTCAGCTAGGTATAACGGGACATGGGTTACTGAGCCGGGTCTCCCAGTGGAGGTTTTACAACCAATTTTCACCGAGCTGGGTCTCCCAGTGGAATTTTTGCAACCCATTTTAGGGTTCAGGGTGAGCAACATGTTTTAGTAGCAGCAGCAAGGCAATAGCAAGTAGCAAGCAGCAGCAAGCAACAAGCAGCAGGCAGTCAAAAAGTTTTTTTTTTTGGGAACGCCGTGGCTCAAAACCGGCATCCAAGTAACTCAAAACAACTGCAGAGCACATGCGCATCACACGAAACAAGTTTCGTGTGATTTCGAACCGTGTAGCCCGTTCTATGGCCGAAGTAATGTCCAAAAATGGCCATTTTCAGCCTATTCTCAAGATGACTGTCCCAATCACTAGTGCGGTCCCATGCTGTGGTGCCATGCATTGGTCCATCTTGAGGTGAGAATGACCCGTTTTTGAAACTTCAGGAGAACCCTAAGGACCCATCTCAGTCCTAGTTGTAAGTGTTGATAGAGAGCGTCCAAGGTGTGCAATGTATTTCAGCTGCAAGCTGCAAGCAGTGGGCGCAAAAACAAATTCCTTTTGAGGAAACCGTGGCTCAAAATTGTCATCCAAGTAGCTCAAAACAACCGCAGAGCAAATGCGCATCACCTAAAGCGAGATTTGTGTCATTTTGAGCTGATTTATTGTCCAAAGAACGGCCATTTTCAGCCTGTCCAACACGATTGCCAACATGGCAACTAGGTGTCTCCAACACATCCCACCCTTTCTTAAAGGTTGACCGAAAATTCAGTCAACATGAAGAACAACAAAAAAACAACAATAATCCCTACAATGATTCCTTGATTGTGGATTTCCTGGTCAAAAAGCTGACCGGAAATTGAGTCAGCCTCCACTGGTCTTGGTTTCTAACGAGTTTTTCAATGCAAAGCTGGCTGATAATTCAGTCATGACGGCTGCATGTACACCTCTTGCGCTACCCTTTATGTGCCCGGTAGAGCAGGTTTTTTGCTTTTTATGAAGCTGATTGAATTTTCAGTCAGAGTCAAATGGAAGCATGTTGTGTGTGTTGTCATGATGGTTTATTTATGTGCTCTGTGTGCTATGTGCTACTGCTGTTGTTATTTTTGTTTTCATTGTGGCGAATGATTGAAAATTTCATTGAGTATCCATGCAATGCTGTCAATTTTATGCATCACCGACCAAGCACATTAGAGATTAGATTCTGAGTCCCCTGTTGTGTGTATGCGATTGGAGTAGTTTCATCTGAGCATGTTTGACTTTTAATCCATTTTTCTGCCTTAGGACCCTGTAACCGACCAAAACTCCTTGATGGACAGATGGACTAATGGCTGAAAGTGTCTATGGTGAGGACATTCAGTCGATCAGTACCCACCATTAATCCCCCTATAGCCCCTCGTCTTGCTCTGTGCCATTTGTTTGCATCTGTTTGTGTTTTTAGGTGTGGCCCAGACAACACATCAGTTTAATGGTGTATAACCGGAGGCACCTGAATATGTTGCCATTTCCGTCCTTGTTGAATATGTGGTTTGGTGGTGCCCACAAACCACCCAACAACACAATGTTCTCCCACGTGCTCACCAAGGCTCCCAAGGGTTGGCTGAAAATTCAGCCAGCTTCATATTGAATAAATGGCCAGAGAGGAAGAAACTTGGAGGATGATTGGATTTTCAGTTGGCTTTTTGCGGGAGATGTGAAAAACATTATATAAAGTTCGCAATTATTGACGGTGACTTAATTTTCAATCTCCTTCATCGGATTCATGTGGCAATATCACACAACAGAACGTTCTTTTGGGTGAACATTTAGTTGGTATCATAAAACTCAGAAAAAAAATCCCCCTCCTCCCTTCCTCTCCTGCTCCCTCAACCCCGTTCCTCTCCTGCTCCCCTATTCTCTTTGCTCTTTACACTCAATAACTAATCTTTTGTGTGTTTATCCCTTCCTTCTTCGTTAAATTCTCGTCTCCCCTTCCTCCTACTCTCTCTCTCTCTCTCTCTCTCTCTCTCTCTCTCTCTCTCTCTCTCTCTCTCTCTCTCTCTCTCTCTCTCTCTCTCTCTCTCTCTCTCTCTCTCTCTCTCTCTCTCTCTCTCTCTCTCTCTCTCTCTCTCTCTCTCTATGCTCGTTAGACCAACCAACAAATTTTTTGCACATCTGCTACTTGTGGTGTACCAATGCCCACCCATTGGTCGCTCCTTTTATCCCTGTTATCATCATCCACCTATGCCACGGCTCCATTGCCTTGCCCATGCTTGGAGTTCGCAAAATGTCCTTGGGAGTGAGTTTGCCTCACTTCACCTCTCCAAGTAGCAACATTTTTTACCTCGGCCCTTGCGCTGACACCCCAAAAACAATTCTCAGGGTGCCCTCGCACTAACATTCGAAAAAAAAAATTGAAACGAATTTTAAGTATCACACGAGTACACTCGGGTGACACCTATCAACGCCCGTGTGACACTTACCCCGGTTTTGCTTGGGCAATGAGTGCATTGTTTTTCACATGCAACTAATAGCGTGTATGTAGTTTACAGTCGTTGCGTAACAGTGCCAAGGAGGAGGCTGAGGTGCCCGTCTCGGCGCTGACTAGGGTGGCGTTACGGGCTGTGTGTGGAGGTTGGCAATTGGATTGTTGCCCGGTTCCTTCTTGTCCTCCAAGGCCTGGACCCATGGAAATGTCACCTTGCTCTTTGCCTTGGTGTTTGCCCAGCCCAACGTTGCAAATCCTTGATTCCGTTGAAGTTATACCCATTGGCATCCCTTGTTCTTTTACAGCTCACCTCAGAGCCAACCAATTGTGCAGTGCAAAGAGAGAGGCAAGAGCCATTATCATGGTTGGACGATAGTATTGTGTGCTGGGAGCATGCTTTGTGGTGCTCATTTTAAGCTTGTTACTTCAAAAGATTCCGGGACCTGCAGTTGGTGGCTATGTCGGTGGGACTATGATATATATCGGTGTCTGCCTCATCTCTGGGCCTATTTGTTTTACCCGTGTAGATGCATGTCGATGCAGGAGAGATGATGGCAACGCAGAAGGTGCATTGAACCAGCGAGACATAGATGAAGGTCTTTCCAATGAGGGCACGGAGGGGCATCATTCGAAAGACCAGGCAACAAAACTTACTTCGGACCCACACAAAGCACAAGATGTTGAGCACAATGTCGGATATGAAAGGCACCATCCCCTGTTTGTCTTGCCCCCTTTTCGTTTACGAACAGGGGATCACTATCTCTGTGTGTGTACAGATTTGTTGAAAATTTATTGTGTTTTTGTGAAGCAGCATGCAGGTCTTTCGCTCCCCGTTTAAGAGTGCGTCGTCTGGGGCCCCAGACCAAGGAGCTTCGGGCTCTGGGGCGGACGCGCCGGTGCAGGACACCAGCCAGATGTCGCCTGAGGAGCTGCGCGCGTTGCTGCAGTCCCAGCAAGAGGCGATCGGGCACCTACAAGCACGGTTGGAGAGCCTGGCCGTCGCGGAGAGAAATTCAGTGCCGGACTTGACCGCAGAGGCACTGGAGCAGATGCTGGGGGGCGACAAAGTAGCCAGTTGGATGCGCCAGTCCGGCGAGGCGCTGCGGGACTACGTTAGAAGCGCAAGTGCGGCACCGGCTAGGCCGTCCGACGTGATGGGCAATGCGATGGAAAGCCCGAGGGGCGACAGGTTGGCCTACAGGATTTGGGGTATCATCCTTGACTCCCAGCAGGCGTACGCCCAGAGGTTCGCGCCGGAGTCCAGCAGTCGGGCGGACCCGTCCAACCCGCTGGATGCCATGAGCTGGCCAGATGCGGTCAGAAACGGGGGACCGTCCTTTAAGTATAAGGGCATCGACTTCGCTATGCGACAAGGCGTCCTTCATTGGATGACGAAGAAAGGAAGGTGGGTACCAATATCCGCCCGCCCGTCTCGCGACTGCCAGAGATGCGCCAAAGAGGGCGTCCCATCAGAGCAGGTGCGGCACTGGCATTTCCAGTGTCCCCACTGGTCCTGACGGGACTGTCGCCACTGCGACAGGGCGGGGTGGGGATGGCCGTGTTGGTGTGAAGATTCCCAGCCCGCGCGTCCAATCCCCACCCGCGAGGCCTTACCTGCTGCCAGAGCGACCTTCAGCGCGGCGGCGGCGGGGTGGGCAATGGCGATGGCGGCTGTTGGATCGTTTAGGGTGGCGGCCGTGGGCGTTCGGGGCTGGGCCCCGAAAACGCAAGCCCGATACCGTTCCGCCCTGTCCGCGGTGGCGAAGTATGAGGGAACCAGGGCTTTGCGGACGCCGCTTACTGACACGTTGTCTGACTTCTTGGCGTCAAGGGTCTCTATGGGGCAGGCCAGATCCACCCTCAGGGGTTATGTGTCCGCGACTCGAGCGGCGGAAGATATCAGGCTGCTCCCGGGCTGTGTTCAAGCCATCCACTGGAGACTTGCAAAGTTTGGAAAACCGACACCGGGACAGCCATACCTGGGACCGGAGGGTCTCAGCCTCCTGTGGGCCAGAGCGGCCTCACCGGTTGAGCAGGCAGTGGCGGCGTTGGCGAACCTCAGTTGGCTTCTCTTCTTGCGAGTCTCTGAAGCGGTGTCCATCACGCCAGCGGGACTGGCAAGCGATTCCGTGGTCCTGTTCGTCACTACCAAGGTTGGGGGCCACAGGGAAGTGCGGCGCCCGCTTTGTGAGTGGGGACGCTCGTGGGTCCGATTCCTTAGATCCTACGCCGCGGCAAGCTGCGTCCCGGAGGGTCAACCGTTGGTTAGGGGAGGGGTTGAGGCAGTGGAGAAGATCTTCGCAGACCTCCTCCGTGATTCCCCGTATAGTGACCATCGGTGGCATTCCCTGCGGCGGGGGGGCGCTGCGGCCGCCTTCCACCACTCTCCAAATGTGGCCTATTTCGTTTGGTGGGGGAGGCGGAAACGGCTGGCCACGGCGTTGGAGTACGCTCTGGGCTACTCTGACCCTGCGGTGGTTGGGGCTTTGGTGCTTCCACGGCCTGTGGGTGGCCAGGCTCCTGGTGAGCGGTTGGCTGTGCTGCTGGCCGACCTGTGGGGTGACCCCATGTATGCTAATCCCGACAGGAAGTCCCAGAAGGCGTCGCTGGAAATCGCTGCCCCGGTGCCTGCGGGGCCTGTGGTGTCTCTTCCTGATATGGATGTGGCGCCGCATCAAGGGGAAATGGAAGACGTGGAGTCTCATTCGGATTCTTCGTCCGTCCCCTCGGAGTCTTTGGCCTCCGCCGTGTCCACAGCAAGCGCCTGTGGCTCCCCCGCGGAGCCCGCACCGCCCGATGGTCCGGGGGAACGTCCTCCACAATTCACGCCGGGAACCGGACCTCGGGTCGGGGGCGGCAAGAGGAAGCCGCGATCTAAGGGAGCCGGCAAGACACCGAGAAGTGGCGCAGCAGAGGTCGACGGCGACGGTAAACCGAGGCCCAAGCGACGAGTCGTTGGTCTGGGCGGTTCCATATCTGTCCAGCGGCATCATGCGGCGAGCGCGAAGGTGGGCCTGGGTAATGCAAAAGGCAGACGGCCTGCCTCCAAGAGGAGGCATCCTGATGGGCCTCCAGTCGGGCCTGCCAGCAAAGTGGCTGTGCGTTCCCCACCAGAGAATCAGGGCCAAGGCGGCAGTGCAGCGGCAGGCAAACACGGGGGGGGGGGGGGTCGCCTGGAAATTCGCCCCCCGTGGGGGCGATTCGCGAAAACCCATCTGCCAGTGACGAGCCTGTTGGTGGCCCAGTGCTGAGTTCAGCACAGGGATCACTGCAGGTTATAACATTGGCGGATGGGGGGCCCCGCCCTCTGACCAGGGCAGACCTGTTGTATGTGCGTTCGGAACCAGTTCCGTTATTTGTGCAATTTTTGCAAGCCTTCTTTACATTCTTTTCGTGGCTTCACCAGGCACTGTCTTGCGGAGTTCTGCTACTCATGAAGCGACTCCATTTGTTTGTGCTTCGCTTGTTTGTGACGTGTGAAGACTACCGTTTGCGGTTAGCGCCGGATATAATTTTTAACGCACTGTCAGAATTTACCGCTGAGTCTTGGCAGGCTCTTTTGCATTTGTCTACGTCGCCAGTGCCGCAGGTGGGCAGGGTGGACCCGCAGCTGGTGGAGAGGGGTTTAGGGGCGGTGGGGAACTACACGATTTCCGATGATCTGTGGTGTGAGTTGGCCCCCCCTGATTTTGAGGCGTCTGTGTACGATTTTCACTTGGAGAGAGAAAGTCACTCATCTAATAGGGAGGCTTTGGTGCGGCCCATGGTTAAATGGTTATTGCGTGAGGAGATAGTTACCATTATGGATGAGGATTGCCCTTTGAGGGCGACATGCTGGCCGTTTGTGATCCCAAAGTCCACAGAAAAAGTGTCCCTTATATTTAATCTCGTTGAGTTCAATGAGAGCTTACATAAGCCGCTGTCTTTCTCGTTGGATGGTTGGGAGCAAATCTCCAAGAAGTTGGCGGATTGGCCGGCCGATAGGCCGTTGTTTTGTACACACGTGGACCTTAAAAACGCCTTTTGGAGTTTTAAGTTGCCAAGACGACACGAGAGAGCCTTTCGGTTCAGGATGCGTTGGGAAGGTGTGGAGAGGGTGTTTTGTATGTCGCGGATGCCGTTTGGTTGGAAACATTCCCCGTTGTTCTGTCAGACTGCGTTGGGAAGGATAGTGCGACCCTTGATCCCGGAGGGGTACACCCTCTTCCATTATTTAGATGTTTTTTTGATTTTGGGGCCAGATCCAGCGCGTTTGCCTGTTGTGACTGCTCGCGTGGTCAGGGCGCTAGAGGAGGCTGGTTTTATTGTGTCGGGAAAGAGTACGTTGGAGCCGGTTATGGATATATTTTTCCTAGGGAAGTACATCAATTTGGGAGTGCGCACGATCCGTTCACATCCAAGGGCCTTTCTCCAGATGTTCAACATTTGGCTCAGGCTGGCCACGAGGTCCAGGCCTTCTTCCCGGTTACTCTCCAAGGCATTGGGCTTCATCCATTGGCACTTTCGGCCCCGTCTGGGGGGGGGGGGGGGGGCACTGCTTGCGGGAAGCTATTGTTGTGATCGGTGGGGGGGGTTTGAGAGACCCACGCCACTGAAGGTGTTGCATGGACTGTGTACCGCGATCGTCCGTTGTATGGATACTTGGGAACCCCCAACACCGGCACGCCTTGCTGTGTTTCATGCATTGTCTGCTACGCCCGATTTATGGGCTGTTCGACACTGTGTGATGTTTGGGGATGCTGCATTGGATATCATTCGATATAGAGGAGGGGCATTCATCCCGCGATTGTCAGGTGTCCGTTCCCAGGGGATCCCCCCTGCACGTCACACGCAGCAGAGCGCTGAGCTTTGGGTCTTGGTGTGGTTGGTAAGGTTGGCAATCAGGTTGGGGTGGAGTTATGTTGTGCTGGTCACGGACTCCCCGGTATCTGCGTGCCAGTTGGTGGCCCTGCGGGCGTCCACGTGGCTGTCAAGGCAACAGAAGCTACTGAGGGCCCTGGTTCTGAGGTTGTTGCAGTCTGGTTTGATTGTCGAGGTCCGGCTGGCGCCGGGCGTGTTACGGCCGGCTGACCCGCCAAGTAGGTTGGACTCCAATTTCCACTCTAATGTGCAACGGGCGTGTTTCCGTGCGTTTCAACTCTGGCAAGTGTTGCTGAAGCACCCTCGCGAGGTGGTGTCGGTCGGAGGGTTGGTATTGTGAGGTGTTCACTGATGCTTTTAGGGAAACACATGGTATGCCATTTTCGCGGTGCTCGGTGCTTTTGCCATGCCTAAACGTGGGAAACGCCGCCGCCGCAGGCGTGGAAATTTTCGTCACCGCCGGTCGGTGGAGGCGCTGCGGCGCAGGCGGGAACGTGCGCAACAGCACCTCAGGGTTGTGCTGGAGAGGCGCCTTGCCTGGCGGCCGGTGAAGCGGATCTGGTTGGGCCTGGCTGCTAGGTTGGTCTTCATGCGGCCTTGCTCAAAGGAGGATGCTCCGGGGGTGCTGCAGCTGGCGGCGCAGGACCTGGCGGGCCGTCTGCATGGTGTTGCGGAGCAGCAGAAGACACCGTCAGGTGATGCGAATGTTAAGGGGATGGGCGGGAATCACCTGTGCCGCCATCGTTGGATTGTGAGGGTTGGGGATAGTAGGCTGTACCTTAGTCTGTCGTCGCACACGAAGGCTGGGGGCCAGCGTCTGCCCTATATATGGGTCCAAGGGAAGCAGGTGTTGGTGCGGCGCGTGTGCTTCATGTTCCGTGCTTTGTGAGCGCCCGCCGTTTCTGAATATGCAGGGTCTGAAGTTTGGGGCCTGTGCATGCGAGCACTGTGCCCTGTGGTTGGCGCCGGCACCGTAGATTTTGCCTGCGGGAACCGGAAGCTGCCCCCCTGTGGATTCGGGCGCGATGGCTGCGGCCCCATGCCTTTTCCTGTATATGGGACCAAGGGGTGCGCGTGTTTGCTGCAATGCAGGTGCTATATCCAGGTGGTTGGAATCACCATCCGGTCTGGATTGCTTGAGTAGGATCAACATGTGTGCTGATGCGGTGCGGTCGTGCAGTGATACGGGCCGCTGACGTGAAGGCATGGGTGGGGGTTTTGACGAATTGGACTACAGCGCACTGAACTCGCACGCTGGGGGTCACGCCGGTGCTGTGGCTGCTTGGCTGCGTGCGCCGAGCACTGACCCAGTTTGGGTTCGTAATGTCTGTAGGTTCCAGCTTGGTGAGCGTGTTGGTCTGTGCATGGGGACAAGGATGAGGAGTACCAGAGGTGAATTGTTGAATTGCCTTGGTGCTTTGTCCTGTGTGATCCCCTGTTTGTCTTGCCCCCTTTTCGTTTACGAACAGGGGATCACTATCTCTGTGTGTGTACAGATTTGTTGAAAATTTATTGTGTTCCCACCACCCGCCCCCGCGCCCGCCCCCTCACTGTGTGCGGCGGTGCATATGAGTCTGAGATTCTTTGTTGGTGGGTTGTTCGATACTTGCGGTGTATTTCTGTCAGTTGTTAAAATTTTTGGGGCTTAGGCCTGCATCAGTGCTGCTTCACGTGTTTGGATCGCCGGTGTGTGTAAGTGTGTGGTTGTGTCCCGTAGACCCGGCGGGGTTTTTTGGAGAGCGCACACTAAGGCCTGTGGCGCTATGGGCGAGTACAGCTATAGTTCTATTGCAGGCGATGGAGTCGCCCGCAGCACTCTGACTGTTTTGGTCGGCCAGAGGTGAATTGTTGAATTGCCTTGGTGCTTTGTCCTGTGTGATCAGGACAACAGTGGAGGTCACTCGGGACAGAGCCCAAGGGGCACCACAATGCCTTCTCTATCTTGACAATTTGAAGACCGTGTTGACCGCAGTGATTGTGTCATTCCACGTCACTTGCGCCTTTGGAGGCCGTGGAGCTAGATCATGGCCACTTATCGTAGGCTTGCCCTGCAGTGTTTGCGTTGGAATGTTCAACAGGTGTGCCGAATCTTCGGCAACAACAAATCAAGGCTATTTCATGCCTCTCTTCTTTTTCATATCCGCTTCTTTTGCTCCAACACGATATTCTCAGAAGGTTTGGAGGCTCTTCATGGTTGACAAAGCAAAAAGACTATGGATCCCCACTCTAGTGGTGCACCACATACTCTTTCCCATGGCGATCATCATGGGTCAAGCAACAGCTTCCGAACAAGTGTTGTATTTTGCAACGCCGGGTCCGGCTTGGTTCCTTCTATGGCTGCTAATGCTGAATTGGGTTTTTGTGTTTCGCGTGAGACCTCTAGCAACTTAGCATCAAAGTCCCTTTCCATGCACGATTAAACGAATGTTGGTTAGAGTCTTTGTTTGTGGGTTGGGCATGCTAGCGGTTATCGTATTGCTCATGCCCGGTGGATCCTTTGCTACGATGCCAGTCACAATCGGCTCATTGACGTGCGACCTCTTTGCTTTCTACATGGAGATTGTTTCCGGACGACATGGCTGCTTGAGAAGAGCCTTTGCATGCAAATGGACCTTCCAATGTGGGCCCTCCAATGCCTTGCTATTGTCGCCATCGTCTTGCTTCTTGCACCGGCATGTACAAGTCTGCTGATCACCGTGCCAACTTTTGCTGTTGCGGGCACATATTGCCTAGACATGTGTCTCGCAGTGTTGGAGAGCTTTCAAACATACTTCGATTTCCGGACTCCAAGATCACTCTTTTTGTCAAAGGCCGTGCACATGGTGCATCTCATTCATCCCGTTGTGGTCGTCGGATGCACATCGGTGTTTGTGGCGGTATACAACATCACGGCAGAGCAGCCCATCAAGTTCAACTTTGCTGGTGAAGGCCGAATTGCTCTGCTTGGTCCCGATAATGGTGGGGCCATTTTGGCGGTTGGGTGGCTGGCCGTCAATGTATTGAGCCACGCTTCGGTGTGGCCGCTAGCATGGTCCGTTCATGAGCTTCCCGGGCTTCGTCCGATTCTTTGATCCCATTGAGCGTTCTAGTTTCATGTGCCTTGACATGCAGGCGTCATGGCACCACAGTGATGCACCGTTGTCCATGATCGACAGCATAGACTCATGAGGGTAGCTTTTGGCGACCGTCCAATGGATAACGCTGAATCTGCTGTTTCCCCAGTAACAGTAGTTGTACACCATACTTTGTTTTGTTCATTGTGATGCCCTGTTCAATTCAGAATTTTATAAACTATAAGAGGGCCTTCAGACGAAGGTTCTGTCTCTTTTGCTGCTCAGGCCGAATAGCTGTTCTGCTTCCACTCCTTTGAGAGCTGTTCCTTCTGTCTTCGTGGATTTTCAATTGGTGGCCAAGCAGCAGTATAAAAATGGAGGATGCACTGTCGTTCGCGGATTACATCCAAGGGGACGCCCATGGAGATTTTCGACTTGGGGCGGATACCAAGTCCTGGACGCGCCGCAAGCTGGTCCTGATGCGTGAACTCCGGGGTAAGCCTAACGAGGGGGAGGCCTGGGCCAAGAATTTCGCGTCGACCGTCTCGTTCACGGGTTCTCGGGACGAGTTCCTCGACCGCTTGGTGGGCTACATGCTTCTGGAGGACGTCACGCTGGACTTCGCCACTGGGGCGTTCAAAAAGTCTTCCCCCGCAGCTCCGACAGTGCCGGCGCCTGGGCCAGTGGACCCTGCGATCCTTAAATTGCTGGAGGACCAGGGTCAGCTCATCAAGTCCCTTACCGCCAAGGTCCAAAGCATCACTGAGGCGCCACCGAAGGACCAGTTGCAAGTTCCTGCATTGTCACTGAGGGCCATCCACGATGCGGACACGGCTACCAACCAACCCCAGTGGATTAATCGTGCCCTCTTCCTTGTGGTGCGACTGCTCAAGTTCGAGAACGTCCCTGCCTCCACAGTCACTATGGTTCCCAAAATGTCCGATGCCGCGGCTAAGGAGATCATGCTGGGCCTCACTGACGAGGACAAGAGGGACGACACGCCATGGACCGACCGTAAACACCCAGATGGGTCTGACAGCATGGACGCGTCCGACTCCGCGCAGGTCTCTGAGAGGTTTCACAACCTGGTGCAGGCACTGTGGACGCTCGTTTTCTCTGCGACGGCCTCTTACAAGGAGCGGTACGAGGGAACGTCTGGTTCTTCATCAACCTCTGGATCTCAAAAGGAGTCGGATGTTCGGCTGGAGGAGGGCCTGTCGGAGGCGGGCAAACGCCTGAAGAAGGCCATGCGTCGGCGTTTCAAGATCATCGACGGTGAGGAGTTCTTCGAAATTCACAAAAACGAGTGGGTGCGCACGACTGAGGATCCCGTCGGCCCGTGCAAGACCTGCAAGGCTCGTGGTGAGGTGACCCGTCACTGGCTCCGGAGGTGTCCCTTTCTTGAGTGACGAGACGCGCCGGGGGGGCTGGAACCGATCTTGGAGCTGGCGAGTCCGGCGGTGGCAGTGGCGCCGGTTTCGGAGTGGGTCGGAAAAACCATTGATTGGAGGTCCATCGCGGCCTTGTGGCGAGAGCTCGGGTATGCGGATCTAGCGGACGACGTCCAGACATGCCTCATCAGCACTTGGAAGGAGGGGACACGGAATTCCTATGATTCACACCTTCGACGAATCGCTTTCTTCCATGGGTCGGCACCGGCGGGGGACACGCAGAGCCTGGCGGAGAGTATTTTGCTCCTCACCTTCCGGTCGGGATATCGACCCGCAACGTTGCGGGGCGCCGTGTCGGCCTTACACGCTGTATGGGTCATGGGATGGATACCGCCGTTACGATGGGAACGCCTCTGGCGCCTCGCCCGTGCGCCGGTGGCTACCCCGGGAGACCGCCCTTACGCAGGCCCCCATGTTCTGCAGGTCATGGCCGAGGCCTGCGAGACTCCGGAGGACTGGGCTGTCTTCGCCGCCGCCGTCCTCTCCTTCAGCAGCCTCACCCGCGTGGGGGAAATCGCGTCTGTCCGGCACTCCGGCCTGCGGGGGAAGGCAGTGGCTTTCTGGGGCCTCAAACGGGACTCGCGCTGGGTTTCCCGTGACCTCGGCAGTTTTGCGGGCGAATGGGCCCACTGGTTGCGGCGCCAGTTTCCTGGACGGGACGTCATGGTCGACAGAGCCGCCGTCCTCGAAGAGGGTATGGCCCGACTGCTCCAAGGCAGCCCTTACGCGGCTTACCGCTGGCACTCGTGGCGTCGCGCGGGGGCTGCCTTCCTCCGATTCCGTGGCCTCCCCTGGCGCTACCTATGCTGGTGGGGACGCTGGGCCAGTGTGCGCATGGCGCACTTCTACGCAGCGGCGCCAGAGGACTTCACCTTCCACTCGAGCTCACGCCTGCCGTGGCCAACGAGTTAGGGGGTCAAGTGGATCACGACCGACACAGCCGAGTTCTGGCCGTCATCGCTCATGGGTCTCTGCTTGCCGGACGTGAGGCCCGCTAAGCTCCCGGCCACCGGATCGAAGCGCGACAGAGGTTCCGAGGCAGTGGTGGAAGGGGACGACTCCGGGGACGCTATGCAGCCGCCGACCGCCAAGCGACCTTCACGACCCGCGCCGCCTCGCCAGCCTTCGCGGAAACAAGGACAGTCGACCCCCTCGGTTCCGTCGGTGGCTACCCCGCAGTCCGCATCGACCACAAGACGCCGCACAGATCGGCCCTCCCCGGCCCGAGAATCCCCTCTTGGAGGTCCGACGGGGGGGGGGCGTTGCCCCCGACTCTTCCACCACCGGGCAAGCCCCCGAGTCAGGCTCGTCGGTCGGGGCCAGCGGTTCCCCCCAACGCCAGTCCGTCGCCGCGAAGTTCAGGGGTCCGGCCCGGGACCACCGGCGAGCCGCCCCCGTTGTGCGAGGAGGAGGCGGCGGGTCTGGACTTCTTCGCCTGCGGTCTCGAGGAAGAGGGCTCGGAGCTCCTGTTGAACTCCCGCCGGGGACAGCAATGGCTGGATCGCGTGTCTGAAGGCTTAAGGGTGCCTGTCGCGGACGGGGGTCTCGTCAGGTCCCGGACCCGATTATTATTGATGAGGGGTAATATGGTGGCGAGGGATTTGGGGGTTTTTGATTTTCTGGAGGCGGCTATTGCAGCACTTGACCGCCTGGAGCCATACCTTTGGCCGGTGGTTTTTCGTGAATCGACGTCTCCAAAGCCGATCCTGGTGGGGTTGTCCCTGGATGTTCTGGAAAGGGGGATTGGGGAGGTGGGTAGCATTCGCATCCCCAATTTCATTTGGCACGCAGTGGCCCCAAATGATGTCCTGTCGGTGTCCACGCGCACGTTACCGGGCATCCGCAGTATTTCCCCTGAGGGTTTGGTGATGGCTAGAGCCCTGGTGCGGGATGGCGTTTTGACACGGTGCCCTTCCAACCTTCCCCCTAATGGCTGGTTGTTCCCAGTTCCCAAAAATTCGGATAAAGCATCTATGATAGTGCATTTAGTGCAGTTCAATAAACAGCATGCCAACCGCCCGCCGTCCTTCACCCTCCCGGTGGTGGAAGATTTGGCTTTCCTCATTGAGTTGCATTACTTGCGGGCGGGCCAGGGGTGTCTTGCGTTTTCTGAGGACGTGGGCCGCTATTTGTGCGACCCTTTTTTGCGCGCACTCGATGACCTGCGTTTGGAGGCACCTGAGGGGGCCCCCCTGCTGGCATGCCATGTTGATTTAAAGAATGCATTCTGGTCTTTGCGTTTGCCAGATGACTTCAGGCAGGCCTTCAGGGTCAGTATTGACGGACAGACGTTCGCCTTCAATTGCCTGCCCTTTGGATGGCAATACTCTCCGGTAATTTGCCAGACCGTGTTAGGCTACTTGCTACAGGGGCTGGATTTGGTTTCGGTCTTGGTTTTGCACTACCTCGATGATTTTCTCGTTTTGGGTTTCGGGGCAGGCAACGTGCGTTCGGCGGCGGCGCGCCTCTGTGACCTGTTGGGTCGTGAAGGGGCGATCATCAGCCCCAAGAGCATCCTTGAGCCTGTGCCGTCCATTGTCTGGTTGGGTAAGAAATTGGTGCTGTCGGGAGCGGGACAGGGCGTATTTGTGGTCTCCAACCAATGGATCGTCCTGCTTGGTCTATGGTTGCGCGTTGCGCTACTGCCTTTATCCCGGAAGCTCGCTCGGCGGGTTATAGGCCGTTTTTCATGGGCCCTGAGACCCCAGGTGGGCGCTTGCCCCTTTTTGGCTGGCTGGTGGTCACATGTTATGTGGGGCTCTTCCTTTTTGCCTTCCACCCCCTTGAAGCTGGTGCATAGCCTCCTGCATTGCCTTGTCATGTCACGACGTGGTTGGACCCCGAGACGTGTCGATTCCCCCTCTTCTGCGGGCAGAGGCCCAGTTTTTGTCGACGCGGCCTTCGATTTGGACCGCTTCAAGGTGGGTCTCTGGGGTCCAGCGCTGGGGGGCAGGGTTTTTCGCTGTGGGCTCGAGGTTTTGACGCAGCAGGAGGCAGAGTTGGACTCCCTGGTCCAGGGCCTTAATTTCATCGTCAATGTGGGCTGGCCCGTCTTCAGGATGGTTGGGGACAATGCCTCCTCCCTGGGCCAATTGGCGGGGATGCGCGCCCGGTCTGGTTTAAAGAGGCATAACAGGAACCTGCGCAGAGCCTTTTACCTGCTCCAGAGGTCTGCTTCGACTGTTTTTCTCGAATGGGTCCCAGGTGATCTCAACCCGGCTGACTGTTTCTCCCGTATTGACGGTGATTTCGGCGGCGACTTCGCTGCGGCGGGGTTAGCAGCTTGGGACAGGTTTCGTTCCCTGCAGGCTTTTCCCGCCCTCCCTTGCCCTGTATGGATTGCAGATTTGCCCAAGGGACGCACTGCTATGGACAGACAGCTTGCACAGTGTCCTGTGGGGGCTGTGTCTTAGTGTTGGCGGAACGCTTCGCAGGGTTGGGTGCTGGGGGCCTCTTGCCATTTCTCAACAGGTCCCTATCCACGACCACGCGACCATGTGCCCCAGGCCGGACGCCTGTTGGCTGGAGTGCCTGTGGCGAGTTCGCTGCGGCGTTCCCCACGGTGTCTGTGCTTAGGGGTGTCGTGACTGCGCGGGGTGCCATAAAACTATCTTTGGTCGCTGGAGTATGGCTTGGTGCTGACTGAACCACAAAGACCGCGCACCAGGAAGTCATATGGCCTTTGAATGAGTTTTGTTTTGCTTGTACAACTGCTGTTTCCCCAGTAACAGTAGTTGTACACCATACTTTGTTTTGTTCATTGTGATGCCCTGTTCAATTCAGAATTTTATAAACTATAACAGGGCCCTCCCACCCGCCCATGGGGGGGTGCAGGGGGATGGGGTCCCACCCGCCCACCCATAATGTCGCTGTACGAGTCTCTATGGAGGTGATCGCCTCTCATGACATCGAGGTGCTGCGCACCAGGAAGTCATAAACCCCCCCCCCCCCCCGAAAGTAAGACCCCGCCCCAAAAGTAAAACCCCCCCAAAAGTAAGACCCCCTTGCAGGCTCAGGACCAGCCGTCCCAAAAGTAAGACCCCCTTAGTGGCACATGCACGGCAGCAACACATTTTGGTCTACCACTCATACAATCCACGATCATCCGTCACATATTTACTGAGATTTGAACCACGAGGTGATAGGTTTCTGCTTTGCTTTGAAAGAGGGCAACCGGATAGGTGCCTGGTCAGGAACATCAACTTCTTCCTGGCGGGCACGTGCATCAATAGCTGCCCTAACCTGCTGCTCAACCTCAGACATTGGCACGAAAATATAACTTGGGAACACTCGCAGTTTGATATCAGAAGGAGTGGCAGGCAAATAACCCATTGCCTTAAATGTTTGCCACCGCTTGGCATCATCACCAGCCACAGTTAGTCTGTGGGCTTTGGCAACAATTCGTGTTACAATTATGCGGCGGTCCCGAGCACTTAACGTTTCCTCCAGCTGCAGGTCATCTAAAAGCATGGGCTCAGACATCTTCTGTGTCGGGAAAGGTGAAGTGACAGCAAAGTGGATGAACCCAAAAGTAAGACCCCCCCCAAAAGTAAGACCCCTCTTGGGACCCACGACCAGCTGGACTGAAAGTAAGACCCCCGGTCTTACTTTCAGGAGGGAGGTTTATGGCCTTTGAATGAGTTTTGTTTTGCTTGTACAACTGCCCCAGATAACAATCATAAGATCTTTAGTAGCAATGATGGCAAAGGGGGCGCCATGGCCTTGCATGGCCCGCCCCCTGCATCTATTTCTACAGCCTACATAGTGTACAGTCCGCATTCTTCATTGTTTGACCGAGACCGCGCGCCTCGTTTAACGAGGCGCACGGGGGGGGGGGGGGGGTTGGCGCTAACGAGGCGCACGGGGGGGGGGGGGGGTTGGCGCTAACGAGGCGCACGGGGGGGGGGGGGGGTGGAGTTTGGCGCTAACGAGGCGCACAGGGGGGGGGGGGGGTTGGCGCTAACGAGGCACACGGGGGGGGGTGTTTGGCGCTAACGAGGCGGGGGGGGAGTTTGGCGCTAACGAGGCGCACGGGGGGGGGGTTGCAAACGAGGCGCGTGGGGGGGGGGGGGGGGGTTGACGCTAACGAGGCGTGCGGGGGGGGGATTGGCGCGCTAACGAGGCGCACGGGGGGGGGGGGGGGTTGGCACTCACGAGACGCGTAGTCCACATACAAGCCCGTGCTTACACAAGGCGGTGCACATACAAGCCGGTGCATACACAAGGCGGTGCAGACACAAGGCGGTGCACACAAAAGGCGGTCTGTAGCCACCGCAGGAGTCTTGTTATTTAAGGGGCCACAGGCAAGGCGGTACACATAGAAGGCGGTACACACACAAGGCGGTGCCCACAAAAGGCGGCCTGTAGCCACCGCAGGAGTCTTGTTATTTAAGGGGCCACAGGCAAGGCGGTACACACAAAAGGCGGTATACACACAAGGCGGTGCACACAAAAGGCGGTCTGTAGCCACCGCAGGAGTCTTGTTATTTAAGGGGCCACAAGCAAGGCGGTGCACACACAAGGCGGTGCACACAAAAGGCGGTTTGTAGCCACTGCAGGAGTCTTGTTACTTAAGGGGCCACAGGCAAGGCGGTAGACATAGAAGGCAGTACACACACAAGGCGGTGCACACAAAAGGCGGTCTGTAGCCACCGCAGGAGTCTTGTTATTTAAGGGGGCACGGGCAAGGCGGTAAACACACAAGGCGGTGCACAGGGGGGGGGGGGGGTTGGCGCGCTAACGAGGCGCACGGGGGGGGGGGGGGGGTTGGCGCTAACAAGGCACACGGGGGGGGGGGAGTTTGGCGCTAACGAGGCGGGGGGGGAGTTTGGCGCTAACGAGGCGCACCGGGGGGGGGGGGGGGTTGCAAACGAGGCGCGTGGGGGGGGGGGGGTTTGGCGCTAACGAGGCGTGCGGGGGGGGGATTGGCGCGCTAACGAGGCGCACGGGGGGGGGGGTTGGCACTCACGAGACGCGTAGTCCACATACAAGCCCGTGCTTACACAAGGCGGTGCACATACAAGCCGGTGCATACACAAGGCGGTGCAGACACAAGGCGGTGCACACAAAAGGCGGTCTGTAGCCACCGCAGGAGTCTTGTTATTTAAGGGGCCACAGGCAAGGCGGTACACATAGAAGGCGGTACACACACAAGGCGGTGCCCACAAAAGGCGGCCTGTAGCCACCGCAGGAGTCTTGTTATTTAAGGGGCCACAGGCAAGGCGGTACACACAAAAGGCGGTATACACACAAGGCGGTGCACACAAAAGGCGGTCTGTAGCCACCGCAGGAGTCTGTTATTTAAGGGGCCACAAGCAAGGCGGTACACACACAAGGCGGTGCACACAAAAGGCGGTCTGTAGCCACCGCAGGAGTCTTGTTACTTAAGGGGCCACAGGCAAGGCGGTAGACATAGAAGGCAGTACACACACAAGGCGGTGCACACAAAAGGCGGTCTGTAGCCACCGCAGGAGTCTTGTTATTTAAGGGGCCACAGGCAAGGCGGTAAACACACAAGGCGGTGCACAGGGGGGGGGGGGGGTTGGCGCGCTAACGAGGCGCACGGGGGGGGGGTTGGCGCGCTCGCTAGCGAGGCGCACGGGGGGGGGGGTTTGCGCTAACGAGGCGCACGGGCGGGGGGGGGGGGGGTTGGCGCAGGGGGGGGTTTGGCGCTAACGAGGCGCTCAGGGGGGGGGCGCTAACGAGGCGCACCCGGGGGGGGGAGTTTGGCGCTAACGAGGCGCACAGGGGGGGGGGGGGGGTTGGCGCTAACGAGGCGCGCGCCGAGCCCGATTTGCGCCTCGTATAATGAGGCGCGCAGTTTCAGCCAAACACTCGCATTCTTGCATCCATCGATCACATGTGTGCATTCATTGTTGTTTGTGTGCATTCATTGATATTTTGAGTGATGCCTCTTTGGGGGCCATCACACTTCTTGTGTGGAGATGAATGGATATTTCATGGACCCCAAAGCAAAACCACTCTATGAGGACACGGGTATTTACATGTTGGGGACGACAAGCGTCCTGAGCACGGAGTCCCGCTTGAGGCCTCCCATTCGAACTCTACAGTGCGGGAGCACAATATCATGCGTGACAACAGTGATAACAGGGAGTCCCTCAAGACAAGCCTTTGGGAGTCCCTCAAGACAAGCCTTGGGACCAAAGGAGAAGTGCATAGAGAAACGGTAGGCCAAGAAAGAGAACCACACCTAGCAGAGGGAACTACTGAAGGAACAATGGGTGGTCCTCGGGGGATAGGTCGTGATCTGTCATCAGTCTGCGTTACCATTAACGAGAGGGACCCGTTTGCGGCCAAAAGCCTTGAGATTAGCATTTTTGGAGTAGAAGCCCTTCTTGCTCCGCCTCTTCATCTTGAAGACTTGAACATGCTCTCCCAGCTTGGGGGCCTTCTTGCTACTTGAAGGACCGGTGGTGACCTTGTGGTGACAGCGCATCCTTGAGACTAAATTTTCCACCTAATTGATTCTAGGGCCTAAAAAGCAGAAACTGAACATCAACTATTCATGGGACATGGTGTTCGTTGGACGTTGGAGGAGGCCACATCACAGATGAATCTGTGAAATTGCATGTGCACAAGCACTATGACTAGTACGCATATCCCTTGCCCCTTGTCACCTATGCGGACGGTAGTTTTTGTAGGACTTTGGCGTCCACTGGACGTTGGGTGGGGGTATCTCTTGGTTGGTGCCACACCGGTGACTCATGCTCAACCAATATTTTAAGTGCCTCTTGGTGAAGGGGAACATTTTCCCTCATCCTTTTGACTCTGCCAATGGATCCCAATGATAATGATGTTCTTTTGTATTGGTTAGGTGCACATACGGACATTTTATTTTGGGTATTCGTCATCCCATCTGTGTAAGAAATGCATGGCTGATCACTCTTGTGACTTTCCAGAAGGTGAGCCTTGATTATGTGATCAAGGGTATTGCACGGACATTTCAAGTAAAATCTTGGAGATCATGACTGCTACATACTGCTTTGACATGTGTGGCAGTCCATGTGCCTTTGACAGTGGTGTGGCTTTGGAGGTTTGAGCTACAGTGGGGCAAAGGTTGCTAGATCCAATATTGGGGTGCATCAGTTCATCAATGTGACAACCGAACAGTGGCCTGCATTGGTGCGAAATAAGACCCCCTAGTCTCGTGTTCATTTGACACACGGCTGGGGGGGGGGGGTCGGTCTAAGACGCTCGGCATGGGCTTGGCACAACCATCCAAACACAGGTCCCAATAGCTGTCAAGGTACCAACAACCCGCGCTGTGTGTGCACTGTGTACGCACTGCATGAACAGCATCAAGCCATGGTGCTGATGGATGTTGATAAGGTTATGCATAATATAAGAAGGGCTCCCAGTCAAAGAGTTTGGACTTTTGTTGTGCACGATGTCTTACCCTAACAAAAGAAAGATACGTCTGAAAGGTGCAAAAAGGCGCCTAGTCGTCTTTTGGTCACCATAAATGTTTGATTGGCTTGATAGGTCCGTTTTTCAACCAGTGCTTGCACTGCTCGTGCCTTGTTGGCGCTTGTTGCTCTGCATCCGTTTTTTGTGTTTGTGTGTGTGTGTGTGTGTGTGTGTGTGTGTGTGTGTGTGTGTGTGTGTGTGTGTGTGTGTGTGTGTGTGTGTGTGTGTGTGTGTGTGTGTGTGTGTGTGGGCTTACCTTGAATTGCCAGACGGGTTGAGGCATGCATTGCATGATGGTGCTTGTTTCCGGGCTGAGAGATGCACAGGCGCGCGCTTTTGGCACAGTGCTACAAAGATGGTGTTCTGCCTCGTTGGGCACTGAGTGCCGTTTTGTAAGTAAGATGGGCAATTGGTGGTCTACATACTCAGAAACCCTGGATCACACGTACGTGTGCACAAGCAGTGCACTTAGTTGTTGAAGCTCTGAAACGAACGAGAAAAACGACTGGATATTTAGGCCCACTGCAAGGGTGGGCTAGCGAAATAGAATGGTGGGTAGAGCCTCTGGCAGGCTCAAAAGGGCGCAGATTGCGCAGATGAACATTGTTCAGTGTGACAAGATCAAAGAGATTATTCATGCATGTCACAAACTGATTCTCGCTTGTTCAATTCCATATTTGATGGTTTCGAAATGAGAATGTTCAATTTTCAGAATTCTGTCTGTGAACCAAAGTGAACTAACTGGTCAGAACTGGTCCCCCAAGCCCCACAACACCATCCCACACAGCCACCCACGAGCTACTGTTCTCGGTTTTCTTTTATTTGACCTTCGCCCGTAGCACCCCAAAACAGATATTTCAGCTCTTTTGCACACTGACAGTGCGGGTTTGAATGATTTTTTGGACGCCTAGAAAAACTCTGCGCGGACGGCGTTGCAACGGACTAAGTGTTTTGGCGGATCCGTCCACCACCCCGTCCGTCCGTCGGTCGCTCGCTCAGTCACTCGGTCCGTCGGTCGGTCGGTCGGTCGGTCGGTCGGTCGGTCAGTCGGTCCGTTGGTCGGTCCATCGGTCGCTTGGTCGCTCGGTCGCTCGATCGCTCGATCGCTCGGTCGCTCGGTCCGTCCGTCCGTCCGTCCGTCCGTCCGGTCCGGGCCGGGCCGGGCCGGGCCGGGCCGGGCCAGGCCGGCCGGCCCGCCGGCTGGCTGGCTGGCTGTCTGTCTGTCTGTCTGTCTGTCTGTCTGTCTGTCTGTCTGTCTGTCTGTCTGTCTGTCTGTCTGTTGAGACTCTTTTGAATCAAAAACACAATTTATTGCTGAGCATGGTGCATACGTATTTGGGCCATCGCTCATTTTGTTCAGCCCCCACCCCCCTCAAAAGAGGCCACAACAACATGCATGTTCGGGTTATGGGGCACATGGCGACCTTTTGGAGCGGTTTGAAGTTTGAAGTTTGAAGTTTTCGGTTTTGTTCCCCTGCCCCAGACTGAACGTGGCTCTCTTTCCCTCAGCAGTTCCGTTGACTCTGACGGGACGAAGCCCTGCAGTTCAACGCCGATGCGCTGAATTGCTTTGCGATGCCTTCTTCCCTAATCCTATTGTGCAGCTTGAATTAGCGCCTTTATCTTTCTCAGTTTCATGAATGACCCCAGGACCCCTTTGCTTTCACACCACTCACTTCCATTGTTCGAGCAAGCATTTCTGTTCCGGTGCATTGTGACCACAGGGGAGCGTTTCATCCCAGGTTGACAGAACTGTTGCACATGTGCCATCAGCCACCGCTGTCAGAGGTGGGTGGGTCAAAAAAGTTTTTATTTTTGTGTTTATTTTTGGGTTTGGCCTCCTTTCTTGGGGGGTTATGTTTCATTCATTTCGGTGCCGATGAAGGACCTGGGGTACCTTGGACTTTGGGATCGCAGCCCATTCCTACATAGGCACACAAATGTGGATCAGTTGGACCCTGGGATTGCGGTCCATAGCACAGACAAGAACCAACAAGCAAGAGTATCGGATGATTCATGTCTACCAGGCTTTAGCCCCGAAACATCCTTTGCGACACAGGATGAACTGCACCTCCCCAGGGCTTTGACGAACCGAGGGTTTCATTGCACCACCAACCGGTCAAGCTTTTTGGCTAGCCATGAATGTTCATTGCAAAAGTACAGGACAAAGATATCATACCACTCGCACCAACGATCACACATTGTTTGAAAGTGAAGCAAGGAGGGCAACCAAGAAAAGGGATGCGCCATGCAGCACAAGAGTGTTCAAGTCAGAAGGGGGATGGGGGCAAAAAAAAGTTGACGATTTTTTTGCCAATTTCATTTTTGCGAAGGGCATGCAGCTGAAAATTAATCCTTTTTTTACGTTTCTCTTTTTTTTTTTTTGCCGTAAAACAACACCTTGCGCCAGGAATCGAATGTTTTTGCAAATAATTAATATTGGCACAGTACCACATGCACAGGGGGAAATTAGCGGCGTAGGGGCAGTGCATGCACCGCGTGCACCGCGTGCACTTGTTTTTTGAAAAGCAAATCTCCCGCATCAGAACACCGATCCCCACCCTCAACAATCCTAAGATTTAGCAGTACATTACTGCATCCTCAGGTGCAGCAACAACCCCGTCCGCGCGCGGGGCCGCCGCGGTGTCACGTGGAGCCTCTGGTTCATCCTGGCGTTGTACCTCACGGCCTCAGCCAACGCCTCATTCTCCAAACTCGAGGTGTACTGTTACGTCATTGGGCAGCCCCTGAACGCACTGCCGGATTGGATATTCAAATACGGAACCATCGTTCTGACGAAGGTGTGACACAGTCACCCAAAAAGAGCTCCGCAAAACTGAATCCCACAGAAAAAAATGCAAAAATGAAATATGTTGCCCAATTTATTCTGCGTGCTGTCGCAAAATTTTTGCGTAAGTGTAATTCAAAACACCCAATGCAAAAATAAGTATTCTGGAAATCGTTACTGACACGGTATGCCACAACATTTCTTTGACAGACAACCAACGGTGTGCCTCCAGTACACTTTCATTGCTGCTCAGCCTCTTGCAGGGTAGGTTGTTGATAGTTGTCCTTGTTTCTCAGTGTGTTGTCTGTTCCTCACTGGACGTGTGAGGCAGTGATCACCGCAGAGCAACCAGGCTGCTCTCCCGTGTTCATCCGCAAACATGAGCGAAACGGAGGAGGTGGACCTTGAAAAAGCCCTGAACTCCAGCGCACGGGACACTGTGGTGCGTGTTGTGTGTGAGAAGTGCGGATACCACGTTCCAGCTGCAAAATTAGCCCGGCACAAAGAATACTGTGGGCCCTTTTTTCTGAAACAGGACAAGGCAGAGAAGCTGATCCAGAAGCATGGAGTGCTGCTGTTTCTCCAGCGTGTACTGGGGGTTCCCCTGATGACATGCGGCATGCTGCAGGCCCGCTGTGAGCGTCTGGTGGCCGAATTTTTCGAATCCGAAGGCATTGTGCCCCCAGTGCCACATACTCCACGCTTGCCCTCGGGAATCGAAGGTGCCATGCTGGTGGCTGCAAAACAGGGGCGTGTGCGGACGGAGGACAATGAGATGAAGCACTGGTCTCAGGAAGTGGCCATGTCGGATGTCGTGTGGCAGTGGCTTTTGACGCACACGAATCATTTGCATGGAAGCAAGTCACGTGCATCGATTCTGAGCGAGACATACAATGGCATTGCAGATGCTCCCGCACAGAACATGGAAAATGGCAGCGTCTCCAGCGATATGCCATCGACAGAGCTCTCTCAGGACAGTATCAAGGGAGTGGCGGGCCACGATGAATTCCTGTGCAAAAGTGCCATGTGTCCGGATTCTCGCCTTTCACCTGTAAACATTGCACAAATGAGTGACATCCCCGCCAATATGGACACAGAGATTTGCATCATAGAGCTTGGGGCGGGAGGTGGTGAATGGATCCACATGTTTCAATGTGTGGCGCATACCACAATGGTCCTTGTGGATTACTATCCCGCTCCACGGATGGTGGATTCCATCTACGAGACCAACCCCAATTTCGTGCGGATCTGGAAGCACATCGAAGATTTGCAGGCTGATGACCTTCGCCCGCATTTGCGGGCGATCAATATCATTTTTGCGAAGCACTTGTGCGGTGATGGCTTTGACTCTGCGCTGCACAAGATCCGGGAATGGGGTCAGGAAATGCCTATCCACTTGCTGGCAATGGCCCCTTGCTGCCAACACCGCAGCGAGTGGACAACATACACAGGACGTACCTGGTGGGAGTCACGGGGATACACGGAAGCTGATTTCAAGCTTGTAACACAAAAAATGAATTGGAAGGACGCAAAGAACCGGGCGCACGATAAAACGAAGGTATTATATTGCATTGGGAGTCTGTTTGAGGCCATGCACGCATATGGTCGGAAGGTGTGGCTGGAAAGTCAGGGATGGCATGCAGACATGCTGTATTTCATTGATGAGGGGGCCACAATGCGTAATCTAATGTTCTTAGCCTGGCCTACAGGTGCATGATGGCAGATGCATGATGCAGTCTTCCTACTGAACCACCTCCAGAATTGCCTAGTAAACTGCTTGAACAAGCAGTGGTTCCATTCACAATGCACACCAAGCAGGTATGAAGTATGCGGTGATACTCCTGGTTTGCAGGTGTGAAATAATTCATGAGTGAACCCACCAATCAATCACCACGCATTTGATGTTGGCACGGACATCCCCACTGGGCGGAAGGTAAGCTGCCCCGACATCCCCCCCTTGTCCAAGCAACGCCAGTGGCGAGTTTAGTACAGATGTGAGTAAGGGCCGACAGCAGAGATACAGGTGCAGGGATTCACTGAACAACATGGGAGATTCTGCAGATCATCAAGATGGCACAGAAATCTGGGGACAATGACAACCTGGATGCGGAGGATGACCCGATGGGAGTGGACAACCAGCCCGCAACGGAAGGCAAGCAAGCATAGGACGGGGTATTGGAAAGTACTTGTGAAACACCGACCTCCCGCTGGGGTAAGAAATTGGCAACGCCTCTGAAGACGCCACCACCTCAAACTATGGGCAAAGCAACAATGCACCAAACAAAGAATTACGTGGGCGCACAGGGGACCCCACTCCCCGCAATGATTCACTGGACAGAACCTACTGTAATACAAAAAAGAAAATCGAATGCCTGCTTCATCTCCTGATCAGCCACTATGAGATGGATGATGACTCTGAGGACATCATACCTTTAATCAAGAAGCTGGTGTGAGCCGTGGGGCGCCTAATGGCGCCCTTTCTTGACTTGACCTGGACCTGTGGTGGCGCCTGACGGCACCTTGCTGGTCCACATTGAACTATCTGTGGGGGCACCTCTGGCGCGTTATTGACAATGAACTGCGGTGATTTGCTGCGATTGCACTGGAAGTGCTGTTCTACATCCCGGAGTGATTCATGAGAGTGACAACCATCATCGATCTATGGCCAAGCAACGCGAAACAACATGAGGCGTTGGTACCATCAAGTTTTGCACCATGAATTTGGCAGTGCAATTTTCATGGATGCAAGCGCGTGCTGTGTGTGCTGTGTGCGCTGTGTGATACCTTGGTATTGAGATGCATGATGTCCATACTTTGTGTAGGGAAGCTTATTTGGCCATGACGGCGTTTGTAGCATGTTTGGTCCCTTGGTTTTCGGAAACCCAATTGACCGCTATTCCACAAACGGTCCACTGGCAAGGAAAGTGGTATTATTGTTGGCCCTTCGGGAGCAGCTGGGCGAACAAGGTGTGGAACACTCATTCATTCCTTCATTCATTCATTCATTGACATTGGCCCGTCCCCCATAGGTGATGAATACCCAAACTGACAGCGAAGGGTGCAGCAAAGGGCAACAAGAAGAAGCATCTCCGTGCATTCAAGATGTGATAAGGCCTCACAAAGAAGGGCTTCAATTCAGAGCCGTGCTTCGCCGTGTTGTGGTGCGCCGTGTTGTTTGGTGTGGCGCCGTGCCGTGTTGTGCTCTGCTGTTTGCGTTGTGCGGTGGTGCTGCGCGCTGCCCCCCACCCACCCCCCATTTGTTGGTCTTGGTGTTGTGCGCTGTCCCGCGTCTTGTTGAGTTGTTCCGTGTTCTGTTGTGTGGTCCGTTTTGCGCTGTGTGTGGTGCTGTGCTGTCCTTTGCTGTGCTGGCGTGCTTGCGCCTTGCCGTTTGGTGTGGCCGTGCGCTGTGTTGTTGGTTTTGTCTCCTGCTGTCGTGGGTTGTTGTTTGTTGCACTGTTTCTTCCGGTGCCGTGCGGTGCCCTGCTGCCCCCCGTTGTTTGGTACGGTGCTGCGCCGTGTTGCGTCGTGCGGTTCGCCTTCTTTTGCGTTCATTTGCGCTGCGACCCCCCCCCCCCCTGCGTGTGCTGCCTCTGGTGTTGTGTGGTGCCCTGTGTTGTGTTGTGTTGTGCCATGTTGTGCTGTTGTGCATTGTCTGTGGTGTTGTGCCGCGCTGGGGTGGCGTTCTTGCTTCTTGCTGTTCGGCGCGGTGCTGCGCCGCGTTGTGTTGTGCTGTTTCCGTTGTCTCTTGCCATTCTCCGCTGGTTCGTGCTGTGCTGTTTTCTTTGGTGCCGTGCTTTGCTGTGTTGTGGTGCGCTGTGTTGTTCGGTGCGGCGCTGTGCCGTGTTCCGCTCTGCTGTGTGCGTTGTGCGGTGGTGTTCCGCGCTCCCCCCCCCCCCCGTCTGTTGGTCCTGGTGTTGTGCGGTGTCCTGCTTATTGTTGTGGTTTGCCGTGGTCTGTTGTGTGGTCTGTTTTGCGTTGTGTGCGGTGCTGTGCTGTGCTGTGCTGGCGTGCTTGCCCCTTGCTGTTTGGTGTGGTGGTGCGCTGTGTTGCTGGTTCCGTCGCCTGCTGTCTTATGTTGTTGTTTGGTGCGCAGTTTTGTTTGGTGCTGTGCGGTGTCCTGCTGCACTGTGCTGTTTGGTGCGGTGCTGCTCCGTGTTGCTGTGCGTTGTGTGTGGTGCTGTGTCGCGCTTGGTTGGCGTGTGTGCGTCGTGCTGTCCGGCGCTGTGCTGTGCTGCGTCTTGTTGTGCTGTTTGTGTTGTCTCGTGCTGTTGTGCGCTGTTGTGTGCTGTGTGGTTTTCTTCGGTGCTGTGTGGTGCAGTGGTGCGCTTTGTGGTTTGGTGCGGCGCTCTGTGGGGTTGTGTTGTGCTGTTTGCGCTGTGTTGTGCTGCCACGCGCTGCTGCCCCCCCCCCCCCCGGGACGCTGTACTTGGTGCTCTGTGGCGCCCTGTGTCCTGTCTTGGGTGCTGTGCTCTGTTTTGCGTGGTGTGTGGCACTGTGCTGCGCTGTGCTGGCGTGTTTGCGTCTTGCTTTTTGGCGCGGTGCTGCGCTGCGCTGCTTGTTTTGCCTCGTGATGGCGTGTGTTGTTGTGTGCTGTGCTGTTTTCTTTGGTGCTGTGTGGTGTTATGTTGGTCTGTGCTGTTTGGTGTGGTGCTTTGCTGTGCTGCGCCGTGCGGTGGTGTTGCGTCTTGTGTTGTTTTGCCTTGTGCTTTCATGCGTTGTTGTGTGCGGTGCTGCTTCCTGTGGTACTGTGCGGTGCTGTGGTGCGCTGTGCTGTGCTCCTCTTTGTTTTCGTCTTTAGCCTTTCCTTTTCAACCCGAAAAATTTTGTTTTTTTTAAAAAAAAAATCTTTTTGTGCAAAATTATACTCCACTCACCCAACATGCATGCAGGCACACAAATAGACACGTGTCTCACAAGAACGTTACATGTTACCTGCCCGCCGTGGCCGTGTCCCTGCGTGGTTGTTGAAGTTGTTTTTGGTGCTTGAGTTGTTGAAGTTTTTGTTTTGCAAAGGGTTATCCGCGTTTCCGCCAGGGACACTTGCCTAAACTGACGGGAAGGCGAGAAGCGGCACGAGGGAGGGGAGGAAGGTGCATGGAGAACAAAAGAAAGCGAGGAAAAACGGCGTGAGGGGATGCGGCTACTTAGAAAAACATTTTCCCAGTTTTACGCGCTGCTTGCGACCCGTTTTTTTTTTCACGTTTACGACACGTGGAACGACGAGAAGCACGGCGTGATGGTTCTATTTGCGCCACGGCGCTTATGGCGCTATTTATTTACCTATTCAAGCGACAAAATTTGTACATTGCGCTTCTACGCGTTTCACCGCGTGTTTTTTGCCCAAAGCGTGTTCTATGTTACTTACTTTTCATTTGAGCTATTCAGAAAATTTTTTCGTGCCGTTTTTCTCATGTTTTAATTTCTGTCTGGCGCCAGCACGCGCGACGATGCATCGCCTGGAAAGGATTAGAATGATGAACAACAATGAGTAGAGGCGCTTACGACACCTCGACACCTCATTACCAACAACGCTTTTCCACAACGATCCAAAAACCAAATTGACGTCCCAGAGTTAGACGCAAAGTCGCGTGAGTTGACCAATGTCACGGTCGGCAGATTCAAGCGAGGGCGTCTCTAGCAACTGTGTGGGATGCAAATGTGCCAAGCCTCTCATTGAAAACCGGCCCGCTTGGAGGCCGATACATCAATTTTTTGGAAACATATGGTTTCAAACCTGGATGGCACCCATTTTGCCCACCCTTTGCTACCAATGCCGGCGCCATCGGACTGAACCACACCCGTTTATTGTTTGGTACCCCCGAATGGGTGCACAACATGTCCACTGCGTGCATATTTCAGCCTTGCCATGCATCGGGTTTGCCCTTCTCGGGTCAACATCCCACATATTGCCCCCCATCCTCCTCTCCAAGCCGATGTCTCCCCATTCTTCTTGCTACCCCCACACCTCCACTCCTTTGGGTATTTCTGGTACTTTTGCCCCTGCCAGTGATTGTGAGCCCTGCCTGCATCAGCCTCCGTGTTTGGCATATATGGTATGCCCCCCCCCCCCGAATATCTCGAACTTCTCGGAGCCCAACCCCCTATTTCTGATCTTTCTCATGTACGCCCTACTCTTGCTTTTACCCTCTTCGTTTTCTTTGATTGTGCTTTTTGCCAGCCCCCCCCCCCCTTTTGCTATGATCTGTGGCATCTGCCCCAAATCAGTTTCCGATTTCTTGCAACCTTACCCTAATTGCTAGTGTACACCGCGCTCAATATGACAATAATTTGCATCTAAACAGACAAACAGGGTGCGTGCAGCCACAATGTTCGCAGTGCGATGTAATGCAGTAAACACTTAGCAGTGTAGGCTGTACTACATGACAGTAGGTAGGTTACAATGAGAAGCGCCACCTACTGTAGCTCTACAAGGTTACCGAGTGGTTCAGCAATCATGCTAGTCCACGTGCTTTTCAGACTTTTCGTTGTCCTTTTCGCATTGAATAACTGAGCATCACCTTCACCTGCTGTATATGCGGGGTAAGATTCAGCGGCATCCTCTCCTGTCAACAGGTCTTGCAGCACCCCGTGCTCACAGGCATACTTCAGAGTGGTAGACAAAATACGTCCAGCGGAACAGTAGGACTGCTATTTTTGAAACAGTCTATACTGTTCTACAAGACGTAAAAGTTGTTCCAGAAGACGTACTACATCTAGTGCAACAGTATGACAAAAAGTTAGACGTAGGATCCAGCTCTACCAACCAACCCCAGCCCAGTCCCACCCAGTATGTTATATTATGTTATCATATGTTATGTTATGTGCAACCATGTGCAAGAGATATGTGTAATGTGTGTTGTTTCGACATATGTATGTGTCTTCATGTGATTGATTCAACAACCCAGGGTTCGCAAGAACTGTGGCAGAAGATTTTCTCACTACTTCTGTTTGTTCTGCAAAGTTGCGACCTGCTGACCGTCGGCATTGCTCTCCTGTGATCCGTCATCCATGATCTGTCCCACAGTGAGTGCATGTATTCCAGACAACTTCGTTTGGTGGTCATCTGTTGAAATGTGTAGGCCCCGCATGTAGACGAAATACATCTAGCGGAACAGTAAGACTGTTAAGTCTGGAACAGTATGGAATGTTCCAGACTTAATAGTCTTAATGTTCCGCTAGACGTATTTCGTCTACATGCTGGGCCAACACATACTTGGTTGCCAAGGATCTCCATTGGCCTTGGCATGGTGATGGCCTGAGTCGAGCCCACATTTGCCAAAATGGCAAAATGGCCCACACTCATCTTGGGTTGGCTCCTTGTGAGTCGGCGCATTGGTCCGTGCACGTGGCATGTGCGCCGTGTGAACAAATATGCACAAGCGGCATACCATGAGTGGTCCATTGGTCCATGCCTCCGGCGTGCATGGGGTGGCTGAACACGGTGCACGTCGGGTCAAAAATATGTAAAATGGCCAAAAATAGCCGAAACCGCGCACACTCAGGGCTGGGGCAAATGTGGCACGTGTCGAACTTGGACCGGAGTATGTCCTAAATTTGGACTCAAGTCCCATGTGTCCAACATATCGTTTGTGCGTCGATCAAACCTTCTTGGATTTGGGAATGGTGGGATTCACAAGTGAGCCCACGCTTTGGGGCTGACCCGAATCGCCCACAAGAAGGCCTCGTTGAAACGGGAACGGGAAACGGGAAACCGCCATGTCTCAAAAAAAAGAAGGCCTCGTTGCGCCCGGCCCAAGTGGAGTTATTGGCTGGCCTAAGATATGTTGGGCACCGAAGTGTGTATCTTCAAAACATACTTGGGTCATGATGTCAACCCAGCCTATCCTGGAGAGACAAGGTCGCCACTTGGCATCATTACGGCTCAAAAATAGCAAAATTGGTGAAAAAACATGAACAACTGACATCGAAACTCCACTAAGATAATTGAATATCGCCGGTTCGGATTGAATGGCCGGCGAATCCTTTTGTATATTATGTCTTGACACCCATGACCTTCGATTCCACCCTTGGGCTCCACTTGGGGTGCCTGGGAAAGTTGCATGCGGCGATCTCTAAGTGGGCAGACGAAAAAATAGAAAAACACAACCGGTGCACTTTCATCGCACCGCATCGCTTCGGGTGCGGTCTCCATGCGTCCTTGGGCGGCGGTTAGGCTATAAATTAGTGATTCGGGTTAGGAACAAGGGCTCCACTTAATATGAGGTCCATTGGCGGGCTCATCCTCGAATGGTGCACCCGCCAAATGGGCACATGAAATGACCTCAAACATGGCCTATAACCCTACCCAAGCCTTCTCTACCCAACCTAAGCTTAGCGCCTTAAGACCAAAGTTTGCTTGTATTCTTATGTATCTTTAGTCCTTGAACTCGCATGCACCTGCTTTGGTCAGGAATCGACTTCATTTTGTACGGCCGATTTTTGGTGTGCATGCTCCAAATATGGCCATGTGTGTTGCATATGACTTGTATGCATGCTTCGGGCATGTCATGTGATATGCCCCGTGTGTGTGCGCGCAAAGAGGGAAGTTATACCAACTCAACGTATTTTTCCATGTACTCGGTCACCGAGTAAGTCACTTACATGGGATTGCTCAATATTTGGGTCACACCAAAAATGGATAACCCTTTGGGCACATAGAGTTGGGGTCCAATAGGCTCATAATGGGGTTGATGGGGGCAAACACCCATCAACGGTGACTATGAGGCACTTTAGGTCGCCTTTAGAAGCTTGCACGCTCAAATCGCTTGCTATAAGACATGGGGGGCGAAAGCATGCCCTTGGAATTTTTGTTCAAAGAAAAAATTGGCGAAGCTGTGCGGTTAGTCAGGTATTTAACTATGCACAATCGGGTATGTGTCATGGTGTTACCTTCTGAAAAAATCGCTTTATAAATTTAGCTTCGGAGAGCTTCGGCACAGGCGACACCGTCATTCAACATCGCAAGTGTTGGTGGTGGTTGGACCATGGGTAACGACATTCTTATTGTAGATATTTACGTCTACAACGACTCACATAAAGATTATGAGTTTTTGGAGTTGGTTGCTTCTTGCGATGAAGTACATGTTCAATTATGCACCGATGAGGCAAATGAGTTGGAGAAAATTATCGACATCAATGAATTGACGGATGGTTTATTATCGAGTAATGTCATAGTTCACAATGGGGAACAGCACTTGATTGTACGACTCCCTGTAAACACTAAGCCGAGGAATGGCAAGATATTCCTTCACTGGTTAGAGCACGCATATGAGCACGAAGGGTGGCATATAGAAGACACCGGACAAACGCAATATATTGAATATTATATGCATTTACCAAAGCTTGGTAATGGCCGTTAATCAAATCTAATAGATTGCGTGTGGCGGTTTTCCAGTCTGCATCATAAGGAAGTTGTGCTTCGGCCAGCGTTTGGCCAGTTCTGATGTCATAACCTATTGTGACGACCCATTAGGACAGAGAGACATCTAAAAGGACCAGTGAGTGTGTGTCTGTGGAAATGCCAAAGATGTTTTTTGGTGTGTAATCAATCATGTATGTCAATTCAAAAACCAACCATGGTGCCCTGTACGTTTACCTGTACTCTATTGAATATTCAATGCTGATTCCTGGTGTACCAGCGAGAAATTTGCGAACTACCCGCTCTGCCTGATGAACCATTTCGTTGGACTGTTTCCGATCCTCCGGATTGTGATTCAGAGACAGGTTGGGCCTACCGTAGTATTCATCCGTCGAAAGCACACACATACCAATTTCAATTGACTTCACGCATTCAAGGTCCACTGTCCAGGCCCGGTTGCTGTTGTCATAGTGTGTATTCGAAATGCACTCATGAAGCGTGTGCTCAAGATTCTCCGATGACACCTGCTCTTTTGTAATCACCTTTTCCCTCATTCCCTTTGAACGTGTTTCCTCCTTTAAATGAGCATACACCTCGCAGAGATTGCCAAATTTCTGAATAGAGATTGTGTGCTCTTTGTGAATCATCCAATCATTGGGGAAATCTATCTCTGGGAAAGAAACAGATTGGCGTATTGTAACAGGGCCAGAGCCCTAGCCCCTTGGGTTCTCCTGGTCTTGGTGTTTGGCGGCCATTTCTTGGAAGCTGGAGTTGTCCGGCGGCTCCTTAATTTCCCTTTGGGACCTGTTTGGGTTGAACTTCTTTGTTCACTCCCACGTGGACTTGTTCACTCCATGTCTGTTCCGCTGATCTCCACCTGCTGTTTCGGAAAAGCCATGCTGCTTTTATCCAAAAATCCTGCAAACAACACCTGAACCCCGTCACTGGCATGCAAGCTCAACACGTTTCATGTCGTCTGTTGCATCCTTCTGCATGAGGTTCATCCATACCCATTGTACGAAAGATTCATAGACCCTTGCCGGGCCTCACCACTGGCGCATACCTGCAGACACGTAACATATAAAGAACAGGGCATGCACCTGGCCCTTTCGGAAACGATCTACTCTACAACATTCGAGAATCGTCTTTATAAATTCGGGCATTCGCAATAATTGTAACTACAGCGTTCAAAAGGCTTTTTATACTATAAATCCGCGAGTTTCATAAACTCTGTAGTCACTGCTGACGGTCACATCTATGATCTGGCGACCGCGTCTCGCGCTTTGCAGCGCGCTCTATCTCCAAGCTCGCAAACAATAATAAAATATGCAAAAGCACATATGAAAAGTAGACAAAAAAAATGGAAATATTAAACACGGCGCTAACCATTACAAGGTCTGTGCCAAAGACGGTCGTGGGGCAGCCGGACCGGCTTCACCCCCCCTCTTAGAAGCGAACCGACGGCCTTGGAACCGGCCGTTCACGCACATCCACTCCATCATATCCACCAAAACATCCACCACCAACTCCTCTTGTCCGCAGCGTACACGCACCTTCAAGTGCAAATGCCGCTCGTCACCCTGCGGTGTATGGACGACTCTCACGGCATGCAACTCTAGCACATCCAGGTGCATCAGGACTTCGAGGGTATGGTCGAGGGTATTCGAACGTCGCTCATACGTCGCTTCGGCAGCTGGCACGCGTGGACGCCCCTTCCTCACGCCGGAGTACTCGCTCCCCAGGTTTGACGAAGTCCCTGTGGCGTGGGACGTTGTGCTTGGTCTGTGTGGCTCACGAAGACTTTGCTGGCGACGGCTTTCTTCTACCAACGCTTCCTCAACGGACACTTCGATGGCAGGCTCATGTGCAGGCACATGTAGAACAGATCTGGACCACATATTTTGCAGTGACCTGCTGCATCACGAGTATGCCGCTGGTCCTCTGGGATCTCAGGCATTTGAACAATAGGTGCCCACAGCGGCACCGTCATGGATAGTCGCTGCATGGCGTCTGCTGCATCCTGAACGGACTCTGAACTCGTTGATCCTGCTTCACTCGCCGCGCGAATTCCCATGGACTCCCTTGGACTGGTTTCGAAGAGCTCCTGCAGCGTTGCTTCATCCAAATCCGTCCACCAGGGATCTCCTTCGGCTGCGCTGTCATCGGACTGGTGTTCGTAATCCACATGGCTGAAGGTGTCCTGACTTCAATTGCCGTTGCTCCGCGCATCCTCAGTAGTTGCAGCGCTGCGTGACTCCCACTCGCTACGCAATGATGGGCTCGTTGCACGCGAATCTGAGCTGGTCAGTGGAGAATTAAAGTCACCGTCGTTGTCTGACATGCGGTGCGGCCTGGGCAAGGTCGGTGCAAGACATGCCAGACCCCTTATGAGGTCGGTCGGTCGATCGATCTGTCGGTCGGTCGGTCGGTTGGTCGGTCGGTCGCTCGGTCGGTCGGTCGGTCGGTCGGTCGGTCGGTCCGTCGGTCCGTCCGTCCGTCGGTCCGTCCGTCCGTCCGTCCGCAAGTCCACTTATGAATCTTTCTGTAACAGGGCCAGAGCCCAAGCCCCTTGGATTCTCCTGGTCGTGGTGTTTGGCGGCCATTTCTTGGAAGCTGGAGTTGTCCGGCGGTTCTTTAATTTCCCTTTGGGACCTGTTTGGGCTGAACTTCTTTGTTCACTCCCACGTGGACTTGTCTACTCCATGTCTGTTCCGCTGATCTCCACCTGCTGTTTCGGAAAAGCCATGCTGCTTTTATTCAAAAATCCTGCAAACAACACCTGAACCCCGTCAGTGGCATGCAAGCTCAACACGTTTCATGTCATCTCTTGCATCCTTCTGCATGAGGTTCATCCATACCCATTGTACGAAAGATTCATAGACCCTTGCTGGGCCTCACCACTGGCGCATACCTGCAGACACGTAACATATAAAGAACAGGGCATGCACCTGGCCCTTTCGTAAACGATCTACTCTACAACATTCGAGAATCGTCTTTATAAATTCGGGCATTCGCAATAATTATAACTTGAAGCCGGTTCGGACCCCCGTGGCCGTCTTTGGGTCACTTGGGATGTGTATCTATGGGCCGGCAAGCCGCCATTGGCTGATATCATACTCTCCCATCCACCTGACCTCACCTGATGTGATAGTGTGATAGGCTTGGCCATTTCAGCTATGAGCGGCCATATTCAATACCGAGGCGCCGCCGGCTGAGATTTATATATCAAAATATCAGGAATCAACAGGGTTTTTCTATCATAATGTTTCCGTAATTTTTCAGCTATCCGTTCTGATTGTCAATGTATCGGCGACTGTCAGTTGGCTCGCGATTTTGCGGTAACCGATTGGTTAACTGTTCTTTCCAGATATTTTAGCGGAAACCCCGATGAAGGGTCAGATTTCATCAGAAAAGGGTTCGTTGCTTCCGCAATTTTCATGTTATTCACTCGCAAAATTAATCCGATTTTTTCAGACATTCAGAATCGGATTTTCGACTTGGAGGTCGCCGCACTGGAAATGATGAATTTCGAGTGGTCCTACATTTTTCCCCGATCACGAATCAACCTTCCTTTTGTTGTCTCCTTCATTTTTCCTGGAGATATAGGCGAAACAAAATTGATTCGTGAGGCCACTTTGAAAGGTCATATCTCCGGCTCACTGCGAGGAATACCAATTTTGAGAATTGGGTTGGAACCGCCTTGGTCTCAACTTAATTTATGAAGTGTCAAACGCCCTTGGTATGCACACCTGCCCGTGGTATCAAAGGATCATGGTCAAGAGGGTAGAAAGTGCTTTACAACTCTTGGACCATGATACCGAATATTTTAATATGTGTTTCGAGTGTACCACACGAGTGTTGGTGTTGCATAGAAACTTTCCTTGGGTTCCTACGTATTTTTAACGTGAAGTTATGTCCATGGAGGGGCATGGCATACCATTGTGGGAGCCACTTTTAAGGGTATGTGTTATATGCATGGTATGTGCTTCGCTATGCTCACGCCCATGTTATATATCTCCGGTTGTAGGAAGATACGTGGAGTCATACGTGGCAAGGGCTTCGTCCATGTCCCAATGGTGAGCTCCATAGCGCTAGACTAAGTCTACCGCACATATAGTGCATGTGGGAGGGCTTACGGAGCGACCCACAAGCGCCACTACCAATTTTCCCATTTTCATGGTGCATGTCGAGAGGAGGTTCGGAGGTGTCTTCATGCGACCATTTGGGGATCCAAGTTGGGGGATTGTTCACAAATGGTTCCAAGCAATAGTGTGTTGAACCATATGTTGATACCATCAGTGAGCGAAGTTATATATTATTGTGATTATCTTGAATTCGGCAACATTTGCATGTTTTTGACCTCACTTTATGCTCATTTTTGTATTTTATGTGCTCAACTGGTCGGCTGACAGTAAAGTGCCTAGAGATCCGTGAACTATGGTATGTTGCTTATATGTTGGCATATGCCTCGGTGTTGCACCTCACCATATGCCGGATCACGTGGTCACTTTGGCGTGGCACACAAGGCCTCACAAAATTAGGTCTCAAATTCGTGAGTTGACTTGTGAAGCATGGCATGTATATATCCGGAGGGGTTTGGGAGCCAATGTTGGGATATTCTTGGGCATGGACCTTTGGTCTATATCACCCTTGTATTTTACTTTCCGGATTGACACATGCATGGAGCATTTGAATATTTGCCGTATGCATTTTTGAGTATATAATTGAATATTGGGCACTATGGTGTGATTTGCCTAATTTTGCTATGTTGTGAGGTCATCTTCATGGGGCAATTCTCCAAGCCCAATCAACTCCAAGTCCAACCAAAGTTATGTCAGGGTATGGCATGGTCCTGAGTGCCACTCTAGGCCATGACACGCCACCTCCCCTATTGGGCTAGGATTTAGAGGCTTGGGAGTGAACACATTTTTGGGGTTTATGTAGTGACTTTTGACACATGGCATTTAGCCATCTTATTTGACTGGGTTCAGGGCATCATGTTGGCGAGTCAAGGGAAGGTTTTGCGTCCAGGGAATGAGGGGTCTATGGCTGTGATTGTGTATGTTTCCATCTTTCCCCAATTTTGCTTGATTTGTGTTCATATGCCAATTTCAGGGCTTTTTCCATTATTCTATTGGTGCAATTCTATGTACATGCCCAACGCCCGTGTCTCCGTGTGCACCGTGAGACGATCGGCGTGTTGAAAGGAGTTGTTGGGTGTCAACGCAGGACCTCAAACACCCTTGGAAGCCCTCAGTGTGGATTATTTGGATTGGAGCTATTGTACTTGGGAGCTGGTTATTGCAAGGGATCAGGATTTGTGTGAAGGAGCCATATTTTACTATTTTTTGTGGGAAATTGTGCAGGATAGGGCAAGATCATGCAGAACCTGCTGAGAACCTCCGCGGTTCCTTGCGGTTCTTCGTCCTTGGGTCCAGGCGGTTCCACATGGACCTGTCCTGCCCATGCTCCTTTATATTGTGCGCTACGAACGTGAGGAAGTGGGCTTCTTCCTGATCCTCTCGGGTGGTCGCGGTCCAGAGATTTTGGCCGCTTCCACTCCCTTCCTCTGCGGTGCGGACCGTGTCCTCCTTGACCTCTCGGTGTTGGCGATCTTCCCGATGACCTCGATGTCCATGGCCCTGTCGATCCTGCACGTGGGCCTCGTTCTTGGCGTTGAGGTTCAGCTCCACCGTGATATACTTCACGATCTCGTCCGGGCTCATGCAGGCGAAGATGACCTGCATCCTCAGCGGCTCTCCGCGCCTCCACTCCGCGTTGTTGAGGCGCATCAGCCTTTGCCCCATGGTGTCGCCGAATACCTCCACGTAGACGGCGTTCTTCAACCCCAACATTCGGCTGGGCTCGCCGAGGTTTCGCCGGAAAAACTCCATTATTCCGGCGTGGGTGTCCTCCGATGCCATGATCCGTACGGCCACGCGCTTCTTTGCTTTCTTCTTTTCCTCGTCCTCCACCCTTCTCTTCCAGTGGCCGGGGAGGACGTCCTTAAGCAGGTGTCGGATCTCGCTGGACTCGTTCCAGTCCTCCACCAGCTTGAGGCTTCTTCGGTACTTGCGGATGTACCGATTCCATTCCCGCACCCTCAACTCCCCGCGCTCCAGCGGCAGCGGAATGGACCACAAATCCTCCAACTTCTGGTTGGGGGCGTCCACTCGCTCCTCGTCCTCCAGCCACTGGAGGCAGGCCTGCTCCGTTTGGATCAATCCCTCGCGGAGCTGATCCCTGAGCTCCTCCTTCAGGTCCTGCGCCAGCCTGTGTGGGAATGTCCGACGTACCCACTTGTCCCTTGGCGCTCCCTTCATCTCGCCGACGACCTCCTCGGCGAAGTCCTCCCAATCCAGGATGAAGTCATCCAGGTTGGAGGGGTTGCCATCGTAGTAGGGGATTTTGATTCCCCTGAGGTCGTCAATCCTGATGGCGTCTCCGACGTCTCCAGCCACCACTCCACCGAGACGGATACCACCTGTGGCCGGGGGGTGTATGTACACTCCCCGTACATCCCTCTCCTCCATGGAGTGCGGTCCAGTTGGGCCTGAACCCATGGGGTTTGGGATGTGGGAAGGACTTGCTCCACCGGCTGTCCATATCCCCGTAGTGGGGTCCTTCACCCACAGATTTCCGCCTGGATGGCCTCGACCATGTCCGTCGGCCCTTCCCATGGTTCGCCCCTGCATGGTCTGGATCTCCTCCTCCGCATAAACTGCATGGGCAGTCGTAGCGATCGGTGGATCCTGGGCGGCATGGGACATCTGTACCGTCAGGCTCCTCAGGTCTGTGGTTGCGTGCTCTTCCCGCATGGACCCAGCCGGTGCCGTATGCTCCCCGAGCATTATGGATTCGCTGAACATGGGAACAAACGGCAGCGCACCCGGGTCAACACGTGGAGGCGCGTAAGGTGCCTCTGCAGGGCCGCCCATGGGTTTATCCATGGCGCTCCTGAGGGTCTTAACCCGCTCCACCAGCTCTGCCGTTGCCGGCCTTGCCGGGAGCTCCGGACCCGAGGCGAGGGGTTGCAACTCCTCTAGCCTTTTCAGGTGTCCCGACATGTCCTCCACCAGGTGGAGGAGCCTGTCCACCACTCGCTGCTGCTTCTGCAGGGCCATCTCCAGCTTCTCCTGGTACCGGTCCTGCTCCGCTCGCAGCTCCGCCATGTCTCTCTCCGCTTCCGACTGGTCATCCAGGATCCCCGCGATGTCCTCCTCTAGGCCGTCCTTCTGGTTGTCCAGGCGGTCGAGGTGCTGCACGATGGCGTCCATCCCCATCTTTGGGTACTTGCCGATGAGGAAGGATACGTGCTCGCAGTGGCACTCAACATGCTTTCCACCTGATCCGGCGCATCCCACGGTTCCCGGCGCCTCGGACTCCTCCGCCATGGGTGTGTCGCCCATGTTATCCTGCTTTGGCTCCGTGTGCCGGGCCACAGGCGCCGTTCTGGCTCTGGCAGGGCTCTCCAACGCCTCGGCGTCATGCTCCAGGCTGGGTTCGGGGGCCGTGTGCGCCCTTGTGGGCGGTCTACCCATCTCCTCCGACTCCGAAGGGAAAGCGGTCCGGTAACCATCGGAATGCCCCTCGGAATCTGCAGCTGACCAGGCTGGGATCCGTCTCCATTGCCCTGGCTTCCGCCGTGGGTTTTGGGGACCCGCGCTTCCGGTAACGCCGGGCTCTGCCGTTGCTGCCAGTCTCCTCCAACTCCTCCGCAGCCGAGCGGAGTTTGCAAGCCTTGCGGCATTGCCTTTCACACATGGAGGCCAGGTCCTCCATGTCTAGCCCATGTTCTGCAAGGGCTCTCCGTTCTGACCATCTTTGCTCTTCTCGGGCTTCCAAGTCCGGCGTCGACTCCACGGACTCAACGATCTGCACCCGGGGCGTCCTTGGGCAGGGCTCATGAGGGCCCAAGTCCCCGGTGCGGCGGTAGTGGGCAGGTACTCCTCTGCTACCATAAAGAAGGTCCCTACCAGGACCGGCCCCTGCTGTACCCCTTCCACCATTTCCTGTCACTCCTATGGTATCGGGAACCCGCCGCTCTCGTTCCGCGAGTACAGATCACAGCACGACGGTTGCTGGGTCTGCTACGGCAAGGGGAACAACCATGCACATGATCACCGGCATTGCAAGGTATATGAGGAAGACAAGAAGACCTACTTCGCCGCCCATCCCGACAAGAAGCCCAAGGAGCAACGAATTGCCGATTGGAAGAAGTAAGAAAAACTCACTGCCATGTCTTTCTTGGAGGGCTTGATCCAGGCCAAGCCCCCCTTAAAACCCTTTTGTTGATGCTCAGACTAACTTAAGTATTTTTATCTCTCTTTTGAAGCCTAAAGTACACTTTCTCAAAGTAACTAGGGTTGTAACCCTAGCCCCCCCATGAAGTTCACCCCTACCACTCGACTGAGCGGAGGTACCTTCCTTCATGGAGGATATACCGAAATAAAATAGGCATTTCATGCTTTAGGCCTTGGAGGTTAAGCCTAGTGGTCTCCCACCCCAAGACCGCTATACTCAATTGCTTCTACCACTTATTGTGGTTCTACTTTTTAACTGTCTCTGAATTCAGTTGCTTGGCCAAGTCATTTTCTGTGTTGGCCTGACATCTATGCCCCACATTCCTAACCAGCACCATTTCACCCAAAAGAGTGCAAATGAAGTGCCTGATGCTATCCTGGAGGCCTGAGTCATTCCAGTTTTCATATAAAATCTTTTGTATTATCCATTTGTGATTGAATCTTTGTGTTTATACCTGCATTGTCTATCTGCAGCCCTTCTGTGTTTCACTGGATTTCAAAACTATTCATTCATTCGATCCACATCCTGTTCTTGCTCTACTTGCTGCTTTGGTTTGGGTTTTCAACTTCAAAACCTGCAGGATTTCATCAAAATATCTAGGGCATTAATCAAAGCCATCTTTGTGGTAGCAGAGACAGTCCCTTGTGACCTTTAAACCGACCCTGAGAAGAAGTGCAGCACACAAAGCTCAACAACAAGTTCATCATGTCCACGCCAAGCGTCAGGACCTGGCCCATAAGAACTGTCCAAGTACAAATGGGCAGCATGGCCCACCCTATGAGTGAACCACCTCACCGAGCTCCACATCTCAGTGTCGCATCTGGGTCCCAAGGAGATCCAGATCGCAGAAGGGCGGAAGAAAATACAGTCCTTACCACCGAGGCCTTAGCGGCCCACGGTGGAGACAGCCTTCATCATCTCCACAGGCGCGTAGCAGCCTCAGTCTCCCGATCCGCCTGTCCGGCATCATCCTCAACAGCGATTGGAGGTTCTGAGGAAAACGAGGAACTGAGGAAGAAAATGGATGAATACATCCTCCATGAGGAGTACTACAAATCCATTCGTGGAGAAGATGGGGAGGAGCCATTGGCAGTACACGGATCCAGACCACGTACAGACCTAGGGTCCTACACTCACTCTGGCCCGCCGTCCGACAGAGCCGAGACAGCATCCCTGCCAAGACGACCGAGACCCGAGTATCCAAGAGCATGTTGTCCAACCCCAAGGGCTCCCGAAGTGGGCCCGACTCGAGTTGAGGAACAACATCATCCAAGGCCATCCAAGGTGCCCTGGATCATACGGCCCAACTGCTGGCCAAACTTCTGTCTGGATCAGAAGATCCAGATGTGACGGCCCTATCGGAGGCCATTAAGGCGAAACTGGGTATTGCACAACCCTTACCCAAGCCAGAGTTGTCCTCCCCCTCTCCCGGACTGAGTACCCTGGCCGAAGATCTTAAGAGATCAAGGGTCTCAAGGCTGTTGCCTAAGGTCACCTGCCCCAGCCCCTTCCACCCCCGTGCCAGGACAGTCCCTATCGCTGAACTACAGGACGTGCCTGTGACAGAGACTGAGAAAAGAGGGCTGTCAGCCATGGCACCTCTTGCCGGCGTATCACCTTCTGGCCTAACTCCGGGGGGTGGGAAGACGGGCAGACCTATTGCCCAGGCGAACATCCAGCTGGAACTGCCGGAGTTCGACCCAAAAAAAAACCTGCCCGAAAGGGCAGAAGAATTTGCTGAGTTTCTTTTGCTGACTGGCCAATCCCATGTGGATGTGGCCACCAAATGCTCACTGCTGAAACGCTCATGCAAAAAGAAATTTTTGCAAAAACAGGTGAAACAGATTGTGAAAACCTGTTCCACCTGGGCAGAGGTACTCAAGAGGTTGGAGAAAATGTTCCCAGTCTATGAGACTGACCTCAGTGTGCGCACACAGACAGAGGAGCCACCTATGCTCCCTGAGTTTCCATCCGCTGCGCGAATCTCTGAATACGTGTGCGACTTGGAGTATCTGTTTTCGCGGATGAACGTGGGCTCCTACGGAGCCAGTGAACCACACCTGTGGCTCATGAGTAAGATCCCCCAACGTACATGGGATGATTGCCGCTCTACCTCTGAGAGGAAGAGTCGGACCCACTCGTACGATGAACTGGTGGACCTCCTTTTTGAGCCAGCTCTTGAGAGAGAGAATGACTCCCACATGGAGAAATTCCTCAAGAAGCACTCGGGTCGAGGTGGTACCCCTACCCCCGAACGTGGCGAAGGGAAAGGGCCTAAAAATCCCACTAACACCGACCAGGGAGTTGGTAAGGGGAGGGGTAACCTACGTGCCATGAATGAGGTTAAACCTGATACAGGTACACCCCCTCTGTTCTACTGCAAACCTGTCAATGACAAGGAGGGGCCTTGTCATGCCTCTGACTGCGATCACCGCAGTAGCTGTATGCTGCAGATGAAACGACAGCAGCATACCAAGGATGGGAACTCTGTGACCCATCAGGATCATTTCAGGTGTACCATCACCTGTGGGTATTGTGGCAAACGTCGTCACTACGAAGATGAATGTCACATAAAGAAACGCGAGAGTGATAAACTCAAGCGTCAGGAGGCCAACGCCAGAAGACCCAAACACCCACCAAAAACCCCCAGAATGGGGATAAAGGTGGTAAAGGAGGTGGCAAGGGGGGTGCCAAAATTGGACCCCCTAACCCCTAGAGGCGCTCATCAGCGCCCGTTGCTACACCCTCTCCTGCTGCTACACCCCCTCCTGCCGCAGGTGATCCCAAGAAGCGCCCCCAGGGGGATAACGCTACCCCTGAGGGGAATAACTCGAAGAAGAGGCGCTTGGCCTGGATGGCCAGGTCCCTCATAGCTGCAGGGGTTGATGTCAATATCCCTGATGAGGAGTAGGGGGGCGGCTCCGAAGAGGAGGACTTGGTTTTCTGGATCCTCGTGAAAATCGGGGATCAAGTTTTTCGAGCGGTGCTTGACACCGGTGCAACACTTTCCATAGTGGCCCAGCGCCTGCTAAAGACTTTCAAGAAAACTAAGACCGTGGCCATAAGAGTAGGGGATGGGCGTACCATCCATTCCTTGGGGGGGGTCGATGTGACTATATGCCTCGGCGACGAAACCGTGACCCAACACTGCAGAGTGCTGGACACCGACGCCTTTGACATCGTCATTGGTACAGACTTCCTACGAAGAAACCCCCAGGTAAAAATGCTGTCTCTCCAGCGCCCCTATTCTTTGCACTGCGACTTTGGCAGTGGGCTGTTCTCCGTACCTCCGGAGCTGTCAGGACGAAAAGAGTCTGGGCTGCGCTACGCATCCAAGACTAACTATCGTACTGAAAACTACCAATTGGCCCGTCACGTTCTTGAAAATGGACTGGCGGCCCTGCAGGTAAACCTGGATGAGATCCAGGTGGAATTGTTTGCGAGCCAAGAACAGCACATCATTCAGTTGTACTGCTCGAAACAATTGAACAATGCCCTTCCGTTTCTTCTGGAAAGCAATGGGCCTAGCGTATGCTAACCCTCCCTTCAGCCTGCTCGCGAAGGTTCTAACCAAAATCGCTTATGAGGGAGGAAGGGTTGTCATGTGCACCCCTGACTGGGGCTGCTCTGGTGAACATGCTTACTGGCGCCGTATGCTAGATGGAATGACCGTGGGAAGAGTGCAACTCCCCGACGGCCCCATCTATGTGCCTGAGGACTCAGACACAGCTATGCAGGCCCCTGAGTGGGCCATTTTCCTGTCCATCGTCGACAGATCTCTCAATCCTGTACCCCTGTGTGACTCAGACCAGGTGGTACTGAAAGAGGTCATGGCCCAAAATCGTGGCCTGACCCTTTCTGATCTCAAAAATCGATCTCCTGAGCACCTATCTGCCACACTTACAGGGTGTGAGTCTCCCGATGACTATCTGGAACCTGCAGCTGTAAAGGAGGATGCTGACGACGATCTGTCTGAGATCGCCAGCACTATCCCTCCTGTTGATCCCAGCTGTGTTGACCTAAAACACAGTGCCTTCCTAGCCCAGCTGTTGCTAGAGGAGGTAGATCTAGAGTCAGCCCCTGAGCCCGCTTCCCCTGTGGGGAAGCCAGTGCTACACATGCAGCCTATGCACACAGGTGAACCCGTGGCCCGGAGTGCTGATGCTCTGTCGCGGCCTGCTGCTAATAACATGCCATTGTCTGAGCATGACACTCAGGAACTCCGGCGGCTGTTGTACCTGAAGGCCGAAGGTATTGAGCGCCAAGAGCGGCTGCAATACCTCAGACAGACCTGGAAATCCTCCATCTGGTCTGCGGAGGACGATGATTCCTATACGCTGCCTGATCCTGAGATACCGCTAGTGTATTCTCTGCACTATGGGCAGCAATGTCCCCCTGAGTGGGTCGATGGTTCTGTGCCTGCCGAAACTGCTGATCGGCAGAAAAAGAAAGAACATGGAAAGAGCAACCTCCATGCTGAGGAGGATTTCCTTCAGAAACTCGAGAGTCTTAACCTTGACCCCCGCCTGAGGAAACTGCTGATAACCTATGAGGAGGTGTTCGGCGCCTTGCCGCCTCCCCTCTCTTGTAAAAAACTGGTCCAGATGGACCTGAAACTGAAACCTGAATTTGAAAAGACGCGAGTGAGGCGTTGTCCTTATCCCGCTCCACAGGAACAGGTTGAAGAAATCGAGCGCCAGATCCAGGAATGTATTGATGCTGGCCTCGTTGAAGAATATAAGCAGGGGGACTACCCCCATCACTGCAGTCCCTGTTTCCTGGTTGCCAAACCTGGGTCGACTGCCCTACGACTGGTTGTAGACTATGGTGAGGTCAACAAGAAAACCCAGAACCACTCAGGGAGTATTCCTAACATGGAAAATACCCTGGAGCGTATTGCCAAATGCAGGTACAAGACCGAAATGGACAAACGCTCTGGTTTCGGGCAGGTGGACCTAACTGCCGCAGCCCAGGAGCTGCTGGCTTTTTATAACCCCTAAAGGCCGTGTCTTTAATTGGAAGGTTATGCCTTTCGGGCTGGCTAATGGCCCAGCGCTCTTGCAGGAGCTAATGAACAAAATTTTGTACATACTGAGGTGCAGGCCTGCAGTACAGGAGTTGATTTCTCGGGGTGCAGAAATGGAGGCTCACATGGACGACGTGAGTTTGGGTACTAATACCCAAGAGGACCATGTCCTTCTCCTCCGTGAATGTTTCATTGTTTGTCAAGAAAACCATCTCCGAGTCAAACTCGAAAAATGTGAGTTTATGAAAGAGGAGATGGACTATTTGGGTTTCGACGTGGGGTATGGTTGGTGGAAACCAGCCGCGTCTAAGATGCAGCCCCTACAGGACATGCAGATTCGCGATGACCCTAAGAAGGGTCTACACGACGTGAGGATTTTTGTGGGCGCCTGTAAATTCTATCGGCGTCACATCCACAATTTTACCTACTCCTCTGCCCCCCTCACTGACCTAATCAAGAAAACTACTCCCTGGAGGTGGACCGCCAGAGAGGAAGAGTGTTTCCAGGAGTTGAAGAAGAAGATTGCCTCCTCCGACTGCCTGGGAGTACCCCGCTCCACGGGCGAGGTAGTTCTGATCACTGATGCCAGTGATGTAGGGGGGGGGTGGTACGATCTATCAATGGCAGGAGCTTAACCCCGCTGAACTAACCCACTTTTTTTTTTTTAACTAACCCACTGCCATTATCGTACTAGTGGACTGAACCGTGATGGTTCGTTGAAACATGACTATCCTACCAGTGAGTGGCGACTGGTGCCACTGGGACACTGGAATTGGAAATGGAACCAAGCGCGTTCCAATTACAGCACCTATGACCAGGAACTCCTGGCCGGTATGTTGGTGCTTTTGTCACAATCCCGACTCCTGGGATCTAACGCTATTGTCTGGCTGTGTGACCAGGAGCCTGTGAAGTCTTTTCAGAAGGGCCCACCACCAGAGAGAGCAAAGCTAAAACGATGGTGGACTTACCTGAGCCAGTTCAGGCTGACAGTGCATTATATCCCGGGATAAAGATTGAACTGTCTGACTATATATCGCGCAACAACTTTGATGCGCTTATAGGCGAGAGCTCTGAGGCGCTCGCCAGAGAGGCTTTCCAGCGTATGGATGTCCAGCTTGACCTGTCCATGCGCACTGCTGGAATCCTGGAGGGTTGGAGTCTAACCGACTATCAGTCAGAGTACAAAGAAATTCTCCAAACCCTCAGCACTGGTCTCGAACCCCGTGTCATTGACGGGCACCAGTGGTATAAAAACAATCAGTACCTCTTCTACAGGGACCGAATTGTGGTGCCTGAGGCACGACTGGATGGGTGCCTACAGTGGTCCAATCTCAGTTCTGGTCACACTGGCGCTAATCGCTCAGTGGACTTCTTCCGTGAGTGTTTCTACTCTAGTCTAACCCTGACTGAACTGAGATTGCGTATGCAGACCATTGTGGATGCTTGTGGCTGTCATGCCAGCAAGCAGACCGACAGTAGGGATAGGGGCCTGATCTCCAGCTTACCCATACCCTATTGTACTAACTCTCTTCTCTACGTGGATTTCATCCACGGCTTACCACGCTTCGGCGGCTATGATAGTTGCCTAGTGGTCACCTGTGGCCTATCTCGCTTCACCCGTGTGTTCCCTTGTAATAAGAAAATCACAGGTGAGCAGACTGTGAAAATGTTGGTCGAACAATGGTTCGAACCCTATGGGGCACCTAAGCAGGTGCACTCTGATGAGGATGTACGCATCCGCAGTGACACTGGGTGGTACAAACGAGTGCTAAATGCCCTCAACGTGGAGGTAACCACAGGTGTGCCCTATACCCACACGTCTAACCCTCTCTGTGAGAGACAGAACCGTGTGGTGGAGTAAAACTTAAGAATCCTGATGAAACAGCAGCGTACCAAGGACTGGGTACGCCTAGTGCCCTGGGCAGTGCTGACCATGAACTCACAGCGGAGCTCCTCTACGGGTTTTACCCCCCACGAACTGTTCCATGGAGGACGACCTGCTTGGTTCTTCAAACCCCCTTTCATGAGGACTTCAAGAGCCCTGTGGGGGATTAGCTGGAACACAAGCAGTCTCTGGCTAACCAGGCTGGGACTAACCTGAGACACATTCGTGACCGTGAACTGAGCCAACAGAACCGCCTACGGCGACCTGCCAGCTTCAAGGTTGGTGACCTTGTTTTTGGTACACCATTCACGCCTACCCTCCTGGCCACGTAACTGCCTACAGGACCCTTATTTTGGACCCTATCGTATCATCAGGATAGATGGATCCAGGATCCATGTCAGGTGCAGTCCACGTCTAGGTGGTGAACTGCTGTGTGCACCTAAACAGTTGAGGCACTATCACTTTCCTGACGATTTGTCTTCGGATGAGTGGCGCCTCAGCGACAGTGAGGTCGAGCGTATAGACCTAGAGAACGCTGCCAGTCCAGAGGAGGCAGACGAACTCGAAGAGATGACTGCCGATGAGATGGCAGTCGATGGTTACTACGTGGTTGCAGGTATTGCTCGCCACGAGTATAAACAGGGCTGGAAATTCCTAACCCTGTGGGATGGCTATGGGTTATCTGAGGCGACCTGGGAACCTATGTCAGCCTTCATACAACCAGACGGGAGTATCAACCCCATCTTCCGCACCTACCTCGTTGAGAACAACGAGGGGCAGCTCCTAACCCGTGCTGAGACTATGTCCCAGCGTAAAAAGCGAAACTAATTTCCTTGTGTCAGTCTACTGACAGGTGCAGTGACCAATCTTCCCCAGACGTGCCTGTGTATGGGTGTAAGAGCAGTTGTCACAGTTGCCCCGCATTGCATCGCAGGACAGGACCGTTAGCCCCCCGTGACAACCACTCCCTGGCCGAAGGCCATTGGTTTTTCACAGACTACTGCTTACTGAGCACTGCACTGACCCTGTCTGTGCCCTGCAGACCCATGCCTATGGTTTCCAGCGTGGGCCAGGTGGCCGCTTATCAGGATTGCAGCCACCCAGCGAGTGTATGCCTTGTTGACCATGTGTTGCATGGGGACTGCCCTGATGTAATGACCTTGGGGAGCCAGCGAAGAACGGTGGCTTACTACACCAGGGGGGAATGACAAGCAAGGTGTTATGAGGCAAGGTGTGTCTTCCCTCCTTGGGGACAAGCGAGCCCACAGTTAGGACCCCTGACTGGTCCAGACCCATGGGGTTCTACCCTTCCTTACAGGGTTTACCATACCCCTATGTGTGCTACGTATGTCTGTGTGTGTCTCACTTCTCTCCCCGGCGTGGCTCCCGGAGACCGGGCTTCGCTGACGTCGGACCGAAGGTCCTAATCAGGTACTGTTACCACTCCTATGGCACCCAATTTCTGTGCTGGCGCCTATCCTTGGGGGAAGACGGCAAAAGCCCTACCTACTAGAGGGGAGGGGTGGCCAAGTGTGCTAAGGGCATACAAAACGCCCATTTTTGCTAAGGGCCAAAAGCTAACGCACTCCCCTGCCCACGAAGAAAGGCACGCGGGATAGGACACACCACTACACTACACTCACTAACGCCAGCACCGGCCTTCGAAGGCAGGGTGAGCACTCATCACCTGCACTCAACTCCTGCCAGGCCTGCTGACCCTAACCCCTACACACGCTACTTGGTGTTGCTGTCAATGGAGTCTCGGGTCCTAATGACCCCCCTGTGAAGAAGACCAGAGAACACAGCGCTGCTAAGCAACTGTGGCTAACAGGGACGTCACAACACGTTTCCCTGCTAGGGCTTGGAGGGAAGGGGTGCACTTGTTGCCTGCACAGCGCGGATGTCGAAGGAGTCGAACTGCCCGCGCCACTCCTCGCTGAGGCGCAGTGAATTGATTGTGTGATCAGCGCCTCTGTTTAGCTGGGCCAGAAAAATGGGATAACCGCCGAAGGCAGCTGCTGCGTGCACCAATCACCCTGAACCTCTCCCACCTGTACAACAGAGGCCAATGAAGGGGTGTTTGCGGCTGAGGAACCAAGCCAAACTCCACGTATTATACGCTTCTCAGTGTGACCTATAATAATCTGTCCTCAAACAACCTCTGTCAAGCAAGCAAGCGTTAAGAGACTCCTCAGGTTCTCTTAAAGAACATACCGAGGAGCCCCTGGGTAACCTAAACAAGGTTTACCGTGCCAATTTCGCGTGGCCTACCCTTTAATGCATCGTGTCGACGCATGCAGGGAAGGGAGGCGGAACCATGACCACATTGACTCAACCAGGAAGTGAGCTCCTCCTGGGCTTACCTACCTTACTCACCATGCATCGTGTGAATGCCGAAGTGAAGCGAACGCGAAACAACCCTATTGCGAGTTTTAAACAAGCCTAAGCGTTTTAAGCAACCCTACTTTAACGCTACGGCTACACACGAGCAAACACTTTCTTTTCTTACCTGTGAAGAGAGAACAAGGATGATTTAGGGTACAGGGAAAGCCTCAGTTAGGCACATGCATCGCGAGCACTGCGCATATTCTAACCCTACGTGCGCGCTGCGCGCTCCATTCGCATCGCATACCTATCATTCCTGTTTTGGCCTGTGCAGAGCAAGGGAGATGAGCGCCCGAGCCCCCAACGAACACAGCGTTGACAACCCTAACGTTTTAACGAAGCAACCAACACGAACGCAATGCATGCGTGTGAGATGACACTGGCATACCTGAGAGGTGGGTTGTCCACCTGCTCCGTGGTGTGGGTTCAGTTTGAATACTTTTCCCTAAAGTTTATAAAAATTTTGATGCAAGTGTGCAGCAATTTCCTTTAGAACTTTAAAAACTACGGCTCATACCTTCTTTTTCAAAAGCCGTTTACGCTTGCGCAACCTTGTTTTTGAAGTCCGCTTCCTTTGCGCTTGTCTGCAACTTTGAGTTAGGTGTAAAAATGACGATTTCTCGCGTGATTTCGTCAATTTTTAGCGATTTGACGTGTTAAATCGCTACCCCTTTCGCTAAACCGCAGGATTCACTCCCTGTTGGTTACATTTTCTATTTTTTTCAGCTCCTGGAGATTGGTGTCCTCCATTGGGAGTATTGCTCCGCCCTGGCCCTTGGTCAGGACTTTTACTAAAACGCTGTTTATACAGCGATCGCCGTCCGCATCAGAGCGGTCGACTGTACCCTAGTTGGCAAGCACATGTGCTCTAGGGAGGGAGTCCTGGGTTCAAACCCCAGTACCTGCAATTTTTTACCAAAGGTTTTCGTCGCACGCCGGCGACTTTTGAGGAATGCCCCATCGAAGGGACATCATTCACGGTACATTACACTGTTTTTCGAGGGTACCTACAGTGTGATAGGCTTCTATGAACTGAGGAGGATGTTTTTGGTAGGTTTAATGCATTTTCTGAGGTAATTTTGGGAATATTTGAGCCTTTTTCCTTGGTCCTACTAGCTTAGCTAACTAGTACTCCAGGGGGGAGTAAGAAAAAGTCACTGCCATGTCTTTCTCGGAGGGCTTGATCCAGGCCAAGCCCCCCTTAAAACTCTTTTGTTGATGCTCAGATTAACTTAAGTATTTTTATCTCTCTTTTGAAGCCTAAAGTACACTTTCTCAAAGTAACTAGGGTTGTAACCCTAGCTCCCCCATGAAATTCACCCCTACCACTCAACCGAGCGGAGGTACCTTCCTTCATGGAGGATATACCGAAATAAAATAGGCATTTCATGCTTTAGGCCTTGGAGGTTAAGCCTAGTGGTCTCCCACCCCAAGACCCCTATACTCAATTGGTTCTACCACTTATTGTGGTTCTACTTTTTAACTGTTTCTGAATTCAGTTGCTTGGCCAAGTCATTTTCTGTGTTGGCCTGACATCTATGCCCCACATTCCTAACCAGCACCATTTCACCCAAAAGAGTGCACATGAAGTGCCTGATGCTATCCTGGAGGCCTGAGTCAGTCCAGTTTTCATATAAAATCTTTTGTATTATCCATTTGTGATTGAATCTTTGTGTTTATACCTGCATTGTCTATCTGCAGCCCTTCTGTGTTACACTGGATTTCAAAACTATTCATTCGTTCGATCCACATCCTGTTCTTGCTCTACTTGCTGCTTTGGTTTGGGTTTTCAACTTCAAAACCTGCAGGATTTCATCAAAATATCTAGGTCATTAATCAAGGACATCTTTCTGAAGGCAAAGGGCAGAGACCGTGCAAAAGGCCAAGGAAAGGGCCAAGGGAAAGGCGGGGGAAAAGGCTATGGTGGAGGACCCCGCCCAGACCGACGCGTGAGGTCGATCGAGGAGGTTGCTGAGGACATGTTGAGGGCGTTGGAGGAACTCACAGCCAAGCAACGTGGTGGACAAAGTCTGGGCGGATTGCAGCAGGAGGGAGCTGCGGCAGGCCACGTCTAGAGGAGCCCCCACGGGAGTGGGACCCCGGAGGCCTCTCCTCCGAAAATCAGTGGAATCCTAGAGAAAGCGAAGGCACATCGGGTGCCGAAGAAGGCTCCCGAAGAGCCAAAACCACTGAGTTTCGCCACTCCCAACCCCTGGAGCGCCCTGCCAAGGGAAGTGTATGTGGGCAAGGGACGTGGCAAGAAAGAAGGAGCGACCACGGAGAGCCCCGTCGACGGGCAGGACCAGCCCAGGATCTACACCATCCGTGACCATACCCTCGAAGTCCTGATGCACCCGGATGTGCTAGAGTTGCATGCCGTGAGAGTCGTCCATACACCGCAGGATGACGAGCGGCAGTTGCACTTGAAGGTGCGTGTACGATGCGGACAAGAGGAGTTGGTGGTGGATGTATTGGTGGATACGGGTGCCCAGGTGAGCCTGGTCCGGAGAGGGTTGTTCAAGGAGGAATCCCTGCAGCCCAGCCGTAGAGCGGTACGCCTGAAGGTGGCCAATGGAGAGATTATGGGTTGTGGCACCCATGAGGCCACTATCAGTATGGAATTTTGGGAGCATGAGCGCTTGAACCGCCCCGATTTGGCGAAGAGAAGCACTCTATCCGGGAACTTCTATTTGGCCGACATTACAGATTGGGACATGATCATGGGGTATGACTTCATGGTGGGAAACGCCATTGGAGCCCTTCCCCATCATGCAACGCTGGTCCGGGAGGATAATGAATGCCTTACATGGCTGTCCACGGACTATGCATGCGGATCCTCCCAATGGAATGCTGAGGAAGAGGATCGGATCGTCCCAGCAGTGCAAGCTCTGGGTGCCAAGTCCAGAGGAGACCGCGGAGTTCAGCTCACGGAGTATGGAATGGCGCCACAGGTGTATGCCAGGATGATTCAGACGCTGGGAGCCGAAGCGCCTGAGACGGACGTCTTCGCTTCCCGGGATGCCCCACTTTTGAGGAAGTGTAGGAGGCATTGGCATCGAGGAGACTCAGCCTGGCACAGGCATTTGGGTTTGAAGGAGTGGGGGCCCATGTATTGGCATGGCTCGCTGGAAAGCACCAGACGTACGGTGGAGAAGATGGTCGCAGATAGGGTGAAGGGGTTCCTGGTCATAACCGGCATAGGATCCACCCCATGTCCGCTGGAAGGTCTCAAGTCGACGCTGGATTCCATCACCCTGAAGGAGATGTCATTCGGGCCAGAGGAGGGGTTGTTCATCGACGCCAAGGGTTTATCAATGCCCTCCCCAGGTCAAGCGTGGGGTACCAAGGCTTTCCTGGTGGATGGGGCGCAAGCCCAGCCCACGGGTGATGAAGCATTCATCCGTAGGGTTGAGGCGGTGCCCATGCGGGTCATGTTTCAGCCCAAGGAGGGGACGGATCAGCCAATGGGTGGCATTGACGTCCTGTCCCACGCCGAGATCGACCACGTCGTTAACTACATGCGGATGGGGATGCACGACCGTGTGGCAGCCAAGAAGGGGCGGGCCATGGTCACATCTCCGCATTGGTGGGATGACAAGATGTTGGTCACCGGCAACTACGAGAAGGATGAGTTCGTGGCAAGGGTCATGGATCATATCGCGATCCAATATGATGGTCCGGTTGGGTCGGACCCGCCGACGTGGGATTTTCCAAGAATGGGGGCCGGTAGCGACAAGAACCAGGCTGATGCCGCAAATTTCCGAAGATTATCGGTGGGAACCATGCCCCACGACGATGAAGACGGCATATCGGACGAGGAGAAGGCGGACTCGGACCCGGAAGAGGCTTATACCGCAGTGCGGTCGGTTGTATCGATACCGAAGCAAGCGGCTGAAGAGGCCCAGGAGAACCCGAAGGTCGCCGAGCTGAAGGAGAGGCTGATCAATGCCTATCCGCGGCTATTCAGTGGCGTCGCCAACAAGAACCCTCCAGATCGTGGGAGGTTTGGCACAGCGAGGATCAAGCTGAAGCCAAACCCCAAGATCTATTGTCATCGGGAGTACCAACTTCAGGGCGATCGGGCCGAGGCCATGAAGAAGTTGTTGGCCGAGTTTATTGAGCGGGGCTGGATCGAACCCTCCGACAGTGAGTGGGCCAGCCCAGCCTTTATCGTGCCCGAGAAGGAAAAGGGCGAGTGGAGGTTGGTGGTTGATTACAGGGGTGTGAACAAGCAAAATGAGCACCACTCGTACTCGCTCCCTCTGATTGACACCATCCTTCAAAAACAAGAAAAAAAGCGGATCTTCACAGTGTTAGACCTGAAACACGGCTATCACCAGATGCCGCTACACCCGGATTCCAGGCCCTGCACAGCGATGTCGACGCCGCTGGGGCCCATGCAGTGGAAAGTGGTGCCTATGGGTGCCAAGAATGGCAACGCCGCTTTCCAGCGCATGATGGAGGACCTACTCGGTCCTGTCCGGGACTGTGCCGACCCTTTTGTGGATGACAACATCATAGGGTCCGGCACGGAAGACATGACTGAGGATGAGCTCATCGAAGCGCATGAGGAGGATCTGCGCCGAGTGCTCAGCGAGCTGGACAAGCACAACATGGTGTGCAAGCCCACCAAAGCCTCACTCTTCGTGAAGGAAGTGGAGTTTGCGGGTCACGTGGTTGGTCACGGGCAACGCCGTCCCATGCCTGGGAAGCTGGTGTCCTTGCACCACAGGGGGAAGCCCCAGACCATCAGCGAACTCCGATCCTTCATGGGGTTCTGCAATTACTATTCGGGCTGTGTCCGGATGTATGCAGAACTGTCGGGCCCGCTGCACAAGATGCTGCAGGTGGGCAAGTTCGATGGCCAGAAGGGGAGCAAGAAGAAGCTTGCCTGGACCCCTGAGGCAGAAGATGCGTTCAGCCGCCTGAAGGAGCGACTCCTGGGGCAGCTGGGGCTATTCCTGGTGGACCCGGACAAGGGATTCGTGCTACGGACGGACGCCTTGGACTATGCTGTAGGTACAGTCCTCGAGCAGGTCCGGGACGACGGGTCGCACGTACCCGTGGCGTTTTGGAGCCGGATACTGGCCGAGGGCCAACGTCGAACCTGGACCGCGAGGGAGAAGGAGACGTACGCCATTGTTTGTGCGCTCAGGAAGTGGGCTGGCCACATCGGATTACAACCGGTGGTGGTTTGTACGGACCATCAGTCCTTGCAGAGCTGGCACAAGGAGCACGTCGACACCCCCTCGGGACCGGCGGCAAGGAGGGCCTGATGGCATGAGACGTTCGCCAAGTTCGACCTCAGCGTCGTATACGTCCCGGGGAAGGACAACACTGTGGCGGATTGCCTCAGTCAATGGGCCTACCCCGCGGGCAAGGCTTGGATGGACATATCCAGCCATGGGGACGCCGAGGAGACCGAGGAGGCCAAGCGCATCATCGAGATGGAGAAGGCCATGGAGCAAGAGGGGGTCAAGTGCTTTGTGGTGATGGCAAACCGTACAGACCTGGCCAAGTTCCGGGGCGCCCGAGTCCAAGCTATTCGAGAGGAAACCCTCAAGCAATGGATGGTGGCCCCCGTAGAGCTAGTCAGGTCGGTGCTGACAGAAGACTGGTCGGATGACTATGCGGCATCCGACCACTGGAGCAGGTACTGGAATGCCGTGAGCGCCCCGTCAGACGACGAATGGCCTGAGGGCTTGACCGAAGATGGGGATAAATTATTCCTCAAGGACAAGCTATTGGTCCCTGAGAACCGAATGGAGGAGCTCATTGACCACTGGCATAACGCCCAGCTCATGCATCCTGGTCGGGACAAGATGAAGCAGGACCTGGAGTGGCGCTTCAAGTTCCCACCGGGGTACTACGCCATCCTGGACAAGTACTGCATCGACTGCGCCGTGTGTTGGGCCACGAAGAGCCCCAACCACTCCACGGCGGGCAACCCGGTGTACACGGCTATACCGGAGGCCCCTATGCGGTCCGTGGCCATGGATGTATTCGCCATGCCTGAGGTCACCGTGGAAGGAGAGACCTACGACTGTGTCATCCTGGCAGTGGATAGGCACAGCGGGTATATCGTGGCAGTCCCTGGCAAGAAGTCCAAGAAGAAGGACAAGAAGGACAAGCATGGAGTAGGTCTGCAGGCCAAGACCGTCGCCAACGCCATGATCAGGCATTGGCTGACGATTTTTGATGTCCCAGCTGTCATCTGCAGCGATCGGGGCAGTCAATTTGTAGGGACGTGGTTCAAGACGATGTGCAAGCACATGGAAATTCGGCACGCCAAGACTGTGGCGTACCACAGCCGGTCGAATGGCCGGGCTGAGGTGGCCGGGCGGCAGATGTTCGAAACGTTCCGCCAGCTGCACATTGAAGAACCGGGCCGGAATAGGTACAATTCGCTGTGGAGAGTTCTCCAGGCGTACCACGACCTTCCGGGGCCCACTGGACTGTCGCCCCACCGTGTCCTGTTCCTACGGGATCGAGTGTCACGCACTCTCCCGTGGTTGAACCATGGCAAGGTGGCCCGGGATGCGAGTGCTATGATGGCTGAGGCGGATGACACGGCGGCCAAGGTGTGCAAAGCACTTCAGGATGAGCATGAGAAGAGGGCCAAGTACTTCAAGCAGGGAAAAGTCCAGAAATATGCTGTCAGAGACACCGTATGGGTGGAGCGGCACCACAAGGATGTCCTGTCCAGGCATCGGCAGGCGTCTTGGTATGTGCCGGGGGTAATCGTGCGGAAGGTCGGGCAGGATGTGTATGCGGTTCGTGTGGGGGATAACAAGATCTTTGACCGCGACCATACCCAGCTTCGTCCCCGAGCACCAGACCCCAGCGGACGTCCCGTCACCTTCGAGTTCACAGCCGGAGATCTGGACTCTGATGACGAGGGGGAGGACGACGACTTTACGGCCGAGAAGATCCTGATGGACAAGCCAGACCCGGGGACGCCTGGGGGGAGGCTATATAAGGTCCATTGGAAGGGATTTGCCGCATCCAGAGATTCGTGGGAGCCTCTGAGCAGTTTCGTGCCGAGGTATACCACGATCTGGATGGATTATCTAAGGAAAAGAACATTTCCTTGGATGTCAAGGACGTGTTGGTCCATTTGGTGGCTGCAGCAGCACCGTGATGGATCCACCTTGGCATTTTTGTTTGTCTTTGTGCTTGGGAGACGGGTGAGGGCGTTCATCCGGGGATTTTGGGCCCTGATTGGCTATATACCCCCTTCACTTGGTCTCCACATATATATTTCATTGTGGTATACGTATTTAGGACAACCGACGACGTTTCTCTATCTTTGATCCCCTTGGTCCATGTTGTAGATCAAGAGGAGACCAGATATGGCGTACGGCACCGATTATGAGTGTCCTCACTGTAAAATTGTCCTAAACGGCCAAATGTTTTTTGCATGTTAACCCGTGGAGCAATTCAGTTGCGTGGTTCACACTCACCCCTCCCTTGGGGCATGGGGGACGCCTACGACGTGTGTGGGGCCTCCATGTGTCCTTGGGACATGGGGGGGGGGATTGGAGCCCATTGGGGTCCTCCCGTCCTCACTTCAATGACTTCCAAGCGGATACAACACTCTGAAAAGGGGGGTGAAGCCGGTTCGGACCCCCGTGGCCATCTTTTGGTCACTTGGGATGTGTATCTATGGGCCGGCAAGCCGCCATTGGCTGATATCATACTCTCCCATCCACCTGACCTAACCTGATGTGATAGTGTTATAGGCTTGGCCATTCCAGCTATGAGCGGCCATATTCAATACCGAGGCGCCGCCGGCTGAGATTTATATATCAAAATATCAGGAATCAACAGGGTTTTTCTATCATAATGTTTCCGTAATTTTTCAGCTATCCGTTCTGATTGTCAATGTATCGGCGACTGTCAGTTGGCTCGCGATTTTGCGGTAACCGATTGGTTAACTGTTATTTCCAGATATTTTAGCGGAAACCCCGATGAAGGGTCAGATTTCATCAGAAAAGGGTTCGTTGCTTCCACAATTTTCATGTTATTCACTCGCAAAATTAATCCGATTTTTTCAGACATTCAGAATCGGACTTTCGACTTGGAGGTTGCCGCACTGGAAATGATGAATTTCGAGTGGTCCTACATTTTTCCCCGATCACGAATCAACCTTCCTTTTGTTGTCTCCTTCATTTTTCCTGGAGATATAGGCGAAACAAAATTGATTCGTGAGGCCACTTTGAAAGGTCATATCTCCGGCTCACTGCGAGGAATACCAATTTTGAGAATTGGGTTGGAACCGCCTTGGTCTCAACTTAATTTACATAGTGTCAAACGCCCTTGGTATGCACACCTGCTCGTTGTATCAAAGGATTATGGTCAAGAGGGTAGAAAGTGCTTTACAACTCTTGGACCATGATACCGAATATTTTAATATGGGTTTCGAGTGTACCGCACGAGTGTTGGTGTTGCATAGAAACGTTCCTTGGGTTCCTACGTATTTTTAACGTGAAGTTATGTCCATGGAGGGGCATGGCATACCATGGTGGGAGCCACTTTTAAGGGTATGTGTTATATGCATGGTATGTGCTTCGCTATGCTCACGCCCATGTTATATATCTCCGGTTGTAGGAAGATACGTGGAGTCATACGTGGCAAGGGCTTCGCCCATGTCCCAATGGTGAGCTCCATAGCGCTAGACTCAGTCTACCGCACATATAGTGCATGTGGGAGGGCTTACAGAGCGACCCACAAGCGTCACTACCAATTTTCCCATTTTTATGGTGCATGTCGAGAGGAGGTTCGAAGGTGTCTTCATGCGACCATTTGGGGATCCAAGTGGGGGGATTGTTCACAAATGGTTCCAAGCAATAGTGTGTTGAACCATATGTTGATACCATGGGTGAGCGAAGTTATATATTATTGTGATTATCATGAATTTGGCAACATTTGCATGTTTTTGACCTCATTTTATGCTCATTTTTGTATTTTATGTGCTCAACTGGTCGGCTAACAGTAAAGTGCCTAGAGATCCGTGAACTATGGTATGTTGCTTATATGTTGGCATATGCTTCGGTGTTGCACCTCACCATATGCCGGATCACGTGGTCACTTTGGCGTGGCACACGAGGCCTCACAAAACCAGGTCTCAAATTCGTGAGTTGAGTTGTGAAGCATGGCATGTATATATCCGGAGGACTTTGGGAGCCAATGTTGGGATATTCTTGGGCATGGACCTTCGGTCTATATCACCCTTGTATTTTACTTTCCGGTTTGACACATGCATGGAGCATTTGAATATTTGCCGTATGCATTTTTGAGTATATAATTGAATATTGGGCACTATGGTGTGATTTGCCTAAGTTTGCTATGTTGTGAGGTCATCTTCATGGGGCAATTCTCCAAGCCCAATCAACTCCAAGTCCAACCAAAGTTATGTCAGGGTAGGGCATGGTCCTGAGTGCCACTCTAGGCCATGACACGCCACCTCCCCTATTGGGCAAGGATTTAGAGGCTTGGGAGTGAACACATTTTTGGGGTTGATGTAGTGACTTTTGACACATGGCATTTAGCCATCTTATTTGACTAGGTTCAGGGCATCATGTTGGCGAGTCAAGGGAAGGTTTTGCGTCCAAGGAATGAGGGGTCTATGGCTGTGATTGTGTATGTTTCCATCTTTCCCCAATTTTGCTTGATTTGTGTTCATATGCCAATTTCAGGGCTTTTTCCATTATTCTATTGGTGTAATTCTATGTACATGCCCAACGCCCGTGTCTCCGTGTGCACCGTGACACTACCGGCGTGTTGAAAGGAGTTGTTGAGTGTCAACGCGGGACCTCAAACACCCTTGGAAGCCCTCAGTGTGGATTATTTGGATTGGAGCTATTGTACTTGGGAGCTGGTTATTGCAAGGGATCAGAATTTGTGTGAAGGAGCCATATTTTACTATTTTTTGTGGGAAATTGTGCAGGATAGGGCAAGATCATGAAGAACCTGGTGAGAAGCAAGATCATAGGGGTGACAGGAAATGGTGGAAGGGGTACAGCAGGGGCCGGTCCTGGTAGGGACAGCGAGTAAGAAAAAGTGCTTTTCCAATGCTTTGAGGCATACTCTAGTTGTATTAGGGATGCACTGAGCATCCAGGCATTTCTATCTTAGTATTGGCCCCACCAAAGGTGGTGATAACACATTTTGACCTATGGAACCAAACACCCAATCAGGATATGGAGTGGACCCCTTAATCCCCTTTCAATGTGAGGCAAATCATCTTCTCCTGAGTTGACTGAGAACTGACATATCCAAGGCAGAGCCTATGAATTTATCTATGTTTTTCCATGAATTCTTAGCTATCCTAGTGGTATGCACCCTAGGGGGCTGGGCACCTCTTTTTGAGAGGTCCTGGGTTCAATTCCTGGTCAGCCTAGCTAAGTAGGAAGATCCCATGTGACATGGCAGTGACCTCATCGCCACATGCCCTGCCACCTCAGCACATATGGGACCCAAAACAAAGAGTGCACATCTCCTGAGATGGCACTATGGAGATAGAGTGACCATGGGGCAGTTTTCCAACTCTTTTCCAAAACATTTCAGCTATCTTTGTGAATATGCATTCCGATTTGACCTGAGTTGCAGTTTCTGTGAATATCCTTTCATCTTTCACTGTTTACACTGCAGCCTTTCATGCTTTGATCCTGATTCTCTTCTCCTTGCATACTATTGGCTTGGGCTATCCTGGATTGACTGTATTTCATCAAAACAAAAGCTTTTCATCTCCAAAAAGAAGCAGCGGGAAACCCTACACCAACAGCAAGCAGCAGGAGAAGCAAAACACAGTGCTGAAACCACTAAAAACTTTTCTGGTAGCAAGAGGCAGTCTGTCTCTGCGCACCGGCAGTAACCCTGCGCCGTACATCCAGTGCGCCGAGTACAGGCACATATAAGCAGAAGGGTGACTGAAGATGGACACAAGGAAGGAGGACGCCGACGTGAAGACAGCGCCAGCGCCTGAGGCACCGGCAAGGCCAGCACCTGGCGCTGTACCTTCGGCGGAGCCCTTACATGGGCCAGTGGAAGCCGCTGAGGACTCCCTGGATGGACTCCAGACGGCCTTCAGGGCCCTGTCTGTCGAAGAGGTGGTCTCTCAGCCTGTGAAGAGGAAGAGAGAGAGCGAGAAGGATGCGGGAGACAAAGCAGACGAAGGAGAGGAACAAGGGCAAGACCTGATGTATGACCCTACCTTCGAAGGCGCACCAAGCGCCTCTGGCCTCCACGCATCACCCTCTCCTTTAACCACCACACTCCCAGCCGCTGCAACAGCCACTCCCACAACCAACCCGCCTATGGCAGAGGGCACAGGCTTTACTGGCATGCCTCCCTACCCCGCCTATGGTATGGGCCCACCTACCACTGCGCTCCATGAGGCAACTACTGCCAGTGAGCCGGTGGCTTCCAGCTCTGCGCCGCGATGGTATGCGGCTGAATATCCCCATCCACTACCCGCTACTGGAACCTATGTGGATGTTCCTGGGTATGCACCAGGGTATGCAACCTTGAGTGGGTTGAGGAGAGGACCTGAATCTCTTGGTGGCAGGAGTAGAGGATCGGGAAGATCCTCCAACAGGTCCCTGACGCGGTCGGAGATCAACGAGGTGCTCCGAGGAGCCACTTCAAAAATCGTGGGCGACCTCACTCAAGAGATCCGGGAGAAACTGGAGCCCCTGATGATCCCGCCCCAAGCGTCACCTACTACGGTGGGAATGTCACCCCACCGAGTACAGGCCAACCACCTGGCGGCAGGGTTGACAAACACCCTGGGGAGCCTCAGGAGCCGACTGATGCCGACTCCTGCAGCTATACCGAGAAGTCCATTCGTGCCGAGAACGGCCCAGCCGCCCTACAGCCACGTGACGAACTCGACGAGGGCCGAGCTGGACCGGCTGGGGCTGACAGCCTTGAGGGCAATGGTGGACGTGGAGCCTTATGTCTCCAGTGATCTAGGCGGAGACCTCTCCGATGATGAGCCGCCGTCGATGACTTCTACTTCGCCCTCGGATGACGATGACCCTGAGGACCCCGAGGACCCAAAGGGGAAGAAGAAGAAGAAGAAGAAGAAGAAGCCCCGGCGCCCTGAGGGACGCAGGTCTCAGGAGGTGAAGGCTATTGCCACCTCCAAGATCGTGGTGAACCTGCCTGAGTTCACAGGCAAGGACCTCAGCGAGTTGGCTGAGAATTTTGGCCGGTTTCTACGACTGACCGGCCAAACCCACGCTAGTGGGCGAGTGAAGTGCGATCTGCTCCTGCAGTGCTGCAAGACCAAGTACCTGGAGAAGCAGGTCAGGCAGATCGTGACTAACTCCGCCACCTTTGCCGATGTGTTGGTTGCCCTGGAGAGGCAGTACCCGACCTACGAAACCGACCTCTCCATCAGGGCCGAGATCCAGAACCTGCCCGTGCTGCCCAACAACCCCAAACCTGGCAGGGTCTCTGAGCTGTTGGCTGACCTGGATCACTGGGCTGGACGACTGACGCCCGGCTCCTACAGCAGCGACGACCTGCTGTTCTGGTTGGTGGCCAAGCTCCCTCGAGAGCTATGGGACGAGTGCCGTTCGACGGCAGAGCGCAAGGCTAGATCCCTCCGCTACGAGGATCTATGCGTGCTACTCCTGGAGCTGGCGCTGGAGAAGGAGAGCGACCAGCACTTGAACAATTACCGTCCTGGAGGAGGAGGTTCTGGAGGTCATGGCAAAGGGTACCAAGGGTCCCGACCTGGGCAGGGGACTACCCCCAAATACGCCCACGCCCGTATCATGGAGAACGTGAAGGAGCTATTCTGGTGTGATGCCAGAGACGAGCAGGGCCACCTGCAGCACGCCCCTGACTGCGAGCAGCGAGACTGCTTCGTAGTCCAGGGGAAACAGCAGGAAAAGAACACTGGCGCCAAAGCGAAGCTGCCGGATCATTACAGGTGCACCATCACGTGTGCATTCTGCGGGAAGCGGAAGCACTACGAGGATGAGTGCTACCATAAGCAACGGCTATCGGCGAAGCTTAAAGGTGAAGATCCTGGCAAAGGCTCAGGCAAAGGTGGAGGCAAAGGCAAAGGCAACGACTCCGGCAAGGGCAAGTCGAAAGGACGTGGTCAAGGGCAAGACAAGGGTCAGGCTGGACGAGGAGGAGGCGCTAATCGCCAGCCCGACAACAAGAACAAGGACAAGAACGGAGGCAACCCCAACCCTAATCCAGGGGGGAACTCGGAGCCCTCTGGAGGGCAGTCTGGTCCTACCACTCGCTCACAAACGCAGGCCCAGCAAGAACAAGGAGCCAAGCGTGAGCATGAAGTTGGTGATGACGGCAACGCTAAGAAGACAAGCCGTTTCATGAGGATGGCCCGCAAACTGCGGAACAAGGGGTTCGAGGTGACCTGTCCCGCGGAGTTCTGACGGGGACGCTCTGGTGGCACCCAAGACCTGGTGTTTTGGGTACGTATCCGACTAGGGGGACGCGAATACCTGGGGGTATTGGATACTGGCGCCACCATATCTATAGTGGCCAAGAAAAATTTACCTCCTGGGAGCCTGAAGAACACCATGACCACCGCTGCTATACGCATGGGGGATGGACATGTGGTGCACAGCTGCGGGGACTGTGAAGTGGAGGTACCTATGGGCTCTTGGACTATCGCCCATCGGTTCTATGTGATGGACACTGAGGCCTTCGACTTTGTACTGGGTACTGACTTCCTCGTACAGCACTCCCAGATACAATCCCTGGCGCTGCAAGCGCCCTACCTCCTCTACGTGGATCACGGCAGTGGCAGAGAGTCTGTGCCACTGGAGCAGTCGGAACATACCTCCAGTTACCTGAGACTATCGAAGGAGGAGCCCTCGAACATGATGGCGGCCTCCAAAACTGAGGACTATCAACTATTGGGGGAAGTCCTAGACCAAGGTCTGAAGGAGTTGGGTTACTCTCGAGAAGACCTGAGTGTGGAGTTGTTCGCCAGCGACAAGCAGCATGTACTGGACCTTTACTGCAGCAAGGGGAAGAACTGCAGCTACAAATTTTACTGGCCCTCTTTCGGGATGGCCTACGGGAACCCCAGGTTCAGTGAACTGGGGAGGGTCCTGACCAAGGTGGCCTTGGAACGTTCCCGTATGGTCCTGTTTTCCCCCGATTGAGGAGCCCATGGGGGCAACGAGTACTGGCTAAACCTCCTGGACAGGCTGACTATCAGCTCTGTTCGTTTGCCTGATGAGGCCATCTACGTGCCTCTGGGACGCAAGACGCCTATTGGGAAGCCTGGATGGGGGAGTATGCTCAGCGTGGTGGACGGAGGTCTTACCTCCATTCCCTGGGAGGATCTGGACCCGACTCTGGTCCAGGCTATAAAACGAGAAAGCGACGGACTCGCCTTGGGTGACTTGAAGGATCGCCTACGACCTCAAGATGCTGTTGAAACTACACCCGGAGGAGATGAGTACGTCGTGACTGACACCAACGCCCCCAACTCTCCCTGTCATGTACCTGTTCCTGATGGAGTCTCTGAGTGTGGACTATCTGAGCTACCTAGCTGTATCCACTCAGATGACGAAACCGAGCACGACGCCGTCTTCGTGCAGACCTGTGTGGAGGAAGTGGAGAACGCCGAGTACGTCGCCCCACTGAAACCCCTACTCTCCATGAGGGTGAAAGACCCCGTGGACGAGGAGCTGGACCCTCGATCCAGGCTCAGGGAGTATGTGGATTCCAAGAGGAAGTTGGTGGCGAAAAAGCTATGCTACGCGAAGCCTACCCGCAGCTCGTGGCCACTGAAGCAAGGACATATGGGAGACCTGTCCCAATTGAAGGAGGACCTCGAACAGAAGATCACCACCTGGCAAAGGAAGGTAGATCTTAAGCTCATGAAGAGCGTGTGGGGCGCCCATGTGAGGACCCCAGAGGAGGACGACCTTTCGGAGGAATGTGTATGTGAACCCCCTCGAGCGTGCCTATGTTGCCATCGTCCACCGGAGATGGTTCAACAAGACCTTCTATATGCCTACCAAGGGCTGAAGGACACTACCACGGGCGAAGAGTCGGTGGAGGACCACCTCCCGACATCTATTACTCAGGGGGCAAGCAACTTACACTCTGACGAGGACATGGAGGACAAGATCAAGATATTGGACCCGCGGGTACAGAAGCTTATAAGGACCTATCTGGAGGTGTTCGGAGAACTACCCCCCCCAGCTTCATGTGACAAGCTGGTACAGATGGACCTCAAGCTGAAACCCGAGTTCGTGGGTCACAAGATCCGGAGGAGACCCTATCCCGCTCCTAAAGAGCAGGCCGACGAGATCGAGCGACAGATACAAGAATGTATCGACGCTGGCCTAGTTCTGGAGTACAAGGACGGGGACTACCCCCTACACTGCAGCCCCTGTTTCCTGGTGGCTAAACCTGGGTCTACAGCCAAACGGCTGGTAGTGGACTACGGAGAGCTGAACAAGAAGACGCTGAACCACTCAGGGTCCATTCCCAATATGGAGTCTACCCTGGAGAAGATAGCCTCCTGCCGCTACAAGACCAAGATGGACAAGAGGAGCGGATTCTGGCAAGTGGACCTGACGCCCAACGCACAGGAATTACTGGCCTTCATCACCCCTCAGGGGAGGGTGTTCAAGTGGAAGGTCAAGCCGTTTGCCGTGGCTAACGCACCCGCTCTATTCCAAGAGCTGATGAACAAGATCTTGTCCATCCTACGAAGGAGACCTAAGGTGCAGGAGCTCATATCCCGTGGTGCCCAGATGGACGCTCACATCGACGATGTATGCCTCGGGACCAATACCCAGGAGGATCACCTAATCCTCTTGGGTGAGTTCTTTGCGGCCTGCCAGGAGAACCACACACGACTCAAGCTGGAGAAGTGTGAGTTCATGCAGGAGACCATGCAGTACCTGGGGTTTGATGTTGGCTATGGGTGGTGGACCCCAGCGGCCTCTAAGGCCAAACCCATGATGGATGCCAAGGTACGACACGAAGATCCCAAGAAAGGACTTCATGATGTACGCAGTTTCATTGGGGCGTGCAACTTCTATCGCCGCCACATCAAAAACTTCACCTACATGAGCGCCGTTCTGACGGACTTGATCAAGAAGAGTACTACTTGGCGCTGGGGCCCACAAGAGCAACAAGCGTTTGACGAGCTCAAAGACAAGGTGGCCAACGCTAAGTGCTTGGGCGTGCCTAGGGCACAATGGGGGATTATCCTGGTGACCGACGCCAGCAATGTGGGCGGTGGTGGAACGTTGTTCCAATGGCAAGCACTAGAGAAGGAGGAGTTCGACTCGGCCATTTCCCAATGGGGGACGGAAGGTCTCAACCGAGATGGAACCCTCAAGCACAGCTACCCTGACGACAAGTGGGTCCTAGTACCTCTGGGCCACTGGAACTGGAAGTGGAACCAGGCCAGGGGGAACTACTCCACCTATGAGCAGGAATTGCTCTCGGGTATGCTGGTGCTATCCTCACAAGCACGACTGTTGGGGAGTAACCCTGTGGTCTGGCTGTGCGACCAAGAACCGGTTCGCAGTTTCGAGAAGGGTCCCCCACCTGAGAAGGCCAAGCTACGGCGCTGGTGGACCTACCTCAGTCAACTACGGCTGACGGTACACCATATCCAGGGAGTGAAGAACGAGTGTGCCGACTACATCAGCCGCAACAACTTCGACGCCCTGATTGGTGCCCGGTCTGAAGCGCTGGCTAAGGAGGCGTTCAGCCGTATGGACGTCCACTTGGACCTCAACATGACGATGATACGCCCCCTGGATGGACTCCAACAATCGGAGTACCTGAAGGAGTTTGGGGATATCTACAAGCGCCTGGAGAAACGCCTTGAACCCCTCCTGGTCAACCAAGACCAGTGGAAGAGGGACAAGAGCTACCTCTGGCACGAGGACCGCATCGTGGTGCCTAGTGTAAAACTTCACCTACGGCTCAAATCGTTTTACTGTTCCGGGGCTACCATCCCCGGGTCGACCTTCTCCAAGCCCATGCGGCCTCCTCTCTTGCACGCGTAGCACAAGCAGAAGACCACTCACATCCACATTGAGTCCCTCAACTTAGTGAGCATCCATCGGGATTGCGAAATCGAAGCAATCCCTTTGAGGTCTAAACAACAAAGGAAAGAAAGCATGTGCAAAAGGTCATAGGAACATGTAAAACCTCCAAAACATTTCCCGGTTAGGGTAAGGTACAGAAATCACCATAAGTCACAAAGGAAGAGGCATCAAGGCAGGAGAGGGGGGGACAAAGGGAGCCCACTCTCCCACTCAGCACATCCTGGGTAGCCTGATTCAGGATCCCCAAGGAGGAAGAACAAAACATGCAAAAACAACAAGACATCGGTAAGGCCCATTAGCTGTCAAAGCCTACCCTGGTGGGGGGGGTGTCACTCTCCACTTCCGGCACTACAGGACCCCAGAAGCGGGGGTCTAGTGCCTACACACTCACTCACCATCCTCCCCAAATATCCCAACTCAAGTTCCCTTGGGGCAGGAGATAGCCCCATCACACCACCGTAGGGGGGTGGTGGTCCCGGGTGCCTATAAGACTCAGGCCCCAGAAATTCTGTGGAAAAGGGGGTAAAGTGGTATATCACCCATACCACCTCAGGATCCTACATCCCAAAAGGAAACAAGGGTAGTTGGGGGTAGCCAAGACCTTCACCCTGACACACGTAGAGGGGCAGGACCCAACTCCACACGGGCTCTGAGGCCTAGCATGGGAAGCAGGGTACAAAAACAGGCAAAACCAAAAATCAGAGGTTACCCACTTCCACACACTCTCCCGCCAAGGCAAAGGGGATTCGAAGGATTCCATGTGGGCACATCCAAAGGGCATCAGTCAAACATTATGCCCACCAGATATCCGAGTCTGTCTCCCTGATAACGTGTCAGTGTCACAAGTCTGGTAGGCTGTGCACTTTGGTGAAATTCCCCTTAAGTGAAAAACAAGGGAGAAAAGAATGCAAATAACTCCCGCATAGGGTCAGCCTAAGGTCCAGGGAAGTGCATGCACGAAGGATCTGGGGAGGAGTTGATTGTCCTATAGGGGTTGCCCCTACCTCTCCCTCAGGTTGGAGCAAGGCAACAAACTCCAATACCCACTTTTTGAGGTCATTTTTGGGGACCTCAAAAAGGGCTTATGCATACATTCCTGAGTCAGATTTGAAGTCCAAATTGAGGTGAAATATGGGTTTGGTCCGATCCCAGAAAGGGTAGGCCATAACCCAAACTCCTCAAATATGGGGAATAGACACTGATGAGAGGCCATGGGTAAAATATTGGCCCAAATCGAGAAGATGGCCTAACTTTCCCATGGCCCAGAAGTGACCTCATGAAATTTGGAATTTTCAACAAAATTCCAGAGAAAATTCAAAACAGTGAACCTGTGTACCAGTAACCTTCCAACAAATGCTCAATACAAAGTAGAGAGCACCATTGAAACATAGGAAAAGACCCCAAGGTCCAACTCCTCATAGGTTCTTTACTGTTTACCCGCCAAGTGACTACATGACAGGGTGGTTTTCAGGGTCGACAATGTACATCTCTGGGACCATGTAAAACCACTATCCTATACACTTGGCAGACTTGGTTCCAATGGATTGGGTAAGTGATAGAGCATACCAAAACAAGTTCAAATACCCAAAGTACACACATTGAAGAGGTCTTGGGTCAAAGATCAAGGAGATTTGGCCCAAAGACTCAAAAGAACCAAGTGAATGAAGTGAACACACAAAATTTGAAATCTCCAAAACGTTTTAGAGACTGCAATGGTGTGGCAAACCCAAAGTGAGTTATAACCAAGTAAAAGCATGCACGTAGAGTGGAAAGCATGTTCTTTCATTGCAATCAACACTTGGGTTCGAACTCAACATGTACATGAAGATATGAGTTCGAAAAGTCAACCCATAACTGAGTAAATTTGGGCAATGTTCACATGACCAAATTTACTATAAGCAGAAAAAGGCCAAAATGGCACATAGAAAATTGGTCGTAGCGTAAAGACAAAAGTCGACGACAACCGGGAGTGACCATATATGGATAGTAGGGACCATGGAGACCACGAATGATCGAAAGTGCGACCAAAAACTCAATGGTAGTGGATCTCCATGGTCACCACAAGTGAACACATGAAAAATATAACATTCAAGACACAATCACTAAAATTCATGTGTGGCCCTATGTACAATGATTTACGGCCGAACAAAGTGCATTAAGGAAAGTAGACACATGCCACAACACGCAGAAACAACACTTAGACTCGAACTCGACGCGAGCTCGGAGATCCAAGCTCGAAAAGCAGGCCCATGACAGGCGGAAAATGAGTGATTTTTGGCATAAAATGACTATGCCAAAATGAGCTCAAAAAAGTTTAAAACTTCGAACCAAAAGATGTCAAAAGCGTCGAAACGCAACCAAAACTCGAACATATATTGTTCGTACTCACGAAGTACGAACAAAATGAGCTCTTACTTATTTTCCGTCGCCACTATATCTTGGAGATATAGTGGCGAACTTTGAGCACATGAAAACAAAGTGCTCAAAATGTCGAAACTAAAATTGAAGCCAAAAATCACCAATGGCTCAAATGGACTCGAGCCAAAATGATAATGAAAGTAGAGACCCGTTGCTACAACACCAAAAAAACATTACGAAAAAACTCGACAATGACGCGACACACAAACTCGACAAAGTGGCATCATGAACACAACAAAAATGCACTATTTATGCATGAAAGTGGGTCCCACCATGGAGTGTGGTGACCCACCACGACCATATCTCGACGTTGCAAAGGGAAGGGAAGGCAAACCAAAATGATTACCAATGTTGGGTTCACCCTGGCATCAATGAAATCAACTTGAGCTTGAGATTCACCTTGGTCTCTTCACCACAACCAAAACTCAATTCAATCTTAATAATTAAGGCATATCTCCAAACTGGCTTGCAACTCACACAAACAAATAACATACCATTGTAGAGGAGAGTCATGCCATTCCATTGCATCTCTCATCAAGAGAAATGGATGGAAAATCTCAATTTACGGTTAGGTTGAAGTGACTACATGAAATGCATAAGATATGCATGCCATGCCTAATCTAACAATGGGGGGTAAAAGAAAAAGGCACCGTAAGGTGCCGGCAACGATGCCTAAGCTATCCCTATACATTAAATGGCTGGGCATCATGACGTTAGGGGGTTTTTGAAAATAGTGGCACCGGAACCTGAACTTTTAATTCCCTATCATAAACTAAGTCTTGACTATTACAACCGTGCAGTCAGAATTAATTCAGGTCAACAGGATGGACTTTCCGTAAAGGCCAGTTCATGGTCTCGCGATTTGGGTCGCCAGATCCCAACTGGCAATTCGCCCGCGAGTTGGCGCGACGCCGGTTCACCACCAGGCCGCTGCCAATATCTAACTTCTGTACCTATGCGAATTTAAGGCAAATTCGCATAGGTATCAACAGGGCAATTGATTCCCTAATGACTAATACAAAAGCGGCGGAAACACACGCCGAGTTCCCTGATATCCCTACTGCAGGCTCAAGTCAAAAGACCCATGAGAGGAAAGGTTAAGGGGGGATGAAGGCTAACAATATCCCCTATCAAATCCCATAGTGTGGGCCTTTAATAGGCTACACAAAGGGATGACGGGGGTCAGCACAAGGAGGGTTTGTGTCCCCATAACCGGGGATCAGGCCCCACAGGGGGGGCCGAGGGGCGCAGGGCATGACGGAAACCAAACACCTAGTGACCGAGTCCCAGCGCTGCTGAAGTGGACCCATGAGTCCAGTGGTCATGTGGGTGCTGACCGTACCCTGAGGTTGTTCAAGCAGTGGTTCCACACTACGTGGACTGACGACCAACTGCGGAAAACCCTCCAGCCTATCGTGGACAAGTGCCCGTGCAGGTCCTGTAAACCAGGGGATATCAGGGACAGAGGTCTCTACTCGACCCTGCTCATCCCTCACTGTGCGAACAGTGTTCTATACGTGGACTACACGGGGATGCCGAAGTTCGGGGGCTATGACTTCGCCCTCGTGGTAACCTGTGGGTTGACCAGGTTTACCAGGGTGTTCCCATGTACCAAGCACATTACCGGGGAGGAGACTATCAAGATACTCCTGGAGGAGTGGTTTTGTGTCTATGGGGCGCCCAAGGAGATCAACTCCGATGAGGACGTACGAGTACGCTCAGATACTGGCTGGTACAAGAGGGTCCTGAGATCCCTCAATGTCCAGGTGTCTACGGGGATTTCCTACTCTCACACGAGCAACCCCCTATGTGAGCGACAGATCCGTGTCCTGAAGGAGAATGTACGGATATGGTGCAAAACTGAACGCACCAGAGACTGGGTGAGACTACTCCCCGTCATATCCTTGATGATGAACTCCCAAGAGAGTTCAGCTACTGGCTACTCGCCCCATGAGCTATTCCTAGGGCGCCCGGCACGGTTCCTACATGCCCCCTATCCAGAGGACACCCATTCTTCTGTGGGTGAATGGGTCCAAGAGCAACAAGCGAAGGTGGACAAGGCCAAGGCTATGCTCCAGAGAGTGAGGGAGCGTCAGTGGAACAAGAAGAACAAGCACCGAGTACCAGCCACCTACCAAGAGGGGGACTGGGTGCTGGTGCACCACAGTCGACTACCCGCCTGGCCACGCTCTACCAGCGATGACCCCTACTTCGGGCCGTACAAGATTCTATCAGTGGATGGACACCGTATCACCGTGCGGTGTTCTCCCCGTCTAGGGGGGACCCTGGTGTGCGCTGCTCAACACCTGAAGCGCTACTATGATCCTGAAGACCTCTGTGGGGAGGAGTGGGAGCTGAACGACGAGGAAATCGCCGCTCTGGACCTACAAGGGGCTGCCAGCCCTATGGAAGTTGAAGGTGAACTCGCCGACATGAACGCCGAGGAGGTGGCTAAGGAGGGCTTCTACCTGGTGAAGTCTGTCCTACGCCACCGCTATCGCCAGGGCTGGCGCTTCCTCACCCTCTGGGAAGGGTTTGGAGTCGGAGAGGCCACCTGGGAGCCCTTCTCTGCATTTGTTCTACCTGCGCGACGCCTAAACTCAGTTCTGGTAGACTACTTGTCCCAGAACAACCTTGGTGAGTTGTTGAGGCTCGCTGAGACGCTTGCCTCCAAGACTAAAGCTAGGGACTGAACCTTACCCTTACCTGCCAAAGCGTATGTGTGAGTGTGCTATTCCTAAGGTCCTGAGAGCAAGCCGCAGAAGTGGTGTCCTAATTATACCCAAGTCTGCACGCTTGCTAAACCTGGAGAGTTGGCTTATTGATGCCACGGGGTACGCCCCGGGTCTCCCCTCCCCTAAGCGCCCAATTTCTGTGCTGGCGCAAAACCTTTGGGGAATACCCAGCGTACTAATCCAGGTATTGTTTTCCCTACCTATCTGTCTACTACAGGGAGGGGTGGCCAAAAGCTATGAAGGCATGAAAACGCCGTTTTGCTAAATGGCCAAAACACTGACCTAACCACTGCCACAGCCCACCAACCCTGCTAAAATTGCAGGAAACGGGTGGGACAGTGACGCACACACTACAGGTCCTACACACCCTACAGTGGCACCATCCTGGTGGGCGAGCACTGCTGCAACCGGCTCAAGCCCCCACTCAGGACTACCACTCCTACACGCACACTCTACTTGGTGTTGTTGAAGAACATGTCGTGGGTCCTAGCGACCCTCCTGTGAAATGACAAGAGAACACAGCGCTGCTAAGCAACTGTGGCCTAACAGGGGACGCCACAACGCGTTTCCCCTGCTAGGGCTTGGAGGGAAGAGGTGCTCTTGCGTGCACGGCGCAGATGTCGATGGAGTCGGACTCCCTGCTCTGCCACAGGCAGAGGGGAGTTACTTGTTTGTGTGATCTGCGCCCTTGTTTAGCAGGGCATGAAAAAAATGGTATGCTGCTGCACCAATCACCCTACCTGCCCACCTGTAAAGCAAAGGCAAATGAAAGGGCGTTTGCGGCGGAGGAACCAAGCCACACTCCCCGTATTATACGGTTCTCAGTGTGACCTATAATACACTGTCCGCAAACACGCTGAAGAATCAGCTACCCCTGTCAAGCAAGCAAGCGTTAAGGGACTCCTCAGGTTCTCTTAAAGAACGTACCAAGGAGCCCCTGGGTAGCCTAAACAGATTTGAGGTTTGAGGTTTGATTTTGCGGGTACTAGACGCCTTTCGGCCCCGGGGGGCCACCTGGTCGGGCCAGGTGATATCCTCCCCACCGGGTCCTACTGGGGGGCCCTCCAAGACGCACCTCCTGCCTGGTGGCGGAGTCCCCCGGGTTCACAGAGCTCAGAGCCCCGTCCTTCCCCGGCGTCCCCGTTTCGCCACTCCCCGGTCAGTGCATCAATTCGCAGCCGTGGCTGCGGGCGCTTACCCACTGCGTCGCCCCCCTAATGCCCGGTCGCCCGGGGCGCCGGCGCCGCCGGGCCCGTGCTACTGGCTTGTCGCCAGTGGGACCCCCTTGGGCTGGCGCGGAGGCTGCCTAGCCTAGGGGTTGGGGCGTGGCGCTGTGCGCCACTACTGCCTTGGCGGGTGCAGTGTCCCGTCTGTGTGTGCGCGGCGCTCGCGGCCGGTTCGGGGGGGTTCGGGCCGGTGCCTGGTGTTGTGTCTCCCCTTCTTCCCCCTTCCCGCCCCGCGTGTTCCGCGCTGCGTGTGGCGGGCCGTCCCGTCCGGGTGTCCCTTACCCTCGCTCGCTGGTACGCCATTCCATGCGGTCTGTGCGTTCCGCGCGCTCGGTCCGGTTGCCCTTCCGGTAGTCCCCGCGTGTCCTTTTCGTGTGTGTGCGCTCGCGCTCTCGCGGTGTCCGCTCCCCGCTGGGTGGTGTGGCGCGCGCATCTCGCGTGGTCCCGGCACTGGGCGCTGGTAGGGCCGTTCCACGTGGTCCGTGCCCCTCCGCGTGTCCTTCCCCGGTCCCGTGCTCCGTCTGGCGTGCTTGGGGGGGGGCGGTCCTGTCCCGGTTCCCCCCTACTTGGCTTGGGGTTGTGGGGGCGGCGGCAGGGCGTCCCCGGGGGGGTGCCTTCGACCGTTGCGTGGGGCGTTTGTGGTCTTGCGCTCCTCCTCCCCCGACTGCCCGTCCACTGGGTGGGCTGTCGGGGTCCGCGCTGTGGGCGCGGGCGTGCGGTTCTGGGGGGGGAGAGAGGTGTCGACTTGGTGTCCAGGCGCCGGTCCGCCGGATTCCCATGACGAGCCCGATGCGCACGGAGCTTCGCCCTGCGGGTTGCGAGGGGGGGTTGGTGTGACCGTGGCTGGAGTGGTGCACCAATGTTCCGGTTCATGGCCCAGCAGAGCACCCCTACTGCAGGCTTACACTTAGCACAGGGGGAGGGGGTTGCGGGCGCGTTTGTTCTGTGACCCGGGTGCCAGTGTATCTCAGAAGGCAGCCGCCCTGGAGGTAGCGCACCCGGCGCGCGCCGCGAAGGAGCTGGTTCGAACCCCGTGATCGGTGGTCTCCCACCGATCCCTTCGAATACCGGACGAGGCCTCCCGTCGACCTGTTCGAGTACAGGTGACGGTGCGCACTGCTGCAGGGGTGGGTGGCTCCCATGTGTTTTGTTTTTCCAGGGTGGGGGGTAAAACGAACGAGACCTCCACCCGATCCACCGGTATCGGTGGTGGCGCGAGCTGCTGGAGGGGGGGGTGGTTCCCACGTCGCCAACTAGAGAGCTCTACGTGCAGGGATCCCAGGAGCACCAACGCCTGGGATCGAACCCCCGCACTGGACGATTGAAGACCGACGCTCTCACTACTGGGCCGCGGGAGTCTCTTACGCGACTTAGGGGTGCCGTCGGCTATGAATCCAGTCCCGAGGGTGGGGCTGTGCGTTGTGAAGCGCGTTGCGCGTGCCGGGAGGCCCCAGTCTACGTGTACGGGGCCGGGACAGGGGGGGAAGGGGCTGGGTGGGGTGCGGCACCGTCGGATCGCCGACTGACGTGCACAGGGGTAAGAGGCGGAGAGTAGCCCCGCCGGATCGCCAACTGACGTGCACGGGGGCAGGGGGCGGACAGAGGCACCGTCGGATCGCCGGCCGCCGCGTCCTAGAGCTGGGGATGTCCCGCCGGGTTGCCGATCTGCCCGTTGGGAGGGAGAACAGGGGAAGACAGGCCACCACGGCCTGTGCTTGCGTTTGTACACCCCTTCCCCGTGGGATGCCCCAAGGTTGACACGCCATCTCCGAGGCGACAGGGCACTGCGTAGCGGTGTAAGCTCCAGCTGACAGGGGCGGGCTGGGGGGGGGGGGGGCGTGCGCCGTTTCCTCCGGCTGTGCGGCCGGGGCGGGGCCTGTAGGGCGGGGGGTCGCTCTGCCTCTTTCCGTCCCTCTGCCTTCCCTGGGCAGGCAACAAAGCGGGCGTCACTGGCGTTGTGCTGTCCATGGGGGGCGTGGCCCCCCATACCACTCCGGTTCGTGTTCACCCGGCTTCTCTGGGTACGATCTGTGCGGCGTCCCGGTGCGCAGGCGTGGGCCCGCTTGTTCTTCGCGGCCCCCATGTGAGCCGGCGGCTGGAGCGGGGGGGAGGGTCACACTCCGGCTCCCCTCTCGGGTGGGGGGGGCCCATCCCCCCTGCCTCGGGGGGTGGGGGCCGGGGCCCCCGCGGCTGGCGGGCTGGTCGGGGGGCGGGGGGGGGGGGGGCTGTCGCGCCGCGGCCTCCCTGCTCTCGTTCCGGGCGGCGGCCTGCGGTACTCTTTTCTGGCCCTCTCCGTGTCGCTGGCGCGCTCCCTTCCGGCGCGCGCGTGCGGTTGGGGCTGAAGTGCCGCCCCGGGGTGGGGGGGGGTGAGGGGCGGCCTGTGGACCGCTCCCCTGGGGGCCCCATCTGACCTGAAACCCCCCCTCTGTCACCTCGGAGTGGGCTGTGGTTACGGGAGGGTCATGTGGGGTGCAGCCTCCTTCCTGTTCCGTTGTGCGTGTTGCTCCGGCACGCCGGTGTGGGTTCGCGGGAGCAGGTCCAGCCGCCGTTGCCCTTACCGCGTCGCCGTTCCTCCTGAGGGGGGGGTCCCCCCCCGGCCCTGGGGGGGCGGAGGGCCGCGCCTGTGGCTCCCCTGCTGTGGTGGGTGCGGGGGGGGGGTGGGGGGGGCGCCCCCCCGCCCGCTCTCGGGCCTGTGTGGGAGGGGGGGGGGGTGGGGGGGGCCTTTGGTCCCCTGGCGATGCCTCCTGTCGGCCAAGGGGGGGGGGGCGGCTTGGCAGTCCTGGCCCCGGGGGCCAGCCATCGGCCAGGGGGTCGCGCCCTTCTCCCGCCCCCCTCTATCGAGAGCTTGATTCTCGCGCAGGCCCTCGCCGGGGCCCCTCATCCCCCGGCCGTTGTCGCGCGGCGCTGGCCGGCCGGGGGTGGCCGTGAGGGTTAGCGGTCAGTGGTTAGCGGGTTGCGGGGCAGCAGGTTGCCCCCCGCGCTCGTTGTCTCCGCACTCCCTCCCGCGGGAGGTGGCGCGCCCTCGTACATCGTGCCATACCGTGGGGGGGGCGTGGGTCGGGGGGCCCAGCTCCCCCCCCCAAATCTCCCGTACCCGCCGTCTGGGCCTTCACCTGCGCCGCCGCTTGTGTGGGGGCTGGGGCTGCGGCGGCGGCGGGTTGTGCCGGCGGTAGCGCCAGTGGGCGAGGGCGCTACGCAAGGCCCGGGGGAGCCAGTTGTTGGCGTCCGCATCCGTGATGCGGAGCACCGCTCCCCCTTCCAGGAAGGCCGGCCAAGTCGGCTCCCTGTCGGGCCACGCCGCCCGGATCACTGACCTGAGGACCCTCTCGTGGTCCTCTGGGGCCGCCCACCCCCCCGGGGGTACCTCTCGGTTTCCTCCGTCCCTCCGGAGGAGCACGGCATCGAAGGGCCGGTTCCTCGACCTCCTGGAGGTCCCCTGGTTGGCCCAGCACAACCACCCGTACACTTCCCCCACCAGGGGAAGGGTCTCCTCCCCCAGCGGGTCCGGGACCGCGCCCCAGTCCCGGTCCCATGGCCGGCCCTCCTCCGCCCCCCGTGCCGGCTCCCCTCGCTGCCCCTGCGCCTGCGGCACCGATGCCGCGCCCCGTCCCCCCTCCGCCGAGGCCATCCGCGCCGGCTCCGCCCTCGGCGCGGGGGGGGCTTGCTGGTGCTGGTGTCGTGGGGGTTGGGGGGGGACGAGCTCACCGGCGTCAGGGTCGATGTTGTAGAGGTGGTGGTGGTGGTGGTGGTGGTGGTGGTGGGTGTGGTGTGCCGGCATCTGTTGGATGCCGGGGGGGATGCACCTCACCGGCTGCGCGTCCGGCTGCGGGGGCGCTCCGCCCTCTGCCCCCCTCCTTGCGCCCCGCCCTCCTCCCTGGGCTCCCATGCCCCGTCCCGCCTGTCCCTTGGGGCCCGCGGCGCCCTTGCCCTTGCCCTTGGGCCCCTTTCCAGCCCCCTGCCCGTGCCGCGGGTCCCGCCTCCCGTCCCCCACGCCCTCGCCCGCTCGCTCTCCCACCCCCCCTCGTCCTGCCCCCTGCACCTGGGTTCCTTTCCCGCGCCCCTGAGCGCCCTTCCCGTGCCCTGGCCCCTCCCCGGCCCCCTGCCCGTGTCGCGGGTCCCGCCTCCTGTCCACCACGCCCTGGCCCGCTCGCTCTCCCACCTCCCCTCGCCCTGCCCCCTGCACCTGGGCTCCCTGCCCGCGCCCCTGCGCGCCCTTCCCGTGCCCTGGCCCCTCCCCTGCCCCCTGCCTGTCGCGCCGTCCGCTGCTTCCCTCCCCCCCGCCGCTGCGCCCTTCCTGGACCACTCGCCGGGCGTCCCGCTGCCTTTGCAGCTGCGGCAGCGTGACGCCCGGCGGCGAGCGCTCGCGCGTCGGGGGGCGGACGTGCCGCTCCCGCCCCGGGGGGAAGGGCTTGGGGGGGAACGGCTTGGGGGGGCTGGTGTGGGTGTGGGTGGGGTTGGCGTGGGCGCGGTACTTCGCGCTCTCCCTGCCCACTGCTGCTGCTGCGGCGGCCGCCGGCGAGGCGTCCGCGGCCCGTGCGGGGTTCTTCCCCTCGCTTGCGCGGCGTGCTGGGGGCCGCGGCGTGGCCGGCCGAGGCGGCGTCGCGGCCCGCCGGGGTCGCGGCCGCAGCCCCTCGCGCGCCCCCCTCGCTCTCCTTCACTGCAGTGGCGGCCGCCGACGGGGCGCCCGTGGCCGCGGTCGCAACCCCTCGGAGGCCCTCCTCGTTCTCCTCTGCTGCCGCGGCGGCCGCCGGCGAGGCGCCCGCGGCCCGTGCGGGGTCCGTCGCAACCCCTCGCGCGCCCTTCTTGCTCTCCTCTGCGGCTGCGGCAGCCCTCGGCGATGCGTCCGGCTCCTGCGCCGGGGCTGCCCCCCTTTTCGGCGGCGTGCCGGGGGCCGCGGCCGGGGCCGCGGCGTGGCTCGCCGCGGTCTCCGCCTCCTGCGCGTCTGGGCGGGGCGGGGCGGCGGGGCTGGCCGCTTGGGCGGCGGGGGCGGCCGTCTCGGCTGGCCCAGGTTCCCGGGCCGGCGGCGGCGGCCCGACCAGCACCGCCGCCTCCGCCAGCCTCCGCTCCTCGCGCTCCGCGAGGGTCTCCCCCGTCCACTCCGGGGAGGAGACGGGGGAGCGGGAGCGGGACCGGCGGTGGTGGCGGTCGTCCCGCTGGGGGGGCCCATCGGAGTCTGCCATCACTGTTACTCTGGTAGGCATGCGTGGTGGCAGGCGCGCCCTTCCGACTACCTCCTGGTGCATCAGTGCCGTGCCGTGGGCAGTGCCCTGTGGTGTTCTGCGGGGGGGAGGGGGGGAGGGGGTGGGGGCCCGGCTGTGGCGTCAGCCCCGCACGGCCGTGGGCCCGCAGCCATCCACCGGCATTGGGAGGGGAAGCGGGGGAGCCACACGGCCCACGCGTCGCGCCACAGCTCCCAGTCTGGGGCGGGGCCCAGGGCCCTGGGCCCCCGGGGGTCGTCGAGCGGTGTCGGGGGCAGCCGCACCAGGTGGACCCCCGTAACGGCGGTGACCTCCTGTGTGCGCAGGAAGGTGTGTACTCTGTCCCGCGCCGCGGGCGCCTGGAGGGGGGGGCGGGGTACGGGTGTTGCCCCATAGAGGTGGGTGGGGGTGATCCCCAGGATCCGCCCCGGGTCCCCGCGGGTCGCGACGACGAGGAGGAGGAGGGGGGTGCCAGGGCACTCCTGCCAGAGGACCTGCCCCCTATGGTGGGCACCCCTGGTCCTGGAGAGGGGGGGGGACAGGTCTGGGTTAGCCCAGCCGCGGGGCGCGTGCGTCGCCGGTGGGAGGGCGGGGCACCAAGTGGGCTCCCTGGGGAACGTCTCGCAGACGACGGCGTACGGGGGGGTAGGCCCGGTGCCGTCGTACACCGGGTTGGTCGGCCGGGGGCGGGCGGACGCCTCGTCCGCGCCTTCCACGAACACCGTGACCTCGCCCACCTCCAGGTCCTCGTCCGGCGGGTGTAGAAGGTGGAGCGCCGCATCCAGCTCGGACACTCCTCCCGGGTACGTGGCCCGCGCCTGGTTCAGGTACGGGGCCGCGTCCCCGGGGTAGCGCGTCCTGAGGGCGTGCAGCAGGGCTGGGGCGCTACTGCGGAGGGACATGGCAGACCCCGCTCCCGCCAGCCGGAGGGTGTCCCCCATGGACAGGGGCCGGCCCGACCGATTGGACTCGCGCCACTCCATCCAGTGCCCGTAGAGGGCCGCCTCCGGGCTGATGAGCCCCGGCCGGATGGCGTTCACGATCCGGTGCATTGCCGGGAGCAGCGTAGGGGCCCCCGCTCCGTTCAGGGCGCGGACGGCCGGGAGGGCGGTCTCGTTGAGGAAAGCCCTCGCACTGCCCTCCAGGTCACACCGTGCGGCAGCGTGCGCTTCTTGTGCCTCCGCCACCACGTCCGCCACCAGGCCCCGGACGGCCGCCTCCTGCGCTCTGCGGCGGGCCCTGGTATGCCCCGGCCCATCCCCCCGTCGGCGTGGCATGGTGCTGCGGGCTCTGCAAAGGGCGGCGGCGGGTGGGGGTTAGGGGGCGAACACGTGCGACAGGTGCGCAACGGATGTGGGGTCCCGCAGGTGCACGTGGATCCACAGAAGGGCAGCGCCCGCGGGGCCCGCTTGTTCGTGCGAGGGGGTGTGTGCCCCCTCGATGCGCCGGCGCAAGGCCTCCTCCTCTGTGCGCCTGCGCGGGCCTGCGGGAGGTTCGGGCCAGGGGCACGCGGCTACCTGGGTGCACCGCGCGCACCTGTTGGCGCCTGTCGACGCTGTGGAAGACACCGTGTCACATTCTCCGCAGAGTCGGCAGGTTTGTGGGAGGTGGGAGGGCGGCGACCAAGGGTCGAGATGGCGGAGCCAGAGGTCGTCCCACCTCTGTCGGAGGGGGTCCCGGATCTCCAGCAGGCGGGCGTGGACGCGGCGCCGGTAGTCCTTGCCAAGCGTCTTCCTCTGGACCTCCTGCCACGTGTCGCCGGGGAGGATCCCGTGGTCGTGGAAGGCGGCGATGAGGTCGTCCCACGTCGGGCGGGGGTGCCCCTGGGGGGGGCTCGCCATGTACACGTGGCGCCCGGTGAGGTGGGGCGTCAGCGCATCCCATTGGCACCCGTTCGCGGTGTCTCTGTGGAGGAGGGCCAGCAGGGTGCCGTCCGCGACTGCCTCCCACCCCACTCGCAGCCCTTCGCAGCCGTCTAGCTCCTTGCGCAGCGCGGCTGCAATGCCGGTGGGGAGCATGAGGAGCAAGGGCCCCTGGGTGTCGCCCAGCCGGGACAGGGCGTCGTCGTATACCGGCCCCCCAGCTTTGAAGTGCGCCACGGTGAGTGGGGTGGCCCCGTCCTCTGGGGGGTGCCACCGGACGGTGGCCGCAGCGTGTCCCCACGTGCGTATCTCCGTAGCCCGGAGCACGTTGGCGGCGTGAAGGACGATGCGGGGCGGGACGGGTGTCCTGACGAGTGAGGACACGTCCCCAGTCCATCCCGTTTGCGGCCCCGGGGCCGCCTGCAGCCATTCCCCCGTCCCCGCATCCCACGGGTGGTCAGGCCCAGCCCCGCGGATCATGGTGGGTCTCGGCCGGGTGTCCGGCCCCCACCACCGGAGAGGGATGGCGGCGTATCGTTGCGCAGGGGTCTCTGGGGCGTGCGTGGTGGCGCACCACCGGCTCCACTCCCGCGCCCACTCCTCCCCCACGACGCGCGCCTCCCATGCGGTCATGGAGCCGCGCCCGATGATCCACGGTGGGAAGAGGGCGTCTTGTAGGTGCCTCGAGAACCCCCCTGGCAGGTCCTGGTACGGGTGGGGGCTCTCTTGGGGCGGGCACTCCAGAGTGCCATTCACAACACGGAGGGAGGCTACGAAGTCCTTGTCAGGGCGCGGGGGAGGGGGAGGGTGGTCGCCCTCCGCCGCAGTGAGCCACCGGTGCGCCCGGGCCGCCGCGCTCTGGGGCTCGCGGAGGAGTTGCTCCAGCCGGTGGTTGCGAAGCTCCCACGCGAAGTCCCCCAGCCGGAGCATGTGGTGGAGGAAATCGTCCACCGAGGTCCCTCCCGGCGGGTCGTATCGGGTTATGGCGCGGAGCTGCGCCTCCGCGTCCTCGGGCACCAGTCCGGAGCAGAACACCTCCGTCCACGTGGCGCCTGCGGAGCGCCACGAGGCCACCCACAGGGCCTTGTCCCCAGGTGGGAGGTGGCGGGCCGCCTCGTGTACCGCCTGGCGGTAGTGGGGCCAGAGGAGCCGTGAGTGGGTGCAACCCAGGTGCATGTGCACCGGGGTCTCCTCCGGGCCGCCGCAGAAAAGGCACGGTTGTGGGACGATGGCGACGCCGGAGAGCCGCTCCTTCCGGACGCGGAGCCTACGCTGCACCGGCGTATGGCCGTCTCGGGCCCGCAGCGCCCGGCGGTTGGTGGCCGCCGCGGTGAGGTCCCGGGCGTGGACGTAGGCCGTGGCGTGGGCCGCGCCCAAAGGTGTGTGTCCCCGGTGCGGCAGCGCATGGTCCGTCTGCGCCCGTTGCGCGACCTCGCCGAGCACCCGCATCGTGGGGGGCCGTAGATCGAGATGGCCGTCACGGCCGGCGACAATGAGTTGGGCGTGGCCAGGGTCCGGGGGCGTGTTCTGCAAGACGGTGTCCTGGGACGCCGCCCAGTCCGCCTTGTGCAGTAGGGCGTCACTGTGGTGCGAGGTGGCTCGGACGTACCAGAACGGGTGCCCGGCGTGTTGCCCCCGCGCGCACAGGCCGTCCCGGAGCCACCTCAGGGGCATCTGGTTGACCTCCTTCGCTGCGCCTGCGGGGACCCCCGTGGTTCGCTCGCGATCTGCGTGCTGCAGGAGGTGGAGGATGACTTCGGCGTCCACCGTGTGGACCCATGGTCTGTGTGCACCGTAATGTAGGGGGAGGGAGGCGGCCACCCCCTCCCCGTCGGGCACCGTGCCCGAGATGGCCACCGCCCACGTGCGGGTGAGGTCGGCGGCAAGAGCGACGCTGGTGGCGTGTTTGCAGGGTCCGCCCCCGGACGCGTCAGAGGAGGTGTGTCCCCAGGCCTCCGGGATCCAGTAGTATCCGGTGGGGCTGAGCCACCCCGCGTTGAGGTCGGCGGAGTGCCACCGGACGTCGGGGTGGCTGGGGGTCAGTTGGTCCACGCTCAGCGCCCTGGTGTCGCCTGGGCTGATCGCCGGGTGGTCGTGCAGCCGGATCTCCGCTCCGGCGACCATGCTTGCCCAGGACCGTAGCGCCGTCACATGTTCCTTGAGCCACGCCGGGCCCCGCACTGGTGCACCACCAGGTGTCCCGTGTCCTCCGGATGGTCCTCCAGCGCGTGCACCGCCATGTGTGGGTCGTGCGGCACCCCCGTAGCCACGGGTAGGGCGGTGCCACGGGGGAGTCCACGGGGTTCGGGCTGGCCTGCCCCCACTTGCACTATTACCCACTCGGCCCGGAGCTGCGCTTGTCCCGTCGCTTGGGTGCATTGTTCGTCCGTGGTCACCAACCACAACGGCGTCGGCGCGTGGGGCCGGGGGCGTAAGGGCTCTGGCCACGCCACGTCCGCGTTAGGCTCTTGGTGCTCGCTTTCCGCGAGTACGTCGCGGAGGATGTACATGAGGGCTGCTGGCGGGTGGTACGCCGCCCCCCGCGTGGTGGGGGATAGGCCGTCCCGGCGGCGGTAGCCCCCGACGTGGAGGTGCAGGCCGTCCGGGGTCACCCGTAGGCCGGTGTGGGCGTCCTGCTTAGCCCTCATGGGGTGGACGAGTCTCAGGCGGGGGTCCCGTGTGCCGGTGGTGTGGAAGAGGTGGGCCAGGGCGTCGCGCCACCCGGGGTGGTTGGTGGGCTCCTGCTCACGGCGGCAAAAATGGAGGTGTTCATCGGCGCACTGGTTGAGGCACTCCCGCACCGCTGTCGGCCACGGATTGTCGTTGTCGGGGAAGGGGTGGTGTGGCCCGTGGTGCCCGTGCCACGGCGTTGTGTGTGGCACCGTCAGGCGGCACGTGTCGCGGTGTCGCAGCTTGGCGGTGCGCAGCGTGACGATTTTGCCCGGCGGGGACTGTAGTTGGACATGGGCCGCTCTGGGGCACGCAATGGGGTTGTACATCCCCAGTCCCAGGGCGGCCAGGGCCCGGGGTATGCGGTGGACCCAGTCGCCTCCCGCCAGAGTTGCGAACTCCGGGACGGGGTAGTGCACCTCGGGACATATTCCGTGCGCGCCGGCTATCTCCCAGAACATCTTGGTGACCTCGGCGCGCACGGAGGTTGCGCGGTGGTGGACGAGTGTACCCACGAGGGCCACCGCTGCCTGCTGGCACCGCGTGGGCACCCGTGTGAGCCCCAGGGTCCGGTCATCCTGCAGGCTGTCCCGCGATGAGTCGAAGGCGTACCGCGCCCTGTCCTTCGCGACCTGAACCGTGATGTGGTCCAGGTGGCGTGCAGTGTCGGAGTCGTCGGCGATGAAAGGGGCGACGTACTGCGTCACCCCCCCGAGGATCGCCAGGATGACGTCCTGCACCACTTTCGGTGGCGCGAGGGTGTTAAGGCACAAGTGGTGCACTGCCACCAGGCGTAGCCGGTGCTTGCGCTGCAGGGAGAACTCCCCGTCCGGCTGCAGCAGGAGTCCCAGGTAGGGGACGGAGTCCGCCGCTGGTACCCAGTACCACGGTTTTTCCAGGTGGGGGCAGAGGCGCAGCTGCAGGCCCGGGACCCCCTCCGTGGTGGCCATGGCGCACTTGCGGGGGTTGAGCTCCATGCCCATCATCCCCAGGTACGCGGCCACCGCCTCCACGCCCATGACGAAGTGCTGCAGCGTGTGGGCCACCACCAGCAGGTCGTCGATATAGGCCTGGATGAGGCCGTGCTCGGCCCCTCCCGGCGGGCGCAGGCGGTGCCCCTGTGCCCTGAGCAGGGGCTGCAGGAGGAGCGCGTACAGCAGGGGGCTCTCGGGGTTGCCCTGCCGGACGCCGCGTAGCATGTAGACGGGCTGCGTTAGCCCGTGTGTGTGACGATGCGCAGCCTGGCGCATGTGTGGAGGAAGAGCAGGAGGTCAATGACGTCCGGCGGCACGGAGAGGTGGCGCAGGATGAGGTGGAGGGCGCCGTGTGGGGCGGTGTCGAAGGCCTTGCGGGCGTCAAAGGAGAAGACGTAGTTGGGCCTTCCCCGCTGGAGCTGCCGCTGCGCCATGAACAGCGGGGGGCCTGTGTTGGAGCCAGGGAGGGCCCCCTGCTGCCAGTTGCTGACCACTCCGTGCCGTGTGAGCACCTCCGTGATGCGCTGGGTGAGGGGGCCCGTGAGCAGCTTCATGTCCAGCTGGCCCAGGGCTATGGGCCTGTAGTCGTCTAGTCTGGCAGAGCCCGGTACCTTGGGGCTGAGCCAGATGTGCGCGTCCCTCCAGTGCATCGGCGGCGGGGCGCCGCGGAGGATGGCCCGGTAGGAATGGACCAGGAGCCACTGGACGGGTGCCGGGAGGGCCTTGATGAAACGGGCCTCCACGTGGTTAGGACCTGGGGCCTTGCCATCGGCCTTGTCCAGGGCGGACTTCAGGTCCTGCATGGAGTACTGCTGGACCTGTGTCCAGGCCCCCTCAGGGACCCGGGGGACGTGGCGGCCGAGGACCGCCTGGAAACCCGGGAGGTCGGCCGGGCGTTTGTCATACAGTTCTCGCCAGAAGGCGCGAACTGCGAACATCACGTCGTGGGCCTCCGTGAGGAGCGTTTGGGTGTTGGGAACCCGCACGTTCCACAGGCCTGACGGGCCTGGGGCCTCTACCTCTATGGCTCCCCGCACGGCTTTCCATCGCTGGGCGATGTCGGGGGCGTGGCGGCGCCAGAAGTCCTTGATGGCGCGCTTGCGGTCTGCCGCCAGGAGGGCGCGGAGCTGGCGAATGTCCTCTTCGAGGGCGGCTGCTTGCCTCTCCAGCTCCTCCTGTAGCTCGCCCTGCGTGGTCGGGCGGAACCCGGGCGACACACCCTGCAGCTCCTCCGTGAGCCGGAGCCCCGCCTCGGACCGGATGCCATGCCTGGCCGCGTCCGCCTGGTACGCTGCCGGGGCGCGCGCTGCCAGGGTGTCATAGCGGAGGACCGCTGCCTGGAGCTGCTTTCCGCTCTCCGGGAGGTCCCCCTCCGCCGGGTCCGTTCCCGCCGGAGACGGCTGCCGGCGTCCCACCACGTGCGCCAGGGCGTCATGCGTCACGTGGAGGTGTTCGAACACCTTGTCCACCGCGGCCGCGGGCATGGACCCGTAGTCGTGCTGCTCTGCGGGACCCAGCAAGGGCGCCAGGGAGGGTTCATCCTGCGCGGCGGTGACCGCCGCCCACAGGCAGTGTTGGACGGGCGCGGCCTCGGCGTCGTACGGGAGGAGGCGGCCCTCCGTGTGGCTGTAGGGGGTGGGCATCGCCGCGCGCCCCGCTGCGCTGAGGAGACCCGGCAGGGCCAGGCGGACCGGGAGGTGGTCCGAGCCGACCACCTGGGGGTGTGCCATGCCGCGAGCCCAGACGCTTTCCCGCAGGGACCACGGCAGGAGGGGCTCGTTGACCAGGAAGGTGTCCACCCTGTGCTGGGACGGGTGGAGCGTGCGGGTCATGTCCTCCTCGCCGCCTGCCGCGGCCCTTCGGAAGCCGCAGGCCTCCCAGCCCGCTCGGAAATGCTCCGTGGCCGGGTTGGCGGGGACATCCATGTAGATGTTGGTGTCGCCGGCGATGACCACCGGGTGCCTCCCGCCGAGGCTGCGTGCCGTGGCATACATTTGTATGTCGGCCCAGAACGCCGCCCGTCCCGCCCACGGGGAGCAGCCTGCTTGCGGCCCGTGGATGTTGATGAGGGTGAGGCCTCCCCCGTCGGTGCGGATCTCCAGGGCCGCGGCCTTCCCGGGGACAATTTCCGTGAAGCTGAGCACCTCGTGCTCCGCCACGTACTTGCTGCTGACCGCGGTGAGGAGGCCCCCCCCTCTCGAGGTGGAGGTCGCTCCCGTCTCCGCCAGCCGGCTGCTGAAGAAGGCGGTGTACCCCTTGTCCCGGAGCGCCGCGGCCATGTGCATCTCCTGCGCCCTGGTGGCGATCCCCGTTTCCTGGAGCATGATGGCAAAGCCCCCCTCCTGGGGCAGCATGCCGGTGATGAGGTGCTCCTTGTCGGTGCAGGCCGCCGGCCCCCGGCGCCGCCGGAGTGTGTCCCGGAGGGACGGGTCTGGCGGCACGAGGCCGTTGCGCAGGTTCCACGAGAGGAGCCACAGGGCGTCGCCCGTCGTGTCCTCCTGGAGTCAGCTATCCCGCATCGGCATCGCCGCCGGGTTCGCCGGCGCCGCCAGGGCATCTGGGTGCGCCGCATCCGCTGAGCCCGTTCCCAGCGGGGCCCACAGGGGGGCCCGGGGGACCGGGGGAGCCAGGGGGGCCAGGGGGGCCAGCCCCGCGGGGATGGACATGGACCCTGGTGGGGCCGCACCGCCGGCCCCCGGGGCCGCTCCGGGTGCCTCCTCACCTCCATCTGCGTGGTCGGCTGCCTGGGGCGGGGGGCGCCGGGTGTACGGGGCGTGCCACGGGGATCTCCGTGCTCTCCCCTGCAGGATGTTGGCGGCCGCCTCCTTGTCGTCCGCCGGGGCCGCAGCGTGCACTGCGTGCCACGCCAGGTGTTCCAGCATTGCCCCGCTGGTGTAGTACTTGTCCGCACACAGGGGGCATTTCGTCGGCTCCGTGGCCCCTCGCGCCGGGGGGAGCGGCACCGACTTCCGAATGGCGCCCTCCGCCGCTGGTTCGAAGGGCAAGTTGGCCAGCGGCACCGTGTGTGGTGCCAGCGTGCGGCCCGGGGTCGCCGCATCAAGGGCCCGCGTCGCGGGCGCGGGCCCGAGGCCTCGGATGGCATCGCGCTGCGCGTCTGCTTGCAGCCACGTTTGCCAGTGCGTGGAGCCGATTTGGCGGTCGGGTTTGCCCCTCCATCGCAGGTCTTGGAAGGCCTGTAGCCAGTGGTACACCGCGGTCGGGACCGCCAGCTGGAGCTCCAGGTCGGCGGGGTGCGCCGCTGCCGGCCACACTCCCGGCCTCGCCGCCCGGGCGTTGTCCTTCAGCCTGACCTGGAGCAGGAGGGCGTGGTGTTCGCCCTCCCGAAGCGCCTTGATGATCATGCGGGTGCAGTCTGCCACGCGGATCACGGCTTCGGGCCCCGGCAGGCGTTCGGGGTCGCAGACGACGATGTGCGCGTCCGCCGGGCTGAACATGCAGACCACCCACTGTGGGTTCTGCTGTCCCCGTTGGGCCACCGCCAGGGTAGCCGCTGGGCGGGCGTGCGTGATTGGCCCCGCGTGGAGGTCCGGGACATCCGTGGCCCTGATGGCGTCTCCCTGCCACACGGCCCGTAGATGCTCCTCCTGGTCGGGGCTCCAAACCAGTGTGGGGGGGTTGACCCACCCCGGTTCCTGCCTCTTGTTTGGGGCGCTGACAGTGTGTAGCAGGACCGCCAGCGGCCAGGGGTCCGCCGACATATAGTAGGCCTGGGTGGGCCCCTGTCGCCAGTCGACGTGGGGCAGGGGCGGGAAAGCCCCCTGCCTGGCGGTGCTGTGCCAGACCGTCCATCGGCCTCCGGCCAGGACGTGCGACCGGTATCCTCCGGCGTGGCCGTGTATGATGGCTTGGTAGCCTGCCGTCTGCAGTACCAGTGCCTCCCCCTGCTTAGGCCCGGGCGGGGGTGTGCCATCGCCCGCACCCCAGACGCGGGTGCGCCCGCGGAGTGTGGCATGCCACGGGTCTGGTGCATCGCGCTGAGGCCCTTGTATGCATCCCGCAATTTGCGCCGGGCCGTGGTGGTGGACGAAGCTCTCCCCGCCATCTGCTAGCAACGCCGCCGCGACGACATATAGTTGCTCCGCCGTGAGGGGTGCCGTCGGCTAGTGCGTCGCGGCCGGACGTCGGGACCGCGTGTCGCGGCAGGGGACGTGGGGCAGCAGTTGCGCCGGCCACGCCGCCACGGGACCCATGGTGACGGCCGCGACCGCGGACGCCACCGCCGTGCGGTCCGTGGGTCTGTACTGCCGGAGCCCCGTGGTATCTCGGGCGAGGTGCCTGCAGGCTGCCATCCAGGCCACCGCTCCGCAGTTCGTGCAGTCCGGTTCGGCACCACTCGCGTCGTCGCTTCCCCTTTGCTGTACCGTGGTGGCGGTGTCGAGCGGGGGGCCCCGCTGTAGCGCCTCCGGGCCCTGCCCCGGCGGGAGGGCGGGCGGGACTGGCTGCGGGTAGTCTTGCGCGCCTCGGCGCTCCGGGTGCGTGTGGTACCGGTTTTGCCGGCGGTGTTCCGGGGCCGCCCGTGGTTGGAAGAGAAGTTGGTGCAGGTACCAGTGGCCCTCCGCGGTGGACGGGTTGCGGAGCGTTAGCCACTGTTCCACCACGCCTCCTGGGTGCGCGGCCTCGACGCGGCGCTGCAACCCCAGGCGGCCTAGGCGGTTGGACGTGCCCGCGGGTGGGATGTGGGCTTGCGGGTAGAGCACCCGCAGCGGCTCCAGCGCCAGGTCCAGCACTTCGTCGTTGAGCTGCTTCGTGAGGGCCGACGCCCGGTGTAGGGCGTGGAGGACCCCGGGTGTGGGGGCCGTGAGCTGTTCGAGCACCGGTCCCGGCGGGTACCGCGCACCCGGGTGCGTTAGCCACTCCCTGGTGTGGCTCAGTACGGCCTTCCACACGTCCCTTGTAAAGGCGTGCTGGGGGGCCAAAGAGGGGACCATCCGTAGGAGGCGGTGGCACGCCAGCGGCGATCGCATGGGCTGTGGGGCGGCCGCCGTGATCCACCTGCACGCCGTGCCGGGCACGATCGCCCCCCATTCCACGGTCCCCATGCCCTCGGCGTGGATCAGCGCCTGGCCTGGGACCATGGGGAAATAGGGGCTCGAGCGCCCCTTCCCCTCCTTCCACCGTACCCAGGCGGCCCCCGCCTGCAGGCTGCGGAGCAGGGCCACGCCGGGGAGGAGCGGCTGCGGGAAAGCCCCCTTGACGGCCTTGGTGGCGTGGGCCAAGGTGCCCATGGGCAAGTACCACAACGGGAGGGTCCAGGGGCCCGGCAGCGGCTGCGCCACCCCTGTGTCCCATCGCCACTCGGAGTCTGGCGGGGTGGCCGGGACCGTGCCTGTCTGCAGGAAGTGGCGTGTCTGCTTGTCGGGGTGCCGTTGGAGGGTTGCCGCGAGGCTGAGCCCCTCTGCCGCTGGTGCCACCGGGAGGCCGCCCCGGGGCCTGCGCCAGGGGTATTCCTGGTCGGCCGGCCAGGTGTGGAGGTCCCGGGCGATGTCCTCCGCGGTCCCTGTGGGGGCGTCCTCTGGTGCCAGGTGCCACATGACGGCGAGCACCGCCGATGTGGAATATGGCCACGCCCGTGGGGGGGTGTACACCTGGATGGTCCACTGTGGGCACGCCCGCCGCACGCGGGACGCGTGGAGCACCCCTCGGACCATGTCCGCCGCCAGGACCAGCACCATTCCCGAGGGTTCCACAATGATCACCTCTGCGGGTCCACCGTGGCGGCCCCGGGTGTGCAAGGCCACTGCCGCCTGTCCCGCGTGGGTGACTCGGTCGACGGCCTCCTGGATGTTCACCCTGCCGCGCGCGGTCTCATCCAGGATCCAGCCCTGCGCCACCCCGTAGCGTAGGGCGGCGCGTGCGGCCGCGGGTTTCACCTCGGGCAACGCTCCGTCATCGGGGCCGGGCTGGGGGTGCTGTTTGGGGCACCAGCCTTCGCCGGTGCAGTGGCCCCGTTTCCACGCGGGGCAGATCGCGGGTACGCTGCCCGCCGGCGGCGCAGGTTCCGCGGGCGCGCCTCCCGTGGGGGGCTCCGGCAATGCCTCCAGGTCGGAGTCCGTGCCCGCGTCCCCTTGTGGGGGGTCTCCTTCGCTGTCTTTGAGTCCCAGCGCCCTGATGACCTCGTGTGCCTCGTCCAGCGTCGGAGATCGGGGGCGTGTCTTGCGTGGTGCCGCGGGTTCCGCCATTGCTGTGTCGCTGTGTCTAAGAGCAGGGGGTGGGGTGCGGATGTCCCGTGGCTGGTGCGTTGGTGCGCTGGTGCGTTGCGCGGTGTGGGGGTGGTGGATGGGCATCCCCGGGGGGGCGCTTTCCAGCGTTGCGAGGGGCGTCTGGTGTTAGGCGCTGTCCCTCTCCCGGTCACCCGTCCTCCGGAGCGGGCAGCCAGGGTTCCGCGACCCGTGTGTCCCGGGTGCGGTCGATGCGGGCGTGTGGGCCCAGCACCGGCCCCACAGCGTGCGCCCTTGCGGGCCGGCGTTGCTCGCTGTGGGGGTGGCGGAAGGGCGTCCCCGGGGGGGGTGCCTTCCACCGTTGTGGGGGGCGCCTGGTGTCAGGCGCTGTCCCTTCCCCGACGGCCCGTCCTCTGGAGCGGGCAGCCAGGGTTCCGCGACCCGTGTGTCTCGGGTGCGGTTGATGCGGGCGTGTGGACCCAGCACCGGTCCCACAGCGTGCGCCCTTGCGGGCCGGCGTTGCTCGCTGTGGGGGTGGCGGAAGGGCGTCCCCGGGGGGGGTGCCTTCCATCATTGTGAGGGGCGCCTGGTGTCAGGCGCTGTCCCTCCCCCAGCCGCCCGTCCTCCGGAGCGGGCAGCCAGGGTTCCGCGTCCCGTGTGTCCCGGGTGCGGTCGGTGCGGGCGTGGGGACCCAGCACCGGCCCCACGGCGTGCGCCCTTGCGGGCCGGCGTCGCTCGCCGTGGGGGTGGCGGAAGGGCGTCCCCGGGGGGTGCCTTCCACCGTTGTGAGGGGCGCCTGGTGTCAGGCGCTGTCCCTCCCCTGGCCGCCCGTCATCTGGAGCGGGCAGCCAGGGTTCCGCGTCCCGTGTGTCCCGGGTGCGGTCGGTGCAGGCGTGGGGACCCAGCACCGGTCTCACAGCGCGCGCCCTTGTGGGCCGGCGTTGCTCGCTGTGGGAGTGGCAGAAGGGCGTCCCCGGGGGGGGTGCTTTCCACCGTTGTGAGGGGCGCCCAGTGTCAGGCGCTGTCCCTCCTCTGGCCGTCTGTCCTCCGGAGCGGGCAGCTAGGGTTCCGCGTCCCGTGTGTCCCGGGTGCGGTCGGTGCGGGCGTGGGGACTCGGCACCGGCCCCCCAGGCGTGCGCCCTTGCGGGCCGGCGTTGCCCGCTGTGGGGGTGAGGAAGAACGTCCCCGGGGGGGCCGCCTTCCACCATTCTGAGGGGCGTCTGGTGTCAGGCGCTGTCCCCCGCCCCGGTCATCCGTCCTCTGGAGCAGGCAGCCAGGGTTCCGCGTCCCGGCCGTCCCGGGTGCGGTCGGTGCGGGCGTGGGGACCCAGGGCCGGTCCCACAGCGCGTGCGCCCTTGCGGGCCGGCGTTGGTCGCCGTGGGGGTGGCGGAAGGGCGTCCCCGGGGGGGCTGCTTTCCACCGTTGTGAGGGGCGCCCGGTGTCAGGCGCTGTTCCTCCCCTGGCCGCCCGTCCTCTGGAGCGGGCAGCCGCCAGGGTTCCGCGTCCCGTGTGTCCCGGGTGCGGTGGGTGCGGGCATGGGGACCCAGCACCGGCCCCACAACGTGCGCCCTTGCGGGCCGGCATTGCTCGCTGTGGTGGTGGCGGAAGGGCGTCCCCGGGGGGGGGTGCTTTCCACCGTTGCGAGGGGCGCCTGGTGTCAGGTGCTGTCCCTCCCCTGGCCGCCCGTCCTCTGGAGCGGGCAGCCAGGGTTCCGCGTCCCGCGTGTCCCGGGTGCGGTCGATGCGGGCGTGTGGACCCAGCACCGGCCCCACAGCGTGCGCCCTTGCGGGCCGGCGTTGCTCGCTGTGGGTGTGGCGGAAGGGCGTCCCCTGGGGGGGTGCCTTCCACCGTTGTGAGGGGCGCCTGGTGTCAGGCGCTGTCCCTCCCCCGGCCGCCCGTCCTCTGGAGCGGGCAGCCAGGGTTCCGCGTCCCGTGTGTCCCGGGTGCGGTCGGTGCAGGCGTGGGGACCCATCACCGGCCCCACAGCGTGCGCCCTTGCGGGCTGGCGTTGCTCGCTGTGAGGGTGGCGGAAGGGCGTCCCCGGGGGGGGTGCCTTCCACCGTTGTGAGGGGCGCCTGTTGTCAGGCGCTGTCCCTCCCCCGGCCGCCCGTCCTCTGCAGCGGGCAGCCAGGGTTCCGCGACCCGTGTGTCCCGGGTGCGGTCGATGCGGGCGTGTGGACCCAGCACCGGCCCCAAAGCGTGCGCCCTTGCGGGCTGGCGTTGCTCGCTGTGGGGGCGGCGGAAGGGCGTTCCCGGGGGGGGTGCCTTCCGCCGTTGTGAGGGGCGCCTGGTGTCAGGCGCTGTCCCTCCCCCGACCGCCCGTCCTCTGGAGCGGGCAGCCAGGGTTCCGCGACCCGTGTGTCCCGGGTGCGGTCGATGCGGGCGTGTGGACCCAGCACCGGCCCCACAGCGTGCGCCCCTGCGGGCCGGCATTGCTCGCTGTGGGGGTGGCAGAAGGGCGTCCCCGGGGGGGTGCCTTCCACCTGTGTGAGGGGCGCCTGGTGTCAGGCGCTGTCCCTCCCCCAGCCGCCCGTCCTCTGGAGCGGGCAGCCAGGGTTCCGCGACCCGTGTGTCCCGGGTGCGGTCGATGCGGGCGTGTGGACCCAGCACCGGCCCCACAGCGTGCGCCCTTGCGGGCCGGCGTTGCCCGCTGTGGGGGTGGTGGAAGGGCGTCCCCGGGGGGGGTGCCTTCCACCGTTGTGAGGGGCGCCTGGTGTCAGGCGCTGTCCCTCCCCCGGCCGCCCGTCCTCTGGAGCGGGCAGCCAGGGTTCCGCGACCCGTGTGTCCCGGGTGCGGTCGATGCGGGCGTGTGAACCCAGCACCGGCCCCCCAGCGTGCGCCCTTGCGGGCCGGCGTTGCTCGCCGTGGGGGTGGCGGAAGGGCGTCCCCGGGGGGGGGTTCCTTCCACCATTGTGAGGGGCGCCTGGTGTCAGGCGCTGTCCCTCCCCCGGCCGCCCGTCCTCCGGAGCGTGCAGCCAGGGTTCCGCGACCCGTGTGTCCCGGGTGCGGTCGATGCGGGCGTGTGGACCCAGCACCGGCCCCACAGCGTGCGCCCTTGCGGGCCGGCGTTGCTCGCTGTGGGGGTGGCGGAAGGGCGTCCCCGGGGGGGGGTGCCTTCCACCGTTGTGAGGGGCGCCTGTTGTCAGGCGCTGTCCCTCCCCTGGCCGCCCGTCCTCCGGAGCGTGCAGCCAGGGTTCCGCGATCCGCGTGTCCCGGGTGCGGTCGATGCGGGCGTGTGGACCCAGCAAGGGCCCCACAGCGTGCGCCCTTGCGGGCCGGCGTTGCTCGCTGTGGGGGTGGCGGAAGGGCGTCCCCGGGGGGCAGGTGCCTTCCACCGTTGTGAGGGGCGCCTGGTGTCAGGCGCTGTCCCTCCCCCGGCCGCCCGTCCTCCGGAGCGGGCAGCCAGGGTTCCGCGACCCGTGTGTCCCGGGCGCGGTCGGTGCGGGCGTGGGGACCCAGCACCAGGCCCCACAGCGTGCGCCTTTGCGGGCCGGCGTTGCTCGCTGTGGGGGTGGCGGAAGGGCGTCCCCGGGGGGGGTGCCTTCCACCATTGTGAGGTGCGCTTGGGGTCAGGCGCTGTCCCTCTCCCGTCTGCCCGCCCACTGCTGGGTGGGTTGCCGGGGTTCGTTGGGTATGTGCGGTGTGTGTGGTGTCTGTGCCGTGCGTGTCGTGGTGCGTGGTGCTGCTCTTCCCTTGGTCCTCTGGAGCTCCCCTCTCCGGTGTCTCGGTGCGGTGTTGTGCTCGCCGTGTGCCCGCCGTGTCCCCTCCCCTGTGCGCGCCCCTTGCTCGTTCGCTGGCTACCCCTTTGTTCCTTTCGCGGCTTCGTTGCTCTTTACCCTTTCCTCTACCCCTCTCCCTGGCATGCACTTTTTCACTGCCTCCGCTTTGTTGTGTGTCTCTGTCTTTTTCCTTGTCGGCCCGGGCTTCCTCCTTTGAACCTGCGTAGAGAGAGGAGGGGGCGTAAACGGGCGTGCGGCGGCGGCGGTTTTGTCGCGACACGGCACCTCGAGCTGGCTGGTACGTCATGCGACATGCGTGTGCGATCGGCTTGCGCGTAGGTTTATCGCCCCACTTGCTCCCGTCTTGTCTCCACACCCCTTTGGCCGCTACCTTTACTCGTTGCCCGTTCCGCGTGCGCGGCGTGACGGGTAGCCTAAACAAGGTTTACCGTGCGCACTTCGCGTGGCCTACCCTTTAATGCGTGTGTGAATGCGCGAGCATGCACGTGTAGCGTGGGCAAACCTGCCCACCTCAACCTCAATCACGAACTCCACCAGGGGGTGGCCCCGCCTGGGCTTACTCACCTTACCTACCGCTGGAGAGAGAGAGCAAGTAAGGGGCGCACGCGAAGAACGTTGCTATGCACTTGTGTGTATGTCTAATCACCCTGATCTAACCTCTAATCATCTGCAATCTTTCTAATCAATCCCTCTATCGCGTCCTATCGTTGTTAGCGCTGCTACAAGGCTCGTTCACGGAGACACGAGACGAGCAATGTGTATGCGGCATACGAGACGAGCATACCTGTAGTTTATACCTGATTCATTGAAGTCTTTTCGTTGATTTTCGAATTCTTGAATTTTTGATACTTCTATTAGTGTAGGTGGAATCTGTATGTTTATTTATTAATGTGTGTCTTGTCATTTTCAAGACTACGTGAGACATACGTTTATAATTCCATTATTTCTCCATTTTCCGGCGCTTCGCTAGGGACCGCTCCTGCGCGCCGCCTTTTTATGCGTAGGAATTTCTTGATTTAAAAAATGTAGAGATGACTATAATTTTTATGGAAATGTGCTTCTGATGCACAATTGGATTCTGCTCAGGTGTGTCGTCTTAGAAAAATTCTAGGCCGTCATTTGACGGATTTTGGTGTTGTCGCTTCGCTTTTGCGTGGATTCGTCCATAATTCTCCCATTCCTGCCTCTGCAGATACCCACGCGCAGCCTCGCTGAGTAGGCCGTGTTCTGGCCGAAACGCAGCAGCCTGGAGAAACTGAGCAGAACCCAAGACCCCACCAATGGGCAATTTAATTTTTTTTACGACTCCCTTCGCCCTAAGACAGGTCACAGGTCGCCAGCAAGTTTACGAGAACCCATGCGAGTGTGTATGTTGTGTCTTGCGTTGGGTTTGTGTCGCGCTGCGTCTTGGAGGGAGGGATGCACATACACATGTTTTGGCATGCTCCCAAACTAACCCAACCAAGCCACAGGAGCCCCGGCAGCGCCATGAGCGCTGAGTCTTCTGTAGGAAATGTTATAAACAGAGCAGCAAAAGAGCGCCAGCCATGGTGAGCGCCCATTTTTCTGTGTGAGGGAAGCTATAGGTATTTTAAAGTAGATGTGGAAACCAAGGAAAGGCCAAGAAAAAATCCCTTTTTCCTAAAATGCGACAGTGGTGGCCGCCACAGCACAAGGGGGGAGTAAGAAAAAGTGCTTTTCCAATGCTTTGAGGCATACTCTAGTTGTATTAGGGATGCACTGAGCATCCAGGCATTTCTATCTTAGTATTGGCCCCACCAAAAGTGGTGATAACACATTTTGACCTATGGAACCAAACACCCAATCAGGATATGGAGTGGACCCCTTAATCCCCTTTCAATGTGAGGCAAATCATCTTTTCCTCAGTTGACTGAGAACTGACATATCCAGGGCAGAGCCTATGAATTTATCTATGTTTTTCCATGAATTCTTAGCTATCCTAGTGGTATGCACCCTAGGGGGCTGGGCACCTCTTTTTGAGAGGTCCATGGTTCAATTCCTGGTCAGCCTAGCTAAGTAGGAAGATCCCATGTGACATGGCAGTGACCTCATCGCCACATGCCCTGCCAACTCAGCACATATGGGACCCAAAACAAAGAGTGCACATCTCCTGAGATGGCACTATGGAGATAGAGTGACCATGGGGCAGTTTTCCAACTCTTTTCCAAAACATTTCAGCTATCTTTGTGAATATGCATTCCGATTTGACCTGAGTTGCAGTTTCTGTGAATATCCTTTCATCTTCCACTGTTTGCACTGCAGCCCTTCATGCTTTGATCCTGATTCTCTTCTCCTTGCATACTATTGGCTTGGGCTATCCTGGATTGACTGTATTTCATCAAAACAAAAGCTTTTCATCTCCAAAAACAAGCAGCAGGAAACCCTACACCAACAGCAAGCAGCAGGAGAAGCCAAACACAGTGCTGAAACCACTATAAACTTTTTTCAGTGTTCAAAAGGCTTTTTATACTATAAATCCGTGAGTTTCATAAACTCTGTAGTCACTGCTGACGGTCACATCTATGATCTGGCGACCGCGTCTCGCGCTTTGCAGCGCGCTCTGTCTCCAAGCTCGCAAACAATAATAAAATATGCAAAAGCATATATAAAAAGTAGACAGAAAAAATGGAAATATTAAACACGGCGCTGACCATTACGAGGTCTGTGCCGAAGACGGTCGTGGGGCAGCCGGACCGGCTTCAGTACGACTGCGGCGACTGGCGCCTGTGATAAAATAATAGATATGAATCGCTGCTGGAGAAGGTTGATTCGCAAGTGATGCATTGATCAATTGCCGTCGCGAGTCTGCACAAAAAAAAGGGTCGGCGGCCCAGGCGTGCCTGATTTTGCGTCAATACCCAAATGTGGTACGCCACTGACGCAAGCCCGTGGGGGGCCTGGCCACGGGACGCTGCGGTGGACACGCACAAGCAAGCAGGCAGGCAAAGCACTGCGCTCACAGGGGCATCATTACGCTCGTGTCATGTGACAAAGCGTTTCAGGATCCTTGCCACTCTGAAACAAGGGAACAAAAGTATGTACAGCAACACATCAGGATATGTACACATGGGGTTAAGACTGGACTGGGGTAAGGGTATCACAGGACAATAGACACTGCGTCCCAACTCATATCCCAATCCCAGGTCCTACCCTCTCAGTGGCTGGTGGGGGCGGGGGCTCAAACACAACCCATGCCCTGCTCAGTCCGGACCCTGAAACCCTGCCGAAAGGGGAGGTATCCCGCCCAGCCACAGGCGAGTTCCTGGGATTCAAAAAGCTCCAAGGCCAACCAACAGTAGCTCCCTATGCTCCGATAACGGCAGGTCCCAACTCCTCTCTGAGCCGGAGATAAGGACCCGCCATTATCCCCCAGGAGTTGGTAGCTGAAAATGGGCTGTTTCAGCCCAACCTCATATTAGCTCCGAAAACTCCAAAATTGACCCCTCGTCTGGACCCGCCAGAGGTAGGGACGAGGCAACTACCCCTATGCCCTTCAAGTATGAACTTTCCGAAGCGCTCACCCAACCTGGTTCCCTCTGAGGTCCCGGCATCAGGGCACCACAGGTTTGTCAAGTGGGGTCATGATGCCAAAATCACCAAAATTGGCATCATTCCCACGCGTGGCTCGCCCGGCCAGGGCAAGGCCAATGGCTCACAGGATAGGAGGCAGGACCTAGGATATATATCTGAGTGCACAACTTGGAATTAGGCCCGGGATCACTATGGGCATAGAGATATGGGGCCGCCAATTGACCACACGGGGGGGTGAAATTAGGGTCCCAAAAGGGCGTCATTTTGGCTGCTCAAAATGAGCCAAAATCCGGGGTATCCCCAATGGTATATCTCCACGCCGGCTTGGAGATCGGATCCGCCATTCCATACGCGATCCACCGGGAGTCCAACTGAGACTCCCATGCCCTTGGCTCTCAAAGATCTCCATGCCACTGGGCGTGGTGACAATCCCAATTGGGTTCACAACTGCCAAAATGGCAAAATCGTCCACACTCACCTTGGGCTAGCACCTTGACGAAGGTTGCTCCGCTTCGCCCACGTGGTGTGTGAACCATGGTGACCAATATCCATAACACCCATGTCATATATGCTCCATTGGTCCATGCGTCCGGCATGCACGAGGGGGCTGAACATGGTGCACGGCGGGCAGAAAATGTGGAAAATTGCTCAAAATGGCCGAAAATGCGCACACTCATGGTTGGAACAAATGAGGCACATGCCCGACTTGGACCGGAGTGTGCCATAGGATTGGTATCAAGTCATATGCGTCCAACATATCTTTTGGGTGTTGCCCAAACCCCTCCGGTTTTGGGAATGGCAGGGTCGCCAAGTGAGCCCATGATTTGGGATCGTTCCAAATCGCCAACATGGCGGCCATGGTATGCCAAGCCCAAGAGGAGTTATTCGCCGGGTCTAAGATATGTTTGGCACCGAAGTATGTACCCTCATAACATACTTGGTTCATGATGTCAATTGAGCGCAACGTTGAGATACACGGTCGCCACTTGACATCATGACGGGCAAAAAACAGCAAGATTGCCGAAAAAACACGCAAAAGTGCCTCGAAAAATACACAAATATATTATAATATCTTCGGCTTGGATTGCGTAATCAACCAATCCTTCTAAACACAATGACTCGACACCAATGACCTTCGATTCCACATATGTGCTCCACTTGGGGCGCTTTGGAAGGTCGCGTGCGCTGCCTCCCAAGTGGGCACATGCAAATATGGAATATTGCAAAAAACACACCTTGCTCGCAACGCATCGCTTCGGGAGCGCTCCACAAGCGTCCCTTCACGAAGGTTAGGCTTGCGAGTGTTGGTTGGGGTACAATGAAGGGCTTCGTGCGATATGGGGTCCATTGGCGGGTTAGTCTTGGAATGGTGCATCCGCCAAATGGGCAGGTGATATGACACCAAATATGGCATGCAACCCTACCCTCGCCTTCTACACCCAACCTAGTGGCCTAGAATCAAAGTATGCCTACATTCTAGAGTAACTTTGGTCCCTTAACACGCATGCAAGTGCTTTGGCCGAAAATCGACCTCCTTTCGGAAAGCCGAATTTTAGCATGCACGCAAAATATATTGCCAATATATATATATGGAGATCATATATGTACTATCCCGGGAAGACAAGTGATATGCCCCGGATGTAGAGGCAAGCAAAGAGGGAGAAAACGCCAACTGGACATACTTCTAGACGTACTTCGACGCCAAGTACGTGAAAAAGCGCACTTCTTGGAGAACACTCAAAATAAATAACCCTTTGGGTCTATGGAGTTGGGATCCTTTGGCCTCATCCTATGACTATGGGGGGCAAAACGTCATACACAGTGCCCATGAGGCACGTTAGTTCGTCCTTGGGCGCTTGAACGCTCGTAACCCTTGTTATATCACTTGGGGGTTCAAAGCGCCTTCGGCCGCCCAGATTTTCTGGGAAAAATCTGGGACGCGATGCGTTCTATCAAGGAAAAAATTGCGGATCACCCGAAGACTGTTTCAGTCTTAACTTCAAGAAAGATCGTATTACAGAATTATCTAATGCAGTGCACGGAACGGGCGACGTCTGGCGGCGATTTCACGACAATTAGAAATCGCGGTAGAAATCGGGTATTGCACCGATTTCTAACCGCAAATCGACCGAGACAGTAAAATTACGGTAATTCCACATCGACTTAATGGTTAGAAATCGGATTCCAGATTTCGCGGGTTAGAGAACAGGGATATCCCGCTGACAGCGGGTGTCAGGGGTCACGGGTCACGGGTGTGACGGCTCACAGGCCTCCGGGCCATGGGCCATAGGTTCTGGGTACCGCTTCACCCCCCTCCTTAGAGCAACCCCTGGGGGGGGCTGGATAACACCCAAGCATGGCAGCGGGTACCGGGGACCATCCCCTGAAGGGGGTGTCACATCCTCACTTCAGGCCGGTTTGCGGGTTAGGCTGCCCAGCACAATTCCACAGTAAGACAGATACGGTGCGGTAGCTGTTAGTAACTGCAAGTATAGTATCAAGTATCAAGTCCCGGGTCCTGGCGGCGATTGTTCGGCATCCAAAGGACCCGTTAACCCATACCAGGTGCGGCGGCTGCCGGCTGCGACAGTCACTATTACAGTGGCAGTGGCATACACGGCCAACATAGGCGTCACATGACGGCCGAGGTGGTCCCACAGGTCAAAAGCGACCACAAAGATCCATCGGGCTACTTCAGGCTTCCCAAGGCCGCAGGCTGTGGGAGAGTCCCCACGGGTCCTTCCTTGGGCGCACCATGTCCATATCCACGACGCGAGTCCAGAGTGGTATAGCCGAACGAGCTCCTCCTTAAGGGATCGGGCATCTAGGCCGTCTTTTCCCTGGCCCCATTACCACGAAGGCCATGCATGGGGGAGTCCCCATGCAGTCTGGGCGGAGGCGTCGACTCCTCAAACCACCAGTTTCCCAGGCAGACTGACCGAGGTCAGGACACCGGAGGTCGTCACCCGACTGCAAGTGCGTCTGCGAGTCGGTAGGCTCACACTGGGACTGACAGTGCCGGACCGCTGGGAGTGTAGTCAGGCAACTGGGCTTCCCGCCTGGCGCCATCAGGATCTCAGCACATCACAGCCACTAGGGCACACGGTATCACGGGCACTCAAACAGGAGAATCTGTACTTAGGTACTGGTCTAGGCTGGACCTTATGTAAGAGCATGTAGACGGCGACTCAAGGCGCCTTTGTATTCCGATTCGTGTCTCTTCGGGGGGAAAAACAGTCCATATTTCGGTGATGGGCTGATAATACACAACATACAAAGCACATATCCTGGGGGGGCAGAAAAATAAGCAATAAGCGAGGTAATAGGCGTGTAAACACACTCTGGACAGAGCGCCAAACCACGCCCCGGTTAGGATAAGGCATATGCAGGAGGGTGGACAGGAAAATGCCTGAGTTCAGGCCATATATAGTCTGCAGACACACGTAGACTGGTCTGGATCCCGCAAGTGCCATGGGACCAGACCACTTACCAAAAAAACGCAAAGCCGATGACAGCGGCATCCGTTGCGCATTGTCCTATGGGCTTCAAGGCCCTAAGAGCTCAGGAAATGTCGAGGTCAGTTGCCCTGCCTGGTTTCCCAAGGACTCAGCAGGTGGGGAGTGACCAATAGAAGTGGAAGAGAAGGGCCATCCTCCCCTGGATTCAGCAGGGGGGGGTATATGGCCACTCTGATGGCAGGTCACCGGAAGATGGAAGGGAGCAAGCAAGTGAGGGACGATCCGTCGACCTAACAAGCGCTCAAACTGCATCAGGGGAGAGCTCAGGGCGGTGATCAGGCGCCCCTGGCTGCAATCGCCCGGGTGAGTGCTGCCAAGTTCGAGACATGGTCTTGTGCTTGCGGATGTAGTCCATGAAGGGGGTATTGATGAGCGGTAGGAACGAGGAGACGGGTTCCCAGGTGTCGTGGGACGGCGCATAGCCTCGCCAACGAACCTTGAACTCCAGGCCTCCGGGTGCCGAGGCGTTTGGACGCTGGGCCAGGATCTTCTCGACGGTATAGTCGTCCTGCTCAGCATAGTCGTCGTCTGAATCAGCCTCATGTGCGGCATAGTCCAGGGACACATGTTGGCCACGGAGGTCGGGTTCCCGCACACGGAGTTGACTCTCGTGGCGCTCCCGGAACTGTCCGTGACCCACCTTGATGCGGTAGGTATCCTCACCAATCCTGTGGACCACCTCTCCGGGTGTGAACCAGGTTTTGGTGTGGTGGGTGCCCATAGGGCGGGGTCGGATCACCCACACCAGGTCTCCCACCCTGAACGTTTGCGCTGTCGAGCTCGGGGCGGACTTCTGACGCTCAGCATGCTCCTTCTCGAGCTGCTGGCGGATGTCCCGCGCCGTTGCCTCTTGCCGCGCAAAGAATTTCTTGGCGTCCATGGCCATACCATCACCAGACAAGGGAAGTCCCCGACCAATGGGGTCCCTGCCGAACAGAATCTGGGGAGGAGACAAACCACCCGGGGTGGGGGAGTCATGATGGGCCTTCAGAGCGGGCCACATCTCCTCGAACCAGTTCCGCCGTGGATTGGTGATGTGAATCTTGCGCAGCTTCTCGAACAGCTGCCGTCCAGCCACTTCAGCCGGGCCATTGGACCAGCTGAGATAGGCGACGCTCTTGGCATGACGTATACCCATGAGGGAACACATGGCCTTGAACCAGCCACCAGTAAACTGCGGCCCTCGGTCACTGCAAATGGTGCCGGGGATGTCAAAGACGGTCAGCAAATGACGAATCACCATGACTGCCACTTCCTTGGCAAGCAACCCCTTTTTGCGTGCCGGAACGGCTACTACGTAGCCGCTGTGGCGATCCACACAAAGGACCACACAGTCAAAGGTCTCCTTGCCTATGTGAACTTCGGGCATGGAGAAGACGTCCATGGCCATGCTCTCCATGGGCTGGTCAGGCACCGGAGTCCATTGGGCTTCCCCCTTGATGTTCCGGTTATCGGGATTGCAGGCCTGACAGACCGAGCAACCCTTCCTGACCTTCTTAATGGCGGTGTAGAGACCGATCTGGTCGATCTCAAACCGGCGCTGCATGTCCAGGGCTTGCTTCTTGACCCCTGGGTGCATCATGTGGTCGTGCCAAGCCTCACACAGCTCGAGCACTCGGGACTCTGGGACCAGCAGCTTACCATTCCGGTAGAGCTTGCCATCTTCCTCAGTCAGCCCCTTTGGCCACTTCTGCCCGTCATCAGGGTCGGTCACAGCCCTATATTCGGCCTGAAAGGCCTCGGACTTGGCGTAGTCGTCGGTCCAGTCGTCCTGGAGGCAAGATTCAGGGAAGAGGTGCTTGTCGGACTCAGCTCCATCAGGGGCAAGTACTCTGACCGCTCTGCCCATCCTCGTTCCGAGGGGGGCATCCGCAGCCATGACGACGAAGCATTTAACACCCTCCTCCTCCATCAGGCGCTCCATTTCGATGATCCTCTTGGCTTCAGCAGTCTCAGCCTCATCGCCATGGGCAGACACGTCTGTCATGCCCTTGCTGTCGGGATAGGCCCACCTACTGAGACAGTCCGCCACGGTGTTGTCCTTGCCAGGAACATACACAACCGTGAGGTCGAACTTGGCCAAGGTCTCATGCCATCTTGCCCGTCGGGAGGCGGGACCAGAGGGGGTGTCCACGTGCTCCTTGTGCCACGACTGCAGACTCTGATGGTCGGTGCAGACGGTGACGGGATGCAGGGCTATGTACCCAGCCCATTTCCTGACAGCCATGACGATGGCATACGCCTCCTTTTCTCGGGGCGTCCATGTCCGTCTCTGTCCTTCCGCCAGGACTCGGCTCCAGAAGGCGACTGGCACCTGCCTCCGATCGTCAAGCACTTGTTCCAACATAGCGCCAACGGCGTAGTCGGAAGCGTCGGTGCGCAGGACGAACCCTCGGTCAGGATCCACGAGGTGCAGACCCACTGCGGATAGCAGCGCCTGCTTCATCCCCTCAAAGGCACGGTCGGACTCAGCATTCCAGACCAGAGCCTTTTTGGACTCTTTTTGGTCTCTTCTCGGTTGCCCTTGAGCATGGTCGTCATGGGGGCTGCATACTCAGCATACATCTTGATATACCCCGAGTAGTAGTTGCAGAACCCCAAGTACGCCCGTAGCTCAGAGACCGTTTTGGGCTTTTCCCAGTGCTCGATCGCAGCCACCTTGCCAGGTATGGGCTTCCGCTGCCCGTTCCCAACTACGTGGCCAGCGAAGACCACCTCGCTTACCGCAATGGTGGCCTTGTCACTGCTGCCCGTGAGTTTGTGCCGAACCAGAAGGTCCAGCACTCGGGTAACGTCCCTCTCATGTGCCTCCAGGAGCTCCTCATAGCTCATACTGGGGTCCCCGGACGCGATGATCACGTTGTCCACGAAGGGGTCCGCACAGTCACGCACCGGCTCAAGCAGGTTCTCCAGCATCCGCTGAAAAGCCGCATTGCCATTGGTAACGCCCATGGGCATCACCTTCCACTGGAGAGGTCCAAGTGGGGTGCTCATGGCTGTGCAGGCACGGGACTCCTCGGCGAGAGGCATCTGATGATAACCATGTTTCAGGTCAATCACCGTGAAGATCCTCCGCCGGTGTTGTTTTTGCAGCATGTCCTCAATGAGGGGCAGCGTATAGCTATCATGCTGCGTTTGGTCGTTTAGGCCGCGGTAGTCGACCACGAGCTGCCACTCACCGGCCACCTTCTTGGGAACGACGAAGCACGGGGATGCCCACTCGGAGTGGCACGGCTCAAGCCAGCCTCACTCGATGAAGTCACTGAGGATCTTCTCCATGGCTTCCTTCCTCTCGCCCCTCAGGGCGAACTCCCGGTGTCGATACACAGGGGTGTCCTGCTTCAGTCGTATCTTGGCCTCGCCATACGGTCCACGCACCGCTGGGGGGAAGACAGGTTTTCCGCTGAAGAAGGTTTCACCATACTTCTGCTTCAGCCTGGCCCTCAATGCCTGGATCTTGGGGCAATCATCGGACTCCGCCTTGGCTTTTCCGGGCACCTGGACCACTGAGCTTAGTTGAGGGGTAGCGACCCCACTCGGTTTCGGCTCAGGTGGTCTTCCCAGGTGGCCCAAAGGGCCATCTCTGGTCTTGCCTCGGAACAAGTCGCCTTAGGTGGGTGGGTTCCCGCCGATTGGCTCGTCCTGGCTGGACATGTGGTCCAGCACCCTCCTTACGAAGGTATCCCCATCATAGGAACCAGAGACGATGGAGTCCACTTCCCACCAGGCTTTGTCCTGGCCCTTGCCCTCACGCTGGCTTCCCCAGTCGTGAAAGGGCTGATCCATATAACCCTGAACCAGATCAAACTCCTCTTCAGTGAGGGGGTCCTCCGATTCTCCGATGTCAACAGGGGAAACCGCAAAGCATTGCCTCCATGGCTCCGCTATGATGCGGTTGACACACACGAAGTCCGTGGTGTCGGCCTGTTCAAGGCCCCCATCCACATAGTGGAATTCCGTTGGCCATCTCTGGGGTGGCATGGCCTGTCCCTTAGCGTCCTGATAGACACTCTCTCCAGCCTGTAGGACGACCTTGTTTAAGGTCATGTTGGTCAATGAGACCACCCAATCTTGGGTGTTTTCCTCCTCGGTGCATCCCATAGGAACAACCAGCACTGCCTTGGAGCGGTCCTTGCGAATATTCGCTATCGCCCTTGGAATGTCCCATCGGGGGCAATGGATCCACATCAAACCCTGATGCAGACCCCAGTGCTTCTTCCAGGCGGAGTCCTGGGCGCTCCAGTACTTCTCACAAACTCGAAGATGGGCGGAGGTTCCTGAAGAGAACGCATCCAGGGCCAGATCCGAAGCTCCCAGGTCCGCAACCACTCGTCTCGCCACTTCCGGCATTACGCCGTACTCCTGGTTTGCTGGCCCAGTTGGCTCAGTGCCCAGCGCGGCCACTTCGAGCTGATTGCGTTCCGGGTGGATCCATTGGCATTCCACATGGTGCTCAGGTGACGAAAGCCACGAGAGCTGGTCGTCCTGGTACAGGGTCATTGAGGCCTGGGCCGGGAGAATGCCAGAGTCGGTCTCCATCATGAAGTCGTACCCAACGATCATGTCCCAGTCCATCTCGACCTCGTAGAAGCGACCTTGCAGGAGGATTTCCTTGCCGAGGTCCGGGCGGCTCAGCTCACGGTGGTTCACGAACTGCAGCCCAATGGCCGCTTCCTTCGTGCCTCCCACCATGTACTGGCCGTTCGCCACCTTCAGCCTGACAGGTTTCCGACTGTCGGTGAAACACTCTGGCGGAAGTAGGCCAGCCTTGACCAAGCTGACCTGAGCTCCCTTGTCGACCAACACGTCGAAGACCTTCTCCACTTCCCCGGCTAAGGCACGGACCTTAAGGTGCAACTGCCGCTCACGCCCCCCTCGGCGCACGGCGTGCAAGCTCTGGATCTCCGGCCGTTCCAGAAGCTCAACAAGCGACTGGTGCAGGTCGTGGACAATGGGCTCAGGCGGCCCATCTGCAGCATCCAGCTGCGGTACGGGTGATCCTCCGATACTCTCGGATAGATCTTGAAGCACATCAAATACATTCTTGGTCGCGAAGGATGGACGGGTGCAAGGGTTCGTGCCTTCACTTGCCCTCACCCCGCCACCGCGACTGTCTCTCGTTTTGGGTGCCAGACCGGGCCTTCCGCCCGCGGCAATCCCTTTGTGCTTATGGACTCCCGGCTGGGATGGTGTGGCGCTTGCCACGACACCATCCTGCGACCGCCCTAGCTGGGGCCCTTGGCTGCAGGGGCTCCGCTAAGGGGCGTCGGTTATGGTAGTAGGGGTACTGTCCTCCGCGTCAACCTCGTTGACACCCTTCTTCTTTCCCCCTTTCTTACCCTTCTTGTCCTTGTCCTTGTTGTTGTCGTTCTCTTTGTTCTCCTTGTTCTTGTTGTCCGGCCTAGGGACCCAGTTCCTCTTGATCTCCTGGATCTCCTTGGCCAACTCGGTCCCCACGGACATCAGCTTGGAGAGCTCGTCCTTGTCGACCTCCACCTTGGTCTCCCGGATACCCGCGGGTGCACGCTTCTTCGACCCGTGCACCTTCTTGTAGGCCTCCGTGTCGGCCTGGTGGATGGGGCATGTCCGGTGGTCATGGTTGAAGCCTTGCTTCTTCCCATAACACACGAACCAGCCCTGAGGGTGAGCTCGTATGAACTCCCCAAAGGACAGCGGAGGGTTGCCAATGCGGCGGGGGTCCTTCTTCTCCTTCTTCTTCCAACCCTGCTGCAGGGGCTTCCAGCTTCCCCAGTTGCTCCCCGCGTTCAGGTTGTTGGCCACGAAGGCACAAACGGCCATCTCGGCGGGCTCATCGTCGTCGTCATCGTCATCGAGAGCCTCGTCGCCATCGGCTCCCGTTGGGTTCATAGCAGCTTCCCCGCCAGACCCCTCGCCAACGTAGTTGACGTCACGGTCGCCGGGCCTCAACCCGCGGGTGTGGTGGAGGTTCCGGTACTCCTTGAGTACTTCCTCTCCAACCAACTCCAGGATCTCGTCAAAACTCATCCGCACCGGGATGGCCTGCAGACGGATCGTCTGGCCGCTCATGTCACACTCATCAAGGCGCACCATCGCGGTCTTCTCGCGATCGCCCCTGACGGTGATGAGGAGGGCGTTCCGCAGGGAGTGCTGTTTGACATCCCGGGCCACGTTCTTCCTTGTCCAAGCCACCACGTTCGTATGATACTCTTTGGGGAGCATCATCTTGACCGTGTGGTTGGACTTGGCCCTCTTGGCTTCCTCCTTGGTGACTCTCTTGATCCATGCTCCCGGCAGCATGGAGAGCAGGCGAGCCTGCTCGTCACCCTCATTCCAGTCCTCCACGTTGCGGCGGAAGAGGGTGTATTTCCCCCGGAAGTCCCGCCAATCTCGTAGGCGGATCTCCCGACCATCATGCTGAAGCTTGATGGACTTCCACCGCTTGGCAGCCACATGCGGAGCGTCCACCCGCTCCTGCTCGTTGAGCCACTTCTTGGCTTCCTTGAGGGTCTTGATTTTCCCCTCCTTGGTCGCCACGAAGTATAGCTCTTGGAGCACTTCCGGCAGGCGGTACCTGAACCGTTTGAAGACATATCTGTCCGCATCTGCGGGATCCATGTCTTCAGTGACGGTCACCCCCCAATCGTCCAGCTTCTCCAAGAAGCGGTCGAGGTTGAGGGGGTTGCCATCGTACATGGGGGGCTTGATGTCCTTCAGGTCTTCCCACACGGCGGCATCCGCGGCCTTAGAGACCATGAACGCCGGCCGCGTGGTAGACCGAGGTTCCCATCGGCGTCCCCCACGGACTCCCACGGCCGCCACTTCCATCTCCTCCACGGTATCCGTGTGGCTACGCCGTGGCTCCTCCATGTACGCTGAACCTAGGTGTTCACGCCGCACTCCTTCCATGTATGCCTCCTCATCACGGCACCGGCGGCTCCGTTCAGCGGCCTCCCGTCGTACACCACGCGGCGGGGTAATGCCGAACTCCTCCAGGTCCAGGTCCAGGTCCACACCTCCGCCGACATCCCACTCCACGTCTCCTCCGGGGAACTCATCCCTGAGTCCACCATAATGTCCGCCAGCCATTGGGATTGGCTCCAGGGCTGGTGCAGGGCGTCGGGGGCGTACCGGTGTCCACGGTGGAGCACGGCGGTTGTGGTACTCCGCCCTGAGCCACTTATCACGCCACTCCTCACTGCCACTGCCGGGCGGCACGCGCTCGTTACGGCGGCCACGCGCTGTGGTGAGAGGGGGCGCTGAGAGAGGGGGCACTGGCGCTGGGCCGACTCCTGGGGGCTCCGCCGGGAGGGTGGGGTCTGCCTGGACCTGGTCCAGGTCCCCAGCCGTCGTCCGACGAGCCAGACTCCAGGGGTAGGTGGTCGCTGCCGACGATCCCACGGCCTTCCAGCACGTCCAACCTCTGCTGCAGGCCGTTGATGACCTTGTTCAGCAGCCTGGTCTCGCCCCTGGCGATGTCCAGCTCCTTCTGGGCGGCGGTGGCGACCTTGGCGATCTTGACCATCTCCGTCTTGGCGATGTCCAGCTCCCTCTGTGCGCCCGCGGCGACCTAGGCGATGCGGATCATCTCGCCCTTGCCCGTGTCTACCTGGCACTCGAGGGACTGGACCCTCCTGCGGAGGTCGACAATGCAGCGCCAGGTGGTGTCCGGGTCACCGTTTTCTGGTGGGTGGTCGGAATCCCCAGGGGGTCCTCCAGGAGGGCCTCCGCCTGGTCCGCCCGGCCCAGGGGGTCCTCCCCCTCCCGGAGGTCCGCCTCCGGGGGGTCCACTTGGTGGGCGTCCTCCAGGGGGTCCTGACGGGCCTCCGCCAGGGGGTCCCGGTGGGTCTCCGCCGGGTCGCCTCGGTGGGTCCGAGGATGGGGGCTTCTTCGTGTAGTTGAAGTCCATGTCATCATCCTCGTCCATGTCGCCCCACCTAGGCGTCTCGGTCTCGCACGCGGAGGACTCTGAGCTCCGGTAGGGAGGAGGGAGATCCTCACCCTCACCTTACGGCCCCATGGGGACGTCTCCGCCTCCTCCGCCAGCCACTCCTCGGCGATGTCGGCGGCCTCGTCCATCCCCGTCGCTGGCAGTGAAGAAGGGGTCGAAGTCGTGGCTGTGTCCGCCCGCTTGCCTCCGTGACCTCTCGGGGGTCTTCCCCTTACCCTTCCTCCGTCGGTAGGCGGTGGGGCCTCTGCTCCCACTGCTGCCCGTGTCGACCTCCTCCGGATCCAGCGCCATCTTAGAGGAGGCGTCCCCTTCGAAAAGCTTTCGAAGGGTCTCCACTCGGTATCCTCCCGGGGGAGTCTTGCGGCGGAGCTTGGCCTCCGCCTCCTCCATTGCGGCGGCCGTGGCTGCGGCAGCTCGCCCTTCGGCCTCCTCCCGGGCACGAGCAGCCTCGGCTTCCCGGGTCTGTTGCAGCCGAGCCTTCTCCGCTTACAACGCCGCCAGCTCCGCCTCCGTCTTGGCCCTCTCCTCAGCAACCTTCCGTCGCGCGGCCTCGATGGCGTCCTTCCTGGCGGCGTCCGCCTGGGCCTTGGCCGTTGCTTCGGCGTAGGCCCTTTCCTCCGCCTCCTTCTTTGCCCTCTCTTGGGCAAGCGCCTCTTCGAGCGCCTTCACCTCGGCCTCCCTGCACGCAATGGCCTCCTGGGTCAGGCGGGCTTCCCCGGCGGCTGCCGCCACCTCACCCCCGACCCGGGCAGTCCCTGCCTCCTGGGCGGCTGCAGCCGTAAGTCCGGCCGCGATGGCTGCCACGGTCGAGGCGTGGAAGGCCATGCCGTTGCCCCACTCTGCAGCCTCCTCGTGGGCGATGCCAACGGCGCCCTCCACAGCAGCGTTCTGCTGCGTGGCCCGTTGCCGGGCAACCCGAAGGTTGCAGGGCACCCCACAGGGGCGCTCGCAGGCGCGCGCCACATCCCTTTGGTGGGGAGCGACGCTGCTGCTGGAGCTGGCCTGGTCGGCCGGCATCCTCCCCCGGTGGGCCGACTCCTCGTCGCTGCTGGGTCCTGACTTCCTCAGGTGCAGCTGACGGGGCTTGGCCTTGGTCTGCTTGGCGACTTGGAGGAAGTCTCCAAGGGTGGTGTGGCCGGGGTGGTGACCGCCACTGGCCCGTTGGGGGCTGGGGGCTGGGGTTCCGCCCTTGGCGCCATGGGCGGCTTCGGCGGCCAGGAATTCCTGGTACTCCCGCCATTTCCTGTTCCGCTTCCTGTCCCCGGCTGAACGCTTCTCCTTCCCAGGAGACGCGCTACTGCTGCTGCCCTGCAGCGTGCGCTCGTTCCCCAGCTCCAGGAACTCCTTCTCGATCATGTCCCACATGGAGACGTTGATCGTGGCGCCCGACGGGTACTCGTTGGGCTTCTCGTCCTCCTCAATCCCGTCGGGGCGCAGCCCTTCGGCAGGCCTGTCTGGGCGGGTCCAGACCCTCCAGCACTTGCGGCGGAAGCGGAAGGCGTATCCCTCCACCCGCAGCCAGTCTTCCACTGCCTGCGGGCGGTCGGGGCCTATGTCCCGGCGGAGCTCGAAGCTCCCGGGCATGCCGCCTTCGCACTTGGGATTGCTGTGGCGGTAGTGCTGCCCCCACAGCAACCCAGGGAGTAGGCGCACCGCATGGGGGTAGGGCTGCGGCCACGTCTTGCCCGCCTCATCCCAATTCACCATCGTTCCCCTCGATAGACTGGTCCTGGGGGTGGTTGTTGAGGCGGTTGCTGTAGCTGGGAGTGCGGCCTTGCTGGTCGGCCGAAGGAACTCGCTGACGTCGGAGTTCCGGTCGCTCCTTCACGGACTCGGCGCTGTTGCCGGGCGGCGCTGCGAAGCCCCTGATGCTCGGGGTTGGTGGCCCCGAGTGGCGCGCGAGGGATGGGTAACCCCGCGGCGGTGAAACGCTTTTGACGCGTTCCCGTGGGGGGCCTGGCCATGGGACGCTGCGGTGGACACGCACAAGCAAGCAGGCAGGCAAAGCACTGCGCTCACAGGGGCATCATTACGCTCGTGTCATGTGACAAAGCGTTTCAGCATCCTTGCCACTCTGAAACAAGGGAACAAAAGTATGTACAGCAACACATCAGGATATGTACACATGGGGTTGAGACTGGACTGGGGTAAGGGCATCACAGGACAATAAACACTCAGTCCCAACTCATATCCAAATCCCAGGTCCGACCCTCTCAGTGGCTGGTGGGGGCGGGGGCTCAAACACGACCCATGCCCTGCTCGGTCCGGACCCTGAAACCCTGCCAATAGGGGGAGGTGTCCCGCCCAGTCACAGGCAATCTCCTGGGAACCAAGGGGCTCCAAGGCCAACCAACAGTAGCTCCCTATGCTCCCATAACAGCAGGTCCCAACTCCTCTCTGAGCCGGAGATAAGGCCCCGCCATTATCCCCCAGGAGTTGGTAGCTGAAAATGGGCTGTTTCAGCCAAACCTGATATTGGCTCCGAAAACTCCAAAATTGACCCCTCGTCCGGACCCGCCAGAGGTAGGGACGAGGCAACTGCCCCTATGCCCTTCAAGTATGAACTCCCTGGAGCCCTCACCCAACCTGGTTCCCTCTGAGGTCCCGGCATCAGGGCACCACAGGTTTGTCAAGTGTGGTCATGATGCCAAAATGACCAAAATTGGCATCATTCCCACGCGTGGCTCGCCCGGCCAGGGCAAGGCCAATGGCTCACAGGATAGGAGGCAGGACCTAGGATCTATATCTGAGTGCACAACTTGGAATTAGGCCCGGGATCACTATGGGCATAGAGATATGGGGCCGCCAATTGACCACACGGGGGGGTGAAATTGGGGTCCCAAAAGGGGGTCATTTTGGCTGCTCAAAATGAGCCAAAGTCCAGGGTATCCCCAATGGTATATCTCGACGCCGGCTTGGAGATCGGATCCGCCATTCCATACGCGATCCACCGGGAGTCCAACAGAGACTCCCATGCCCTTGGCTCTCAAAGATCTCCATGCCACTGGGCGTGGTGACAATCCCAATTGGGTCCACAACTGCCAAAATGGCAAAATCGTCCACACTCACCTTGGGCTAGCACCTTGACGAAGGTTGCTCCGCTTCGCCCACGTGGTGTGTGAACCATGGTGACCAATATCCATAACACCCATGTCATATATGGTACACTGGTCCATGCGTCCGGCATGCACGAGGGGGCTGAACATGGTGCACGGCGGGCAGAAAATGTGGAAAATTGCTCAAAATGGCCGAATATGCGCACACTCATGGTTGGAACAAATGAGGCACATGCCCGACTTGGACCGGAGTGTGCCATAGGATTGGTATCAAGTCATATGCGTCCAACATATCTTTTGGGCGTTGCCCAAACCCCTCCGGTTTTGGGAATGGCAGGGTCGCCAAGTGAGCCCATGATTTGGGATCGTTCCAAATCGCCAACATGGCGGCCATGGTATGCCAAGCCCAAGAGGAGTTATTCGCCGGGTCCAAGATATGTTTGGCACCGAAGTATGTACCGTCAGAACATACTTGGGTCATGATGTCAATTCAGCGCAACGTTGAGATACACGGTCGCCACTTGACATCATGACGGGCAAAAAACAGCAAGATTGCCGAAAAAACACGCAAAAGTGCCTCAAAAACTAGACAAATATATTATAATATCTTCGGCTTGGATTGAGTAATGAACCAATGCTTCTAAACACAATGACTCGACACCAATGACCTTCGATTCCACATATGTGCTCCACTTGGGGCGCTTTGGAAGGTCGCGTGCGCTGCCTCCCAAGTGGGCACATGCAAATATGGAATATTGCAAAAAACACACCTTGCTCGCAACGCATCGCTTCGGGAGCGCTCCACAAGCGTCCCTTCACGAAGGTTAGGCTTGCGAGTGTTGGTTGGGAGTACAATGAAGGGCTTCGTGCGATATGGGGTCCATTGGCGGGTTAGTCTTGGAATGGTGCACCCGCCAAATGGGCAGGTGATATGACACCAAATATGGCATGCAACCCTACCCTCGCCTTCTACACCCAACGTAGTGGCCTAGAATCAAAGTATGCCTACATTCTAGAGTAACTTTGGTCCCTTAACACGCATGCAAGTGCTTTGGTCGAAAATCGACCTCCTTTCGGAAAGCCGAATTTTAGCATGCACGCAAAATATATTGCCAATATATATATGGAGATCATATATGTACTATCCGGGGAAGACAAGTGATATGCCCCGGATGTAGAGGCAAGCAAAGAGGGAGAAAACGCCAACTCAACATACTTCTACACGTACTTGGACGCCAAGTACGTGAAAAAGCGCACTTCTTGGAGAACACTCAAAATAAATAACCCTTTGGGCCTATGAAGTTGGGATCCTTTTGCCTCATCCTATGACTATGGGGGGCAAAACGTCATACACAGTGCCTATGAGGCACGTTAGTTCGTCCTTGGGCGCTTGAACGCTCGTAACCCTTGTTATATCACTTGGGGGTTCAAAGCGCCTTCGGCCGCCCAGATTTTCTGGGAAAAATCTGGGACGCGATGCGTTCTATCAAGGAAAAAATTGCGGATCACTCGAAGACTGTTTCAGTCTTAACTTCAAGGAAGATAGTATTACAGAATTATCTAATGCAGTGCACGGAACGGGCGACGTCTGGCGGCGATTTCACAACAATTAGAAATCGCGGTAGAAATCGGGTATTGCACCGATTTCTAACCGCAAATCGACCAAGACAGTAAAATTACGGTAATTCCACATCGACTTAATGGTTAGAAATCGGATTCCAGATTTGGCGGGTTAGAGAACAGGGATATCCCGCTGACAGCCGGTGTCACGGGTCACGGGTCACGGGTGTGACGGCTCACAGGCCTCCGGGCCATGGGCCATAGGTTCTGGGTACCGCTTCACCACAACAACAGAAGTACAAGGTGCGCCACGAATAGTCCAAAGCACGGGGCTTCGTCCTGTGAGCTATATATGGTCTATGCCTGATTGTGTCTACAGCTTTCTGCCTAATTATGTCTCCATCGCTCATGGGGAATTTCAGATGGCGAAGAACCTCCATTGCCCTATGCAACAAGGTGCATGACCGCAACACTAGGTTGTGCGCTATTTTTGCCTGTATTGCATGGTGTCAGCAGCTTCTAGCCTGAAGACCAAAATGCGGCCCCATGATTTGCGAAGAAGCGCCCCACAGCAAGTAAGAAAAAGTGCTTTTCCAATGCTTTGAGGCATACTCTAGTTGTATTAGAGGTGCACTGAGCACACAGGCATTTCTATCTTAGTATTGGCCCAATCAAAAGTGGTGATAACACATTTTGACCTATGGAACCAACCACCCAATCAGGATATGGAGTGGACCCCTTAATCCCCTATCAATGTGAGGCAATTCATCTTTTCCTCAGTCGACTGAGAACTGACATATCCAGGGCAGAGCCTATGAATTTATCTATGTTTTCTCATGAATTCTTAGCTGTCCTAGTGGTATGCACCCTAGGGGGCTGGGCACCTCTTTTTGAGAGGTCCTGGGTTCAATTCCCGGTCAGCCTAGCTAAGTAGGAAGATCCCATGTGACATGGCAGTGACCTCATCGCCACATGCCCTGCCACCTCAGCACATATGGGACCCAAAACAAAGAGTGCACATCTCCTGAGATGGCACTATGGAGACTGAGTGACCATGGGGGAGTTTTCCAACTCTTTTTCCAAAACATTTCAGCTATCTTTGTGAATATGCAATCAGATGTGCCTTGAGTTGCAGTTTCTGTGAATACTCTTTCATCTTTCAGTGTTTACACTGCAGCCCTTCATGCTTTGATCCTGATTCTCTTCTACTTGCTTATCTCTAGCTTGGGCTATCCTGGATTGGTTGTATTTCAGCAAATAAAACATTTTACTCATCAAAAACAAGCAGCAGGAAACCCTACACCAGCAGCAAGCAGCAGGAGAGGCACAAACACAGTGTTGAAATCACTATAAAACCTTCTGGTAGCAAGAGGCAGACTGTCTTTGCGTACCGGCAGCAACCCCGTGCCGTACAACCAGTGCGCCGAGATCAGTCATATATAAGCAGAAGGGCGAACGAGGATGGACACAAGGAAAGAGGACACCGACGTGAAGACAGCGCCTGAGGCACCAGCAAGGCCAGCACCTGGTGAACCTGGACCTGGACCTAGCGCTGTACCTTCGGAGCCCTTACATGGGCCAGTGGACGTGGCGGAGGATTCGTTGGAAGGACTCCAGTCGGCCTTCCGGGCCCTCTCAGTCGAGGAGGTGGTCACTCATCCTGTGAAGAGGAAGAGAGAGAGCGAGAAGGATGCTGGAGAAGGCATAGCAGACGAAGGAGAAGACCAAGGGCAAGACCTGATGAATGAGCCTACCTTTGAAGGCGCACCAAGCGCTTCTGGCCTCCACGCATCACCCTCTCCTATAACCACCACACTCCCAATTCCAGACTCAGCCGCTGCAACATCCACACCCATAACCAACCCGCCTATGGCAGAGGGCACAGGCTTTACTGGTATGCCTACCTACCCTGCCTATGGTTTGGGCCCACCTACCACTGCGTTTCCTGAGGCAACTACTGCCAGTGAGCCGGTGGCCTCCAGTTCTGCGCCGCGATGGTATGCGGCTGACTATCACCATCCTCTACCCGCTACTGGAACCTATGTGGATGTTCCTGGGTTTGCAACCTGGAGGGGGTTCAGGAGAGGACCTGAGTCTCTTGGAGGCAGGAGTAGAGGATCGGGGAGATCGTCCAAAGGTGCCTGACGCGGTCGGATCAACGAGGTGCTCCGAGGAGCCACCTCTAAAATCGTGGGCGACCTCACTCAAGAGATTCGAGAGAAACTGGAACCCCTGATGATACCGCCCCAAGCGTCACCTACCACGGTGGGAGTGTCACCCCATCGAGTACAGGCCAGGCACATGGTGGCAGGGCTGACAAACACCCTGGGGAGCCTGAGGAGCCGACCGATGCCGACCCCTGAAGCGATACCGAGAAGCCCTTTCGTACCAAGAACGGCCCAGCCGCCCTACAGCCACGTGACGAACTCTACGACAGCCGAGCTGCACCGGCTGGGGCTGACAGCCTTGAGGGCAATGGTGGACATGGAGCCTTATGGCTCTAGTGATCTAGGCGGAGACCCCTCAGATGATGAGCCGCCGTCTATGACTTCTGCTTCGCCCTCGGAGGACGACGACCCGGAGGACCCCGAGAACCCAAGTGGGAAGAAGAAGAAGAAGAAGAGGAAGACCCGACGCCCTGAGGGACGCAGGTCTCAGGAGGCTAAGGCTATTGCCACCTCTAAGATCGTGGTGAACCTGCCTGAGTTCACAGGCAAGGACCTCAGCGAGTTCGCTGAGAATTTTGGCCGATTTCTCCGATTGACCGGCCAGACCCACGCCAGTGGACGGGTCAGTGTGATCTGCTCCTGCAGTGCTGCAAGACCAAGTACCTGGAGAAGCAGGTCAGACAGATCGTGACTAACTCTGCCACCTTTGCCGATGTGTTGGTTGCCTTGGAGAGGCAGTACCCGACCTATGAAACCGACCTCCCCATCAGGGCCGAGATCCAGAACCTGCCCGTGCTGCCCAACAACCCCAAACCTGGCAGGGTCTCTGAGCTGTTGGCTGACCTGGATCACTGGGCTGGACGATTGACGCCCGGTTCCTACAGCAGCGACGACCTGCTGTTCTGGTTGGTGGCGAAGCTCCCTCGAGAGCTGTGGGACGAGTGCCGTTCGACGGCAGAGCGCAAGGCTAGATCCCTCCGCTACGAGGATCTATGCGTGCTACTCCTGGAGTTGGCGCTGGAGAAGGAGAGCGACCAGCAACTTAACAACTACCGCCCTGGAGGAGGAGGCTCTGGAAACCATGGCAAAGGGTACCAAGGATCCAGACCTGGGCAGGGGACTACCCCCAAACACGCCCACGCCCGTATCATGGAGAACGTCAAGGAGCTCTTCTGGTGGGATGCCAGAGACGAGCAGGGCCACCTGCAGCATGCCCCTGACTGTGAGCAGCGAGACTGCTTCGTAGCCCAGGGGAAGCAGCAGGAGAAGAACACCGGCGCTGAAGCCGGTTCGGACCCCCGTGGCCATCTTTGGGTCACTTGGGGTGTGTATCTATGTGCCGGCAGGCCGCCATTGGCTGATATCATACTCTACAATCCACCTGACCTAACCCGATGTGATAGTCTGATAGGTTTGGCCATTCCGGCTATGAGCGGCCATTTTCAGTACCGAGGCGCCGCCAGCTGAGATTCATATATCAGAATATCAGGAATCAACAGGGTTTTTTTATCATAATGTTTCCGTAATTTTTCCGCCTTCCGTTCTGATGGTCAATGTATCGGCGACTGTCAGTTGGCTCGCCATTTTGCGGTAACCGATTGGTTAACTGTTATTTCCAGATATTTTGGCGGAAACCCCGATGAAGGGTCAGATTTCATCAGTAAAGGGTTCGTTGCTTCCGCAATTTTCTAAATATGCACTCGAAATTTTAATCTGAATTTTTCGCGATGTCGAAATCGGATTTTCGACTTCGACATCGCCGCACTTGATTTGGTCTTCTTCGAGTGGTCATACTCTTTTCCCTATGCCCGAATCAGGTTTCCCTTGTATTTGCCACCCATTTGACTTGGAGATATAAGGGAAACAAAAGTGAACCGTGGGACCACTTTGAAGGGCCATATCTACGCGCGAGTGTGAGGAAAGAGAATAAGGAAGATTGCGTTGCAAGCACCTTAGTCTCATCTTATTTTTAGTAGGATCCAACACCTTAAGTCGGCACACACACTCGTTGTATCATAGGATCATGGTCAACATGGTAGAAACTTGTTTATAACTTGTTGACCCTGTGTCTGGACTTGATATTATGACTTTCGAGTGTAGCGCCTGAGTCTTGCGGTGGCATAGCATCTTTCCTTCGGTTCCCACGTCCATTGTACCCAAAGTTATGACCATGGAGGGGCATGGCATACCATGGTGGGAGCCAATTTTAAGGGATATGTGTGATATAGGTAGTATATGTCTTGATATGCTCACGCCCATGTTATATATCTTCGTGTGCCCGAAGAGATGGGGAGCCACACGTGACAAGGGCTTTGCCCATGTCCCAATTGTGGAATTCAAAGCGCTAGACTAAGTCTACCGCGTATGTATTGCTCATGGTATGTTTGGCAAAGAGACCCATGAGTGCACTCCCATTTTCATGGGGCATGTAGATATGAGTGGCGAAGGTATCTCCATGCGCCCGATTGGGGGTCCAAGTGGGGGAATTGTTCGCAGGTGGTTCCCATCATTTGTATATTGAACCATGCGCGGATATCATGGGTGAGCATAGAGATATACTATCATGACAACTTTGTATTTGGACATATTTTCATGTTTTTGACCTCAATTTTTGCTCATTTTTGCATTTTGTGTACTTACCTGGTCGGCAAACAGCAAGAAGCCTATGGAGAGTCCAACCATGGTATGTTGTTCATATGTTGGCATATGCTTTGGAGTTGAACACCACCATATGCCGGATTGGGTACTCCATTTGGCTTGGCGCACGAAGGATTACAAGAATTGGTCTCAAGACCATGGGCTGAGTTGGGCAGTGCGTGGCGCCCATATCCGAAGGGGTTTCGAGGGTAAAGTGGGGATGTACATGGGTATTGACCTTTGGTCTCTATCCTCCATGAATACTAGACTTCGATTCCATGCATGCTTTGAGCCTTCGGATAAGTGGTAACTTCAATTTTGAGCATATATTTGATATATGGCCAATATGGTGTGAATTGGCAGTTTTTTGGTCTGTTATGAGTTCAAACTCATGGGGCATATCCCAAAGCCCATTCGATTCCAAGTCCAACCAAGGTTATGTCAGGGTAGGGCATGGTCCTGAGTGCCACTCTAGGCCATGACACGCCACCTCCCCTATTGGGCTAGGATTGGGAGGCTTGGGAGTGAACAGATTTTTGGGGTTCATGTAGTGACTTTTGACACATGGCATTTAGCCATCTCATTTGACCTGGTTCAGGGCAATACGTTGGTGAGTCAAGGGAAGGTCTTGAGTCCAGGGAATGAGGGGTTTATGGCTGTGAATGTGTATGTTTACCTCTTGCCCCAACTGTGCTTTATTTGTGTTCATATGCCAATTTCAGGGCTTTCCTCCTTGGTGCAATTCTTGTACATGCCCGCCACCGTGAGACGACCGGTGTGCTGAAAGGAAGCCCGCAGCGTGTATTGGATTGTGGATTGGGTTATTGCTGTACTTGTGGGATCTGGTTGCTGTTCAGGGTTGAAGGAGGATAGTATTTTCTATATTTTTGGATTTTGGACCCTGGATTTTGATAAATGCAATCGTTGATCAGGAGCAAGTCGGCAGGGGTAACAGGCGGAAGGGGCACAGCGGGGGCCGGTCCTGGTAGGGACCTTCTTTAGCGCCAAAGCGAAGCTGCCGGATCATTACAGGTGCACCATCACGTGTGCCTTCTGTGGGAAGAGGAAGCACTACGAGGATGAGTGCTACCATAAGCAACGCCTATCGGCGAAGCTTAAAGGTGAGGATCCTGGCAAAGGCTCAGGCAAAGGTGGAGGCAAAGGTAAAGGCAACGACTCTGGCAAGGGCAAGTCGAAAGGACGTGGACAAGGACAAGACAAGAGTCAAGGTGGACGGGGAGGAGGCGCTAATCGCCAGCCTGACAAGGACAACAAGAACACGGACAAGAACGGAGGCAACCCCAACCCTAATCCAGGGGGGAACTCCGAGCCCTCCGGAGGGCAGTCTGGTCCTACCACACGCTCACAGACGCAGGCCCAGAAAGAACAAGGGGCCAAGCGGGAGCACGAAGGTGGTGATGACGGCAACGCTAAGAAGACAAGCCGTTTCATGAGGATGGCCCGCAAGCTGCGGAACAAGGGGTTCGAGGTGACCTGTCCCGCGGAGTTCTGACGGGGACGCTCCGGTGGCCCCCCAGACCTGGTGTTTTGGGTACGTATCTGACTAGGGGGACGTGAATACCTGGGGGTATTGGATACTGGCGCCACCATATCTATAGTGGCCAAGAAAATTTTACCTTGTGGGAGCCTGAAGAACACCATGACCACCGCGGCTATACGAATGGGGGATGGCCATGTGGTGCACAGCTGCGGGGACTGTGAAGTGGAGGTACCTATGGGCTCCCGGACTATGGCCCATCGGTCCTATGTGACGGACACTGAGGCCTTCGACTTTGTATTGGGGACTGACTTCTTCGTGCAGCACTCCCAGATACAATTCCTGACGCTGCAACCGCCCTACCTCCTCCGCGTGGACCACGGCAGTGGCAGAGAGTCTGTGCCACTGGAGCAGTCGGTACATACCTGGAGTTACCTGAGGCTATCGAAGGAGGAGCCCTCGAACATGATGGCGGCCTCCAAAACTGAGGACTATCAACTATTGGGGGAAGTCCTAGACCAAGGTCTGAAGGAGTTGGGTTACTCTAGAGAAGACCTGAGTGTGGAGTTGTTCGCCAGCAACAAGCAGCATGTACTGGACCTTTACTGCAGCAAGGGGAAGGACTGCAGCTACAAATTTTACTGGCCCTCTTTCGGGATGGCCTACGGGAACCCCAGGTTCAGTGAACTGGGGAAGGTCCTGACCAAGGTGGCCGTGGAACGTTCCCGTATGGTCCTGTGTTCCCCCGATTGGGGAGCCCATGGGGGCAACGAGTACTGGCGAAACCTCCTGGACAGGCTGACTATCAGCTCTGTTCGGTTACCTGATGAGGCCATCTACGTGCCTCTGGGGCGTAAGACACCTATTGGGAAACCCGGATGGGGGAGTATGCTCAGCGTGGTGAACGGAGGTCTTACCTCCATCCCCTGGGAGGATCTGGACCCGACACTGGTCCAGGCTATACAACGAGAAAGCGATGGACTCGCCTTGGTTGACTTGAAGGATCGACTGCGACCTCAAGATGCTGTTGAGACTGTACCCGGAGGAGATGAGTACGTCGTGACTGACACCAACGCCCCCAACTCTCCCTGCCATGTACCTGTTACTGATGGAGTCTCTGAGTGTGGACTATCTGAGCTACCTAGCTCTATCCACTCAGATGACGAAACTGAGCACGACGCCTTCTTCGTGCAGACCTGTGCGGAGGAAGTGGAGAACGCCGAGTACGTCGCCCCACTGAAACCCCTACTCTCCATGAGGGTGGAAGACCCCGTGGACGAAGAGCTGGACCCTGGATCCAGGCTAAGTGAGTATGTGGACTCCAAGAGGAAGTTGGTGGCGAAAAAGCTATGCTACGCTAAGCCTACCCGCAGCTCATGGCCACTGAAGCAAGGACGTATGGGAGATCTATCTCAATTGAAGGAGGACCTCGAACAGAAGATCACCACCTGGCAAAGGGAGGTAGATCTTAAGCTCATGAAGAGCGTGTTGGGCGCCCATGTGAGGACCCCACAGGAGGACGACCTCTCGGAGGAATGTGTATGTGAACCCCCTCGAGCGTGCCTATGTTGCCATCGTCCACCGGAGGTGGTTGAACAAGACCTTCTATATGCCTACCAAGGGTTGAAGGACACTACCAAGGGCGAAGAGTCGGTGGAGGATCACCTCCCGACGTCTATTACGCAGGGGGCAAGCAACTTACACTCTGACGAGGACATGGAGGACAAGATCAAGCTATTGGACCCGCGGGTGCAGAAGCTTAAAAGGACCTATCTGGAGGTGTTCGGAGAACTACCCCCTCCAGCCTCATGTGACAAGCTGGTACAGATGGACCTCAAGCTGAAACCCCAGGTCGTGGGTCACAAGATCCGGAGGAGACCCTATCCAGGTTCTAAAGAGCAGGCCGACGAGATTGAGCGACAGATACAAGAATGTATCGACGCTGGCCTAGTCCTGGAGAACAAGGATGGGGACTACCCCCTACCCTGCAGCCCCTGTTTCCTGGTGGCTAAACCTGGGTCTACAGCCCAACGGCTGGTAGTGGACTACGGAGAGCTGAACAAGAAAACGCTGAACCACTCAGGGTCCATTCCTAATATGGAGTCTACCCTTGAGAAGATAGCCTCCTGTCGCTACAAGACCAAGATGGACAAGAGGAGCGGATTCTGGCAAGTGGACCTGACGCCCAACGCTCAGGAGCTACTGGCCTTCATCACCCCTCAGGGGAGGGTGTTCAAGTGGAAGGTCATGCCATCTGGCGTGGCCAACGCACCCGCTCCATTCCAAGAGCTGATGAACAAGATCTTGTCCATCCTACGGAGGAGACCTAAGGTGCAGGAGCTTATATGCTGTGGGGCCCAGATGGAAGCTCACATCGACGATGTATGCCTCGGGACCAATACCCAGGAGGACCACCTAATCCTCTCCGGTGAGTTCTTTGCGGTCTGCCAGGAGAACCACACACGACTCAAGCTGGAGAAGTGTGAGTTCATGCAGGAGACCATGCAGTACCTGGGGTTTGACGTTGGCTATGGGTGGTGGACCCCAGCGGCCTCTAAGGCCAAACCCCTGATGGATGCTAAGGTACGACACGAAGACCCCAAGAAAGGACTTCATGATGTACGCAGTTTCATTGGGGCGTGCAACTTCTATCGCTGCCATATCAAAAACTTCACCTACACCAGCGCCATTCTGACGGACCTGATCAAGAAGAGTACTACTTGGCGTTGGGGCCCACAAGAGCAACAAGCGTTTGACGAGCTCAAAGACAAGGTGGCCAACGCTAAGTGCTTGGGCGTGCCTAGGGCACAAGGGGAGATTATCCTGGTGACCGACGCCAGCAATGTGGGCGGTGATGGAATGTTGTTCCAATGGCAAGCACTAGAGAAGGAGGAGTTCGACTCGGCCATTTCCCAATGGGGGACGGAAGGCCTCAACCAAGATGGAACCCTCAAGCACAGCTACCCTGACGACAAGTGGGTCCTAGTACCTCTGGGCCACTGGAACTGGAAATGGAACCAGGCCAGGCGAAACTACTCCACGTATGAGCAGGAATTGCTCGCGGGTATGCTAGTGCTATCCTCACAAGCACGACTGTTGGGGAGTAACCCTGTGGTCTGGCTGTGCCACCAAGAACCGGTCCGCAGTTTCCAGAAGGGCCCCCCACCTGAGAAGGCCAAGCTACGGCGCTGGTGGACCTACCTCAGTCAACTACGGCTGACGGTACACCATATCCAGGGAGTGAAGAACGAGTGTGCAGACTACATCAGCCGCAACAACTTCGACGCCCTAATTGGTGCCCGGTCAGAAGCGCTCGCTAAGGAGGCGTTCAGCCGTATGGACGTCCACTTGGACCTCAACATGACGATGATACGCCCCCTGGATGGACTCCAACAATCGAAGTACCTGAAGGAGTTTGGGGATATCTACAAGCGCCTGGAGAAACGCCTTGAACCCCTCCTGGTCAACCAAGATCAGTGGAAGAGGGACAAGAGCTACCTCTGGCACGAGGACCGCATCGTGGTGCCTAGTGACAGAGTCCCAGCGCTGCTGAAGTGGACCCATGAGTCCAGCGGTCAGGTGGGTGCTGACCGTACCCTCAGGCTGTTCAAGCAGTGGTTCCACACTACATGGACTGACGACCAACTGCGGAAAACCCTCCAGCCTATCGTGGACAAGTGCCCGTGCAGGTCCTGCAAATCAGGGGATATTAGGGACAGAGGTCTCTACTCAACCCTGCCCATCTAAAGAAGGTCCCTACCAGGACCGGCCCCCGCTGTGCCCCTTCCGCCTGTTACCCCTGCCGACTTGCTCCTGATCAACGATTGCATTTATCAAAATCCAGGGTCCAAAATCCAAAAATATAGAAAATACTATCCTCCTTCAACCCTGGCCAGCAACCAGATCCCACAAGTACAGCAATAACCCAATCCACAATCCAATGCACGCCCCGGGCTTCCGTTCAGCTCACCGGTCGTCTCACGGTGGCGGGCATGTACAAGAATTGCACCAAGAGGAAAGCCCTGAAATTGGCATATGAACACAAATAAAGCAAAGTTGGGGAAGGAGGTAAACATACACATTCACAGCCATAAACCCCTCATTCCCTGGACTCAAGACCTTCCCTTGACTCATCAACATATTGCCCTGAACCAGGTCAAATGAGATGGCTAAATGCCATGTGTCAAAAGTCACTACATAAACCCCAAAAATGTGTTCACTCTCAAGCCTCTAAATCCTAGCCCAATAGGGGAGGTGGCGTGTCATGGCCTAGAGTGGCACTCAGGACCATGCCCTACCCTGACATAACCTTGGTTGGACTTGGAGTCGAATGGGCTTGGAGAACTACCCCATGAAGATAACCTCACACATGGCAAAATCAGGCAAATCACACCATTATGCCCAAAAGTCAATTATATACTCAAAAATGCATACGGCAAATATCCAAGTGCTCCATGCATGTGCCAAACCGGAAAGTAGTATACAAGGGTGATATAGACCAAAGGTCCATGCCCAAGAATATCCCATCGTTGGCTCCAAAGCCCCTCCGGTTATGTACATGACATGCATCACAAGTGGACTCATGAATTTGAGACCTAATTTTGTGAGGCCTCGTGTGCCAAGCCAAAGTGACCACGTGATCCGGCATATGGTGAGGTACAATACCGAAGCATATGCCAAGGTAGGTAGGTAGGTATCTTCGGGAGCTCGGGATGCCTCCTTTGACATTGCAGGAAGAAGGTCTTACCAAGGGGACGTCCTGTCCCTCCCACTGCCCTATGTCAGGTGCCTCTTGAGCCGCTCCCGCATGTGCTTGGGAAGGCATTGTCGCGGCCACCCGGTCCATGTGTCCCAGGTGGGAGGGTGTCCCCAGATGTGTCCATGGGTAGGGCCACATGCCCCCTCCTTTGGGCGGCAGCTCTGGGGGGCTGCCCAGCCGTGTGGAGTATCTCTCACCACAAGCGGTATTGCTCCCGCTTGTCTACGGTACGACCGCCTCACCCTTGTTGCTTGAGTTGCGGGGCCACTCTGCTTGGCAGGTGACCCCCTCCTGGACTGTGTACCGGCTCGCCTGTCACCGGTTGCTTCCATGGCTCCGGGTGACGTTTGCCATGGTCCCCGATGCAGCCTGGCCGGGCTCGGACCAGTGGCCTTGGAGTACCGCTCCTGCCATTGGCCCGGTGGGTCGGCTGGGTCGCCCCAGTGCGTCCGACCCATGGGGTATTGGTTCTTTCCTATCCCTCGGCCGCCCTACGTGTGTGCAGTGTCCTGGGCCGCTGGGCTCCTGTTCACCGGTGTGCCCGCGCGGTTTGCTGTGGTGCGTCTGCGGTGTCCTGGGCCAGCTGGCTCCTGTTCACCGGTGTGCTCGCTCGGTGTGTTGTGTTGCATGTGCGGTGTCCTGGGCCACTGGGCTCCTGTTCACCGGTGTGCGTGCTGTGTGCGGTGCGCGTGTGCCATGGGTGGTTGTGTCCCTCTTCCTCCCCCCCTAATTTTCGTTTTTTTTTTCTTGTTTTTTTTTTACTTGTTTTTTTTTATTTTTTCTTTTTGGAAAAAAAAAAAACAAAAAAAAAGAGAAAAACGAGGGCGCGCGTACACTGCAGGCACAGGCATGGGCAGCTGGTGCGGCGGTGCAATAGCGTTGTGTCCTCTGGCGTGTGTCGTCGGTGCTGTGGCGGCGGTCGCGCCCCAGGGGTGCGGCTCGCGCGTCCTGATGTACACGGGCTTGGGTCAGGGTGGGTTTGCTGAGGTGTCTCTTTGCTTCTGGAGCTGGCTGGTTAGGCGGCTGTGTGGGCTGTGGGTGTGGGCTGTGGTTAAGTTGTTCCCTCGGCGGGCTTGGTTAGGAGTCCAGGGTTAGCGGTTTCGGGGTGTGGCTCGGGTTTGATTTGTGCTTGGGTTCTGGCTCGGTTAGGCGGTTGCGACGGTAGCGGGCCTGGGTTCGGTGCCTTTGGGGAAGTGGTGCTCGTTGTCGTGTGCGTTGGCTTCCTTCGGCGTCCGGTTCGTTTGGTGACTTCTGGGCGGGGCCTGGCGTGGCGCCCCGTGGTGGTGGTTTGCTGGGTAACGGAGTTAGATGGCGGCGCCGCTGGCCGGGGGGTCAGGCGCGTCGTGTTGTGTGGCGCGCAGGGCTCCTGGAGTGCTGTGGGTGTCGCCGGTGTCGGTGCGCCGACGCTTGTGGGGTGGTGAGGGGGTGTGTTTGTGCGGGGCTGGGCTTTGGGTGATGTCCCACAGGCGGATGCCGTCTCGCTGCGTTTCCTGGAGGGTCTCCCGCAGGCGCCTGAGGACATACGGGTGGTCCTCAGGCGCGGGGAGGTTGCGGGGGTGGACTCCCAGGGGGTGGAGCGCATCGGCCAGCATGGCTTCCCATGCGGCCTGCGGCATCCACCCCCCCGCCGGCCGGAGGCGGCAGTTCTCCACCGACCCCTTGCGGGGCCGATGGACCAGGCCCTCGAGGGAGGGCTCTCCCCGGGCCCACTTTCGCAGCTCCCAGAGCTGCGTGTGGGTCGAGCGCTGCCACCACTGTTCCTGGGCGGGCCTGCGGTCTTGGGCGGAGGAGTGGGCGTGGGTGGGTGTGACGGGGTCGTGGGGAACGGTGGCGGTGGCGGGCCTGGGGGATTCCTCGTAGTCCTCTTCCGTGGGGGTGCGTGGGGAGTGGGGGCGCACGCGGATGTGGACCCGCGGGTGTGCGCGTACGGTCTCCGCCTCGGGGTTGGGCGGGGATTCGCGGCGGCGGCGGTAGTGGGGCATGCGTTGTATGTGGGCTGTCATCGAGGGTTGGTAGGGGGACGGGGACGCTGCTGGCGGACCCTGGCGCCGTTCTGGCCTGGTCGGGAGCGGTCCGTGGGCCTGGGGTGCGGGCTTTGAGAGGTGGCGGGACGAGGTGCGTCGTGCTTCGGCCGCGGCGCGCTCCGCCATGAAGGTGGTGGCGGTGGCGTCGGTGGCGGTGGGCAGGCGCCGCGCTGGGCGCTGCTGCCTTCGGGCCTGGGACGGCTGGGGCCGGATGTCATAGAGGACGTCCTCGGGGGGCCGGGCTCGCGCTGCCGTCGTGGCGCGGGGCTTGGACTTGGGTTTGGGCTTGGCTGCGGGTTGCGGTCGTGGCGTGCTGGCGGGTTTGGGTGGCTGTTTGGCGGCGGTCTTGGGTTTCGGCTGGGTCGTGGGTGTGGGCTTCGTCGGGGCGTGGGCCTTGGCGGCGACGGGGCTGCTCGCGGTGGGGGTGGGTTTGGGGGCCCGTTTGGGAGGTGTCCCCCGCAGCCTGGAGGGTGGAGTGCTGGATGAGAACGTGGTGGTGGTGGCGGATGAGGTGGTCGTGGTGGTGGAGGTTGTGGAGTGGGAGGCGGGGGAGAGGGCTGTGGGAGACGGCGGAGGGTCGTGGGCTTCGGGGGCGGGCGTATGAGGCTGGGTCCTGTAAGTAGCGAGAACGAGGGTGCAGGTTCGGGCACCGGGCGTGTGCGCGCGTTTTCCCTGGTGATCCGTGCGTGCTGGTGCTGGCGTGGCGGCGTTGTCTCGGCTGCGCGGGCACGTGGGTTACCCGGGGGGTGGCCATATCTGCTCCAGGACGTGCGGGTGTGTTTGCTGGAGGTAGTCGAGGGTCTGCAAGAAGCATCGCTGGATGCCGGGCATGTCCTCCTCTGTGAGGTGGGGGTAGTTTTCAGTGGGGGTGTCTGGGCCCGGCCACAGCAGCGTCATGAGGCGGGCTGCCATCATGTACGGGCATAGTTGTAGGGTGGTTGAGCGTGGGGGGGTGGGTCCCCTGCGGTTTTGGGGGGGCTTCCCTCTGCTGGGGGCGCAGCGTGACCACCCACACCCATCGGTCCGTGGGGATCCCCCAGGTCCGTTGGGTCCACTTGGAGGGCAATACATCGCCCTACCAAGGCCCTGGTAGCTGCTGCGGATGGAGAGCAGTGTGTCCAGGGATTTGGGTTCCCACGTGCCCCAGATGTAGGGGTCGTCCGGGTCGTCCCCCCTGGCGTACGTGTCGGGGCCTGGGTTGTGTGGGGGGGGGGTGTAGTCGGCGGGGAGGAGGGAGTCGGTGCCGTGTACTACCCAGTGGTCTGTGGGTGCGTGGTAGTTGGTGGTGGAGAGGGTGTAGTGCAGATTGTACATGAGGGTCATGTACGTGGAGGGGGCTGGCTGCTGCTCGTCGGGGGTGGGGATGTCCCCCGGGACGTGGTGCTGGAAGTTGCTCAGGGAGGCCATCCGGGCTACCCATGTTTCCCGCTCCCACTCTTTGGTGCTGTCGGGGGTGGCGCCGGGTGGGGGGTGGGCCATGTCGGGCTCGTGGTAGCGGGTGCGGCCCTTGGTGTCCACCCGCCCCGGCACGGGGTGTCCGACCAGGTGTCGCCCCCAGTCGATGGGGGGCACCCAGATCCGGCTCCCCGTGGGGGGCGGGCTCTCGCCATCTGGGGTGGCGCGTGGGGGGCGCTCGTGTCGGGCGACGTGGAGGAAGGCGTCGAAGAGGAAGTCTCTGACGCCTTTCCCCAGGGTGGCCGCCTGCACCGAGGTGGCCGCCCGGATGGGGGTGCTGGTGCCGGAGGTACGGAGGTACAGCACGACGTCCTGTTACCCGAGTCCCCGGAGGTGCTGCCGTACCGCTGCGGGGTTGTGTAGGACGTAGGGTTCGGCCGGTGCGGCGGCTGGTGGTGCAGGGTGTGATGGGGGGGGTGGTGTGGGTTGGGGTGGGTGGTCGTCGTTGTCGCGCGTGGGGTCCGGTGATGGGGTCTCTTGTGGCGGTTGCGGGAGGGGGGATTCGCGGTGGCGTGTGTCGGCGGGGGTATCGATGTCAATTGGCTGGTGTTGGCTGCCGCATGTTGTATCCGTGGCCTGGTCTCGGGGGGGGGGCGGGGGGGGGTGGTGTGGGGGTGGCGCTGTTGGTGGTGGGGGGGGCGGGGGTGGGTGTTGTGCTGGCTGGGGGTCTGGGCGTCCCTGTGGGTCGTGTGGGTGTTGCGTGTGTGCGCCGTGCGGGCCTTGCGGTTCTTGACTGGTTGTGGTGCCGGGGTGTGGGTGGGAGGCGGCCGCATGAGCGTCCGGGTGGGGCTGTGGTCCGTATGTAATGGGTGGCTGCTGGTGAATGGTGCTCGCTGGTATGGGGTGTGGGTGGGGGGGCTGCTGGTGGTGGTGGGGTGGGGGGGGCGGGGGTGGGTGTTGTGCTGGCTGGGGGTCCGGGCGTCCCTGTGGGTCGTGTGGGTGTTGCGTGTGTGCGCCGTGCGGCCCTTGCGGTTTTTGACTGGTTGTGGTGCTGGGGTGTGGGTGGGAGGCGGCCGCATGAGCGTCCGGGTGGGGCTGTGGTCCGTATGTAATGGGTGGCTGCTGGTGGATGGTGCTCGCTGGTATGGGGTGTGGGTGGGGGGGCTGTTGGTGGTGGTGGGGCGCTCCTACTAGGCCCTGGTGTTGCTGGCGTGCGTGCGCGGCTCCTCGCGGGTCCATGGGGGTGTACCGCGGCTCGTATGTCGTGGGCCCGTGTAGCGGGGGCGGCGGGTGGTGCTGGACCGCGTGGTGGTGGTGTGGAGGGTGTGCTGGTTGTGTATGGTACCCCGGCGTTGGTGGGTGTGGTGGCAGGGGCTGGTGGTGGTGGAATACGTGATGTTGTGGTGCGGTGATGTGCGCTACGTGGGGTGGGTGGTTCGCGGGGCCTGGTTGTGCTGGGGCGTGGTGGGGATGTAGCTGGTGGGGGTTGCTGTAGCATGGGGGCATTAGGGGGTAGGGGTTGGGAGGGGTGGGGGCGTGGTGGTGGTGTTGGTGGCGCCATGTCCCCTGGCTCTGCGCGTATGGTGGTCCTGGCATGGTGTGGACGTGTGTGGGCGGTGGTGGCTGACTGGGCTGCAGGGTTTGGGTGCTGCGGTACGGTGGTGGTGGTGGGCGCTGGCGGTGGCGGTGTTGTTGGTGTGCCCCTGGGGTCTGGGCGTGGGGTGGTGCGGTGTGGCTGGACCCCGGCCTTGGTCGGGGCGTCGCGCCCTGCTGGCGGGCGCGTTGGCGGGCCCCCTGACCTGCCTTGGTCTTCTTGGCCTGGTGGGTGTCGGGGGCGGGTGAACCCCCCTGTCCCCGTGGGGGCGACGGGGAGCGGGCGTGCCAGCGGTGTGCCTCTTGGAGGCTCGTCTTGAGGCCTCTGACGTAGGTTTCCTGGTCTGTGAGGCCCATCCGCGTGGCGGTGGCCTCGTCGGGGGCGGCCAGGTGGGCGTCCCGAAAAGAGGCCCAGCCCTCCGAGGGCTTCTGTTGTGCGGGGTTGGGCTGGTGTGCCAGGTAGAGGAGTGCGCTGAGTGGGTAAGGTGTTCCCTTCCGTCGGCCGAGGGCGTTGTTGAACCGGCGGCAAGTGATTCGGAGGTAGGCTGCTATCTCCTCTGGTGCCGTGTCGGCCCACGCTTCCGGCGTCAGGGCTGCTGCTTGGGGGGCCGGGAGTTGTGGGTCTGGGAGCTGTAGGTCTCGGTGGTGGAGGTATAGGGCGAGGAGCATGTGGCGGGCCGCCACGTTCAAGCCGCCTCCGCTGTGGCGTAGGGGTGGGCTGTGGGGGGGCAGGGGTGTGCTGCCCGTGGCCACGGCTATGGTCCATGCGTGGTCCGCCGCGTCCGCCACGTAGTACCCTCCCAGGTGGTCCCGGAGGGTGTCGGTGAGGAACCCGAAGAAGCTGGGGTGGCTGGCGGGGGGGGGTGCGGCTGGGGCCGCGGGCCGCCCGCGGTGGTGGGGGTTGAGGTCCCCGCAGTGGGGGCAGTGGGTGAGGCGGTGCGCGGCTCCCAGGCAGACCCAGTGGTCTGGGTTGCAGGGCAGGGCTGTCTGTGGTAGCCGCTGGCGAACGCAGAGGGGACATGCGGTGGCTGGCTGTTGGTGGTACCTGTGGACGGACAGCGGCGTGGGGGTTGGGGGCTGGTGGCGCGCGCATGCTGGTGGGAGTGTGTGCGGTGCCTGTGGTGTCCGTGTGTGCTGTGCCAGTGCTGTGCTCGGTGGACGGTGTGTAGACGTGGTGGGGGTTCCGTGTTGGTATGTCACGGGGTAGGTTCTCATGGTTGGTAGAACAGGAGTTTGAGGAGGTGGGCTTGGTCTGTTGGGGGCAGGGTTGCCGCATGCTGCAGGTATTTGTGGGTGCGGTATGTGAGCTGCTCCGCCGTCCTGGCAACGGCCGTCCGCCGCATGTGCGCCGCCGTGGCCTGGGGGTCCTCCGCGTGGGTGCGTAGCAAGGTGTAGACGGCAGTGGGGACGAGTCCCCTGCGGACCGCCTCGAGCACCTCCGTTTGCTTGAGGACGGTGGTGAGTTGCTGGGTCGCCGGGGACTGCGTCAGCCATCCGGCGTGCTGTGCGATGGTGTGGGTTGGGTTCCACTCTGTGAGGGTGTACAGTCCTCTGTACGGGGGGCACGCCTTGAAGTGGTCCCATGTTTCTCCTTCCGCGTGGCCGCAGATGCATTTGGTGTATCCTGCGGGGACGTGGATCGAGCAAGGCGCATACCATCCGTGGTATCGGGTGAGGAGGGGAAGCTGTTCGAGGGCGAGTTGGAGTCGGGGCTTTTGTAGGTGTGCTGGGAGGCTATCCGGGCGCAGGGCGGAGTAGTAGAGGGGGGTGTGGACGGAGTCTTCGAGGCGTCGGAGGAGTTCGGTGTTCGCTGGGTGGCCCAGTGTGGTGGCCAGTTGCTGGATGGGTGTGGGGTAGTGGTACTGCTTGTCTCGATCCGTGTACGGCGTGTCCTCGGGCATCCATTGGGGGGGCTGTGTGGCCGGGGGTATCGGGGGCAGGTGCTTCAGGTGGCTGTGGTGTGGGGTGTCCAGTCGCACGCGTTCGAGCCCTGGGGTGTGGTTGGTGTTCTGGTGTTTGGCCTGCTTGTCTGCGCGTCCATTGCCGTATGCGTAGCGGTGTGACTCCTGCTTGACGATGTGTAGGGCGTCCTGGGGGTGCATGCCTTTGAAGGCCATCCATAGTCCCAACGCTTGTGTGGTGAGGCCGGACTCGAGTGCTTTGTGGAGGGGCAGGTCCGCAAGGCGCCTGGTGAGGTGGATGTCGACCGTGGCGTCCACGACTACCCAGATGTTGCGGGGCCGGATCGTCGTGGGTGGCGGTGTGGCGGTGACGGCGTCTGCCATGGTGCGCAGTTCGCCGTGGGAGGACGCCCCAAAGATGGTGGCCCCGGTGTGGTGTTCCACGTGGAGGCCGTCCGCGTGCCGGGTGATGCGCACGGAGGCGCAACCGACCGTGGGGGTGCGTTGCTGGGTGCCGGATGCGTCAGTGAAGTAGATGATGTCGGTGTCGCTGGGTATGGGTAGGCGGGCGATTGCTGCGGGGTGAAAGACGTAGATGGGGTTCCCCTGGGCGGTTCTGGCGGTGATTTGCGTGGGTTGCAGTAGTGGCGCTGCATAGACGCCTATCCCCTGGGTGGTGATGGCCTGGGCTCGTGGGGTGAGGCGGAGGAGGCCCCTGTCTGGGCGCCCCTGGGTGATATACGCGTACATCAGGTGGAAGAGGTATCCCGTATTGGGTTGGAACTTCTGGCACGTGATGGTCGGTCGCCGCTCCTTGTCGTCTTTGTCGCCGCGGAGGGTGGGGCATTTGTGCTGTAGGGGGCGCATGGGTGCCTCCTGAGGTCCTGCGCGGTGTGGGTCGCAGCGGTCGTACTCTATGGCTACGCTGTCGGGGTCTGCCCGCTCGTTGGTGAACGTCCATGTTGCCGTGGGTGTTCGGGTCCAGGCTACGTGCGCCGGGTGGTCTGGGGGTACCGTGTGAAACCAGGGGGAGAGCCATGCCTGCTGGTCGGCAGTGGCGGCGGCGGTGGGGGTGCGGTAGTGGGTGGAGATGAGGTGCAGCAGGGGCCACGGAGTGTCGAGGGCTGCCGGGCCGCAGTGCCAGCACGTGCGTGGTATGCCCTGGTCACTGTGTCTGACTGGTGGTACATCGGTCTCCGGTGCATTGTGTTTGGGGATGGCTCAGGGGGCATGGTGTCGCTGGACAGTGCAGGTAGCATGTTTGTGGCCGTTTGGTGCTAGTAGCAGGATGGTGGGTGGTGTCCAGCCTTCGGCTGACGGGGTGGGCTCCCCCTGCGTCGTGCCGCCGTCGTTGGGGGTCTCGTGCTCGCTCGGGCGGGGCCGGGGGTGCTGGCGCTGGAAGGCTGTGTACGCCGTGTCGATGTCCTTGGGCCCCAGCATGTCGCGCACTGCCTTTGTAGCACATGCGCGGAGGTACGCTTGGAAGACATGGCGTGCTGGCCATTGTGGGTCGGAAAGGAACGGGGCGTGGTGGGCGTCGCATTGGGCCATGATCTTCATCTGTGTTGGGGTGATATACACTATGGTGATGGTGGTCCCGACGAGGCGTAGGGTGTCCACCTCGCCTGCCGGGCGTCGGTGGATGTCGGTGTGTGTTGCCACGAGTGGCCCCTGTTGATCGCAGTGGTGGTTTGTCAGGATGGCGTGTGTGTGGTGCGGTAGGAGGAGTTGTAGCTGGGCCCAGATGCCAGTGCCCACGGAGGTGGAGACGCCGTGTTGCGCCAGTATCCACCGGGGGCAGGTGTTGCGGGCCATTTGCGCTTCTTTTATGCGTATGGCTGCCACCTCGCGAACTTCTGGTTGGTGGTTGTGTGTTACCCTGTGTAGGAGGTGTGCTGCGTGTTTGGCATAGGCCATGTCGACCAGGGCGCCTGTATTGTCTCCGTAGTAGCGCCAGTGGGCCATCATGGCCTCCTTGGGGAAAGACGTGGGCCAGCCTCCGTGTTGCGCCCATGCCTTCGTCACTTGCTGTCGAGTGTGGCGTAGTGCGTCTTGGGGGCACGGGAGGTGCAGGGCTTGGTACCCGATAGCCGCGTTGAGCACTCCTTCCATGAAGTACGCCAGGCCCTGCGTAGACAGGAGGTCCCCCCTGGCAATTTGGGGTAGCCGGGCGAGGCGCTCTTCCAGCTTGCTTGGGAGTGTGATGTGGTGGTGCCGCGTGGCCTGTGTGACTCCCAGGTGGACTGTGGTGTCTTCCAGGTGTAGGGGTTCGCCTTTCCGGATGTGGGGGGTGGGGGTCTTGGCGTCGGCCAGCCCGACCGATTTGCGGGGGTGCACTAGGAGCTGGTGGGCGTCCAGGTAGGTTGTGGTGAGTTGGAGAATGGCGGACGCTTGTTCGGTGGTCGTTGGTAGCCCTGCGTTCTCAGGGTCGCGGTGGCGGGTGGCCGTAGTTAGGAGGTTGTCATCCGCGAAGTTGATGAGGGGGGACCGTAGCGGGTATGGGGCGTACCCCGGGTATACCCGTGCTAGCTCGAATGCCAGTGGCAGGGTGACGAGAAGGTAGAGGAAGGGGCCTTCGGCGCCTCCCTGGGGGACCCGGGTGTCTGTGCCGGTCCAGGGGGTGAGGCCTGCGGCTGTGATGACGGCGTAGAGTCGGGTCTGGATGTACCCGGTCATGAAGGATAGGAATGGGAGGCCCATGGCATCCCATACCTCCGTGAGGAGCCGGTGTGGGGCGTGGGGGAACGCGCCCTGGACATCGAGGGAGGCGATAATCATCTCGTAGGGGTTCATGTCCAGCGCGGTGTCCTGGAGGAAGATGGCCTCGTGGGGGGACCTGCCGGCCATGGCTCCCCACATGCTGGCGGGCACGTGGGCGAAGACCGCTGGCGCGATGCGGCCTAGGATGAGCGTCCACACCAGCTTGGCCTCGGTGGTGGCGCAGACTATGGGCCGCCAGTTCCCCGGCTGCGCCCAGTCCCCCTTTTTGTAGAGGGGGTGGACCAGGTTGGCCCACTCAGGGGGGATGGGCGTGGCGCCGGTGACGATGTCCCACAGGCGGGCTGCCAGGCGGCGTTTGACGGGCAGGGTGAGATGTTGGTACACTTCGGCCGGCAAACCGTCGACGCCGGGCACGACCCCCTTCTTCAGGCGGTCTAGGGCGCGTTGCAGTTCTGAGATGCTGAAGGGGTCGTGTTCGATGGCGCGCCGCTGTTCCCGGTTGAAGACCCTGGGCACATGCTCGCGGATGGTGTTTCTGGTGTGGGGGTCGAGCTCGAGGAGGGCGTCCCCGTGTTGTGCCTGGAAGCTGTGCAGGACTGCCTGGAGGACGGCGTCGGGGTCATTGGTGAGGCCTCCTTCGGGGGTGCATACCGCGTGGATGGTACCGCGCCCCGTGTCCTCCAGGATGCGGCTGACGTACCGTAGGAACTTGTACGGTGTGTCGTTTCTGCCGTATCTTTCGCTATCTTGGGCTGCGGCCGCTATGCGGTGGGCGTGCCATTCCTGGAGTTGGTGGCGGCGGGTGGTGAGGAGCGCACGGAGGTGGGCGTCCCGGGCTCGTGCCTCCGGTGTGCTGGGGCGTAGCAGGGTGGCGAGTTCCCCTTTCGCGGTCCAGATGTCATGGACGAGTTGCTGGAGGGTGAGGTCTGGTGGTGCTCCCGTGTCATTGGTGTCACGCTCCATGCCGCATGCTTGTGCCGCCCGGCGCATGGCGGTGGTGAGTGTCGGTGCACCCAGGCGGCGCAGGATGGCGTGTAGGGCCCTGTTATACCTGTGCGGGGCGCCGTGGTCGTCCTCGGCCGGGAACTGCAGTGTGGGTGGGAGGGTGTCGTCTGGCAGGGTGGCCGCGGGTGGGGGTAGGTTGGGGATAATGAGTTCGATGTAGAGGGGCCGGTGGCCCGTGCCTGTGGGCGGGAGGTCCCCGTAGGCTGCTTCGTGGACGCGCACCGTGGTTGGGTCCCCGTAGCACGTGTCGATGCGGGATGGGTGGGTGCCGGCTTGGTGGGGGTAATGGGAGGGTGTGCCGGTGAGTCCTGCCGTGAGGTCGGTGAGGCCCAGTTGGTGCATGGCGTCCCGGACAGCTGTGTCCGTGCTGTGGGTGGGCCGGTGCGGTCGTCGTCGGTGGGGGCGGCGTTTAGGTCGCCTATGATGATGGTGGGTGCCAGGAGGGAGAGTCGGCGGTACGCCAGGCTCAGGGTGTCCAGGAAGTCCTTGGTCTCCTCCCCGAATGGGACGTGCGTGAGTAGCACGTTTAGCTGCCATCCAGGCCCCACGCACTCGTACGCCCCGAGGCGACCATCCACTCCGAGGTCGGGGTGGGCATGTACCGTGACCGACGTCTTGTGGTAGAGGGGCACCCCCCGTTCCCAGTGGGCGTGATATTTGTTCCCCTCCGGGTCCAGGATCGGTGCCGGTTTGGGTTGGTCCGCTCTGCGGAGGGCTTGCTCCAGGAACCCCAGGAGGTCTGCGCCTTGGGGGTGTGGCCCGGGCATGGCTTGCAGTGTGGCGGCCTTGGTGGGGTCGTAGGTGACCGCGGGCTCGTTGAGGATGTTGATGCGGGCGTGGGCTTCCGCAGGTGCCGGTTTCTGGGGACCGGTAGTTGGGGGGGCGGGCCGTGTCCGGCCCTGGCCCCGTCAGGCGTCGAGGAGGTCGATGACGCCCTGAGCAGCGGGTGCCTTGCGGTTCCGCTTCTGGGGCTGGGGTAGGGCCCATGCATTGTGGACTTCGCCCGTGTACTCGGTGCCGGTGAGGTGCTCCGTGTCGGGGGTGCACATCTGCATGGGGACCATGTCACGACCGGTTCGGTCTCGCCAGAGTTCGATGGTGCGCCCCAGCTTCTTGTCGTTGGGGGTGGCCGGGTCCCACTTGACGTGGATCTTGAACCCCTGGTGGTCCCCGGTGACGAGGTACCGGTGCTTGACCTCCCCTGCGGCCCATATCCACTTAGAGGGGCCCGCGGCCGTGGAGTATTCGAAGGGCAGCTGCACCCCGTTGCCGATGGCGTATTCGGGATACAGGGCAGCGGCTTCCTCTTTGGTCCAGCTCTTCGGCTTGGCCCTTGGCTTTGGCGCGGGTTTGGCCTGTGTGGGGGCCTTGCGCTTCTGCGCACCTTGGCGGCGCCGGGCAGCGGGTTGTCCCCGTTGGGGGAGTGCGCCCTGGGGCTGCTGTGCGGGTGCGTGGCCCGGTGCAAACACGGGGTGTTCGCGGGCGGCTGGGACGTCGGGCTTGGACGTGGGGACGGGGTCCTTCAGCTGGAACACTTGCTTGGTCATGAGGCCAAGTACTTCCTCGGCCTCCTGCAGGGAGTCGGGCGGGTCCGTGGGCCAGGTGAGGAGCCGGTGCCCGGTGCCTGCCCCGTGGCGGCGCATGTGGGCCGTGTAGCGGGTGGCGTGGCGTGTCCACGCTGGGGTGCGTTCCGGGGGGAGGGGGCCTTCTGGCGCCCCCTGCGCCCAGTAGAGGGCGTAGTGCAGCGCTTCCCAGGCTGCCTCTGCGGCCTGGGGGATGCGTGCGGCGAGTCGCAAGCGGTCTCCTCCGCGTGGTGGGGGCGGGACTTCGTCGTCGGGGGCGTGTGCCGATACCTGTCTGACCTTGCCATGGTCGTCCCATTCCACCGTCCACCAGGTGTCCCGGTGTTTGAGGATGTGGACCTCCGTGGTGGTCGGGGGGGCATCCATGGCGTCCCAGCTGACGAGCTGGATGGGGCGGACCGCAGGGTGGGTCTTCGGGGGTGCTCGCATGTTGAGGATTTGGTGGATGTCTTCGGCGGTGGGGCCCGCGTCGGGGACGTCCTGCGCTGCTTGGGCTAGAGGTGGGGAGGGGCGGTCCTCCCAGAGGCGGGAGCTGGACGCCGTGGCGTACATGGCTGCGATCAGGACGTGTTCCGTCAGCCCTTCCACCATGAGGTGGTTTTCCCCCTCCAGGTCTCGGGGGATGGTGGCTTCCGCCTTTAGGGTGAGGAGTGCGATGGCGCGTTTGGGTCCAGGTGTGGCGTGCGTCGGCTCATCCCGCGGGCGTCCGTCGGATGGGGTGTGGGGGGGGCGCTTCTGGAAGGGGGATGGTCCCACCGCCAGGTGCTCGACAAGGTGTAGCGGTATGGCGTGGTGGCGGTCCGCTGCGGGCAGGAGGTAGGGGTGTGGGTCCCCGGGTATCGTGCCGAGGAATATGCCCCCCCTGTAGGTAGGGGAGGGCAGGGGTTGCTGCAGAGCGCCTGCGCATGGCAGCGCGCACCGAGGGTTGCAGTGGGTGCATTGGGCTGTTATGGGGTGCGGTACCGCGTACACGGTGAAGGGCCCTACCGCGCGCTGGATCTGGCGGGGGATGATGGTGCGGAGGTCCGCCACCCGTGCCGTGCGGCTTTCGCCATAGTATATCCAGAGTGTGTCCTCCAGTGCCATTTTGGGGCGTAGCTTGCGAGCCAGTAGGTTCAAGGTGCTTTTGTGGGTGGCCTCGGTGACGGTGGCGGGTCGAGCGTTAATGCGTGGGAGCAGGTGGTTTTGGTGGTGTGCCGCGGCCCGTCTGCGGGCGGTGTGGAGGGCGGTGCTGTCGGCGGGAGGGGGCGCGTGGTGGGTGGGCCTTTTGCGCGGGGTCGGGGCGACGTGTAGGGGATTCTTCCATGCCGGGAGGGTGGTGTTGCGGTGGCTGGAGGCCAGGGTAGGTGGTGAAGGTGTATTTGGTGATGGGGGAGCGCTCATGCGCGGCCTGGAGGTAGTAGTGGTCGCCACCCGTGTTGTGGGTGACGATGACGTTTGGCGTTGGTATGTCGTAGCGGAGTGCGGTATTGGGGAGTTGTTTGGTGATGCGTGCCGTCGCGTCCCCCGTTTTGGGCGCGGTGTCGTGGGGCACGAGGATGTGGACTGCCCACGCATCGTGGGCGGGGAGGTCGAGGTCCGGTAGGGTGGGATGAATGGGGCGTCCCCGGAAGTGTGTGAAAGCTGGGTTGTGGCGTGCCGCCGTTTCCTTGATGATGGACGGTGCCCACTTGGGTGGCGCCCCAACTTGCTGGGCCATGGCGGCGACGGCGTGGGCGATCGCTGTGAGGTCTGGGCCGATGCCAGGCTGGTCTGCCGGTGGCTGCAGGCCCCCTTCTGGTGCGGGGTGGTGCCACCATAGGGTGTAGCCCTTTTGTGTGTTATCGTGGGGGGTGTGCACGAGGCCCTGGTGGTTGGAGATGGCGGTCTTGAGGGCTTCCGCTGCCTCGCGGTGGAGGGTGCGCGTGTAGGCCCAGACTCCGGTGGGGGGGGCCGCCCCGGTGTGGGATTCCGCCGTGGTGGGGGCCGGCTCGAGGGTGTGACTGGTGAGGGAGGGTCTGTGCAGCCCTTCGTGCAGGGAGGCGCACACGTGTGCCCACCTGTCCGCCCATCCCTGTTGGGCGCTTCCTGTGTCTGCTCCTGTGGGCAGTCGCACGATGACCACGTGCCAGGGGTGTGACCCCGGTACTACGGTGGGGGGTGTGGTGTGCTCGTGAGCGTGTAGCCATACTGCGGTGTCTGCGCTCGCCGTCACGTAGTCCTCTCCTTCCGCTGTGTGGACGTTTTCGACGGCGGCCTCTCCCTCTAGGGTGAGGAGGAGGTGTGTGCCGGGGGGCTGCGCATGCGTCTCCGCGTCCCGGAGCCACAGGTACGTGAGCGCCACGGTGCCGGGAGGGATTTCCCCCCACGTGAAGGTGCCTTCGGGTGATGCCCACTGCAGGGGCAGTGTGCGGCGTCCCCGCGAGACGTTGGTGGCATGGTAGTCGTGGGGGAGGTGACGTTTGGTGAGCCGGTGCGGCATGCGTTCGGTGGTGGCTGTGGGGGGGTCCCAATTACATTCCTCCGGGGGGGGTGCATCTGCGTCGTCCTCCTGGGGCTGGGCCAGCGGCAGCGCCTGTGCATTGGGTGTGGCGTCGGGTAATCCGCTGTGCGTGAGGATATAGAAGCCCTCGGGGGTGAGTTGGAGGACGATGTCCCACTTCGCCGTTTGCTCTGAGGACCACTGGTGGGGCACGTCCTGCGGCCGGTGGAGGGTGACCTGGTGGCCCCATCTCCAGCTGTGGTAGGCGAGGAGGCTGAGGACGGTGTCTTGCTCCGGGTCCTCCACGCTTTCCACGTATGCCGTCATGTCGGTGACGTCGACGGCGTACTCGTCCTCCCATTCTTGTGTGGGGGTGCCTGGAGGGGGGGGGGGCGGTGGTGTACCCGTGGAGTCCCGGCCCCGTGACGTCGGGCAGGTCGTGCTCGAGTGACGCCCGGTACTCGGCGGGCCCGTTGCTGGCTTCGTGGGTGGGGTGGTGGCGCCGCAGGGCGTTGGACAGGTGCGTCCAGGGCGCCCTCTCGCGGGGGGGGGGGGGGGGGCATTATGCAGGCTGGGGTCCGCGGGGCCGCTTGCTGTGGGCTCAAGCTCCGGCGGGGTGAGGTCCATATGATGCTCCGTGTCCTCCGTGTGTTGGAGGTCCAGTTCTAGCAGGCTGTGGATGTCCAGGGCCATGGGGTCATTGTGCGTGTCCACGTGTTGGGGCGCTGCTTCATGGCACCGTGGGCGTGTGATGCTGGTGTTCGGGGCACGTGCAGCGGCCGGTGCGGGGTCGTGCGCCGGGGGAGGCGCGCCGTTTGGCATGGTTGCGGTGTGTGGCTGCACGCTGGTGGCTGTCCTGGCCGGTGGTGTTGCCCCTGTGTGCGCTTCAGGTTGTGGCCGGTGGTGCGTGTTGAGCTGGCGCGAGGTGTGCGGGGTTTCCAGGGGTGGTGCCGGTGGGGTGGGGTGCGGAGTCGGCGGGGTGCGGCTTCGTTCCTGTGTTGGTGGGCTGTGGTGTCCCGTGCCCCCGGGTGGGGGAGGGGGGTGCGGTGCGGTATGGTGGTGGTGTGCTGTGTGGTGGCCTTCCCGTTGGGGGGGGGGGGGGCACCGTGTCCAGGTCTGGTGGGGTGGATTGTCCCCCGTGGTTTGTCCTCTGGCGGTGTGGGGCAGCCCCGCGTGGTCTCTTGATCGTCCTCCTGGCGTGTTTCAGTACGTGGGCCGTGCGGGGTCGGTGTGGCGTGGGGCCTGGGGTCCCCTGGGGCGGGGTGTGCGGGACTGGAGTGTCGCAACCAGGGGGGTGTGGTCGTGTGGTGCTTGGGGGTGTCGGCCCACCGTTGAGTGGGCCCAGTGGTGCGGGGTATTGCGTTTGCGGGGTCCGCGGGTCGGTGGGTCGCGGCTTCTTGGGTGTGTTGTGGTCCCGGTGCGGTGCCCGCGGGTGGTGAGTGGCGGTGTGTGGCTGGGGTGTATCGTTTCCCCGGGTCGGCGGTAGGTAGGGGCAGCAGGTATGCCTCTGCTACCATAAAGAAGGTCCCTACCAGGACCGGCCCCCGCTGTGCCCCTTCCGCCTGTTACCCCTGCCGACTTGCTCCTGATCAACGATTGCATTTATCAAAATCCAGGGTCCAAAATCCAAAAATATAGAAAATACTATCCTCCTTCAACCCTGAACAGCAACCAGATCCCACAAGTACAGCAATAACCCAATCCACAATCCAATGCAAGCTGCGGGCTTCCGTTCAGCTCACCGGTCGTCTCACGGTGGCGGGCATGTACAAGAATTGCACCAAGGAGGAAAGCCCTGAAATTGGCATATGAACACAAATAAAGCAAAGTTGGGGAAGGAGGTAAACATACACATTCACAGCCATAAACCCCTCATTCCCTGGACTCAAGACCTTCCCTTGACTCATCAACATATTGCCCTGAACCAGGTCAAATGAGATGGCTAAATGCCATGTGTCAAAAGTCACTACATAAACCCCAAAAATGTGTTCACTCCCAAGCCTCTAAATCCTAGCCCAATAGGGGAGGTGGTGTGTCATGGCCTAGAGTGGCACTCAGGACCATGCCCTACCCTGACATAACCTTGGTTGGACTTGGAGTCGAATGGGCTTGGAGAACTGCCCCATGAAGATAACCTCACACATGGCAAAATCAGGCAAATCACACCATTATGCCCAAAAGTCAATTATATACTCAAAAATGCATACGGCAAATATCCAAATGCTCCATGCATGTGCCAAACCGGAAAGTAGTATACAAGGGTGATATAGACCAAAGGTCCATGCCCAAGAATATCCCATCGTTGGCTCCGAAGCCCCTCCGGTTATGTACATGACATGCATCACAAGTCGACTCATGAATTTGACACCTAATTTTGTGAGGCCTCGTGTGCCAAGCCAAAATGACCACGTGATCCGGCATATGATGAGGTACAACACCGAAGCATATGCCAACATATAAGCAACATACCATAGTTCACGGATCTCTAGGCACTTTACTGTTAGCCGACCAGTTGAGCACATAAAACACAAAAATGAGCATAAAGTGAGGTCAAAAACATGCAAATAATGCCAAATTCAAGATAATTACAATAGTATATAACTTCGCTCACCCATGGTGTTAACCTATGACTCAAAACACAATTGCTTGGGACCATTTGCAAACAATCCCCCCACTTGGATCCCCATATGGACGCATAAGGACACCTTCGAACCTCCTCCCAACACGCACCATGAAAATGGGAAAATTGATATTGGCGCTTGTGGGTCGCTCCGTAAGCCCTGCCACATGCACTATATGAGCGGTAGACTTAGTCTAGCGCTATGGAATTCACCATTGGAACATGGGCGAAGCCCTTGCCACGTATGACTCCATATATCTTCCTACAAACGGAGATATATAACATGGGCGTGAGCATATCGAAGCACATACCATGCATATAACACATACCCTCAAAAGTGGCTCCCACCATGATATGCCATGACCCTCCATGGACATAACTTCACGTTAAAAATACGTAGCAACCCAAGGAAAGTTGCTATGCAACCCCAACACTCATGCGGTACACTCGAAAGTCGCATTAAAATATTCGGTTGCACGGTCCAAGAGTTATATATCACTTTCTACCCTCTTGACCATTATCCCTTGCTATACCGGGCATGTGTACACACCAAAGGCGTTTGATGCTTCCTAAATTAAGTTGAGACCAAGGCGGTTCCAACCCAATTCTCGAAATTGTTATACCTCGCCGTGAGCCGGAGATATGACCTTTCAAAGTGGTCTCACGAATCACTTTTGTTTCGACTATATCTCCAAGACAAATGAAGGGCATAACAAAAGGAAGGTTGATTCGTGATCGGGGAAAAATGTCGGACCACTCGAGATTCGTCATATCGAGTGCGGCGATGTCGAAGTCAAAAATCCGATTCTGAAAGTCTGAAAAAATCGGATCAATTTTGCGAGTGTATAATATGAAAATTGCGGAAGCAACGAACCCTTTACTGATGAAATCTGACCCTTCATCGGGGTTTCCGCCAAAATATCTGTAAATAACAGTTAACCATTCGGTTACCGCAAAATCGCGAGCCAACTGACAGTTGCCGATACATTGACCATCAGAACGGAAGGCTGAAAAATTACGGAAACATTATGATAAAAAAACCCTGTTGATTCCTGATATTCCGATATATAAATCTCCGCTGGTGGTGCCTCGGTACTGAATATGGCCGCTCATGGCCGGAATGGCCAAACCTATCACACTATCACATCGGATTAGGTCAGGTGGATGGGAGAGTATGATATCAGCCAATGGCGGCTTGCCGGCACATAGATACACACCCCAAGTGACCCAAAGATGGCCACGGGGGTCCGAACCGGCTTCACCCCCCTTCTCAGAGCGTTGTTACCGCTCGGAAGTCATTGAAGAGAGGACGGGAGGACCCCAATGGGCTCCAACCCCCCCCCCCATGTCCCAAGGACACATGGAGGCCCCACACACGTCGTAGGCGTCCCCCACGCCCCAAGGGAGGGGTGAGGACACTGATAATCGGTGCCCTACGCCATATCCGGTCTCCTCTTGATCTACAACATGGACCAAGGGGATCAAAGATAGAGAAACGTCGTCGATCGATCTAAATACGTATACCACGATGAAATATATACGTGGAGATCGAGTGAAGGGGGTATATGGCCAATCAAGGCCCAAAAATCCCCGGATGAACGCCCTCACCCGTCTCACAAGCACAGAAACAAACAAAAATGCCAAGGGGGATCCATTACGGTGCTACAGCAGCAACCAAATGGACCAACACGTCCTTGACATCCAGAGAAATGTTCTTTTTCTTCAGGTAGTCCATCCAGACCTTGGTGTACCTCGGCACAAAGCTGCTCGGAGGCTCCCACGAATCCCTGGATGCGGCGAATCCCTTCCAACGGACTTTATAAAGCCTCCCCCCAGGCGTCCCCGGGTCCGGCTTGTCCGCCAGGATCCTCTCTGCGGTGAAGTCGTCGTCCTCACCCTCGTTGTCCGAGTCCACATCGCCGGCCGTGAACTCGAAGGTGACGGGACGTCCGCTGGGGTCTGGTGCTCGGGGACGAAGCTGGGTATGGTTGCGGTCCAGGATCTTGTTATCCCCCACACGAACCGCATACACGTCCTGCCCGACCTTCCGCACGATTACCCCCGGCACATACCAAGATGCCTGCCGATGCCTGGACAGGACATCCTTGTGGTGCCGCTCCACCCACACGGTGTCTTGGAGAGCATACTTTTGGACTTTTCCCTGCTTGAAGTACTTGGCCCTCTTGTCATGCTCGTCCTGAAGTGCCTTGCACACCTTGGCCGCCGTGTCGTCCGCCTCAGCCATCATAGCGCTCGCATCCCGGGCCACTTTGCCATGGTTCAACCACGGGAGAGTGCGTGACACTCGATCCCGCAGGAACAGGATGCAATGGGGCGACAGTCCAGTGGGTCCCGGAAGGTCGTGATACGCTTGGAGTACTCTCCACAGCGAATTATACCAATTCCGGCCCGGTTCGTCGATGTGCAGCTGGCGGAACTTCTCGAACATCTGCCGCCCGGCCACCTCAGCTCGGCCATTCGACCGGCGGTGATACGCCACGGTCTTGGCGTGCCGAATACCCGTCTGCTTGCACATCGTCTTGAACCACGTCCCCACAAACTGACTGCCCCGATCGCTGCAGATGACAGCCGGGACATCAAAAATCGTCAGCCAATGCCTGATCATGGCATTAGCGACGGTCTTGGCCTGCAGCCCCACTCCATGCTTGTCCTTCTTGTCCTTCTTCTTGGACTTCTTGCCAGGGACCGCCACGATATACCCGCTGTGCCTGTCCACCGCTAGGATGACACAATCATATGTCTCTCCTTCCACGGTGACCTCCGGCATGGCGAACACATCCATGGCCACGGACCGCATAGGGGCCTCCGGTATAGCCGTATACACCGGGTTGCCCGCTGTGGAGTGGTTGGGGCTCTTCGTGGCCCGACACACGGCACAGTCGCTGCAGTACTTGTCCAGGAGGGCGTAGTACCCCGGTGGGAACTTGAAGCGCCACTCCAGGTCCTGCTGCATCTTGTCCCGACCAGGATGCATGAGCTGGGCGTTATGCCAGTGGTCAATGAGGTCCTCCATTCGGTTCTCAGGGACCAATAGCTTGTCCTTGAGGAACAGCTTGTCCCCATCCTCGGTCAAGCCCTCGGGCCATTCGTCGTCCGACGGGGCGCTCACGGCATTCCAGTACTTGCTCCAGTGGTCGGATGCCGCATAGTCATCCGACCAGTCCTCTGTGAGCACCGACCTGACTAGCTCTACAGGGGCCGGCATCCATTGCTCGAGGGTTTCCTCTCGAATAGCTTGGACGCGGGCGCCCCGGAACTTGGCCAGGTCCGTACGGTTTGCCATCACCACAAAGCACTTGACCCCCTCTTGCTGCATGGCCTTCTCCATCTCGATGATGCGCTTGGCCTCCTTGGTCTCCTCGGCGTCGCCATGGCTGGATATGTCCATCCACGCCTTGCCCGCGGGGTAGGCCCAGCGACTGAGACAATCTGCCACAGTGTTGTCCTTCCCCGGGACGTACACACCGCTGAGGTCGAACTTGGCGAACGTCTCGTGCCATCGGGCTCTCCTAGCCGCTGGTCCTGAGGGGGTGTCAACATGCTCCTTGTGCCAGCTCTGTAGGGACTGGTGGTCCGTGCAAACCACCACCGGCTGCAGTCCGATGTGGCCAGACCACTTCCTGAGCGCACATACAATGGCGTATGTCTCCTTCTCCCTCGCGGTCCATGTTCGGCGTTGGCCCTCGGCCAGGATCCTGCTCCAAAACGCCACGGGAACATGAGTCCCGTCGTCCCGGACTTGCTCGAGGACTGCCCCCACGGCATAGTCCGAGGCGCCTGTCCGTAGCACGAATCCCTTGTCCGGGTCCACCAGGAACAACCCCAACTGCCCCAGGAGTCGCTCCTTCAGGCGGTTGAACGCATCCTCAGCCTCAGGGGTCCAGGCAAGCTTCTTCTTGCTCCCCTTCCGGCCATCGAACTTGCCCACCTGCAGCATCTTGTGTAGCGGCCCCGAGAGTTCTGCATACATCCGGACATAGCCCGAATAGTAATTGCAGAACCCCATGAAGGACCGGAGTTCGCTGATTGTCTGGGGCTTTTCCCAGTGGTGCAGGGACGCCAGCTTCCCAGGCATGGGACGACGTTGCCCGTGACCAACCACGTGACCCGCGAACTCCACTTCCTTCACGAAGAGTGAGGCTTTGGTGGGCTTGCACACCATGTTGTGCTTGTCCAGCTCGCTGAGCACTCGGCGCAGATCCTTTTCATGCGCTTCGATGAGCTCATCCTCAGTCATGTTCTCCGTGCCGGACCCGATGATGATGTCATACACGAAGGGGTCGGCACAGTCCCGGACAGGACCGAGTAGGTCCTCCATCATGCGCTGGAAAGCGGCGTTGCCATTCTTGGCACCCATAGGCACCACTTTCCACTGCATGGGCCCCAGCGGCGTCGACATCGCTGTGCAGGGCCTGGAGTCCGGGTGTAGCGGCATCTGGTGATAGCCGTGTTTCAGGTCTAACACCGTGAAAATCCGCTTTTTCTGTTGTTTTTGGAGGATGGAGTCGATCAGGGGAAGCGAGTACGAGTCGTGCTCGGTCTGCTCGTTCAAACCTCTGTAATCAACCACCAACCTCCACTCGCCCTTCTCCTTCTTGGGCACGATGAAGGCTGGGCTGGCCCACTCACTGTCGGAGGGTTCGATCCATCCCCGCTCAATGAACTCGGCCAACAGCTTCTTCATGGCCTCGGCCCGATCGCCCTGAAGTTGGTACTCCCGATGACAATAGATCTTGGGGTTCGGCTTCAGCTTGATCCTCGCTGTGCCAAACCTCCCACGATCTGGAGGGTTCTTGTTGGCGACGCCACTGAATAGCCGCGGATAGGCATTGATCAGCCTCTCCTTCAGCTCGGCGACCTTTGGGTTCTCCTGGGCCTCTTCAGCCGCTTGCTTCGGTATAGATACAACCGACCGCACTGCGGTATAAGCCTCTTCCGGGTCCGAGTCCGACTTCTCCTCGTCCGATATGCCGTCTTCTTCGTCGTGGGGAGCTCTTCCCACCGATAATCTTCGGAAATTTGCGGCATCGGGCTGGTTCTTGTCGTTATCGGCACCCATTCTTGGAAAATCCCATGTCGGCGGGTCCGACCCAACCGGACCATCATATTGGTCCGCGATGTGATCCATGACCCTCGCCACGAACTCGTCCTTCTCGTACTTGCCGGTGACCAACATCTTGTCATCCCACCAATGCGGAGATGTGACCATGGCCCGCCTTTTCTTGGCTGCCACACGGTCGTGCATCCCCATCCGCATGTAGTTGACGACATCGTCGATCTCGGCGTGGGACAGGACGTCAATGCCATCAATTGGCTGATCCGTCCCCTCCTTGGGCTCAAACATGACCTTCATGGGCACCGCCTCCACCCTACGGATGAATGCTTCATCACCCGTGGGCTGGGCTTGCGCCCCATCTACCAGGAAAGCCTTGGTACCCCACGCTTGACCCGGGGAGGGCATTGATACACCCTTGGCGTCGATGAACAACTCCTCCTCTGGCCCGAATGACATCTCGTTCAGGGTGATGGAGTCCAGCGTCGACTTGAGACCCTCCAGCGGACATGGGGTGGATCCTATGCCGGTTATGACCAGGATCCCCTTCGCCCTATCCGCGATGATCTTCTCCACCGTACGTCTGGTATTGTCCAGGGAGCCATGCCAATACATGGGTCCCCACTCCTTCAAACCCCAATGCCGGTGCCAGGCTGAGTCTCCTCGATGCCAGTGCCGCCTACACTTCCTCAGAAGTGGGGCATCCCGGGAAGCAAAGACGTCCGTCTCGGGCGCTTCGGCTCCCAGCGTCTGGATCATCCTGGCATACACCTGCGGCGCCATTCCATACTCCGTGAGCTGAACTCCGCGGTCTCCTCTGAACTTGGCACCCACAGCTTGCACCGCTTGGACGATCCGATCCTCTTCCTCAGCATTCCATTGGGATGATCCGCATGCATAGTCCGTGGACAGCCATGTGAGGCATTCATCATCCTCCCGGACCAGCGTTGCACGATGGGGAAGGGCTCCAATGGCGTTTGCCGTCATGAAGTCATACCCCATGATCATATCCCAATCTGTAATGTCGGCCACATAGAAGTTCCCGGATAGAGTGCTTCTCTTCGCCTGATCAGGGCGGTTCAAGCGCTCATGCTCCCAGAATTCCATGCTGATAGTGGCCTCATGGGTGCCCCCACCCATAATCTCTCCGTTGGCGACCTTCAGGCGAGCTGGTCTCCGGCTGGGCTGCAGGAGTTCCTCCTTGAACAACCCTCTCCGGACCAGGCTCACCTGGGCACCCGTATCCACCAACACATCCACCACCTTCTCCTCTCGTCCGCACCGTACTCGCACCTTCAAGTGCAACTGCCGCTCGTCACCATGAGGCGTATGGACGACTCTCACGGCATGCAACTCTAGCACGTCCGGATGCATCAGGACTTCAAGGGTATGGTCACGGATGGTGTAGATCTTGGGCTGGTCCTGCCCATCCACGGGGCTCTCCGTGGTCGCTCCTTCCTTCTTGCCATGTCCCGTACCCACATGTACTTCCCTTGGCAGGGCGCTCCAGGGGTTGGGAGTGGCGAAACTCAGTGGTTTTGGCTCTTCCGGAGCCTTCTTCGGCACCCGATGTGCCTTCGCTTTCTCTGGGATTCCACTGATTTCCGGAGGAGAGACCTCCGAGGTCCCACTCCCGTGGGGGCTCCTCTAGACTTGACTTCCCGCAGCCCCTTCCGGCTGCGATCCGCCAGGACTTTGTCCACCACGTTGCTGGGCTTTGAGTTCCTCCAACGTCCTCAACATGTCCTCAGCAACTTCCTCGATCGACCTCACTCGTCGGTCTTGGCCAGGTCTACCACCATAGCCTCTTCCTCCGCCTTTTCCTTGGCCTTTGCCTTGGCCTTTCCCCCCGTCTCCGCCCTTCGCCTTCCAATCGGAAATCCGCTGCTCTTTGGGCTTCTTCTCGGGGTGAGCAGCGAAGTAGGCCTTCTTGTCCGCCTCATACACCTTGCACTGACTGTGGTCATGTGCATGGTTGTTTCCCTTGCCATAACAGACCCAGCACCCGTCGTGCTGAGACCTGTACTCCCGGAACGAGAGCGGTGGGTTCCCGATCCTCCTTGGCTCTTTGCCCTTCTTGGGTCCCACCCGGCTCCATCTGGACCGATCCTGCCCATGGTCCCTCACGTTGTGCGCCACAAACGCGAAGAAATGGGCCTCCTCGTGATCCTCCCGGGACCAGTGGTCTTGGCCACTTCCACTACCATCCTCCGCGGAGTTGGCCGTGTCCTCCTGGATCTCCCGACGATGGCGGTCTTCCCGGTGGCCTCGTTGTCCATGACCATGTCGATCCTGCACGTGGGGCTCGTTCTTCGCATTGAGCTTCAACTCCACCGTGATGTAATTCACGATCTCGTCCAGGCTCATGCGGGCGAAGATGACCTGCATCCTCAGCGGCTCCCCGCGCCTCCACTCCACGTTGTTGAGGCGCAGCAACCTTTGCCCCATGCAGTCTCCAAATACCTCCACGTACACGGCGTTCTTCAGTCCCAACATCCGGTTGGGCTCGCCCAGGTTCCTCCTGAAGAACTCCATGATACCCGCATGGGTATCCTCCGCCGCCATGATCCTCACCGCCACCCGCTTCTTGGCGCGCTTCTTCTCCTCGTCCTCCACTCGCCTCTTCCAGTGGCCGGGGAGGACGTCCTTCAGCAAGTGGCGGATCTCGCTGGCCCCGTTCCAGTCCTCCACCAGCTTGAGGCATCTACGGTACTTCCGCAGATACCGGTTCCACTCCCGGACCCGCAACTCACCGCGGTCCAGCGGCAGCGGGATGGACCACAAGTCCTCCAGCTTCTGGTTCGGAGCGTCCACCCGCTCCTCATCCTCCAACCACTGGAGGCAGGCCTGCTCCGTCCTGATCAGTCCTTCCCGGATCTGATCCCGCAGCTCCTCCTTCAGGTCCTGCGCCAGCCGGTGTGGGAATGTCCGGCATACCCACTTATCCCGTTACGCTCCCCGCATCTCGCCAACGACCTCCTCGGCAAAGTCCTCCCAATCCAGGATGAAGTCATCCAGGTTGGAGGGGTTGCCATCGTAGTAGGGGATTTTGATTCCCCTGAGGTTGTCAATCCTGATGGCGTCTCCGACGTTACCGGCCACCACTCCACCGAGACGGATACCACCTGTGGCCGGGGGGTGTGAGTACACTCCCCGTACATCCCTCTCCTCCATGGTATGCGGTCCTGTTGGGCCTGAACCCATGAGGTTTGGAATGCGGGAAGGAGTTGCTCCATCGGCTGTCCATATCCCCGTATTGGGGTCCTTCGCCCACAGGTTTCCGCTTGGATGGCCTCGACCATGTCCGTCGGCGCTTCCCATGGTTCGCCCCTGCATGGTCTGGTTCTGGATCTCCTCTTCCGCATAAACTGCATAGGCAGTCGTAATGGGCGGTGGATCCCGGGTGGCATGGGACATCTGTACCGTCAGGCTCCTCGGGTCTGTGGTTACGTGCCCTTCCCGCATGGACCCAGCCGGTGCCGTGTGTTCCCCGAGCATTCTGGATTCGCTGAACATGGGAACAAACGGCAGCGCACCCGGGTCAACACGCGGAGGCGCGTAGGGTGCCTCTGCAGGGCCGCCCATGGGTTTATCCATGGCGCTCCTGAGGGTCTTAACCCGCTCCACCAGCTCTGCCGCGGCCGGCTTTGCCGGGAGCTCCGGACCCGAGGCGAGGGGCTGTAGCTCCTCTAGCCTTTTCAGGCGTCCCGACATGTCCTCCACCAGGTGGAGGAGGCTGTCCACCACTCGCTGCTGCTTCTCCAGGGCCAGCTCCAGATTCTCCCGGTACCGGTCCCGTTCCGCTCGCAGCTCCTCCATGTCTTTCTCCGCGGCCGACTGGTCATCCAGGATCCCCGCGACGTCTTCCTCTAGACCGTCCTACGCGTTGTCCAGGCGGTCTAGGCGATGCACGATGGCGTCCATCCCCATCTTTGGGTACTTGCCCATGAGGAAGGACACGTGCTCACAGTGGCACTCAGCCTGCTTTCCGCCTGATCCGGCGCATCCCGCGGTTCCCGGCACCTCAGACTCGTCGCCCATGGGCGTATCGCCTATGGCGTCCGTCTCTGGTCCCGTGTGCCGGGGCACAGGTGCCGTCCGGGCCCTGGCTGGCCTCTCCAAGCCCTCGGCGTCGTGCTTCAGGGCGGGCTCGGGGGCCGTATGCGCCCTGGCGGTCGGCGCGGACATCTCCGACTCCGAAGGTTGCTCGTAGGCTGTCCGATAGCCCTCGGAGTGCCCCTCGGATTCCCACAGCCTGACCGGGCTGGGGTCCGTGTCCATAGCCCCGGCATCCCTTGCCGCGGAATTGGGTGACCCGCGCTTCCGGTAGCGCCGGGCCCCTCCTCCACTGCTGCCTGAATGGCAGGCCTCCTCAGAGTCCTCCGCGGCGGAGCGGAGGTTGCATGCCTTTCGGCAGCGACGCTCACACATGGAGACCAGATCCTCCATGTCAAGTCCTCCTCTTCCCGAATGTCGTACTTCTCTTCGGGCTTCAACTTCCGGAGTTCGCCATGCTCTTGAACGTCTCGGCTCTTCTATGGCTCCAATGTCCGGCGTGGTCTCCACCGAGTCCACAATACGCACCCGGGGCGTACTTGGGCAGGGCTCATAGGGGCCCAAGTCCCCGGGTCGGCGGTAGGTAGGGGCAGCAGGTACACCTCTGCTACCATAAAGAAGGTCCCTACCAGGACCGGCCCCCGCTGTGCCCCCTCCGCCTGTTACCCCTGCCGACTTGCTCCTGATCAACGATTGCATTTATCAAAATCCAGGGTCCAAAATCCAAAAATATAGAAAATACTATCCTCCTTCAACCCTGAACAGCAACCAGATCCCACAAGTACAGCAATAACCCAATCCACAATCCAATGCACGCTGCGGGCTTCCGTTCAGCTCACCGGTCGTCTCACGGTGGCGGGCATGTACAAGAATTGCACCAAGAGGAAAGCCCTGAAATTGGCATATGAACACAAATAAAGCAAAGTTGGGGAAGGAGGTAAACATACACATTCACAGCCATAAACCCCTCATTCCCTGGACTCAAGACCTTCCCTTGACTCATCAACATATTGCCCTGAACCAGGTCAAATGAGATGGCTAAATGCCATGTGTCAAAAGTCACTACATAAACCCCAAAAATGTGTTCACTCCCAAGCCTCTAAATCCTAGCCCAATAGGGGAGGTGGCGTGTCATGGCCTAGAGTGGCACTCAGGACCATGCCCTACCCTGACATAACCTTGGTTGGACTTGGAGTCGAATGGGCTTGGAGAACTGCCCCATGAAGATAACCTCACACATGGCAAAATCAGGCAAATCACACCATTATGCCCAAAAGTCAATTATATACTCAAAAATGCATACGGCAAATATCCAAATGCTCCATGCATGTGCCAAACCGGAAAGTAGTATACAAGGGTGATATAGACCAAAGGTCCATGCCCAAGAATATCCCATCGTTGGCTCCGAAGCCCCTCCGGTTATGTACATGACATGCATCACAAGTCGACTCATGAATTTGACACCTAATTTTGTGAGGCCTCGTGTGCCAAGCCAAAATGACCACGTGATCCGGCATATGATGAGGTACAACACCGAAGCATATGCCAACATGTAAGCAACATACCATAGTTCACGGATCTCTAGGCACTGTACTGTTAGCCGACTAGTTGAGCACGTAAAACACAAAAATGAGCATAAAGTGAGGTCAAAAACATGCAAATAATGCCAAATTCAAGATAATTACAATAGTATATAACTTCGCTCACCCATGGTGTTAACCTATGACTCAAAACACAATTGCTTGGGACCATTTGCAAACAATCCCCCCACTTGGATCCCCATATGGACGCATAAGGACACCTTCGAACCTCCTCCCAACACGCACCATGAAAATGGGAAAATTGATATTGGCGCTTGTGGGTCGCTCCGTAAGCCCTCCCACATGCACTATATGAGCGGTAGACTTAGTCTAGCGCTATAGAGTTCACCATTGGGACATGGGCGAAGCCCTTGCCACGTATGACTCCATATATCTTCCTACAAACGGAGATATATAACATGGGCGTGAGCATATCGAAGCACATACCATGCATATAACACATACCCTCAAAAGTGGCTCCCACCATGATATGCCATGACCCTCCATGGACATAACTTCACGTTAAAAATACGTAGGAACCCAAGGAAAGTTGCTATGCAACCCCAACACTCATGCGGTACACTCGAAAGTCGCATTAAAATATTCGGTTGCACGGTCCAAGAGTTATATATCACTTTCTACCCTCTTGACCATTATCCCTTGCTATACCGGGCATGTGTACACACCAAAGGCGTTTGATGCTTCCTAAATTAAGTTGAGACCAAGGCGGTTCCAACCCAATTCTCGAAATTGTTATACCTCGCCGTGAGCCGGAGATATGACCTTTCAAAGTGGTCTCACGAATCACTTTTGTTTCGACTATATCTCCAAGACAAATGAAGGGCATAACAAAAGGAAGGTTGATTCGTGATCGGGGAAAAATGTCGGACCACTCGAGATTCGTCATATCGAGTGCGGCGATGTCGAAGTCAAAAATCCGATTCTGAAAGTCTGAAAAAATCGGATCAATTTTGCGAGTGTATAATATGAAAATTGCGGAAGCAACGAACCCTTTACTGATGAAATCTGACCCTTCATCGGGGTTTCCGCCAAAATATCTGTAAATAACAGTTAACCATTCGGTTACCGCAAAATCGCGAGCCAACTGACAGTCGCCAATACATTGACCATCAGAACGGAAGGCTGAAAAATTACGGAAACATTATGATAAAAAAACCCTGTTGATTCCTGATATTCCGATATATAAATCTCCGCTGGTGGTGCCTCGGTACCGAATATGGCCGCTCATGGCCGGAATGGCCAAACCTATCACACTATCACATCGGGTTAGGTCAGGTGGATGGGAGAGTATGATATCAGCCAATGGCGGCTTGCCGGCACATAGATACACACCCCAAGTGACCCAAAGATGGCCACGGGGGTCCGAACCGGCTTCACATCCCTCACTGTGCTAACAGTGTTCTATACGTGGACTACATGGAGATGCCGAAGTTCGGGGGCTATGACTTCGCCCTCGTGGTAACCTGTGGGTTGACCAGGTTTACCAGGGTGTTCCCATGTACCAAGCACATTACCGGGGAGGAGACTATCAAGATACTCCTGGAGGAGTGGTTTTGTGTCTATGGGGCGCCCAAAGAGATCAACTCCGATGAGGACGTACGAGTACGCTCAGATACCGGTTGGTACAAGAGGGTCCTGAGATCCCTCAATGTCCAGGTGTCTACGGGGATACCCTACTCGCACACGAGCAACCCCCTATGTGAGCGACAGATCCGTGTCCTCAAGGAGAATGTAAGGATATGGTGCAAAACTGAACGCACCAGAGACTGGGTGAGACTACTCCCCGTCATATCCTTGATGATGAACACCCAAGAGAGTTCAGCTAATGGCTACTCGCCCCATGAGCTATTCCTAGGGCGCCCGGCAAGGTTCCTACATGCCCCCTATCCAGAGGACACCCATTCTTCTGTGGGTGAATGGGTCCAAGAGCAACAAGCGAAGGTGGACAAGGCCAAGGCTATGCTCCAGACAGTGAGGGAGCGTCAGTGGAACAAGAAGAACAAGCACCGAGTACCAGCCACCTACCAAGAGGGGGACTTGGTGCTGGTGCACCACAATCGACTACCCGCCTGGCCACGCTCTACCAGCGATGACCCATACTTCGGGCCGTACAAGATTCTATCAGTGGATGGACACCGTATCACCGTGCGGTGTTCTCCCCGTCTAGGGGGGACCCTGGTGTGCGCTGCTCAACACCTGAAGCGCTACTATGATCCTGAAGACCTCTGTGGGGAGGAGTGGGAGCTGAACGACGAGGAAATCGCCGTCCTAGACCTACAAGGGGCTGCCAGCCCTATGGAAGTTGAAGGGGAACTCCCCGACATGAACGCCGAGGAGATGGCTAAGGAGGGCTTCTACCTGGTGAAGTCTGTCCTACGCCACCGCTATCGCCAGGGTTGGCGCTTGGCCCTTTGGGAAGGGTTTGGATTCGAGGAGGCCACCCCGGAGCCCTTCTCTGCGTTTGTTCTACCTGAGGGACGCCTAAATTCAGTTGTGGTTGACTACTTGTCCCAGAACAACCTTGGTGAGTTGCTGAGGCTCGCTGAGACGCTTGCCTCCAAGACTAAAGCTAGGGACTGAACCTTACCCCTAAGTGTGCTACGTATGTCTGTGTGTGTCTCACTTCTCTCCCGGGCGTGGCTCCCGGAGACCGGGCTTCGCTGATGTCGGACCGAAGGTCCTAGTCAGGTACTGGTACCACTCCTATGGCGCCCAATTTCTGTGCTGGCGCCTATCCTTGGGGGAAGACGGCAAAAGCCCTACCTACTAGAGGGGAGGGGTGGCCAAGTGTGCTAAGGGCATGCAAAACGCCCATTTTTGCTAAAGGCCAAAAGCTAACGCACTCCCCTGCCCACGAGGAAAAGCACGCGGGACAGGAGACACCACTACTCTACACACCCTACCTACAGTGGCACCATCCTCGTGGACGAGCACTTCTGCAACTGGCTCAAGCCCCCACTCAGGACTACCACTCCTACACGCACACTCTACTGGGTGTGGTTGAAGATCACGTCGTGGGTCCTAATGACCCTCCTGTGAAGAAGACAAGAGAACACAGCGCTGCTAAGCAACTGTGGCCTAACAGGGGACGCCACAACGCGTTTCCCCTGCTAGGGCTTGGAGGGAAGGGGTGCTCTTGTTGCGTGCACAACGTGGATGTCGATGGAGTCGAAGTGCCCTCGCCACTCCTGGGGCAGGTGCACTCAATTGTTTGTGTGATCAGCGCCCTTGTTTAGCAGAGCTAGAAAAAAATGGTGTGCTGCTGCACCAATCACCCTACCTGCCCACCTATAAAGCAAAGGCCAATGAAGGGGTGTTTGCGGCTGAGGAACCAAGCCACACTCCACGTATTATACGCTTCTCAGTGTGACCTATAATACACTGTCCTCAAACACGCCCTGTCAAGCAAGCAAGCGTTAAGAGACTCCTCAGGTTCTGTTAAAGAATGTACCGAGGAGCCCCTTGGTAACCTAAACAAGGTTTACCGTGCGCATTTCGCGTGGCCTACCCTTTAATGCGTGTGTGAATGCCCGAGCATGCACGAGTGGACGAGTTGTTTTTGGCAAACCTGCAAATCTGAACCACAATCACGAACTCCACCAGGGGGTGGCCCCACCTGGGCTTACCTACCTTACCTACCGCTGGAGAGTGAAGCAAGGTGAGGAGAAAAACGAGGCGCAAGCGAAAAACGTCGCTATGCACTTGTGTGTATGTCTAATCACCCTGATTTGACCTCTAATCATCTGCAATCTTTCTAATCTGGCCCTCTATCGTTTGTTAGCGCTACTACAAGACTCGTTCACGGAGACACGAGACGAGCAATGTGTATGCTGCATACGAGACGAGCACACCTGTGGTTTATACCTGATTCATTGAAGTCTTTTCGTTGATTTTCGAATTCTTGGATTTTTGATTCTTCTATCAAAGTGGGTGGAATCTGTATGTTTATTTATTAATGTGTGTCTCATCATTTTCCAGTCTACGTGAGAAATACGTTTATAATCTCATTATTTCTGTATTTTCCGGCGCTTCGCTAGAAGCCGCTCCTGCGCGCCGCCTTTTTATGCGTAGGAATTTCTTGATTTAAAAAATCGAGAGATGACTATAGTTTTTATAAAAATGTGCTTCTGATGCACAATTGGATTCTGCTCAGGTGTGTTGTCTTAGAAAAATTCTAGGCCGTCATTTGACGGATTTAGGTGTTGTCGCTTCGCGTTTGCGTGGATTCGTCCATAATTCTCCCATTCCTGCCTCTGCAGATATCCTCGCGAAAGCGTCGCTGAGTAGGCCGCTTTCTGGGCCGAAAAGCAGCAGCCAGGAGACTAAGCAGAACCCAAGACCCCACCAAGGGGCAATTTAATTTCCTGACGACTCCCGTCGCCCTAAGATCAGGACAGCAGGTCGCCAGCAGGTTTTAACAACCAGAGCGGATGTCCATACAGAGGCGGGCGTTGGGTTAGTGTCGCGCTGCATCTTGGAGGGAGGGATGCACATGCATATGTTTTTGGCATGCTCCCAAACTAACCCAACCAAGCCACAGGAACCCCGGCAGCCCCATGAGTGCTGAGCTTTCTGTAGGAAATGTCACGAACAAAGCAGCAAAAAGGCGCCAGCCATGGTGAGCGCCCATTTTTCTGTGTGAGGGAAACTATAGGTATTTTAAAGTAGATGTGGAAAGCAAGGAAAGGCCAAGAAAAAATCCCTTTTTCCTGAAAGTGCGACAGTGGTGGCCACCACAGCACAAGGGGGGAGTACGAAAAAGTGCTTTTCCAATGCTTTGAGGCATACTCTAGGTGTATTAGAGGTGCACTGAGCACACAGGCATTTCTATCTTACTATTGGCCCAATCAAAAGTGGTGATAACACATTTTGACCTATGGAACCAACCACCCAATCAGGATATGGAGTGGACCCCTTAATCCCCTATCAATGTGAGGCAATTCATCTTTTCCTCAGTCGACTGAGAACTGACATATCCAGGGCAGAGCCTATGAATTTATCTATGTTTTCTCATGAATTCTTAGCTGTCCTAGTGGTATGCACCCTAGGGGGCTGGGCACCTCTTTTTGAGAGGTCCTGGGTTCAATTCCCGGTCAGCCTAGCTAAGTAGGAAGATCCCATGTGACATGGCAGTGACCTCATCGCCACATGCCCTGCCACCTCAGCACATATGGGACCCAAAACAAAGAGTGCACATCTCCTGAGATGGCACTATGGAGACTGGGTGACCATGGGGGAGTTTTCCAACTCTTTTTCCAAAACATTTCAGCTATCTTTGTGAATATGCAATCAGAGGTGCCTTGAGTTGCAGTTTCTGTGAATACTCTTTCATCTTTCACTGTTTACATTGCAGCCCTTCATGCTTTGATCCTGATTCTCTTCTACTTGCTTATCTCTAGCTTGGGCTATCCTGGATTGGTTGTATTTCAGCAAATAAAACATTTTACTCATCAAAAACAAGCAGCAGGAAACCCTACACCAGCAGCAAGCAGCAAGAGAGGCACAAACACAGTGTTGGAAATCACTATAAAACTTTCTCAGCACAGCACAGCACAGCACAGCACAGCACACCACAATCAGAGGGGGAGTCCTGTCATCCAACATCGCATGTCCATTGCATACTGAAGATTGCGAAAAAAGTTCGGTGATCTATGTTTAAAAAAAAAAGCGCCCTGCAACTCATCGCACGCTAGCTCAATCATAGGCACCCGGCGCCAATTAGTACCCCATCTGGAAGAAGTCAGTGTTTCCCATTGATTTGGGCCATGTTTGATTTAATATGCACCAAACAATGGCCAAAAAAGCAATCCATGGGCCGTGACAGCAAGCAAGTGGACCCCAACCATCCCAGTTTGACGACGCTGAAGTCATGCAACTTTGTCCCATAGGTAATAAGGGAGAGAAACAGATTTTTCTGCTCCGCTTGCACCCCTAAGAGGTTGAAAATGTGGCATCCCAACCCTGGCGGTCCGAGAATCAGGCAGGGCAAAGGCGTTCTGCAAAGGCGTTCAACTGACAGGTAATGTGTTCCTATTGACGGTTGACCCTGGTATGCGACAAAACGTATTTGGCCCCAGTGGTAAATCTTACCATTTTATGTGATTTTAGGCACGCCGAAATTCGGTTTAGCGACCGTGGTGTAAGGGAAAACCCCGCTAACTTGGACTGAACCGCGACGCGCAGAGTTTTGAGATTTTCTCGAAATTTTTGGCAGATGAAAGGTTGAGACGCTGGGAATGTCTTTTTCAGGTGTCTGTTTACCAGGTGAGCTATCTGTAATGTCGTCGAGTCGTCGATTTCGCAGTGTAATTTGGTCAAACTTTCAGACACTTAGAGGACCACTTTTTACCCCAACCCCACTAACTTGGACTGAGTTGTATGTAGACGCATTTGAATAACTTTGTGCCACTGTTTGCGTTCGAAGTGGTGTTTTTTGCATTGGACAGCTTGCAGCTGTCTAGTCATGTCGAAAACGTGGTTTGAGTTGTCTTTTGGTTGGTCCTGTGTTGTACTTGTTGGGGGTTTGTTCCCTTAAAGTGAAACTTTGGTCATTGGTCATGTACTCTGAGCATGCCATGTCCTTGAGACATGATGGGTTGGATCTCGACATGTCCCATGTTTCGAGTTTAGAAGTTCGTTTTTGGGTGTTTGGCCACAGGGTGACGTACGTTTTATGGGTTTAACTCGCGGTTAGGGTCCCTTTCCATAGGTCACAAGTTCGTGGTTCGGCCGTTGGGGTGTTTGGACCAATTCTGCACATGTTGGTTGGGAGGGAGATGTGCAATTGTGAAGATTGTTTGCTTTTGCCACCAAAATGTGGCTTGCATCTGCCTGCACAAGGTAAGTCATGGTCATTCAACACGTTTCTAAGTGCTTTTGACGTTTACAACACAAGGCTGGCTTGGGGATGTGTTGTAATTATAGCATTTGTTGGTTGCCTATCATCAAGGGTGGCAAATTGGTGTGGTACAATGTTGTAGTGACCAACTTTTGCTCCAACTTTTGTTGCAAAACCACTAGAAGCAGAGAGAATACACATTATTTGTTGACATACGTTGTGGGTTGTGGAGTGGTCTCACAGCACTTGTGGTGCTTTAGTGCTTGGGTGGCACACTATGCGGCGGTGTTGGGGTGCTACAAACCACCTCTAGGGGTGTCACTCCACGACCCCTCATAGAGTACAAGTTAGTGTCAACCTAACAAGTTAGTGTCAACCTATATTGGTTACCATTGCACTTCAATATCTCTGCATAATAGCTCACGGGGCTTCAAGCTCCAAGCTATCCTTTCCTTATGCACCCAAACACTTTTTATTGTAGGATATAGCTAGAGTTGGTACTCTAGGGTGCCACTTTTCTACCCCCCCACTCTTGTGGTAAGATGTACTCTTGTGGTAAGGTGTGATATGGGGTGTTCTTTTTGTGTTCAAGAGGTCTTTGTAGCACCAAAAGGCACCGGTGACCAAGGAAGGCTCACACTAAGGCCCACACAAAAGTCCTTGGAGGTCTTGGAGTGGCACACTTTGGGAACAACAAACCACCTCAAAAAGTGGCCACTCCGAGCTCTAGGGCCGTGACGGATAGGGTGTGTTCTTTTTGTGTTAAGAAGGTCTTCCGAACTCAAAAAAGTTCCAAGGAAAACTCACCTTTGGGGCAAAGTTTTGGCCCAAGCACCTCTTTGGCCCCTCCCTTCACCACTAGGCTCAATGATGGAAATGGGCCAATGATTGTGCACAATGTGACCGAAAGTGGTCAAGTTTGTAACTCAACCGAGGTGCCCGGGGGGCCCAGGGGCCGTCGACAACCTCGGCGCATGGCTGGGAAAAGCCAGCAGCCGCCGGCTTCGGCCGGTGGCTTGGTTTTTTTTTAAAAAATTTCGTCGGAGGCACCAAATCCATAAATAATATTTTCGGATAGTGTTGCAGGCGAACCAATGGCCCAATGGGTAAAGCCGGGTGTATTATTCGGAGGGAGGACTACGGCGGTTCGAGTCCCGCCATGTTCCCTTTTTTCCGTTTGGGGGGACTGGCGCGCAGTCAGATTTCGGCGCGCATCGGCGCGCGCCAGTCCAACAGGCGGGGTAATCTAAGTCGCGGGGTTTTCCCTTAAACCCCCATGGTGATGCACAGCGCGCACGAGTGCAGGCTACCTCCTGCAGTATTGTCCCATTCCATGGATCGTCAATTTGAGGTAATATTTCAAGAGATTCTGATATTTTGAATCTGATGATACAGATTTTATTGTTGGCAGCACCTCCGTACCTTTTCTTAATGGGGCATTTGCAGGTTGATTACTGAGGCAAGGTTGGCCTGCAAGGTTGGGGTTAGGCAGTTACTTCTGATAAGTGACAAACTCACAGTTTGCAAAATGCTCCAAGAGTTCCACTGCTGGAATGTTTGGCTTCTTTGAATCCTTCTAGTGCCTTTTCTGACCTGTGACCTGTGTGACCCGCTTTATGGGATGTCGGATATTGGATTTCCCCTTTCTGCCGATGACGACAGGGACTCGCATTTTCGGCGCGTGCAAGCTGATTTCGAAAAGGCCTTTACATTGGTAGCTTTCGATGTGCCAGATTTTCCCATACCGGCATTCGACGACGATTTTGAGTTGAACGCCGACAACGGTGGCGAAGCAAGTAAAACAGAAACCGCCGTTAAGGATGGGGGCAGCGGGTTCAAGGTGCAACCTGAAGTGTCGCTTCAGAATACGCCGCAGCGGCCTGATGCGGGAGCTCAAATTCAACCTGACGTGGCAGTCCAAAACTTCCAACGGCCGTCGGATGTTCGTGGGCGCAACATGCAATCTGAAAGTGCAGTTCAAAACGCCCTCCATCGGCCAGATTTAAGCGAGTTCAACAGGCCGCCGCAGGTGACGGTGCAAAACGCGCAACATCGGTTGGAAAGTGCTGACGATGCACAGGCAGGAAGAGTGGCCCAAAATCATCAACCCCAATACACTGCTCCTCGACCCCGCCACTGGGATGATCCCTACGGTCAAGGGGTCATTTCTGGCGCAGCAACCCCTGACCACCCAAAACCGTTGCAACCTCTCCAGCCCTTGCATCAACCTCAGCAACCTTTGCAGCCCGTGCCATCCGTGCACTCTCAGCAACCTGATCACCTCAAACCTTTGCAGCCTCCCCACATGCAGCCTGTTCAATCCTTACATTCTCAACAACCTGAACACCTCAAACCTTTGCAGCCTCAGCAACCCAGGCAATCTTTGCATTCTCAACCACCTCGGCAGCCTTTCCCGTTATCTTCCCCCCCTTATGAGTCCGGCATGCGGTCGAGCGACGCGATAAGATACCCAGCACAAGAAAACCCGAGGGCCCCTTCCAAGTCCATGGATAGTTCAAGTGACAACAGTGTTCTCAGATTCTTTCCGAACATGAGCCCACAAGGTGGCCCAACCGCCACCAGTGCGACGGCACCATTGCAGCCGCCGCCGCCACCACCACCACCACCACCACCACCGCCTGAAAGTGATTCGGGTACGGAAGGGTTTTCAGGTTGTAGAGACCGTGATTTAGCTGCGCTGATGGGAATCGTTAACCGGGGCAAACAACCTGAAGGTGGACGACAAGACAGGTGTGTGTTGGTGCTGAAAATGAATCTCTATGAAGTTGACTGCGGTGTCAGCGTGCGAGTGTTCTTTTGTCACGCAAACAATCTTGATTGGGCAGGGAAGACGCAGGCGTTCTTAGCGCACGGAAAGGATCGATAAACGCAATAACAACTGCACCTGGAAGTCACTTAACTTCTAAAAATGCATGACACAAAGTTTCTGCGTTTCCCAGCCCGCCCTACCCTTCAAAGCCGCTCAAAATTTTGAAAAAAATGGAAGCATGTGGAGGGAAAAACGAAAGGCGGTCGTGTTTCTGCTGCCTTTTTGGCGTGCGCGACTGGCGGTCATTTCGATGTCACCGCTCTTCTGATGCCTGAGTCATCAATTTTGATGAAGTTGGTGGTGCTCTGGTTGATTCGTCCGTTTACAGACCCCTGAAATCGAAACGTGGTATCGGTGTATTCTGTCCCTGAGCTTTGCTGCATCACTGTTGCTTTATGTTGCTTTCTCTTGCAGAAATTCCCTGAGCAACGGCGGCAGCGATAACATCATGAAATGGTTTCCGTCAGCGAATGACCGACGTGACGACCCAGTCGGACTTGTTTCCTCTCTAGCCGCTGCTGGGGCTGTAAAGGTGGAAAGGGACTTAGCAGGCATGGATGGACCGCTGTATGGCAGAGGAGGTCCTGAGCCATATTGGTACGGAGACGACGACAACGAAGATTGGGAGGGTCGAGGACCACCCAATAGGTTCACAGGTCCAAAAGAACCAATACCCCCCAGCCTCGCCTCCGTCAACAAGCGCAGCCCCATCCCATATGAGGCGCGATATTTCGTCATCAAGTCCAACACGGAGGGTGACGTCGTGCAATCTCTGCGCCGAGGGGTTTGGGCATCCACGCAACACGGCAATGCGAGACTAAGCCATGCTTGGGAAACTCACGGCCGAAGAGGCGGCGTGTATCTGCTCTTCTCAGTAAACCGTACAGGACATTTCTGCGGTCTAGCGCGTATGCGCACTCAAGTGGACGCGACAAGAAAGTTTGGTGGTTGGGAGGAGGATGATCGTTGGGGTGGTGCGTTTGAAGTGGACTGGTTGTATGTGAAAGATGTCCCCAGTGGTGTGCTCAAGCATTTCACAATGTCAAATGGGGCGCCAGTGACCCGGAGTCGCGACGCACGGGAAATTCCCCCACCACAAGGGAGTGAGTTAATGCAACTGTTTCAAGACTACAAGCACCGTACGAGCATGCTTGATCGGATTTAGCACAAAATGCCTGGGAATAGATGGGAACGACTGAAGTGTTCGAGAAAGAAGCTTCAACGTAGGGCCGATTGCTGGGAGTCGTCGTGGTGGGCTTTTTCTAATTTTCTCGCAATGGCCTTGTGGTATCAGGACAGGGACTGCTCCTTTTTCTCTGGTTTTGTTTTCAAAACATGGAGCCGGAGCGCCAGCAGTCAAATTGAATTTCCCTGTGATCTTCTTCATCTGCAACAGTTTTACCTCCAAACCGACAAAACATTGAACTGTAGACTCCCTGACACAGGGGCAAACATGTTGCCGATATCGCCCACTGCTGCCACTGCGGTGCCATACAGTGCCCAAGAAGCATCAGAAGCATAACCTGAATATCTCACCACAGTTTACGTACGGCGGCGAGGCGAGTTTGCACGGCTCCTGCATCCTCGCGTCTTTCGCCCCGTCCACGTGTCTCCGGTTACAGGGTGATCGTTGTGAATTGGGGGCTATTAGGAGTGCTGCAAATGTTTGTTCAGGTTCAGCGGGGACAAAACGTATTGTAGCTCCACAGTCATGCACCTCCTCTCTAGAATCACAGAAACTAGACAGAAAACCTGTGAAAACCCAGTCGACGGAATTCGGTTGTGCGTTGCACGTGCACGTCCGTGCGCGCCCCTGCGCACAAATACAAATGCACGTGTTTCTTGGCGTGCATCACCAATCGGCTGCTGGTGGAAGTGTGTCTTCTTTCTGCTGGTACCAATTTTCATTCATTTTTGGTTAACGTTGCGAGTTGCATCGTTCGGGCTACATCTCTTCCACTCTCTGCCTGCTTGCTGCCCAAACAGAGAAATGTTTATGTCGGGGAGGTGCACAATCCTGGGTTGAATGCTTGTCAAGCTCAGCTGACCGCACTGCAGTGATCGTCCCGCCAGCAACAAGTTGATGACACCTTTTTCGTGCAACGTGGAAACATGAATGAGCAGGCAAAAAGTTGAACAGGGAATGCTTGACGGGTTCCGGGCAACGCTACAAGGTGCAATACCTTGCCCACCGTCCTCCTTTTCAACCAGCAGTTGCCGTTTTCTTTTCATGCCTGTGTCTGCAGTGCCCCTTGCCGTGATCCTGTGCCCCCTGTCCCCACCCTTCCAACCTGCGTTCCGCTGTAAAAAATCGAATGTCTGGACCGTTGCTGTGGTGTCCAGGAAGACGGGCTGCAGTACGCCACCACTGACAGACACTTGCTCGTCACCATTGCGCAGAGATGTTCCTCCCTGCCAGTTTCTGTTTCTAGTGTCTTTGTAAAACAGTTGGCTGTTTTTTTTAATCCACGTACATCCCAGTGATGGACGCAAGTCACTGCCGATGGGCAGAATTTTGTTTATTTGTTGCTCGTTTGGTTCCTGTTTTTTGAACCTTGTACATGTTGCACCCACAAACGCAAAACAGTTCTCCCTGTCTCCGATCTCTGTTTGTCTCTCTCTCTCTCTGTCCTAGTATCCTTGTAAAACAGATTGCTGTTGTTTTTGAATCCACGTACATCCCAGTGACGGAGGCACGTCACTGCCGATGTGCAGAATTCGTTCATTTGTTGCTCGTTTGGTTCCTGTTTTGTTTTTAACCATGTACAGGTTGCATCCACAAACGCAAAACAGTTCTCTCTGTCTCTGTCTCTCGCTGTCGATCTTTTATTGTCTCTTTCTCTGTCCGCGTCTCTGGCTCGCTTGCTCGCTGTCCCTCTTTGTCCTGCGAAATGCTCTTGCAACCGGGATTCAGTGGATTGGGTCGGGGCATCAAACCTCTGATTTCTCCAGTGAGGCCCGTGATGTCCTCTGTGTTTCATTTAGTCCCGTGATGTCTTTGTTTGGGGTGTAGACTGGATTGGTTATGTTGGGGGGCAGACTGGATTGGATGGGTATACTGGTTGCTTTTGTTGCAACACAGACGAATTCTTTTCTGTTCCCTCTCTTTCGTCTTCCACTCCAACAACAAAAGTGCGGGTTTTGTCTAAAAATTTTTGGTGTGAGTTTTGCTGCGCTTCGGTGCAAACGGGTGCAAAGATCTGTCCATTTGCTTGAGGTCGACGAAGCCCCACTGGCAGAAGTGAACGCTTTGTAACCAATGTGAACACCCCCTCAAAGAAATGCAGTTTACCAAATTCAAGCAGAGCGCATGCAACGCTATTCAGAAGTGCTTGCACACGTCGTTTCATCGGAGTTGATGCACTACGGCAGCAGAGATTTTGCATGAAGGAAATGTGCACGAAAGGAAGCCATCAGTTCTCCGTATCATTTTTTCGTTTCAAGCCCTGGCATCCACCGAAGCTGTTCGAATAGTTTGCTTGTAATTGGTGGTCTCACACCAGTTGCTCGTATGTATCTAAACGCTTTTCTTCTTCTGCTTACGGAAAACATATATATCGGGATGCCTCAGGACACTTGGGAAACATTCAGGCAGGAATCCAACCAAAAAATGCCAGCCCCCTACCGCCGTTGTTGCTCATTGGCAAAACGCGTGTATCGCAGAGAGGAGCAGCGATGCCGATGTGCATGCGTTTATGTATACGTGTATTCAAAACGTATTTGCATTTGCTTATATATGTTTGTGTGGCAAACATATGTATGCGTGCTAGAATTTTGTGCATGTTTATATATGTGCATATTGCACATCCGTACCTGCGGTTTTGGTTTTTGGCACGTGTTTGTGGATGTCTGTTTGTTTTTCTTTACCGAATGGGAGGCGTAACATGGGGTGGGAGGAGGTTTACCAACATTGTAGCGATCACGGCTGTATTGGAACAAGACATCTCAAGGCGGTTGTACACCCCATCGACAAAGCCCTGCATAGACGGCGTGCAATTATTTGCAGCCAACACTCAGGAATTGCATGCTGCCCTCTCTTCCTTCCGACTTGTGTCCGGCAGCTCCGTACTGCCATGCAACACCTTGTAAATTGTTCGTCAATCTCTCAGACACAGTCTCTGTGACATCCTGTCGGGAACACAAGATTGTGGCACATTTCTCATGGGATGGAGCAAGGCAGATGCCTACTGCTCTCGATTGTGTTTGTGTTGGAGATCTAAGCAACGTCCTCTTGATTTCTGGACCCCTGCTTTGCCTTGGGGGAGTGTTGTATCATACTCATCAAACACATGATTGCAAGCTTATCTCAAATGCTCGCCCATGGCTCACATAGTACAAAGAAATAAAGGGAACAGAAGGTTGCGATACGTTGCTTGCTCATGGACATGTCCATGTCCAAGAAACCTAGACACATGTCAGTCTTTGAAATGGCCGTAGCTGAGGTGGCATGCAGTCAAGGGTGCACATCCGACATCTTCACATCTTCAGGGATTGCATTGTCCCGCCAGGATGCCTAAGTTGCCCTTCTGCACATGAAAATCCTCTCTCTTCACCTTGTTTCCTGCTCAATGGCTTTTCTCAGCCCCAAGTTTGTGCATACTGGTTCAGATATTCAATGTGGTTATCAGTGCAAACGAGCACTGCAATGGATTTTGGCAACGAAACTTGCAAATCATGTCGGCTTTTCAGGAAGGTAGGGAAATTCTGATAGTATTATGAGCCCCAATGTCATATTCAGCAGTATTCTGAGCACAAGTACAGTTTCACCAGCCACACCTCTCCGTGGAGCACTCATTTCATTGCAAGGAACTCTTTTTGAAGAAGATTGCAGGTTTGGCAGGAAGTAGAACGGATGGTGACAAATGAATGGTATTCAGCAGCTGAGCAGGAAAGAACAGCAGCATTTGCGTGCAACGTTGTTGATGTGCAAACCCCGCTGCGGAATTGCTGTGTTGCACTGTGTGGCAACTGCATCCATCACCAACAGCAGCATTTTTGGCTTGTGCGTGCATGCAAGGGAGATAATTTTTGAGAAGGAATTCGCAGGTGCTGTTTAATCGACTCACACTGCAGAATCATCATCACTATGCAGTTAGACAGACAGACATGCAAGTGCCACACCAGAGCTACGGCATGTTGCCCATTTTGTCACGCTGTTGAACTGCTCAGGTCCTGTAGTTCCCCATTGTCGTGAGACGCTTTCTGCCTACAAACGGCAAGGAAGGACAATTTTCAGCCCCCCCCCCCCCCCCATTGTTCTAACACTGGATTATCCAACCACAGCGACCTCGTGTTTCCACATTTTTGGGTGTTTTCTGGAACCCTTGTTTTTGCAGTTGCAACCCATAGAGAATATGGTTTGTAGCTTTGTGCAGGCTCCAGGAACGGACAATATGGGTGGCAAAGTGCTGGTGCCCCCCCCCCCCCCCCCGCCCTTGTAATCCCCCACCCCTTGCAATCCCCCCCCCCATTGGAGGGGACCGTCACCTGGCCCAAAAAGCACAGGAAACACTAGGCGCCGAAGACAAATTTTCTTTAGGTTACACTGCAACTGGGGTTGGGGGGACCGTCACTTGGTGACTGTCCCCCCTGAGGGGGGACCGGCCTGGCATTCTGGGGGGGCATTACAAGGGGGGTGGGGGGTAGCTGTAATTCTGTACGCTGGCCTGTTGCTTTGTACTGTCATGTTTTGAGTGGTAGGGTTGGTTGATGCCTGCAACATCTGCTCCGTGGTATTTGCTGCACAGCAACACGATGCAACATCCGCTCCGTGGTATTTGCTGCACAGCAACACGGGCTTGTCCAAACGCGGTGACCCGTGTTTATGCACTGTTGCCCCCTAAACCAGAATCTGGCCCAAGTCAAAGGGGGGGGGGGGTAATTGAAGGACAATTAAAGCCTGCTCCTCAGCAGATTTTGGCAGCCAGAAAAATGGTTTGGAAACCATGACATTTGTGATTCTCATAGCTTGAGGGGTAGCGGCATGCACCGTGCATGCACCATACATCTTTTTTATTTAGATAATTTACCTGCCGCCATTGTTTTGCTTTTGTTGTTACCCCGTGAGGTGCCCTGTTGTTGAGTTGGTGCCCCCTTTCATGCCTTGAGGACTGCATTGTGCATGCTATCCCTTGGTCTATAGATCAGCAACACAATGTCTTTGTCTTGGGTTCAAGCCAGTACCCCTGTAACCGGAGCATGAGCGGTTCCTGCTACTATTCTGGGTCACACAATGCCCTCGTGATTACCGACGCATACAATATGAGGTGAATGGGCAGGCGGTGATTCATGATGCTGTTGCACTGCACCGCCTCCCCATTGCCCTCAACGTCTTCCAAACCTGAACCTGATGGTCAAGACGCCCCCAGGAACTTTGATGAACTTTGGGCTGCAAGAAACTCATGTGATACCCATTTCATGGCTGTTTTCTAGGTGCCAATGTTGCTGCGCAATACCTTTCCGTGAGGGTCCAATTGGGGGGTGAAAGCTATGTAATAGCCCCAAACGGTGCCGCGGTGCGCGCACCATGCACCCGTTCCCACTGAGAAGTCAAGGAGGTGCCAGGGCTCTGCAATGGAATGCTGCAGCATGGCAGTTTCTCGTGCACCACAAATAAAATTGTACAGTACCCCTTGGTCTTGTCAAGTAGATGGGAACTGGTGTTGGGCTGCATGGGCAAAGAGCTGGGTAAGTTTACACTGAAAAAGGATTGTGGTGCCATTCCTCAATAACTGTTGGAGCAGCAAGAGGGCAACTCAAGGCAACATTCGGCACTGTTGTGGTTTGCGCTGCGGTGCAGCAAGGCAAAACAAAGCACAGAGAGAATTGTGGCTATGACCATATGCCTGTGACACGGGGGTATATGCGAGCTCTGTATGCGTTGCTTCATGGCCCCCAGTCCATGTCAGTGGCCCCCCATGTCAATTTCCCCCCTGCAGAAACCCCCCCCCCCCCTGGTCACCATTGTTCTCCATTCTCTGCGGCACTTCTTGGCCCCACACCTCCCGAGGTAGTGTTAGCAAACGGGCGAACACAATTATTTTGCTGGTAAACACCCTGAGAACAAATTGGGTCACAGTGGTGACGCAATAAAAGCAATGAAGTTTGGAGGGGACACACAGACGAAGGCTGATGCTTTCCCTCAGAGGAGGTGCTACTGTTTTCATGCAATTTTCCCCTGCTCTACAGGCTATGGTTTGACCAAGTTACAACCCCTGTTGAGTGTCTTTTTTGGGGGTATCCAGCCATAGCTTGAACAAGGTGTGGGGCGGGGCGGGTACAGAGGTGAAATTAGGGTACAGAGGTGAAATTAATGTGTTGTCCTCGTCTCATTTAGAACATTGCAGGGTACTAGGTTATTTAATTGTTTTTTTAAAGCAGATTAAACACCATGTCGGATCCACCACCGCAGTGATTGGTGGGATCATTGTAGAACTGGACAGCTCTGAACCTGGATTCTGAGAGGTTATCTCGAGTACCATACGGTGAGTAGGCTGCACCAGCTCATCTTGTCAAAACATTATTAAATGGACACAATTGCACAACACAACAAGCAGAAAAGCAACAATCAGCCCAAGATATGAATGAGCCTCATTCAAAAGGGCAGGTTGCACAGGGTACCTGTCTTCTGAGAAAATTAGTTGGGCAACATATGGTGTAATCCTTGAGTTCATGAGATGTTGTCCGCTCAAGAGGGAGATAAGGGGTCAAAAAAACAGTGTTTGCCTTGTGCTGTGAGCGGGGTTGGGGTGGTAGGAACCAGTTTGTCCGAAATTTTCCCAGCTCAACTGGACAGTTTCCCTGATCCCACGGCAGGTGGGAGTGGCATTACAGGGAGGACATCGGGACTAACTACAAGAGTCTCTCAGATCATACATCTGAAGTTCCGGTCACAGTTTCAGACAGTCTCTCACAGCACCAGACAGTATATTAAAAAAAGAGACAGTGTTTGCCATCTGGCACAACAGGCAAAACCACACTATGGCCCCAAAGATCACTCTCAGAGGCACTGAATGTTGAGAGCTGCATGGCGGGAAGAGGGTGCGTGGAAGAAGTGTGATGTGCGGTGCCTCATGGTTTGTGGGGACCACGCATGGAAAGATTGGAGATAGGGCACTGTTTTGAAAGTCAAGACCTTTGCTGACAACATCATCGACCAGAAACAATTGCTCAAAAATAATTGATGTTTGTTACAAACCAATGGTGCAGGGCATTCAAAATGGTGATTGACGGCACCTGCCAGGCCAGAGTATGTCGACGGAGCACTGTGCCGCAAGGTTGATGTGGATGAATTTGCCGATGTTGATGAAATTTGACTGTCAGATGCAGGAAACTAGTGTGGATGGGAGCTCGGTGCAAGAAAGCATGGATGTCATTGGGCAAGTTGTTGACATGGGGGTTGGTATGGCTTGGAAAAAGTAGGGCTTTAGGATAGGGATATTAAATGGCGTGAGCATCCGTAGGTGACTGTGGATTCAAATGGAACTTGCACTGCATGAATTGTGCCTGCTTGGGCAGGATTTTGAGGAAGAAAACGAAAATGGTTGCTATTTTGGAGGGCATTAATGTTGCATGCCAAGCACTGTGGTTGTCCAGGCATCATCAAACAGTGAAACTGTCAGTTTCCATGCTGAAGCGCTGCTTGTGAAAGGGGGAGACAGGTGCAATCACAATGAATGGAGCATTTTCGCAAGGGCACAGGTTGATGTGACAGCAGAAATCTCTGCGCTGTAGATTGGTGGGATCAGCACCAACTATTTGCTCTTTTCAGGCCGTCTCTGCTGTACACCAGAGAGCAAGATGATGTGAGATTGCTGCAGGGTCTGCAACCACCTTTTTTTTTATTTTACCAGGGTACCAGTGACCGTATGAGTGTTTGCAGCTGGTGACGCAACCCAGCGATTTTTGTGCCAATGAAGTCAGTGGGTAGCCGACTGCCGCAGCTCGGGGTGTGTCTGACTGCCCTGCATCCGTTTACTTTACCCTGTTGTTATTAATTCTGCTCCTTCGGATGTCTCCAATCTGAGCCACCCTTCTTTGCCTGCTTGCCTTGTTACTTGGTTTGCTAGGGGGGTGGGGGCAGTGGCCCCTGGCCGTCTGTGGAGAACCTGGAGCGGAGCCCAGATGAAGAACACTTTTTTTATGAGGCCGGGTGAGGGCGCATTATGGTCAGATTGATGATACCTTTTTCTCCACCATCCATGTTTGGCACTTTATCAGGTGCAGCACCAAGCACGACTCTACATTTTTTGACCGAATGTTGGAAAGTGGTGTTTCCCTGTAGCGGTGCAGCAGCGAAAACCAATTTTGCCGTTGTGTCACTGTCTTAAGACTCCCCTCTGAAGAAGGCTGCATGGTGCAGCAGTGGTCGTTGAGCCCTCAGGCAACACAGCCGGCTCACATCGTGAATGGGCCCCTTGGGCACTAAGATCCAGAATCTGTCTCCCAAGGCCCTAGTACAGAGGACGGGCACAGCAGAGTGCAGATCCGTCTTGAATTGTCAATTGCATTATAAAGGATGTAATGGAGGGTGTTTGCCTGTTAGGGTGAAGGGGTGGAACCAGGATGGTCCCTTCAGGGCATACAGGGCATGCAGTGTTTGCTCCAATTTGAAGGGGTGATGACCCATGGTGGGCGTCAGTCGGGGATTGGCACGTGATGTATTTGGTGACCAGGGCAATTTTGATTGTGAGCTGAAACTGTAATAAAGGTTTGTTTCCAAAAACTGGATGCGTGGGCCTGTGAAGCCCACACAGAAGCAACCCAGTCCACAATTGGCGTGCAACCCTGCTAGCCAACTTCAGTGGCAATCCCCGTGACATGCCTGCCATTGAAGCACTCATCCCGAAGCTCATCCCCCAGGGTCACATGGTGGATGACCGCCAAGCTTCGAGGAGTGCAAGCGAGCGTGCATGGGCAAGCGGAAGAAGGCCGTGGGCCTAGACGGGGTTCCGCACCGTTTGTTGGGTGTGCTCCCGGATGATACGCTACACACCTTGTATGAAGGGGTGTGGACAACAGGGGATATCCCGCAGTATTGGCTGCGGTCCGAGGCGGTGTTGATGTACAAGAAAGGGGATCTTGACCGCCCCGAAAATTATCGATCCATTGCCTTGACCAACAACATATATCGCGTTATAATGAAGTTGTATAGGCTTCGTCTGCAGCGGCTTGTGGACCGGGTTGCAGGCCCCGAGCAGCATGAGTCCAAGCCTTTACATACCGTGACTGAACAAGCTGCAAACTTAGTCAACCCTCTCCATGAGCACGAAATGGAGGGACGGGAGCCCTTCGTAGTTTTGTTGGATGTCCCGTCCACAATCCATGAGGTCATCTTCTCCATCCCGAACCATGCAGGGTTCCCGCCAAATTATGTGGCCGCCTTCCGCAAGGTGTATGCACATACAGACGCATACACAGACATACAAGGGGAATAGATATATTTCAAGCGCACACGGGGCGTGAAAGAAGGGTGCCCTTGCTCTCTGCTTTTGTTCGTTATTATCTACGAGTTGTTGATCAAGTGTTTGATCGCCAAGTACCCGGACATTATCGTTTATGTTGATGATATTGCCATCATTGTCAAAAATTACTCCGAGTTGGAACAACTCCTCACCGACCTCTCCGCTTGGGGTTCCCATATTGGGATCCAGTTCAATCCTAACAAAACGGAAGTGTACCACTTCCACAGACCACGGTCCTCGGGTGCTACCTCAGGGAGCGCTCAACAGGCAAAACACATCTAGTGGGGACCACATTGCCTCACCTTCAAGGACCCCATGTTCACTTACTTGGGCCACACCATTGTTGGCGCTGGGTACCGGGGTAAGGCCAGGGATGCGCTCTTCGCCGCCCTACAAGCCCAAGTTGCCGCAGACACCATCCTCCCGTTGACAAGCTTTGAACAAGCACAAATCGTCAATTCGGTGTGCTCATCCCCAGGTGGGTGTATAAGAGTCTCTTCATCTGGGATGTGTGTTGGGGTAATCGGATGGAGGCCGCCTTCAAAGACTTCGTACTGCAGGCTCCCCACGTGGAAAAGTCTTTGCAGTACCGCATCTACACGGACGTCACGGAGGGGGCATTGGGCCTCCACAGCGTGTCCTGGGCTGGGTTATGCGCCCTCATCCAGCTAGTCCAACGGGCTTTGCGGGTTCCACACAGACCTAGGTTAGCAATAACCTAGGTTTTGCCTCAGGGGAGGGGGGGGGGCAGACCAGGTCACAGGTCGGGGCAGTACTACCCCTGCTGCACTGAAGTGTTCTTTGTATTGCTTGGGACCAGTTCCCGTTGTCATGTCTCATTTATCGCCAAACGAGTTGGAGTCGCTTGTCCAAGAGGCCGATGAAGCTGCATAGCCGTGGCAGGAGGCGAAATAGCCCCCGCGAGCAGGCTGGCACAAGAACAACCGAATGCTAAACGTGCCAAGTGCGCGTTCGCTGGGGACGTGGAAATCCCCTAGGCGGTCAGCGAATCCTATGAAAAGTGGGCACAGTGGAGGGACCATGTGGCGGCCACCTTTTGTGCCTTTATTGGGGATGACCTGGCCGCGAAGAAGGCTGGGGAGTACCATGTCGAGCTCATGCATCGCGGCTTAGATCAGGTTGGGGTGGATATGGCCACCGAATGGGCGGCCCCATCGTCCCAGCCGCACGAGGCGTTCCCGATGATGGCCCTCTACGAGAATCACGCGCGCTTGGACGTGGTCGCGGGGGAGTGGCACCACATCACCCCCCCGGCCCCGGCCCCTGCCCAGAATGCGGCGCCATGGGGGCTGACTGTGGCAACCCCACTGCAGCAACCCATTGATCGAATCCGCGTTGAAATAGCTGCCCTTGAGGCCCGATTGTCGCAGCTCTGGGGCCCATCCACTCCACTTCTTTCACTGCGAGAGCTGCAGCGGGTGGTGAACACCCAGCTGCATTACGCCTGGCACTATCAATTGGTGGAGACGTTCGTGATCTTCTTGAGGACCAAGGCACCCTAGCACGGGTATGGGTAGTCTGAGGTGGCCACTGCGCTGGCCGACGGAACCTGGGCTGCCTTGTGGCCGACCCTAGGGCTTAAGGCGGGCGAGTTCCCGGCCCGCCAGCAAACGCCGCAGGCCCCAAAGGCGGGCCCCGCTGGGGCCTGCTTCAAGTGCGGTATGCACAACCACTGGGCGCGCGAGTGCACGCTGCAACAATCCCAGTTGTCCTAGCACTCACAGCCACATTGGCAGCCGGTACAAGCCTAGGTGCAGGCCCCGTGCGGGCGCCCGGCCCGGCGGTTGGGTTCTCCGTACAAGGGTACCACACCCTGTATCTGGCGTTCAACACCGGCCGCACGTACGATGCCCGTGGGCCGCCCCCCTACCCCTGCGTGCAGTGCAACGGTATGCATTGGTCCTTCCACCCCTACCCCTAGGGCTGCTGGGTCACAGCAGCCCCAGCAGCAGCAGCCGGCTCCTCAGCCCGGCCCCCCGCCCCAGCAGCCCTTTTGCTCAGGGGGGGGCACCCCCCCCCCCCCCGCCTGGCGACCTGCTGCCCCTGGCTAACCCAGGGGGGGGGAAGGGGGTCGGGGCACAGCGGCTGTGCTCCATGGTGTGGCCACGAAGACGTACGACTTTCGGGCTGCGGACTTGGCCACTGAGCCTCGGGCCTTGGCTCTACGGCAATGGGCGGAGAGCACGGTTTTTGCCTGGGCGCGGGAACTTAGAGGCTTCTGTACGCGGAACAGTCGCGGGCAGACGCCCTTGCACGGCACTTGGTGCAGCTGGCAGCAACAAGGAAGTCCTCAGCGGCCTTACGGGGCACCATATCAGTAGTTCGCATGGCCGAAAAGCTCCAGCTACTACGGCCCACCGTGGGCCCCATCCACCGGGCCATTGCGGCCTGGGCCGGTCGGGTGTACAACTCCGAACCTGGCCAATAGGTTTCGGGGAACTTTGGGTATGCTCTGCCACGGCTGTAGGCTTTGAGACCGACTTTGCCGTCCTCACCCTCGCCATCTTCAGTGTCTGCCACGGCCTTCGGGGTGGGGAGGCCGCCAGCATACACAAGGTCGACATCAGCCAGCCGAACTGGATCAGCTTCTATGATCGCAAGACCAAAAGACGATGGATCCCTGCCAGGCTGGGAGTATGGGTGGAGCGGTGGCGACAAGCCGTGCTGGCCTGCGGGATCATCCAGCGCGGAGCCCAATACCTGCCACTCTTCACGAAGGCAGAGCTTGAACGCCGTATGCACTTCCTCCTGTGGGGCACCCCATGGGCGGGAGTCGCTTGGCACTGCTGGAGGTGGCTCTCTGAGGCAGCCATGGTCGCGCTCGCAGCCCCCATCACTGCCGTATGCATGTGGAACAGGTGGACGTCGCAACGACAAGCATGGGAGTACGCAGTCATAGGACCGGACTGGGAATTTGAGCTCCCGGACCAAGCCCCCTGGCCACATCTAGTTGCAGGCACTACGGCTGAGGGCTTGCGCTTTCAGGCCGCTCCATCTCTTGCTGAGAACGATCTGCGGACAAAGCACGGTTGCCGGACTGGCGGACCTTGGGCCTGCGCAGCCGGACTCGAACGCGAACGCGGGGCCTGTGCTGTGCCTTGCTGGTGGCTAGGAGCGCGCGCACGTCGTTCCCGTTCTCCCGGGGCCACTCCATGATTCGTGCCAGAGGCTCCCAGTCTCCCATCGTCAGAGTCGTCCCCCTCCTTATCTTTGTCGAACATGGTGATAATAGGGGAGCCTGAAGCGTCGGGGGCTGTGCGCCGCCCAAGGGCGCCTGCAAGCCATCACCGGACCAGGGACGGTGCAGGGGGAACTGGTCCCCGCCCCAGAGTGCCTGCCGAAAGTGCGGAAAGCCAATGAGTGAGCACATCTTGGATGCGGCAGCACTGAAGGCGGTCAAGGCGTCTGTACACCACCGTCGGGCGGAAAGCCTGCTTCATATGTGGTGGGCGGAGTCGCACCCCTGGGCGTTGGATAGGCCCAAGGTCAGCCTAGAAGACGAGGCCCTGTTGCATGATAGGCTCCACCATCTGGCGACGCATGGCCCACCGGACGAGGCATCTTCACCTCAACCGGGGGATGGAGACGCTGTTACCATTGAGCTCGCGGGCTAAGGACGTGGGCCGGCGGGCTCCGTGCAGGTCCCAGTGGGCTGACCCCCACTTCCAACAGGCAGGCGAAGAAGCCCCAACAGCCCAGGAGTCGTCGTGCCCCAAAGTGGCGGCACTGCTACGCAGGTTGTATACGGACGGCCTCATTAATACATCCCCATTGTCTCCGAATGCACGCGCCTTTGTTAAGTACAAACACCTTGCTAAGTGCGCGCTCATTATTGATATGTAGGCCTTCAATCATGCCTGCTCTTTCAAGGCGAGGCCGTTCCGCCTGCCCTGGCTTGAGGGCCTCGTGGGCCTTTTGCGCTCGGTGCAAGGGGGGGCATGGGGAGCCAAGATAGACCTGAGCTACTGCTATTGGAGCGGGCACTTGCCCCCTGCAATAGCTGGTGCAGTTCGGGTGGTGGCAGCTGGCACCACCTATGCCCGGTACGCGTACCGTTTGGCTGGCACCAGGCGCCTGGCTTGGTGCAGCACCTTATTGGGGCCCTGTTATTTGAACTCCGTGACACGCAGGTCGTCATTGTTCAGTATCTGGATGACATCCTCTTTGTGGGCCGGGACCGTCTGCCGACCACTCAGGTGGCGCATGACAGCGGCACACTTGGCCTGTAAAGGTTTCCTTGTCAGCCCTAAGTCCATCCTGGATGCCACCCAGTCCCTCACGTGGATGGGGAAGCAACTCAGCCTGCATAGGCCCCGCGTGGCGCACAAGTCCGAGGGGCTGGCGGACATAGTGGGCCGCTAGATTGCATTCAGCCTGTCCCGCTACACACGCAAGCCCCTGCAACGGTTGTTAGGGCGCATAGGTTGGCTGGCGTGCCCTGGTTTCTGGGCGGGGTGTTTCTTTGCAGGTGCGCGAGCGTGGCTTTGCCTGGCTGTGTTCCTTTTGCTGTGTGTAGGGGCCTGTTGGAGGCAATTGCAGCGGGGCGTCAGGGGTGGGAACCGCAGCCGACTGAAGGTCCGGCTATTCGCGTGTACAGTGATGCAGCCGCTTGTCCTTGCGCGCCTGGAGGGTCCTTCGGTGGGGTTTGGAGCTTTGAAGGGCCGGTTATCCGTAGATGCCCGTAGTGGATCAATAGCCAGCAGTCAGCTGAGTTGTTCGGGGTTTTGTGTGCGCTTCATGTTGCGCGGAGTTCACGTTGCAAGCATGTGGACCTAGTTATGGACAACATGGGCGCGATAGCCCACATCCATGGGGCCGCGCCTCTACCCTGCTCGTGGCCCAGCAGCGGATCTTGCGTCACGTCGCGCACAGGTTGCGTTGGCAGGGTGTGTCAATAGGGTTACGGGATGTTGAGAGCGCCCTTGGCCCTGCTGACTGTGTCAGCCGCTGGGCGGGGCGGGGGGGGGCGCGATATGGTTGTGGAGGCACGGGCTAAGGCTAGGGTCTACAGCCAGCGGCCGGGTCGGGTTTGAGGGACGGTGGGGGATCGTGGTGCGGCTCGAGGTGTGGAACGGGGACTTGGTGGGTGGATAGGGCGTGCAGTGTTGTTGCCCCCTGTGCAGCTCGCTGCATGTCTGCATCCCGCTGCTCTGCATACCGTGCCGCCGACAACACCGGCGACTCACAACCGAAAGGCTGCGGGCGGTCCCGCGCTCCCGCGGGCGCACGGCACAATTGGTGGTAGACATCGCCCCTCCGCCCGCGCACGTGGCGGAACTGGCGGTGGCGGCCGTGCGCCCTGCCGCCGTGAGTGTGCAGCTACAGCGGGTCCTGCGGGGACAAGGCTCGCGGGCCACCCACGAGCGCTGCGAGAGGCGCATCCGCGGAGGCAACTGCGGAGGGGCGGAACGCCGATGGCTGCGTGGGCAGGCATGGCCCCAAGCCGGAGCCTCTGCCGCACTGATGCTCAGTGAGGACGGAGACGGGGACGGCGGGACAGCCCCCCTGAAGCGGCCGCGGCTGGACCACTCGGCCGCCTTGGGCCAGAAGCGTAGGGTGACAGTAGCCACACCTGCCGGCCCGCCACCCCACGCCCCCGCCAGCGCCCAATCGAGCGCCAGGACGGCCCCAACCACGTGGAGGCGGCGGCTATGCAGCCGACAGGTCGTCACTCTCTAACGACTGGTCTGAGTTGCTCAGCCCAAGCAGCGATTAAGCTACAATATGTACTCTCCCGGCGGGATCCTGGGGAGGGGGGGTGCTCGGAGGGGACCCTTTGTGCTGCTTTTCTCTCCTGCTCCTGCATGCGCGTGCCCATGGCCATTCGGTACCGCTGTGGCCTATTATGCATCGTGGCGCTCGAGCAACACTGTGGATCGCTTGCCGCAATGCAGGCCCTGGGGGCGGGGGGGGGGCAGAGCCTTTGTGTTTTTGGGCGACTAGCCCCCACGGGCCCAGCCTGTTCACGGGGTTGGGCCGCGCGTGAGCCTCCCCGCTCCAACATACGCGTTCCCATGACAGTTATGCGCCGCTGTGGGTTGCCATATATCATGGCGCAATCTTGGGCGACCAGCCCACTGGCCCCGCGGGCACCGGGGAATGGGCGCGTATGCCACCCTGCCTGACTTCCTCCCATTGCCTGGCTCTAACCGCGGCGTGGTCTGGCACCGTTGGTGCATTTGCATGCCTCCTGACGCATGCCCGTGACAGTTATGCGCCACTGAAGCCCATTATGTATCGTGGCGCTCGAATGACGCTGTGGATCGCCTACCGCAGTGCCGGCTATGGGCGGATGGAGCCTGTTTGCTTTGGGCGGGCAGCCCGCTGGCCTTGCCTGAACCCAGAGATGGACCATGCGCATGCCACCTTGCATGTCTTCCTTCCCTTGCTTGAGTCTGACCGCGGCGTGGTTTGGCACCACAGGTGTGTTTACATGCCTCTTAACTATTCGCACTGACCGAACTTATGTAGCACGGCCCGCGGCGTGCCAGCGAGGCCCGGGGCGAAGTAGCCTATGAGGGGGACGGGGGGGGGGGGGGGCGCTTATATATCGTAGGCGCGTCCCCAGCAGTGTTAGGTGGCCTTGGTTGGTGGCATGGAAAATTTTTCCCTTGAGTATCAGTTTGGGTTTTGTTTGGATGTTTTGTGGCTGCATGCTTGGTGGTAGGGCGGGACAGGGCAAGACAACGACACAGAGCTACAGTACGAGCAAAACCTAGGTTAGCAATAACCTAGGTTTTGCCTCAAGGGGGGGGGGGGCAGACCAGGTCACAGGTCGGGACAGTACCAGACATCCATCCCCCCTGCTGCAGTGAAGTGTTCTTTGTATTGCTTGGGACCAGTTCCCGTTGGCCCGCTCGGGCATGTCTATTGTGCGCCAAGTAAAGGCCGGCTGGCCAGGCGCTTGGCTGTTGTCATGTTCTCCAGGAACCAGGACAGCTGCACCCTTGAGTATCAGTTTGGGTGTTGTTTGGATGTTTTGTGGCCGCATGCTTGGTGGCAGGGCGGGGCAGGGCAGGACAGCGACACAGAGCTACAGTACAAGCAAAACCTACGACGAAGCGTACCAACTCCGGTCGTCTCCCACACATGGTAGAGAAGTACCGCAAGATCTTGCTGTCCTTTGGTATGCAAATGGGACGCCTCCCACGCACCACCCATTCCATGGGTTGAAGGGCACCCAAGCGGACACACGATGACGTGGAGTCACTCTTCGATGATGAGGACTCCGATGGCTGTAGGGTTGAATCGCTTGTGTCCCACAAGTACCTTCAATCCCTACAGTCCAAGGCCGGCACTAATCCCGTGCAACCCAACGTGGTGCACTCAGGACGCGCATGGCACCAGCAAGGGCAGTCAATTTGGTACAATGACGGCAGTTTATTGGAAGCGCGAGCCGGCACAGGGGTGGTCAATGGACCTATGCGCATCCAAGCGAGAGTACTGGGCCCACACACGATCTAGATCTAGAGCCGAAATGTACGGCGTATGGATCGCGGCATGCCTGGCCCAACCAGGGGACTCCATCGTGCTTGACAATCGAGCAGAGGCCCTATGCGCCTCCAAGCCACCTGGCCCACAATCGTCTGACTACGACTTGCACGACACAATGTACCAGCTTATCTCGACCAAGTCACTTTAGGTACGTTGGGCGCACGGGCACCGGGACCCCAAAAAGGCGCATAGCCTGCAAGACTATCAAGACAGGACCGGCAACGAATTGGCCGACTGCGCAACCCGAGCAACCATTACTATGCACCCTTGTCGCGGCCCAGGGAGCACGTCACCCGCGGATATCCTCTTGAACAACCACGTGATGCCGTCCCCGGCGCGCAAGTGGATCGTCAAATCACGCCCCCAGAAGCTGGTACCCAAGGCGCATTGGACATCATGGCCGCCTCTGTGTGCGGTCAACCCAGATATTTGGGGACCATGGCTGTGGGGTACACTGCGGTGGCTGGGGTACAAGGCACCCTGGGAAACCGAGCCGGCGCGGTGTACACAATGCGGGTAGTGCCATGGCCCCGCAGTGCAGGAGTACCTTTTGGCACGCCCCTCCGAGTCCCAGTTGTGGGACATTTGGACTGATGCATGGGAGACATGGAAACTAGAGGCAATCAAGTGGCGGCAAACGGCGTCCACCGACGAGCTGCGCATGTGCACCTGTTTGCAGTTCCCGCACTCCCTTCGGCAATCTTTACAGTGCAGGTGCACTAGAGGGTGGTAGTTGCCACATGGCACTTCCATGTGTTCCAACGTTTGCAGGCATGGGTCTTTGACAAAATGCAACACGTTCTACCTTTTGTCGGCAATAAGCGGCCCGCGCACATTGTCCCGCTTGTTGCCGGAGCCCCGCCGCAGGTGGCTAAACCTACAGCCCGCAACATCTGGAACCACGTTAGAGTAGTTCTATCCATCCCACCACGGGCAGAGCCACAATTCAAAGATACCGCGCCCAAGGTGGAGGAACTTCGGTGGTAGTTGACACAAGCAGTCACCGCCGCGGAGCGCGCATGGGTCCTGGACGCCATGGCCCGGCATCGCCATGTAGCACCACCGCGCAAGCGGCCCATAGAGCCGTTGCTGCCACCGGCACCAACACCAGCCTCACCGCCGCGTGAGTCTCGTGAAATCCATGCCAGACCTTTCTTGGAACAAGCAAGGCGAGCTTTGATACACGCTCAAACACAAGCCGCACAACTCTGCCTGGAAGAGGTGGCGCAGGCACTCGCCTGGCAGGCCACCGTCTAACCTAGAAATCCCTCTTATTGGCGCACCACCACGAGCACCTACGCCGGCAAGCGTATTTCCTTTACAAGGAACAAACGTTGTGGTGGTACGTAGAGGTGCAACATGCGGTGTACCAATTGTCCTAGATGGCGGACTCTTGCCAGCTGCGTTTCCGCCACGGGCGCATGGCCGTCCTCCTTGAAGCACGGTCCATGGCATCGCGCAAGCTCGTTGCGGCATCCAAGTGTTGGGATGCGTGTTGGGATGCAGGCCCGTCTTTTGCGGTCCACCAACATCCAAGCGGACGAAGCGTCCGAGAGGTGGCATATGTCTCAAGTGCAAGCGGTAACCCGGGCCCTACAGCGGATGACTTTGTCGGACCCCGATGGGAAGTCCGAGAGAACACCGCACAGCGCATGAAGCGCCTTCGAGATGAGAACAAATGTGACGCACAAGCGGTGCAAGACAGAGGAGCTAGAGGTTCCCAGTGATCTCCAAGATATGGAGATCCCGCTCAAGGACATGGGCAATGTCATTGTTTTGACTAGATTGTAACACCCCTGAGAGGTCCGGGAGGACATGCACACCCGTGCAAACGGGGCGACAGGGGTGGGGCAAGGCGCAGGACTTGTTACTCCCGCCACCCCGCTGCAGCCGTCTTGGTGGGGGTAGGTCATACCTAACCCACACCCAAAGCCAGCCCTGTCACTGAAACATGACCTGCTTTGTGTACTCTCGATGGACACTTGGTGGAACTTGGGTCACGAGTTAAAAAAAATAATAAAATAAAAATAAAGGTCTGTTTCCAAAGCACTCCCTTGTTTATTTTATCTGCTTCAACATTTGTGCCGTGCCTGAGATCTCAGGAATAAATTATGGCCCTGGGGATGAAGATCCGGGCACTATGTGGGAAGGGGTTATGGTCCAGATTTCACCCTTGTGTGCTCACGTTTTCCGCTGGCCTATCTGTGCTTCTTTCCAATTCTGCCCTCAGCCTCCTGCCTTACCGTGTCTCCTTTGAATCTTCCCCTCAGAAGAGCGGCCAAGCTGCTGCATGGGAGGGAGAAAAGGCTGATGGATCTGCAGACGATAACACATCCAACCTGAAGTCAGCATCTGTTCGATTGGAGAAATGGCACAAAATGACAGATGTAGGTTTGTCAGCCCTTGTCTGCCAGTCGCGCTGTGCCTGTGCATGCCCTGTCTGACACCGATGATGCCACCCTACCCTATCTTGAGATCAAATTCACGTGCCAACAACACCACCACCAAAGAGAGCAGGTGGTAGTCATTGCAACGTCCGGGTCTTGCTTCCTACAAGCTTGTGGAATCGTACCTTTTGCATAAACATTGGCACTTTGTGGCAACGGTCACAATAGTTTGGGAGCAGATTGTTGTTTTGTGGAAGGCAGGCCAAGAATCACAGACGTTCTTGATGATGTTTTCTTTGTGCATGGGCTGTGCCCTTTGCGGTGGTGTCTAATGGTGTGGTGAATGCAAGCATAGTTGTGGACTGTTGGGATCATGTCAATCAGAACAATCCCCTCAGGATTGTTCCCTAGCCCATATATTGTTGCTTTTGCACGGGCTCTGTTTACTGTTTGCGGTCACTTCCACTTCCTGGATCCCTGGTGCATTTGCATCTGCATGACGTGTGAGACCGAGCCTTTGTGGCAACCAGCTTGATGATTGCATGCTGGGTGAAGGCCTGCACTGTGTTTCACATTTGAAATCAGATTGCCCGAATACAGGGGGCTCCGCACCTCTGTTCTGCTTCCAATTACCGCACAGAGAGTTCAACACAATATGCCATATCTCTAGGGGCCGGTAATGATTGTGCCAACTGTGGGGTTTCGGTGGTCGTCGTCATTGTTGCTTTATGTGTGCCCACTGTGTGTCCTGTGGGGGGGGGTATATGGGTTATGTTCGGAAAGCCCTTGAAAAGGGCTATTTGGAACACCCAGGTTTGCATGCTGTACTAACGATATGTTTGAGATCTTCGTCCGTTTTGGACGGTGCCTGTGTTGCTTGCTGCCTCGTTTTGTCAACAGGCAGCTACCACCAACAACTGGCCAGGCATATATCTCCAACATATTGTTCTGATGACGAAAAAAGGGGGGATGGAAATTTGTGCGTTTTGATTTGCTGAATTCAAAAATGCAAGAGTTTTGGCTCAACAGGAAGATATAGAGACTTTGCCAATTTGCATCAAAAAGGTCACATTTTACTCGATGTCTGTACGGGTTGTCACCAGTGTGGCAGTGTGGACTGTAACAACCCCTGGGTTGTATCCAAGGCAGAGGAAAAAAATGTGCCATTTGTATGTGTGAACTGGGATCAATTTTGGACCAATCAGTGCCCCCGGGAACTAGCCTGAAAACAGCTGGAATGATTTCCAGACCAGATGAATTGCAGATGTTAATTGTGAGCTTAGCGTGGAAGCTGTGCACAAGCAAGCTGTGCACAATGCGGATTGCCGTGGTATTGTTGACAGCCAGTATTGCTGCTCTTGTTGTGTTCACAATTCCTGCTTGCTGATATTGCCCCAACTCTGTGTGATGATGCATTTCTGCTGCTGCTGCTGATGGTTTTGCTGCTGTGCCGTAGCAGCCCTTCTGCGATGCACGCCAGATGTACCAGCGTTACTGTGCTGTCCACATGTCATTGTCTGCATTTCTAGGGAAAAAGGTGCTTTCGCTGGATTTAGCCAACCTCAATCTGGGTCAGAATGCAGCAGTCAGCATAGCAGAACTGTACAACCGCCAAAAGACTAACGTCAAGCATATTACCCTCCAAGACAATCCCAATTTTGGTTCGGAGTCCCTGAAATACGTGCTGATGTGTTTGGACAACCAGTGTGCCCTCACTTCGATCAATCTGAGAAATATTGGTATGCCTTTGCTGCAATTCTCTCTTTCTTTTCGTGAGGTAGATCACTGGCTATTCTTACCCTGAAAACCATGCACGTCCGTCTGACACAGCCCCACCCCCTCGGTATGTATGTGCACATATGTACCAGTAGAGACGCACACTAGACGTCATCCATGACTTTGTTTCTTACTTTCCTTTTTTGAGGTCAGAGGGGCCTCATTATTTGCGCTCTGCCCCATGCAGGTGTAGACACGTCAAATTTCCCAATTTGATTCTGCCAAACACCTTCTGGGTTTGCGTCCTCTTTTGGTGACAATACGGGTACTCCAGCACCCATGGGGGTCCAAGTAGGGGCTGCCAGGCCCATGTATGGCCATGGGCCTCCCAAAACTAGCGTAGCTGCTCCCAACCCCCTTTGGGATGACTTGCTAAAGGCAATGGAATTTTTAGGAGGTAGCCCCCCCCCCCCCAATGCAGTGCTGACAAAATAGGTCCAATAGCAAGGATGTGTGCAAAGCTGTTGTACCCATAAGGAATGATTTCGAACTGCTGAACATTGCTGGACGTGCATTTGTGGAGCCACTTTGTGACCTGCTTGCGGCTAATGCCAACCCCCCCCCCCCCCCTGAGTGTCTATTTTTTTCTCGTCTATCTTTTTTCGCCATGCCTGCCCGGGGACATTCCCCAGAGCTGTGAAACCCCACGCGCATCCTGACGCCGCATCAGCCACTGGTCTGGCACCGCTTACGGCCGACCATCACCGCTTTCGAATATCTGGGCCCTGCTGAGCAGCGGGACGCCCTATTTCACATCCTACAGGCCATCCTTACCGACACCCCGACCTACGTAGATGCTGAACCTAGCGGGACATCCGAAGGAGCCTGCTTCCTGCGACATACACATGGTCCTAGCAGACAGGCCCTACTTCAGACCACAGGACATTCCCTATCCATACATGAATCTGGCAAGTCTCAGCGAGGAAAAAGAGCTCAACCTAAACTGGAGGCTCAATGAAAATCGTGGCAGTGATGATGTATACGGCCTTGCAAGAAGTAATGGAAGTGGTCTCAAAGGCAGTCACACAATACAAGAACACAGATTTCAAATTGGTTGTCCTCACCCCAGTGCAGTCAAAGTTGTACGAAGGAGCTCAGATGCTTGTGGTGAACGCACTGCCGCCGGGCCTAGACCCGATGAACATATTTGCGCCCATCCCCAAACAGGGGTCGAAAATCGCAGTCGGTGTACCTAACAAGGAGGTGTAGGAAGCCCTGACCGATCTGAAAGTCTCAGAACATGTGGTTGCGGTATCCCCTGGCCCCCACCCCACCCTCACCAGCTGGTTGATCCCCCCCCCCCCCTCCAAAAGAGGTGCTGGACCAATTCGAGTCGAAATGGTACTCCCGTGAATGCTATGCCTGTGTCCCTTTCAACGTACAGCAAGGAAAACTCAATCAGTGTGAATCAATTGCTGAGGTCTACCTCAGCAAGGCAATGCCTAATCACGCATCAACAACCCATTTTTGGTCGGTGTTGAACTTTCACATGACGAAAATTCTGGACAAATTGAATCACAAACCATGCATTCTGTATGAATCCACTGCCTCGGATTCCAAAAGCGCACGGATGCACAAACATTCATCCAAACGGCAATGCCCACACTACGCAACCTCGGCTACAGTTTCAAAACCGAGGGAACAGAGGATGAGTTTTGGGACAAAGAGGGAACCAGCACAGGTGGGTCCTCCTCTCGCTCCCTCTCCTCGGTGGGGTCGAAGCAAACAAAAGATAAAAAGGACGAAGTTGTTTTTGTAGACCTCCCTGAATACCTGTCCCCTTCCGAAATCATGGAGGTGGTAAAATCGGCCATGGTAAACAAGGGACTGGCTGTCAATGACACGCAAATCTCCCTGGAAAAACTGAAATGGACCATGGGGAACCTCAAGCAACCCAGCTGGCTTGTCACTGCCCTGGGAGCAGGGCAGTTGGCGGGATCCGTCCTCACACTGGCAGCCGAAGACAGACACACCAACACCGTCATGATCAGAACCAGAGGCGAATGGGAACAGGCACGTCTGGCCTGGCAGAACAAAAACAGGGAGCGGAGGCAGCAACAACAGCAACCGCCCTCCCCGGGAACCCCCCTGCCCCCCAAGTACAGGTGGCTCCGGCCATGCCATCCACGTCCAGTTTCCTGCCACAGAATCAGTCCTCCCTCCTTCCAATTCATCAAGTACCCAATATGAATGTGGGACAGCAGCTGCCTAACCTCCTGCAGCAAAACCCACAGCCTTTTGCCTACCCCTTTCTCTCCCCACCGAATGCACAAAACCTGAATTATTTGCAGGCCCTACTGTCACAGTCAACTCAACAATCCTCACAGTCCTCGATAGACACAGCTCAGATGATGGCTTTAGACATTGACAGTCAACGCGGAAAACGGTCCCGAGATGACAGAGACAATGCAGCCTCATTCTGACACGACACACACCGCTGACAGATCAAAAGCCTTTCCATTGGGCTCCGACATCACTGTAGCCACAATGAATGCGAATGGGGCCCTCACGGAACAGGAAGACGGCTCCCACACGGTACCACGCATACAACTCATTTTCAAAAAATTTAATAATAATAATAATAATAATAATTTAAACTTAATATGCAAGTTTTTGCCCTACAGGAACCCCACTTGGCTGAAGGTTCAGCTGGCTTGGAGGCAGCCAAAACACGACTGTGACAACTGGCTGACCAGTCAGGATACGACTTTATTGCACAAGTATGCCCCCCAAAGGCCAGAGGAGGCGTAGCCCTCTTTTGGAAAAAACAATGGACACACACAAACTCCATATCCCTCTCCCCTAGGATCCTGGCGGTTAATCTCACTAGCCCAGAGGAACTGCCCGTCACCTTTTGTGCCGCACATTTCAGTGATAAGGGTTCTCTGCGCCAGGTGCAGTGGGAAAAGGTCACTGAACTCCCCTCACACTTCCCCTTCTCTGAGCATGTTATCATGTTGGCTGACCACAACTCGGTCATCACGCCGGGCGTGGATTGTGAAGTTATTTCGGTACATGATGACCTCCCCCCTGTGTGCGCAAGGCTCGTTGGTTCCGTGAGTCGGGTTCCCGCCTGGTTCCTTCGTGCTGTGAGTTTGCGTCTGTGCTGCAGCTCTCTCACCAGGCGGGCAATTTCCGCCTTTCGCTGTTGTTTGGTTTGATGATGGCTGTTTTTGAGATGGTGCGTACAGCTGGTTCCCACCAGTCCTCTTTTTCCCCGACGATCGTCCGGAGTTGCATGTCCAACGCATTTACTGGCGCTTCGTCTTTTAAGAAAGAGGTGGGGATTCTTTTGCGCGGTTGCACGTCCGGGCGGAGGGGGGGGGGAGAGTGTAACCACTATTGCCCTATGGTCACTGTCAGAAGCCTTGCAAGTGTGGCACCGCGTGATAGAATTGCATATGTGCTGAGATACATGTACCTTATCAATTCGTCTGCGATGCGGTGTCGGGTTTGGCTGGTTGTCGACCCACTCGGTGTGGAACCCCCAAGTGCAGCCCTTGGCTCTTTGTGTGTCATGTGTGTCCGGTGAGTGTGTGTGTGTGTGTGATATGCCATGCATCGCGCAGACAGAGGTCCGCCAGACCATGCACCTCCGCTGTGCGTGCCCTTGCTGGTCGAAGGTAATGGCCCCGGGCCAAAAAACGGTACCCGAGTGTCTCAAATTTATGGAATCCCTCCCACTCAAACCCACCTTCAAGGGAGCAGCCAAACTCCTCTTGCAACCCCTCTCAGAAACACTGGTGCTCACGGCATGAGAGAAATTGAAAAGAGGCTCTTCAGCCTGGATGGCATCCCGGCAGCAACCTCATGGCCTTCCCATCTGTACTTGTACCTAAGATGACTGAAATGATTCAACACTTTTTGACCACAGGCCAAATCTCTGAACGATGGGCCTTGGCAATCCTCTCCCCCATCCCCAAAGAAAAAGGCTCGATTTCCGTGGAAGAACTACGCCCACTCTGCTTGCAGAATGTCCCGTTTAAATGGGTCTCAATGGTACTCTATTTAATGCTTAAGGATCTTATCCATTTCCTCACCCCCCCCCCCCCCGAACAAAAAGGGTTCATGAAAAACAGATTCATCTTCGAACACATTTGGGAGGCTCGGGGAGCCTGGGACGGTATGGAGGAAGGAGTTTTTTGTGTCCATTGACTTCTCCAAGGCTTTTGACTCCGTGCATCACAACTACTTCAAAGCCTTCTTTCGGCCTGCCGGTTCCACTGGTTGCTCTCATCCTGTCAATGCTCACGTCGCCCTTCATTTTTGGGGTCGGAAAAGGGGTAGTCCCAGCAGTACAACTACACCCCAAGTCAGGGGTGCGGCAGGGAGACCCGCTCTCCCCAACGCTTTTTGCAATGGTCTGTTTTGTCCTGATTCCGATGCTCCAGCACTTCAGTCCGCACATACGTGCTCTCTTTTATGCTGACGATCTTCTACTATATATACCCCTCCCCCCAGGCCTGGTATGCCCCATTGTCACCCGGATCTTTGAAATCTTACGCACCTACGCAGACTACGTGGGGCTCCGCCTCAACCACAAAAAATCCGCCTTCCTTTTGAAAGGGTATTGGTCTGACAAACACACACAATTACTGAGGCGCACTGGGGTTGACGTTAAAACACATGTCAAGTACCTGGGGGTCTTGTTTGGTGAGGTATCCCCAGAGAAAGCATACGCCCCCCTACTGGCCAGAGCCTCCTATGCGGCCAGTCTACGCCTCACTCTGCCTGAGCGCGTCGCCCTACTGCAGGAATGGATCTTACCCCTAATGATCTATCCCGCAAGGTCATACTTCCCCACAGAGGAAGTCTGCTCCAAGCTAGCAGATATCTACAGGTCGGCCCTACGGATCAGCAGTTGGGGGCTAACACTACGGATTTTGGCGCCATCGCCCCGGGAGGGGGGCTACCACCTCCCGCAACCACGCACGTACTTACTCTGGCAGCATGCCACCCCGTTTGTGCTGACGTGCCAGAACCCCTCCCCACCGGCGACCATTGCAGTCAAGCATCTACAGCAATAGGCAGAGAGGCACGGAATCCCTTTGGATGCTTCCAATCTCCCCTAGCTCCAGCTTGGACCAGTTCCCTGGGCCAGTTACCCCTTTCTTGGTACCAGCTGCAAAGCATACTCATTACTGCGCAAGCAGGCCCCAGTACCACCCCCCACACAGTGTCAAGCAGGCTCACTATCACCATGGCATTCCGCTTTGTTCAGGGACACAAATGGAAACACCAACTTTTGCCCCCGCCTCATCAGGAAAGGCGTCCGCCAGCTGGACCAGCTCACAGAGGGGTTGCGAGCCACCCTTCCCCCCATATGGGTACCAGTCTATCAAACGCGGTTGGCTACTGCCTGGGAACTGTCGAATGCCCCCCCCCAAGAGACACGGCCGGCATTTGGACCCAATGGAACAACCGGGTCATGCTCCGGTATCTCATGTCCCACAACCCCCCCCCCCCCCGGCAAACGCCGGAAACCTGGGACGCACTCCGCAAGCTACAACTGCCACAGGGCGATCTCACGTTCATACAGATGGCGTTCTGGAAGAAGCTACCGGTAGGAGACAGGCTTAAAAACTGGCTCCCCCATGCCACCCAGTGCCCTCTGGACGGGCAGGTGGAGACCATAGCACATGCACCAACTTCTTGCCGCTTTCTTGCGGCGGCTTTTCACATCGCCTAGCAATGTATGGGCCCCGCCATACTGGGGGACACACAGGAGACCGACCCCAGTGAGCTCTTGGTTGAGCAACCGGCCCTCTCTCTCCAAACCCCCTTGGGTCTTGTTTACTGGACAGCGGTCAGAGCCTCATGGAGCCTGCGCAACTTGGTCAAGTTTAAGTCCCCTCCCCCCCTTCCCGGGAGCTATTCCTTTCCATGTGGCTCCAAGTACTCCAGAGATGGTCTAATGGACACCCGCAACCCACCCTCCCAGCAAATGAAACGCAGCTCCTGCACCAAGCAATCAAGCAACTCAAGGAAACAGGACATCTCCAGCACCCGCGGGTGCAACAAGTAGGCAGCAAGTCCCCCCCCAAGCTCCACCGGCCTCGGCGCAAAAAACAGAAGAAGGAACTCTATGCGGCAAAATGGCAGAATCACATAAGTTGCTGGTGGATAAGTACAGGCAGGCAGGATGGGAAATCATATACACGGACGGCTCATCTGAGGACCATCCCACAGTGGGGCACCTGGAGGGCTACGGGGTATACTTCGGAGACACACGGGACACAGCGATGCACATCCCGTGTCAGGAACGGCAAACAAACAATCGGGGTGAGCTCAGGGCAGCGTTGCATGCAGTTCACAACATGAATAAGTCCAAACAGACACTCATCTATCCTGACTCGCTGTTAGTGGTCCAGGGCATCACGGGGAAAGCCCAGAAATGGCGTCGCCATGACTGGCAAGGATCGGCAGGGCCAGTGGGGCATGTGGACCTCTGGACCCAGCTGCTGCACGAAACTGAGTCACAAGGGACGGCCATACAGTGGCAGCACGTCCCCTCGCATATAGGTGTGGATGGTAATACGCACGCAGATCGGCTGGCTGACATTGGACGCCGGCGCTCCCCCCTCCTGAAGGGACAAGTCACGGTATCACTGGCGGGTGGGCAATCTCTGGATGAATGGGACTCGGAGCCAGAGTCCGACCTGGAAGCCCCGGCTATGTGGACAGCAATGGAGGGGGTGGGGGATCACGGCACCCCCACACGAACAGTACGGAAAGGGAGGGGAGGAGGGAACAATCCCCCCGCAGCACCCCCTCACCAGAGCCAGCTACCACTCCGCAGCCCAAACGCAATTGTCAACACGCAGAGTATGTCACGCCACAAGTCCATGGGCTCAACGGTGGAGTGGTGGACATTGAAGTTTGCACCCCCCCCCTCAAGGATGCCATGCCCATCCACGGGCCGCTCCACTCCACCCTCCCACCGGCGCTCTCGGGCCCAATCTCGGGCACCGGCTCCCCACTCCCCTCCAACGAGTGTCTAGGTGATGGGTGTCAGAGTGTCTAGTGTCTATGATAGGTGTCACCCCTGTTCTAGCACACACACACACACAAGCCAACGAGACGTACCACGTCCGAGAGAACGAAACCCCCCCTAGGGAACACCCCCCGTCGAATGGCAGAGCTGGCAAACCTGGTAAGAGACATAGACGGCCCAATAGTGAGAGCGGTAGTCTTCAGTCGTCCAGTGCGGGGGTTCGATTCCCGGGAGCTGTGGCTCTTGGGTCCCTTGCACGTAGAGCTCTCTAGTGGGCATCGTTGGAACCACCCACCCCTTCAGCAGCCCGCGCCACCGCCGATACCGGCGCATCGGGTGGAGGTCTCGTCTATTTTTTCGCTCCTGGGAGCACCCCCCCGCCAAAAACAAAACGCATCGTGGCACCACACACCTGCAGCAGCGCGCGCCGCCACCGGTACTCAAAGGGATCGATGGGAGGCCCCACCCATCGATCGGCGGCAACGGGGCTCGAACCGGCTCCTTCAGGGCTGGCGCCGAGTGCGCCGCCACTCGGGCAGCGGCTGCCTTAGATAAATTATGCCCCACCCTAGAGAACAGCTGTTGGTGCCCCCCTGCTGGTGCTCTCTCCCCAACTACCTGCACTACACACACCCGAGCACACACATGTATGTGCCTGATAACTCCTGTCCTCCTGTACCCACCAGGCCTTTCGGCCCAAGGTCCAACAAAAGCAAACAGAGGGAGGGCATGGCCGAATGGGGCCAGCGACAGCAAGTGCTTGCCCACTGGTGACCCCTGACCTGCATGCAGGCCCCTGATCCAGTAGAGAAACAGCCAGGCATACGGGCGTGAGCCTGGCTCATGTTTGCCAACCTACAGCCCAACAGGCGACAGCTGACCTGGTACAGTGCCGCAGGGAGGAAGGGACCTTGGCCCTCAACCCCAGCCATTGAACACTCGGACAGCGATCACAGAGAACAATGATCCGTTACACTGAACTGAGAGCAATGAAGACCATGGGGCAGGCGCGGTTGGAGCTAATTGCGGTGAAGCAAACCTGACCCATTGTGGCCCCCCCCAAAAATGCATTTTTAGCCCATTTTGAGCCATGGTGACCTGTCATTGTACCAGCGTGCAGATCAAATGGGTGCAAGAACAGTGGGTACCCGCAGGCTCAAAATGGGCTAAAAACACTTGGGTTGGCATGCTTGTGGTCTTGCATCACTTTTGGGAGAATGTGTTTTTGACCCTCCTTTGGTCCCCAAATGGTCCATTTTCCAGGCTTTTGGGGACTTTTGAATGGCCGTGTCAAATTCCACAGTTCTGATGTGGGTAAACCACAAGCATTGGGGCTGGACCAGATGCTCCTGGAATGGGATTTTTGGGCCACATAGCCCAAGATGCGGTCCAATCTTAGTTTGGGGGTGTTTGCAGCTTAACAATGCAGATTTGTGGCGTTTTTTGGGGGCGTTTCTGGTGCCCATAATGGTTCTTTGACATGAGCAAAGCAGGTCAGTCACAGCATGTGACCTTCGTTTAGCCATTGGCATGTGGTGGCAGGGGCATTTTAGGCGAAAAAAGGCTGTTTTGGCCTGTGCAGATTTGGGAGGTCGCCTCCCAGCTTGGTGCACACCCCCAGGCTGCCACTGGTGGGTTTGGGGGGTTGGTTGGGGTATTGTGTGTTTCTCATTGTGTTTTTCAAAGAAACCCAAATCCTGCAGCGCGCCTGCTGTGGACCTGCAAGCATTCCTTGCCTCCAGAAATTTATGATGTGCCCCCAAAAACAATTCCTCAGCCTCAAGAAAATGGGGAAATATCCCCTGATATCAACCCTGTGCACCCAGGTGCTTTGTCTCTGTATTCAGGCCTGACAAATCAATGTGTCTCATTGATGATCAAGGCGTTTTACCAACTGCCCCAGTTGTCATCAGTGAATTTGGCTCACAATCACCTCAACGAAGAAGGCATTTCCTTGTTCAGTGCGTTTCTAAAGACTAATTCCACCATTACCAATTTATCGTTGGCACACAACAAACTCAAGGATGCAGGGGCTGAGGAATTAGCCAAATCTTTGGAGTTCAACACCAGCCTGCAGCAATTGGACTTGAACACCTGTCGCATTGCTGATGCCGGCGCAAGTATGCAGTGCATAGGAGATTTACTGCCCCATGCTTTGGACATGAAAGTCCACTGTTTTTGCAGTTGAGTTCTTTTTTCCTTGTTGTGAGTCACGATTCGTGCAATGATTCATGCCATGATGTATTCAAAGTGAGGAGGACAGTACAGTTGTAAACAATATTCATCCTAACGGGAGAATTTATGCCCTCGTAGTTGGGCCTTTCAGTGTTATCGTCTCATCCTGAAAAAAAAGAATTTAAAATGCATGGTGAAAGCATAGGGGCGTCCCAGGGGGGGTCGGGGCTCAGTTTCCATACGCAAACCCCCCCCATCCTGCCTGTGGGCCCAGTTAGTTACAAAGGGTGGCCAAGTTTGGCCCGTAGTAATGGTGTCGTTGAAAGTGCCGAAATGTATGTTTGGGGCGTGAGGGGCTGAGGGGTCCCCCCTGCCCCCCTCACCTGGGGCATCCCAGCACCAAGAAACATGATGCAGAACACCACACAAATGATTGATTGATCTGTGTTCTGGGAGCATTTGTTTCGGATAATAAGATTACTCCGATTGTCAGGCCAAAGCTTGAGATCATGGGTTTTAGGAAATCGCCACTGGGAAATCCTGCAGGCGCGATTGAACAGGCTAAACGCTGGACACGTCCATTCTAAATAACCCTTGCTAAAGGAGAGTGGCGCCTGTTCTTTCCACAATTTGTATCGCTTGTACAATTTGTGTTTCTTTCTGTACCATGCAGTATCATGGACACAGATGTAGTTTACAGCTGCACTCAGAAAGATGTAGTCGGAGTTTCATGGAAAATGTTTTTGATGTCCATCTGCTGCATGTTGTTCAGTTCACATTGGACTAATGTTGGCCAACAACGTCGGCCTCACATCATTGGATTTGAATAAGAACCCAGTGACGGAGGATGGGGTCAATGCTTTTGCAGAGGTGATTCAGCGCAACACAGGATTGATCCAGGTACCACCATCATGGGTCAGGGGTGTTGCAAAGTGGGCTAATCGCTTCATTGGTGAACTGGTTGTACTCAGACCACGAGTAAGAGTGAGGAAAGGTTTGAAGGGGATGTTGAGACAATTTTGTTGAGGAGTCGGGTTGCATTTCGGGGCGCCTTTGTCCAGATATCCTTAAGTGGGGTGGAGAAGATGCACCTGGAGCGCATTGCCAAGATCACCCGGCGCAACAAATCCTTTGTTGGTGAGCTGGTGCCTTACAAATTGGACCGTGAAATGCAGCGGCTGTACGTACAGCAGCACAAATTGGAGGTATGCTGTGCTTATTTATTTGGTGTTTATCCAGTCGCTAGGCAAATTAGAGACCCTGAGCCTGTCCTGCCCTGAGTTATAATGTATTTTGTCAATCAATTTGTCCGCAGGTCGGGTCCTGGCACCATTGGTTCTGGTTTGGTTTGTTCTCAATTCAGTCAGGCCTCGTTTCGTTTTTCAAAGCCAGACATGACCACTACTACCGGCCAAATATGAATATTTTGCCAAAATATTTAATTCCAGAGTGTTTTTTTCTGGGCGCAAAAAAAACAAGAAACACAAATTTTTTAAATAATTCTGCCGTTTGGGACACAGGATTTCGCAAAAAAAATAGGTTAAATAAATAATTCGGAGAGTGTAGGGTTGGTACTGTTTGTGACAGTAGGCACGTTGTGCACACATATATGTAGGCGTGTGTAGACAGTGTAGAAACATGAATCACATGCAGAAAGCATCGGTACGACCCACTGTGGTCAATTGAACTCATTACATCAAATCACTGTCACATGCGACGCCCGGGGGCGCGATGAAGGCGCGCGTTGTACTCCTGATACCAAAATTCACCAAAAATCCACAGCCAGAAATTTTCGACAATTTTGGTCCCACCATCCACACCCATCAGGAGTTTGGCGTCACTATTCTCTGGACACACGAGTTGTTGTGACCGCAGATGACAGTGTTGAAGTCCAGTAAGGCTTTGATGAGAGTTCTGTGTGTATTCGTCATGTTGTGACAAGCTTTGTTGTGCATGGAACACATTTATTTCATCAGGTAGACAACTGCAAGACAACTGATAAGTTTGGTCCCTCCAAGATTTGAAGCAAACAGCAGCATTGAGGACACAATATCAAACGCAAAATGGTAGTCGGACAAAAATTAATCGCAAAAAATAAATTTATTTTATGGGTGGAATACACAGGTTTTGGCTCGCAAATTCAAAATAATCGCAAAAAGAATATTTTTTGGGCTTTTTAGTGGCACAACAAAAATTTTGCTAAATATTAATTGTTTTTTTTTCCGCAAAATATTCGTATTTGGCCGGTACCCTCCCTTCACCATTCGGACATATGTTGTGTTGTCAGATTTAGCTGCAACAGGGTTTCCTACAGCCGTCACGTGTGGATGGAAACCAATCAAAATGTCATTGCACTGGGGAATGGGAGACGCAGTTCTCCCCTTTTGACTTGCAATTGCTTGTTTTGAGCATAATATTGTTGAATACGGAGGAGTAAATGGAAACAGAGGGAGGCAACGACCTGGGCAATTGCTTTCGCCCCCCCCCCCCCCCTGGACCCACCTACTGGTGGCACTGGAGGCCACGGACACGGAGCATCAATGGACAGTAGGTGATAGAAGCCATGGGGAGCAGGTGTGGCCGGAGCCTAATGCTGACCTGACCATTGAGGTCAACCAACCCACCCTCTCCCTGGTAGCTTGCCAGCGTGCCTGCTTCCTTGCACTGCTGCAACACGCGTGGGTCGCAGCTGTGAGGCCAGAACAGGTGCCGGCTGCTGCGTTGAAGCCATAAGGACTGCCGGCATCTGACACGTACTGCACAGGTGCGACAGCCTAGGGAGGCTAAGTGTCTGTACTGCTGCCTATGAGGAGGCACAGCCGCTTGCGTGACACAAGATGGAGCGGTGGGCTGGTGCTCTCATGGTGACAGGGGCTGCTGCTGGCTGAATTGTTGTTCTAATTACTTTGGGAGCCGCTGGCAGAAACCGATGTGGGTAGACGCTGGTGCAGACATGGCTGGCTGCACACGGATACTGCCGCAAACAGATACTGCTGCAGGCTGGTCCTAAGGCCACTCCTGCAGGCAGAGGCTGGTGCCGTGAGACGCCAGATGTAGGCACACGGAGACTGCTGCAGGGAGAAGCTGTGGCTACCTCAAATATTTCTTCATGCCTCCTGGCCTTAGGCACTTGGCATTGATGAGGTGCAGGGCCATGGGTCTGATGCCATACAGAACACTCCCCTTTCAAGGACAGGACCAACACTGATGCAAGGTGAGTAGCCTACACACTGTATTGCTCAACATGGGAAGTCGGGTTTTCAACCTTCGGGTAGGGGGTTCATAGAGCCCCCCAAAACTTGGAGGGTGAGGAAAGGGCTCAAATTGACAGGGACCATTAACCCCATTGGCGCTGAAGCACTGCCAGGCCACGCATAAGTGCCCGCTACATCTGTCTGCCAAACCAAAATAAACACGTTTAGGCGTTTATTTTGTTTATTTGGCAGCTTCTATTTCTCTTGTCTCTATGTAACTATTGCATGAACCGCGCAGTGTTGTTGGAGACACGTGCAATACTTGGAAACCTCTGATTACCTCTGATTAAGTTCTGCTGGAGATATTGTGTTGCAAGGCAAAGCATACATTTTTGCTGGAAAAAAAAGGAATGAAAGGAAGAAAGGAAGAAAATGGGCAACAACAATTGGAAAACACATATGCCATTGGGAAAACACCAAAAAACACCAACATAAAAAAAACATGAACAAACAGCCCAAACGGGGTAAAAATGGCTGCCACCCAGTAGAGAGAATGATAGAGGGAATGAAGAGAGTAACCAAGAGAAAAGCACCCAATAGAGAGCACGTCTACAAACATCATCATGATCAGCGGTTTGGGGTTGGGGTATTGGGCCGTGGTCACATTCTTCAACAAGGGTGTGCAAATGGAGCAAGAGTAATTCAGAGGGCTCTCAAGCTATAAAGAGGGGTCTACGGTTGCAGCAAGCTTCTTGGGCAAGGGTTGTGGGCCAGGGTAGTGGTATGCTTCTTCACCTAGGGTCTGGGTTTGACGTAGCAGCTAGCCAAAGGGGTAGGGGGATGGTGGCGCATTTCTTCAGCAGGGATGTGGGTTTCAGGTAAGAGTTATACAAAGCGCTAGGAGCCATGGCCTAGAGGAAAGGCTGTCAAGGGGTTGGTCCGAGTTGCAAGCCGATTGTAATCATCTCCTTATTCTCTCTCCTTATAGCCTCGTTTTATGCGGCCCGGGTTTTGAAAGATAGTGGTGCCGGGTCGGCCACCAACAAGTGTCTCTAGAGAAAACTGTCCGGCGCTGAAGGCGCCAAATTTTTTTTCCTACTATGTGTTTGTACTCAAAATACTCAAAATGTTATAGAGAATTCATATTTATGCTAAAACATCAAGAAAAAAATTTGGCTTGACGGAGGGCTACAGCAGGGCTGCAGGCCCTAACAGCAACGCTAACCCTAATCAAGACTGAATATTGGGACCGAGCTGGTGGGGGAGGGAACATTAGCCATGACTGGTGAGGGACATCAAGAATGATTCACACATTGATGGCTCTTGACAAAGTGAAATTAGCTTGCAAGTGAACCCCATCACCACGTTTGTACTTTTGAGGGGCCAAAATGCCCCAAAATGGGCTCAAAATGGGCTCATTTCACCTGTTTGTGCACCCCAAATGGTCTAGGATGAGGTTTGGAAAAATGCGTTTTTGACCCATTTTTGACCCATTTTTGGTCCCAAAACAGCCCATTTTCAAGGCATTTTGGGATTTTCGGAGGACCAAAATGGGCCACCACCACCTCAAAACGGTCCAAAAACACTTGTTTTAGCGTCGCACATGGTGTAGGATCATTTTTGAGAAAAGTCATCTTTTTGCCCCTATTGGACCCTGTTGACCCATTTGGGCACCCACCTGTTTGGGCTTGAGCTTGCAGCTTGTTGCAGCCTAGTGGGCCTAGGTATTGGGGTCTAGGCGTCCGTTTGGGCAATTTTGAGGGGTGGAAACCACAAAAAGTGGGGGGTTGCAGGTGGAGTAGGTGCCCTCGGAATCGCATTTTGAGCCATGTAGCCAAAGATATGGCCTATTCTTGGTTTGTGGTTGTCGGCATTTGGAGCTTCTGGGGGCCTTTTTGGGCCGTTTCCGGGACATATCATGGAGTTAGAGGGCCGCAAAGAGCTCGTTGACACAGGGAAGTCAAGCCGCACGTGGAATGTACCCACCGTTTCCCTTCGTTTGGCGGTTTTGAATGTGTTCTAGGGCTTTTTTGGCCCAAAAATGGCTGTTTTTGGCCCTAAACTGCAGCTTTTGAAACTGAGGTCCGCCACTTGCAAATCCCGTTCCCGGCCGCCACCGTTGAGTTTGTTGCTCAAACTTTGTGTGATTGTACTTCACACCCATAGGTATCATCCACCAAAATTTCATCCGAATCTGAAGCACCACGACGGAGTTCTGATTTTCCCCCATTTCGCGCGTGCTGCTGCTTGCTGCTTGCTGCTTGCTGCTTGCTGCTAGGTCCACCCTAGACACTAAAAAGGGTTACCGAGCTGGGTTTACCCTGTCGAGGTTTTACACCACCTTTTAGGGGCCAAGGGTGAGCAACACATTTTAGCAGCAGCAAGCAGCAAGCAGCAGCAGCAGCAGCAGCAAGCAGGCAGTTAAAAATTCCTTGCGACCAGACCGCGGCTCAAAACCGGCATCCAAGTAGCTCAAAACGACCGGGGAGCCAAGGCGCATCACCACAAACAAGTTTCGTTGCATTTCGAGCCGTCTAGCCCGTTCTACGGCCGATTTAGTGTCCAAAAATGGCCGTTTTTGGGCTGTTTTGGGCTGTTTTCAGGACGATCGTCCTGAAAGTTCAGGACGATCGCCGCTACGCCAAGCAGGTGTTTCCGATGAGGGCCGTCCCGTTGCTCTTTCATGGCGATTGGGCTATCAAAGGATGGCAAATGGGTGTTCAATAAGGCGTGTACCACGCCGTGGTGCCAAGCGGTGGTCCATTTCGAGGTGTAAATGAGCCGTTTTCAAGCCGCGTTTCAGGACAATCGTCGTAACCATGGAGTCACATCTCTAAAGCAAGCGGTCTTTCTTCAACGGTGATTTCCCATGCGTTACACAAGACCAGGACCCAGCTCGGTCCTAGTTCGAGTCTTGATTACCGAGCTGGGTTTACCCTGTCGAGGTTTTACACCACCTTTTAGGGGCCAAGGATGAGCTACACGTTTTAGCAGCAGCAGCAGCAGCAGCAGCAGCAGCAGCAGCAGCAGCAGCAGCAAGCAGCAGCAGCAGCAAGCAGGCGGTTAAAAAGTCCTTGCGACCACACCGCGGCTCAGAACCGGCATCCAAGTAGCTCAAAACGACCGGGGAGCCAAGGCGCATCACCACAAACAAGTTTCGTTGCGTTTTGAGCCGTCTAGCCCGTTCTACGGCCGATTTAGTGTCCAAAAATAGCCGTTTTTGGGCTATTTTCGGCCGTTTTCAGGACGATCGTCCTGAAAATTCAGGACGATCGCCGCTACGCCAAGCAGGTGTTTCCGATGAGGGCCGTCCCGTTGTTCTTTCACGGCGATTGGGCTATCAAAGGATGGCAAATGGGTGTTCAATAAGGCGTGTACCACGCCGTGGTGCCACGCGGTGGTCCATTTTGAGGTGAAAATGAGCCGTTTTCCAGCCATGTTTCAGGACAATCGTCGTAACCATGCAGGCACATCTCTAAAGCAAGCGGTCTTTCTTCAACGGTGATTTCCCATGTGTTACGCAAGACTAGGACCCAGCTCGGTCCGAGTTCGAGTCTTGATTATAAAACCAAAACTGGTTCCACCAGCTCGGTGACCCTAACCCTAATCAAGATTGAATATTGGGACCGAGCTGGTGGGGGAGGGAACATCAGCTATGAATGGTGAGGGACAGCAATGAGTCACACATTGAATGCCGTTGACAGAGTGGAATCAGCCTGCAAGTGATCCCCTTCACCACAAGGCCCACTTTCAAGGCTTTTTTGGACTTCTGAGGGGCCAAAATGCCCCAAAATGGGCTCAAAATGGGCTCATGTCACCCGTTTGTGCAGCCCAAATGGTCTAGGATGAGGTTTGGAAAAATGTGTTTTTGAACCATTTTTGACCCATTTTTGGTCCCAAAACAGCCCATTTTCAAGGCATTTGGGGATTTTCGGAGGACCAAAATGGGCCAGCACAAGCTCAAAACAGTCCAAAAACACTTGTTTTAGCATCACACATGGTGTAGGATCATTTTTGAAAAAAGTCATTTTTTGCCCCTATTGGCCCATTTGGGCACCCACCTGTTGGGGCTTGAGCTTGCAGCTTCCCGCAGCCTGGGGGTTTAGGCGTCCGTTTAGGCAATTTTGAGGGGTGGAAACCACAAAAAGTGGGGGGTTGCGGGTGGATTAGGTGCCCTCGGAATCGCATTTTGAGCCATGTAGCCAAAGATATGGCCTGTTCTTGGTTTGTGGCTGTAGCCAGCCAATCTGCACAAAATTTGGGGCTTCTGGGGCCTTTTTGGGCCGTTTCCGGGACATATGGTGGTGTTAGAGGGCCGGCAAGGGCTCGTTGACACGGGAAAGTCAAGCCGCACATAGAGTGTACCCACCCTTTCCCTTCGTTTGGCCGTTTTGAATGGGTTCTAGGGCTGTTTTGGCCCAAAAATGGCTGTTTTTGGCCCTAAGTTGCAGTTTTTGAAACCAAGGTCCGCCACCTGCGACAGCTATTCCCGGCCGCCATCGTTGAGTTTCTTGCTCAAACTTTGTGTGGTTGTCCCTCACACCCATAGGTATCATCCACCAAAATTTCAACCAAATCCGAAGCACCACGGCGGAAATCTGAATTTTCCCCATTTCGCGTGTGCTGCTGCTTGCTTGCTGCTTGCTTGCTTGCTGCTGCTGCTAAACCTGGTAGGTCCACCCTAGACACTAAAAAGGGTTATAAAACCAAGACTGGTTCCACCAGCTCAGTGACCTTAACCCTACCCCCCCCAACCCCCGGCTAGACCCCCCCGACCTCCAGCAGAAACCCCCCCCCCCACCCCCGGCTGGACCCCCCCCCCCCAACAGCCCCCCCTCCCCCAAGCTTTGAAAGATAGTTGGGGGGTGGGTCGCATCAGGACCGGTTGTAGTCGCCCCCCCCGTGCCTGGGTCGCTAACAAAGGGGCCACAACCAAGGGGTGGCATTCTCCTTGGAAGATCCCAAGGCCAACCCTGTCCACCCCCCAGGGCCTCCGCCTCCAACAGTGCGCCCGCTTCCCTACATCCCTATCATCCTTCTTCAACGCTACCTCTACCCTCCCCACATGTGCCTTTGGCGACAAACTGCAAGGGGATAGCGGCACATGCACTAATTGTAAGCACAAGGTGCATGCCTTGTGCACGCACCGTGGGCAATGCTTCACATGTGTGTGCCGCGTGTGCAATGAACCTCCCAATTATGACATGCGGCCATGCAAGACATGCAAGCACCGGGTGCATACCACATGTGCAGTGCGCGTGGCCTTCCCTGTGGAGGTAGTATGCAAGATATGCACACCCCGGCCCCAAGTGGCCTCTCAGCCGCCCGCCAAGAAGTTTCCTTCCGCTTCAAACCCCAATGGCAAGTCGGCCGCCCATGGTTGTAGCATGCCAACGGGGTTATGTGGTGCATTGCCTGCAGGGAGTACCCGCAACTTGGTGTGCAACAATCTTGGTTGTACGCCGGAAATACACAATTGCGCCGGACAACTGTGGTACAACACAGCAACTATGGTACAACACGGCAACTGCGGTGTACACTGTACATTGTAAGTCTGTTGCATTGTGGAAAAGTTGCGGCACCTCAACCACTGTTATCGGCACTTTGCCGGCACTGGTCCGAAACGCCATCACAGGCCTATTCCACTTGGGACATCGCATGGCGAAGAGTGGTAGCCCACCTACCCACATGCCCGGGGACGTTGAGGCCCCACAGCTGGCCGGCGGTAGTGTTACGCCATCCTACCAGTCCCCTCACTCGGTTGCAACAATTGCTTATGCAATCGCCGCTCCAATTCTATCTGTCCTATTCCATACAGTGTCCACCAAGAATCAACAAAATCTAGTGCACAAGGAATTGATAGCATCCATCCAGAGTACAACATGAAAGAACAACAACCATCCAGAGCCCATCCGAAAATAACAGCAACCAGCCAGTGCGCATCAGGGAATAACAGCAACCATCCAAAGCCCATGAGGAAATAACAGCAACCATCCAACAAACAACGATGAGCAAACGAAATAAACAATGAACAATAACAATGGTCACACAAAATGCAGTAGTAGGTTTGCCACTAATGTTGAATAGAAACGTACAAATAGCATCAGCAATCGATAGCCTTGTATTTTACACCCAAGAGGTACCAATAAGGTACCAATAAGGTGCACAGAACCTCCAAAAGGGAGTCAAGACCCCCCACCCCCACCCCATCCTCTCTATCAAATACCACAATACAAAAAATGTTTGGAACCCCCCCCCCCCCAAACAGCCCCCCCCCCCCCCCACACGCACACACACACACACACACACACACACACACACACACACACACACCCCTCGCCAAAAATTCATTGGGGGATCATTTTGCCATCATCATGATTCATGATGATTTACAAGGGGTAGGACATCAAATACCACCCATTGCAGTATGCTGCTACACAAATGACCCCAAAAAGGGCGGCATCTGGTGCCCGCGCTTGCGCTTGATCTAAGGCAATTTCCTGCCAGTGCTTTGGCCCCGTTTTAACGCCCGCCAACAAGGGTTTGACGGCTTGACGGGCACATCCATGAAAAGAAGGTTTTTTTCCATTTTTTTTGTTTTTTCAATTTTTCTGTTTCATTTTATACATGACGCTGCGCATTGGTTTAGACCCGGGTCCCGAACAAATTTTTTCTTGTACATGGACCAATGGCAGGGGTCTTGGGCCCAAAGTGAGGGTAGACTAAGCTGAACCCCCTTTATGGGCTCTTGTCAGTGAGGACTTCGACTTCGCCATTTTCAGGTCAGCATGCATTGGCTAAAAATCACCTCGATTTTTTTGAAAATTTTTGCTTTTTTCCCAAACCCTTTTGTCGCCTCCGGGCTGGGTGGTCATTTGGTGACAATACGGGTACTCTAGCACCCATGGAGACTCACGTAGTAGCCGCCACGCCAATGTAGCCTGGGCCATGGGGACCCCCAAAGGCCGTGAAATTGCCGTTGTTTAGGTTGTTCACTGGCACTCGAGAATTGCCAAAATTTCTCTTTTTACAGAACCCTTGTGTCACCCCTCGGATGGGTTTGGGTGGTCATTTGGTGACAACACGGGTCCCTACAATTGCTGTTTTCAATGGTCGATAGTTGCCAATGTGCATTAATTCGGACGACGCACAGTGGCAGCTATAGGCCAACCAAATTTTGCCCACTAGGGTGCTAAAGGGCCCAAAATCATCGCTTTCAAGGCCACTAAGCACCACTATGAGGGCCTAGCTAATGCTACGTGGCCCCCCATGGCTTTATACTGCTTCCATTGTCACCAAATGATCACCCAATAATGGCCCAAGGGTCCCCGGAGGATGTTGGGGGTCATCCAGAAATCACAATTTTTTAGCCAACCCATGCTCCACACTACCTTTGGGGACCCTTGGGCCGTTGTTGGGTGATCATTTGGTGATAATGGGAGTAGTATAAAGCCACGGGAAGCCGTATAGCACCAGCTAGGCCTCCGTTGTGGTGCTTATTGGCCCCCAAAGCGTCGTTTTCCAATATGATCAGCTTATAGTGTCTCTCTTCAAGGTGCCTTGCCGGAGGCAATAGAATTTGTCAATGGAGCTAAATAGTTCAAGATGTTGAGTAATTTACCAAAGTCTCCCAGCTGAAGGAACCTCAAGGCAGGATAGTCAAACATAGCGGAGGAGCACCACAAAAGATGAAGCTAATACATATGTTTCCGGCGAAACACATGTCTTCGGTCTGGAAGCCACAGGGGTGTGACAAAGCAAAGCTACTCCATCCACTGATGCATGAATGACATGACCACGGGGCTCAAATACAATTCAGCGCAATCAATTAAAGCCGGAAATTAATTACACCATGCTGCACTCATGTGGTGCACGCATGCTGCATTGGTGGCCTTTGTCGTCGCGCTGCCGGCGCCACATGCTTGATGCGAAAAAATTCAAAAACATACAACCAATTTTCGAAAATTTTGGGCCCACCAACCCTTTCATCGGGATGAACAAAGGTCAAGTAATAACTCCTTTCTTGGTCAAATGTGGAAGATCTACCAATACAAACAATTTCCTCTCCATATCCAACAATGTGTGCACCTTAGCAACGTGAAAGCTTCGGCGAAGGCTCGTTGCTGGTTCAGCAATGCAAAATAACTTGCCGGAGGGGAGTCTGGAGCATACCTTGAAGGAAAGGGATTTGATTGCCTTACCCTAGTGTAAATTTGAATGAACCATTGCGTTGGACACGGAACACATGAATCCTCTCATCATGAAATTTGGGGCGTCTCTTTAGATTAGTTCCCACGGACACACTAGGGCAACAGAAAGGGAGAGTACCATAATTCAGGATAACCGAACCTCATGGGTGCCAACCGAAGGCGGTGTAGGCACAAAGAGTAGAAAGCATGGTGATTGTTGAGCTGCAAATAACGTACACACCCAAAAATCCAAATCTTCTTGATACGTATGGGCACATCGCTGTGAAAAGGGATGTGGTTGCAAGAGGCGGCCATCTCACAGCTAACACAATGCACCAACGGCGCCAACGAAATGGCATATATGTCCAAAAACAAGACATGGCCTCTCACTCCAACCGCCACAAGCTCAAACGTGAGGTATGGGGGGTGAATGGAGGACAGTGTTGCCAACACACCCGGGGAAAGTGAATCATGGTGTACAACAAACAGATCATCGATGAATCTCAAGAGCCATAAATGGTGTGGGTCTGGCATATCAAAATACATTGACCGCTCATCAAATTAGAGTATTAGTGCCGTGCAAGGGGCGGCACAATTGGTACCCATGGAAAGCCCACATCTTGCCTAAATATTCCTGACGATGGCTGTGAAACAGATTGTGATTCCATACAGAGGCAAATAAAACCATGCCTATAGTTAGGTCGTCCATGTGGTGGAGGGATAGGACGGGCAAATGTGTGTTGAATTGATTCAACACATCAACCGGCACGGGAGAGAGGAGCCACGAAATGAATGTGACTTCATGGGCAGAAAACAAATCCGCCAAAAGTAGAGGAGTGACAAAGGAACCCCAAAAGCCTTGGTCACATCCGCCCAAACAAATTCCTGTACAACGTGTACAGAGCCAATGTGCAAATGAGAAGCATTCCTGTGTCCACTCAAACCGCAAAGCCTAGTTGTGAAATCCAAACAGTCAATCAAAGGCGAATTCGGCGCATCATGAAACCTGTCTAAACAAAGCAACATGGTGCCATATGTAGATAGCAACAGGGACGCAAATGTGGTGGGCTGATTGGTTATTGGCCCCAAAAGCGCCCCAAAATGATCGGCCTATAGTGTCTCTCTTCGAGGTGCCTTGCCGGAGGCAATAGAATTTGTCAATGATGGCCAGTGAAACAAAAAATTTTCATGATGCAACCATGTCCATCACGTGTTGCTGAGATGACACGGCAACATTTTTTTTTGAAATTTTCTGGATGTAAAATCAGTTGGTGGTGATGATCTTTTTGAGACATGCATGTCGGAGTAACCTTTTCCCACCTGGGAGTCCCAATACCCTGAGAAATGCAATGGTATCTCCAAAACCATGTTCCTTTGCCCTTTTTCTGGGATGTGAGGTTTGGTATGAGGCCAATCAAGGTGCTCAAAAATGTAGTGTCTCTTGGAACATTTGTCTCCAGGTGGCAAATCAACAGCTCCATGACCTGCATGCAGAGACTGCACGGATTCAGGATCAGGCAAAGAATATTGATGCAGAATTTGAAATGGAGCGGCAGGATATCAATCAACGAGCGAAGAAAGTCGTCGAAATTATGGATTTCACTTCTCTCACTATCCAGGTCTTGCCAGCTGCCCATGTTGAAGCCAGCCAGACTCTTCACCATGGCACAGCAGCTGTCACTCCCTCTCTACTATCCTGTTGCGGGCCATTTAGCAGCATTGAATGTACCATGCAGACCAGCTGTTTCGGTTTAGGGATGATTCTCAAGGGCCCAATCATACAGTACAGCAGCACAGTGCGAGCATCATCCCCTTTTTCAAGGGTCATCCAACAGCTGACAGCATCCCCCCCAAGGGGGTAAACAGCCAACCGCCAGCGGTTGACGACCAACTGCTGGCCAAGTTTGTCCGTTAATCACCAACCGCTGCTGGTTACCTGTCACCCTCTGTCAGTGACTGCCTAACCGTCACTGGTGACTGCTGCTAATGCTACAGGTGGCTACTCCCCTGCAGCCCGCCTGTAGTGCGCCTTTGGAATAAGTCAGGCGGTCATATTATACAGTATTCTTTGTGCACTCACTCCAAGCCTTTTCTTAGTGGAGCGCACACACTACCCCAGGGGTTGCATTCAATCCCTGCCCCTGGTATTTTTTTTGACACAGGGCACAGGGCTGCTGGGCCCATTCATGGTATGGTTGCTTCTGACCATGACAAAGCCGCACAGGAGCACTTGTTGGGTGGTGGGTCAGTGGGTGGATGGGTGCCTCTTTGGTTTCAGCCCCCCCCCCCCCCCCTCTGCCTTTGGGGGGAGGCTGTGTGTTGTGCCTCTTTTGCTTTGGGCGCTAGTTCGGCTCATTTTCAATTCAAGGGAACTGCCCCTCAGCTACTCTACTCCAACTCACACACATACACTGTGCAGAGAAGTGGAGTCAAACTTTCTTAGCTACGGGGGGGATTGAAATAAAAAGGGCAAGCAACCTCCGGGCTGCCTATGTTGCACCCAAACTGGAATCAAAGGGGAGACGTACACGTGCAGATCGTTGGGAGTAGGTGCACTTAGGAAACAGTCCACATAGAGCGATGCTAGTCGGCACTACAAGGCCAAATCCTTTTTGAGGAATTTGCTTCAAGCCCCATTGATAATTGTTGCACTATTGATGCTCCATTGTTTCCAAAACCTTAGTAGAAAGGGTGAGATTCCCATCCACATTTTGCACATTGAGCCTGGGCCGTCTTGCCTTTAAAAATGGTACCAACCATGGTGTGCATATTGATCTGTTGACACCATTGCTACAAAGGAGAAACTACTACTCCAAATGGCATATATAGCATATATTACGCCCCCTTTGTGTTTTTCAACCAGCTTGACTGTTGGGTGCAGGCTGGGGGCTCTAAGGCACGGGTGCATAATCTGCTTACCTGCCTAAGCAATTTCCAGCTTCAACAGCTCAAAAATCGAAATTTCCAAACTTAGGTTTTTTTTTGGCATATTCACCACAGAAGAACAAATATCACATGCATTATTATCAGAGACTTTTTTGTGTGTTTCCCACGCCATTTGGCCACTGGGTGCTTGGGGTGAGGGCTTCCCAAGGGACTGTTGTGCACTGTGCTTATTCACTTCAGCCGCAACAGCTAATGGAAAGTTTCAAACCTGTTGTTTATTTTTTTTGGGGTATGTGACCTACACTGATCAAATGTAAAGTGTCCTACTCTTGCCACCTCCATGGTTGTTACGTGTCAATGCATAGTTTACTCCTTTCTGCTCTTTGATGTGTGGTGACCTCACACACCAGACACAGCAGAACGCCCCAGAACTGCCCATCCCTGTAGTCCGCAGGCAGAACACTTTCCTCCATCAGACTGGGGTGCCCCCTTGATTACGGCACTCGGGACAGCGTGTGCCCTTGTCTGCCGTTAAGCATGCACTTGATGCATAATCAACCCCTACAACCCCTGCACAATGCTCAACAACCTTCCCTAATCAGTCCCAGCCCAAACCCTGCATAATCTGACCTAGCGATGTGGAACGCTGTGCAGGGTCACTCAGGGCAACCCTGTGAGTCTGTATTGTGTGTGTGATGGGTGGCTGAGAAGTTGAGCTATGGGCTTCATTTTCAGTGGCATCATATGCGATCCTTTCGTTGGTTTCTCCTTGCGTCTCCCCACCCGCTTGCTCCCTCCCTCGCCCCCTCCTTTGGCCCCCTCCCTCCCTCCTTTTTCCGACAGCTATGCCAGAAACCCATGTGCCTTCCTTAACGGACCTCAGTAGAAAGTGCGGCTTAAATAACAGTGCCCTCCTTCATGGTCTTCAACAGGAACTGCAGCGTAAGTACAAAGACCTCGAAGCAGGTGGTGCGCGAGAAAAAGAAGCAAAGGAGCAAGAGATCCAGACGCTGACCAATAAACTGGACGACACAACAAGGGATCGTGAGCAGTTGGAGCAGCGCGCCCAAAAAATCCAGGAGGAGTACAATGCAAAGACAGAGAGCCGGGATGGCAAAGCCAAGGAAATCCAGGATAAGATTGATGCTACAGTAGCGGTATGGCTGGGCTTGGGTGGATAGACCGTGTTCAGTAGCCTAACCTCCATGGTATGTATGTTCTGAGGAACAGGTTCAGGTTGATTGAGAGAAGTCTGTCCAGCTGCGCGTACCATAACGACGACTACGACAATGCTGATGATGCTGATTTACGGATTGTCACACATGGACGCATTGTTGTACATGGAGTAGTTAAATTGCACCCAAGCAGGGGGAGGAGTGTGTGCTACAAGGGTGAAGCGAAGCCCCCTCATAAAAACGCTCATCATTACAAAATATATATCCGCAGCATATTAATTGTTTACACGGTCATATTCTTTTATCTACATTGCCCCCCCCCCCCCTTTGCCTGTCACCCCAGCTCCAAGGGAATATTGCTGGTGTGTTGGCGAACAGGGCAGAGAGAGAAGAGTGCCAAGTTCGGGGTGTTCAGAACTTGTGGGCGACTCCACACCTGTCACCACTGTGTGCTCGACCTTGAGCCGATCGCAAAGGGCACGAAGAAGTAAGAGACATGGAGAGAGACAGAAAGAGAGAGAGAGAGAGAGAGAGAGAAGACAGATAGAGAGAGAGAGAAGACAGATATAGAGAGAGAGAGAAAGAGAAAGAGAGCATGATCGCAAATGACACAGGCGCGCACACACACACACACACATGCGTGGCACACACAGCGCTGGCATGTATGACCTGCAAGAGACTGCGCAAATCGGCAGAAGAGTGCTGCAAACTCGGGCATCACGCAGCAAGCCACGTGGCTCGTAGGCCACAGTTGCAACTATGCCCCTTGCATAACTTACCCCCCTGCCCGAGATGTACCCTCAAGCAGAGAGGGGTGCGCCATTGTTGTGACCGGGGGCACCACAAGGTATGCACCCCGGTCCCGGCACACAGGAAACGTACTCTCCCTATGCAATCTCTGTTGCCCCACAAAAAGCCTTGCCTGCAAAGGCCAGCACGGCACTCATCAGGTCTGCTGAGGTCCCCACACCAACCGCCCACGCCACCGGCGCCCAAGCGCAGAAGGCCGAAAACACCACCGCCCCCATCCCCCCCAGCACCTGTTCCACAGGGACTGGAAGGTGACGAAGCCGAGGATGCAGTAGCCCGACCACTCTTTTTGTCGAGGCATGGGAGAGCCAGTACTTCGGTCACATAACCAACCAAACACAGAGGTTCTGATTCCGCAGAAGGGGGGGAAACAACGTCACACAGAGGCCTCAGCAGACCTGAGCTGAATGGGACGTCCAACCCAATGCTGCACAAGGATCTACCTCACCAAAGTACAGAGCACACACACACACACACACAGAGAGTGTGTGGCGGAACCCGAGCAAGCAGAGACGCCCCCCTCGTATCAAGTACCGGAGGTCTACACAGACAGCTCCTTTTTGGAGGAGGCGCCGGGGATGGAGTTTCCCGGATTTGGGGTTTGGTTCAGTCCTCTGAACCCTTGTAATGTTGCCCTCCCTTTGGAGGGGCAGACTGATGATCCCGCGGAGCTGACTGCATGTGTCAAAACTCTGAAAGCTGTCCCCGGATCCCAGCCTCTGCGGATTGTTACTGATGTTATGTCTATGACAGGGTCACCTGATACATGAATCGTTGGTTTTTACTAGGTAAACATATCCCCAACTCAGACCTGTGAGATGATATGCGGGGTGGGGCTTGTGTTCTCGCATGGCAGCTACAGTGTGGAAGCACATCTGTAGTATATCGGCATGCTGGGCAACAGGCCGACAGGTTGGCCAACCAGGGGCCCCTGAGTCAAAGGCTGTGGGAACTGTCATTTGCAATTGTGCACTTCCTCTCCCTCTGGGTGTCTCCCATCTGTCTGACTCTCTTCTCCCTTTCTGGCTCTGTGTGTGTATGTATGTGTGTGGGGAGTAGCATACCGGTTACGGTGTGTTTTTAGTACACGGTATGAGCCGTTGTTGTGCTGTTGCTGTGTGTGTCTGTGTTGTTTGACCGGACCCTTGGTGCAGCAGTCAGTGCCTCTTGATGAGCCCGGCGATGACAGTGTGACGTCACACCAAGGTGCTCGCTGGGGGAGGGAGATAATCTGGCCAACCTGGATTGCAGCTGACTCCGAGCACCGGTCAGCCTGTGTATGTATGTGTGTGTGTCAGCGCTGCGCTTCTTCATGTCCTGTTTGGTAGTGGCAGCAGCAAACTGCGTCCCCTGTACTTTCAAGCATCGATATGATGTCTTTTACACTTCTATTTTGGTCGCAACGGATGTGTGTGTGTGTGTGTGTGTGTGTGTGTGTGCCAACGCTCCAATTCCGGATCATTCTCTAGCTGTGAGGTTCAACAATCCTACTATTCCTACAGTCTCTGCAAACCATACGTTCATTGTTCCAGAGCCCTGCAGGTAGGCCGCCCAAAGGGTTGAGAGCTACTCCATATGAATAGCATGCCGCCAATGCACCACGGCTCTTGCCCTGGAAGACCCTGCCACATTGCAACGAGACACACATTGCATGCACGTGTGCCCCACCGCTCCCTGCAGCCCAGCCCATGCATCCCGCTGGCAGGGGGGTGGGGCAGGCTGAGAGGTCGCCCACAGGTGACAAACAGCAACACAGAGACATCAAAGAAAAAACAGGCCCTCATCTTACAAAGACCGGGCCTGAGCAAGCATTCATACCCACCCTGCTGCCCCAGGGGGCAAAGCAAGGCCATCCATCCAACCACGGAGTAAGGGAGCAGGGAACAGTGTTAAAGGTATTAGCAAGCGGAAACGCCGCAACGAACAAACAAACATTAGGAAGGGTGGGGGATCAGAGATTGCAAACTGGACAGAGATGAGCGTCAAGGCGTTAACGACACTGGATCCAGCTTCCACAGAAACTGCAAGCCCCCAGGGTCCCACTTTCATTCTTCCCCTCTTGGAGATGGAAGGGGATATGTCGGCCTTCTGATTCCTCCCATTTTGGCAACCTCCAAGACAGCAAGGGTTATGTAGCCCATGTGATTCCTCCCCCCCGAGACAAAAGGGTTTTTTAGTCCATTTGATTCCTCAACCCCCCGACTGTTGGGATTGTGTAGCCCAATAGATTCTTTCCCATTCTGGGGACCCCGAGATGGCAAGGGCTATGTAGCCCATTTGATTCCTCCCCACTTGGGAACACTGAGATAGTAGGGTAGAGGTTACATTGCCCATCCGATTCCTCCCCAAGGGTTATGCAGCCCATTTGCTTCCTCCCCATTTGGGGAGGAGGGGGGTTGTGCGTACCACATATGCCCTGGCCCTGCTGGACACACCCACATCCATACCCGCAAACTTTTTTTGTGCTGCTGCAGGAAACCCAGGCCCTGAACGCACAGTTTGCTGAGACACAGGCAAAAATTGCAGAAATCAGTCAAAAGGTATATGCCATGCCCAAGTTTTGAGTCCCATCTTTGCATGTTGTCCAAGCTGAGCCCTGAGCCACAATCTACTCCTTCTTGTCATCTTCCACAGCTGTGGAATGGTTTTGGGTCTTGGGCAGCATTCTTGATCAGGATAGGTCAGAATTTTGCAGCTGCAATACATGTGGGACTTAATGTGCAGCTTTGGCATTCCAACTCAGCCTCATCCTGCATCTGCGTTGCACAAAGCACCTACTTTTTCTCAATTATCTCACCTGGACATGTTTTTTTTGGAGGTAAAACCATTTTGCACAGTTCCATGGAACTCAGCACTAACTTTTTTTTGCTGTCACGCCGACAATGCTGGTAAAATGTCAGCTGGTAGCATTTCGTATGAGTTCCTCAATGCCCAGTTATGCTGCAAGCTGGCATGCGAGCCAATTTTTGCCAGTATTCCCACCAAAGGTCATGTTTGAAAAGGCCAAAAACACAATACAGTGTCCCAGAAAGTGAGGAGGCAACGTGGGAGGGCAATGTGTTGCATTGTGTTGTATACTGTTGCCATGGTTTTGTTTGGTGTTTCTGTTTGCATGTCCTTTGTTGGTGGTGGGTCTCCTCTACTCCATTCCCTGCACTTCACACCCTGCACTTCACAACACCCAAGTGACAAAGGCTGGGCAGAGGTATCTTTTGTGAGGAAGGTGTCGCTGCTCAGTCCATTTGCACGGAAGACGCTAGCTCATATGCAATCAATATTGATAATACTTTCTTGCTTTTTTCTTTTTGCTTGGGTCAGTGAAACCCATTCAGGCCCTCTTGAAGCTTTTTGGATTTGGCCTGGGTCGTGGCCCTCCCTCCTCTCTACTCTCAAGTGAGAGGCGTGCAAACCTGTACAGTGCAAAGGGCTTGTGAGTAGAAATGTCCTGGCTAGCCACATTGTGTCAAATAATCACTTCTGCTTGTATGCACCAGCACCAGTGTTTATTTAAGTGTAGGCCAGGCCATAGGTCAAATGGAAAATGAATGCGTTTATTCACTTCTTTTTCAAAAACGTAGGTTTTTGGGCAACCGCTGTTGTTGATCGGTGTTTACTGGTGTTTATTGATTGTTGTGCGTTGTTTGATGATGTGTTTGGGCCTCTTTGTGGTGCAAGTTGTGTGCTTTTTGTTATTTTATTTACAGGTCAGACATTCTTTCCCCTACTCGTTCTCGGACACATTCACAAGAAAAGAAACAGCAGACGTGCAACACAGGAGGTTTTTTTTCTTCACATTTTGTCCAAAAACAACAACAAAAAAAACAACAAAAATAAACTTTCAAATAAACAATCTGTGCGCCACCAGCCAAATGCATTTTGGTCTGTGTTCATTTACTGCTTGCTGACTGGTGGATTTTGTGGGACATTTTTGAAGTCGAAGTGTGAGGCTGCATCACCTGCTACCCTGTATACCCTGTAATTCTGAAAAAGGAATTTTCTTGTGGACTGATTTGGGGCTGGGTTTCCCCCTTGATTACACCAAGGGTTCTGGTGATGTGCACCACACAAAGTGCCCGAGAATTTTCTGTCTGCAATTGCCAAATTGGGGTTTCGGCCAAATTTTAGTTTTTTTTTATGCATGGCCCCCCCCCCCCCCCACCGGCGAGCATTACACCAAGCGGCCTGACCACAGTCACACCGTATGGAGTGTTCATGGCGAGCCAAAATTCTGAGGAGAAAACCAGCCCTATGTGCATCAGTTCAGGGTGCAAAGCTCTTCCTGGAAGGAACCAATGGCCTGAAAAGAAGACTGATTGCGCATGCTCATGTGGGCTGTGTAGCAGCAAGCAAAAGGAAAAAATTAGGCAAAGTGCCAATTTTTAGCTTTACCATCTGTGTCTCTTATCCCTGTTTCAGGGATTCAATTTTTGAGTCTGTAGTGCAACTATTTGGATTTCGAAAGTAGGCAGGGAGTGTGAATCACGAATGGCATCCAAGTGCACTCAAGCGCTCTTACACTGCACCAAGTTGCGATTTCATGGACATGGGTGCATGTGGGGAGCATGCAACGTGAATGCTTCCTTGCTTCTCTGCTTGTTTCAGATGCAAGAGTTGGCGTGAATGCTTCCTTGCTTCTCTGCTTGTTTCAGATGCAAGAGTTGGAAGCAGGAGGCGAAGCGTAAGGTGTCGCATATTGTGGGATGGTGGGGGGCACAGATCAGGAGGCGGCAGCACATATCTTTGTTTGTGATAGTAGGGTTCTTTCATCTGCATCTCCGTCAGCAGGTGCGCTAGGATTTCTGAAGGTTGATTATCCTAAACCCCCCAAAAGAACTCTTCACGTTGAACAAACGTCCTGAGATTTTACTTGGCCCCTTGCTGGTGCGAGGCAGGAATGTTTTTTGGAGGGAATGCTCATAAACGGAATTCTCCTGGGTGCACTGCATGTCTGCGCTCTGCATGTCTTTTGGGTCGCTAGGAAACACAATCTTTCGTCCATTTTGTTGAAGCTTCATTTTTCTCTGTGGGCCACTGCTTGGCTAACCAGGCGGCTGGGCAAAGTTGCACCATGCAGTGGACAAAAGACAGCTCAACAACTGGAGTAAAACGAGGGCCAAGACTGTCCTCAATTCTGCACTATGGTCCCAATGCGGATTTCCTTCTGTATTTTTGATCCTGTGCATATTGGGACATGTCTGGGTGAAGTTACTGAAAAAACGTGTGAACATGGCCGATACACCCAGCTTTCGCACCAGTTTGCTCCAATTTTGCCAAAGATATTTATTGCCCAGTTTAGCTAAGCGAAGAATCAGAGCTTTGCGTGCAGTTGGACGGAGTGGCATCTATGTTATGAGCAGTTTTTGCTAAGATGATTGGTCGTGTCGTTGAGTGTCATGGGTATGCTCCACAACACAACACAGACTCTGTGGGGGACTGCACAATGCTTGGGACTGCACAATGCTTGGAACTGCTGTCGTTCACCACATTGCGGTGGTGAAGTGCTGTGACTATCATTTCTTTTGGTCACCCTACCTCCGCAGCACTGTGGTCCCCAAATAATTTATTTATTTTAGTACACTGGCCAGTAATTAGCTGTTGTGGCCAGTGATGGTGCACGCCTTTTGTTGACACTGGTGGTGCACAGATTTTCTTTACCCAATGCACCCAACCACACCTTGGGTGGTCTCAAATTCTTTCGTTCGTTGCGTGGCTGGTGGCCAGTTGTCTTCTTGGGTGACGAACAAAGTATTTCACAAGGATTTTTGTCTCTTTTTCACCTGCTGCTCATGTTTTGACCTCGGTCTATCCTGGTTGACCGCATGCCCGAAAAATTCCTGAATCGCCCCGGAAACTGGATCATAAGTCATGAATAAATAACACCCACATTCCTGCAGATGTTGGTGTAGAAATCTGCATCTATGGGTTTGCTAATGCTCACACAGACTCCTGCAGCTCTGATAAGTTCTCTGCTACTGCAAGTCTCTCCTCTGATCCACCATCAACAGGGCAGTGCTCAAGATCCTGATCGTTTTGGGGGGGCAGTGATTTCATTCATGTCAAGCTGACCACGTGTTGTGCCACGTAGTTTCGTAATCTTTGCCCTGGATGCACTCCTGACTCATGATCCTAAAAACTGTGAGTGATGTCCCTGATTTTAATCCATTGCATGACTGTAGCGTACTTGAGGTTTATATTGTGAACATTTCCCAGGCAAGTGGGTCCCAGGTGATCTGCAGAGTACGTGCTTTCTATTAATCATGCTGCTCATGGGGCTCCTATTTTCTTTAGAGTGGCCATGATCAGAAAGAACGAAACGGTGGTGAGAAGTTTTGCATTACCACAGGTTGTAGATACTGTTCAGGCAACAGATTTGGATATGTCTGAGATGCCACACCTCCATTCTCCATTGTGCTCTAAAAAAATTCTTTGATTTGTTGTCGGCCTGCTCTTTGTTCTTTTCATCCATTGTTGTCCTAACCAATCTGGTAACTGTGCACTCGCAATGTGAGATTATTGTATTCTGTTTGCTGTATGAACTCTCATACAAAGATGCATGTTTCTTACAAAGATGCATGTTGCGTGCATTTCTTGCAGCAGCCCAACATAAGCGGTTTGCTCGTTTGCCTGATGTGTTTTTGTATCGGTATTTCTGTCTGTCATTCACCCATTAACCATGAGTTGAAGATGCATTTCGTTGGTTTTTCCATGCTTTACGCACTGGAAATGGAACTTTCATGATCTCAAGGCCATTGCTCTTGCATGTTGCTTGTTCAACAGGGCGGTCTTTAAGGGACCAGATTTTTTTTTTTTTGCTAAGGACCGCCCTTAAGGACCGCCCCAAGGGACCACCAACCGCCAACCGCCAACTCCCATCAACCGCCAACCGCCAACCGCCACCAGCCGCCAACCACCAACCGCCGCCAACCGCCAGCGGCGACCAACCGCCAACTGCCAACCACCGCCAACCGCCACCAACCACCAACCACCAACCACCAACCGCCGCCAACCACCAACCGCCGCCAACCGCCAGTGGCGACCAACCGCCAACTGCCAACCACTGCCAACCGCCACCAACCACCAATCACCAACCACCAACCGCCGCCAACCACCACCAACCGCCACCAACCGCCAGTCGCCAATTGCCAACCGCCAACCGCCACAAACCATGGTTGAGCACATGGAGTGCGCGGGCTTTTTTGGGAAAACTGGTTCCGGAACACTTTTTTTTCGCTTCCGTTAAGGACCGCCCTGTTGTTCAGAGGGAATAATGTAGCTTGTGTGATGCAGAAGATGTTCTGAATGGTGTTGGTGGGCAAAGTGTGTTTTGGATGTAATTGGATATTTGCGTCTTTGTAAAGTTGTGCTTCATCCATCAGGAATTCATTTTCTTTCAAATACACCAATGCTCTGTTGTTTCCCATGCTAGGCTCTCTGCACGTGTATTTTTGTTCTAAAATGCCTGTCAATATTCTTGTTTGTTTTAAGATTAGGCCATCCCAATTACAAAAATGTTTGCACAGTGAGCTTGCTACATCAAAGGGGCAAGAATGGAGCAATTTTGTTCTGCGCTTTTTATGGAAACCCAGTGGCACGTGTTGTTTGGTCACAATGCTCCTGGGATTTGTGGATCTGGTTTTTTTTTTGATGTCAAGGTGCTTTTTGGAAATCTGACATTGAGCCCTGCTTTGAAGTCGTCCAAACATTGACATTTCGTACACACATAGTGATTGCATGGCTGCATTGCTGTAAATGCACACATATGTTGGAGCATGCTCGGAATGTGTTCAATCAATCATTTTTGCAGCTTCTTTCCCACAATGCCTATTAAATTCGCTCTTGATTCCCAATGGTTCTGGCATTTCAATGTTTTTTTTAATCCCCACCATGGACTTCATGTAGCACAACATGTCTCAACGGCGTGGCAATATCTTGGCATGTATGCGTTGCAACCCCAAAATATAGTTTAGAATTTGTCATTTTGGAAATACCCAGTTTTGGTGTACTATTGTTGCAAAAGAAGTTACCGGTTTAGCCGGCTATCTGCTCTTTACTACCCATTCTTTCAACAGTTTCTCACAGACAATATAAGACAACACCCGCTTTTTGAGGCAAGAAAAACATAAGCTAGTACAACAAGGCACATGTGATATTTTCTGCTTGCCGTCAAATATGCTTGTTGGCCCATGCCTTTGCAACACACATCCTCACCTTGGCATACTTGCGATGTGCTTGCTTGACCTTTTCTTTGCAAAGGAATCACTCATGATGCAGATTGTCCCATGTTACATCTCAGAGCGGCAGGAAGGCAACCACTGAGAGGTCGAAGCAACATTGAACGGTTTACAAGAACATTTGGACCTCGGTGACCAAACCTCTTGCACACACAAACACACACAAACATACACAAACACATGCACACAAACACACACAAACACACACAAACACACACAAACACACAAACACACACAAACACACAACAACACACACAAACAGCTACATACACATATATGCACATACACACACATACACACACATATGCACATACACACACATACACACACACACACACACACACCTACACACACATATACACACATACACATACAGCAAAGATGCGTTATTAAGAAACCGTACATAGGTGCCAGCGCTGGTCACTTTCTAACCAGTTTGGCGCCATCTAAAAAATTTCTTAGGCGTGCGATCGCAACGTTGAAAGTTTCTTATTTCAGCATTTATGAATTTTCTTAAAGATATTTAATGATTTGAAGATTTACACATTTTCAGATTTACATATTTACACATTTGTTTGTTTCTGTCTTAGGGCTTTTGTCTCCATGAGTTCATGGCGTGGTCGCTAGCAGAGCTTGTTGCAAACCGGCGTCAGGCTATGCATGCACGTCCGTGGCAGGCGTGTTCAAGTGGTTGACAAAGAAGCAGTCCCGCCCACAAAGCGCTTTAGAGGCACGGAATGCGCCTTCGCCACTGAGCATGCCCCTGCCCTTGCAGCTCACAAAAGATGCAAAGGCAGCACTCACGCGGAGGCTTCTTGGTGAGACCGATGGTCCCGGGCAGAGAGCAGTGAAGAGGAGGACTTGCCAGCCTTGGCCCAAAGCGACGAGGAGGCAGAAAAGGAAGAGGTCTTTCTCTGCCAACGTCCGTTACCCGGATGCCAACCAAGCTCAAGGCCGAGATGCCTTCGCCAGCAGCGGCACTCCACATGCCGCCAACGCCCGTGACCCAGATGCTAGCCAAGCTCAAGGCCAAGATGACTTCGCTAGCAGCAGCACTCCACATGCCGCCAACACCCGTGACCCATATGCCAACCAAGCTCAAGGCCGAGAAGACTTCGCTGGCAGCGGCCCTCCACATGCCAACCAAGGGCTACGCGGCTTTGACGAAGATGCCTTCGCTAGCACAGATGGCCGCAACCAACATGCAAGTGCTGTGAAGGCAGAAGACAGTCTAGGCGCTGACGACACTGCGGCGCGACCATTCTCTGGTGGGTGTTGCGGGGAAGCGAAGGGGAGGGGCTACAAAGTATGACGCTTTGGCTTTGTTGCTCACTGCCTTGGATCATTGTGTCTTCCTTGCATATTGCCATCGCACCGCTCAGAAAGTTAGAACAGGCTTTCACTGTTGATTGCTTTGATGATATTGATTTGTTTGTGCCTCTGCTTGCTCCTGCTGCTTCTTGATGTAGTTGAGGTTTTCCAAAAAAAATGTGTTTTGATGAAATCAACCAGAAATATCGGTAACCACAGTGCAAGCAAGGGACCACAGGATCAAATCCACAACATGAAGGGCTGCAGTCAAAGGAGATAGTGTAACAACAAAGGAAACTCACAATAACTACAGATTTAGGAAAAGGTAATTAGAAAATATCCTACAATCAAGTGAAAACTGCCCACATGGGCATCCTCTATTTTGTAGTGCCATCTAGAGATGTGCACTCTTTGTTTTGGGTCCCATAGGTGCCGAGGTGGCATGGCTTGTGGCGCTGAGGTCACTGCCATGTCACATGGGATCTTCCTACTTAGCTAGGCTGACCCGGAATTGAACCCAGGACGTCTCAAAAAGAGGTGCCACAGCCCCCTAGGGTGGAGCCCACTAGGATAGCTAAGCATTCATGAGAAAATATAGAAAAATTATAGGCTCTAGACTCATGTTAGCGCCTCAGTTAGTCCAGGAAATGGTGTACAAGTCCAATCAGTTGGGGGATCAGGGGTCCACACAACATCCATAGTTCAATGGTTGGTTTAGTAAGAAAAAGTCATTTTTCCCGTGGGGACGCCTTCTGTTGCTGTTCCTATCGGTATTCTGTTTTGTTCTGATCTTTTACTGTCTTTGGATTTGCGTTCGGAGATCTGCGATTGGCGGCGATCTGTAGAATTATTGTGCCGCGTTCTGTGCTCTGCGGCAGTGCTTACGCAGTCCAGAATATTCCAAATTTTCATATTTTGATGTATTTACGATCTCTGATTTCCCGAATGATGTTGTTCATAACGAACCCAGACTCGCATGATTAGGTCATGCTCGTGCCATGTGTTGTCCTGTTTGGGTGTTTACGTGAAGCATTGCATTGTAGGATCTGAAGCTGAGCCTTGTAGGATAACTTAGCATCGATAGCATTGAGTGAAGAATGTGCTCACACGTTTACCCCTTATGCATTGATCTCGTTTGCTCTCCCCTCTTTAGGCATGTAGCCCGAGGAGAGCCCAGCCCATACATATGGGAGTTGGGGGTTGTTTAGAGGCACGGGGCCTCTATATATCAAGAGGTTCAACCAGGTATGGCATAGAGAATAAAGATGCACTTGTGCCATACTGAGGAGTGCCTTACCTCAATTGGATCTTGCTTTGTGCTTTGCTTCGCTTGCGTTTAGTTGTGTTTGTTGGTTATGTTTGCGGGTGACTCTAGGAGTATTTTGAATTGAAATGTTTTTATGCAAACAACCACATGAAATATTTTAGGTAAATTTTTGCTCGTGTGCAACCCTCCCAAAAATTGTGTAGTTTTCAGGGTCAGGAAAGACGGCGTATATATACGCGTAATGTATATATACGCGTACTGTATCGCGAGAATACAATACAGTACGCGTCTTCTGGGGTGGCCACCGACTGGCGCAAGATGCGCGTGCCAACGCAGAAAATGAGGTTAAAAACCAACAAAACGCGAGATTTGCATGTTTCTGCAGGCTGCCGACATTTTGCATGCACCAAAATTTTAACTGTTGATTCCCGACATATTGCTTTAAAGTAGTTGTGACATAAAAACCGAGTTGCAATTTAAGACGTGTTTTTCAAAACCAATAGCACCGCTGTGTCCCCACTGCCATTGCGCATCCTACTGTATGCTTGTCCTCGTTTGAAAACACTTGCGCGCCGAGAAAAAGCCGTCGCGAACTTTGCGTGCAGAGATGTAGACTGCGACAAACAACATTTGCGTGCAGTGAAGGAAACACTACGAGCAGCATACAAGAGTCAGAAGGTATCCAAACAAACCACACGAAAGCCAACTGTCTCGCTCAGAACGCCGAGGCAGATGACACAGGTTCTGATGAGTGGGATGAATGGGACCTCGTGTTTGCAGAGCAATGGCAGAGATGCTTCCTTCACGCAAGCGAGTCAAGATGGGTCAAGGATGATGCACCTTTACGCACTTGTCATGATGCATGACCCGAGCTAACCCCCTTCCTCCGTGTATGTTATTTTCCAAAGTCAGTAGCATGGGGTGGACCCCGGACCCAGAACTTTCGCACCTACGAACTTTTGAACTGGTATACGTTCAAAAAAAAAAGAGACACCATTACGAGTCGTATTGTTGGAGACAACAAAGAGAGAGCCGACAGCCCATGTCCTACGCTGACTGGTCGCGACTGAAGATGCTATGGGATAGCGAGCAGGAGCTAAAGAACTGGTGGATTGCAGAGCAGGAGAAACAGTGCGCCTGAACAGGTTTGAGTTCCTATTCTTGCTCCTTATCATCTTCGTCAAACATATAGTCAGGCAACACACAGGGCTCTCTGAAAGCTGGATCCCTAATCTTTCGCAGTAGCCTCATGTTCTGATAAATATAAACAACCATCTCCACCTTGTGGCTATACAAACGGTTCCTACTTTTTGAGTGCACAAAATCAAACACACTCCAGTTGTGCTTTGCAGCAGAGGCCACTGTAGGGGTTGAATGTACGCGCAGCGCAATGTCCCTCAGCACTTAATTTTCATAGAAGAAAGCTTGGAACCAATTGAGGCGGCCAAGGGCAAGACTTTCTTTGGTCCAAAGGCGTTCATCTGCGTGCTCTCCACACCTCATAAGGAACTGCTGCAGTTGCAGTTTGGCTGTTTGAGCATGCTCCTTGCCACCAAAGGATTCAAAAACCCGAGCAACATCACTCCTGATCTCACTGTCCTTCAATGGGTCGTCCTCACGAGTCATCAAAGCAGGATTAAGCACATAGCTGGCTGAATGCACAGGGTGGTGCAAGAACTTCCGCCTTTCGAGTACAAGACTCTGTGCTTGTTTGTGTTCAGGTTTGGGAAGTCCCTGATGCTCAGCAACGTGCTGTTGGAACAAAAGCATCTCGTAGTACACCAGACTATTTATTATAAGTGGACCCTTCTCTGTCGGCTTTCGTGATCATACGCGCCGGTGGCTGCAGCAATGTTCGACAACTCGACAACAACTTCCAGAAGGTTGTGGAAAGGATGATCTCAGCGATGACTTCGGCTTTGGTGCTGTCGCTGGTGGCCTACGACCACTTGGTGTTGGTCCAGTCCGGTGAGACAACCGAACTCTGAAGTGGCCCTTTGTTCTTCACCATGAACTTAAGACATGGGTAATTCGTTGCGAACCGTGTGTCGCCAGGCAGTGGAGGCTCCGTCATATCCTGCTTTGCATCTTTTTCCTTGTGTTTCTTCTGCTCGTCCTTCAAAATCCCAGAGGCTCTGAATCTGTTTCGAAAAAACTGAGAACTGTCCGGCACTTGGTGATGACATCTTTAACAGTTGGGAGTGCACAGAGATCCTTGAACAGCAGATTGTTGCCATGAATGGTACATCCAATCTTTCTCAAGAAATGATCAACCTCAAATTTCTCAGACTGATCCAACACGTTCAGGGCAGCCTGCATCACAGCTGCATTATCTGCCACCACTGTTGAGGTGGGGCAGGGCAGCTGCAACTGACGAACCACCTCCAAAGCATCGTGAATGCCCTGTGCGATGTGGTCTGCATTTTTCACTTGTTTGCCAGGGTAGTCTGCCTTCACAAAAACTGAGCCACGGCGCCCAATCAGATTGTAATTGATGACAGATTGCCTGCGGATATTCGAGTACCCATCTGTTGCCAACCCTGTGTGATGATCTGCAGCAAACACAGGGCCAATCTCTTTTGACATGTTGTCGTAAACTGTGTCCAGCAAACCATCAGCAACCTTGTGCCTGTTGGGGGGATACAACCAAGAAACTGGTAGACCAGCCTTCACACATTTGATCAGTTTGTCAATGTAGCCACGCAGCATCACATCTTCAGAGATATGAAATGATATACCAGCGTTGTAAATGAACTCAGCAAAGGAAACATCAAGCTCCGTCTTCAGAATTTCCTGCAAGTTGTCCAGGGTTGCGTGCTTCTTTGGAGGTGTTTTTTTTGCGGCATCAGGATTTTGTTGGCTCAGAAAAATCACCTTTTTGTTTTGTTGATGTTCTTTTTGCTTTAGCCTTTCCTCAGCCTCCTTCAGCAGTTTCTCTTTCACATCCTTGGGCACATTTGGGCATGCAGCAACACCATGTCCCTTTTCCCCAGACAAATGGGCACGAGCTCTTGCAGGTCCTTGCCAGCCCTTGCCCAAATAACCACAATATTTGCAGTTGTAGTCCTGCCCAGTTTTACTGGTTTTTGTAGCAAGGTTAAGTCCGAGGCGGGGCGTAGGTGTCACTACGTGTTTTGCGTGGTGGAGGGTCTTCAGTGTCCCGGCTGCGTTTCGTGGGTGGTTGTTTGGGACGCATGGGCATTTTGTTTTTGTGGGTGCGTGGCTTTTTTGAGGGGGGGGGTTGGACTGAGTCTGGCAGGTGGTCTGGAGGCAGGGGATAGCGGTAATCGCTGTGCGCCTGTGGGGTGTGTGGCGTGCTGTAGGTGCTGTATGGTTTGCCCCAGGTGTTGGGACCTTGGGGGGGGGATCTTCGGCTAGCCAAGTGAGTGCTTTGGACAGAGCGTCTTTCAACTGTCGCTGGCGCTGGGGGAGTGCATTTTTAAAAGCCAAAACGCGCTGGGGTTTTGTTTCGCCTGTGGTGGGTGTAGTCATGGCGTCGTACAGGCTGGAGGGCACCAGAAATTTGACGAAATTTTGTTTGTTTCCTGGGTAGGAGCACTGGGCCCACCAGATGCTTGCTACCTGGTTGAAGGGCGGAGGCCACGCATGTATGAAGCTTTGCACAATGTGGTCAGCGCTGGGGCAATGGGACAAGAAGGAGGCTACATCGAGGGGGTGTGACTGAGAGCATTTGTGGCAAATTGGGGGGGTCAAGTCGTTGTGGAATGCATACGTAACAAAATTCATGTTGCCTGATGACCATTTGAAGGGGAGTTCGGAGAACCACGATGAGTGATTGTAGAAGGAAAAACTGGACGGCACGTGGATGTTGTAGTGGTGATGACGGGGGATGAGGGCCCTCGATACAGTGGTGGTCAGGCGATGACAGACCGGCAAGCTACCAAAGGATACAGTTCCCAGGGGGGGCGGGGGCAACAACTCAGAAGAGGATGATGAGCTGTATGCAATCCACTTGGAGAACAGATCCGAACATTCATTCGCCTGAAATCCTGCCTGTCCTTTGATCCATGCAAATTGTGTTGACACAAATGTAGGCATTTGAGCTTGGAGAGAGGAGTAAGCCTTAACCCATGTGCCATGCGATGAGCGTGATGCCATCACGTATGATTGGACGTTCGCAGTGCGAATCACTTGTTCGTTATCTCCAAGAATAATGCACTGCATGGGTTGGTTCAGGGAGGATACCCATCGAAGAAACATAATGCCGGCCCAGTACTCAGATCCCTCAGAGGAATGATAGGGAGATGGGAGGCACAGAACCAGGATTGTACCGTTGGGTTTGTAGATGGTGGCAGCAGAGCCGAAACCCCCTTGCCCTGCTGAACCATCCAGGTACACCCAGGTTGTTTCGGAGGAGGCCTCTTGCAGAAGTTGGGATGCTCTGTTGCAGTTCCACGCTTTGAGGTATTCACTTCGTAGGGAGTGGGGGGGTAAACCGTGGACCCGGTACAAGTATCCCATTGGTGAGGCTTGGAGCAGGACCCCATTCAAGGGGGGGGGGGTTGTCACGTAAGGGAGGGCATTCGTTGTAGGACAGGATTAAGAGAAAGTGGTTCCCGAGGACGTTATTGGGTGCTGCTATGACTGGGGGGTGGATGGTGTAGTCTTTTTCGGAACCCTGGAGTTTGAAGGTTCTGTTGTCCCCTGGGAAGTAAATGGATGCTTGGTCGCAGGAGGTATCAGTCACGATGCCTCTGTGGATGCCAAGGTCTGTGTTTTGGTGGCGTTGTTTGTTTCCCCACTTAGTAACTCTGTTGTTGGAGTAAGTGGTGAAACGAACATAGGCCTGTTCATGTTTTTGGAGCATGTGGGGTGGGGTGTTGATTTCCGAATATGTGGTGTTGAATCTCAGGTGGAGACTGTGACAGGCGTCGCTGACCAGCTTAAGGAATATCGAATTTTCCTCGTTGAGTGCTGCTTTCCGAAAAAGTGGTTGGTTTCGTCCGGGCCCTCGTTGTTTAAGTAACGGATGGCCGCATTGACAGTAGAGATGTTTAGGCAGTGTTGGAAGTGGCGCAAGTCAAGTCCTCCATGGGGTCTGGAAGTGTATTTGTCCTTGTTAGACACCAACCTGGAGATGCGGTTGCGCTTCTCTGGATCACGGTCAATGGCAATGTGTCTCCAAATGATGTTTTGCAGGGAGCGAAGCTGTGATTGTTCAAGTGGGTGTGCCATGAGGCGATATGGGAGAGTGGGGATGAGTTGGAGGCCTACCAGTAGGATATATTCAGAAAGGGTGAGGTTGAGTGGATGTAAGAAAGTGAAAAAAGACGTGATTTCAGATTTAGCCAGTTCATATGTGAGGGTGGGGTCGGGGTCTGTAAACAGATAGACACCGAGGTATTTATATACCTTCCGGGGGGCGAGGGTTTTTGGGTCGATGGTTGACAGCCTTTTTCCAGAGGGCGCTGTGATCGTGGTTTGAGGGTCCTTTCCCATGCTGTGGAGTTCTGTTTTGCTCAGGTTGATGTCTATGCCCCATGCCCGACCCTTGGAGTCGTAGAAAGATAGGATCTCTTCTATGCGTTGGGAGGATTCAGAGCGGTACAGCAGGTCATCCACGAATGCATGGCTAGATTCATGTTGTGTGATGGGAGTGGACAGGTGGTGAGGGACAGCGAATAATAAGACATTCACATACAACACGAACAGGATCGGTGATAAGGGACATCCTTGGCGGACGCCCCTGGTTTGCAGGTGTGATGCACCGGTGTGGCCGTTAACTACCAGGTAATCTCGTGGAGCTCGGTAGAGCCCTCGGATGAGACGGATGAGGGGGGAGGGGAGGCGGTAGTGTTCCAGGGTCTTAAACAGGGACCCGTGAGGGACACTGTTGAAAGCTTTGTTGAAATCTATGTAGACGCTATATGAAGCCGGGCAGTTTTGGTATTTGGCTAATAGCTGAAAAATGTGATCTGAGCACTGGCGGTTGGGTAGGCCCCCGAACTGGGTTTTGTGGATCAGGCCATAAAACGAGGAAATTTCGTATAGGTGTTTGGCAGCGTGAGTGGCCACAATTTCATAGAGCGTGTTGAGGAGGGCGATTGGTCTGCAGTTCGCCGGGTCGTGTGTTGGGCCTTTTTTGTAAAGCAAGACCACGTTGGCTTCCAACCACTCATCAGGCATATCGTTGGTAAGGTTACCTTTCGCTGTTGCTCCTCATCCCCTTGCTTTTGACGCTCTGCCGCCTCCGCCTTCTTTCTGTCCGCCTCCTCTCGTTCGGTGCGCTCCTGGGGACATGCAAAAAACGAAATCCTATCTCCGTCAATTGGAGAGAAATGAACACGATACGTATGCACAGAATCAAGACAGCGTTACTGAAGAAATTTGCATGGTTATCCTTTGCTGTTGCTCCTCATCCACTTACTTTTGACGCTTTGCCGCCTCCGCCTTCTTTCTGTCAGCATCCTCTCGTTCGGTGCGCTCCTGGCGACATGCAAAAAAGAAAATCCGATCTCCGTCAATTGGAAAGAAATGAACACGATACGTATGCACAGAATAGAGAGAGCGGTACTGCAGAAATTTGCATGGTTACCTTTTGCTATTGCTCCTCATCCACTTGCTTTTGACGCTTTGCCGCCTCTGCCTTCTTTCTGTCCGCCTCCTCTCGTTCGGTGCGCTCCTGGCGACATGCAAAAAACAAAATCCGATCTCTGTCAATTGGAAAGAAATGAACACGATACGTATGCACAGAATAGAGAGAGCGGTACTGCAGAAAATTGCATGGTTATCCTTTGCTGTTGCTCCTCATCCACTTGCTTTTGACGCTTTGCCGCCTCCACCTTCTTTCTGTCTGCCTCCTCTCGTTCGGTGCGCTCCTGGGGACATGCAAAAATCAAAATCTGATCTCCGTAAATTGGAAAGAAATGAACACGATACGTATGCACAGAATCGAGAGAGCGTAACTGCAGAACTCCGTGTGCGCTCCTGGAAGGTTACCTTTTGCTCTTGCTCCTCATCCGCTTGCTTTTGTCGCTTTGCCGCCTTCGCCTTTTTTATGTCCTCTTGTGCTCTGTCTCGCGTCTCCGCTTCCTCTGGTTCGGTGCGCTCCTGGGCACATGCAAAAATCAAAATCCCATCTCGGTCGGTCGGAGAGAAATTAACGCGATATGCATGCACAGAATTGAAAGACCCTAACTGCACAACTTTGGAACGTTGCCTTTTGCTGTTGCTCCTCATCCGCTTGCTTTGGTCGGTGCGCTGCCTCCGCCTTTTTTCTGTCCTCTTCTGCTCCGTCTCGCCTCTCTGCCTCCTCTCGTTCGGTGCGCTCCTGGGGACATGCAAAAATCAAAATCCCATCTCGGTCAGTCGGAGAGAAATTAACGCGATATGTATTCACAGAATTGACAGCCCTTAACTGCACAACTTTGGAACGTTACTTTTTGCTGTTGCTCCTCATCCGCTTCCTCTCGTTCGGTGCGCTCCTCATCTGCCTGCATTTGCTCCCGGTCCTTACCACTACACTCCCCATTGCTCTGGCCTTTGTTTTGCTTTGTGGTGGGGTTCTCTGCCTTTCTGGGCTTCTCAACCTGAGTGGCACGAAGTTACACATAGCACCGAACTGTTGGCCTATGAAGCGTGTCCCACCGGCCCAAATCCCAGCCAGCGATATTCACGGGTTGTGCCACCCATGCGGTGGGGTGATGGTTTATGTGTGAGTCACAAACATTTAATGCAGCGCACGCAACAACATCAACAAGCATTGAACAGCAATAGATGCCTGTCGAATGCTGCTCATTGATATGTCCATGGGTTTGAGGCTCACTTGCGGTTTGTGCGGTGGAAACAGCTTTTGGATTGTGAAGCCTCCAGTGTTACTGAAGCGGTACCCAGAACCTATGGCCCATGGCCCGGAGGCCTGTGAGCCGTCACACCCGTTATTGCCCATGGCCCAGAGGCCTGCGAGCCGTCACACCCGTGCGGAAGCCGTTGACACCGGCTATCCCTGTTCTCTAACCCGTGAAATCTGGAATCCGATTTCCAACCAATAAATCGATGTAGAATTACCGTGATTTTATTGTCTTGATCGATTTTCGGGCAGAAATTGGTGAAATACCCGATTTCTACCGCGATTTCTAATTGTCGTGAAATCGCCGCCTGATGTCGCCTGTTCTCGCGCCTTCGTCGCTTCTCCGTGGCGAGTTTTGTGATTGACTTTTCCTGAGTACCTGTGAGGTTCTAAGAGAACTTAAGGGCTGAATCTAGAGGGTATTTAATGTACTTTCATCTGGTGTGTTCACCAGAATTTTTTGCCGTTGCGTTTTCGAGAAAATCAGCGCGCAAGGCTTTCCGTCGATCGTGCGAACTCATGCTTCTCAAGGACCAAGAGTTCGCACGGAACCCTACGTCTCCCCCCTATGTCTTTCATCCATGCCCCTTTCACGCGGGCATATCATCTTGCTTAGGGAAGCGGGCAATGGCGGTGTTTTAGGCAGCCTATGGGTCTCGCAAACCCAAGTCGTTTGCGTGCGCAAACGCTAACTTTGTGGCCTTGTGAGCGTGAACGTTAATGACCGAACACAATGCTCACAAGACCAAAAGCCCGAGGCCATTTTCGTTTTACGAGCCAACTCAACGATGGCTCCACGCAATTCAATGCGTACCAAAACTCTATTTTCAAAGAAGGGCAAGTTTTGGTCGAAAATTAGGCCAAAATGGCCAAACCCCCGAGGCTCGTACTCGAAGCCTATGGGGAGTTGAGCCTCGAACCAAGGCAATATGTAAAGTAGAGACCACGAAGGACATCGTGGATGGCTTGGTTGATTTTTACAACCTTGTCTTCTATTTTATATAATTTCGCCTTGTGAGCACGCGTGCCACATTGCCTCTTTGCAAACGCACTCATATGCAAGCACTAATGACACGAGTGGGCGGAGACAATCTAACCATAGGGTGCATATTTGAAAGCACCTACCATGGGCCTACTCCAAAAGTGTTTACTCAAATTTTTGCTCCTCAAGGTCCCAAGGATATGTTCATGCCAATATCGCCGACATACACACTTTTTCCCATATATAGTGTGCTTCAAGGATAGAGGTGTTAAAAATGCTTTCATTGTGCTTTGAACCTCAACCCTTGTTGCAAAAGGGAAGCAAAGCTTCGGTTTACATCCATGCAAAGGCCCGAGGCTCCTTACTCTTGCGATACGGAGATACAATATTTGGAGGGACCACTTTTGGGTGAATTTTGGCCGTTTTGCCCAAAATGGCCGCAAACTCCTTCTCCCCCTGATTTCACCCCCGAGGTTGCGTGCGCCACTTGACCAAGGGTAAGGGCAATTCGAAGAGGGCACATAAGCCCACATCGAATGGGGTGTTTCCCCATGTGGACTCTCCTCTTGATGGGAGAGTTGCGAGTCCCCCAATTTGGGGTATGTTGCCATTCTGCCCCATACGTGTGTCACTTTCCCTCCAATGGGAAAAATAGCTAGAGGCGACCATGAGGGATGGCAAGTGGCACATATTGGGACCTAAGTCCCATGTGTCTATCGCATCTTTGGTTGAAAAGATCCTCGCCGTGGCCATGGAGATATGGAATCATGAGTGCAGGCCGTTTTGGCCAAACTTCGCTGTTTTTGCCATTGTATGCCATATTGGAATTACCATATCTCCATGGGGCACAGGATCCAGCCAGGAAAGAAAGGGCGCATATTGTAGCATATGACCAAGGGTTGAACGCCCTTGAGTTTCGTATTTGCTCCTCCGGCTCATCCGGAGTTATTCAACTTTTGGTGCGATCCACAATCCCCACCTTTGCACCGCATGTTGCTTTCTGCCCCGTCCGTGTGGTCATCCCCTCGGTGAACAGTAAGCAGCCGGCGTGACAGCAAGCGATAACCCAGGGCATGGGACCAAAGGGGATATCAAGGGTTGTGAATCAAGGCTTGGCGCGTCAATATACCCCTCAACCACCGTCGCCGTCAAGCCCGGCCCCCAACCCTTCCCCCATGCCCACCACATAGTGCAGCCCCGGGGACTGCCCACGATGCCCACCCCCCCACCCCCACAAGGGGGACCGGAAAACCCACAAGGACTCCATGGGCCATACCCGCAACACCAACCCCACCACTACCCACACCACCACCACCAGCGGCCCCACAACCACCACTACCAACACCACCCCCACCACTACCACTGCCCACCGCCCTACCCCACCGGGCCACAACCCCCCGTACACGAACAGCACCAGCGGACGGGATGGCAGCCACCGAGCGCCCCACCCGCATACCCCACCTACTGCCAGGAGCCACCCCCCCCGTACCAGCCAGCACCCCCGTACCAGCCGTACCCCCGCGGCCACCATCCGATGGCCGAAGGGGCCCCATGGACGACGGGGGACCTCCCCCCCCAGGCGGCACCGCGCGAGGCCCCGTACCCCCCCGGCCACCATCCAATGGCCGAAGGGGCCCCATGGACGACGGGGGACCTCCCCCCCCAAGCTGCACCGCGCGAGGCCCCCCAGGGGCCGCCGACGCTTCCGGAGGGGCCCGACTCGAGCGACGGGGGCCGGTCCCGCAAACGGCGGCGCTCCCGCTCCCCCCCCGCACGGCACACTCGCCCACGGCGCCCACACTCCCACCGCGACTCAACCACCCACTCGCGCCGCTCCCGCTCCCCCAGGTACCACCACGACCCCCAGGGACCCCGCTCCTGTCGCTCCCGCTCCCCCGGGCACCACCACGAGCGCCACCGCCGCCCCATGTCCCCCTCCCCCTCCCCCCACCGGCCACCCAGCCCCCGCCGTGCACCACTCCCGCTCCCCCCGACGCAGCCAGGCACGCCACTGCCGCCCCACGTCCACCTCCCCCTCCCCCCACACGCCCCGCCGGGCTCCCCGTTCCCCCCGCCACCCGTACCCATCCACCACCCCCAGCCCCCGCCACCACCACTCCCGCTCCCCCGGACGCCACCGAGCGCGCCACCGCCGCCCCATGTCCACCTCCCCCTCCCGCTCCCCCCTCCGCCCGTACCCGTCCTCCACCCCCAGCCCCCGCCGCCGCCGCTCCCGCTCCCCCAGGCACCGCCACCCCCGCCACCACCGCAGGTCCACGTCTTCCCCCCGCCGCCCCAGGACCCCGGGCACGGACCCCTCCCCCCCCCGGGCCCCCGCCTACCTCGCCTGGTGGTCTCCCCCCGCTCTGCAGGAGCTCCGCCGCTGGGTGAAATGGGCCGGAGGAGCGGGAAGGCACGAAGGGGTGCACATGGTGCATACCTTCGAGGAGGTGCGCACCCGCACCCCCGCAAACCCCAACGAGGCCGCCCCGGAGGCCATCATGCCGCAAGCGGCATGGGAGGCCCTCCTCCGCGATGCGGTCCAGGGCCTCCGCCCCCCCTACACCCCCCAAGCCCTCCGCCAGTGGCTCCAGGCCACCCACCCCCAAGCCTGGGCCACCGGCGCCCCCTCCCCATCCCGCCCCTCCCGCCACCACCACACCAGGAAGGGGCAGGACAAGGGCAAGGGAAGGGCAAGGGGCACCAAGGAGCACACAGGCAAGAGGGCACGGAAGGGCCCCAAGTGAGGGCAGGCACACGCAGGGACAGGGCGCCGAAAGCGACACCACATGGGGGCAGGAAACCACCCAAGAACCAGGAAGGGGCGGGAACGGGGACCAAGACACGGGGGGAAAGGGCACCACGGCAGGCACCACGACCCACACCCAGGAAGGGCACACCACGACGGGGAGACCAGCGCCGCCCCAGCCCCACCAAACACCCCAACACACACCACCGAAGCAAACATCGGACGCCATACGGATCACACCAGCGCACGCCCACCGGCCACCGGAAACCACACGGAGAACGGAGGGCACACCTACACGGGGAGAAAGGGCCACACCCACAGAGGAAGCCGCAGGGAACGCCGCCGCACGGCGCACCACCACGCCCTCACCGCCAGGCCACGACCCCGACCACCACAAAGGCCACCTCACAGGCACCGGAAGAGGACGAAAGCACGGCCGCGGCACCCACGACTACGGACCGAAACCCCCAGAGGACACGGGACCAAGGCACAGGCCCCAGGGAGGGCAACCCCACGGACCGTCACGCGACCACACCATGGGCCTTAAGGGCCGGGCTGCGTTACCGTCGCAGTTTGATGCAGAGTATTGCTATGCACTTGGATTGACGGCCGGGGGCTTGATCTCAGCTGGTCTCACGTCCGTGAGGGCGTCCGTCACCAACCTGTTGCGTCCAGTGGAGGAATGGCACTGCGGCGGCACGCCGATCCCGTCCATGATGAATTTCGAGCGCCGCAAGGGGAAGTGAAAGGCTGTGATTGATCGCGAAGGCCTTGGTGCTGCTGGACGGTGCCCCCTTCAAGGCCATCTCCGAGCGCCGTGAAGACTGGAAGTGCCAAGATTACTACCGGTGCCCCGGACCCCTGCAGCTCAGCACCGGAGATATGGACATCCCCCTGACCCTGAAGTATGAGCTCATCCCTGCCGGCGGCACCGACCCGGACCCTCATGTCCCTGCCAGCGCAGCCGAGCTGCAGTGCAAGCCTTTCGCCACTCAAACAGCGTTCGGAAGCCACCTCCACCGTCCGACTCCTGATTTCTGTTTGTCTGCCTTGGAGAAGGAACGCCTTTCCTACACCCCGAGTACGCCTGCCTGTCTGCGAGGCCCGGTGACGATTGAGTCCATGGGTGAGAGTCAGTGTGCACGATCCAAGGACACCGTGATCATTCAGCAGAATTTCCCGAAGACCTACCCGACCCACACAGGCCAGGCTGACCTCCACTGACCCACCGCGGCACCACGCGAGACCACGGCACACCGCACCACAGCGCGCCACAGAGTAACGCACCACAGCACGACGCGACGCGACGCGGCACAGAGCGGCACAGCACGACACAACTGACCCTAACCTGAGGGACTAACTGAAGCCAGCCACCGCACACCCTGGAAGGCGCCGCGCCACCACGCCACACACCAGCACCGCAGGCCACACACGGGGCCACAGCGCGCCAGGCGACAACGGTGACGGACCACCCAGAAGATTACAGCCGGCACCGCAGAGGGGTAAGGACACGAACAACCCCAGCCCCCTAACCCAAAACCACAAGCAGCCGCCTGGCGCAGCCGCCCAGCCGGCACAGCCAGGACCTAACCTAGCAAGAAGGGGCGCCGAGCCCACCGTGTACAAAGCCCACCCGACCCATGGGGCCGGAACGTGGCCACACAGAACGCAACTGAAGACAGCAGCCCGGAAGACAACACTGAATGCAGGCCAGTGCGTGCGCCAGCCCAGGGAAGGCAGAGGGAGGAACAGGCAAGCCCCCCCCCCCCCCAAAAAAAAAGGAGGGGGGAAGGGGAAAAGGCACGAAAACAGCCCACAGCCGCCAAACCGCCCGCCAACACCACCACAGGCGGCCAAGCCCCCCCCAGAAGGCAACGAAAAAAAAAAAAAGGACCCCCACAGAGGCACAGGGGGACCACCCACCCAAAACCGGCAACACCAAGCCAGTAACAGCGGACCACGGGGAAAAGGGACACGGAAAAAAAAAGAAAAAAAAAAAAAGAGAGCCACCAGCCCAGCCCGAAAGAAAGGGGATGGAGGGACAGGGACCACAAAGCCCGGAAAAAAAAAAAAAAAAGAAAAGAAAAAACCAAAGCGCAAAAAAAAAAAAACACACCCCGACAACCCAGCCAAGAAGGGCTGGGCACAGGCGAGACCCGGGCCCAGCACACACGCCCACACCGCGCGCCGGAACCGGAAACGGCGGGGGGCAAGCGGGGCGCCCACGAAACCACACACGTCCCAAAAGCAGGCCGAAACCGAAGCCCAACCACGAACACCACAAACAGCCGACACTAGAAGGACAACACCACAAACCGTGCCCAAACACACCCACCCAAGACCCCAGCCAGGACTGACGCCAAATCGTGGGCTGTCCACGATTGCGCAAGAACAGGCCACTTAATGGGTGTTTCCTGGGATGGATGAATGTACCATAGGTACTCCGTAGACCTTTTGGAGCCTGCGGACAGGCAGCGCGAACGCTGCCGCGAAGCGCCAGATTGTCGTAGGCGATAATTGCCAGCTCAGGCTTGCACTGCAGGTTCGGCATGAAAGACCTCCAAAAGGCAGTGATTTTACAATAAATTTTTATTGCAGATCATTAATTTTAATTATGACGGGTTCATCCAAGGGTGTAGCATAAGTTACGGGCATGCGTTGGATCTGTGCCTCACAGAGACCAAACACTCTGCCCTTTCTGTGCACAGGACACCAGACTGTGTCATGTATGGGACCATGCAAGGGTCCTACGATGATTTAAGCCAAGCTATGGACATGGAGAACCCTGTGGGAACGACGGACGCCGAAGTGATTTCAGTGCTCCTCGTGTGTCGCTCCGTGCCTAGAAGGATGACCAAGAGTGGGGCTGGTGCGCTACTGGAGGCGCTTGCACGTCCGGAGAAAAGAGGCTTTTCCGAGTTTGACAAATCTCAAGAGATTTTGCGAAAAATCAGGGATTTCGACAAAAACTTTGCAGGAACTTCAAGGGCCGTAGCAACGGAACTAGTGAAGCGAAGCAAAGCGTCAAACTACAGAATCCTCACAATATCCGTGCAATAAGGAGCCAAAAGCCTGGCACCCCACCTACCGCTTCAAAATCATCGTACCGTGCAGCAGGTCCCATGTAGCGTGACATGAGTAGCACCGCGGCAGAGACGCCCAGCGATCCGCAGTGCAGCGCCCGAGGACAATAACTGCGTCGCGGCTGTATGGAGGTGCGTTGCTGCGCCGGCTTGCGCTGCACCCCTCCACCCAATGGGTCTACGCGACACCAGACCCAGCCGTCGCTCGTGAAGATCGTCAGCGATTCCCCCCGTGTGACGCGGCTGTTCTGCGCCCACTGTAGTAATGCTGGCCTCGGAAGCGCCATGGGAGCCCTCGCTGCAGACCAAGGCAGCCTGCAGCATCGAGGCAAAAGAGACCCTCGCTGTACAAAGTCGAGTACAGCATCGTGGCAGATCCCGTGCGCTTGGACGCGCCAAGCGTATTGAGGCATGGTGTGCGAAGAGGTTTGGTACGTAAATACCAGTCAGGGAGCGCTGCTGACGCTCTTCGGTGGCCAGTCCAGTGAGACCAGCGTGGGACCCCAGCGCGCTGTGTCGTTTTGGTTTACTGGGCCTGCATTAATTTTATTATTAATCTGCCATGTCTCTGGTGGTGGCAATCAGTGGTTCAGCGTTCTTGTTGGGCAGCCACCCTTTTACTGCTGGCGCGCAGAGGCGTCAGCGCGTGTAAGCTATGCACAGGAAACACCCACGCGTGGGGCTTGCAGAGCTGCCATCAGCCTAGCAAGCCTTTTAAGGAGAGGGGTGACGCGAAATCGTGGGCTGTCCACGATTGTGCAAGAACAGGCCACTTAAAGGGTGTTTCCTGGGATGGATGAATGTACCATAGGTACTCCGTAGACCTTTTGGAGCCTGCGGACAGGCAGCGCGAACGCTGCCGCGAAGCGCCAGATTGTTGCAGGCGATAATTGCCAGCTCAGGCTTGCACTGCAGGTTCGGCATGAAAGACCTCCAAAAGGCAGTGATTTTACAATAAATTTTTATTGCAGATCATTAATTTTAATTATGACGGGTTCATCCAAGGGTGTAGCATAAGTTACGGGCATGCGTTGGATCTGTGCCTCACAGAGACCAAACACTCTGCCCTTTCTGTGCACAGGACACCAGACTGTGTCATGTATGGGACCATGCAAGGGTCCTACGATGATTTAAGCCAAGCTATGGACATGGAGAACCCTGTGGGAACGACGGACGCCGAAGTGATTTCAGTGCTCCTCGTGTGTCGCTCCGTGCCTAGAAGGATGACCAAGAGTGGGGCTGGTGCGCTACTGGAGGCGCTTGCACGTCCGGAGAAAAGAGGCTTTCCGAGTTTGACAAATCTCAAGAGATTTTGCGAAAAATCAGGGATTTCGACAAAAACTTTGCAGGAACTTCAAGGGCCGTAGCAACGGAACTAGTGAAGCGAAGCAAAGCGTCAAACTACAGAATCCTCACAATATCCGTGCAATAAGGAGCCAAAAGCCTGGCACCCCACCTACCGCTTCAGGACTGGCGGGGTTAACAAAACCCGCACCCAACCGCCAACCGGACCCAAACACAAACGCCACACAACAGTAGGAAACCCAGTGCCCACAGCCCGGGCACTGAGGCAGCCCGTGCCATGCAGGTGACCCGGCCAAACGAGATCCGGAGCTCGGGGGTAAGGCTGCATCCTAAGGCCTGCGCTGCTTTGGGACTCGAGGCGGAGCGTGCGACACCCAAGCGCCTCGGAACCCTAGTACCAAGAACGTGCATGCACGCCTTGAGAACGGGATACGCCAGGAAGTCCGGTGAACCCCTAGGGTTCCGCCCAAAGGAGGGGACGTGCGCAAGCACGGGGGCACACCCTCCCGGCGAGACAAGCATGTCACGCTGGCGGCGATCAGCCCTCCCGGCGTAGCCCGGGGCCGCTTTGTTGGGGGCCAACAGTCAGGTCTAGCGGGAAGTAAGCCGCCTCCCCTCTTCACGCGCGAAGCCTCTTCCTGTTCGTCACAGGGGCGACGCCAGGGGGAACCATGGGGCGCCTCTCCACGACCGAGTGCACCTACCTACCTACCTTCGTTTTACGAGCCAACTCAACGATGGCTCCACGCAATTCAATGCGTACCAAAACTCTATTTTCAAAAGAGGGCAAGTTTTGAGCGAAAATTAGGCCAAAATGGCCAAACCCCCGAGGCTCGTACTCGAAGCCTATGGGGAGTTGAGCCTCGAACCAAGGCAATATGTAAAGTAGAGACCACGAAGGACATCGTGGATGGCTTGGTTGATTTTTACAACCTTGTCTTCTATTTTATATAATTTCGCCTTGTGAGCACGCGTGCCACATTGCCTCTTTGCACACGCGCTCATATGCAAGCACTAATGACACGAGTGGGCGGAGACAATCTAACCATAGGGTGCATATTTGAAAGCACCTACTATGGGCCTACTCCAAAAGTGTTTACTCATATTTTTGCTCCTCAAGGTCCCAAGGATATGTTCATGCCAATATCGCCGACATACACACTTTTTCCCATAAATAGTGTGCTTCAAGGATAGAGGTGTTAAAAATGCTTTCATTGTGCTTTGAACCTCAACCCTTGTTGCAAAAGGGAAGCAAAGCTTTGGTTTACATCCATGCAAAGGCCCGAGGCTCCTTTCTCTTGCGATACGGAGATACGATATTTGGAGGGACCGCTTTTGGGTGAATTTTGGCCGTTTTGCCCAAAATGGCCGCAAACTCCTTCTGCCCCTGATTTCACCCCCGAGGTTGCGTGCGCCACTTGACCAAGGGTAAGGGCAATTCGAAGAGGGCACATAAGCCCACATCGAATGGGGTGTTTCCCCATGTGGACTCTCCTCTTGATGGGAGAGTTGCGAGTCACCCAATTTGGGGTATGTTGCCATTCTGCCCCATACGTGTGTCACTTTCCCTCCAATGGGAAAAATAGCTAGAGGCGACCATGAGGGATGGCAAGTGGCACATATTGGGACCTATGTCCCATGTGTCTATCGCATCTTTGGTTGAAAGGATCCTCGCCGTGGCCATGGAGATATGGAATCATGAGTGCGGGCCGTTTTGGCCAAATTTCGCTGTTTTTGCCATTGTATGCCATATTGGAATTACCATATCTCCATTGGGCACGGGATCCAGCCAGGAAAGAAAGTGCGCATATTGTAGCATATGACCAAGGGTTGAACGCCCTTGAGTTTCGTATTTGCTCCTCCGGCTCATTCGGAGTTATTCAACTTTTGGTGCGATCCACGATCCCCACCTTTGCACCGCATGTTGCTTTCTGCCCCGTCCGTGTGGTCATCCCCTCGGTGAACAGTAAGCAGCCGGCGTGACAGCAAGCGATAACCCAGGGCATGGGACCAAAGGGGATATCAAGGGTTGTGAATCTAGGCTTGGCGCGTCAATATCGCCAAGATTTCCTACCCTGGACGGTCGCTCGAGACGGCCGATTTTGCCATTTTGGCAACCATGACCCCACGTGACGAACCCGTGGTGCCCTGATGCCGGGACCTCAGAGGGAACCAGGTTGGGTGAGGGCTCCAGGGATTTCGTATGCGAAGCGCATAGGGTCAGTTGCCTCGTCCCTACCTCTGGCGGGTCCGGACGAGGGGTCAATTTTGGAGATTTTTGAGCTAATATCAGTTTGGGCTGAAGCAGCCCATTTTCAGCTACCAACTCCTAGGGGATAATGGCGGGGCCATATCTCTGGCTCAGAGGAGAGTTGGGACCTGCCGTTGAGGGAGCATGGGGAGCCACTGTCGGTTGGCCTTGGAGTGCCTTGGTTCCCAGGAACTCGCCTGTGGCTGGGCGGGACACCCCCCCCTATTGGCAGGGTTTCAGGGTCCGGACTGAGCAGGGCATGGGTTGTGTTTGAGCCCCCGCCCCCACCAGCCACTGAGAGGGTCGGACCTGGGATCGGGATACAAGTTGGGATAGACTGTCTATTGTCCTGTGATGCCCTTACCTCAGTCTAGTCTTAACCCCATGTGTACATATCCTGATGTGTTGCTGTACATACTTTCGTTCCCTTGTTGCAGAGTGGCAAGGATCCTGAAACGCTTTGTCACATGACACGAGCGTATTGATGCCCTTGTGAGCGTAGTGCTTTGCCTGCCTGCTCACCTGTGCGTGTCACCGCAGTGTCCCGTGGCCGGCCCCCCACGGGAAAGCGTCAAAAGCGTTTCGCCGCCGCGGAGTTACCCAGCCCTCGCGTGCCACTCGGGGCCACCAACCCCGAGCAGCGCGGCGCAGCTCGCAGCTCGCAGCGCAGCGCAGCGGCTCGCAGCGCAGCGCAGCGGGTTGCAGCGCCACCCAGCGACAGCGCCGAGTTCGTCACGGTGCCAGCAGCGCCGTCCAGAGCATCGCCCTGACCGCGCCGCGACCGTGAAGGAAGTGGACTGACCAGGACTCCTGCATCAGCGAGTCCCATCGGCGGACCAGCAAGGCCGCCTCAACCACCTCCACAACCACCGGCTGACCAGCACCAGTCGCACTCCCAATCCAGTGCTGCAGCACCCGCCTCAACAACCACCACCAGTTCGTTGAGTGGAACGAGTGCACACCAAGGACCTCAAGACCAAGTACGCCCCCCGCTGCCATGGTAAACTGGCAAGAAGCGGGCAGGACGTGGCCGTGGCCCCACCCCCATGCAGCGCACCTACTGCGTGGGTTGGTTTGGGACAAGCACTACCGCCACAGCCACCCCCAGTGCGAAGGCGGCATGCCCAGGAGCTTCGAGCTCCGCACGGACATCGCCCCCGACCAGAAAAGTTTATAGTGTTTTCGGCACTGTGTTTTGCCTCTCCTGCTGCTTGCTGTTGGTGTAGGGATTCCTGCTGCTTGTTTTTGGAGATGAAAAGCTTTGGTTTTGATGAAATACAGTCACCCCAAGTCACTCCAGGATAGCCCAAGCCAATAGTATGCAAAGAGAAGAGGATTCAGGATCAAAGCATGAAGGGCTGCAGTGTAAACAGTGAAAGATGATTGAATATTCACAGAAACTGCAACTCAGGTCACATATGAATGCATATTCACAAAAATAGCTGAAATGTTTTAGGAAAAGAGTTGGAAAACTGCCTCAGGATCACTCTCTCTTCATAGTGCCATCTTAGGAGATGTGCACTCTTTGTTTTAGATCCTATATGTGCTGAGGTGGCATGGTATGTGGCGATGAGGTCACTGCCATGTCACATGGGATCTTCCTACTTAGCTAGGCTGACCAGGAATTGAACCCAGGACCTCTCAAAAAGAGGTGCCCAGCCCCCTAGGGTGCATACCACTAGGATAGCTAAGAATTCATGGAAAAACATAGATAAATTCATAGGCTCTACTTTAGGTATGTCAGTGCTCAGTCAACTCAGGAAAAGATGTTTTACTTCACACTGAAAGGGGATTAAGGGGTCCACTCCATATCCTGATTGGGTGTTTGGTTCCATAGGTCAAAATGTGTTATCACCACTTTTGGCTGGACCAATACTAAGATAAACATGCATGGATGCTCAGTGCATCTCCCATACAACTAGAGTATGCCTCAAAGCAATGGAAAAGCACTTTTTCTTACTCCCCCCTTGTGCTGTGGTGGCCACCACTGTCGCATTTTAGGAAAAAGGGAATTTTTCTTGGCCTTTCATTGGTTTCCACATCTACTTTAAAATACCTACAGTCTCCCTCACACTGAAAAATGGGCGCTCACCATGGCTGGCGTCCTTTTGCTGCTCTGATTGTATCATTTCCTCCAGAAGACTCAGCGCTCATGGCGCTGCCGGGGCTCCTGTGGCTTGGTTGGGTTAGATTGGGAGCATGCCAAACATGTGCATATGCATCCCTCCCTCCAAGACGCAGCGTCGACACAACCCAAACGCAAGACACATTATACACATTCGCATGGGTTCTCGTAAACCTGCTGGCGACCTGTGACCTGTCTTAGGGCGAAGGGAGTCGAAAGAAAATTAAAATTGCCCCTTGGTGGGGTCTTGGTTCTGCTCAGTCTCTCCAGGCACCTGCGTTTCGGCCCGAACACGGCCTACTCAGCGAGGCTGCGCGTGGGTATCTGCAGAGCCAGGAATGGGAGATTTATGGACGAATCCACGCAAAAACGAAGCGACGACACCAAAATCCGTCAAATGACGGCCTAGAATTTTTCTGAAACGACACACCTGAGTAGAATCCAATTGTGCATCAGAAGCACATTTTTATAGAAATTATAGTCATCTCTGGATTTTTTAAATCCAGAAATTCATACGCATAAAATGGCGGCGCGCAGGAGCGGCTCCTAGCGAAGCGCCGGAAAATGGAGAAATAATGGAATTATAAACGTAGTCTTGAAAATGACGAGACACACATTAATAAATAAACATACAGATTCCACCCACACTAATAGAAGCTTCAAAAATTCAGGAATTCGAAAATGAACGAAAAGACTTCAATGAATCAGGTATAAACTACAGGTATGTTCGTCTCGCATGCCGCATACACATTGCTCGTCTCGTGTCTCCGTGAACGAGCCTTGTAGCAGCGCTAACAAAGATAGAACGCGATAGAGGGATTGATTAGAAAGATTGCAGATGATTAGCGGTCAGATCAGGGTGATTAGACATACACACAAGTGCATAGCAACGTTCTTCGCGTGCGCCCCTTACTTGCTCGCACCTTGCTTCACTTCCCAGCGGTAGGTAAGGTAGGTACGCCCAGGCGGGGCCACCCCCTGGTGGAGTCAAGATTGCGACTGAGATGGGCAGGTTTGCCCAAGTGGAACGTGCATGCTCGTGCATTCACACACGCATTAAAGGGTAGGCCACACGAAGTGCGCACGGGAAACCTTGTTTAGGCTACCCAGGGGCTCCTTGGTACGTTCTTTACGAGAACACGAGGAGTCCCTTAACGCTTGCTTGCTTGACAAGGGTAGCTGGACTTCCAGCGTGTTTGCGGACAGTGTATTATAGGTCACACTGAGAAGGGTATAATACCTGGAGTGTGGCTTGGTTCCTCCGCCGCAAACGCCCTTTCATTTGCCTTTGTTTTACAGGTGGGCAGGTAGGGTGAGTGGTGCAGCAGCATTTTTTTTTATGCCCTGCTAAACAGGGGCGCAGATCACACAAACAAGTAACTCCGCTCCGCCTGTGGCAGAGCAGGGAGTCCGACTTCATCGACATCTGCGCCTTGCACACGAGAGCACTCCTTCCCTCCAAGCCCTAGCAGGGGAAACGCGTTGTGGCGTCCCCTGTTAGGCCACAGTTGCTTAGCAGCGCTGTGTTCTCTTGTCATTTCACAGGAGGGTCGCTAGGACCCATGAGACCTTCACCTTCGCAACGCCCAGTAGAGGGTGCGTGTAGGAGTGGTAGTCCTGAGTGGGGGCTAGAGCCAGTTGCCCAGTGCTCGCCCACCAGGATGGTGCCACTGTAGGGTGTGTAGGACCTGTAGGGGTTGTGTCACCGTCCCACCCTTTTCCTGCAATTTTAGCAGGGCTGGTGGGCTGTGACAGTGGTTAGGTTAGTGTTTTGGCCACATAGCAAAACGGCGTTTTCATGCCTTCATAGCTTTTGGCCACCCCTCCCTGTAGTAGACAGATAGGTAGGGAAAACAATACCTGGATTAGCACGCTGGGTATTCCCCCAAGGTTTTGCGCCAGCCCAGAAATTGGGCGCATAGGGGAGGGGAGACCCGGGGCGTACCCCGTGGCATCAATAAGCCAACCCTCCAGGTTTAGCAAGGGCGCAGACTTGGGTATAATTAGGACACCACTTCTGCGGCTTGCTCTCAGGACCTTAGGACTAGCACACTCACACATACGCTTTGGCAGGTAAGGGTAAGGTTCAGTCCCTAGCTTTAGTCTTGGAGGCAAGCGTCTCAGCGAGCCTCAGCAACTCACCAAGGTTGTTCTGGGACAGGTAGTCAACCAGAACTGAGTTTAGGCGTCCCTCAGGTAGAACAAATGCAGAGAAGGGCTCCCAGGTGGCCTCTTCGACTCCAAACCCTTCCCAGAGGGTGAGGAAGCGCCAACCCTGGCGATAGCGGTGGCGTAGGACAGACTTCACCAGGTAGAAGCCCTCCTTAGCCATCTCCTCGGCGTTCATGTCGGGGAGTTCACCTTCAACTTCCATAGGGCTGGCAGCCCCTTGTAGGTCCAGAGCGGCGATTTCCTCGTCGTTCAGCTCCCACTCCTCCCCACAGAGGTCTTCAGGATCATGGTAGCGCTTCAGGTGTTGAGCAGGGCACACCAGGGTCCCCCCTAGACGGGGAGAACACCGCACGGTGATACGGTGACCATCCACAGATAGGATCTTGTACGGCCCGAAGTATGGGTCATCGCTGGTAGAGCGTGGCCAGGCGGGTAGTCGACTGTGGTGCACCAGCACCCAGTCCCCCTTTTGGTAGGTGGCCGGTACACGGTGCTTGTTCTTCTTGTTCCACTGACGCTCCCTCACTCTCTGGAGCATAGCCTTGGCCTTGTCCACCTTCGCTCGTTGCTCTTGGACCCATTCACCCACAGAAGAATGGGTGTCCTCTGGATAGAGGGCATGTAGGAACCATGCCGGGCGCCCCATGAATAGCTCATGTGGCGAGTAGCCAGTAGCTGAACTCTCTTGGGAGTTCATCATCAAGGATATGACGGGGAGTAGTCTCACCCAGTCTCTGGTGCGTTCAGTTTTGCACCATATCCTGACGTTCTCCTTCAGGACACGAATCTGTCGCTCACATAGGGGGTTGCTCGTGTGAGAGTAGGGAATCCCCGTAGACACCTGGACATTGAGGGATCTCAGGACCCTCTTGTACCAGCCAGTATCTGAGCGTACTCGTACGTCCTCATCGGAGTTGATCTCCTTGGGCGCCCCATAGACACAAAACCACTCCTCCAGGAGTATCTTGATAGTCTCCTCCCCGGTAATGTGCTTGGTACATGGGAACACCCTGGTAAACCTGGTCAACCCACAGGTTACTACGAGGGCGAAGTCATAGCCCCCGAACTTCGGCATCTCCGTGTAGTCCACGTATAGAACACTGTTAGCACAGTGAGGGATGGGCAGGGTCGAGTAGAGACCTCTGTCCCTGATATCCCCTGGTTTACAGGACCTGCACGGGCACTTGTCCACGATAGGCTGGAGCGTCTTCCGCAGTTGGTCGTCAGTCCACGTAGTGTGGAACCACTGCTTGAACAGCCTCAGGGTACGGTCAGCACCCACATGACCACTGGACTCATGGGTCCACTTCAGCAGCGCTGGGACTCGGTCACTAGGCACCACGATGCGGTCCTCGTGCCAGAGGTAGCTCTTGTCCCGCTTCCACTGGTCTTGGTTGACCAGGAGGGGTTCAAGGCGTTTCTCCAGGCGCCGGTGGATATCCCCAAACTTCTGTAGGTACTCCGATTGTTGGAGTCCATCCAGGGGGCGTATCCTGGTCATGTTCAGGTCCAGGTGTACGTCCATACGGCTGAACGCCTCCTTAGCCAGCGCTTCAGACCGGGCACCAATCAGGGCGTCGAAGTTGTTGCGGCTGATGTAGTCGGCACACTCGTTCTTCACTCCCTGGATATGGTGTACCGTCAGCCGTAGTTGACTGAGGTAGGTCCACCAGCGACGTAGCTTGGCCTTCTCAGGTGGGGGACCCTTCTGGAAACTGCGGACCGGTTCTTGGTCGCATAGCCAGACCACAGGGTTACTCCCCAACAGTCGTGCTTGTGAGGATAGCACCAGCATACCCGCGAGCAATTCCTGCTCATAGGTGGAGTAGTTCCCCCTGGCCTGGTTCCACTTCCAGTTCCAGTGGCCCAGAGGTACTAGGACCCACTTGTCGTCAGGGTAGCTGTGCTTGAGGGTTCCATCTCGGTTGAGACCTTCAGTCCCCCATTGGGAAATGGCCGAGTCGAACTCCTCCTTCTCTAGTGCTTGCCATTGGAACAACGTTCCACCACAGCCCACATTGCTGGCGTCGGTCACCAGGATAATCTCCCCTTGTGCCCTAGGCACGCCCAAGCACTTAGCGTTGGCTACCTTGTCTTTGAGCTCGTCAAACGCTTGTTGCTCTTGTGGGCCCCAGCGCCAAGTAGTACTCTTCTTGATCAAGTCCGTCAGAACGGCGCTGGTATAGGTGAAGTTCTTGATGTGGCGGCGATAGAAGTTGCACGCCCCAATGAAACTGCGTACATCATGAAGTCCTTTCTTGGGGTCTTCGTGTCGTACCTTCGCATCCATCAGGGGTTTGGCCTTAGAGGCCGCTGGGGTCCACCACCCATAGCCAACGTCAAACCCCAAGTACTGCATGGTCTCCTGCATGAACTCACACTTCTCCAGCTTGAGTCGAGTGTGGTTCTCCTGGCAGACCGCAAAGAACTCACCCAAGAGGATTAGGTGATCCTCCTGGGTATTGGTCCCGAGGCATACATCGTCGATGTGAGCCTCCATCTGGGCACCACGGGATATGAGCTCCTGCACCTTAGGTCTCCTTCGTAGGATGGACAAGATCTTGTTCATCAGCTCTTGGAACAGAGCGGGTGCGTTAGCCACGCCAAATGGCATGACTTTCCACTTGAATACCCTCCCCTGAGGGGTGATGAAGGCCAGTAGTTCCTGCGCGTTGGGCGTCAGGTCCACTTGCCAGAATCCACTTCGCTTGTCCATCTTGGTCTTGTAGCGACAGGAGGCTATCTTCTCCAGGGTAGACTCCATATTGGGAATGGACCCTGAGTGGTTCAGCGTCTTCTTGTTCAGCTCTCCATAGTCCACTACCAGCCGTTTGGCTGTAGACCCAGGTTTAGCCACCAGGAAACAGGGGCTGCAGTGTAGGGGGTAGTCCCCGTCCTTGTACTCCAGGACTAGGCCAGCGTCGATACATTCTTGTATCTGTCGCTCGATCTCGTCGGCCTGCTCTTTAGGAGCTGGATAGGGTCTCCTCCGAATCTTATGACCCACGAACTCGGGTTTCAGCTTGAGGTCCATCTGTACCAGCTTGTCGCATGAGGCTGGAGGGGGTAGTTCTCCGAACACCTCCAGATAGGTACTTATCAGCTTCTGTACCCGCGGGTCCAATACCTTGATCTTGTCCTCCATGTCCTCGTCGGAGTGTAAGTTGCTTGCCCCTTGAATAGACGCCGGGAGGTGGTCCTCCACCGACTCTTCGCCCGCGGTAGCATCCTTCAGCCCTTGGTAGGCATATAGAAGGTCTTGCTCGACCATCTCCGGTGGACGATGGCAAACCAGGCACGCTCGAGGGGGTTCACATACACATTCCTCCGAGAGGTCGTCCTCCTCTGGGGTCCTCACATGGGCGCCCCACACGCTCTTCATGAGCTTGAGATCTATCTCCTTTTGCCAGGTGGTGATCTTCTGTTCGAGGTCCTCCTTCAATTGGGATAGGTCTCCCATACGTCCTTGCTTCAGTGGCCACGAGCTGCGGGTAGGCTTCGCGTAGCATAGCTTTTTCGCCACCAACTTCCTCTTGGAGTCCACATACTCACTTAGCCTGGATCCAGGGTCCAGCTCTTCGTCCACGGGGTCTTCCACCCTCATGGAGAGTAGGGGTTTTAGTGGGGCGACGTACTCGGCGTTCTCCACTTCCTCCACCGCGGTCTGCACGAAGAAGGCGTCGTGCTCAGTTTCGTCGTCTGAGTGGATAGAGCTAGGTAGCTCAGATAGTCCACACTCAGAGACTCCATCAGGAACAGGTACATGACAGGGAGAGTTGGGGGCGTTGGTCACGACGTACTCATCTCCTCCAGGTGTAGTTTCAACAGCATCTTGAGGTCGTAGGCGATCCTTCAAGTCACCCAAGGCGAGTCCATCGCTTTCTCGTTGTATGGCCTGGACCAGAGTAGGGTCCAGGTCTTCCCAGGGGATGGTGGTAAGACTTCCGTCCACCACGCTGAGCATACTCCCCCATCCGGGCTTCCCAATAGGCGTCTTGCGTCCCAGAGGCACGTAGATGGCCTCATCAGGTAATCGCACCGAGCTGATAGTCAGCTTGTCAAGGAGGGTTCGCCAGTACTCGTTGCCCCCATGGGCTCCCCAATCGGGGGAACACAGGACCATACGGGAACGTTCCAAGGCCACCTTGGTCAGCACCTTCCCCAGTTCACTGAATCTGGGGTTCCCGTAGGCCATCCCGAAAGAGGGCCAGTAAAATTGGTAGCTGCAGTTCTTCCCCTTGCTGCAGTATAGGTCCAGTACATGCTGCTTGTCGCTGGCGAACAGCTCCACACTTAGGTCTTCTCGAGAGTAACCCAACTCCTTCAGACCTTGGTCTAGGACTTCCCCCAATAGTTGATAGTCCTCAGTTTTGGAGGCCGCCATCATGTTCGAGGGCTCCTCCTCCGATAGTCTCAGGTAACTCGAGGTATGTTCCGGCTGCTCCAGTGGCACAGACTCTCTGCCACTGCCGTGGTCCACGTAGAGGAGGTAGGGCGCTTGCAGCGTCAGGGATTGTATCTGGGAGTGCTGCACGAAGAAGTCAGTACCCAGTAAAAAGTCGAAGGCATCAGTGTCCATCACATAGAACCGATGGGCGATAGTCCGAGAGCCCATAGGTACCTCCACTTCACAGTCCCCGCAGCTGTGCACCACATGTCCATCCCCCATGCGTATAGCGGCGGTGGTCATGGTGTTCTTCAGGCTCCCACAAGGTAAAATGTTCTTGGCCACTATCGATATTGTGGCTCCAGTATCCAGTACCCCCAGGTATTCACGTCCCCCTAGTCGGATACGTACCCAAAACACCAGGTCTTGGGTGCCACCAGAGGGTTCGTCAGAACTCCGCTGGACAGGTCACCTCGAACCCCTTGTTCCGCAATTTGCGGGCAATCCTCATGAAACGGCTCCTCTTCTTAGCGTTGCCGTCATCACCACCTTCATGCTCACGCTTGGCTCCTTGTTCTTGCTGGGCCTGCGTTTGTGAGCGAGTGGTAGGTCCAGACTGCCCTCCAGAGGGCTCGGAGTTCCCCCCTGCATTAGGGTTGGGGTTACCTCCGTTCTTGTCCTTGTTCTTGTTGTCGGGCTGGCGGTTAGCGCCTCCTCCTCGTCCACCTTGACCCTTGTCTTGACCACCTTGCCCACGTCCTTTCGACTTGCCCTTGCCGGAGTCGTTGCCTTTGGCCTTGCCTCCACCTTTGCCTGAGCTTTTGCCAGGATCTTCCCCCTTAAGCTTCGCCGATAGGCGTTGCTTATGGTAGCACTCATCCTCGTAGTGCTTCCGCTTACCGCAGAATGCACACGTGATGGTGCAGCGGTAATGATCCGGCAGCTTCACTTTGGCGCTGGTGATCTTCTCCTGCTGCTTCCCCTGGACGACGAAGCAGTCTCGCTGCTCGCAGTCAGAGGCGTGCTGCAGGTGGCCCTGCTCATCTCTGGCATCACACCAGAATAGCTCCTTCACGTTCTCCATTAGGCGGGCGTGGGCGTGTTTGGGGGTAGTCCCCTGCCCAGGTCGGGACCCTTGGTACCCTTTGCCTCCAGAACCTCCACCACCAGGACGGTAGTTGTTCAGGTGCTGGTCGCTCTCCTTCTCCAGCGCCATCTCCAGGAGCAGCACGCATAGATCCTCGTAGCGGAGGGATCTAGCCTTGCGCTCAGCCGTCAAACGGCACTCGTCCCATAGCTCTCGGGGGAGCTTGGCGCACAACCAGAACAGCAGGTCGTCGCTGCTGTAGGAACCGGGCATCAGTCGTCCAGCCCAGTGATCCAAGTCCGCCAACAGCTCGGAGACCCTGCCAGGTTTGGGGTTGTTGGGCAGCACGGGCAGGTTCTGGATCTCGGCCCTGATGGAGAGGTCGGTCTCGTAGGTCGGGTACTGCCTCTCCAGGGCAACCAACACGTCGGCAAAGGTGGCGGAGTTAGTGACGATCTGCCTGACCTGCTTCTCCAGGTACTTGGTCTTGCAGCACTGCAGGAGCAGATCGCACTTCACTCGCCCACTCGCGTGGGTTTGGCCGGTCAGTCGTAGGAACCGGCCAAAGTTCTCAGCGAACTCGCTGAGGTCCTTGCCTGTGAACTCAGGCAGGTTCACCACTATCTTGGAGGTGGCAATAGCCTTCGCCTCCTGAGCTCGGCGTCCTTCAGGGCGTCCGGTCTTCTTCTTCTTCTTCTTCTTCTTCTTCTTACCCTTGGGGTCCTCGGGGTCCTCAGGGTTCTCGTCGTCTGAGGGCGAAGAAGAGTCCATCGACGGCGGCTCGTCGTCGGAGGGGTCTCCGCCAAGATCACTGGAGCCATAAGGCTCCACGTCCACCATTGCCCTTAGGGCTGTCAGCCCCAGCTGGTCCAGCTCGGCCCTCGTCGAGTTCGTCACGTGGCTGTAGGGCGGCTGGGCCGTTCTCGGGACGAATGGACTTCTCGGTACTGCTGCAGGAGTCGGCATCGGTCGGCTCCTTAGGCTTCCCAGGGTATTTGTCAACCCTGCCGCCAGGTGGTTAGCCTGTACTCGGTGGGGTGACATTCCCACCGTCGTAGGTGACGCAAGGGACGGGATCATCAGGGGCTCCAGTTTCTCCCTGATCTCTTGCGTGAGGTCGCTCACGATTTTCGAAGTGGCTCCTTGGAGCACCTCGTTGATCTCCGACCGCGTCAGGGACCTGTTGGAGGATCTTCCTGATCCTCTACTCCTGCCTCCCAGAGACTCTGGTCCTCTCCTCAACCCACTCAAGGGTGCATACCCAGGTGCATACCCAGGAGCATACCCAGGAACTTCCATGTAGGTTCCAGTGGCGTGGAGTGGATGGGGATGGTCAGCCGCATACCGACGCGGCGCAGAGCTTGAAGCCACCGGCTCACTGGCAGTAGTTGCCTCAAGGAGCGCAGTGGTAGGTGGGCCCATGCCATAGGCGGGGTAGTGAGGCATGCCAGTAAAGCCTGTGCCCTCTGCCATAGGCGGGTTGGTTGTGGAAGTGGATGTTGCGGCGGCTGGGAGTGTGGTGGTTATGGGAGAGGGTGATGCATGGAGGCCAGAAGCGCTTGGTGCGCCTTCGGAGGTAGGGACATCCGTCAGGTCTTGCCCTTGCTCATCTCCTTCGTCTGCTCCGTCTCCCGCATCCTTCTCGCTCTCTCTCTTCCTTTTTGCAGGCTGCGCCACCACCTCCTCGACGGACAGGGCCCCGAAGGCCGTCTGGAGGCCATCCAGGGAGTCCTCCGCCGTATCCACTGGCCCATGTAAGGGCTCCGCTGAAGGTACAGCGCCAGGCGCCGGCCTTGCCGGTGCCTCAGGCGCTGGCGCTGTCTTCACGTCGGCGTCCACTCTTCCTGGATCCATCTTAATCCGCCCTTCTGCTTATATTTGCCTGCTCGGAGCACTGGTTGTACGGCGCGGGTTCGCTGCCGGTGCACAGAGACAGGCTGCCTCTTGCTACCAGAAAAGTTTATAGTGTTTTCAGCACTGTGTTTTGCCTCTCCTGCTGCTTGCTGTTGGTGTAGGGATTCCTGCTGCTTGTTTTTGGAGATGAAAAGCTTTGGTTTTGATGAAATACAGTCACCCCAAGTCACTCCAGGATAGCCCAAGCCAATAGTATGCAAAGAGAAGAGGATTCAGGATCAAAGCATGAAGGGCTGCAGTGTAAACAGTGAAAGATGATTGAATATTCACAGAAACTGCAACTCAGGTCACATATGAATGCATATTCACAAAAATAGCTGAAATGTTTTAGGAAAAGAGTTGGAAAACTGCCTCAGGATCACTCTCTCTTCATAGTGCCATCTTAGGAGATGTGCACTCTTTGTTTTGGGTCCCATATGTGCTGAGGTGGCATGGTATGTGGCGATGAGGTCACTGCCATGTCACATGGGATCTTCCTACTTAGCTAGGCTGACCAGGAATTGAACCCAGGACCTCTCAAAAAGAAGTGCCCAGCCCCCTAGGGTGCATACCACTAGGATAGCTAAGAATTCATGGAAAAACATAGATAAATTCATAGGCTCTACTTTAGGTATGTCAGTGCTCAGTCAACTCAGGTAAAGATGTTTTACTTCACACTGAAAGGGGATTAAGGGGTCCACTCCATATCCTGATTGGGTGTTTGATTCCATAGGTCAAAATGTGTTATCACCACTTTTGGCTGGACCAATACTAAGATAAAAATGCATGGATGCTCAGTACATCTCTAATACAACTAGAGTATGCCTCAAAGCAATGGAAAAGCGCTTTTTCTTACTCGACCGCCTGCAGGCCGTGGAGGACTGGCTGCGGGCGGAAGGGTTCGCCTTCCGCTTCCAGCAGAGGCGCTGGAGGACGTGGACCCGGCCGGACAGGCCCGGCGAAGGCCTGCGTCCCGACGGGATTGCGGAGGACGAGATGCCCAACGAGTACCCGTCGGGCGCCTCGATCAACGTCTCCATGTGGGACATGATCGAGAAGAACTTCCCGGAACTGGGGAGCGAGCGCAGGCTGCAGGGCAGCAGCAGCGCGTCTCCGGGGAAGGAGAAGCGGTCCGCCGGGGACAGGAAGCGGGACCGGAAGTGGCGGGAGTACCAGGAGTCCCTGGCCGCCGAAGCCGCCCAAGGCGCCAAGGGCGGAACCTCAGCCCCCAGTCCCCAACGGGCCAATGGTGGTCATCACCCCGGCCACGCCACCCTCGGCGACTTCATCCAAGTCGCCAAGCAGACCAAGGCCAAGCCCCGTCCGCTGCTCCTGAGGCCCCAGCAGGCCCCAGCAGGCCCCAGCAGCGACGTGGAGTCGGCCCACCGCGGGAGGATGCCGGCCGACCAGGCCAGCTCCAGCAGCAGCGTCGCTCCCGACAGGGACGTGGCGCGCGCCTGTGAGCGCGCCTGTGGGGTGCCCTGCAACCTTCGGGTTGCCCGGCAACGGGCCACGCAGCACAGCGCTGCCGTGAAGGCGCCGTCGGCATCGCCCAGGAGGAGGCTGCGGAGTGGGCGCATGGAATGGCCATCCACGCCCAGACCGTGGCGGCCATTGCGGCCGGACTCACGGCCGTAGCCGCCCATGGGGCAGCGACAGCCCAGGTCAACGGTGAGTTGGCGGCAGCCGACGAGGAAGCCCGCCTGACGCAGGAGGCCATTGCCTGCAAGGAGGCCGAGGTGAGGGCGCTGGAAGAGGCGCTTGCCCAAGAGAGGGCAAAGAAGGAAGCGGAGGAAAGGGCCCACGCCGAAGCGACGGCTAAGGCCCAGGCGGACGCCGCCAAGAAGGACGCCATCGAGGCCGCGCGACGGAAGGTCGCTGAGGACAGGGCCAAGACGGAGGCGGAGCTGGCGGCGTTGGAAGCGGAGAAGGCGCGGCTGCAGCAGACCCGGGAAGCCGAGGCGGCTCGTGCCCGGGAGGAGGCCGAAAGGCGAGATGCCGCAGCCACCGCCACCGCAATGGAGGAGGCAGAGGCCAAACTCCGCCGCGAGACTCCCCCGGGAGGATCACGAGTGGAGACCCTTCGAAAGCTGTTCGAAGGGGACGCCTCCTCCAAGATGACGCTGGACGAGGCCGACACGGGCAGCAGTGGGAGCAGTGGCCCCACCGCTCATCGACGGAGGAAGGTCAAGGGGAAGACCCCCGAGAGGCCACGGAAGCCAGCGGGCGGACACCCCCACGACAGTGACCCCTTCTTCACCGCCAGCCACGGTCCAGCGACAGGGGATGAACGAGGCCGCCGACATCGCCAAGTGGTGGCTTGGACGGGCGGAGGAGGCGGAGACGTCCCCATGGAGCCGGAAGGTGAGGATGAGGATCTCCCTCCTCCCTACCGGAGCTCGGAGTCTTCCGAGACCGAGACGCCTAGGTGGGGCGACATGAACGAGGATGACGACATGGACTTCGGCATCACGAGGAAGCGCCCATCCTCGGACCCACCGAGGCGACCCGGCGGAGACCCACCGGGACCCCCTGGCGGAGGACCATCAGGACCCCCTGGAGGACGCCCACCAAGTGGACCCCCTGGAGGCGGACCACCGGGCGGGGGAGGACCCCCTGGACGGGGCAGACCCGGCGGAGGCCCTCCTGGAGGACCCCCTGGGTACCCCGACGACCCACCAGGGAACGGCGACCCGGATACCACCTGGCGGTGCATTGTCTACCTCCGCAGGAGGGTCCAGTTCCTCGAGCGCGAGGTAGACACGGGCAAGGGCGAGATGACTCGCATCTCCGAGGTCGCCGCGCGCGCGCAGAGAGAGCTGGACATCGCCAGGGCCGAGACCAGGCAGCTGAACACGGTCATCAGCGGCCTGCAGCAGAGGCTGGACGCGCTGGAGGCCCGTGGGAGCGTCGGCAGCGACCACCCAAGCCTGGAGTCTGGCTCGTTGGACAACGGCTGGGGACCCGGACCAGGTCCAGGCAGACCCCACGCCCCCGGCGGAGCCCCCAGGAGTCGCCCCAGCGCCAGTGCCCCCTCTCTCACCGCCCCCTCTCACCGCAGCGCGGGCCGCCGCAACGAGCGCGTGCCGCCCGGCAGTGGCAGTGAGGATTGGCGTGATGAGTGGCTCAGCGCGGAGTACCGCAACCGCCGTGCTCCACCGCGGACACCGGTACGCCCCCGACGCCCCGCACCAGCCCCGGAGCCAATCCCCACGGCTGGTGGACGTTATGGTGGACTCAGGGATGAGGTCCCCAGAGGAGACGTGGAGCGGGATGTCGGCGAAGGTGAGGACCTGGACCTGGACCTGGGGGAGTTCGACATCAGCCCGCCGCGTGGTGTACGACGGGAGGCCGCTGAACGCAGCCGCCGGCGCCGTGATGAGGAGGCATACATGGAAGGAGTACGGCGTGAACATCTGGGTTCAGCGTACATGGAGGAACCGCGGCGTAGCCACAGGGATTCCATGGAGGAGATGGACGTGGCGGCCGTGGGAGTCCGTGGGAGAGGCCGATGGGAACCTCGGTCGACCTCGCGGCCGGCGTTCATGGTCTCTAAGGCCGCGGATGCCGCCGTGTGGGAAGACTTGAAGGACATCAAGCCCCCCATGTACGACGGCAACCCCCTCAACCTCGACCGCTTCTTGGAGAAGCTGGACGATTGGGGGGTAACCGTTACTGAGGACATGCATCCCGCTGATGCGGAGAAGTATGTCTTCAAGCGGTTCAGGTACCGCCTGCCGGAAGTGCTCGGAGAGCTATACTTCATGGCGACCAAGGAGGGGAAAATCAAGACCCTCAAGGAAGCCAAGAAGTGGCTCAACGAGCAGGAGCGGGTGGACGCTCCGCAGGTGGCGGCCAAGCGCCGGAAGTCCATCAAGCTTGAGCATGATGGACGGCAGATCCGCCTACGAGAGTGGCGAGACTTCCGAGGGAAATACACCCTCTTCCGCCGCAACGTGGAGGATTGGAACGAGGGTGACGAGCAGGCTCGCCTGCTCTCCATGCTGCCGGAGGCATGGATCAAGAGGGTCACCAAGGAGGAATCCAAGCGGGCCAAGTCCAACCACACGGTCAAGATGATGCTCCCCAAAGAGTATCATACGAACGTGGTGGCTTGGACGAGGAAGAACGTGGCCCGGGATGTCAAACGGCACTCCCTGCGGAACGCTCTCCTCATCACCGTCTCGGGCGATCGCGAGAAGACCGCGATGTGGCGCCTTGACGAGTGTGAGTTGAGCGGCCAGACCATCCGTCTGCAGGCCATCCCGGCGCGGATGAGCTGCGACGAGATCCTGGAGTGGGTTGGCGAGGAAGTACTCAAGGAGTACCAAAACCTCCACCACACCCGCGGGTTGAGGCCCGGCGACCGCGACGTCAACTACGTTGGCGAGGGACCTGTCGGGGAAGCTGCCATGGACCCAGCGGGAGCCGGCGGCGATGAGACTCTCGTCGACGACGACGACGACGATGAGCCCGCCGAAGTGGCTGTTTGTGCCTTCGTGGCCAAGAACCTGAGCGCGGGGAGCAAACCGGGAAACTGGAAGCCCCTGCAGCAGGGTTGGAGGAAGCAGGAGAAGAGGGACCCTTGCCGCATTGGCGACCCTCCGCTGTCCTTTGGGGAGTTCATACGAGCTCACCCTCAGGGCTGTTTCGTGTGTTATGGGAGGAAGTGAGGCTTCAACCATGACCACCGAACATGCCCCGTCCACAAGGCCGACACGGAGGCTTACAAGAAGGCGCACAGGTCGAAGAAGCGTGCGCCCGCGGGTATCCGGGAAGCCAAAGTGGAGGTCGACAAGGACGAGCTGGCCAAGCTGATGTCGTCGGTGGGGACCGAGTTGGCCAAGGAGATCCAGGAGATCAAGCGGAACTGGGTCCCCAGGTCGGACAACAAGAACAAGGAAAACAACCAGAACGACCAGAACAAGGACAAGAACAAGACGACTAGAAAGGAAAGAAGGGAAAGGAAGAAGGGCGTCAACGAGGTTGATGCCGAGGAGACTTCCCCTACTTCCACAACCGACGCCCCCTAGCGGAGCCCCTGCAGCCAAGGGCCCCAGCTAGGGCGGTCGCAGGATGGTGACGTGGGAAGCGCCGAACCATCCCAGTCGGGAGTCGATAAGCACAAGGGGACTGCCGCGGGCGGAAGGCCCGGTCCGGCACCCAGTCGCGGAGGCGGGGTGGGGGCAAGTGAAGGCACGAACCCTTGCACCCGTCCGTCCTTCGCGACCAAGAATGTGTTTGATGTACTACAGGATCTATCCGAGAGTATCGGAGGATCACCCGGACCGCAGCTGGATGCTGCAGATGGGCAGCCTGAGCCCATTGTCCACGACCTGCACCAGTCGCTTGTTGAGCTTCTGGAACGCCCGGAGATCCTGAGTTTGCACGCCGTGCGCCGTGTCGGTCGCGAGCGGCAGTTGCATCTTAAGGTCGGTGCCTTATGCGGGGAAGTGGAAAAGGTTTTCGACGTGTTGGTCGACACGGGAGCTCAAGTCAGCTTGGTCAAGGCTGGCCTACTTCCACCAGAGTGTCTGACCGACAGTCAGAAACCTGTCAGGCTGAAGGTGGCGAACGGCCAGTACATGGTGGGAGGCACGAAGGAAGCGGCCATTGGGCTGCAGTTCGTGAACCATCGTGAGCTGAGCCGCCCAGACCTCGGCAAGGAAATCCTCCTGCACGGTCGCTTCTACGAGGCCGAGATGGACTGGGACATGATCGTCGGGTACTACTTCATGATGGACACGGACTCCGGCGTCCTCCCGGCCCAGGCCTCCATGACCCTGTACCAGGACGACCAACTCTCGTGGCTTTCGTCACCTGAGCACCATGTGGAATGCCAATGGATCCACCCCGAACGCAATCAGCTCGAAGTGGCCGCGCTGGGCACTGAGCCAACTGGTCCTGCAAACCAGGAGTACGGCGTAAGGCCGGAAGTGGCGAGCCGAGTTGTCGCGGACTGGGGAGCTTCGGATCTGGCCCTGGATGCGTTCTCTTCAGGAACCTCCGCCCATCTTGGGGTTTGTGAGAAGTACTGGAGCGCACAGGACTCCGCGTGGAAGAAGCACTGGGGTCCGCATCAGGGATTGATGTGGATCCATTGCCCCCGTTGGGACATTCCAAGAGCGATAGCGAAGATTCGCAAGGACCGCTCCAAGGCAGTGCTGGTTGTTCCTATGGGATGCACCGAGGAGGAAAGTACCCGACATTGGGTAGCCTCATTGACCAACATGACCTTAAACAAGGTCGTCCTACCGGCTGGAGAGAGTGTCTATCAGGACGCTAAGGGACAGCCCATGCCACCCCAGAGATGGCCAACGGAATTCCACTATGTGGATGGGGGCCTTGATCAGGCCGACGCCACGGACTTCGTGTGTGTCAACCGCATCATAGCGGAGCCATGGCGGCAATGCTTTGCGGTTCCCCCTGTTGACATCGAAGAATCGGAATCGGAAGACCCCCTCACTGAAGAGGAGTGGGATCTGGTTCAGGGGTATATGGATCAGCCCTTTCACGACTGGGGAACCCAGCGTGAGGGCAAAGGCCAGGACAAAGCCTGGTGGGAAGTGGACTCGATCGTCTCTGGTTCCTATGACGGGAACACCTTCGTGCAGAGGGTGCTGGACCACCTATCCAGCCAGGACGAGCCAATCGGGGGTAACCCACCCACCTACGGCGATCTATTCCGAGGCAAGACCAGAGATGGCCCTTTGGGCTACCTGGGAGGACCGCCTGAGCCGAAGACGAGCGGAGTAGCTACCCCTCAAGTAAGCTCCGTGGTTCAAGTGCCCGGAAAAGCCAAGGCGGAGTCCGACGATTGCCCCAAGATTCAGGCATTGAGGGCCAGGCTGAAGCAGAAGTATGGGGATACCTTCTTCAGCGGAAAGCCTGTGTTTCCCCCACCGGTGCGTGGACCGTATGGCGAGGCCAAGATACGACTGAAGCAGGACCCCCGTGTGTATCGGCACCGGGAGTTTGCCCTGAGGGGCGAGAGGAAAGAGGCCATGGAGAAGATCCTCCGTGACTTCATCCAGAGAGGCTGGCTCGAGCCGTGCCACTCCGAATGGGCCTCTCCGTGCTTCGTCGTCCCCAAGAAGGTTGCCGGTGAGTGGCGGCTCGTGGTCGACTACCGCGGCCTGAACGCCCAAACGCAGCACGACAGCTATACGCTGCCCCTCATTGAGGACATGGTGCAAAAGCAACACCGGCGGAGGATCTTCACGGTGATTGACCTGAAACGTGGTTATCATCAAATGCCTCTCGCCGAGGAGTCCCGTGCCTGCACAGCCATGAGCACCCCACTTGGACCTCTCCAGTGGAAGGTGATGCCCATGGGCGTCACCAACGGCAATGCGGCTTTTCAGCGGATGCTGGAGAACCTGCTTGAGCCGGTGCGTGACTGTGCGGACCCCTTCGTGGACGACGTGATCATCGTGTCCGGGGACCCCAGTATGAGCTACGAGGAGCTCCTGGAGGCACACGAGAGGGACGTCACTCGAGTGCTGGACCTTCTGGTTCGGCACAAACTCACGGGCAGCAGTGACACGGCCACCATTGCGGTAAGCGAGGTGGTCTTCGCTGGCCACGTAGTTGGGAACGGGCAGCGAAAACCCATACCTGGCAAGGTGGCCGCGATCGAGCACTGGGAAAAGCCCAAGACGGTCTCTGAGCTACGGGCGTATCTGGGGTTCTGCAACTACTACTCGGGGTATATCAAAATGTATGCCGAGTATGCAGCCCCCATGACGACCATGCTCAAGGGCAACCGAGAGGAGACCAAGAAGGGGTCCAAGAAGGCTCTGGTCTGGAATGAAGAGTCCGACCGTGCCTTTGAGGGGATGAAGCAGGCGCAGCTATCCGCAGTGGGTCTGCACCTCGTGGATCCCGACTGAGGGTTCGCCTGCGCACCGACGCTTCCGACTACGCCATTGGCGCTGTGTTGGAGCAAGTGCTTGACGACGGGAGGCACGTGCCCGTGGCCTTCTGGAGCCGAGTCCTGGCGGAAGGCCAGAGACGGACGTGGACGCCCCGAGAAAAGGAGGCGTATGCCATCGTCATGGCTCTCAGGAAATGGGCTGGGTACATAGCCCTCCATCCCGTCACCGTCTGCACCGACCATCAGAGTCTGTAGTCGTGGCACAAGGAGCACGTGGACACCCCCTCAGGTCCCGCCTCCCGACGGGCAAGATGGCATGAGACCTTGGCCAAGTTCGACCTCACGGTTGTGTATGTTCCTGGAAAGGATAACACCGTGGCGGACTGTCTCAGCAGGTGGGCCTATCCCGCCAGCAAGGGCATGACGGATATCTCTGCCCATGGCGATGAGGCTGAGACCGCAGAAGCCAAGAGGATCATCGAGATGGAGCGCCTGATGGAGGAGGAGGGTGTTAAATGCTTCGTCGTCATGGCTGCGGATGCCCCCCTCGCGTCGAGGGTGAGCACAGCGGTCAGTGTACTCGCCCCTGAGGGAGCTGAGTCCGACAAGCAGCTCTTCCCGGAGTCCTGCCTCCAGGACGACTGGACCGACGATTACGCCAAGTCTGAGGCCTTTGCGGCCGAGTATAGGGCTGTGACCGACCCTGACGACGGGCAGAAGTGGCCAAAGGGGCTGACCGAGGAAGATGGCAAGCTCTACCGGAATGGTAAGCTGCTAGTACCGGAGTCCCGGGTGCTCGAGCTTTGTGAAGCTTGGCACCACCACATGCTGCACCCAGGGGTCAAGAAGCAGGCTCTTGACATGCAGCGTCGGTTCGAGATCGACCATATCGTTCTTTACACCGCCATCAAGAAGGTCAGGAAGGGTTGCTCGGTCTGTCAGGCCTGCAATCCCGACAACCGGAACGTCAAGGGGGAAGCCCAATGGACCCCGGTTCCTGATCAGCCCATGGAGAGCGTGGCCATGGACGTCTTCTCCATGCCCGAAGTGCACATTGGCAAGGAGACCTTTGACTGTGTGGTTCTCTGTGTGGACCGCCACAGCGGCTACGTTGTAGCCGTTCCGGCACGCAAAAAGGGGCTGCTTGCCAAGGAAGTGGCAGTCATGATGATTCGTCATTGGCTGACCGTCTTTGACATCCCCCGCGCCATTTGCAGTGACCGAGGGCCCCAGTTTACTGGTGGCTGGTTCAAGGCTATGTGATCCCTCATGGGAATACGTCACGCCAAGAGCGTCGCCTATCTCAGCCGGTCTAACGGCCGTGCTGAAGTGGCTGGACGGCAGCTGTTCGAGAAGCTGCGCAAGATCCACATCACCAATCCACGTCGGAACTGGTTTGAGGAGATGTGGCCTGCTCTGAAGGCCCATCATGACACCCCCACTCCGGGCGGTTTGTCCCCTCACCAGATTCTGTTCGGCAGGGACCCCCTGGGTAGGGGACTCCCCTTGTCTGGTGATGGCATGGCTATGGATGCCAAGGAATTCTTCGCGCGGCAAGAGCAAACGGCGCGGGACATCCGCCAGCAGCTCGAGGAGGAGCATGCTGAGCGTCAGAAGTCCGCCCCGAGCTCGGCAGCGCAAAAGTTCAGGGTGGGAGACCCGGTTTGGGTGATCAGACCCCGCCCTTTGGGCACCCACCGCACCAAGACCTGGTTCACACCCGGCGAGGTTGTCCGCAGGATTGGTGAGGACACCTACCGCATCAAGGTGGGTCACGGACAGTTCCGGGAGCGCCACGAGAGTCAACTCCGTGTGCGGGAACCCGACCTCCGTGGCCAACATGTGTCCCTGAGCTATGCCGCACATGAGGCTGATTCGGACGACGACTATGCTGAGCAGGACCACTATACAGTCGAGAAGATCCTTCCTCAGCGTCCGAAAGCCTCGGCACCCGGAGGTCTGGAGTTCAAGGTTCGTTGGCGAGGCTATGGGACGTCCCACGACACCTGGGAACCCGTCTCCTCGTTCGTGCCGCGGGTCAATACTCCCTTCATGGAGTACATCCCCAAGCACAAGACCAAGATCCACGTTTCGGACTTGGCAGCACTCACCCGGGCGATTGCAGCCAGGGGTGCCTGATCAGCGCCCTGAGCTCTCCCCTGATGTGTTTTCAGCGCTTGTGGGGTCGACGGATCGTCCCTTACTTGCTTGCTCTCTTCCATCTTTCGGTGACCTGCCATCAGAGAAGCCATATACCCCCCCCTGCTGAATCCAGAGGAGGATGGCCCCTCTCTTCTTCTATTCGTCACTCCCCGCCTGCTGAATCCTTGGGAAACCAGGTAGGGCGACTGACCTTCATATTTCTGAGCTCTTGGGGCCTTGAAGCCCATACGACGTTGCGCAACGGATGCCGCTGTCATCGGCATTGCGATTTTTGGTGTGTGGTCTGGTCCCATGGCATTTGCGGGATCCAGACCAGTCGACGTGTGTCTGCAGACTATATATGGCCTGAACTCAGGCGTTTTCCTGTCCATCCTCCTGCATTTGCCTTATTCTGACCGTGGCGTGGTTTGGCGCTCTGTTCAGAGTGTGTTTACACGCCTATTTACCTCGCTTGTTTTGCTCTTCTGCCCCCCCAGGATATGTGCATTTGTATGTCAGCCCATCACCACAGTATGGACTGTTTTACCCTCCGATGGGATGCGAATCGACTACGAAGGCGCCCTGAGTCGCCGTTTACATGTTCTTACATATGGTCCACCCTGGACCACTACCGCAGTACATATTCATCTGTTTGAGTGAGTGTGATACCGTGTTGCCCTATTCGCTGTGATGTGGAGATCCTGATGGCGCCAGGCGGGAAGCCCAGTTGCCTGACTACACTCCCAGCGGTCCGCCACTGTCAGTCCCAGTGTGAGCCTACCGACTCGCAGACGCACTTGCAGTCGGATGGCGGCCTCCGGTGCTCCTGACCTCGGTCAGTCTGCCTGGGAAACTGGTGGTTTGAGGAGTCGACGCCTCCGCCCACACTGCATGAGGACTCCCTCATGTATGGCCTTCGTGGTAATAGGGCGAGGGAAAAGACGGCCTTGATACCCGATCCCTTAAGGAGGAGCTCGTTCGGCTGTGACACTCTGGACTCGCGTCGTATGGATATGGACATGGTGCGCCCAAGGAAGGACCCGTGGGGACTCTCCCCAGTCGGCGGGCCTTGGGAAGCTTGGGGTAGCCTGATGGATCTTTGTGGTCGCTCTCGACCTGTGGGACCACCTCGGTCGTCGTGTGTCGCCTATGTTGGCCGTGTATGCCACTGCCACTGTGGTGGTGACCGTAGCAGCCGGCGCCCGGTGCGCCTGGTATGGGTTAACGGGTCCTTTGGATGCCGAACAATCGCCGCCAGGACCCGGGACTTGATACTTGATACTATACTTGCAGTTACTAACGGTTACAGCATCATACCTGTTTTACCGTGGGATCGCGACGGGCAACCTAACCCGCAGACCGGCCTGAAGTGAGGATGTGACACCCCCCCCCTTCAGGGGATGGTCCTGGGTACCCGCTGCCATGCTTGGGTGTTATCGAGCCCCCCCCCAGGGTTTGCTGTAAGGAGGGGGGTGAAGCGGTACCCAGAACCTATGGCCCATGGCCCGGAGGCCTGTGAGCCGTCACACCCGTTATGGCGCATGGCCCAGAGGCCTGCGAGCCGTCACACCCGTGCGGAAGCCGTTGACACCGGCTATCCCTGTTCTCTAACCCGTGAAATCTGGAATCCGATTTCTAACCAATAAATCGATGTAGAATTACCGTGATTTTATTGTCTTGATCAATTTTCGGGCAGAAATCGGTGAAATACCCGATTTCTACCGCGATTTCTAATTGTCGTGAAATCTTCGCCTGATGTCGCCTGTTCTCGCGCCTTCGTCGCTTCTCCGTGGCGAGTTTTGTGATTGACTTTTCTCGAGTACCTGTGAGGTTCTAAGAGAACTTAAGGGCTGAATCTAGAGGGTATTTAATGTACTTTCATCTGGTGTGTTCACCAGAATTTTTCGCCGTTGCGTTTTCGAGAAAATCAGCGCGCAAGGCTTTCCGTCGATCGTGCGAACTCATGCTTCTCAAGGACCAAGAGTTCGCACGAAACCCTACGTCTCCCCCCTATGTCTTTCATCCATGCCCCTTTCACGCGGGCATATCATCTTGCTTCGGGAAGCGGGCAATGGCGGTGTTTTAGGCAGCCTATGGGTCTCGCAAACCCAAGTCGTTTGCGTGCGCAAACGCTAACTTTGTGGCCTTGTGAGCATGAACGTTAATGACCGAACACAATGCTCACAAGACCAAAAGCCCGAGGCCATTTTCGTTTTACGAGCCAACTCAATGATGGCTCCACGCAATTCAATGCGTACCAAAACTCTATTTTCAAAGAAGGGCACGTTTTGGTCGAAAATTAGGCCAAAATGGCCAAACCCCCGAGGCTCGTACTCGAAGCCTTTGGGGAGTTGAGCCTCGAACCAAGGCAATATGTAAAGTAGAGACCACGAAGGACATCATGGATGGCTTGGTTGATTTTGACAACCTTGTCTTCTATTTTATATAATTTCGCCTTGTGAGCACGCGTGCCACATTGCCTCTTTGCACACGCGCTCATATGCAAGCACTAATGACACGAGTGGGCGGAGACAATCTAACCATAGGGTGCATATTTGAAAGCACCTACTATGGGCCTACTCCAAAAGTGTTTACTCATATTTTTGCTCCTCAAGGTCCCAAGGATATGTTCATGCCAATATCGCCGATATACGCACTTGTTCCCATATATAGTGTGCTTCAAGGATAGAGGTGTTAAAAATGCTTTCATTGTGCTTTGAATCTCAACCCTTGTTGCAAAAGGGAAGCAAAGCTTCGGTTTACATCCATGCAAAGCCCCGAGGCTCCTTTCCCTTGCGATACGGAGATACGATATTTGGAGGGACCGCTTTTGGGTGAATTTTGGCCGTTTTGCCCAAAATGGCCGCAAACTCCTTCTCCCCCTGATTTCACCCCCGAGGTTGCGTGCGCCACTTGACCAAGGGTAAGGGCAATTCGAAGAGGGCACATAAGCCCACATCGAATGGGGTGTTTCCCCATGTGGCCTCTCCTCTTGATGGGAGAGTTGCGAGTCACCCAATTTGGGGTATGTTGCCATTCTGCCCCATACGTGTGTCACTTTCCCTCCAATGGGAAAAATAGCTAGAGGCGATCATGAGGGATGGCAAGTGGCACATATTGGGACCTAAGTCCCATGTGTCTATCGCATCTTTGGTTGAAAGGATCCTCGCCGTGGCCATGGAGATATGGAATCATGAGTGCGGGCCGTTTTGGCCAAATTTCGCTGTTTTTGCCATTGTATGCCATATTGGAATTACCATATCTCCATGGGGCACAGGATCCAGCCAGGAAAGAAAGTGCGCATATTGTAGCATATGACAAAGAGTTGTACGCCCTTGAGTTTCGTATTTGCTCCTCCGGCTCATCCGGAGTTATTCAACTTTTGGTGCGATCCACGATCCCCACCTTTGCACCGCATGTTGCTTTCTGCCCCGTCCGTGTGGTCATCCCCTCGGTGAACAGTAAGCAGCCGGCGCGACAGCAAGCGATAACCCAGGGCATGGGACCAAAGGGGATATCAAGGGTTGTGAATCAAGGCTTGGCGCGTCAATGTCGCCAAGATTTCCTACCCTGGACAGTCGCCCGAGACGGCCGATTTTGCCATTTTGGCAATCATGACCCCACGTGACGAACCCGTGGTGCCCTGATGCCGGGACCTCAGAGGGAACCAGGTTGGGTGAGGGCTCCAGGGATTTCGTATGCGAAGCGCATAGGGTCAGTTGCCTCGTCCCTACCTCTGGCGGGTCCGGACGAGGGGTCAATGTTGGAGATTTTTGAGCTAATATCAGTTTGGGCTGAAGCAGCCCATTTTCAGCTACCAACTCCTAGGGGATAATGGCGGGGCCATATCTCTGGCTCAGAGAGGAGTTGGGACCTGCTGTTAAGGGAGCATGGGGAGCCACTGTCGGTTGGCCTTGAAGCACCTTGGTTCCCAGAAACTCGCCTGTGGCTGGGCGGGACACCCCCCCCTATTGGCAGGGTTTCAGGGTCCGGACTTACCAGGGCATGGGTTGTGTTTGAGCCCCCGCCCCCACCAGCCACTGAGAGGGTCGGACCTGGGATTGGGATACGAGTTGGGATAGAGTGTCTATTGTCCTGTGATGCCCTTACCCCCGTCCAGTCTTAACCCCATGTGTGCATATCCTGATGTGTTGCTGTACATACCTTCGTTCCCTTGTTGCAGAGTGGCAAGGATCCTGAAACGCTTTGTCACATGACACGAGCGTATTGATGCCCTTGTGAGCGTAGTGCTTTGCCTGCCTGCTCACCTGTGCGTGTCACCGCAGCGTCCCGTGGCCGGCCCCCCACGGGAACGCGTCATTACTTCTGTCCTAAAGCACTCGAAGAATCTCTGGTATCGTTTCGGAACTGATACCGCTAACACACAGGTTCTTGCAGAGTCTGATCAAATAATGTTTTGAGTAAGCACTTGCCTGCTTAAACAGCTCCATACGCGTCATATGCTCAGTTGCTTTGGCTATTCTTGATGCCAACGCTTCCTCAGACATATCGGGTGACCTACTCTTTTTGGTATACTTCCTCAACTTTGGGGGCTTTGGTTTAGTTTTCTTCTTCTTTTCCTTTTTTGCTTTGGGTGTGCCAACTGCGCCATCCTCCAAGTTGTCCCAATCGTCACCATCGTCCTCATCATCACTACTTTCATTTTCCGAGCTCTCATCAGAAGGTGCCTCGCCGTAGTCAGATGTTTCATCACTCGGGACGTCACACCCATCGTTGAAGAAGGCAGGCAATCCAAGAGGAAGGGTTGGGAAGACGTCAGCGCGTTTGAACCAATAGAAGTAATTATTTGGGAACCTCATGCATACGTCGTTCTTGTTTGGTTCCGGTATTTTTTTTGGTATAATCAGCATTCCGTACCAAAACGAGACCTGCTTTTCACCGGTTTGCACATTGGTGGACATGCCACATTTGATGTAATTGAAGGTCCCGACTTCAACACTTTGGTCTTCCTTAACACAATGCCCTGCAAGGAGCCTTTCTAGCTCCGGATCCAAACTTTTGCAATTTTCCCATGCTCCGCCTTCCCCTTGTTCCGCACCATCTTCCAGGTCCCCCTTGCCTATATGACAATCGGCAGGCACCAAGGCTGGCATTTCAGGCTTTGGAATCACAACCTTTTTCTTCTTTGAAGGAGCCATTGCTTAGCCCTCTGGGCTGTACCAAAGGGAAATCACATTTTGTCGCCATGCATGCTCCCATGACCATTCGTTCACCCTTAGTTCACTATCTTTTTACCCTTTGCTCACCCTACCTAGGAAGGCATAATACACACAAAAAGCACGCAACAAGGGCATGAGGGCAGTAAGACAATCGTTGCTTACGTATGAACCATATGGAAATGGACCACAAACGGTGCAAAATAGGGCCAAAAACACCTCAAATGTTCATCGCTCATCCCATTCTTATGCACATAGTATCATATTTTATGTACAACGACAACACACGGAGTAAGAAAATTCTCAAATTGCTCAAATAGTTCCAAAAGTACCTATGAACCATATGGATATTGGATCACAAACGGTGCACAATAGAGCCAAAAAGAACTCAAATCTTCATCGTTCATCCCATTCTTATGCACATACTATCATATTATATGTAGCACCTATCATACAAATGCTTACAATAACAACCTAAGCCTCAAACATGTGTGTGTACGGTGATAGGCACGCAAAAGCCCACCTATGAACCATATAGAAATGGACCACAAACGGTGCAAAATAGGGCCAAAAACACCTCAAACGTTCATCTTTCATCCCATTCTTATGCACATAGTATCATATTTTATGTAGTTCTTATCATTCAAATGCATACAATACCAACCCAAACCCCAAACATGTGTGTGACGGTGATAGGTGATCAAAACCCTGCCTATAAACGATATGGATATGGAGCACAAATGGTGCAACAACGGGCCAAAAACACCTCCAAACTACATTGTTCATGCCATGCTTGCGCCCGTAGTATCATATTTTATTTCTTACCCAGCATTCAAATGCTTACAATACCATCCTATGCCCCAAACATGTGTGTGGACGGTGATAGGTGATCAAAACCCTACCTATGAACCATATGGATATGGAGCGCAAAAGGTGTAAAAACGGGCCAAAAACACCTCAAAACTACATCGTTCATCCCATTCTTATGCACATACTATCATATTTTGTATAGTTATTATCATTCAAATGCATACAATACCAACCCAAGCCCCAAACATGTGTGTGGACGGTGATAGGTGATCAAAACCCTACCTATGAACCATATGGATATGGAAGGCAAAAGGTGCAAAAACGGGCCAAAAACACCTCAAAACTACATTCTTCATCCCATTCTTATGCACATACTATCATTTTTTATGTAGTTATTATCATTCGAATGCATACAATACCAACCCAAGCCCCAAACATGTGTGTGGACGGTGATAGGTGATCAAAACCCTACCTATGCACCATATGGATATTGGACCACAAACGGTGCAAAATAGGGCCAAAAACACCTCAAATGTTCATCGTTCATCCCATTCTTATGCACATACTATCATATTATATGTAGGAGCTATCATACAAATGCTTACAATAACAACCTAAGCCCCAAACATGTGTGTGTACGGTGATAGGCACGCAAAAGCCCACCTATGAACCATATGGAAATGGACCACAAACGGTGCAAAATAGGGCCAAAAACACCTCAAATGTTCATCGTTCATCCCATTCTTATGCACATAGTATCATATTTTTTGCAGTTCTTATCATTCAAATGCATACAATACCAACCCAAGCCCCAAACATGTGTCTGGACGGTGATAGGTGATCAAAACCCTGACTATGAACCATATGGATATTAGGCCCCATGGTGCATGAGAAAGGGATGAATAGCCTAGAATAAAGGCAAAACATCGCTTGTCATGTAGGCTTCTACCAATGGTGATGACAATTTGGTCATATATCACCTCCATACCACCTCTTACAGCCGTGTAAGGCCCTCTATATGGCCTCCATAGACCCTAAAACCATGTAAAAAAGTGGTCATTGGGTAGAGAAGCGTGAATTTCTCCAAATCTGTGCCTGCCAATCTGGATTTTTTTAGGTCAGCAGCAAGGTATTTATCTCGGGAACACGTTCATGCCTTTACTCTGCTTCCAACTGCGAAAAAAAGTGGACTTTTTGGCGATTTTCTATTGCGCACGGCGGTCGGGAATCTGAAACTCGCGTACGCGGCAGTTGCTGACAGTTTATCTGCGGCTCCAGCTTCAGCGACAGCATAATTTTAATAAAAATTTGAGAAAACATAAAAAAAACAGTACTACTGTGTACAGTTTGATATCGCGGTTCTGAAAATGCATGATTTTGAATTTTGGGAAAAAACAGCTGCTAAAATCATAGGTGAAGCAATCAACAGTGAAAGCCTGTTCTAACTTTCTTCTCCACATGGCTGTAGGGCGGCTGGGCCGTTCTTGGTACCAAAGAGCTCCTTGGTATCACACCAGGGGTCGGCATAGGTTGGCTCCCCAAGCCTCCCAGGGTGTTCGTCAGTCCCGCCACCTCCTGCGGATGGTCCCCTCATTGGCCCCCCAGCACGCCTTTACAAGGGACGTATGGAAGGCCGTACTGAGCCACACCAGGGAGTGGCTAACGAACCCGGGTACGCGGTACCCGCCGGGACCGGTGCTCGAACAGCTCACGGCCCCCACACCCGGGGTCCTCCACGCCCTACACAGGGCGTCGGCCCTCACGAAGCAGCTCAACGACGAAGTGCTGGACCTGGCGCTGGAGCCGCTGCGGGTGCTCTACCCGCAAGCACACATCCCACCCGCGGGCACATCCAACCGCCTAGGCCGCCTGGGGTTGCAGCGCCGCGTCGAGGCCGCGCACCCAGGAGGCGTGGTGGAACAGTGGCTAACGCTCCGCAATCCGTCCACCGCGGAGGGCCACTGGTACCTGCACCAACTCCTCTTCCAGCCACGGGCAGCCCCGGAACACCGCCGGCAGAACCCGTACCACACGCACCCGGAGCGCCGGGGCGCGCACAACTACCCGCAGCCAATCCCGCCCGCCCTCCCGCCGGGGCAGGGCCCGGAGGCGCTACAGCGGGGCCCCCCGCTCGACACCGCCACCACGGTACAGCAATGGGGAGGCGACGATGCGAGCGGTGCCGAACCGGACTGCACGAACTGCGGAGCGGTGGCCTGGATGGCAGCCTGCAGGCACCTCACCCGAGATACCACGGGACTCCGGCAGTACAGACCCACGGACTGTCACGGCGCTGGCCTCCGCGGTCGCGGCCGTCACCATGGGTCCAGTGGCGGCGTGGCCGGCGCAGCTGCTGCCCCACGTCCCCTGCCGCGACAAGCGGCCCCGACGGCCGGCCGCGACGCACGAGCCGACGGCACCCCTCACGGCGGAGCAACTATACGCCGTCGCGGCGGCGTTGCTAGCAGACGGCGGGGAGAGCTTTGTCCACCACCACGGCCCGGCGCAAATTGCGGGATGCATACAAGGGCCCCAGCGCGATGCACCAGACCCGTGGCATGCCACACTCCGCGGGCGCACCCGCGTCTGGGGTGCGGGCGATGGCGCACCCCCGCCCGGGCCTAAGCAGGGGGAGGCACTGGTACTGCAGACGGCAGGCTACCAAGCCATCGTACACGGCCACGCCGGAGGGTACCGGTCGCACATCCTGGCCGGAGGCCGATGGACGGTCTGGCACAGCACCGCCAGGCAGGGGGCTTTCCCGCCCCTGCCCCACGTCGACTGGCGACAGGGGCCCACCCAGGCCTACTATATGTCGGCGGACCCCTGGCCGCTGGCGGTCCTGCTACACACTGTCAGCGCCCCCAACAAGAGGCAGGAACCGGGGTGGGTCAACCCCCCCACACTGGTGTGGAGCCCCGACCAGGAGGAGCATCTACGGGCCGCGTGGCAGGGAGACGCCATCAGGGCCACGGACGTCCCGGACCTCCACGCAGGGCCCATCACGCACGCCCGCCCAGCGGCTACCCTGGCGGTGGCCCAACGGGGGCAGCAGAACCCACAGTGGGTGGTCTGCATGTTCAGCCCGGCGGACGCGCACATCGTCGTCTGCGACCCCGAACGCCTGCCGGGGCCCGAAGCCGTGATCCGCGTGGCAGACTGCACACGCATGATCATCAAGGCGCTGCGGGAGGGCGAACACCACGCCCTCCTGCTCCAGGTCAGGCTGAAGGACAACGCCCGGGCGGCGAGGCCGGGAGTGTGGCCGGCAGCGGCGCACCCCGCCGACCTGGAGCTCCAGCTGGCGGTCCCGACCACGGTGTACCACTGGCTACAGGCCTTCCACGACCTGCGATGGAGGAGCAAACCCGACCGCCAAATCGGCTCCACGCACTGGCAAACGTGGCTGCAAGCAGACGCGCAGCGCGATGCCGCCCGAGGTCTCGGGCCCGCGCCCGCGACGCGAGCCCTCGATGCGGCGGCCCCGGGCCGCACGCTGGCACCACACACGGTGCCGCTGGCCAACCTGCCCTTCGAACCAGCGGCGGAGGGCGCCATTCGGAAGTCGGTGCAGCTCCCCCCGGCGCGAGGGGCCACGGAGCCGACGAAATGCCCCCTGTGTGCGGACAAGTACTACACCAGCGGGGCAATGCTGGAACACCTGGCGTGGCACGCGGTGCACGCTGCGGCCCCGACGGACGACAAGGAGGCGGCCGCCAACATCCTGCAGGGGAGAGCACGGAGGTCCCCGTGGCACGCCCCGTACACCCGGCGCCCCCCGCCCCAGGCAGCCGACCACGCAGATGGAGGTGAGGAGGCACCCGGAGCGGCCCCGGGGGCCGGCGGCGCGGCCCCACCAGGGTCCATGTCCATCCCCGCGGGGCTGGCCCCCCTGGCCCCCCTGGCTCCCCCGGTCCCCCGGGCCCCCCTGTGGGCCCCGCTGGGAACGGGCTCAGCGGATGCGGCGCACCCAGACGCCCTGGCGGCGCCAGCGAACCCGGCGGCGATGCCGATGCGGGATAGCTGACTCCAGGAGGACACGACGGGCGACGCCCTGTGGCTCCTCTCGTGGAACCTGCGCAACGGCCTCGTGCCGCCAGACCGGTCCCTCCGGGACACACTCCGGCGGCGCCGGGGGCCGGCGGCCTGCACCGACAAGGAGCACCTCATCACCGGCATGCTGCCCCAGGAGGGGGGCTTTGCCATCATGCTCCAGGAAACGGGGATCGCCACCAGGGCGCAGGAGATGCACGTGGCCGCGGCGCTCCGGGACAAGGGGTACACCGCCTACTTCAGCAGCCGGCTGGCGGAGACGGGGGCCACCTCCACCTCGAGAGGGGGGGGCCTCCTCACCGCGGTCAGCAGCAAGTACGTGGCGGAGCACGAGGTGCTCAGCTTCACGGAAATTGTCCCCGGGAAGGCCGCGGCCCTGGAAATCCGCACGGACGGGGGAGGCCTCACCCTCATCAACGTCCACGGGCCGCAAGCAGGTTGCTCCCCGTGGGCGGGACGGGCGGCGTTCTGGGCCGACATACAAATGTATGCCACGGCACGCAGCCTCGGCGGGAGGCACCCGGTGGTCATCGCCGGTGACACCAACGTCTACATGGATGTCCCCGCCAACCCGGCCACGGAGCATTTCCGAGGGGGCTGGGAAGCCTGCGGCTTCCGAAGAGCCGCGGCAGGCGGCGAGGAGGACATGACCCCCACGCTCCACCCGTCCCAGCACAGGGTGGACACCTTCCTGGTCAACGAGCCCCTCCTGCCGTGGTCCCTGCGGGAGAGCGTCTGGGCTCGCGGCATGGCACACCCCCAGGTGGTCGGCTCGGACCACCTCCCGGTCCGCCTGGCCCTGCCGGGCCTCCTCAGCGCAGCGGGACGCGCGGCGATGCCCACCCCCTACAGCCACACGGAGGGCCGCCTCCTCCCGTACGACGCCGAGGCCGCGCCCGTCCAACACTGCCTGTGGGCGGCGGTCACCGCCGCGCAGGATGAACCCTCCCTTGCGCCCTGGCTGGGTCCCGCAGAGCAGCACGACTACGGGTCCATGCCCGCGGCTGCGGTGGACAAGGTGTTCGAACACCTCCACGCGACGCATGACGCCCTGGCGCGCGTGGTGGGACGCCGGCAGCCGTCTCCGGCGGGAGCGGACCCGGCGGAGGGGGACCTCCCGGAGAGCAGAAAGCAGCTCCAGGCAGCGGTCCTCCGCTATGACACCCTGCCAGCGCGCGCCCCGGCAGCGTACCAGGCGGACGCGGCCAGGCATGGCATCCGGTCCGAGGCGGCGCTCCGGCTCACGGAGGAACTGCAGGGTGTGTCGCCCGGGTTCCGCCCGACCACGCAGGGCCAGCTGCAGGAGGAGCTGGAGAGGCAAGCAGCCGCCCTCGAGGAGGACATTCGCCAGCTCCGCGCCCTCCTGGCGGCAGACCGCAAGCGCGCCATCAAGGACTTCTGGCGCCGCCACGCCCCCGACATCGCCCAGCGATGGAAAGCCGTGCGGGGAGCCATAGAGGTGGAGGCCCCAGGCCCGTCGGGCCTCTGGAACGTGCGGGTCCCCAACACCCAAACGCTCCTCACGGAGGCCCACGACGTGATGTTCGCAGTTCGCGCCTTCTGGCGAGAACTGTACGACAAACGCCCGGTGGACCTCCCGGGTTTCCAGGCGGTCCTCGGCCGCCACGTCCCCCGGGTCCCTGAGGGAGCCTGGACACAGGTCCAGCAGTACTCCATGCAGGACCTGAAGTCCGCCCTGGACAAGGCCGATGGCAAGGCCCCAGGTCCTAACCACGTGGAGGCCCGCTTCATCAAGGCCCTCCCGGCACCCGTCCAGTGGCTCCTGATCCACTCCTACCGGGCCATCCTCCGCGGCGCCCCGCCACCGATGCACTGGAGGGACGCGCACATCTGGCTCAGCCCCAAGGTACCGGGCTCTGCCAGACTGGACGACTACAGGCCCATAGCCCTGGGCCAACTGGACATGAAGCTGCTCACGGGCCCCCTCACCCAGCGCATCACGGAGGTGCTCACACGGCACGGGGTGGTCAGCGACTGGCAGCAGGGGGCCCTCCCTGGCTCCAACACAGGCCCCCCGCTGTTCATGGCGCAGCGGCAGCTCCAGCGGGGAAGGCCCAACTACGTCTTCTCCTTCGACGCCCGCAAGGCCTTCGACACCGCCCCACACGGCGCCCTCCACCTCATCCTGCGCCACCTCTCCGTGCCGCCGGACGTTATTGACCTCCTGCTCTTCCTCCACACGTGCGCCAGGCTGCGCATCGTCACAGAACACGGGCTAACGCAGCCCGTCTACATGCTATGCGGCGTCCGGCAGGGCAACCCCGAGAGCCCCCTGCTGTACACGCTCCTCCTGGAGCCCCTGCTCAGGGCACAGGGGCACCGCCTGCGCCCGCCGGGAGGGGCCGAGCACGGCCTCATCCAGGCCTATATCGACGACCTGCTGGTGGTGGCCCACACGCTGCAGCACTTCGTCGAGGGCGTGGAGGCGGTGGCCGCGTACCTGGGGATGATGGGCATGGAGCTCAACCCCCGCAAGTGCGCCATGGCCACCACGGAGGGGGTCCCGGGCCTGCAGCTGCGCCTCTGCCCCCACCTGGAAAACCCGTGGTACTGGGTACCAGCAGCGGACTCCATCCCCTACCTGGGACTCCAGCTGCAGCCGGACGGGGAGTTCTCCCTGCAGCGCAAGCACCGGCTACGCCTGGCGGCAGTGCACCACTGGTGCCTTAACACCCTCGCGCCGCCGAAAGTGGTGCAGGACGTCATCCTGGCGATCCTCGGAGGGGTGACGCAGTACGTCGCCCCTTTCATCGCCGACGACTCCGACACTGCACGCCACCTGGACCACATAACGGTCCAGGTCGCGAAGGACAGGGCACGGTACGCCTTCGACGCCTCGCGGGACAGCCTGCAGGACGACCGGACCCTGGGGCTCACACGGGTGCCCACGCGGTGCCAGCAGGCAGCGGTGGCCCTCGTGGGTACACTCGTCCACCACCGCGCAACCTCCGTGCGCGCCGAGGTCACCAAGATGTTCTGGGAGATAGCCGGCGCGCACAGAATATGCCCCGAGGTGCACTACCCCGTCCCGGAGTTCACAACTCTGGCGGGAGGCGACTGGGTCCACCGCATACCCCGGGCCCTGGCCGCCCTGGGAGTGGGGATGTACAACCCCATCGCGTGCCCCAGGGCGGCTCATGTCCAACTACAGTCCCCGCCGGGCAAAATCGTCACGCTGCGCACCGCCAAGCTGCGACACCGCGACACGTGCCGCCTCACGGTGCCACACGCAACGCCGTGGCACGGGCACCACGGGCCACGCCACCCCTTCCCCGACAACGACGATCCGTGGCCGACGGCGGTGCGGGAGTGCCTGAACCAATGCGCCGATGAACACCTCCATTATTGCCGCCGTGAGCAAGGGCCCACCAACCACCCCGGGTGGCGCGATGCCCTGGCCCACCTCTTCCACACCACCGGCACACGGGACCCCCGCCTGAGACTCGTCCACCCCACGAGGGCTAAGCAGGACGCCCACATCGGCCCACGGGTGACCCCGGACGGCCTGCACCTCCACGTCGGGGGCTACCGCCGCCGGGACGGCCTGTCCCCCCCCACGCGGGGGGCGGCGTACCACCCGCCAGCGGCCCTCATGTACATCCTCCGCGACGTACTCGCGGAAAGCGAGCACCAAGAGCCTAACGCGGACGTGGCGTGGCCAGAGCCCTTACGCCCCCGGCCCCACGCGCCGACGCCGTTGTGGCTGGTGACCACAGACGACCAATGCACCCAAGCGACGGGACAAGCGCAGCTCCGGGCCGAGTGGGTGATAGTGCAAGTGGGGGCAGGCCAACCCGAACCCCGTGGGCTCCCCCGTGGCACCGCCCTGCTGGTGGCTACGGGGGTGCCGCACGACCCACACATGGCGGTGCACGCGCTGGAGGACCGTCCGGAGGACACAGGACACCTGGTGGTACACCAGCGCGGGGGCCCGGCGTGGCTCAAGGAACATGTGACGGCGCTACGGTCCTGGGCAAGCACGGTCGCCGGAGCGGAGATCCGGCTGCACGACCACCCGGCGATCAGCCCAGGCGACACCAGGGCGCTGAGCGTGGACCAACTGACCCCCAGCCACCCCGACGTCCGGTGGCACTCCGCCGACCTCAACGCAGGGTGGCTCAGCCCCACCGGATACTACTGGATCCCGGAGGCCTGGGGACACACCTCCTCTGACGCGTCCGGGGGCGGACCCTGCAAACACGCCACCAGCGTCGCTCTCGCCGCCGACCTCACCCGCACGTGGGCGGTGGCCATCTCGGGCACGGTGCCCGACGGAGAGGGGGTGGCCGCCTCCCTCCCCCTACATTACGGTGCACACAGACCATGGGTCCACACGGTGGACGCCGAAGTCATCCTCCACCTCCTGCGGCACGCAGATCGCGAGCGAACCACGGGGGTCCCCGCGGGCGCAGCAAAGGTGGTCAACCAGATGCCCCTGAGGTGGCTCCGGGACGGCCTGTGCACGCGGGGGCAACACGCTGGGCACCCGTTCTGGTACGTCCGAGCCACCTCGCACCACAGTGACGCCCTGCTGCACAAGGCGGACTGGGCGGCGTCCCAGGACACCGTCTTGCAGAACACGCCCCCGGACCCTGGCCACGCCCAACTCATCGTCGCCGGCCGTGACGGCCATCTCGATCTACGGCCCCCCACGATGCGGGTGCTCGGCGAGGTCGCGCAACGGGCGCAGACGGACCATGCGCTGACGCACCGGGGACACACACCTTTGGGCGCGGCCCACGCCACGGCCTACTTCCACGCCCGGGACCTCACCGCGGCGGCCACCAACCGCCGGGCGCTGCGGGCCCGAGACGGCCACACGCCGGTGCAGCGCAGGCTCCGCGTCCGGAAGGAGCGGCTCTCCGGCGTCGCCATCGTCCCGCAACCGTGCCTTTTCTGCGGCGGCCCGGAAGAGACCCCGGTGCACATGCACGTGGGCTGCACCCACTCGCGGCTCCTCTGGCCCCACTACCGCCAGGCGGTACACGAGGCGGCCCGCCACCTCCCACCTGGGGACAAGGCCCTGTGGGTGGCCTCGTGGCGCTCCGCAGGCGCCACGTGGACGGAGGTGTTCTGCTCCGGACTGGTGCCCGAGGACGCGGAGGCGCAGCTCCGCGCCATAACCGATACGACCCGCCGGGAGGGACCTCAGTGGACGATTTCCTCCACCACATGCTCCGGCTGGGGGACTTCGCGTGGGAGCTTCGCAACCACCGGCTGGAGCAACTCCTCCACGAGCCCCTAAGCGCGGCGGCCCGGGCGCACCGGTGGCTCACTGCGGCGGAGGGCGACAACCCTCCCCCTCCCCCGCGCCCTGACAAGGACTTCGTAGCCTCCCTCCGTGTTGTGAATGGCACTCTGGAGTGCCCACCCCAAGAGAGCCCCCACCCGTATCAGGACCTGCCGGGGGGGTTCTCGAGGCACCTGCAAGACGCCCTTTTCCCACCGTGGATCATCGGGCGCGGCTCCATGACCGCATGGGAGGCGCGCATCGTGGGGGAGGAATGGGCGCGGGAGTGGGGCCGGTGGTGCGCCGCCACGCGCGCCCCGGAGACCCCTGCGCAACGATACGCCGCCGTCCCGCTCCGGGGGTGGGGGCCGGACACCCGGCCGAGGCCCACCATGATCCGCGGGGCGGGGCCTGACCACCCGTGGGACGCGGCGACGGGGGAATGGCTGCAGGCGGCCCCGGGGCCGCAAACGGGATGGACTGGGGACGTATCCTCACTCGTCAGGACGCCCGTCCCGCCCCGCATCGTCCTTCACACCGCCAACGTGCTCCGGGCCACGGAGATACGCACGTGGGGACACGCTGCAGCCACCGTCCGGTGGCACCCCCCAGAGGACGGGGCCACCCAACTCACCGTGGCGCACTTCAAAGCTGGGGGGCCGGTATACAACGACGCCCTGTCCCGGCTGGGCGACACCCAGGGGCCCTTACTCCTCATGCTCCCATCCGGTATCGCAGCCGCGCTGCGCCAGGAGCTGGACAGCTGCGAAGGGCTGCGAGTGGGGTGGGAGGCAGTCGCGGACGGCACCCTGCTGGCCCTCCTCCACAGAGACACCGCGAACGGGTGCCAATGGAACGCGCTGACGCCCCACCTCACCGGGCGCCACGTGTACATGGCGAGCCCCCCCCAGGGGCACCCCCGCCCGGCGTGGGACGACCTCATCGCCGCCTTACACGACCACGGGGTCCTCCCCGGCGACACGTGGCAGGAGGTCCAGCGGGAGACGCTTGGCAAGGACTACCGACGCCGCGTCCGCGCCCGTTTGCTGGAGATCCGGGACCCCCTCCGACAGAGGTGGGACAACCTCTGGCTCCGCCATCTCGACCCTTGGTCGCCGCCCTCCCACCTCCCGCACACCTGCCGACTCTGCGGAGAGTGTGACACGGTGTCCTCCGCAGCAGCGACAGGCGCCAACAGGTGCGCGCGGTGCACCCAGGTAGCCGCGTGCCCCTGGCCCGAACCTCCCGCAGGCCCGCGCAGGCGCACAGAGGAGGAGGCCTTGCGCCGGCGCATCGAGGGGGCACACACCCCCTCGCACGAACAAGCGGGCCCCGCGGGCGCTGCCCTTCTGTGGATCCACGTGCACCTGCGGGACCCCACATCCGTTGCGCACCTGTCGCACGTGTTCGCCCCCTAACCCCCACCCGCCGCCGCCCTTTGCAGAGCCCGCAGCACCATGCCACGCCGACGGGGGGATGGGCCGGGGCACACCAGGGCCCGCCGCAGAGCGCAGGAGGCAGCCGTCCGGGGCCTGGTGGCGGACGCGGTGGCGGAGGCAAAAGAAGCGCACGCTGCCGCACGGTGCGACCTGGAGGGCAGTGTGAGGGCCTTCCTCGACGAGACCGCCCTCCCGGCCGTCCGCGCCCTGAACGGAGCGGGGGCCCCTACGCTGCTCCCGGCAATGCACCGGATCGTGAACGCCGTCCGGCTGGGGCTCATCAGCCCGGAAGCGGCCCTCTACGGGCACTGGATGGAGTGGCGCGAGTCCAATCGGTCAGGCCGGCCCCTGTCCATGGGGGACACCCTCCGGCTGACGGGAGCGGGGTCTGCCATGTCCCTCCGCAGTAGCGCCCCAGCCCTGCTGCACGCCCTCAGGACGCGCTACCCCGGGGACGCGGCCCCGTACCTGAACCAGGCGCGGGCCACGTACCCGGCTGGAGTGTCCGAGCTGGATGCGGCGCTCCCCCTTCTACACCCGCCGGACGAGGACCTGGAGGTGGGCGAGGTCACGGTGTTCGTGGAAGGCGCGGGCGAGGCGTCCGCCCGCCCCCGGCCGACCAACCCGGTGTACGACGGCAAAGGGCCTACCCCCCCGTACGCCGTCGTCCACGAGGCGTTCCCCAGGGAGCCCACTTGGTGCCCCGCCCTCCCACCGGCGACGCACGCGCCCCGCGGCTGGGCTAATCCAGACCTGCCCCCCCCCCTCTCCAGGACCAGGGGTGCCCACCACAGGGGGCAGGTCCTCTGGCAAGAGTGCCCTGGCACCCCCCTCCTCCTCCTCGTCGTCGCGACCCGCGGGGGCCCGGGGCGGATCCTGGGGATCACCCCCACCCACCTCTATGGGGCCACACCCGTACCCCGCCCCCCCCTCCCGGCGCCCGCGGCGCGGGACGGAGTACACACCTTCCTACGCACACAGGAGGTCACCGCCGTTACAGGGGTCCACCTGGTGCGGCTGCCCCCGACACCGCTCGACGACCCCCGGGGGCCCAGGGCCCTGAGCCCCGCCCCAGACTGGGAGCTGTGGCGCGACGCGTGGGCCGCGTGGCTCCCCCGCCTCCCCTCTCAATGCCGGTGAATGGCCGCGGACCCCCGGCCGTGCGGGGCTGACGCCACAGCCGGCCCCCCACCCCCTCCCCCCCTCCCCCCCGCAGAGCACCACACGGCACTGCCCACGGCACGGCACTGATGCACCAGGAGGTAGTGGGAAGGGCGCGCCTGCCACCACGCATGCCTACCAGAGTAAAAGTGATGGCAGACTCCGATGGGTCCCTCGGGCGGGACGACCGCCACCACCGCCGGTCCCGCTCCCGCTCCCCCGTCTCCTCCCCAGAGTGGACGGGGGAGACCCTCGCGGAGCGCGAGGAGCGGAGGCTGGCGGAGGCGGCGGTGGTCGGGCCGCCGCCGCCGGCCCGGGAACCTGGGCCAGCCGAGACGGCCGCCCCCGCCGCCCAAGCGGCCAGCCCCGCCGCCCCGCCCCGCCCTGACGCGCAGGAGGCGGAGACCGCGGCGAGCCACGCCGCGGCCCCGGCCGCGGCCCCCGGCACGCCGCTGGCAAGGGGGGCAGCCCCGGCGCAGGAGCCGGACGCGTCGCCGAGGGCTGCCGCAGCCGCGCAGGAGGGCAAGCAGGGCGCGCGAGGGGTTGCGACGGACCCCGCACGGGCCGTGGGCGCCTCGCCGGCGGCCGCCGCGGCAGCAGAGGAGACCGAAGAGGGCGTGCGAGGGTCTGCGACCGCGGCCACGGGCGCCTCGTCGGCGGCCGCCGCGGCAGCGAAGGAGAGTGCGGAGGGCGCGAGAGGGGCTGCGGCCCCCGGCACGCCGCGCAAGCGGGGGAAGAACCCCGCACGGGCCGCGGACGCCTCGCCGGCGGCCGCCGCAGTAGCAGCAGTGGGCAGGGAGAGCGCGAAGTACCGCGCCCACACCAACCCCGCCCACACCCACACCAGCCCCCCCAAGCCGTACCCCCCCAAGCCCTTCCCCCCGGGGCGGGAGCGGCACGTCCGCCCCCCGACGCGCGAGCGCTCGCCGCCGGGCGTCACGCTGCCGCAACTGCAAAGGCAGCGGGACGCCCGGCGAGTGGTCCAGGAAGGGCGCAGCAACGAGGGGGAGGGGAGCAGCGGACGGCGTGACAGGCAGGGGGCAGGGGAGGGGTCAGGGCACGGGAAGGGCGCGCAGGGGCGCGGGCAGGGAGCCCAGGTGCAGGGGGCGGGGCGGGGGGAGGTGGGAGAGCGAGTGGGCCGGGGCGTGGTGGACGAGAGGCGGGACCCGCGACACGGGCAGGGGGTTGGGGAGGGGCCAGGACACGGGAAGGGTGCTCAGGGGCGCGGAAAGGGCACCCAGGTGCAGGGGGCAGGACAAGGGGGGATGGGAGAGCGAGCGGGCCAGAACGTGGGGGACGAGAGGCGGGACCCGCGACACGGGCGCGGGACTGGGAAGGGGCCCAAGGGCAAGGGCAAGGGCAAGGGCAAGGGCCCCAAGGGACAGGAGGGACGGGGCATGGGAGCCCAGGGGGGAGGGCGGGGCGAAGGGACGGGGGCAGAGGGCGGAGCGCCCCCGCAGCCGGACGTGCAGCCGGTGAGATGCATCCCCCCCGGCATCCAACAGATGCCGGCACACCACACCTACCACCACCACCATCACCACCACCACCACCTCTACAACATCGACCCTGACGCCGGCGAGCTCGTCCCCCCCCAACCCCCACGACACCAGCACCAGCAAGCCCCCCCCGCGCCAAGGGCGGAACCGGCGCGGATGGCCTCGGCGGAGGGGGGACGGGGCGCGGCATCGGCGCCGCAGGCGCAGGAGCAGCGAGGGGGGCCGGCACGGGGGGCGGAGGAGAGCCGGCCATGGGACGTGGACTGGGGCGCAGTCCCGGACCCGTTGGGGGGGGAGACCCTCCCCCTGGTGGGGGAAGTGTACGGGTGGTTGTGCTGGGCCAACCAGGGGACCTCCAGGAGGTCGCGGAACCGGCCCTTCGATGCCGTGCTCCTCCGGAGGGACGGAGGAAACCGAGAGGCACCCCCGGGGGGGTGGGCGGCCCCAGAGGACCACGAGAGGGTCCTCAGGTCAGTGATCCGGGCGGCGTGGCCCGACAGGGAGCCGACGTGGCCGGCCTTCCTGGAAGGGGGAGCGGTGCTCCGCATCACGGACGCGGACGCCAACAACTGGCTCCCCCGGGCTTTGCGTAGCGCTCTCGCCCACTGGCGCTACCGCCGGCACAACCCGCCGCCGCCGCAGCCCCAGCCCCCACACAAGCGGCGGCGCAAGTGAAGGCCCAGACGGCGGGTACGGGAGGTATGGAGGGGGGGATGGGCACGACGTGCGAGGACGCGCCGCCTCCCGCGGGAGGGAGTGCGGAGGCAACAAGCGCGGGGAGGAACCGGCTGCCCCGCAACCTGCTAACCACTGACCGCTAACCCCCACGGCCACCCCCGGCCGGCCGGCGCCGCGCGGCAACGGCCGGGGAGGTGAGGGCCCCGGCGAGTGCCTGCGCGACCATCCGGCTCTCGATAGGGGGGGCGGGTGAAGGGCGCGACCCCCTGGCCGATGGCTGGCCCTCGGGGGCAGGACCGCCATGCCGCCCCCGCCCCTCCCCCCCGGCCGACGAGAGGCATCGCCAGGGGGCCAAAGGCCCCCCCCCAACCCACCCCCCCCCCCGCACAGACCCGAGGGCGGGCGGGGAGGCGCCCCCCCCCCCCCCCCGCACCCACCACAGCAGGGGAGCCACAGGCGCGGCCCTCCGCCCCCCCCTCAGGGGGAACGGCGGCGCGATGCGGGCAACGGCGGCTGGGCCTGCTCCCACGAACCCACACCGGCGTGCCGGAGCAAAGCGCACGACGGAGCAGGAAGGAGGCCGCGCCCCACATGACCCTCCCGTAACCACAGCCCGCTCCGAGGTGACCGAGGGAGGGTTTCAAGTCAGATGGGGCCCCCAGGGGGGCGGTCCACGGGCCGCCCCTCACCCCCCCCACCCCGGGGCGGCACTTCAGCCCCGACCGCCCGCGCGCGCCGGAAGGGAGCGCACCGGCGACACGGAGAGAGCCAGGAAGGAGTACCACAGGCCGCCGCCTGGAACGAGAGCAGGGAGGCCGCGGCGCGACACCCCCCCCCCCCGCCCCCCCACCGGCCCGCCAGCCACGGGGGCCCCGGCCCCCACCCCCCGAGGCAGAAGGGACGGACCCCCCCCGCCCGAGGGGGGAGCCGGAGTGTGACCCGCCCCCACGCCCCGGCCGCCGGCTCAAATGGGGGCCGCGAAGAGCAAGTGGGCCCACGCCTGCGCACCGGGACGCCGCGCAGATCGTGCCCAGAGAAGCCGGGTGGGCGCGAACCGGAATGGTATGGGTGGCCACGCCCCCCATGGACAGCACGACACCAAGGGACGCCCGCTTTGTTGCCTACCCAGGGAAAGCGGCCCCGCAACCCGCTAACCACTGACCCCTGACCCTCACGGCCACCCCCGGCCGACCAGCGCCGCGCGGCAACGGCCGGGGGATGAGGGGCCCCAGGGAGGGACTGCGTGAGGATCCGGCTCTCGGTAGAGGGGGGCGGGGGAAGAGCGCGACCCCCCTGGCCGATGGCTGGCCCCCGGGGCCGGGACCGCCAAGCCGCCCCCCCCCCCTTTTTTGGCCGACAGGGGGCATCGCCAGGGGACCGAAGGCCCCCCCCCACTCCCCCCCCCCCCCCTCCCACACAGGCCCGAGAGCGGGCGGGGTGGAGCCCCCCCCCCCCCGCACCCACCCCAGATGGGGAGCCACAGGCGCGGCCCTCCGCCCCCCCAGGGCTGGGGGGGCGCCCCCACCCACAGGAGGAACGGCGACACGGTAAGGGCAACGGCGGCTGGACCTGCCCCCGCGAACCCACACCGGCGTGCCGGAGCGACGCGCACAAAGGAACACGAAGGAGGCCGCGCCCCGCATGACCCTCCCGTGACCACAGCCCACTCCGAGGAGACAGAGGGGGGGTTTGCAGGTCAGCTGGGACCCCCAGGGGAGCGGTCCACGGGCCGCCCCTCACCCCCCCCACCCCGGGGCGGCACTTCAGCCCCGACCGCCCGCGCGCGCCGGAAGGGAGCGCACCGGCGACACGGAGAGAGCCAGGAAGGAGTACCACAGGCCGCCGCCTGGAACGAGAGCAGGGAGGCCGCGGCGCGACACCCCCCCCCCCCGCCCCCCCACCGGCCCGCCAGCCACGGGGGCCCCGGCCCCCACCCCCCGAGGCAGAAGGGACGGACCCCCCCCGCCCGAGGGGGGAGCCGGAGTGTGACCCGCCCCCACGCCCCGGCCGCCGGCTCAAATGGGGGCCGCGAAGAGCAAGTGGGCCCACGCCTGCGCACCGGGACGCCGCGCAGATCGTGCCCAGAGAACCCGGGTGGGCGCGAACCGGAATGGTATGGGTGGCCACGCCCCCCATGGACAGCACGACACCAAGGGACGCCCGCTTTGTTGCCTACCCAGGGAAAGCGGCCCCGCAACCCGCTAACCACTGACCCCTGACCCTCACGGCCACCCCCGGCCGACCAGCGCCGCGCGGCAACGGCCGGGGGATGAGGGGCCCCAGGGAGGGACTGCGTGAGGATCCGGCTCTCGGTAGAGGGGGGCGGGGGAAGAGCGCGACCCCCCTGGCCGATGGCTGGCCCCCGGGGCCGGGACCGCCAAGCCGCCCCCCCCCCCTTTTTTGGCCGACAGGGGGCATCGCCAGGGGACCGAAGGCCCCCCCCCACTCCCCCCCCCCCCCCTCCCACACAGGCTCGAGAGCGGGCGGGGTGGAGCCCCCCCCCCCCCCGCACCCACCCCAGATGGGGAGCCACAGGCGCGGCCCTCCGCCCCCCCAGGGCTGGGGGGGCGCCCCCACCCACAGGAGGAACGGCGACACGGTAAGGGCAACGGCGGCTGGACCTGCCCCCGCGAACCCACGCCGGCGTGCCGGAGCGACGCGCACAAAGGAACACGAAGGAGGCCGCGCCCCGCATGAACCTCCCGTGACCACAGCCCACTCCGAGGAGACAGAGGGGGGGTTTGCAGGTCAGCTGGGACCCCCAGGGGAGCGGTCCACGGTCCGCCCCTCACCCCCCCCCACCCCGGGGCGGCACTTCAGCCCCGACCGCACGCGCGCGCCGGGGGGGAGCGCGCCAGCGACACGAAGAGAGCCAGAAAGGGGTACCGCAGGCCGCCGCCCGGAACGGGAGCGGGGAGGCCGCAGCGCGACGCCCCCCCCGAGGCAAGGGGGATGGGCCCCCCCCACCCGAGCGGGGAGCCGGAGTGTGACCCGCCCCCCCGCTCCAGCCGCCGGTCCACATGGGGGCCGCGAAGAACAAGCGGGCCCACGCCTGCGCACCGGGACGCCGCACAGATTGTACCCGGAGAAGCTGGGTGAACACGAACCGGAGTGGTATGGGGGGCCACGCCCCCCATGGACAGCGCAACGCCAGTGATGCCCGCTTTGTTGCCTGCCCAGGGAAGGCAGAGGGACGGAAAGAGGCAGAGCGACCCCCCGCCCTACAGTCAGTCGGCGACCCGGCGGAGCTACTGCCCGCCTCTTACCCCTGTGCACGTCAGTCGGCGATCCAACGCACCCCACCACGCCCCCTCCCCGCCTGTCCCGACCCCGTGCACGTGGACTGGGGCCTCCCGGCATGCGCAACACGCTTCACAACGCACAGCCCCACCCTCAGGACTGGATTCATAGCCGACGACACCCCTCAGTGGCGTAAGAGACACCCGCGGCCCAGTAGTGAGAGCGTCGGTCTTCAATCGTCCAGTGCGGGGGTTCGATCCCGGGCGTTGGTGCTCCTGGGATCCCTGCACGTAGAGCTCTCTAGTTGGCTACGTGGGAACCACCCCCCCCTCCAGCAACTCGCGCCACCACCGATACCGGTGGATCGGGTGGAGGTCTCGTTCGTTTTGCCCCCCGCCCGGGAAAAACAAAACACATGGGAGCCATTCACCCCTGCAGCAGTGCGCACCGTCACCTGTACTCAAACAGGTCGATGGGAGGCCTCGTCCGGTATTCGAAGGGATCGGTGGGAGACCACCGATCCCGGGGTTCGAACCAGCTCCTTCGCGGCGCGCGCCTGGTGCGCTACCTCCGGGGCGGCTGCCTTCTGAGATACACTGGCACCCGGGTCACAAAACAAACGCGCCCGCAACCCCCTCCCCCGGTGCTCTGCTGGGCCATGGACCGGGACATTGGAGCACCACTCCAGCCACAGTCACCCCAACCCCCCCATGCATCCCGCAGGGCGAAGCTCAGTGCGCATCAGGCTCGTCATGGGAATCCGGCGGGCCGGCGCCTGGACATCAAGACGACACCTCTCTCCCCCCCCGCAAGGACACAGCGGGGCCCCCACAACCGCACGCCCGCACCGCAGACCCCGACAGCCCACCTAGTGGACGGGCAGTCGGGGGAAGAGGAGCGCAAGACCCAGAACGCCCCACGCAACGGACGAAGGCACCCCCCCGGGGACGCCCGGCCGCCGCCCCCACGACCCCAAGCCAAGTAGGGGGGAACCGGGACCGGACCGCCCCCCCCCAAGCACGCCAGACGGGGCACGGGACCGGGGCAGGACACGCGGAGGGGCACGGACCACGTGGAACGGCCCTACCAGCGCCCAGTGCCAGGACCACGCGAGGTGCGCGCGCCACACCACCCAGCGGGGAGCGGACACCGCGAGAGCGCGAGCGCACACACACGAAAAGGACACGCGGGGACCACCAGAAGGGCAACCGGACCGAGCGCGCGGAACGCACAGACCACATGGAATGGCGTACCAGCGAGCGAGGATAAGGGACACCCGGACAGGACGGCCCGCCACACGCAGCGCGGGATACGCGGGGCGGGAAGGGGGAAGAAGGGGAGACACAACACCAGGTACCGGCCCGAACCCCCCGAACAGGCCGCGAGCGCCGCGCACACACAGACGGGACACTGCACCCGCCAAGGCAGTAGTGGCGCACAGCGCCACGCCCCAACCCCTAGGCTAGGCAGCCTCCGCGCCAGCCCAAGGGGGTCCCACTGGCGACAAGCCAGTAGCACGGGCCCGGCGGCGCCGGTGCCCCGGGCGACCACGCATTAGGGGGGCGACGCAGTGGGTAAGCGCCCGCGGCCACGGCTGCGAATTGATGCACTGACCGGGGAGTGGCGAAACGGGGACGCCGGGGAAGGACGGGGCTCCGAGCTCTGTGAACCCGGGGGACTCCGCCACCAGGCAGGAGGTGCGTCTTGGAGGGCCCCCCACTAGGACCCGGTGGGGAGGATATCACCTGGCCCGACCAGGTGGCCCCCCGGGGCCGAAAAGCGTCTAGTACCCGCAAAATCAAACCTCAAACCTCAAACCACAGTACTACTGTGTACAGTTTGATATCGCGGTTCTGAAAATGCATGATTTTGAATTTTGGGAAAAAACAGCTGCTAAAATCATAGGTGAAGCAATCAACAGTGAAAGCCTGTTCTAACTTTCTTCTCCACGTGGCTGTAGGGCGGCTGGGCCGTTCTTGGTACCAAAGAGCTCCTTGGTATCACACCAGGGGTCGGCATAGGTTGGCTCCCCAAGCCTCCCAGGGTGTTCGTCAGTCCCGCCACCAAATGATTGGCTTGTAGTTGATGAGGTGAAGCTCCCAAGGTGGTAGGTGGCACTTGTGGAGGAATCAGGGGCTCCAACGTGGCCCGGATTTCTTGAGTTAGATCGCCCACTAGGTCTGCAGTGGCTCCTCGAAGAGCTTCTCGTATCTCCGATCGTGTCAGGGACTTGTTTGAGGATCTTCCTCATCCTCTGCTCCTGCCACCACAAGACTCAGGGCCACATAGGCCACTCAGAAAGGTGCAACCCGGTGCTGGCATGGTATAGCCAGGCTCGGGCGCCGCATAGCCAGGTATACCTGTCATGTACACAACTGCCGCGGGTCCGTGATAGTCATCATCATAGCGGCCCGGCAGAGACTCAGGAACGCCGGTGTAGGTGAAGCTGGATGCAACTGGTTCGCTGACTGCAGTTGCCATAGGTGGCACAGTTGCGGCTGGAGTCACACCGTAGGTGGAGTAAGGCATACCAGTAAAGGCTAGACCCTCAGCCATAGGTGGAGTGGTTCTGGGTGAAGATATCGCAGGATGTGGGGCTGGGAGTGTAGTGGTTGTTAGAGAGGGTACCACAGGGTGGTCAGAGGCGCTCGACGCGCTCTCCAAAGGTTTGTACTCGAAGGGTGTCTCATTGGATGCTCGGTGTCCATCTCCAGGATGTTCCTCTTCGGTCCCCATGTCCACTGCTTCCTCCTCCTCCTCCTGAAGCGGTACCCAGAGCGTATGGCCCATGGCCCGGAGGCCTGTGCGCCGTCACACCCGTGTGGAAGCCGTTGACACCGGCTGTCAGCGGAATATCCCTGTTCTCTAATCTGCGAAATCTGAAATCCAATTTCTAACCAATAAATCGATGTAGAATTACCATAATTTTATTGTCTTGGGCGATTTTCGGTCGGAAATCGGTGGAATACCCGATTTCTACCGGGATTTCTAATTGTCGTGAAATCTCCGCCTGTGGTCGCCTGTTCGCGCGCTTTCGTCGCTTCTCCGTGGCGAGTTTTGTGATGGACTTTTCTTGAGTACCTTTGAGGTTCTAAGAGAACATAAGTGCTGGATCTAGAGGATTTTCTTGTCCTTTCATCTGGTGTGTTCACCAGAATTTTTAGTCGTTGCGTCTGAGAGAAAATCAGCGCGCAAGCTTTTCCGTCAATCGCTCAAACTCATGGATCTCAAGTACCATGAGTTCGGACAAAACCCTACATTCCCCCCCTATGCCTTTCATCCATGCCCCTTTCACGTGGGCATATCACTTTGTATAGGGAAGCGGGCAATAGGGATGTTTCAGGCAGCCTATGGGTTTCGCAAACCCAAGTCGTTTGCGTGCGCAAACGCTAACTTCGTGGCTTTGTGAGCATGAGCGTTAATGACAGAACACAATGCTGACAAGACCAAAAGCCCTAGGACATTTTTCATTTTCGAAGCAACTCAACGATGGCTCCACGCAATTCAATGCGTACCAAAAATCATTTTTTGAAAAAGGGCAAATTTTGGTCGAAAATTAGGCCAAAATGGCCAAACCCCTGAGGCTCGTACTCGAAGCCTATGGGAAGTTGAGCCTTGAAGCAAGACAGTATGTAACGTAGAGACCAGGAACAACATCGTGGATGGCTTGGCTGATTTTTACAACCTTGTCTTCTATTTTATATAATGTCGGCTTGTGAGCACGCGTGCCATACTGCCTCTTTGCACACGCGCTCATATGCAAGCACTAATGACATGAGTGGGCGGAGACGGTCTAGCCATAGTGGGCATATTTGAAGGCACCTACTATGGGCCTGCTCCAACAATGTTTGCTCATATTTTTGTTCCTCAATCACCCCAAGATATGTACATATCAATATCGCCGATATATGCACATTTTCCCATAAATAGTGTGCTTCAAGGATTGGGGTGTTAAAAATGCTTCCATTATGCTTTGAACCCCAACCCTTGTTGCAAAAGGGAAGCAAAGCTTCGGCTTGCATCCATGCAAAAGCCCGAGGCTCCTTTCTCTTGTGATACGGAGATACCATTTTTCGAGTGACCACTTTTGGGTGAACTTTGGCCGTTTTGCCCAGAATGGCCACAAACCCCTTCTCCCCCTGATGTCATGCCCGAGGTTGCGTGCGCCACTTGACCAAGGGTAAGGGCAATTCAGAGAGGGCACATAAACCCGCATCGAATGGGGTATTTCCCCATGTGGCCTCTCCTCTCGAAGGGAGAGTTGTGAGTCACCCAATTTGGGGTATGTTGCCATTCTGCCCCATTTGTGTGTCACTTTCTCGCCAATGGGGAAAATGGCTAGAGGCGACCATGAGGGTTGGCAAGTGGCATATATCGGGACCTAAGCCCCATGTGTCTATAGCATCTTTGGTTGAAAGGATCTTCGCCGTGGCCATGGAGATATGGAATCATGAGTGCGGGCCATTTGGGCCAAATTATCCTGTGTTTGCCATTGTGTACCATATTGGAACTACCACATCTCCATTTGGCACAGGATATAGCCAGAAAGGAAGGGCGAATATTGTAGCATTTGACCAAGGGTTAAGCGCCATTGAGTTTCGTATTTGCTCCTCCGGCTCATCCGGAGTTATTCAACTTTTCGTGGGATCCATGATCTCCCCGTTGCGTCGCATGCTGCTTTCTGCCCCATCCGCGTGTTCATCCCCTCGATGAACAGCAAGCAGCCAGTGTGACAGCAAGCCATAACCCAGGGCATGGGACCAAAGGGGATATCAAGGGTTGTGAATCAAGGCTTGGCGCGTCAATATCGCCAAGGCTTCCTACCCTGCACGGTCGACCGAGACGACCGATTTTGCCATTTTGGCAGTTGTGGACCAAATTCGGATTGTCACCACGCCAAGTGGCATGGAGATCTTTGAGAGCCAAGTGCATGGGAGTCTTCGTTGGACTTCCGGTGGATTGTGTGTGGAATGGCGGATCCGATCTTCAAGCCGGCGTGGAGATATACTATTGGGGACACCCCCGATTTTGGCTCATTTTGAGCAGCCAAAATGACCCCCTTTTGGGACCCCAATTTCAGCCCCCCATGTGGTCAATTGGCGGCCCCATATCTCTATACCGATGGGGAGTCCGGACCTAATTTCAAGTCGTGCACTCAGATATAGGTCCTGGGTCCTGCCTCCTATCCTGTGAGTCATTGGCCTTGAACTGGCCGGGCAAGTCACGTGTGGGAATGACGCCAATTTCGGTGATTTTGGCATCATGACCCCACTTGACGAACCCGTGGTGCCCGGATGCTGGGACCTCAGAGGGAACCAGGTTGGGTGAGGGCTTCAGGGAGTTCGTATGCGAAGCGCATAGGGTCAACTGTCTCGTCCCTACCTCTGGCGGGTCCGGACGAGAGGTCAATTTTGGAGTTTTTCGAGCTAACATCAGTCGCAGCTGAAACAGCCCATTTTCAGCTACCAACTCCTAGGGGATAATGGCGGGGCCTTATCTCCAGCTCAGAAGGGATTTGGGACCTGTCGTTAAGGGAGCATGGGGAGCTGGTGTCGGTTGGCCTTGGAGCACCTTAGTTCCCAGGAACTTGCTTGTGGCTGGGACGGACACCCTCCCCTATTGGCAGAGATTCAGGGTACGGACTGAGTAGGGCATGGGTTGTGTTTGAGCCCCCGCCCCTGCCAGCCACTGAGAGGGTCGGACCTGGGATTGGGATATGAGTTGGGACTGAGTGTCTATTGCCCTGTGATGCCCTTACCCCAGTCCAGTCTCAACCCCATGCGTACATATCCTGATGTGTTTCTGTACATACTTTTGTTCCCTTGTTTCAGAGTGGCAAGGATCCTGAAACGCTTTGTCACATGATACGGGCATGAGGATGCCCTTGTGAGCGCAGTGCTTTGCCTGCCTCCTTGCTTGCGCGTGTCCGCCGCAGTGTCCCGTGGCCAGGCCCCCCACGGGAACGCGTCAAAAGCGCTTCACCGCCGCGGGGTTACCCATGCCTCGCGTGCCACTCGGGGCCACCTGAACCCCGAGCTCCACGGGCTTCGCAGCGCCGCCCGGAGCATCGCCTCGAGCGTCAGCAGCAGCGCCGAGTCCGTGAAGGAGGTTTAGCCACAGAAACTCCGACATCAGCGAGTTCCTTCGGCCGACCAGTACCGGCCGCACTCCCAGCTACATCACCCACCTCCACAACCACCATCGGGCGTCTTGGTCCCAGCCCTGTAGATAGAGTGGACCACAGCAACCGCTTCAACAGCCACCTCCAGGACTAGTCCATCGAGAGGAGCAAGCGCCCATGGTGTACTGGCAGGAGGCGGGCAAGACGTGGCTGCTGCCCCACCCCCATGCGGTGCGCCTACTGCGTGGGTTGGTGTGGGGGCAGCACTACCGCCACAGCAATCCCCGGTGCCAAGGCGGCATGCCCGGGAGCTTCGAGCTCCGCGAGGATATGGGCGCCGACCGCTCGCAGGCAGTGGAAGACTGGCTGCGGGTGGAAGGATACGCCTATCGCTTCCGCCACAAGTGCTGGAGGGTCTGGACCCGCCCAGACAGGCCTGGCGAAAGGCTGCGCCCTGACGAGATTGATGAGGACCAGAATTCCAACGAGTACCCGTCAGGCGCCTCGATCAACGTCTCTATATGGGACATGATCGAAAAGAAGTTCCCGGAACCAGGGAACGAGCGCACGCTGCAGGGCAGCAACAGCAGCGCATCCCCGGGGAAGGAGAAGCGATCCGCCGGGGACAAGAAGCGGGACAGGAAATGGCGGGAGTACCAGGAATCCCTAGCCGCCGAAGCCGCCCAAGCCGCGGGGAACCAGACCGAGGGCGGAACCCGAGCCCCCAGCCCCCAACGGGCCAGGGGTGGTCACCAGCCCGGCCACACCACCCTTGGCGACTTCCTCCGAGTCGCCAAGAAGGCCAAGGCCAAGCCCCGTCCGCTGCACCTGAGGAAGTCAGGCCCCAGCAGCGACGTGGAGTCGGCCCACCGTGGGAGGATGCCGGCCGACCAGGCCAGCTCCAGCAGCAGCGTCGCTACCGACCAAAGGGACGTGGCCCGCGCCTGCGAGCGCGCCTGTGAAGTGCCCTGCAACCTTCGGGTTGCCCGGCAACGGGCCACGCAGCAGAACGCTGCTGTGGAGGGCGCCGTCGGCATCGCCCAGGAGGAGGCTGCAGATTGGGGCAGAGGCATGGCCTTCCACGCCTCGACCGTGGCAGCCATTGCGGGCGGACTTACGGCTGCAGCCGCCCAGGAGGCAGCGACTGCCCGGGTCAGGGGTGAGGTGGCGGCGGCCGCCGAGGAAGCCCGCCTGGCCCAGGAGGCCATTGTCCGCATGGAGGCCGAGGTGAAAGCGCTGGAAGAGGCGCTTGCCCAAGAGAGGGCAAGGAAGGAGGCGGAGGAAAGGGCCCATGCCGAAGCAACGGCCAAGGCCCAAGCGGACGCCGCCAGGAAAGACGCCATCGAGGCCGCGCGACGGAAGGGCGCTGAGGAGAGGGCCAAGACGGAGGCGGAACTGGCAGCGTTGGAAGCTGAGAAGGCTCGGCTGCAGCGGGCTCCGGAAGCCGAGGCTGCCCGTGCCCGGGAGGAGGCCGAAAGGCGAGCTGCTGCAGCCACGGCCGCCGATATGGAGGAGGCGGAGGCCAAGCTCCAGCGCGAGACTCCCCCGGGAGGATCCGGAGTGGAGACCCTTCGAAAGCTCTTCGAAGGGAACGCCTCCTCCAGGATGAAGCTGGACCTCAAAGAGGACGACACGGGCAGCAGTGGGGACAGTGGCCCCACCGCCTACCGACGAAGGAGGGGTAAGGGGAAGACCCCCGAGAGGGCACGGAGGTCAGCGAGCGGACATCCCCAGGACTCCGACCCCTTCTTCACCGCCAGCGATGGGGACAGGCGAGACCGCCGACACCGCCGGGGAATGGCTGGTGGAGGAGGCGGAGACGTCCCCATGGAGCCCGAGGGTGAGGGTGAGGATCTCCCCCCTCCCTACCGGAGCTGGGAGTCTTCCGCGTGCGAGACCTAGACGACCAGGTGGGTCGACATGGACGAGGATGAAGACATGGACTTCGATTACACGGAGAAGCCCCCATCCTCGGACCCACCGAGGCGACCCGGCGGAGACCCATCGGGACCCCCTGGCGGAGGCCTGTCAGGACCCCCTGGAGGACGTCCACCAGGTGGACCCCCCGGAGGTGGACCCCCCGGCAGGGGAGGACCCCCTGGACCGGGTGGGCCCAGTGGAGGCCCTCCTGGAGGACCCCCTGGGGACCCCGACGGCCAACCGGAAGATGGTGGCCTGGATGCCCCCTGGCGGTGGATTGTCCACCTCCGCAGGAGTGTCCAGTCCCTCGAGCGCGAGGTAGACACGGGCAAGGGCGAGATGATCCGCATCGCCAGGGTCGCCGCGGGCGCACAGAAGGAGCTGGACATCCCCAAGACGGAGATGGTCAAGATCGCCAAGGGCGCCACTGCTGCCCAGAGGGAGCTGGACATCGCCAGGGGCGGGACCAGGCTGCTGAACAAGGTCATCAACGGCCTGCAGCAGAGGTTGGACGAGCTGGAAGGCCGTGGGAGCGTCGGCAGCGACCACCCATCCCTGGAGTCTGGCTCGTCGGATGACGGCTGGGGACCTGGACCAGGTCCAGGCAGAGCCCACGCCCCTGGCGGAGCCCCCAGGAGTCGCCCCAGCGCCAGTGCCCCCTCCCTCAGCGCCCCCTCTCATCACAGCGCGGGCCTCCGTAACGAGCGCGTGTCGCCCGGCAGTGGCAGTGAGGAGTGGCGTGATGATTGCCTCAGTGCGGAGTACCGCAACCGCCGTGCTCCACAGCGGACACCGGTACGCCCCCGACGCCCCGCACCAGCCCAGGAGCCAATCCCAATGGCTGGCGGCCGTTATGGTGGACTCAGAGATGAGGTCCCCGAAGGGGACGTGGAGTGGGATGTCGGCGGAGGCGAGGAAGACCTGGAGGAGTTCGGCATTACCCCGCCGCGTGGTGTACGCCGGGAGGCCGCTGAACGCAGCCGCCAGCGCAGTGATGAGGAGGCATACATTGAAGGAGTACGGCGTGAACATCTAGGTTCAGCGTACATGGAGGAGCCACAGCGTAGCCACACGGCTACCGTGGAGGAGATGGAAGTGGCGGCCGTGGGAGTCCGTGGGGGACGCCGATGGGAACCTCGGTCGACCTCGCGGCCGGCGTCCATGGTCTCTAAGGCCGCGGATGCCGCCGTGTGGGAAGACCTGAAGGACATCAAGCCCCCCACGTACGATGGCAACCCCCTCAACCTCGACCGCTTCTTGGAGAAGCTGGTCAATTGGGGGATGACCGTCACTGAAGACATGGATCTCGCAGATACGGAGAAACATGTCTTCAAACGGTTCAGGTGGCGCCTGCCGGAAGTGCTCCAAGAGCTATACTTCGTGGCGACCAAGGATGGGAAAATCAAGACCCTCAAGGAAGCCAAGAAGTGGCTCAACGAGCAGGAGCGGGTGGACGCTCCGCAGGTGGCTGCCAAGCGGTGGAGGGCCATGAAGCTTCAGCATGATGGTCGGGAGATCCGCCTACGGGATTGGCGAGACTTCCGGGGGCAATACACCCTTTTCCGCCGCAACGTGGAGGACTGGAATGAGGGTGATGAGCAGGCCCGCCTGCTCTCCATGCTGCCGGAGGCATGGATCAAGAGAGTCACCAAGGAGGAAGCCAAGAGAGCCAAGTTCAACCACACATTCAAGATGATGCTCCCCAAGGAGTATCATCCAAAAGTGTTGGCTTGGACACATAAGCATGTGGCACGGGATTTCAAGCGGCGAGAGCTGCGGAACGCCCTCCTCATCACCGTCACGGGCGATCGCGAGAAGACCGCGATGGTGCGCCTTGACGAGTGCGACGTGGGCGGCCAGACCCTCCGTCTGCAGGCCATCCCGGCGCGGATGACCTGCGACTAGGTCTTGGAGTGGGTCGGAGAAGAAGTGCTCAAAGAGTACAGGAATCTCCACCACACCCGCGACTTGAAGGCTGGTGACCGTGACGTCAACTATGTTGGCCAAGGGTCGGGCGGGGAAGCTGCCATGGACCCAGCGGGAGCCGATGGCGATGAGGCTCTCGATGACGATGACGACGACGATGAGCCCGCCGAAGTGGCCGTTTGTGCCTTCGTGGCCAACAACCTGAACACGGGGAGCAACCGGGGAAGCTGGAAACCCCTGCAGAAGGGTTGGAAGAAGAAGGAGAAGGAGGAGCCCCGCCGTATTGGCGACCCTCCGCTGTCCTTTCGGGAGTTCATATGGGCTCACCCTCAGGGCTGTTTCGTGTGTTATGGGAGGAACAAAGGGTTCAACCATGACCACCGGACATGCCCCGTCCACAAGGCCGACACGGAGGCCTACAAGAAGGTGCACGGGTCGAAGAAGCGTGCACCCGCGGGTATCCGGGAGACCAAGGGGGAGGTCACCAAGGACGAGCTCTCCAAGCTGATGTCGGTGGGGACCGAGTTGGCCAAGGAGATCCAGGAGATCAAGAGGTCCTGGGCACACGTCGGACGACAAGAACAAGGAGAACAGAGAGAAGGACAAGGACAAGAAGGGTAAGAAAGGGGGAAAGAAGAAGAGTGTCAACGAGGTTGATGCGGAGGAGAGTACCCCTGCTACCACTACCGACGCCCCTTAGCGGAGCCCCTGCAGCCAAGGGCCCCAGCTAGGGCGGTCGCAGGATGGTGTCGTGGGAAGCGCCACACCATCAAAGTCGGGAGACAATGAGCACAAAGGGATTGCCGCGGGCGGAAGGCCCGGTCCGGCACCCAAGACGAAAGACAGTCGCAGTGGCAGGGTGAGGGCAAGTGAGGGCACGAACCCTTGCACCCGTCCATCCTTCGCGACCAAGAATGTATTTGATGCGCTTCAAGATCTATCCGAAAGTATCGGAGGATCACCCGGACCGCAGCTGGATGCTGCAGATGGGCAGCCTGAGCCCATTGTCCACGACCTGCACCAGTCGCTTATTGAGCTTCTGGAACGGCCGGAGATCCTGAGCTTGCACGCCGTGCGCCGTGTGGGGCGTGAGCGGCAGTTGCACCGTAAGGTCCGTGCCTTATGCGGGGAAGTGGAGAAGGTCTTCGACGTGTTGGTCGACAGGGGAGCTCAGGTCAGCTTGGTCAAGGCTGGCTCACTTCCGCCAGAGTGGTTGACCGACAGTTGGAAGCCTGTCAGGCTGAAGGTGGCGAGCGGCCAGTACATGGTGGGAGGCACGAAGGAAGCGGCCATTGGGCTGCAGTTCGTGAACCACCGTGAGCTGAGCCGCCCCGACCTCGGCAAGGAAATCCTCCCCTACGTGCTCATTTGGATCAGGTACCCCTGAATTACCCAAGTGAAACCGCGGTTCAACCGAGTTCAACAGCGCACTTTCATTACGGCTTCCCCACGGCTGAACCCCTATCGTGGTACAACAACAAATTGCTAAGTAGCAACCTGAAAACCGCTATTTTTCAGCCCTGCAAGAGATGCCACAACCCCTAAAAAGAATGTTTTTGAAAACCTTCTTACCTCATTGGTGCAAAACACTGGAGACCTATTTCTCTTGGATCATATTTCACGGCGGTGGTGGTGTAGGTGCCAGTGGCGGCGGCTGTAATGGTGGAACCGCACGGCTTCACCATCTAATTTTCGTTAGGCGTGGTGACATACACCCCTGCGCCTTGTTTGGATTCCCTTTAGGACTTTGGACCCTTTTTAGTGAACAACAATTACATGGAAGCCTACACTTGATTGTCAGAAGCTTGTTTCCTCATGGATTGCACTAAAATGTAACCGGCTTTCGAGGTGGATCAACCGCTGGACAGGCGCGCGGTTGCACCGGCTTCACCGGTTCAACCGCTGTTGCACAAAGCGCTACACAAAAAACACATCTTCACCTTGGGAAGCCAAACGTGACCAGTTCATTCTGCATCGCCACAGGCAGACATCCCCAGGCAATGCCTGTGTACGGTACGAGCACAATGCGCTGTCCAGACCATGCCAGAGGCATGTGGGGCCTAAGAGCGTTAGACATGACCCCATATCGAGCATCCACAATGTGTCCCCATAATAAATCACGCCCCCAATGTATCCATGCAGGACAAGAAGGCCCATTTGCACAAAGTAGGGCACTGGTAAACAGTTCCCCCCCCACAAAATCACCCAGGGCTATTTCCCCCGTAAGGGGACTGTCATCCTTTGGATGCGTATGTACAAGCATGGAATGATCGCCCACCCCATGGACCACTGCGAGCGCAGTGTAGGTTAGTTGGGGGAGTACACTTCGGATGTGTGCGTTCACGCGCCGGACCAGGTCCGGATCTCTCCTCGTTTGCACTGCAACTTGCACACGGTGATGCCCCTGCACCATTACGGCCTGCCACAAATGCCTACGGTACCGTGCTCCATGTCGCTCCCGCCACTGCCACCCCCTCATTCCCTTGAGGCACGTGAAAAGTCAGTCGTTTGGGAGTGGCTCTTCCTTCACGTGAGGCACTGGTGCACCAACCTCTGGGGCTGCCTCTTCGTTATCTTCCTGCTTACATGCAGGCATCTCCTCGTCCTTCGGCGCTCCACCAACCTCCTCAATCTCCTCTTGACCAACCGGGGCTGCAGGCGAGTCCTTCCCACTGTCCTGGTGCTCCTGCACCCCTGGACCAGCAGACTCCACCTTTTCCTCTTCGACCACCTGTTCTTCACTCTCCTTTGGCTCTGGCACCTCCGGCGGACTAGGCACAGGAATGTGCTTCTCAGTGTCCTTTGGCTCTGGAATCACGGGCGGCGTCGGCACAGGAACCCCATTGTCACTGTCCTTTTCCGCTTCAGCTTCCGGCGCGGGAGTGACCTCCTTCTCCTCGAGTGGACTGTACGGGGGGAGTCCTCCATTGTCTTCTTGCCCTCCTCATCGATCGCTTCCTGTTTCTGGGCGCGGCGCTCTTTCAACGCCTCCTCGGCAGCGTGGGGGTTACTGAAGCTTGTGCTGTCCTTGACTGCAATAACTGGCCACGTTGTCCCAGCTGCATCGCCCTTCTCCTCCCACTGCGGGCGGAGGAAGACCAATTCTTCCCCCTATTTGGGCCGGGGGGTCCCCTTCGTGGCTTTCCCCGGGGTACCCACGGCCAGACGTGGTTCGCCATCAGGACCGTCCACAATGACCCATCGAATCGGCGTGTTGGCCGCCCATCCGAACCGCTGTCGCAGCTGTTTGCGCGTGTCCTCAACCGCCAGTCGTCGTTGTTGGGCTTGATCCAGGCTCTGCAAAAAGGAAAAAATAGTGAAACCGTGGTTCAGGCGGTTCAAGCGTGCGGTTCAACTACACTTCACCGGTTCAACCGTGCACACCTCCAGAGCTGAGGCATGCACCGATTCTGCCCTGATCGCTTTCTCCTCGTCGCCATCCATCGATCCCGCAGCCAACTCAGTTGCCAGGGCCTTCACATCCTGCACCGTGTTGCTCGGGAGCTTGCCGGATTCACTCTCGGAAATGGGGGCCGGAACTACCTTCTTCTTCTTTTTCTTTGGGATATGCTTTGCGGCTGGGACCCATTCGTGCTCTTCAAAAAGGGGGTCTGACTCGTCCGTCTCACTGTTGTCCGGGGCGATTTTCCGCTTTTTCGAGGAAGCACCGCTGCCACTTTTGGCTTTCTTTTTTGGCTTCTTGTCGCCAGAGACAATGGCCTTCGCGGGCGGTGCTTCAGCCTTTGCACTTGTCCCCTTCTCCTTCCGGAGCTCCTTCCGGGCGGACTGAAACAGGGACTTCGGAACCACTTTGCTGCCGGGGGTGCTCGTCTCTTCTGGTGGCGGTGGTGCTGGAAGACGTGGAGGCTTGGGGGCCTTTCCACTGCTCTCGGATGCTGCACCTGCTCCAAGTGGGCGGGCTCACACACTCTTGTAGAATTCCTCAAAGCTCTCTCCCACAGGACTTGGTTCGGGCGCGGTGGTGACGGCTGGACTGGACTCCAGGGGCGTTGACCTCTGCCATTCTGGCGCAGGACTGCCTTGCCCGACATTGCTCAATTCCCGCAAGCCCCGCTGCACGCCACGACTCATGCGGTCGAGCACTTGAGCGGCGCCAGGGATCTGCCGATACCACACGTCCCACAAATCCACGATGGGCATGGGTGGCCATCGCCCGCGTACGACAATGCCAGGGCCACGCCGATCCACCACGAAGATGTGCTCAGGCACATCACTGGCGGTCAACTGCAGAGAAAGCAAGGAGGCAGGCGAACTGCAGAAGTGGGGGAACGCGATTCAGTGTGTAGGAAGGTGACGCTCAACTGTGCACGGTTGAAGACGGTGAAGGCGGTTCAGCCGCACGGTTGAACCCGCTGAAACGACGGTTGAACCACCGCACACCTGTTGCACCCCTTGGATCGCTTGAACCACACTTGGCTGCAAGAATGGCGATGGTGCCATTGCCGTTTGCGCTGCTGCTGCCGTCGCGGCGCTTGCCTTGGCCTTCTTGTGCTTTCCCCTACCTGAGATGGTGGCGCCCATAGCCAGCATGCTGCTCGGAGTCGCCGTGTACCGCTGGACCTCCGATTCGTCGAACCAACCTGGTGGCAACTCCACCGGAGCCTTGAATAAGAAGCGTGGACCGTGTCCTGCGCTGTGACCAGTGCCCCGGCCCACGGAACCCGCGCCAAACCAGGACGCGCCCCTGGCAACACCGCACCCCGCAGTGGCCCATATCCTGAACAGGGCATCCAGACCTGGTTCGTCTAGGGACATGTGCCCTTGGGGGTCGCTTGACAGGCCCACAAGCAGCACCTTCCACTCCGAAAGCTCCCCGGCGCTCAGGCACTTCGTCTCCCAGGAGTAGGACTGGACCCCATCCTTGTCTTCTTGGCGGTGCTTCTTCATCCAGAGTGTCAGGGCACGGCGGAACACGTACTTCGGCGTCACGTCAGCCAGCCACCGCCACTCAGGCGTCTCGGGCGCCAGGGTGGTGTCGGGGTTGCAGGTGTTGTGGACCCCCACTTCTTCCTTCAGCGGGAACTTGTCGGCCAGGTGGGGAGCTGGAGGCGCTGCCGCTGCTTGTGGCGCTGGCGCGGCAGGTGGGTCGGCGCCTTGTCCCGTACCCAGTGCCTGCAGGCAGTCCTGCAAGGCCTTCCCCAAAGACTCGGGTCCATGGCCCAAAGGCACCTGAGAGAAGCAAGGGTGAAACCGTGGGGAAGCCGGTTCAACCGCACGGGTGAACCTCCTGAACCACGGTTGAACCACACACACACCTCCTAGTTGCCAACTTCCAATTCAGTGTGCACTACGTGCTCATCTTCCCGTCGCCGCCGCCCGTCCCATCGAGGTATCTCCTTGTAGAGGAAGGTGCGCTCGTGCGCATGTCGGAGCATTGCCTCATCCTTTTCCTCCTTGGTAGCCTTACGACCACCACCCCGGGAACTTGTGGTTAGAAAGTTGTCTTTAAAGACATAGTTAAGCGACTCAACAATATCACACAAAACATGGCCCCCCCCCAAGGTTGCAAATTACCCAATACGATGGCCCCCTCGTTGCGGAGCCAAAGCAAGTAGGGTGATCGTTTATGAGGACATATAGTGTTTTGAAACCTCTTTGCAATTTGTGCACACCCTTGGACGAATGGATCATATGTCCACCGATAGATAGCGGTTAGCAATTTCCCCATGTCCTCAACGGTAGTGGTGACATGTAGTGTTAGACGCAAACTCTTTGCAATGGGCAACCAATTGGCAAACAAGTGCCATGTCTCGCCCCCATCGGGGAAGGACCGGCCTTTCAAAGAAACATTGGTCTTAGCGTCCTTTAGGAGGCTTTGAACCTTGGATCGTTGTGGTACCGTCAACATTGTGGCTCCTGTGCGCACAAACGTTGTTAAGTATTCACCACATCGTATCACAAGATGAAGAACACACATGATGACAAACCCTATACGGTCATCCTCTTTCAATAGTGGACTTTCGATGCACCCTTTTGCACCAACACAACTAACTCCTTGTTTCCTATCTTTTAGGAATTTTGCTTCAAGTCTTGTACTTCGTCGCCATTCACACCCTACCCATCTTTGTTTCTCCCTAGACCATGTCGCAAAAGAATAAATTGAACCAAGTTCATAAAATGTTGATAGACCAATTGAAGTGCATTTCTTCTAGCACATCCCTTTGATCACCTATATATTGTATCCAATCATCCACATCCCAACGAACCCCAACTCTTCCATCCTTTATGGTCGGTTTTAGTACTTGTCTCTCACTTAACATGGACCAAGCTTTATCCATCGTTGCATACGATGGAAAGCAATTTGTCCATGGGACGGTGCTCGCACGGGTTTTCTTCTCTTTGGCATCGGCCCACGAAATAAGCTTCTTGTACCTAGGGACGGTTGGGCCGAGAAATTGGGATAAAGTGCGCGGTTGAACCTGCGGTTGAATGGGTTGCCGTCATGGCACCAAAAAGCGTCCAATGGTACAAACCACAAAGTATTCATATTTGTGACGCGGGCAACACATTGCAACTCATATGTTCATGCTTTGGGCAACATTAAGCGACTATTTTGCCGTGCAAACGTTGTCATGAAGCACAATCACAATTGTTCATTTGTGATAAGGGTTCAACCGCACCGTTGAACCACGTTGAACCGCTTGTAGGCATGTGTGCATTATGCCACATACCTTCGCTTCGGCATCCCAAGGTCCAAAATGAGGCGCACAGCGTCTGATCCTGTGAAAGCTTTTTTTGTAGCCCTTTTTGTCTGTTTGGAAGCCCTCTGTGTGTTACCAAATCGGTCAGCAAGTTGTTTCCATAGGCGTTTTGTCGTGCCGTTTGTGCAAAAAAAGGTGAACAAGTCGTCCACCAGCTGTTGGTCCCCCCACCCGCTGTAGTGGTCGTTCACCACTTGCAGCCAGTGGTGGGACATTTTTTAAAAAAGGTTTGTCACGCGTCAGTTTCAGGTGGTTGTGCAAATATTTTGTTCAGAAAAGCGCGCGCCGCTGGCGCAGCCGCCGCCGCCAGCGCTGGCAGTGCTTCAACCGCGGTTCAACCGCGGTTCAGCGGCTCAACCGCGCCCCTTCCGATTTCAACCGGGTTAAACCGGGTAAAACCACTTTGTGAAGTACCTGATCCAAATGAGCCCGTAGGGTCCTGCAAGGTCGCTTCTACGAGGCCGAGATGGACTGGGACATGATCGTTGGGTACAACTTCATGATGGTGACGGACTCCGGCGTTCTCCCGGCCCAGGCCTCCATGACCCTGTACCAGGATGACCAGCTCTCGTGGCTTTCGTCACCTGAGCACCATGTGGAGTGCCAATGGATCCGGCCGGAACGCAATCAGCTCGAAGTAGCCGCACTGGGCACTGAGCCAACTGGGCCAGCAAACCAGGAGTACGGCGTAAAGCCGGAAGTGGCGAGCTGAGTGGTTGCGGACCTGCGAGCTTCGGATCTGGCCTTGGATGCGTTCTCTTCAGGAACCTCCGCCCATCTTCGGGTTTGTGAGAAGTACTGGAGCGCGCAGGACTCCGCGTGGAAGAAGCAGTGGGGTCCGCATCAGGGTTTGATGTGGATCCATTGCCCCCGATGGGACATTCCAAGGGCGGTAGCGAAGATTCGCAAGGACCGCTTCAAGGCAGTGCTGGTTGTTCCTATGGGATGCACCGAGGAGGAAAGCACCCGAGATTGGGTATTCTCACTGACCAACATGACCTTAAACAAGGTCGTCCTACCGGCTGGAGAGAGTGTCTATCAGGACGCTAAGGGACAGCCCATGCCACCCCAGAGATGGCCAACGGAATTCCACTATGTGGATGGGGGCCTTGAGCAGGCCGACACCACGGACTTCGTGTGTGTCAACCGCATCATAGCGGAGCCATGGCGGCAATGCTTTGCGGTTTCCCTTGTTGACATCGGAGAATCGGATGACCTCCTCACTGAAGAGGAGTTGGATCTGGTTCAGGGGTATATGGATCAGCCCTTTCACGACTGGGGAAACCAGCGTGAGGGCAAGGGCCAGGACAAAGCCTGGTGGGAAGTGGATTCCATCGTCTCTGGTTCCTATGACGGGAATACCTTCGTACAGAGGGTGCTGGATCACATGTCCAGCCAGGACGAGCCAATCGGCGGCAACCCACCCACCTACGGCGACCTGTTCCGAGGCAAGACCAGAGATGGCCCTTTGGGCCACCTGGGAAGACCACCTGAGTGATCTTGTGGAGGTACCCCGCAAGTAAGCTCAGTGGTTCAGGTGCCCGGAAAGGCCAAGGCGGAGTCCGATGATTGCCCCAAGATCCAGGCATTGAGGGCCAGGCTGAAGCAGAAGTATGGGGATACCTTCTTCAGCGGAAAACCTGTGTTTCCCCCACCGGTGCGTGGACCGTATGGCGAGGCCAAGATACGACTGAAGCCGGATCCCCGTGTGTACAGACACCGGGAGTTTGCCCTGAGGGGCGAGAGAAAGGAGGCCATGGAGAAGATCCTCCATGAATTCATCCAGAGGGGCTGGCTTGAGCTGTGCTACTCCGAGTAAGCCTCCCCGTGCTTCGTCGTCCCCAAGAAGGTGGCCGGAGAGTGGCGGCTCGTGGTCAACTACCGCGGCCTAAACGCCCAAACGCAGCATGACAGCTATACGCTGCCCCTCATTGAGGACATGCTGCAAAAACAACACCAGCGGAGGATCTTCACCGTGATTGACCTGAAACACGGTTATCCTCAGATGCCTCTCGCCGAGGAGTCCCGTGCCTGCACAGCCATGAGCACCCCACTTGGACCTCTCCAGTGGAAGGTGATGCCCATGGGCGTTACCAACGGCAATGAGGCTTTTCAGCGGATGCTGGAGAACCTGCTTGAGCCGGTGCGTGACTGTGCGGACCCCTTTGTGGACGAGGTGATCATCGCGTCCGGGGACCCCAGTATGAGCTATGAGGAGCTCCTGGAGGCGCATGAGAGGGATGTCACCAGAGTGCTGGACCTTCTGGTTCGGCACAAACTCACGGGCAGCAGTGACAAGGCCACCATTGCGGTAAGCGAGGTGGTCTTCGCTGGCCACGTAGTTGGGAACAGGCAGCGGAAGCCCATACCTGGCAAGGTGGCTGCGATTGAGCACTGGGAAAAGCCCAAAACGGTCTCTGAGCTACGGGCGTATCTGGGATTCTGCAACTACTACTCGGGGTATATCAAGATGTATGCCGAGTATGCAGCCCCCATGACGTCCATGCTCAAGGGCAACCAAGAGGAGACCAAGAAGGGGTCCAAGAAGGCTCTGGTCTGGAATGAAGAGTGCGACCGTGCCTTTGAGGGGATGAAGCAGGCGCTGCTATCCGCAGTGGGTCTGCACCTCGTGGATCCTGACCGAGGGTTCGTCCTGCGCACCGACGCTTCCGACTACGCCGTTGGCGCTGTGTTGGAACAAGTGCTTGACGATGGGAGGCACGTGCCAGTGGCCTTCTGGAGCCGAGTCCTGGCGGAAGGCCAGACACGGACGTGGACGCCCCGAGAAAAGGAGGCGTATGCCATCGTCATGGCTCTCAGGAAATGGGCTGGGTACATAGCCCTCCATCCCGTCATCGTCTGCACCGACCATCAGAGTCTGCCGTCGTGGCACAAAGAGCACGTGGACACCCCCTCTGGTCCCGCCTCCCGACGGGCAAGATGGCATGATCTAGACCTTGGCCAAGTTCGACCTCACGGTTGTGTATGTTCCTGGCAAGGACAACACCGTGGCGGACTGTCTCAGTAGGTGGGCCTATCCCGCCAGCAAGGGCATGACGGATGTCTCCGCCCATGGCGATGAGGCTGAGACTGCTGAGGCCAAGAGGATCATAGAAATGGAGCGCCTGATGGAGGAGGAGGGTGTTAAATGCTTGGTCGTCATGGCTGCGGATGCCCCCCTCGGAACGAGGATGGGCAGAGCGGTCAGAGTACTTGCCCCTGAGGGAGCTGAGTCCGACAAGCACCTCTTCCCTGAATCTTGCGTCCACGACGACTGGACCGACGACTACGCTAAGTCTGAGGCCTTTGAGGCCGAGTATAGGGCTGTGACCGACCCTGATGACGGGCAGAAGTGGCCAAAGGGGCTGACTGAGGAGGATGGCAAGCTCTACCGGAATGGTAAGCTGCTGGTCCCAGAGTCTCGAGTGCTCGAGCTATGTGAGGCTTGGCACCACCACATGATGCACCCAGAGGTCAAAAAGCAAGCCCTGGATATGCAGCGCCGGTTCAAAATCAACCATATCAGTCTCTACAACGCTATCAAGAAGGTCAGAAAGGGTTGCTCGGTCCGTCAGGCCTGCAATCCCGACAAGCGGAACGTCAAGGGGGAATCCCAATGGACTCCGGTGCCTGACCAGCCCATGCAGAGCGTGGCCATGGATGTCTTCTCCATGCCCGAAGTTCACATAGGCAAGGAGACCTTTGACTGTGTGGTCCTTTGTGTGGACCGCCACAGCGGCTACGTAGTAGCCATTCCGGCACGCAAAAGGGGGTTGCTTGCCAAGGAAGTGGCAGTCATGATGATTCGTCATTGGCTGACCGTCTTTGACATCCCCCGCACCATTTGCAGTGACCGAGGGCCCCAGTTTACTGGTGGCTGGTTCAAGGCCATGTGTTCTTTCATGGGAATACGTCATGCCAGGAGCGTCGCCTATCTCAGCCTGTCCAATGGCCGGGCTGAAGTGGCTGGAAGGCAGCTGTTCGAGAAGCTGCACAAGATTCACATCACCAATCCAAGTCGGAACTGGTTTGAGGAGATCCGGCCCGCTCTGAAGGCCCATCATGACACCCCCACTCTGGGTGGTTTTTCCCCTCACCAGATTCTGTTCGGCAGGGACCCCCTTGGTCGGGGACTTCCCTTGTCTGGTGATGGTATGGCCATGGACGCCAGGGATTTTTCGCGCGGCAAGAGGCAACAGCGCGGGACATCTGCCAGCAGCTTGAGAAGGAGCATGCTGAGCGTCAGAAGTCCGCCCCGAGCTCGACAGTGCAAAAGTTCAGGGTTGCAGACCCGGTGTGGGTGATCAGACCCCGCCCTTTGGGCACCCACCGCACCAAAACCTGGTTCACACCCGGAGAGGTGGTCCGCAGGATTGGTGAGGACACCTACCGCATCAAGGTGGGTCACAGACAGTTCCGGGAGCGCCACGAGGGTCAGCTCCGGGTGCGGGAACCCGACCTCCGTGGCCAACATGTTTCCCTGGACTATGCCGCACATGAGGCTGATTCGGACGACAACTATGCTGAGCAGGACGACTATACCGTCGAGAAGATCCTGGCCCAGCGTCCGAACGCCTCGGCACCCAGAGGCCTGGAGTTCAAGGTTCGTTGGCGAGGCCTTGGGCCGTCCCACGACACCTGGAAACCCGTCTCCTCGTTCGTGCCGCGGATTAATATTCCCTTCATGGACTACATCCGCAAGCACAAGACCAAGATCCATGTCTCGGACTTGGCGGCACTCACCCGGGCGATTGCAGCCAAGGGCGCCTGATCACCGCCCTGAGCTCTCCCCTGATGCAGTTTGAGCGCTTGTTAGGTCGACGGATCATCCCTCACTTGGTTTCTCTCTTCCATCTTCCGGTGACCTGCCATCAGAGTGGCCAGATACCCCTCCTGCTGAATCCAGGGGAGGATGGCCCCTCTCTTCCACTCCTATTCGTCACTCCCCGCCTGCTGAATCCTTGGGAAACCAGGCAGGGCGACTGCCCTTGACATTTCCGGAGCTCCTAGGGCCTTGAAGCCCATACGACGTTGCGCAACGGATGCCGCTGTCATCGGCATTGCGATTTTTGGGTCTGTGGTCCGGTCCCATGGCACTTACGGGATCCAGACCAGTCGACGTGCGCCCTCAGACTATATATGGCCTGAACTCAGGCGTTTTTCTGTCCACCCTCCTGCATATTCCTTATCCTAACCAGGGCGTGGTTTGGCGCTCTGTCCAGAGTTTGTTTACACGCCTATTCCCCCGTCTATTGCTTATTTTTCTGTTCTCCAGGATATGTGCATCTGTATGTTGAGTGTTAATGGCCCATCAGCGAAGTATGGACCGTTTTCCCCCCCGAAGGGACACGAATCGTAATACGAAGGCGCCCTGAGTCGCCGTGTACATGCTCTTACATAAGGTCCAGGCTGGACCAGTACCTAAGTACAGATTCTTCTGTTTGAGTGCCCGTGATACCGTGTGCCCTAGTGGCTGTGATGTGCTGAGATCCTGATGGCGCCAGGCGGGAAGCCCAGTTGTTTGACTACACTCCCAGCTGTCCGCCACTGTCAGTCCCACTGTGAGCCTACCGCCTCGCAGACGCACTTGCAGTCGGGTGGCGACCTCCGGTGTCCTGACCTCGGTCAGTCTGCCTGGAAAACTGGTGGTTTGAGGAGTCGACGCCTCCGCCCAGACTGCATGGGGACTCCCTCATGCATGGCCTTCGTGGTAATGGGGCGAGGGAGAAGACAGCCTTGATGCCCGATCCCTTATGGAGGAGCTCATTGGGCTTTACCACTCTGGACTCGCGTCGTGGATATGGACATGGTGCGCCCAAGGAAGGACCCGTGGGGACTCTCCCCCAGACTGCGGCCTTCGGAAGCCTGGGGTGGCCTGATGGATCTTTGTGGTCGCTTCCGACCTGTGGGACCACCTCGGCTGTCGTGTGACGCCTATGTTGGCCGTGTATACCACTACCACTGCGGTGGTGACCGTCGCAGCCGGCACCCGGTGCGCCTGGTATGGGTTAACGGGTCCTTTGGATGCCGAACAATCGCCGCTAGGACCCGGGATTTGATACTCAATACCATACTTGCAGTTACAGGCACCTACAGCATCATACCTGTCTTACCGCGGGATTGTAATGGGCAACCTAACCCGCAAATCGGCCTGAAGTGAGGATGTGACCCCCCCCTTCAGGGGATGGTCCTGGGTACCCGCTGCCATGCTTGGGTGTTATCGAGCTCCCCCCCAGGGTTTGCTCTAAGGAGGGGGGTGAAGCGGTACCCAGAACCTATGGCCCATGGCCCGGAGGCCTGTGAGCCGGTACACCCGTGTGGAAGCCGTTGACACCGGCTGTCAGCGGGATATCCCTGTTCTCTAATCCTCGAAATCTGGAATCCGATTTCTAACCAATAAATCGATGTAGAATTACCATAATTTTATTGTCTTGGGCGATTTTCGGTCGGAGATCGGTGGAATACCCGATTTCTACCGCGATTTCTAATTGTCGTGAAATCGCTGGCTGTTGTCGCCTGTTCGCGCGCTTTCGTCGCTTCTCCGTGGCAAGTTTTGTGATGGACGTTTCTCGAGTACCTTTGAGGTTCTAAGAGAACATAAGGGCTGGATCTAGAGGATTTTTCTTGTACCTTCATCTGGTGTGTTCACCAGAATTTTTCGTCGTTGCGTCTGAGAGAAAAACAGCGCGCAAGCTTTTCCGTCAATCGCTGGAACTCATGGATCTCAAGTACCATGAGTTCGGACGGAACCCTACATTCCCCCCCTATGCCTTTCATCCATGCCCCTTTCACGCGGGCATATCACTTTGTATAGGGAAGCGGGCAATAGGGATGTTTTAGACAGCCTATGGGTTTTGCAAACCCAAGTCGTTTGCGTGCGCAAACGCTAACTTCGTGGCCTTGTGAGCATGAGCGTTAATGACCGAACACAATGCTCACAAGACCAAGGGCCCTAGGACATTTTGCAGTTTCCAGCCAACTCAACGATGGCTCCACGCAATTCAATGCGTACCAAAACTCATTTTTTGAAAAAGGGGAAATTTTGGTCGAAAATTAGGCCAAAATGGCCAAATCCCCGAGGCTCGTACTCGAAGCCTATGGAAAGGTGAGCCTTGAACCAAGGCAATATGTAAAGTAGAGACCACGAAGGACATGGTGGATGGCTTGGTTGATTTTTACAACCTTGTCTCCTATTTTATATAATGTCGCCTTGTGAGCACGCGTGCCATACTGCCTCTTTGCACACGCGCTCATATGCAAGCATTAATGACATGAGTGGGCGGAGACGATCTAACCATAGTGGGCGTATTTGAAGGCACCTACTATGGGCCTACTCCAAAAATGTTTGCTCATATTTTTGTTCCTCAGTGACCCAAAGAAATGTACATATCAATATCGCCGATATATGCACTTTTTCCCATAAATAGTGTGCTTCAAGGATTGGGGTGTTAAAAATGCTTCCATTATGCTTTGAACCCCAACCCTTGTTGCAAAAGGGAAGCAAAGCTTCGGCTTGCATCCATGCAAAAGCCCGAGGCTCCTTTCTCTTGTGATACGGAGATACGATTTTTCGAGTGACCACTTTTGGGTGAATTTTGGCCGTTTTGCCCAGAATGGCCACATACCCCTTCTCCCCCTGATGTCACCCCCGAGGTTGCGTGCGCCACTTGACGAAGGGTAAGGGCAATTCGGAGAGGGCACATAAACCCGCATCGAATGGGGTATTTCCCCATGTGGCCTCTCCTCTCGAAGGGAGAGTTGTGAGTCACCCAATTTGGGGTATGTTGCCATTCTGCCCCATTTGTGTGTCACTATCTCTCCAATGGGGAAAATAGCTAGAGGCGACCATGAGGGTTGCCAAGTCGCATATATTGGGACCTAAGCCCCATGTGTCTCTAGCATCTTTGGTTGAAAGGATCTTCGTCGTGGCCATGGAGATATGGAATCATGAGTGCGGGCAATTTTTGCCAAATTTCCCTGTTTTTGCCATTGTGTACCATATTGGAACTACCATATCTCCATGGGGCACGGGATCTAGCCAGAAGGGAAGGGCGAATATTGTAGCATATGATCAAGGGTTAAGCGCCATTGAGTTTCGTATTTAATCCTCTGGCTCATCCGAAGTTATTCAACTTTTGGTGCGATCCATGATGTCCCCCGTTGCGTCGCATGCTGCTTTCTGCCCCATCCGCGTGTTCATCCCCTCGATGAACAGCAAGCAGCCAGTGTGACAGCAAGCCATAACCCAGGGCATGGGACCAAAGGGGATATCAAGAGTTGTGAATAAAGGCTTGGTGCGTCAATATCGCCAAGGTTTCCTACCCTGGACGGTCGACCGAGACGACCAATTTTGCCATTTTGGCAGTTGTGGACCCAATTCCGATTGTCACCACGCCGAGTGGCAGGGGGATCTTTGAGAGCCAAAAGCATGGCAGTCTCCGTGGGACTCCCGGTGGATCTCCTGTGGAATGGCGGATCCGATCTTCAAGCCGGCGTGGAGATATACTATTGAGGACACCCCCGATTTTGGCTCATTTTGAGCAGCCAAAATGATCCCCTTTTGGGACCCCAATTTCAGCCCCCCGTGTGGTCAATTGGCGGCCCCATATCTCTCTGCCCATGCGGAGTCCGGACCTAATTTTAAGTGGTGCACTCAGATATGGGTCCTAGATCCTGCCTCCTATCCTGTGAGTCATTGGCCTTACCCTGGCCGCGTGAGTCATATGTGGGAATGACGCCAATTTTGGTGATTTTGGCATCATGACCCCACTTGACAAACCCGTGGTGCCCTGATGCCGGGACCTCAGAGGGAACCAGGTTGGGTGAGGGCTCCAGTAAATTAGTACTCGAAGGGCATGGGGTCAACTGCCTCGGCCGTACCTCTGGCGGGTCCGGACGAGAGGTCAATTTTGGAGTTTTTCGAGCTAACATCAGTCTGGGCTGAAACAGCTCATTTTCAGCTACCAACTCCTAGGGGATAATGGCGGGGCCTGATCTCCGGCTCAGAGGGGAGTTGGGACCTGCCGTTAAGGGAGCATAGGGAGCTGATGTCGGTTGGCCTTGGAGCACCTTAGTTCCCAGAAACTCGCCTGTGGCTAGGCGGGATACCCTCCCCTATTGGCAGAGATTCAGGGTCCGGACTTAGTAGGGCATGGGTTGTGTTTGAGCCCCCGCCCCTGCCAGCCACTGCGAGGGTTGGACCTGGGATTGGGATATGAGTTGGAACTGAGTGTCTATTGCCCTGTGATGCCCTTACCCCAGTCCAGTCCTAACCCCATGTGTACATTTCCTGATGTGTTTCTGTACATACTTTTGTTCCCTTGTTTCAGACTGGCAAGGATCCTGAAACGCTTTGTCACATGACACGAGCATGAGTATGCCCTTGTGAGCGCAGTGCTTTGCCTGCCTGCTTGCTTGCGCGTGTCCGCCGCAGCGTCCCGTGGCCAGGCCCCCGGCGGGAACGCGTCACTCCTTCTCTTTGCCTTCAGGTCCTTCAACGGAGAATCCACTGAAGGCAGCTCCCAAGCCCTCCAGGGAATCATCCCCGGGCCCACTTAAGGGCACTGAAGGTATAGGCTCCTCAGGTTCAGGTTCACCAGCAGGTCTGGGCGCTGGCGCTGGCTTGGCTGGTGCCACTGAGGGCGCTGTCTTCTTGGCGGTGTCCTTGGTGTCCATGTTGTATTTCTTCGCCCTTCAGTGGAGTCAGTCTCGACGTACTAGTTGTACTGCACGGGGTTGCAGGTACACAAAGACTGAAAATCTCTGCTAGCAGAAAGCTAAACCAGGCTTTCACTGCTGATTGCTTTCATGATATTGTTTTGTTTGTGCCTCTCCTTGCTCCTGCTCCTTCTTGATGTACCTCAGGTTTTCCAAATGAATATGTTTTGCTGACATCAACGAGAAATATAAGTACCCACAGTGCAAGCAAGGGACCACAGGATCAAATCCACAGCATGAAGGGCAGCAGTCAAAGGAGATAGAGTATCAACAAAGGAAACTCACAATAACTACAGATTTATGAAAAGATAGTTCGAAAATATCCTAGAATCACGGGAAAACTGCCCACAAGGGCACTCTCTCTTTTATAGTGCCATCTAGAGATGTGGGGTCTTTGTTTTGGGTCCCATAGGTGCTGAGGTGGCATGGCTTGTGGCGCTGAGGTCACTGCCATGTCACATGGGATCTTCCTACTTAGCTAGGCTGACTGGGAATTGAACCCAAGACCTCTCAAAAAGAGGTGCCACAGCCCCCTAGGGTGCAAACCACTAGGATAGCTAAGCATTCATGAGAAAATATAGAAACATGTATAGGCTCTGGATTAATGTCAGCGCCTCAGGCAGTCCAGAAAATGGTGCATATGTCCAATCAGTTGGAGGGGCACGGGTCCACAGAACCTCCAAAGATCCATGCTTGGTTTTATAGGTCAAAATGTCTTGTTACCCCTTTTGGATAGGCCAATACTAAGATAAAAATGTGATATGCCTTTAGGCCTTTCTGCGACAACTAAAGCTAACCTTTTGGCAGGCAAATACACTTTTTCTTGCTAAACAATGCAATTCATTAAAATAGCACCTAAAAACACATTTAAGATGCAAACATGCCTGGAGCTTCGTGTGTCTCATGAATAAAGAAACATGTTAAAAGACAGTTCGGCGATATGAGCAGAAGAGATGACCTTTTGGAAGCCAATTCTAATGAACTACTTTGAAGGTTTGATGAACCTTCGGGCTGAACGGAACTATCCTAATCTTATTAGAACTGACCAAAATACGTAGAACCGAAGGCTTTGGCAGGGACTTTGCGCTATTGTCCACCTAGAGGAGTGCTTAGCGAAGCGTGGACGCTTTTCCGGAGTTCCCCCCCCCCCTAAGTATGGTGCTCCGTACACATCATTTCATTGGTTTTTGACTCAGTCGGTCCAAATGCGCTTGAACTTCGTCCAACGTGATGTTTTCTTCTTCGAATTGCTTTGTAGACCTTCCAAAATAACTTGAAGGGTCCCGAGAAATACCAAATGAACCACTTGCAAAGCAGTTTTCGCATATGCCAAAAGCATTTTCACCTTTTTCATAGTTTCTGACTCATTTTAAATAAATTTTTGATGATGTCAAATACGGTGCATTGTAGAGTTTTTGTTTGGAGGCCGCCAAATACATGAATCTTCAGCCTGAATCATTGCCTAGATGTTGGCCAAACTGTTTCATCCATTCATGCATTTTTTGTGAGGAAACAATATGCATGTGGTACAGAACAATCGTGTCCATTTGCGTAGAGTAAATAACGTTTAAATGCATCAAAAAGAGAAACTGTCAACACATAATACTTGGTCACTTATCATCGGAGACGTAAAGAAAGTCTTAGTATGAAATAAATGGATGCACACTGAAAATGAATAGGTACCTGAACGATCATGATTTTTTTCCACGAAAGTTGTTTGAATTTTGTTGAAAGGTTTTTGGGAAATTGTCGGAAATTGCTCGGAATTTTGTGCAAAATTTGTAAAAAAATTTTGAAATCTTTTGGGGGGAAATTTCGGAGAATTTTTTTCGAAATTGTTTCAAACGGCTATTCTAAAACCAAAAGAATGCCATTTTGAAAACGACAAAAGAAGGTTCTCCGTTGCCTATACCAGGGCCCCAGCTCAAGTTTCACAAAAACGTTGCAAAGAATGTTTGAAACTTTGCAAAAAAAGTTTCACACATTTTGCAAAAAGGTTTCAAGAAAATTCTCAAGAGTTTGCGAAAAAAACTTCAAACAACGCTGCAAGCTACATGTAGTAGAACCGTGCATTGTGTCTAGCGTGTCCACCTGGTGCACATGCACCAAGGAACAATAAGGCACATTCGTCAAACGCCTCCCAAAAAGCATCAAAATGCATATCAAATGGTAAAAGGTCAATGCCATTTGAGCGCAATTGGAAGCAAGTGGAATCACGGACGTTTGGAACTTTCATGTACCCTCTATTGCAAGACTACATGCTGTGTCGGGGACAGCACTTCCGTTGCTGCACTAGATGTATTTCGTTGCAATTCTTTTATGTGGCAAAAAGCCTCAATTCGCTACAAAAAATTGTGTTGGCATCTTCTTCGTTGCCGAAGCCAGGCTTGCTACATCAGACCATTCTACATACCTCCGGCCGCTATGGTTAGTTTGGCAACTCCTTCGTCTTCTTTCTTTATTCCCAGGTAGGTGGTGGACTAGCGTGCCCTAGAACCACGTACTACTTCATGTTAATGGCTTTTTTCCAGAGAATGTCATCGTGTTTTGAGGTGGTGTGCAACTACCTTGCTATAGTGGCAACCGTAGCTGTTCCGTGGAATACTTGAAGATGCAACCCACCGTGCATGAAGCATGAGATACATGAGCAAAAAAAATGCATGATGCAATGTTGGATGCAAAAGCGTCACATGATTGCTCAATGTGTTTGTGACTAAGAGCCATGGCGAAAACAACAACATGAAAAAAACTACTAATCTTTTCGTCTTGCACATCATCTTCATCATCATGAGCTCTTGAGGGAATAGTAAGAAGAAAACACTTTAGCCCAAACTCACTATGCCGAGACAGTGCACTCACCTTTGATTTTCCACACATTGGAGTTGCCCAAAATCAGGCCTAAATTCCATTTCTTGCAAAAACGAAACTTTTTACCTCACTTTTCATCCCCCAACCCATTTTCATTTGCCTGTCCGCATTTTACCTGAAAATTCTTGCCCCTTTGACAGTTTCTATGCCCCCCAACCACCGGGGTCCAAGCTTTTTTTTAAAATGCGAAATCTTATTTTTTGGCACTTATCTTATTTTTTAGCATAAAAAAAAGTTTCGGGCTAAAAAAAAGATTCCGCGCTAAAAAAAAAGATTCCGCGCTAAAAAAAAAGATTCCGTGCTAAAAAAAAGAATGCGCGCTAAAAAAAAAGGTTTTTACATGATCATCATGTATGTCTCAAAACATTGCACGGGGGGGGTTACAAGGAGTGCTACTGCATCAAGCCAACCCCTGCCATGTTCACAACTTCATACAGTAGGGGAACCTGGGTTTCGGGACTGACCCAATATGCACCTAGTGGCCCTCTTTCCTTGTTGCCTGCTGCATGCGGTGAGGAGGTACCCTATGCAGGGATGTCATGAATGTGGAAGGTTTTGGGTGCATTACGCAGAACTTGTGCTTCACAACAGGGGTGTCCCTTTGGAGTTGGGGCGCCTATGCAGGGAGCTCATCGGAGAGGATCACAGGTAATGTCAGAATGTTGTAAAGTAGGGTACTCAGCCACCTTGGCCAGAGCCCATGTGCACAATTTCATCTGCTCAGAGAACAGTGGTTTCCCTTCGCTGGGGGACCTATGCAGAGAGGTCATTTGAACGGATCATAGGAAATGCCCGGATTTCGTGAAGTAGGGCACTCAACCATGTTGGCCAGAGCCCAGGGGCACGATTTCAAGTCTTAGCGGAACCGACGTCTCAAGATCGAGGAAGGGAGTACATACTGGTAGCTTGAACAAATGTCTCACTCCTACCCCCCTGCGCCCCTCTCCTTCTTGCCTTTCACACCCATGCTTGACAATTTGCTGCACTGATTGCCCCCCCTTTTACTCCAGTGTTTACAACCCATGCCTAACAAGTGTGTTTGTGGGGCAGATACAGCTGTGTCAGTGGCCGAACTGGGCGACGCTCTCCAGCGTGCTCCTGTTGCAATGTACCCACGGTGCCCAACTATTTGCACAACATGTTTCTACATCATCCTCAAAGTTGCCCTGCCTGCAGAACCGACGCTGAGTGTATGTGCTGAAAACCCACCGTGTCCCCCCACTGTCCCCCCCGGCCTTGCCACTGGTCAAGGCCCTTGTCAAGCCCCTTCCGGTTCGCTAGACAACGGTTCCACTGCCGGTTCGGCAAACAACAATTCCACCGAAGCAACCGTCGAAGACCCAGATGTAGAGTTTGCACCTTTGCACCGACAAGTAGATGAAACATTGTCTAGAGTAACAGGTCCTATTGCCTCGGTCCGCGTGAACACCCAACTGTGGCTTGCGGAAATGCATGGAATCTCCCCAACATTTCATCGGGTACAAGTCAAAGTGGTGGGCAGAAAGTGCCAAGGATTGGTCCCTTTGGAATATGTCCGACCACCTTACGCGAAGGTTCGGGCACCGTTGAAGCATTTGTTTGCCGTGATGACAGCACAAATGCAGCGCATTTGTCGAAAGAGACCCCAAACGAACCACCGGTCCCCTGCCCAAGCCCCAGAACCCAGCCCATCCACTCCCTCCGCATTGGAACATGCCCCTGCCCAAATCTCAGAACCCAGCCCACCTGCTTCCCCTCCCCTGGAGCATGCTTTTGCCCCAGTCACAGAACCCAGCCTGTCTGCTTCCCCTCCCCTGGAGCATGGCCCTGCACAAGTTCCAAAAGCCAGCCCATCCCCCTCCTCTCCGTTGCACAGTCCATCAGTTAAGTCAGTGCCTAAGGATTTGCATTGCAAAGCCTCATGCTGCATGGGCTGCTTTTCATAGCATTCCAAGTTCTGATAGTGCATCACAGGCCCCTTTGTATTCAGACTCAGACCAAAAAGCTACGGGCCCAAAAACGTCCATGCGCTGAGCTGCACGGGTGAATACCCAGCCAAGGACATTGCAAAGTCGTGAAGCGTTGTACATCAACAAGAAACGTTTCGAGGTGCCCGTGGGGTACACTGGTAACCTGTGCCACGACTAACAGAAATGTGATGATTTCGGGAAGGTCATTGTACATGACAGGCGCAAGTCTGCTGAGATCCGCCTTTCACCTGCAAACCAGGCACGCGCAGAGGCCTTTGACACATTGACGGGCCAGAAGTTCTCCAGAGAGCAGCGTGTCTTTCTGCCGGTGTGTGGTCAGTACATGGGAGAAAAATGACAGTGATCCCCACTGTTTGCCTGTCCACACAAGCAGTGTGTTGTGGCTGCTGAGTGGGGACCGCTTTTCACACGCAGAGTGATCCAGGCAGTTTTTTTCTGCTCATTTCTTCTGAAATGCAAAGTGTCCCCCACCTTCCTGTACATTGCTGCAGTGTCTGACAACCATATTCATCAACTCGTGCGACAGTTGCATCCCAACACATCCGTTCCTGCATTGTATGCTCATTTTCTGGAGCTTTGGCAGTCTCCAGTCAGTCCCAAGTTCCAGATTCCTTGCTCAGATTTTGTTCACAGGGAGGTTTGTTCACGGTTTTTGTTGCGCATTTCTTCTGCAGTGCATTGTGCAACCCACGTGCCTGTGCTGCAGTGTCTGCCAGCCATAGTGATCAACTCGTGAGAACCCTGCATTCAACACATCCGTTTCTGCATTACATGCTCATTTTTTGTAGCCTTTGCTGTCTGCCCAGTCAGTGCCAACGTTCAGATTCCTTGCTCAAAATCTGTTTAGAGGCATTATTCGGTGCGCAAAGCCGAGTGGCATTGTCTCGTAGAGGTTGTTTTCAAACACTACTCAGTGGGTGCACAATTTTGCCCATAATGTCATGCTCAAGTTTTGCTCGTTTCAAATATCTTCAGATGGCGGTCAATGGACGGACCAAGGTGCACACAAGGAGGGATGCTGGTTCTGTATTTTTTTGGCATTTCCAAAAATTCACAGCATTTTAGCCCTTCTCCACAAGGAAGGCGTCTTGTGCATCTTTTGCACAGTGGCATGTCCCGACGCCATCAAGTGGGTGGCGTAATGTATTGTGTACTGCAAAAGCACATTCTGCAAGTGCTCAGCCATCTGCTCCGGTCTTGTCGGCATTCTTTACCGTTATTTGCTTTGTGCTTTGTTTTGCAGGGTTTGCCTCAGGAATGTGGATGATTCGTGGGGTGGCGTGCCCCTAGGAACTGCATTTTTGCCTCCCCTCCCCACCCCTGGCTTTGTGTTCTCTCAGTTTGACCAAAATCTTACCTTTTACCTGGCCATCTAAAAAAAAGATTCTGCTTTTTTGACGTTTTTAAACATGCCAATGACTTTTTTTTTAGATTTTGCGTTTTGTTGGAATCTTATTTTTTAGTAGGGAATCTTTTTTTTTAGATGCGAAATCTTTTTTTTTAGATGTTTTTGCTCATTTTTTAGCTGTTTTGGCTTAGATTTTAGCAGTTTTCTTAAATTCTAGCGCATCTAAAAAACAAGATTTCGCATCTAAAACAAAAGATTACCCCCACCACCGGGTGCAACCGCCAAACACAAGCTTGAATTCCAAAATACCTTTGTTTTCTTCTAGACAGCAATTGTTCTTCGACCTTTTACAATTTTGAGCCCTCCCCCCCCCCCTTTGCCCTACGCTGCCCCCCCTGCCCTGCCCTAATCTGCCCGCCTGTGGTGCCCCTGCACGAGAGAATTCTAAACTCTGGGTCATGAAGAGCTGGTCTCACCTTGTGGGGAGAAAACTTGCCACTTCGGGAACAATACAGCAGTGACGGAAAACCAAGTATCATGCTGCTCTTCAGACAGTAAACCCCGTTCTTGATGTCATCCACAAAGCAGGCCAAGGAGGTTTCGATCTGGGTTACAAAAACGGTGCGCGAAAGCCATATATTCTTCCATTGAGAGGCACTTGCACCGTACCTCAACTCTAGCGCGGGAAAGTGCAGTTGCGTAGAGAGATACTGTGCGGGGATAGGAACAGCAACCCTGACTTTCTATCTGCTGATGCACTTCTAGAGTAAGAAAAAGTCACTAGCCACTTCTTTTGCGGGGTACTTGACACCCGCCCCCTGTTCGGGGCAAAAACTTTCCACTGTACGGGCCACTGTGCGGGGCGGACCTTTTTTGCTAAAAACCCTCAGCAAGGCACTGCTTGGTGACCCCAATCACCAAAATATGTTCAGACCGTATACCTGTAATGGGATGGTCCATTTCAGGACTTTGATTGTCCATTTCAAGACCTATTTGTCTGTGTGTTGCGTGCGCGTGTGCTGTTCTGCACGGAAGGGTCCAGGGAGCAGTGCTGGGAATTGCGCTGAAAAGGAATGATTATTTTATTCTGGTATACATTCATTTTATCATAAAATGTTTGGAGTTTCGCATTTGTGAATATGTTGTCTTATCTTGTTTACTCTGCAGATGGTCGGGGGCAGCTCCAGATCCAGAGCCCTGCCGATGAGTCCAACGGACTGGAGTGAACCGAAACCAGAAATCCGGTGAGAGTCTTTATGTTCGTGTTCGTCAGGGCAGTGAAGGGAATGAATGAGGAACCGTCGTCGCAGGGAATCACAACCAAAAGAGAAGCCGTCGCCGCACGGGAAGCACCAGCCAGAGAGGAGTCGCCGTCGAAGGAATTCAACCCTCAGAGAAAGCCGGAGTACAAAGGAAGCAACCACCGTGGATGAGGTTTTAATTAAAGGAGATCAGTTTATGGCTTTTTCGGTTTTGGAATTCATTTTCTCGAGTTCTTGCAGTGGAACGGAAATGGGTAGAAAAGAAGGATAACAGTAGGTAGTCACCCTCTGTTATTACATGGTAGCTTTGTAGGTAAGATCTTGCGCCTCTCGTGCGCATTTCAGTTTTGCTCCTCATGTTTCCTTTTGTTCGAGTGAAGTCGCGCAGTTGCGCTTGTCTTTGGGAGCGTTGAGCGCGCAATGTTTCCCTGTGCGTGAGTGCGTTGTTGCAGCCGCGTAGCTGCGTAAGTTCGGCGCCTTGCAGCGTTTGCGCTGACTGTTGTGTTGGCCGCTAGTTGTGTGTGTGTGTTGCGCTTGGCAGTGTTGCGCGTCGCTGTTGGAATGGCCCCGGTGTTGTCTGGTGCACCAGGCAGTGACTTGCGTGCGTTGCGGCAGTGGATGGCGTACGCGTGTTGCAGTGCCTGCATGCCTGGCGTCGTTGTGCGAGCAGCAGTTGCAGTGGCGGCATGTGTTGAAGTGCGTGCGAACAGTGGTGTGTGTAGCGCTGGCAGTGGCACAAGAGCAGCACAGCGAGCTGAGAGAGCGACGCAAATGCGGGAGAGAAAGAGCCAATGTGTGAGAAGGCGAAGGAGAGAGAAACACAGCGGGCGTGAGTGTGCACGAGGGCGTGTGTTGCTGTGTACTCTGCGCTGTGCCTTTTCTATGTATATTTCTGCTCCATCTGCATGCAAATGAGTGAATGTGAAGAACAGGTCACACAACCAGGTCAAGACTGCCATCTGGAATTCTTCAGGTAGGCTCGCGATGTTGTATGAAGGTTGAGGTTTGTCTTAATGTCCTGAGGCAAGCCTGTTTTCAGTGGGTTTTGTGTTTTGCAGCCATGCCATGTTTCGATTGTGAAGGCTGCAAGTGTGGAGGAGTGCAAAGACTGAGGAGAGAAAGAGATGCAGCAGAAAAGGAGTTGGCAGACCTGAAGGCTGCCATCAGAGCAGGCAAGCCACCACAACAAAGAGCCCACACCAAGACCCACAGAGGAAAACGAGCCAGGAAGCAGCAAGTTCAGGAGATTAAAGTAGGTACTATAGGAGTACAACAGAAGCCCGAGAAGAAGACGAGTAACAAGAAAAGCAGTCAGAAAAAATACGTGTTTGCAGGTCTCTGCAATGGACCAACCCATGTGTTGATTATCAGGCCTCTCAAGGTTCGTTCCCAAGGGTAGCCCCCTTGAAAAACCTTAGGGAGGGCGTGTAATGGGATGGTCCATTTCAGGACTTTGATTGTCCATTTCAGGACCTGTTTGTCTGTGTGTTGCGCGCACGTGTGCTGTTCTGCACGGAAGGGTCCAGGGAGCAGTGCTAGAAATTGCGCTGCAAAGGAATGATTATTTTATAGTGGTATGTATTCATTTTATTATAAAATGTTTCGAGTTTCGCATTTGTGAATACGTGGTCTTATCTTGTTTATTCTGCAGACGGTCCAGGGCAGCTCCAGATCCAGAGCCCTGCCGATGAGTCCAACGGACTGGAGTGGGCCGAAACCAGAAATCCGGTAAGAGTCTTTATGTTCGTGTTCGTCAGGGCAGTGAAGGGAATGAATGAGGAACCGTCGTCGCAGGGAATCACATCCAAAAGAGAAGCCGTCACCGCACGGGAAGCACCAGCCAGAGAGGAGTCGCCGTCGAAGGAAATCAACCCTCAGAGAAAGCCGGAGTACAAAGGAATCAACCACCGTGGATGAGGTTTTAATTAAAGGAGATCAGTTTATGGCTTTTTGGGTTTTCGAATTCATTTTCACGAGTTCTTGCAGTGGAACGGAAATGGGTAGATAAGAAGGATAACAGTAGGTAGTCACCCTTTGTTATTACAATACCACCAGTAACCCACATGTTACCACAGACATGTCATACCCGAGTTGGTAGATGCATGTGCTCACAGCTGGGGAGTCCTGGGTTCAATTCCCGCTCAAAGTAGTTTTTCCTGGCGCTTTTTCTGGCGCTTCTGGCGCTTTTTCTGGCGCTTTTTCAGCAGTACAAGAAAGTTTTATAGTGGTTTCAACACTGTGTTTGTGCCTCTCCTGCTGCCTGCTGCTGGTGTAGGGTTTCCTGCTGCTTGTTTTTGAAGATGAAAATGTTTTAGTTGCTGAAATACAATCAATCCAGGATAGCCCAAGCTAGAGATAAGCAAGTAGAAGAGAATCAGGATCAAAGCATGAAGGGCTGCAGTGTAAACAGTGAAAGATGAAAGGATATTGACAGAAACTGCAACTCAAGCCACATCTGATTGCATATTCACAAACATAGCTGAAATGTTTTGGAAAAAGAGTTGGAAAACTGCCCCATGGTCACTCAGTCTCCATAGTGCCATCTCAGGAGATGTGCACTCTTTGTTTTGGGTCCCATATGTGCTGAGGTGGCAGGGCATGTGGCGATGAGGTCACTGCCATGTCACATGGGATCTTCCTACTTAGCTAGGCTGACCGGGAATTGAACCCGGGACCTCTCAAAAAGAGGTGCCCAGCCCCCTAGGGTGCATACCACTAGGACAGCTAAGAATTCATAAGAAAACATAGATAAATTCATAGGCTATGCCCTGGATATGTCAGTTCTCAGTCGACTCAGGAAAAGATGAATTGCCTCACATTGATAGGGGATTAAGGGGTCCACTCCATATCCTGATTGGGTGTTTCATTCCATAGGTCAAAATGTGTTATCACCACTTTTGGTTGGGCCAATACTAAGATAGAAATGCCTGTGTGCTCAGCGCATCTCTAATACAACTACAGTATGCCTCAAAGCATTGGGAAAGCACTTTTTCTTACTCCCCCCTTGTGCTGTGGTGGCCACCACTGTCGCATTTTCAGGAAAAAGGGATTTTTTGTTGGCCTTTCCTTGGTTTCCACATCTACTTTAAAATACCTATAGTTTCCCTCACACTGAAAAATGGATGCTCACCATCGCTGGCGCCTTTTTGCTGCTTTGTTCGTGACATTTCCTACTGAAAGCTCAGCGCTCATGGCGCTGCCGGGGTTCCTGTGGCTTGGCTGGGTTAGTTTGGGAGCATGCCATAAACATGTGCATGTGCATCCCTCAGGCCAAGACGCAGCGCGACATAAACCCAACGCAAGACACAATATACACACTCGCATGGGTTCTCTTAAACCTGCTGGCGACCTGTGACCTGTCTTAGGGCGAAGGTAGTCGTTCAAAAAATTAAATTGCCCCTTGATGGGGTCTTGGGTTCTGCTCAGTCTCCCGGCTGCTGCTTTTCGGCCCAGAAAGCGGCCTACTCAGCGACGCTTTCGCGAGGATATCTGCAGAGACAGGAATGGGAGAATTATGGACGAATCCACGCAAACGCGAAGCGACAACACCTAAATCCGTCAAATGACGGCCTAGAATTTTTCTAAGACAACACACCTGAGCAGAATCCAATTGTGCATCAGAAGCACATTTTTAAAAAATTATAGTCATCTCTCGATTTTTTAAATCAAGAAATTCCTACGCATAAAAAGGCGGCGCGCAGGAGCGGCTCCTAGCGAAGCGCCGGAAAATACAGAAATAATGAGATTATAAACGTATGTCTCACGTAACTCGGAAAATGACGAGACACACATTAATAGATAAACATACAGATTCCACCAACACTGACAGAAGGGTCAAAAATCCAAGAATTCCAAAATCAACGAAAAGACTTCAATGAATCAGGTAGAAACTACAGGTGTGCTCGTTTCGTATGCAGCATGCACATTGCTCGTCTCGTGTCTCCGTGAACAAGTCTTGTGGCAGCGCTGACAAACGATAGAGGGCTAGATTAGAAAGATTGCAGATGATTAGTGGTCGGATCAGGGTGCTTAGACATACACACAGATGCATAGCGACGATTTCACTTGCGCTCTCTCACCTTGCTTCACTCTGCAGCGGTAGGTAAGGTTGGTAAGCCCAGGCGGGGCCACCCCCTGGTGGGGTTCGTGATTGTTGGTAAGATTAGAGGTTTGCCAAAACCAGCTCGTACACCCGTGCATGCTCGTGCATTCACACACGCATTAAAGGGTAGGCCACGCGAAATGCGCACGGTAAACCTTGTTTAGGTTACCCAGGGGCTCCTCGGTACGTTCTTTAAGAGCACCTGAGGAGTCTCTTAACGCTTGCTTGCTTGACAGGGCGTGTTTGAGGACAGTGTATTATAGGTCACACTGACAAGCGCATAATACGTGGAGTGTGGCTTGGTTCCTCAGCTGCAAACACCCCTTCATTGGGCTTTGCTTTACAGGTGGGCAGGTAGGGTGATTGGTGCAGCAGCATACCATTTTTTTCTAGCCCTGCTAAACAAGGGCGCTGATCACACAAACAACTGACTGCACCTCCGCCAGGAGTGGCGAGGGCAGTTCGACTCCATCGACATCCACGCAGTGCACGCATCAAGAGCACCCCTTCCCTCCAAGCCCTAGCAGGGGAAACGCGTTGTGGCGTCCCCTGTTAGGCCACAGTTGCTTAGCAGCGCTGTGTTCTCTTGTCTTCTTCACAGGAGGCTCATTAGGACTCACGACTTGACCTCCAACAACACCCAGTAGAGCGTGAGTGTAGGAGTGGTAATCCTGAGTGGGGGCTTGAGCCAGTTGCAGAAGTGCTCGCCCACCAGGATGGTGCCACTGTAGGTAGGGTGTGTAGTGTAGTGGTGTCTCCTGTCCCGCGTGCTTTTCCTCGTGGGCAGGGGAGTGCGTTAGCTTTTGGCTTGTAGCAAAAATGGGCGTTTTGTATGCCCTTAGCACACTTGGCCACCCCTCCCCTCTAGTAGGTAGGGCTTTTGCCGTCTTTTCCCACGGATAGGCGCCAGCACAGAAATTGGGCGCCATAGGAGTGGTACCAGTACCTGACTAGGACCTTCAGTCCGACATCAGCGAAGCCCGGTCTCCGGGAACCACGCCCGGGAGAGAAGTGAGACACACACAGACATACGTAGCACACTTAGGGGTAAGGTTCAGTCCCTAGCTTTAGTCTTGGAGGCAAGCGTCTCAGCGAGCCTCAGCAACTCACCAAGGGTGTTCTGGGACAAGTAGTCAACCAGAACTGAATTTAGGCGTCTCTCAGGTAGAACAAACGCAGAGAAGGGCTCCCAGGTGGCCTCTTCGACTCCAGACCCTTCCCAGAGGGTGAGGAAGCGCCAACCCTGGCGATAGCGGTGGCGTAGGACAGACTTCACCAGGTAGAAGCCCTCCTTAGCCATCTCCTCGGCGTTCATGTCGGGGAGTTCCCCTTCAACTTCCATAGGGCTGGCAGCCCCTTGTAGGTCTAGGGCGGCGATTTCCTCGTCGTTCAGCTCCCACTCCTCCCCACAGAGGTCTTCAGGATCATAGTAGCGATTCAGGTGTTGAGCAGCGCACAACAGGGTCCCCCCTAGACGGGAAGAACACCGCACGGTGATACTGTGTCCATCCACTGATAGAATCTTGTACGGCCCGAAGTATGGGTCATCGCTGGTGGAGCGTGGCCAGGCGGGTAGTCGACTGTGGTGCACCAGCACCCAGTCCCCCTCTTGGTAGGTGGCCGGTACTCGGTGCTTGTCCTTCTTGTTCCACTGACGCTCCCTCACCCTCTGGAGCATAGCCTTGGCCTTGTCCACCTTCGCTTGTTGCCCTTGGACCCATTCACCCACAGAAGAATGGGTGTCCTCTGGATAGGGGGCATGTAGGAACCATGCCGGGCGCCCTAGGAAAAGCTCATGGGGCGAGTAGCTAGTAGCTGAACTCTCTTGGGAGTTCATCATCAAGGATATGACGGGGAGTAGTCTCACCCAGTCTCTGGTGCGTTCAGTTTTGCACCATATCCGTACATTCTCCTTCAGGACACGGATCTGTCGCTCACATAGGGGGTTGCTCGTGTGCGAGTAGGGGATCCCCGTAGACACCTGGACATTGAGGGATCTCAGGACCCTCTTGTACCAACCGGTATCTGAGCGTACTCGTACGTCCTCATCGGATTCGATCTCCTTGGGCGCCCCATAGACACAAAACCACTTCTCCAGGAGTATCTTGATAGTCTCCTCCCCGGTAATGTGCTTGGTACAGGGGAACACCCTGGTAAACCTGGTCAACCGGGAGGTCAGCACGAGGGCGAGGTCATTGCCCCCGAACTTCGGCATCTCCATGTAGTCCACGTATAGAACACTGTTAGCACAATGAGGGATGGGCAGGGTCGAGTAGAGACCTCTGTCCCTGATATCCCCTGGTTTGCAGGACCTGCACGGGCACTTGTCCACGATAGGCTGGAGGGTTTTCCGCAGTTGGTCGTCAGTCCACGTAGTGTGGAACCACTGCTTGAACAGCCTCAGGGTACGGTCAGCACCCACATGACCGCTGGACTCATGGGTCCACTTCAGCAGCGCTGGGACTCTGTCACTAGGCACCACAATGCGGTCCTCGTGCCAGAGGTAGCTCTTGTCCCTCTTCCACTGATCTTGGTTGACCAGGAGGGGTTCAAGGCGTTTCTCCAGGCGCTTGTAGATATCCCCAAACTCCTTCAGGTACTCCAATTGTTGGAATCCGTCGCGGGGGCGTATCATCGTCATGTTGAGGTCCAAGTGGACGTCCATACGGCTGAACGCCTCCTTAGCCAGCGCTTCAGACCGGGCACCAATCAGGGCGTCGAAGTTGTTGCGGCTGATGTAGTCTGCACACTCGTTCTTCACTCCCTGGATATGGTGTACCGTCAGCCGTAGTTGACTGATGTAGGTCCACCAGCGCCGTAGCTTGGCCTTCTCAGGTGGGGGTCCCTTCCGCAAACTGCGGACCGGTTCTTGGTCGCACAGCCAGACCACAGGGTTACTCCCCAACAGTCGTGCTTGAGAGGATAGCACCAGCATACCCGCGAGCAATTCCTGCTCATAGGTGGAGTAGTTCCCCCTGGCCTGGTTCCATTTCCAGTTCCAGTGACCCAGAGGTACTAGGACCCACTTGTCATCAGGGTAACGGTGTGCTTGAGGGTTCCATCTCGGTTGAGACCTTCCGTCCCCCATTGGGAAATGGCCGGGTCGAACTCCTCCTTCTCTAGTGCTTGCTATTGGAACAACGTTCCACCACCGCCCACATTGCTGGCGTCGGTCACCAGGATAATCTCCCCTTGTGCCCTAGGCACGCCCAAGCACTTAGCGTTGGCCACCTTGTCTTTGAGCTCGTCAAACGCTTTTTGCTCTTGTGGGCCCCAGCGCCAGGTAGTACTCTTCTTGATCAAGTCCGTCAGAATGGCGCTGGTGTAGGTGAAGTTTTTGATATGGCGGCGATAGAAGTTGCACGCCCCAATGAAACTGCGTACATTATGAAGTCCTTTCTTGGGGTCTTCGTGTCGTACCTTAGCATCCATCAGGGGTTTGGCCTTAGAGGCCGCTGGGGTCCACCACCCATAGCCAACGTCAAACCCCAGGTACTGCATGGTCTCCTGCATGAACTCACACTTCTCCAGCTTGAGTCGTGTGTGGTTCTCCTGGCAGAAAGAACTCACCCAAGAGGATTAGGTGGTCCTCCTGGGTATTGGTCCCGAGGCATATATCGTCGATGTGAGCTTCCATCTGGGCCCCACGGGATATAAGCTCCTGCACCTTAGGTCTCCTTCGTAGGATGGACAAGATCTTGTTCATCAGCTCTTGAAATAGAGCGGGTGCGTTGGCCACGCCAAATGGCATGACCTTCCACTTGAACACCCTCCCCTGAGGGGTGTTGAAGGCCAGTAGCTCCTGAGCGTTGGGCGTCAGGTCCACTTGCCAGAATCCGCTCCTCTTGTCCATCTTGGTCTTGTAGCGACAGGAGGCTATCTTCTCCAGGGTGGACTCCATATTAGGAATGGACCCTGAGTGGTTCAACGTTTTCTTGCTCAGCTCTCCGTAGTCCACTACCAGCTGTTTGGCTGTAGACCCAGGTTTAGCCACCAGGAAACAGGGGCTGCAGTGTAGGGGGTAGTCCCCGTCCTTGTACTCCAGGACTAGGCCAGGGTCGATACATTCTTGTATCTGTCGCTCAATCTCGTCGGCTTGCTCTTTAGGAGCTGGATAGGGTCTCCTCCGGATCTTGTGACCCACGAACTCGGGTTTCAGCTTGAGGTCCATCTGTACCAGCTTGTCACATGAGGCTGGAGGGGGTAGTTCTCCGAACACCTCCAGATAGGTCCTTATAAGCTTCTGCACCCGCGGGTCCAATAGCTTGATCTTGTCCTCCATGTCCTCGTCAGAGTGTAAGTTGCTTGCCCCCTGCGGAATAGACGTCGGGAGGTGATCCTCCACCGACTCTTCGCCCTTGGTAGTGTCCTACAACCCTTGGTAGGCATATAGAAGGTCTTGTTCAACCATCTCCGGTGGACGATGGCAACGTAGGCACGCTCGACGGGGTTGACATACACATTCCTCCGAGAGGTCGTCCTCCTCTAGGGTCCTCACATGAGTGCCCCACACGCTCTTCATGAACTTAAGATCTACCTCCCTTTGCCAGGTGGTGATCGTCTATTCAAGGTCCTCCTTCAATTGGGATAGATATCCCATACGTCCTTGCTTCAGGGGCCATGAGCTGCGGGTAGGCTTAGCGTAGCATAGCTTTTTTGCCACCAACTTCCTCTTGGAGTCCACATACTCCCTTAGCCTGGACCGAGGGTCCAGCTCTTCGTCCACGGGGTCTTCCACCCTCATGGAGAGTAGGGGTTTCAGTGGGGCGACGTACTCGGCGTTCTCCACTTCCTCCACACAGGTCTGCACGAAGAAGGCGTCGTGCTCAGTTTCGTCATCTGAGTGGATAGAGCTAGGTAGCTCAGATAGTCCAAACTCAGAGACTCCATCAGGAACAGGTACATGGCAGGGAGAGTTGGGGGCGCTGGTGTCAGTCACGACGTACTCATCTCCTCCGGGTATAGTCTCAATAGCATCTTGAGGTTGTAGTCGATCCTTCAAGTCACCCAAGGCGAGTCCATCGCTTTCTCGTTGTATAGCCTGGACCAGAGTCGGGTCCAGATCCTCCCAGGGGATGGAGGTAAGACCTCTGTCCAACACGCTGAGCATACTCCCCCATCCGGGTTTCCCAATAGGCGTCTTACGCCCCAGAGGCACGTAGATGGCCTCGTCAGGTAACCGAACAGAGCTGATAGTCAGCCTGTCCAGGAGGTTTCGCCAGTACTCGTTGCGCCCATGGGCGCCCCAATCGGGGGAACACAGGACCATACGGGAACGTTCCAAGGCCACCTTGGTCAGGACCTTCCCCAGTTCACTGAACCTGGGGTTCCCGTAGGCCATCCCGAGGGCCTTCAGACCTTGGTCTAGGACTTCCCCCAATAGTTGATAGTCCTCAGTTTTGGAGGCCGCCATCATGTTCGAGGGCTCCTCCTTTGATAGCCTCAGGTAACTCGAGGTATGTTCCGACTGCTCCAGTGGCACAGACTCTCTGCCACTGCCGTGGTCCACGTAGAGGAGGTAGGGCGCTTGCAGCGTCAGGGATTGTATCTGGGAGTGCTGCACGAAGAAGTCAGTCCCCAATACAAAGTCGAAGGCCTCAGTGTCCATCACATAGAACTGATGGGCGATAGTCAGGAGGCCCATAGGTACCTCCACTTCACAGTCCCCGCAGCTGTGCACCACATGTCCATCCCCCATTCGTATAGCCGCGGTGGTCATGGTGTTCTTCAGGCTCCCACAAGGTAAAATTTTCTTGGCCACTATAGATATGGTGGCGCCAGTATCCAATACCCCCAGGTATTCACGTCCCCCTAGTCGGATACGTACCCAAAACACCAGGTCTTGGGTGCCACCGGAGCGTCCCCGTCAGAACTCCGCGGGAAAGGTCACCTCGAACCCCTTGTTCCGCAGCTTGCGGGCCATCCTCATGAAACGGCTTCTCTTCTTAGCGTTGCTGTCATCACCACCTTCGTGCTCCCGCTTGGCCCCTTGTTCTTTCTGGGCCTGCGTCTGTGAGCGGGTGGTAGGACCAGACTGCCCTCGAGAGGGCTCCGGGTTCCCCCCTGGATTAGGGTTGGCGTTGCCTCCGTTCTTGTCCGTGTTCTTGTTGTCCTTGTCTGGCTGGCGGTTAGCGCCTCCTCCTCGTCCACCTTGACTCTTGTCCTGCCCTTGTCCACGTCCTTTCGACTTGCCCTTGCCGGAGTCGTTGCCTTTGCCCTTGCCTCCACCTTTGCCTGAGCCTTTGCCAGGATCCTCACCTTTAAGCTTCGCCGATAGGCGTTGCTTATGGTAGCACTCATCCTCGTAGTGCTTCCTCTTCCCACAGAAGGCACACGTGATGGTGCACCTGTAATGATCCGGCAGCTTCGCTTTGGCGCCGGTGTTCTTCTCCTGCTGCTTCCCCTGGACTACGAAGCAGTCTCACTGCTCGCAGTCAGGGGCGTGCTGCAGGTGGCCCTGCTCGTCTCTGGCATCACACCAGAAGAGCTCCTTGACGTTCTCCATGATACGGGCGTGGGCTTTTTTTGGGGGTAGTCCCCTGCCCAGGTCTGGATCCTTGGTACCCTTTGCCATGGCCTCCAGAGCCTCCACCTCCTGGACGGTAGTTGTTCAGGTGCTGGTCTCTTTCTTTCTCCAGCGTGAGCTCCAGGAGTAGCACGCATAGATCCTCGTAGCGGAGGGATCTAGCCTTGCGTTCTGCCGTCGAACGGCAATCGTCCCACAGCTCTCGAGGGAGCTTAGACACCAACCAGAAGAGCAGGTCGTCGCTGCTGTAGGAACCGGGCGTCAATTGTCCAGCCCAGTGATCCAGGTCAGCCAGCAGCTCAGAGACCCTGTCAGGTTTGGGGTTGTTGGGCAGCACGGGCAGGTTCTAGATCTCTGCCCTGATGGAGAGGTCGGTTTCGTAGGTCGGGTACTGCCTCTCCAAGGCAACCAACACATCGGCAAAGGTGGCGGAGTTAGTCACGATCTGCCTGACCTGCTTCTTCAGGTACTTAGTCTTGCGGCACTGCAGGAGCAGATCGCACTTGACCCGTCCACTAGCGTGGGTTTGGCCGGTCAATCGGAGAAACCGGCCAAAATTCTCAGCGAACTCGCTGAGGTCCTTGCCTGTGAACTCAGGCAGGTTCACCACGATCTTGGAGGTGGCAAAAGCCTTCGCCTCCTGAGACCTGCGTCCCTCAGGGCGTCGGGTCTTCCTCTTCTTCTTCTTCTTCTTCCCACTTGGGTTCTCGGGGTCCTCCGGGTCATCGTCCTCCGAGGGCGAAGCAGAAGTCATAGACGGCGGCTCATCATCGGAGGGGTCTCCGCCTAGATCACTAGAGCCATAAGGCTCCACGTCCACCATTGCCCTCAAGGCTGTCAGCCCCAGGCGGTCCAGCTCGGCTCTTGTAGAGTTCGTCACGTGGCTCTAGGGCGGCTGGGCCGTTCTCGGTACGAAAGGACTTCTCGGTATCGCTGCAGGGGTCGGCATCGGTCGGCTCCTCAGGCTCCCCAGGGTGTTGGTCAGCCCTGCCACCAGGTGGTTGGCCTGTACTCGATGGGGTAACACTCCCACCGTGGTAGGTGACGCTTGGGGCGGTATCATCAGGGGCTCCAGTTTCTCTCGAATCTCTTGAGTGAGGTCGCCCACGATTTTAGAGGTGGATCCTCGGAGCACCTCGTTGATCTCCGACCGCGTCAGGGACCTGTTGGAGGATCTCCCCGATCCTCTACTCCTGCCTCCAAGAGACTCAGGTCCTCTCCTCAACCCACTCAAGGTTGCATACCCAGGAACATCCACATAGGTTCCCGTAGCGGGTAGAGGATGGTGATAGTCAGCCGCATACCATCGCGGCGCAGTACTGGAAGCCACCGGCTCACTGGCAGTAGTTGCCTCAGGAAGCGCAGTGGTAGGTGGGCCAAAACCATAGGCAGGGTAGGTAGGCATACCAGTAAAGCCTGTGCCCTCTGCCATAGGCGGGTTGGTTATGGGTGTGGATGTTGCAGCGGCTGGGTCTGGAATTGGGAGTGTGGTGGTTATAGGAGAGGGTGATGCGTGGAGGCCAGAAGCCCTTGGTGCGCCTTCGAAGGTAGGATCAATCGTCAGGTCTTGCCCTTGGTCTTCTCCTTCGTCTGCTATGCCTTCTCCAGCATCCTTCTCGCTCTCTCTCTTCCTCTTCACAGGATGAGTGACCACCTCCTCAACTGAGAGGGCCCGGAAGGCCGACTGCAGTCCTTCCAACGAGTCCTCCGCCACGTCCACTGGCCCATGTAAGGGCTCCGAAGGTACAGCGCTAGGTCCAGGTCCAGGTTCACCAGCTGGTGGCCTTGCTGGTGCCTCAGGCGCTGTCTTGAGGTCGGTGTCCTCCTTCTTTGTGTCCATCTTCGTTCGCCCTTCTGCTTATATATGACTGATCTCGGCGCAGTGGTTGTACGGCAGGGGGTTGCTGCCGGTACGCAGAGACAGTCTGCCTCTTGCTACCAGAACGTTTTTTAGTGATTTCAACACTGTGTTTTTGCCTCTCCTGCTGCTTGCTGCTGGTGTAGGGTTTCCTGCTGATTTTTTTTGAAGATGAAAATGTTTTAGTTGCTGAAATACAATCAATCCAGGATAGCCCAAGCGAGAGATAAGCAAGTAGAAGAGAATCAGGATCAAAGCATGAAGGGCTGCAGTGTAAACAGTGAAGGATGAAAGAATATTCACAGAAACTGGAACTCAAGGCACATCTGATTGCATATTCACAAAGATAGCTGAAATGTTTTGAAAAAAGAGTTGAAAAACTGCCCCATGGTCACTCAGTCTCCATAGTATCATCTCAGGAGATGTGCACTCTTTGTTTTGGGTCCCAAATGTGCTGAGGTGGCAGGGCATGTGGCGATGAGGTCACTGCCATGTCACATGGGATCTTCCTACTTAGCTAGGCTGACCGGGAATTGAACCCAGGACCTGGCAAAAAGAGGTGCCCAGCCCCCTAGGGTGCATACCACTAGGACAGCTAAGAATTCATGAGAAAACATAGATAAATTTATAGGCTCTGCCCTGGATATGTCAGTTCTCAGCCAACTCAGGAAACGATGAAGTGGCTCACATTGATAGGGGATTAAGGGGTCCACTCCATATCCTGATTGGGTGTTTGGTTCCATAGGTCAAAATGTGTTATCACCACTTTTGGTTGGGCCAATACTAAGATAGAAATGCCTGTGTGCTCAGTGCATCTCTAATACAACTACAGTATGCCTCAAAGCATCGGAAAAGCACTTTTTCTTACTGCACAGGTGCACATGACATGCATTGAACACAATCGCAAACAACAACAAATAAGCTGGGTACTTTTCTGGCGCTTCTTCTGGCGCTTCTGGCGCTTTTGCGGGCACTTCTTCTGGCCCTTCTGGCGCTTTTTCTGGCGCTTTTTCAGCATTACAAGTGCACATGACATGCATTGAACACAATCACAAACAACAACAACAAAGCTCGGTACCACAAATCTTTGCATCCAGCCACTCGCCTGTTGGGTAGTGTACCCTGAGGCACAAAGAGCAACACTACACAAAAGCCCATTGTGGGATGCGGTGGTTGACATCCCCATTCACCATGGCCAAAAGGTATCCAATTTGCGTGTCCTGAGACATGCCCCGGCGGTCAGCCAACAGGAGCCCCTTCAAAATACGGAATGACCCCTCTGCAACAGTGGTGGTCACTGGCAATGTTAAAGCAGTGATTGCACGGTTAGCCAAATCAGGCATACCCATATAAAAGGAGGCATTCTCCCACCAAGACAACAAACTAAAATCAGCACCAGCAACAATATTCAGTTTCCAATAGATGGTCCACTGTCCAGAGCGTTGCAACAGCTGCTGTGTGCTAGCATCAAACAGATGGTTGTAAGAACTGAGGTCCTGGGACATACCTGACCTTTGTCTGGGGTCTAGCACCCGCAGCTCATCAAAAAAAGGCAATTGCTTGTCCTTGTATTTGGCGATCACAGCAAGAACCTTTTGAGCAACACGTTTCAAACTGTTCACATGTGCCTCTCGCAATGCAGGGTTTCGAATCATATCAAGCAATGGTTTGACACCAGGGACCAGCCCAACATCTTGGGCCCAATTTTGCAGTTTGCTCTCAGGCTCTATCACCCTAATGAACAGGCGATGGCCAATGGGGGTACATTGTCCACCTGAGTTCCCTTTGGGAACAATGTCCACCTGCAAGTGGGTGATAAATTCATATATTGGTTTTCCAAACTCGGAAAAAAACATGAGTTGCAGATGCAAAACTAGGCCGTGCTTGCTAACCAGAGTGGAGACCTGCTGAAGAACTATGTTCTTTTTGGCCTCCAGACGTTCCTTGCCCTGAGAACTCCGGTCAACCTCAGTGGATATCCACGCAACCTCTAAACGCAAGTGCTTTGCATGATGCTCGGCCGCAGAAGTCGCAGAGTCCCAGCGGGTGTCTGTGTAATCAGGGCACACCGCACCCACTGCAGCAATGTATCGCTGCCGCCGAGACACCATGTTTGCACCATGCACAAGAGAACGCGTGAGTTTCAGATACTCCCGCAACTCTGCCATATCGGGGTGTTCCAGCATGGCAGTTCAAAAGCGGTTACCAGTGTGACCCCAAAATGTACGGAGTTTGGCATTGGGGAAGAAAGCTTGCAAATGTGCAGTAAATGCAAATGCACAGTAACCTGCATTGTCCACCAACACCAGAAGCACCTTTTCCCGGGGTAGATTAAGGGCAGGCCACTCATTCATAATTGCATTTGCAACGGTGAAGTTGTTCACAGGTGATTTGCGATCGATGAAAGCGGTGGTCACATAGCACATGCGTTTCTGAGTTGTGAAGATGATGTTCACGGGATGGTTGTCACAGCAGTCTGTGGTCTCGTCAAAAATTAACCCCATGCCCCCGCCGTCATCAACATCGTTGCGCAAAAGGTTCAAAGCAGTGGTTTGTCTCTTGTTTGATGACAATGGGCCGCAAATATGTCTCTGCTTGGCTTTTGCCACACATGTAACCACCAACTGCACTGTGAACACGAAACACAGGGCGCAATTCGTCCATCAGGGCCAAACTGCGGCCATTTGATAGAAAATCGAACACCAAATCATCCGATAATGTTCGAGGATCCTTTTGAGGTAGAGTAGTTTGATCGGAGTCCGCCGGGAGTGTCACATCAGACCCTTCTCGAAAAGCCTCACGCTTTGCACGTTTTTCTGTCGTAAGTTGAGCCATGTATTTCTTTTCACGCTCCTTGTCCCACGGTTGGGTGCTGTGGCTAGGGTTCCTCCGTTGTTCTGCTCGTTCTTTGGCTTGTGCTGCCTTGTGTTGTCGTACTTTTTCTCGTTCCTCATACCCTGCAGCCAACACATATTGTGCTCCATGGGAAATTTGGGCTGCACATTTCCTGTCATGACCATCTCGTGTAATATGAGTTGTGATGACGTCATCCCTCGTGTAGTCCAATCTTTGTCCACGGGGCCCACAAGTTAGAACTCCATTGTTGTTGTACAACCCATACTTTCCATACTTTGCTACACGGTCATCCACGGTGATGGTCTTCAATGTCCTTTCTTTCTTTGCTTTGCGTAAAGGTTTCACTGGTTTCACTGGTACAGCACGCGTGCAACTAGTAGTGGCTGAACTTGTTGCAGTATCAGTAGCGTTAGTAGCAGCAGTAGTAGTACTGCATGAAGTAGCGGACCGATTTGATGCTGACCCAAAAAAAGGGTTTGAGCGGGCTTGGCGGACACACAGTTCACAAATAACCCAATCTTCAGCACAGTCAGAACGCTTCTGTCGAAGGGTACAACGATCCGACTCAGCCAAAGACAAAAAAGCAACAGTTTCAGCATTCTTGGAGTGGCATACATTACAAGGCATAGTCTGGTCAAGAGCATAGGGGAGGGCAGGAAAAAGAGACAAATGGGTGCCTAATATTGCCTGTTTCCGTGCTATGGTTCTGAGAACCCACTGTACGGGCCACTGTTCGGGGCTGTACGGGAAACACGGGATTCCCGTACGGGGGGGGGTGCTACTTGTTCCGGGCCAAGCCCCCCTCCATTGTTTCAGAATTGGAGGCTTGTTGTCACTTTTTGGACACTTGCTGTTCCTTCTTGGATGCTTTTTGAATTTTTGGACAGTGGCACAAATCTTGATCTGGATCTCGTGGCAGGCCAAAATGCAGTCATTCCTTGGCTTCCTTAGTGTCAACAGCCTGCACCCCGTGGCATTCAGGTTCTCGTTGAGGATCCGGCTAAGAGGCATCATCCACTGCAGGTGAAAATGGGGTATTTGGTAAAACTGAGTACCAGACGAGGTAAAACTGAGTAAAATGTGGTAAAACTGAGTAGATTTCAGGTAAAACTGAGTAAAAAAATTTTAAAAAAATTTTTTTTAAAAAAAAATAATAGTTTTTACTCAGTAAAAAGACAATTTTTTTTTGAAAAAAAATGCACAGAAAACTGCACACTTTGATGGTAGGTGGTACTTTTGTTTAAGGGCACAAGGCCCCCGAGTCGATTCCCGGCCATTTGTCTTAGGGGCGCCCCACCCGGGCCAAACCATCATATATATAAATATATATCACACAACCGCTTCACCAAAGAGGGTTGAGTACCGTCTGCATGCATGCACAGAGGAGGGAGGGATCACACAACCACTTCACCAAAGAGGGTTGAGTATCGTATGCATGCATGCACAGAGGAGGGAGGGAGGGTGGGGCCAGCTACTTACAAATAGTTACAAAAGACACGCTTGAAGATCAAGTCGGCCTTAGTATCTCTCTTGTGAGGCTTGCCTCTCGGGGAAGTATTCAGCTTGCATCTCTCAAAAAGATCTTCTTTTTTTTCTAGATGCAGCTGTCTGCAAAATGTCTGGTCATTTTCCAATTGACCATCAGCATTTTGGGGGTATTGAGGAGGCAACGCATACCACTTCCGACAGATCCACACACCGGGACGGGTGTCATCAGTGGCATTGGGATTGCCAAGAGTGGCATGCGTGGCATTGGCAGCAGTAACTGCAGCAAAAGCAACAACAGCAGCAGCAGCAGCAGCAACGGGGGCCGCCCGGAATTGGCGCAATCCTCCACAAATCTCGGACTGACACAAGACAGTGGTATGGAAGGTACAATGAAGAACCTTACCTTTCTGACACGCTATGGCGGGTGTGCCATCGCAAAAAAAGCATGTGTCAAGGGGGTCTGCAGATTTGGGCGTGGGGTACAACCGAGACACCTCCCAATGCATTGACCGGGTCCGGGGTGTGGGGGCCAACTTGGAACCACTGTAGTACAAAATAGCATGTGCCATCTCACGCAATAACCACAATCTATCCTGTGGCACTTGCAAATCGCCTTTGACAACGCGTCTAGACAAGGCACAATGCAACATCAAAAGACATGCCGGATGGCAACTGACAAAATCATCCTGCCTGATGAAGGTGGAATACAGGGGTGCAATTGCAAATGCAAGGGAACCGAAAGCATCCAAAAACGTTGCCCACTTCCTCCGCGGTTGTGGTTGGATGCCTTCTCGCTCCGCAAGCTCATCCACAACAGCCAACTCTTCCTTGTTTGCCCCAACAATGTGTGGCTTGTCAAGGAGGGGGTCAAACTTAAGGCAAAGGTATTCACGGGTAGGGGCAATCAGCAACAAGCGGAGCACCCAATGGAAATTACACGAATTATATATCTGCGCCACAATCAACGGTGGTGCAAAAGACATATCAATGGACGCGCGTTCCAAAGTGCTACGCGCCCATGATTCAACCAACGCCTGTCGGCGTTGTGGACTGGCACACGACGCATTCCACAACGAATCACGGACTGCCCATGCCACACCCATTGTGTCCCAATCTGCACTGAGAGCGGTATGGGCTGCCCACCAGTAATACACCACAATTTGAGCACAGTCTGTGACATAGCTCTCGGAGGTGAGGTCCCTAAAATGGCATGCCTCGAACTCATATTGTTGAGCCGATGGACCTGGAACCGTGGCCTGTAGTGGCGGCCACCAATCGTCACCAAGCAATGACTCCACCTCTGCAAAGGATGGGCGAAACGAGCCATGGCTATCACTGAGTGCCTTGCACACATTAGCAAGGATTTGTTCTGCAGGGCGACACCCAGTATGAGATGTTGGAGGGCTATCGGTACAGTATGTGGCGACAACAATTTCGGACAGAATGGAACTAGGCGGGATAGGGTCCAATGGGGTACTAGCTACATTGTCACAAGCAGCTACACCCACATTCACAGAGGAAGTTGGGTGGGTCCCTACAGCAATTTCTGACGGGATGGAATTGGGTGGAACACGGTTCACAGAGGGAGTGGGGTGCAAAATGGTCTCGGCATCCACCTTCTTCTTCCACTTCTGTAGCACCCATTTTACCGCATCCCTATCCTTGAACCGTCTCGCTAGGCACTCCAGTCCAACCAAGCAGTGAATGCACCCGTCGCAGTAGATGCACCACAAATACACGGCCCTATTGCATTGACCACAAGTGAATGGTGGACGGTACAGGCGCATTGAGTGCCACGAGGCGTTCCCGCTGGCCAACTCACGCTTCAGGTCTTGGCCAAGGGAGAGGGGTTCTCCATCACAGCTACTGTCACTGGAGGAGTCGTCCTCAACAACCTTTTGAGCTCTTTTTCGGCCACCTTTCTTGGCGGGGCTTGCTTGCGACTTGAACTCACGCACATGTGGCGGCTCAACACGAGAGGCAACTGTCTGCCTCACACGGCCATACCTAAAGGGCCGGGCGCCAACGTACTTCCATGAGTATCGCAAAGGCACGGTAAAACCAGGCTCCTTAACAAGGAGCCATAGCAAGATGCCGTCACAGATTCCAAGGGTGGAGTACGTGGCACATGTGCAAAACTCCGCTGTGACGCGGTGAATACGGAGCAGGGACAACAACTGCGCCCAAGTGACACGGCGGCCTTCATTAATGGCGGCGAAGGTGTCCTTCCACCGGGTAACATCACCAACCTCAATCGGGGGGTAGTCACGGATGGCTTTGCCATTGGCCCCTCGTTTTCGCGAGGACACACCCTGGTGAAAAAATAGGGCATCACCGTCATCCACAAACACTTTGTTGTTCAGCATCACCTGGGACTCCTGCCACATCCATGGGGCGGGCTGCATGCCTCTACCACCAAGTTGTTCACAGCTTTGGGCCCACTGTGTACCTAGGCGGGGTAACACATCTTTCAAAAACTCACGAACTCCACGCAACTTGTGCTGCGTGACAAGCTTCAGCGATTGTGCCCTTGCCTCCGCCGGTGTACTACATGGAACACCCGAAAGAGACTGACCTACAAACCACCCGGACCGCTTGTGGATGTACTGCTCCCGAGCATGGTCCAAATAGTGGGGCGTTGCCGAATAGTGGTCCTCCAATGCAACCCAACCCGGCTGCCAAACACGTGTGCTCCAACTGAGATGCAAATCTCGGAGGTTTGCATGCACCTCTGGCCGCAAGTCCTTGTCCGCAATATTCTCTTTTAGATGCTCCCTCATGTTCTTTTGTGCATGCCAGTAGCACAAAAGCCATAGAATAGTGAGCCACACGGCGCGGGCTGCGTTGATCATTTCTTCTGCACCGGGTATCATCCGTGCCCACGGGACTCGTTGTAGCCGATTTCTTCGTGCATGCCTCGGTGCCATCCGCAGAGCTTAGCTAATGGAGGACACTGTTGCATGCACGAAGGCCATTAGAAAAAAAATGGATCACATGCCGCCTGGGGAGTCAGCAAAGAGGAACAAATGATTCTATGTTCTTTAGTAGGGGTGTCCTTAACGGAAAAAAAAAATGTTCGAAAACCAGCTAAGCACGGTGGGTACGATCAGAGCGGGGGGCAAAATCAGAAGTGGCCCACAGATGGGCCAAGTGGCTACCTCACCCGTGCCGTATCGGGGATCCCCACCGCTTCAGAGCGGGGGGCAAAATCAGAAGTGGCCCACAAGTGGGCAAAGTGGCTACCTCACCCCTGCCGTATCGGGGATCCCCACCGCTTCAGAGCGGGGGGCAAAATCAGAAGTGGCCAATAAGTGGGCGAAATGGCTACCTCACCCCTGCCGTATCGGGGATCCCCACCGCTTCAGAGCGGGGGGCAAAATCAGAAGTGGCCCACAAGTGGGCGAAATGGCTACCTCACCCCTGCCGTATCGGGGATCCCCACCGCTTCAGAGCGGGGGGCAAAATCAGAAGTGGCCCACAAGTGGGCAAAGTGGCTACCTCACCCCTGCCGCATCTGGGATCCCCACCGCTTCAGAGCGGGGGGCAAAATCAGAAGTGGCCCATAAGTGGGCGAAATGGCTACCTCACCCCTGCCGTATCGGGGATCCCCACCGCTTCACAGCGGGGGGCAGAATCAGAAGTGGCCCACAAGTGGGCAAAGTGGCTACCTCACCCCTGCCGTATCTGGGATCCCCACCGCTTCAGAGCGGGGGGCAAAATCAGAAGTGGCCCATAAGTGGGCGAAATGGCTACCTCACCCCTGCCGTATCTGGGATCCCCACCGCTTCAGAGCGGGGGGCAAAATCAGAAGTGGCCCACAAGTGGGCAAAGTGGCTACCTCACCCCTGCCGTATCTGGGATCCCCACCGCTTTAGAGCGGGGGGCAAAATCAGAAGTGGCCCACAAGTGGGCCAAGTGGCTACCTCACCCCTGCCGTATCGGGGATCCCCACCGCTTCAGAGCGGGGGGCAAAATCAGAAGTGGCCCACAAGTGGGCGAAATGGCTACCTCACCCCTGCCGTATCGGGGATCCCCACCGCTTCAGAGCGGGGGGCAAAATCAGAAGTGGCCCACAAGTGGGCAAAGTGGCTACCTCACCCCTGCCGTATCTGGGATCCCCACCGCTTCAGAGCGGGGGGCAAAATCAGAAGTGGCCCATAAGTGGGCGAAATGGCTACCTCACCCCTGCCGTATCGGGGATCCCCACCGCTTCAGAGCGGGGGGCAGAATCAGAAGTGGCCCACAAGTGGGCAAAGTGGCTACCTCACCCCTGCCGTATCGGGGATCCCCACCGCTTCAGAGCGGGGGGCAAAATCAGAGATGGCCCACAACTGGGCGAAATGGCTACCTCACCCCTGCCGTATCGGGGATCCCCACCGCTTCAGAGCGGGGGGCAAAATCAGAAAAAAGGGCTTTTTTCTACTAATGTTCGTACTGAGTAAAAGAAAAAAAAATTTTTCTACTCAGTTTTTTACTGAGTAAAAAAAAAATTTTTTTTCTACTCAGTTTTTTACTGAGTAAAAAAAAAATTTTTTTTTTCTACTCAGTTTCGCAACTGAGTAGAAACCCCACTTACTGAGTAAAAAAAAAAATTTTTACTCAGTTTGAAACTGAGTAAAAAAAATTTTTTTAAAAAAAAATTTTTTTTACTCAGTTTTACCACGGACCCTGAAAATGAGGGTGTCAGCACATGAACATGAATACACAGTGGATTGAATACCGCACCACGTGGCCTTAAACAAAGTACCCGATTGCTGCAAATCCCCCAAACGGAGAGAGAGCAATAACAAAGCCTCCCATAGCACACCTCACGAATCCCTAGAGCATGGTGCAAGAGTCCCCAGCGCGCCCAAGCAGCGAGGGTTGGGAAGCGGAATGGACAAGCCAACCAATAGACCACACAAGGATACTGGAGTGCAACAGCAAACTGTACACCCCTCAGTCACTTGTGGCAACGACGGTCTCACCAGACAAGCCACTGAGTTCTGAGGAGCCAGTTCACTGGAAGATGATAAATGGAGAGCCACAATTGTGGGACTGGTGTGAATGCCCACAGCATATCCACCATGACTTTGGCACCATGCACGTATTGCCATCGTTTGTGCAAGACAAAAAACACTCACATTGTGCACTATTATAACTTGCTGCCAGCACTGTTCTGGTCTGGTGTGGTGTCGTCTGGTCTGGTCTGGTTAAAGGGCGCAGGGGCGCCGGCACAAAATGTTTTTGCTTGGTGTATGTGGTGCACCTGTGTCAGGGTGTGCTCTGAACAGAAAATCATAGAGCAAATATTCACCTCCGGCCGCTGAGAGCATCAACCTGAACATCATCTTCTGCATCTGTCATTCTGACCTAAACTTCGTGCAACGTTGTGCAAAAATTGACCTGCCAAGCTGCATCAATGGCAGAAAAACTGGGCAAAAAACGGAGAAATCTGATTCCAATGACAAATGCACAGTCAGAGGGAATGGCTCCAACAGAGCGCACAGGGTAAATAGGAAGGGTCCCATGGCAACCATGTGCTGGCTGGTTATTGCCTCCCCCAAAATGACACCCAAAACAAAACTTCAAAAGCGTATGGGAAATTGGAGTACTTTATCAAAGAATGCACACACGAATTGCACAACTGGGTGACAAAATGCATCACACATATGGACTGTCTGTTGTATGCAGATAATGCCCACAACCGCAACAGAGGCACAGTGCTGCCTTTCAAGCCATCAAGCATCCAAGAGGAACAATCCAGCTGCAAACAAAGGGCCGCCACCGTGCCCATAAAAACACCCTGTTCTGCGTTTGAGATTTCAGATGCCGGCCATGTTGGGAGTTTTTTGGGGGGGGGTCCAGAGGCCTTGCGATAATGTGATTCACTGGTGTGCTCCAGTCCAACCACAATGTTCTTTGGCTGTCTGTCTTCGTACTTCTGAAACTTCAATACAATCACAATGTATCTGTTGGGTGCAGACATATCTGCCTTCAGGGGCTTGTGTAGCTGCTTGTGGGGTACTGTCCAATGTGATCATATCACATTTTGTGTGCATCAGAGACCCTGCTTGCCAACGCCTTAATAATACGTGGTCAGTGAACACAAAATATGATGCGGAACACCAGCAAGGGGGTTCCATAGAAAGAATGCTTAAAAAAAAAAGAAATGAACATGGATGCACTGGCAAAAATGAGCTCTCGGGAACCTGACTGGTGCACAACATATATGAACACACTTGTCAGCTAATTTCCGTGGCATACCTGTGATGGACTTGCCGACAAGGGGGCTACCTACAGTGCACACAAAGGGTAAACTGGTGCACCAGCAATGGAGATCATGCCAAACTTGTGCAAAATTGCACACCTAGCTCCCTGGTTTCAAAAAATCCTGTTGGACAGCAAATCAGATAGGAGCAGGAGCGGTGCAGCAGCCTATCCTGCAATCCTATCTACCCCCTACCCTGTGTCCTCACCCACCCAGTGTGCATCAGTCCCCTAAAACCCCCACTTCCCTACTCCCCTACTACTCCCTGGGAACTGATTACCAAATGACGATTGTTTTGGGGAGACTGCAAAATACCTGGGCAATCATCCTGGCAAAAAATGGAAGAATTCTGCAACATCACGTCATGAAATGCAATTTATTCACAGCTTAATCCCTGCCTGGCATGGAGTTCCAGGAAGTTGAAGAGGAGAATATTTATGGCCGTAACTTAGCAGCTGGGTGTAACTGTAACACAGGCGGTGAAGGAAGAGTGGATGTACCTGGGCTGCAGTCTAAAATGGCTCAGAATGCTTCATAAGGCAAGAGAAGTCCGTTGGCTGCATGGAGCACATCAAAGTGTTCCATTTCCATGATGACACAATGGCAACAGAAAACACAACACAAGAAAGATTTGTCACACAATAAAGCTTGTTTGCTGAGCACAAGGTACACAGGGGGGCAGGATCACAATAAAACCTGATTGGAGAGCCATCATGAGACACCCCTGCTTAAATATCCATAAAGAGATGCATGTTGTGAAAAGAAAATTTTTCCAAACTGGAGTTAGGGGGACAATGTGAAGGCTTTTCCTCCGGCCCGCCTTGCAGCACACAGTTTGGGTAATTATCCCATAGGAGGGAAATTGTAGTTGTGCACACATGTCAGAATACATAAATATACTGCGGGTTGCCATTCTTTGATGTTCAATTGGTGCATTTGCCCCTTTAAGCCTCTTCTGCTCACAAATGGTGCGCATGGTGTCTGGAAAAGAGCCTGTAAACTTCACAATTTGGCAAATACCCTTACCCCACGGTGCATGTGGTGTGTCTGATGGTGCACTTATTATGTGTAAAAAGCATTCTCAATAATTTTTGTCAGTGCACCAAGGTTCTTTTCATGGATGGGGGAAGCGGGGGCTGTTTCCTGGTGAAATAGTCTAAAAGGCGTGTGCAGTGTACACACCTGTACACACGAACCCCCTCATGAGAGACACCCCACAAGAAGTTTATTCGCAAGACCTGTAGGCCCCACTTGTTGCCAAACCTCCTCCTGCACCTTGTACTAAGAAAGCCCAGAGTTCTGTTCCCCCCTTCAATACTATTCTTATAAAAAGTGGTGAGCATGCACGCGAGCTCAAGGTCAAGAGCAAGAAATTGCACATCGAGACTCTGAAAAAGTGAGCCTTTCCAGTGCTCTCTCCAAAGTGGAGTTTGCCCCCGGAGGCTGTGACCCCAACACCTATAATCTAGACAGGGGTGTGCGCATTCTCGAATTTTGCATGTCATGCCATTTTTGCGATTTTTGGGTAAAAAAAGGGTGCTTGTTTTGAGAAAATGGAGCCAAAAAATTGGCCCCTTTGAAAAAGCAAGTACTTTTTAGCAAAGGGCAGAAAAACTTCTGCAACAATCCACCCAATATGATGGCAGGGATGCTAAGGGTACCATCTTTCATCCATTCTTGTTGGGATGTGGGGTACTTTTGAGAGGTCACCAATACGGACCACAGAAACAGTATGCAGTGCGCCCCTAATGCTCGTGGCTGCACTGTCGCCCTCACACAAAGCACGAAGGAAAACATGCCGGGTAAGGGGCAGTGGGCTTAACGCATCACAAGCAGCGAGCAAGAAGACTGATGATGCCCACCAAGAACCCAGATTTTCTGAGAGTGGCTGCATGCCATGGCACGTATGTAGCCAACCGTGGCATCCAAGAGCTCAAAATGCTTCATGGTATGAAGAAAACAGAGACGCAAATCAAACCTCTACGCGAAAGGGGGCAAATCAAAGCAGTGTAGAGCATAGCTGGGCTGTGTAGTGTAATGCAGCACAGTGTATGCAATGGTCAATTCATTACTCTCTGCACTAACTACACAAGTATTACTTTGGGGTTTATGGTACTACCAGGTGCAAGCGCATGAAAAAGGGGCGGGGGGGGCAAGTGTGTATTAGAAGAGAGGAGGGGGGTGGACTTCTGGAACCCAACCCAAAAGTTTGTTTACCAAAAATAGCCCAAAGCAACATTTCCTTTTATGACTTTCATTTTTTCCCACTATGAAATCTGGGTGTGTACACGTCCACACACTTGCACCTATTAATTATTACAGGGAGGGAAAGTAAACTCACACGCCAAAGATACCTGTTCCGAATATTCACTTGAAAAGGGTACCCTTCAACTAAGGGGAGAATTCTTGCCTGTGTCAGGTGCCACTGTGCACCCCCCCCCACTCTCCCCACACACCCTCGATCGCTGGGCCCGGCTGCGCCGCCTGATGGTTTATCGGACATGATAAAGTGCCTACAGCCACTGAAGCCACCAAACAATCCTTATTACTGCATCAACCAAATTACTTCCTCCACACCACAATCCCAACCTTTGAGGTTTGCATGGAAACCACGGAAGCGTGGCATATGCAGGTGGTAAGCATGGCACTGCGTCACTGGAATACCAATACAGTTGCTGCTGCAAAACTCATACAGAAATCCCACAAATGAAGATAACCCGTTCCGTGACAGGATGGATCTAGCAGTTCAAATATGGAAATTTTCCCCGTGTTTTGCATGGACCGTTGCCTGGATAAATGTTCCTAGGACAGAAAACAGTGCAGACAAGACATATCAGGTTGGACATATGCGGATGTCCTGCTATGCGTCTGCTCTCAGTTGCATGATGTTTTGACCAATTGGCACTCATCATTCGTCTCCCAGATACTGTTGTGCTGACGTTGTTGTGGGGATCCTTGGAATCTGCCTCTTGAGCAGGTTGTCGTTTCAGTGTTCTAAACTGAGGAACCGACCGGAAGAGTGACACGCCAAACATAATCTGGCGCGCTGAACAGACTGGATTCCAAGCCTGCGAGACAAACCAACTGGCCGGCGACTTGCAGCTATTGCACGGTCGACTATCTAGATATTCAATCGGTTCAATCGGTGCATGGCACCATAGCGATCTGTTTAATCAGAAAAGAATGCTGGACTTCGCTGTGTCAACCCCAAGAAATCGTTAATTAATGCTGGGTGTACCCAGCGACTGCGGTGAGTTGCCCGTGGACCAACGCCAGTTGACCGTCAACCTCCCGTGCGTGGAACCACAACTGCGGCCAATCAACTGCCAACCCCTTCGGTTAATCAGTGGCATGTGAGAAACAAAAAACAACCGCCGGGCGTGGGACAAAAAGTGATTGCATTTGCGTCCTGCCTGTGGCATGTGGCACAACGTTCAGTACTGCTGGACATGATACTGTTACCTCAGTCTTGAGATTGTAACAATGAGATTGTTCTTCAGCACCACATTGCATACGTGTCCATGCGTGAGCGTGGGTTTGGGACCCAACGTGCTGGGTCATGGGGTCAATGAAGATTAGGGGATGGATGCCGTAGATATTGTGTGGTCTCAAATACCTCTCCCATCTTCTTTCATGGTGCCCCCTCCCCTCCCACCCCTGCCCCCTGTTTTTTCACACATGCATAAACCCGCTGTTCCTGCCAGACCAATGCTCTGCAGACCAAACACAACCCTGTGACCCCACTGTGTAGTCCAAAATCTGTATTCACCCTTACCCTGATGCAGTGACAATACGGAATGTTGATTATGGAGACAAAATTGCAGGGGATTTGGCAGCATTGCCCAACACAAATGGAAGAAGTGCTCGATTGGCGGTCCCTTGAAGGAGTCAGATATTCGGGCAGAATGGCATATTGAAACATATTGAAGAGCTGCGTGTGTGAGAATGCTCTAGCTGCAAGAAATGCAGAACCCCCATGAACTTTTATATTTACATGTTTATATTTATATGTCTGGCACCTCCGACGTGTGGGCGGCATTCGCATCATCGTCCCAGGATGCAGGACGCGGAGGCCTTGATTGCAAAGGTATGACCCTGCGGACATGTATGCACACAATGAAGTGCAAACCGAAGAGGACTGCGCACAAGATTCCCACATTTGTTCTACCAATAAAGAGAAAGAGCTATGTGCCACGCATGCACCTGCAATACGGATTGTATATGTACTAGGGGGCTCTTCTGCATCCTTCCAGTACTACTGTGTGCCAAGCAACAAGCTCCCCACCAGCAGGGGTTGTGTTCAAATTCACGTAGGGGTTCCGGACACAGGTGCTGCATGAGATTCCATTGTGTGCTTCCTGTGCATTTCCCATCAACATACTATGGACTACTCCAGCCGAATCAATGCCACAAAATTTGACAGTTGCCAGAAATGGCGCTGTTGCCGTTGGTGCATTGCAGTGCACACCTGGCATGCCCCAAAAGGAGGCACACAAGGGTAAAGGGCTTCCTCTCCTCAAGTCTGGCATCCACACTACCTGTCACTGAACTCACCAACTCACCGGATTTTGGAGAGTGGAAAAATGGGATGGGAAATGGGGAATCATCGAGATCAAGGTGGAAAATGTAGGAACAACTTCCACAGCAGGAGAAAAATTGGGGGCAAATGGGAGGAACATGGGAAATGGGACGAAATGCCCAATTTTGGCAGTCCCATTTCCCCCATTTTCCCGGAGGTCGAAGACCTTCCCCACAGTTCCCTTGGTAAAAATCCACAACCCTACGCCAAAAAATTTGGGGGATTTTCCACTCTAGGGTTAGAGAGGAGATTGATCAATCTGAATTGATTTTGCAACCCGAGTCCTCGTTCAAAATTGCAGAGCAACAGTGATGCTACTGGGGAATGTTGCAGCATGGTGCTGCTGTGGTGCAACAGATACACATGCAGGACAACTAGACCCAAGCACTTATGCAACCACCCGCACTAGCCCCTGTGGCAGTGAGTGTCGGAGTAGGGCCTCAAATAGTCAGGGCAGCAGCAAAAAATCAGAATTATGTTGTGGTGGTTCAGATGTGGTCGAAATTTTGGTGGATGATACCTGTGAGTAGAAATGTACACTTACACAAAATTTGAGCAAGAAACTCAACAATGGTGGCCAGAAACAAGTGCTGCAAGTGGAAGACCCGCATTCAAGATTTGTTCAGAAAAAAATGCCATTTTTCAACCGTTTTGGGCCTAGGGTGTTTGTGGAGTGGGCCATTTGCAGTGGAACCAACCTAAATCATGAACAAACACCTTGGGGCACCGTCTAGTGGCTTTGGCACCTGACTAGCAGCCTCAACAACCCCTTCTTGGGTCAAAAATGGGCAAAACCTACCTTGAAACTGCTCTTTTACACCTAGGTTTTGCAGTCCCACGCTCCTTCGATGTCAAAGACACATGTTTCTAAAATTGGTCCCAAAAGGCCCTTTTCCAAAAGTGAGGTTGGACCCTTGTGGGTGTTCAAATGGGTGGTTCATATGTGGTTTTACCTCTTTTGAAGCTTGTGGTCACATTTTGGCCCCAAATATCATAATAAAGGCTTGTGTCATGACCAAAACAGTGTCCAAAAGTGTTCAAACATGCATTTTCCGAAAACTAAAATTACATTACATTACATCCTAGGATCTTAGATCTTATATCCTATATCCTTATCTTTTAGTGGGTGTTACTCAAATGTTGGACTGATCAGGAAACCCGCCTCGTTATGTACCATGGTCCATGCCACGGCATCAATCCTCACCAGATTATGTGAGACGCACGGAATATCGTCAAGGTACCAGATGACTGTGACGGCCTCGGAATCTACATGCTCCAGTAGGGTGGCTATTAGGTGCTGGACCAAGCCCGATGCGTAATGCCACCCAAAGGGAGGAACCCTAAGGTTGGCATATGACCGATCGCCCGCTCCTATCCTAAAAGCATGTTGTAAAGATTCTGGGAACTAGACACTCCAATAGCAATTCCTAATATCTTTTTTCGCGGTAGATGCACTTGCACCCAAGCTGCGCAAGAGGTGGAGGTAGCATTCAACATAGATGGACTAGACACACACTCACGGGTAGGGGCTCAGCAGCAGACTCTACTCCAGCTGATGCTCTGAGGTGGACCGGTTGAGTGGCGTAGTCTTTGACCCAATGGCCATATAGGCCACAGCTAAAGCAGGCCCCGGGTGGGGGGGGGGGCGGAGACCCTTCACGTGGGCGCCGCGGGAGACCTTGTTGAGGAACACCCAGATACAGATCATTCGCTCCTTCCACAACTTGATACAGTGCCTGCCAAACTCCTTCTGCAAGCCGGGCACCCGCTTAGGCACGGCCGGGCTCGTCTGCACGTGCGTACACAACGAGAGCCTAGATGATGTCTCTCTGCCATTTGTATGGCAGTTGGCGCGCCGCCAAAGCCTATGCCGCTCCGAGCGTGAAAGGTGGCACTTTGGGACCCATGAGCTCGGCAGGCAACGTCCCAAATCATCGATCTCATGCGAGATCGCAGCATAAGGAGCACCATCTTGCTAACCCTTCATGCACACAAGGGGCCAGCGGCCTTGGACAATATCGTGCTTGTCTTCTCCCTGCTTTTCATACACGGCGATAGCTAGCAGGTTGCCAGCTGGACTAGGAGACTCGGGGTGCGCCCAGTTCCTGCCTAGCATTCAAGCAGGACGTGGATATGCTAGATGCACCTCCTCTGGAATTTCAAAAATGGCTCAATTGGCATCAATCCACACATGCCATTGTTGCTGCTTTCATTAGCCCCGAAGATCGCAGCGCCCTAGCGGCCGCATACTATACCTAGCTCCTCCGCACCGGACTCTCTATGGTGGGAGTTGATCGTGTCATCAATAAGGTAGATCAGCCTAGCACCCGTTGGTAGCCGATCCAAAGCTCGACGGTCCCCTCAGACCATTTGGAAGTTTCTATTGACACGGCAGGGTCATGGACCCGGACGAGTAAATGTCGCCTCCCAAATACCGCAATTGTACTGTTGGACTAGGGGTGAGAGTTTGGAGGGTCACTAAGGGGCTGGGGCCCCAAAGGCTGGCTGAGCGTGCGGGGCTCTTGGGGCTAGAATCTTGGGCCCTGTGGGTTGTGGCTGGGAAGATGGGCAGTGAGGAGGGATGGGCTTGCAAAAGGGGATAGTCAATGATCACTTGGCGCCAGGCATTGGCGCAAGCCCCCATCCTAGCCGAGAGCTAGGAGTCAGAACGTTTGTCGTTGAAGAACACACTCCAAAACCCGGTTTGGAGATCCAACTTACGCGATGAGCATGCCTCTCCAACTTTGTGGAGATGGGCCACCAAAAGCATGCAAATGTGAGGACGAGGAAATCATGACCGGACCTGACATGCTCCGCAATGTATCGCAGTACTTTGGGGTAGGCCCATTGAGGTCAGGGCTCCGGGTTCCAATAGACCCGGTTTGCACCCGCATGGCCCAGTGAATCAAGGCAACGGTCGGTTGGCCACGAAAGGGCTACCACATGATGCTAGTAGCCTAGCTTTGGACTCTTCGGAGTCGGTGACTGCTGATATGGTGGCTAGAGGCATTGGCCTCGATAGGTGTCTATGATATGCCTATGCCCTGAGACCTTTCGAACCTGTGGGCAGATCCGCATTTTTTGTACCCTGGTATTGCAGAGGCCACCAACTGCCAAGCACATGCCCTAAAGTGCACGCACTGCTCGAATGCCCATGCTTGTGGTGGGTTTAGTATGGTGGGGCCCCAGACATTGTACATGGCAGCAAGTACTAGCCATGCGTACGTCGCCTTTGGGCCACTGCCATACCCGCGTGTGCGTTGTCATGAGCTTCATTGGCACTGGTAGCCCTGTGTTGCCCGTGGGGTGCAACCGTCAGCCCTAGTCATGTACCTTGGAGGCCGCACTGCACAAAAATTTTTTTTTTTTTGACTGACTCCAGAAGTTCAAAGAGTACTCAAGACTGTGCTTGGGAAAGTGGGCGTCTCCAGCATATGATACAGTGGATCCCCGCAAAGCGGGGCACATGGCAAAGACCCAGAGTTCACATGCGTATAACAGAGGGCTCTCTGTTGCGGTAGGCAAAACCGCCACGCCATATGGCAAGCCTATAATGCGTAAGATTTAAGGGGGTTAAACATGCTGCATCACGTGTGTGCCATTCCCCACAGGTCTTCAAGAGTGACAAGCTTTCGTCGCTTTGTAGGGGCCATGTCTGGTGGCGGGCGTTGGCCCAGGATGCCGGGTCTTGTGCGGCAGTGGCGTTTAGGTAGAGGGGGCTCCACCCAGTGGGCCGCGCGCTCGGATGCCCACAACTGGCTCATCACCGAAAAGAGTTGGACCCTTCGGTCATGCCGCTGGTAGTGCTGGTCTGCGGAGGTGGTCCACACTCTAGCACGCCGCAGGAGGGTGTGCCAGTGCCGTGATTGCCGCACCAGGTCCTCTAGCATGTCGCGGTATGAAACCATCAGTGAGGCCCCGAGAACGGCACGTTGATGCAGAAACCAAGGCTGGGCCAGATACTGCATTGCCGAAGCTACGTGTTGCGCCCCTGGGTCCGCGGCAGTGGGACAGAGGCACTGGTCGAGATATTTGACCGCCCATGACCGGGTGTAGTACGATTGCGGCCGGTCCCATGTGCGCGCAGCCCTACGGTGGGACGTCTCTTGAGAGGCGCGGCCATCCTGCCGCTGTGTTCTCTCCCGGGGCCCTGTATACCCTACTTGATTGCGGAGGATAGAGTCCGTGGGGTTCGGTCGTACAGCTCGTGAGCGCAGCTTTGTGTACCATGCCGGCACCGCCGTGGAGGGCGTGGGCGGCACCTGTGGGTCACGGGGGGGCATGGTGAGTTGGCCGCGCAGTTGGCATACGCCATGTAGGGCGTGGTACTGGTGCCAGGCCACACGCTCCCTGAGGTCTACCCGCATTGTTCGGGGGATGTGGTCCCATAGGGACTGTGGTATGCGAAGGCAGGCAACATGGTGTAGGTCTGCCGCTGACGCCCTGTTCCACCATTCCGTCACCGTATCTTGCCATGGTCCCCAGGTGCTAAGCCACATGTTGCGAAATGCGACTTTCCAACGCATGCAGTGGATGAGTCGTTTGTGGACAGTGGTACCGTGGTGGAGGGGACATATGGGGCATTTGGGGTTGGTATGGTCCCACGGCGCGCCCGTCCCATCCCATCGTACCTGACCCCAAAGCCATTTAACCCAGAGCATACGTCGGTCCCCGCGCATCGGCAGCCAGGATACCCAGTGTGCACCGTCGAAAGTGACAACGCGCCTCCGTTGGAGGATCCATTTCCGCGCCGGAGTGGGGGCGGGCCCGCCGCACATTGCAATATCTTCGGGGCGCTGGGGGTCGTAATCCGGCACGGGTAGGCGCGTGGCCATCTTGGCGAGCAGGTCTACTTCCCCATTGCGTCGAATTTGTTCGCGTTCCTGCGCGTTACGGGCCTCCGTCTCAAGGCGGTGGCTGGGGATCCACTCCTTGGAGGCCGCACTGCACAAATTGCTGCTTGATTCACCATGGACCTCGATTGGATGGCATGCCTTTAGACATATGGGAGCTTCGATGCTTGCGGCGGTCTGTGCCATCATCGAGGTTGTCGCCTTGTGGAGGTGCCGGGAATCCGAGCGGCAAGCCCAAGTGTATGCCTGCCCCCAATTGGAATGGGAGTTCCAACTCCCGTGTGATCTCCTGTGGCCGTGCTCGGACGGAACTGCTACCTTCAGATCCACTTCTAGAATGCAACTATGACCAATGGGACTCGTGCCAGTGGAAGTCCGTCAGCAAGGACACGACCTCCCCAGCAAACGCCACGCTCCTGCCGCAGGAGAGTGTCCGGAGGCCGGTTAGTAGCCCATTTCACGGTCTCACAACACCAAAGACGAAGGAGCGCCAAGACCGCATGAAACGGTTTGCGCGGCACAGATGAGATATGAGTTGCAGCATTGTACAAATGATCATCGCACCTTGCGGCGCGCTTGGCGCAGCAATGGCTGCTCAGGGAGGGGGGAAAGGGGGGTGGGGGGCACGGGCATCGATGTGTCCCTACGGGTGGCATTGAAGCGCCGTGTTCCTGTGAAGTGCTATGTGGTACGGGTGACACTAGTGGGGGCCGCTGTGTTAGTCTACGCCGTAGTAGTCATATTTTGATCTTCGGCTGAACCATACGCTGCCGCGTTCGATTGACTTGGACTCGCACAAACGGCTCTGGCGGGGCACAAAGACCGCTCTCCACTTGGGGTATGAGGGCCAGCTTCTCCGCCATCCGAAGTGCACAGTTTTGGCCACGTATGGTACAGGAACGGCGGCCTTCCACATCAAGGCCCAATATGTGCTGGCGCAATGCTGTGGTGCGGTCGGAGTAATGCCACGCCTTTTGTGGAGCCGGACCATCCGCACCGTCTGTAGCCGCCATTTGATGCCATTTGATGATAGTAGTACCCAGAACACAATTGAAATCCCTTTGGTACTGCTCATACCAACATTCCACTTGCAACTGCAACCCAATGCTGTTTGTTTTGGTGTGATTTTCAGCCATGGCTGATGTTGCCACTCCTGATGTTACCACGGATGGTGGCGTGCCGTACTACGTTGACCACAATCAGGAAATCACGGGAGGATGATGCAGTGCAGATTGTGTGGGCCAAAGCGGGCCATGGGATTTGGGGCCTAGGCCATGTCTTTGAAGGCAAGCTTTACTTCACCAAACATATATTGTTGATGACAATTTTCTCCCAAGGAATAGGAAGCCTAAACCCATTGCAAAACATGAAGCCAAGCCTGCTCCAAGGCTTGCCCCAAAGGGCAAGCATGTGCAATTGTTCAAGATGAGGCGCAAGGTTGAAAGGGTTTTTATTCCACAACTGCTGATGCCCCTGACGGGCAGTGAGGACCTCGAGAACATGCTGAAACTTGCCTGCACATAGTGTTATAGTGCCCTATTGCAACAATTGTGGTTCGGGTGAGGTACAGGCAGGTTTTCGGCGACATACGTTCTTTTGGTACTGCGCGTTGCGTGCAAGCACGGGCTTGTCTAAGCACATGAGCCCGTCTTACAGTCGTTTTTCTGACTTTTGGCGTGCTTGGACAAGGGGAGGTGGGGGTACTACACTCATCTGGGGGCAAGAGGGTTTCCATCACAGCTAAGTATGCTGGTTCTTTGGGGCGGGGGGAGTCCAATAGTAACAGTATTGGTGCATTGTGTTATAAGTGCCATCTGTGCATCCATGGCAAAGAATTGTGCAGACAACTTGCATCTACACAATATCAGGTGTGAATGTTATCACGGTGACATATAGTATGTGGGCAGAGGAACCACACCAACAACAACAAGCTGCCATCAAACTGAACATGAACACAATTGGCAACATGTGATGCGTGACTGACTTTCCGCCCTCGCCGAGGCAAAACCAAAGTTTATTGCTAAACTTAGGTTGGTACCCACCAAGTGCACAAGGGGGGCAGGTTTGGTGTACACAGGTGCAGGGGGGGGGGGGTTGACGCACATGAGGTGCACGGAGTTGGCATGCATAGGGTGGTTTGCACCTCGCTACATGAGGCACGCAATTCCGCATTGCTTGTCCACAGATGGTGGAGAGAAATATTTTTGGCAGATGAGAGCGGGGCAGTTGTCCCTCTACTCACATGCTGCTTAGTGTCCCTCCCATGCTGGTGATGCCATGCTTCACATTCAGCCATTTGCAAGACCGTGAAGTTTGGGGGGTGCTCACCACCACTGATGTGGGAAACGTAACACAGCGCCAGGGGGTTCCACACCAGTGGTGCTAGCATTTTCAGGCATTTTGCCTGAAGGGGGCAAAATAAGGGTGACTTGGCACTGCGGTCATGCGGTCAGTGGGCAGGGCCACTTAGTTGCTTGTGTGGGAGGGACCAACACCAAAAATCTCGGGAGCGCACCTGGGGCCACACTTTGGCACCCATTTGCTACACCCATGGTCTGCAGGCCGTGGGTGCGCTTCCATGTGTCTTGTTGGTTCCTCTGTGTGTTGGGGGAGGGGGGGGGGGGGGCAGGGGGGGCTGGGGAGCTGGAACTGGTCCAGATAACGGGGGGGGGGGGCGTCTCCTCGCTTTTGTACGCGACTCCCCCCTCAGTAGAAGTGGGCAGAAGGCCCCCTTAGGGGGGGGGGGGGGATTGGAGGGGGGGTTCAGGGATGAGCCGGGGGGGGGGGGGGTTTGGAAGGTCGGTGGCGGGGGGGTCCAGGTGGGGCAATTTGGGGTGGGGGGGGGGGGGCACAGGCACCCCTTACCTCCCCTTGCCCTCCCTCTAACCATACCATCACCATAAATCTAGCCCTAACCTTTGCAGTAAGCTGGTTTGGCCATGCCAGCCATGTTGATTGGGCTGAGCAAGATCCCCAAATTTTGTTCATAGCTGCTTTTGCCACATCATTGCTCTCCATTTTGGACCCCAACACTCACTCTAACTCTCACCCTAGGCTCTAACCCTAGCCTAGGGTGAGAGCTAGGGCTAGGGTTAGGGCTAGGGTTAGGGTTAGGGTTAGGGTTAGGGTCACCGAGCTGGTGGAACCAGTCTTGGTTTTATAACCCTTTTTAGTGTCTAGGGTGGACCTACCAGGTTTAGCAGCAGCAAGCAAGCAAGCAAGCAGCAAGCAGCAAGCAAGCAGCAAGCAAGCAGCACGCGCGAAATGGGAAAAAATCAGAACTCCGTCGTGGTGCTTCGGATTTGGGTGAAATTTTGGTGGATGATACCTATGGGTGTGAAGTACAATCACACAAAGTTTGAGCAAAAAGCTCAACGGTGGCGGCCGGGAACGGGATTCACAAGTGGCGGACCTCAGTTTCAAAAACTGCAGTTTAGGGCCAAAAACAGCCATTTTTGGGCCAAAAAAGCCATGGAACACATTCAAAACGGCCAAACGAAGGGAAACGGTGGGTGTGTTTCACGTGCGGCTTGACTCCCCCGTGTCAACGAGCTCTTTGCGGCCCTCTAACTCCACCATATGTCCCGGAAACGGCCTAAAAAGGCCTCCAGAAGCTCCAAATGCCGACAACCACAAACCAAGAATAGGCCATATCTTTGGCTACATGGCTCAAAATGCGATTCCGAGGGCACCTACTCCACCTGCAACCCCCCACTTTTTGTGGTTTCCACCCCTCAAAATTGCCCAAACGGACGCCTAGACCCCTATACCTAGGCCCACTAGGCCGCGGCAAGCTGCAAGCTCTAGCCCAAATAGGTGGGTGCCCAAATGGGTCAATAGGGTCCAGTAGGGGCAAAAAGATGACTTTTCTCAAAAATGATCCTAGACCATGTGCGACGCTAAAACAAGTGTTTTTGGACCGTTTGAGCTTGTGGTGGCCCATTTTGGTCATCCGAAGATCCCAAAATGCCTTGAAAATGGGCTGTTTTGGGGCCAAAAATGGGTCAAAAATGGGTCAAAAACGCATTTTTCCAAACCTCATCCTAGACCATTTGGGGTGCACAAACGGGTGAAATGAGCCCATTTTGAGCCCATTTTGGGGCATTTTGGCCCCTCACAAGTCCAAAAAGCCTTGAAAGTGGGCCTCGTGGTGATGGGGTTCACTTGCAAGCTGCGTCCACTTTGTCAAGAGCCATCAATGTGTGAATCATTCTTGATGTCCCTCACCAGTCATAGCTGATGTTCCCTCCCCCACCAGCTCGGTCCCAATATTCAGTCTTGATTAGGGGTGGGGTTAGGTGTAGGGTTAGGAGCAAGCTGAGGGTTGGGGTAGGCGTTAGCGTCAAGGTTGGGTTTGGCTGGTTTCCCTAGCTACGCTTCCCTCCTGACAAGGCCCAGTAAAAGGCAACTTCCATCTGACGGGCAGGAGCGCGCGGCCCCGCGTCAAGGTTGGGTTCAAGGATAGTGTTGGGGTGCTCTAGCGCCTGGGCGGGGAGGGGTGCTACGTGGGCAAGGGGAATGAAAAATTTTTTTCGGGTGCCTTCGGCGCCACCATATGTATGGCCGGTAGCTATTGACCCTTGGTAACTAAGTGGGCCCGGAGGGCAGGGAGGTTGGGGGGGGGCAGTTGCGTACCCAAACCGAGGAGACGGCCCACCTGTGGTCCAGATGCATGGTGCGGGGGTTGTAGGGGCCAGCCACCAGCATAACGCTGGGGGAGATTTTCATAATGGTTCAAGATTCCCACCGAGTCCCATGACGACATATGACACTACAAGAACAAACCAACTGCATCGTTTAAGCATAACATAGAGATGAGATGGCACCTTACACAGCGTCCTGGCTGCTGTCCGGTGGAAGAGCCTGGTATGAGCCATGCTCATGGAGGATTGCATGCAGAGAAATAATGGAGGCGGCCAGCACGGTGCACCAGAAGCCCAAACATGGCCCGCAGATGATGTAGATGAGGGCAGTACTGCCGCCCATGAGGACTGCATAGGCCTGAATGGGGGTGACTTGTGGCTCCACATGGAGACTGTATAAATACCATAAAGAACCACAGAACAGAAACGTGAGGGCAAAGGTGAAACTGCCCAGCATGCCTGGTGCCACAAGGATGAAGGCCAAGAAGACGTAATTGTAGCCAAATGTTGAGAAGTTAAGGGGCACGCGGTCTGTGCACTCCTCACGGCTGGGGATGGAGCAAAAGCGCATGTCCAAGACATCGTTCCAGGGCCGGAGGGATGCAGTAAAACTCAGCACACTGTCTAGTGCACAGTGGAACAGGGACATACATAATTCACGCAGGTTGTCAAGGGATTGCATAGTCCAGGCTGTCAACAATAACATGCATGCACAAGAATGGGTATGGAGAAGATTGACAGCCAAGTTGCCTAAGTTCCTGTCCACTATCCCCCCCACCCCACCACCTGGACGGCAATCACCTGCAAGTGATGGTTCCCTCACACACAGGCAAGGAACAGAGCAAATGTTTCCCTTACATCACCCACGGGCACGGAGGAGCATCAAATGGCGTATGCTGACGAAATGTCTCAGTTCATTCAGAAACAGGCTTGGTTTGTGATTCTTCGCAAGAATACTTGACCTTGAAGGGCGAAACATGCTCAACTGGGGCCACTTTTGTTGTTGAGCCACGGGTCTGACTACAGCATTGGCCTTAACATTGAAATGGGTATTTGGCCTTAACCTTGTCAAGTGGGTAAGCAGCTCATTTGGCATGGTGGCAGCAGGTTTCACAAGAACATGCAGCCCCTGTGGCACAATTGGGTCCCAGGAATATCCCTTACTAACTGGAGACCTGGAGTTTGACACCTCAGCACTCTCACAATCTAATGACACTGATGACAATGACCCTGCCATACCTGGTGATGCAGGGCTTGGAGGGTATCAGAGGTTGTGGAATGAGAACCAGGGGATTAGGCACATCTACAAGTGCTGCACCAAATCCATATCTAACAAACTGGCAGGCCATTAGGTGCCTTGAGCGAGAGGAGCTACCAGAAGCATGATCCAGCTCCCCCCCCCCCTCTACAATCGAAGCACAAACCCGTAACGTCACATTTCTGACCATAAAAAGCGTGGTCAGAAAACTACAGAAAAACGACGGTCAGACGGGCTCTGTGCTTGGACAAGGCAGTGCTTGGACAAGGGGCGGGGGGTACAGCCCAAATTTGCAGGCGCTGAGAGTGGGTGTGCCCTTGCCCACGTTGCAGAAGGGTGCCTCGCTGGCCTGTGCAGGCTTCTGAACGAGCCTAACCTAATTACTCAAGAGGATTTTCCTCCACCTCCGTCTCCTGTGGCACTCCCCTGCAACCGTTTGTGGCTCTGAGCTCGAGATCGTGGATAACGAGGAGCAGCTGCGAAACTCCATTGAGGCGTTGCTCATGCAGTTTCAATTCATGATTAGTCCCACGGTCACCGGAAACTTGTATGGCAAAGGAAGTGCCTGGAGAGGTCCCTCCCCCTGTGCGGGTACAGGTACAATCATGAAGAGGCAGTCCCCTCTGGATGGTACTATAAAAGCCAGCAAAGTGAATGGATGCTACAAATTCTGGTATTATGCGCTCGACACCTTTCTGCCATTGTGTCCCTTTGCTGTTCTTGAGGAGAGTTTCGCTGGGTTTGCGCCTCGTCTTCACGGGGCGCAAATCAGGCCGGGTGCGTCTTTGTAGCACCCCCCCTGTGCGCCTCGGTAGCACCAACCCCCCCCCATGCGCCTCATTAGCGCCAAACCCCCCCGTGCGCCAAAACCACAAATTGCGCTAGCCGCCCCCACCGCCCCCACCGCCGCCCCTGTGCACCTTCCTCGCTCTCTTCACTTGCTCAAGACCTGCCCATATGCGACTTCCTTGCTTGCTTCGCTCGCTCTTTGGTCTGCTATGTAGGCATTTTGAACGAACCCCTCCATGTTCTACAGATTTGCTGTGTGCCTAAAACTACACCATTTGGTTACGGTACCCTTGCCCCACCCCTCTTGAGATTCCGCCATTTTGCAAACCTGGCCCTCTGTGTTGGTGGTGAGTCACTTAGCATTTTTGTAGCACTTCTGGTTTTGTTGCAACTTTTGCTCACAGGTGTGTCCACTTGGTGAATGACCAATGACTGTTGCCAGAATTGCCTCACCAAGGTGCAACACTTTTACGAGAAATGATTGCCTTTGGAATATTTGGTGTCTCAAGAACATTGTATTGCTGGATGTGCCCGCCTCGTTTCACGACGCGCACAGAGGCTAGGGGTTTTGGCGCTAATGAGGTGCATGGGGACGGGGGGAGTTTGGCGCTTCCGAGGCACACAGAGGGGGGGGGGGGGGGGGCTACCGAGGCGTACGGCGGGGGGGGGGGGCAGGGGGTGCGGAGGGGTTTGGCACACGGCATGTTGGTCTGTAGTCTGTCTGTAGTTTGTTTGACCCTAAAAACGGTCCACGGATGTCGTTTACCTGTGCACAAGGGCATGTCTCTCAAGCGAGTGAAGCAAGCGATGAATGTGCATATGGGCAGCTCTACAGGCATTGAAGCGTGTCCCACTGATAGGGAAGCATGAGAAGGGCTGCAAGGGGGTGGAGGGGGTGTGTGGGACCCAAAAGGTTGTGTATTAATAATAGCCCAACAAAATTTTCCCGGCTGTAAAATTTTGTTTTTCCCAGTGTGGTCACTTTGGTCTGGAGGGGGGGCCACCCCCCTCCTCCTATGGTGTACAGATATTGTAGTATTTCTGTGCCCACTGAAAAAAGTGGCACCCGGGTACAGGGGGGGTGGAGGGGTAAAAAGCAAAAAACCATTGGGGAATCATTTTGTCTACCAAAATTATGATTTTATAAGGGGTTGGACATCCAATATCACCCATTGGGGTATGCTACGTCAATGACCCCCAAAACGGGGGGTCACGGGGGAGGGGCGTCTCCTCGCTTTTGTACGCGACCCCCCCCCAGTAGAAGTGGGCCAAAGGCCCCTTGGGGGGGGGGGGATTGGAGGGGGGGTTTCAGGGAGGGGCGATGGGGGGGGGGGGGGTGGTCGGGAGGGTCGGTTGGGGCGGGGGGTCCAGGTGGGGCAATTTGGGGTGGTGGGGGGGGGGGGCACAGGCGCCCGTTACCTCCCCTTGCCCTCCCTCTGGGCTGAGAGCTAGGGCTAGGGTTAGGGTTAGGGTCACCGAGCTGGTGGAACCAGTCTTGGTTTTATAACCCTTTTTAGTGTCTAGGGTGGACCTACCAGGTTTAGCAGCAGCAAGCAAGCAGCAAGCAAGCAAGCAGCAAGCAAGCAGCAAGCAGCACGCGCGAAATGGGAAAAAATCAGAACTCCGTCGTGGTGCTTTGGATTCGGGTGAAATTTTGGTGGATGATACCTATGGGTGTGAAGTACAATCACGCAAAGTTTGAGCAAAAAACTCAACGGTGGTGGCTGGGAACGGAATCCGCAAGTGGCGGACCTCAGTTTCAAAAACTGCAGTTTAGGGCCAAAAAAAGTCATTTTTGGGCCGAAAAAGCCCTGGAACACATTCAAAACGGCCAAACGAAGGGAAACGGTGGGTGTGTTTCACGTGCGGCTTGACTTCCCCGTGTCAACGAGCTCTTTGCGGCCCTCTAACTCCACCATATGTCCCGGAAACGGCCCAAAAAGGCCCCCAGAAGCTCCAAATGCCGACAACCACAAACCAAGAATAGGCCATATCTTTGGCTACATGGCTCAAAATGCGATTCCGAGGGCACCTACTCCACCTGCAACCCCCCACTTTTTGTGGTTTCCACCCCTCAAAATTGCCCAAACGGACGCCTAGACCCCTATTCCTAGGCCCACTAGGCCGCGGCAAGCTGCAAGCTCAAGCCCAAATAGGTGGGTGCCCAAATGGGTCAACAGGGTCCAGTAGGGGCAAAAAGATGACTTTTCTCCAAAATGATCCTAGACCATGTGCGACGCTAAAACAAGTGTTTTTGGGCCGTTTTGAGCTTGTGGTGGCCCATTTTGGTCCTCGGAAAATTCCAAAATGCCTTGAAAATGGGCTGTTTTGGGACCAAAAATGGGTCAAAAATGGGTCAAAAACGCATTTTTCCAAACCTCATCCGAGACCATTTGGGTTGCACAAACGGGTGACATGAGCCCATTTTGAGCCCATTTTGGGGCATTTTGCCCCTCAGAAGTCCAAAAAACCTTGAAAGTGGGCCTCGTGGTGATGGGGTTCACTTGCAAGCTGATTTCACTTTGTCAAGAGCCATCAATGTGTGAATCATTCTTGATGTCCCTCACCAGTCATAGCTGATGTTCCCTCCCCCACCAGCTCGGTCCCAATATTCAGTCTTGATTAGGGTTAGGGTTAGGGTCACTGAGCTGGTGGAACCAGTCTTGGTTTTATAACCCTCTTAGTGTCTAGGGTGGACCTACCAGGTTTAGTAGAAGCAGCAGCAGCAAGCAAGCAGCAAGCAAGCAGCACACGCGAAATGGGACCGTCGTGGTGCTTCAGATTTGGGTGAAATTTTGGTGGATGATACCTATGGGTGTGAAGTACAATCACACAAAGTTTGAGCAAAAAACTCAACGGTGGCGGCCGGGAATGGGATTCGGAAGTGGCGGACCTCAGTTTCAAAAACTGCAGTTTAGGGCCAAAAACAGCCATTTTTGGGCCAAATTTTTGGCCCTGGAACACATTCAAAACGGCCAAACGAAGGGAAACGGTGGGTGTGTTTCACGTGCGGCTTGACTTCCCCGTGTCAAGGAGCTCTTTGCGGCCCTCTAACTCCATGATATGTCCCGGAAACGGCCTAAAAAGGCCCCCAGAAGCTCCAAATGCCGACAACCACAAACCAAGAAAAGGCCATATCTTTGGCTACATGGCTCAAAATGCGATTCCAGGGCACCTAATCCACCCGCAACCCCCCACTTTTTGTGGTTTCCACCCCTCAAAATTGCCCAAACGGACGCCTAGACCCTTGTACCTAGGCCCACTAGGCTGTAGCAAGCTGCTAGCTCAAGCCCAAATAGGTGGGTGCCCAAATGGGTCAACAGGGTCCAGTAGGGGCAAAAAGATGACTTTTCTCCAAAATGATCCTAGACCATGTGCGACGCTAAAACAAGTGTTTTTGGACCGTTTTGAGCTTGTGGTGGCCCATTTTGGTCCTCCAAAAATTCCAAAATGCCTTGAAAATGGGCTGTTTTGGGACCAAAAATGGTCAAAAATGGGTCAAAAACGCATTTTTCCAAACCTCATCCTAAACCATTTGGGGTGCACAAACGGGTGAAATGAGCCCATTTTGAGCCCATTTTGGGGCATTTTGGCCCCTCACAAGTCCAAAAAACCTTGAAAGTGGGCCTTGTGGTGATGGGGTTGACTTGCAAGCTGATTTCACTTTAATGTGTGAATCATTCTTGATGTCCCTCACCAGTCATAGCTGATGTTCCCTCCTCCACCAGCTCGGTCCCAATATTCAGTCTTGATTAGGGTTAGGGTTAGGGTCACGGAGCTGGTGGAACCAGTCTTGGTTTTATAACCCTTTTTAGTGTCTAGGGTGGACCTACCAGGTTTAGCAGCAAGCAAGCAAGCAAGCAAGCAAGCAGCAAGCAAGCAGCACATGCGAAATGGGAAAAAATCAGAACTCCATCGTGGTGCTTCAGATTCAGGTGAAATTTTGGTGGATGATACCTATGGGTGTGAAGTACAATCACACAAAGTTTGAGCAAAAAACTCAACGGTGGCGGCCGGGAACGGGATTCACAAGTGGCGGACCTCAATTTCAAAAACTGCAGTTCGGGGCCAAAAACAGCCAATTTTGGGCCGAAAAAGCCCTGGAACCCGTTCAAAACGGCCAAACGAAGGGAAACGGTGGGTACACTCCACGTGCGGCTTGACTTCCCTGTCTTTGTGGCCCTCTAACTCCGTGATATGTCCCGGAAACGGCCCGAAAAGGCCTCCAGAAGCTCCAAATGCCGACAACCACAAACCAAGAATAGGCCATATCTTTGGCTACATGGCTCAAAATGCGATTCCGAGGGCACCTACTCCACCTGCAACCCCCCACTTTTTGTGGTTTCCACCCCTCAAAATTGCCCAAACGGACGCCTAGACCCCTATACCTAGGCCCACTAGGCCGCGGCAAGCTGCAAGCTCAATCCCAAATAGGTGGGTGCCCAAATGGGTCAACAGGGTCCAGTAGGGGCAAAAAGATGACTTTTCTCAAAAATGATCCTAGACCATGTGCGACGCTAAAACAAGTGTTTTTGGACCGTTTTGAGCTTGTGGTGGTGGCCAATTTTCCGTCCTCCAAAAATTCCAAAATGCCTTGAAAATGGGCTGTTTTGGGACCAAAAATGGGTCAAAAATGGGTCAAAAACGCATTTTTCCAAACCTCATCCGAGACCATTTGGGGTGCACAAACGGGTGACATGAGCCCATTTTGAGCCCATTTTGGGGCATTTTGGCCCCTCACAAGTCCAAAAAACCTTGAAAGTGGGCCTCGTGGTGACGGGGTTCACTTGCAAGCTGATTTCACTTTGCCATCAATGTGTGAATCATTCTTGATGCCCCTCACCAGTCATAGCTGATGTTCCCTCCCCCACCAGCTCGGTCCCAATATTCAGTCTTGATTAGGGTCATGGGTAGGTGTAGGGTTAGGAGCAAGCTGAGGGTTGGGGTGGGTATTAGAGTCAAGGTTGGGTTCAAGTATAGCGTTGGGGTGCTCCACTGCCTAGGCGGGGAGGGATGCTACGTTGGCAAGGGGAATGAAAAAAAATTTTCAGGCGCCTTCAGCGCCACCATTTGTATGGCCGGCAGCTATTGAAACTTGGTAACTAAGTGGGCCCGGAGGGCAGTGGGGGGGGGGGAGTCGCGTGATGCTTGCCACGGGTCCCAGGGTCCTGAATTCTGCACCCCCGATGCTGTTTTGAATGGATCGTGCATGCTTCTGTAGGGGGGTGGTTTTCAGGGGTGTTCCCGGGATACACAACATATTAATAGTGCTGTGCCCGCGCTGTGCGAAAACGCCCCCTATACCCCCCGCACGGGTGGGCCGTCACCTCGGTTTGGGTATAAAACAAAAAATACCTGGTGTACCAGCAGGGGCTGTAGGGTGCAGAATTCAGGACCCTGGGTCCCGTGGCTACCGGTGGTTAAAAAAGCAAACTTTTCGCACAGCGCGTGCACAGCGCACAGTGCGCCCCCATATGGTGCCCGTGCCTGCGCTTAATCTAACAACCTCCCTTCGAGGTGATTTTGGTCATGTTACCCCCTTTGTACACATTTCCAGTATCTGCCACAAAAAGGCCTGCAGAGGGGATGGGAGAGGGGCACCTAAGGGGAAGAGAGCAATTGATTTTTCGAGGAAATATTGGAACACCACCGCAGCAGCAGTTGCTGCCAACATGCCACCGCCACATATACCTTGAGAGCCGTTGCATAAATTCCATTGCAAATATCTGGTGAGTCAGGAGTAATAGAATAATGTTCATTCACAAAACGAGGAATGAGGCATTTGTGAAGTTTGCACTGAAAGGAATGGCTTTCTTAGTAAAATTACAAGGTCTTTCCCACAAGTGTGGACGTGTTCTCACTTTATCCCAAGCACTCCAATGCTCGGAGCAGTAGGTCTAGCATTGGCCTTACCATCTTTATTCTACCAAAACCAGCATGCCTGCCCACATACACCAAGGGTATTACAGCAAGCACACTCTTAATCAGGAAAGATACAGCACTGCGCAACAGTGTTACAGACTATGTTACACTGATGCACAGTTAGTGGTCCCCCTGTCATTGCTTGGCATACACACCACACTCCACCGAGAAAAGAGGACCCCATCCATTGGACTTGCTGCAAACAACGGCCAAGTGCGTGCGCACTGCGTGTGCACTGCGTGGGCACTGCGTGCGCACTGCGTGCATACTGCGCACGTAGAGGCCGGGATACTCACTCAAGAATAGCTGTCACCTGACTGGTTGCACAAGCGAAGCAACAAAACCCACATGAGAACGACGAAACTGCTTTCAACTTGGTACTCCACTGTCCCTATGAACAAACCACTTAGCCTTGTAAAGTCCGCTTGCTTCGAGTGTTTCGGTGCCCGTGGCTTCGCTCTTGGAGGCGGCGATGAGATGTCCCTTGACTCGGAGCGCCGGGAATGCGTTGTCCGTGGTCTCTTGGGTGATGGGGACCGCGAATAGGGTGAAGGGGAGGGCGGTGGTGATTCTGAGCGTGGACGCGACACACTTGTTGATGGCGAGCGAGGTCAGTGATGTGGTGGGGATGAAGGCCGTACCACAAACTCCTCAAAGTCCGCGGGCTATGTGTGGCTACATCACCCGTGCCTTCTCGGGGTCCCCATAGTGGGGAGAGTTCAATATGGGGGATGGAAAATGGGTAACAATGGTTGACATTGGGCAACAAAGGGTGACAATTCAAATGTGCCACATCCCAAATGCATAGGAAGCTAAAAAAAAACCCAGTATGGAACCAAAAACTTGTCAAAAGGGGCCAAAAGTAGGGTCCGAGTATTGGCCGACATCCAAAACTTCGCACTGTGTGTGCACTGCGTGCGCACTGCGTGCATGGCATTCCCAACAAATCACACAGAAAATATCACCCTTGCAACACAATGGTGCGCCAACCACCTCACACAAGTGTTCCCCAAATAAACAAACAAAGCAAGACTTCAAGATCAATGAGCTCACCTGTACATCTGAAGTTCAAACAAACAAGCGCAAGGAGGCCTATTCCAGGCGCCATAGAGTGAAATTGATGGTTCGAAAGGGTACATCTGATAAAGCGTTGTGACGATAGCACATGAACTTGGGCAGATGTGCATGTGCGTGCCCGTGCATCAAAGATGCACACACGGCTGGCGAGAGGCAAGAACAGAAGCCTCAGTTGATGCAAACAAAAAGTGAAAAGATGACTCATCTGAAATGGGAATGACTGTGCAATCAACCTCTCAAAAAATGCATAGGCGCCACACCATGTAAATATGGCTTGCAGAGAGGTGTATAGAGACACGCACGCACTCAACGCCAACACAAAAAGAACCGAGAGCTCATATCTGGGGACTTTGAAGGGCCATGACATAACAAACACTCTGCAGACAAGGAAAAATCCTTTGCTTCAGAGGAGGATGAAAAAATCCTGGCAGTTGAACACTGCTGTTAAAGGGGACCGAAAAATGTGTGTGTGTGGGTGTGTGCACGCGTGTGTATGTGCTTGTGGAGTGTGGATGTGTGGACGCGTGGATGTCTGCACGCATGTGCGCATATGTGCGTAAATGTTTGTGCCCAGGGGGAAGGAAATCATACTTAGGAGCATAGCCCTTGGGCTGGATCGCTACTGATCCCCATTTTGGCTTTCCAAATCAGACCACCAGGTGATGAGGGTAACCATCACACTGGTGCAGCAAAAGGCTCCCCCTTTCATTGGCCAGGTCTGCTCACAGTTCGCCTGCCCATGGCCATCCATGATGCCTGTCATGCAGGCATCCCCCCGTCAGGTTTCCATGCTGCACACCATGGTACGTTGCATTGGGTTTTGATCCTGAGCTGTCTGATTTCTAGAAAGTCCCAGTAGTACATGACACTACTATATCGGTGTAGCCGGCTCTGGGTCCGGCAGCACCCCTGGGGGTATCACTAGGGAGGGTACTAGCCTTTTTAGGTCTTAGATCAGTGAGGGCACGAGCCTATTAAGCTCCTCGACGCTAATGCAAAACGACCTGGGTTGGGAATCATATTAGGGAGGGCATGAGCCTATTAAAGTCCGAGACGCTAGTGCGTCAAGGGAGGCCGGCGTGTTGGGGGAGACACCGTGATTGTATCGCAGATGGCAAGTGCCCTTTAGGGTCCAAGCCATCATATTAGGAAGGGTGGTTGCTGTTTTGTTTGTATCCTGCGATTAGCGTGGGTCCCATGTTGTGCTCCATTGTTGGTACATCCGTAGACAAGATCCCACCGTAAAGGCAATATTCGCGCCTAATGGGTGACTTTTCTGTGCCGTAGTGGTGTAGGCTTGGGAATAAGTCTCTTGCAACCCAAAAATGCCAAACCTACAATAACCCACGCATACACATACCTTCTCCTATGTGGCATCTCAAAACATATCAATGTTAGCACAAAATTGCAAGAGAGTGAACAATGGTGCCCACTAGAGCAAATGTGTTCCTCCGAATGTTTCAATGGTTGTCTCAATGTGCAATGGGGGAGGTGGTAGCACTTGTGCTTGGCAAGGATGATGTTGTTGCCTATGCAGCTGGTGGCCGATAGTGCAAGACATGTGCATGACGTCCTTCAATATTTTACATACATCTTTAGACGCGGCACGTGCTCATGCAAAAAGTCATGCCTCCAACCAAAGCACTTGCGTACAAAGCACGCAACCAGTTTCCCCATGTCCCACCCACTGCCACCCCATTCACCCATCATAATAGTTCCACCTAAGTTGAATGGAGGAGATGTAGCTCCAAACCTCATCTTAAATTTTTGACCCAATAGGAGGCGGGGAGGGGAACAATCACACACCGATTTCTATTTTTTCATCGTCAAGACAAAATATACATGCCCTCCCATGGTTGCACCCAAATTTCACTTGTTAACAGTGGGTGCACACACATACATACATTGGCTGGTAGAGGCTGAGCAAATGGTAGGCATATGAAGGTTGTAGGGCAGGACAGAAACTAAATTTCACACCCAAAGGAGGTTGTGACCCAAGTGAGGGTCCATGCGAGGAGTGGGGGTCCTAGATATGCCGAAACCAAAGTAACCAACCTCAACAAGACTAAATCCCCTTTCAATGCACTTGACGGACCTCCCTTACTCCATATTGAACTCACTCCCTGATACACGAGATCTCTGATTTTGTGTAGTTGGGCTACGTAATGAAATCTTGGTCACAAACATTTTGTTCAAATACCACCAAATTGGTATCACAATATTGCACAAGCCATAGGGCGTACCACAATTGGTGTGCTTGCTAGTTTGCCAGCAACCGAGCTGCTAGGCTCTTTGAGTACACGGTAGTGCTTGCAGGGGGGGGGGGGGGGTTCCGTGTGGCGACCTGCGGTGCCCTGTGGCGCACCTTCAGCTGGTAGAATGGATGAACCACACTTTGCAAATTGAGCTTAGACTGTAGTGTCACATTTGTAGAGAGTCATGGTGTCAACAAATGAATGTGCACCCCACCACCATTTTTTGTGGACAAGAACCCCAAATGGCTATTGAATAGTGGTTGCTCAGGTCGATATGTGCTTGCCTGTGGGTGGGTGGGTGGGTGTGCATGTGGATCTATGTGTGTGTGTGCGTGTATGTGTGTTACAACAGTGAGGAGGCATGCATGCATGCATGTGTGTAATATGCTTGTGTGAATGTTGGTGTGTGTGTGTGTGTGTGTGTGTGTGTGTGCCCATGTGTGTGTGGGTGTGTATGTGTGCACCAAGGCAATCAATTCCAATTATGCACAGACTGGGAGATTCAACTGCTACTTCCTACAGACGCTGTGTTCTTTAATAATAATAACTCTCGGACGTGCGGACACAGAGTAGATGGCACAAATACCACAAAGCAAGGATTGTGCACATTGTGACGAAAACCCAACAAAAAGCACACCAACACATACATGCCCGTGCATGAGCACACACGCGCGCGCACACACACAGAGTATGCAACACAGTGCAACGAGAAAACTTGCTTGGGAAATTGTCAGGCTGTCGAATAACGAGAGACAAAAAAAAGAGCGCATGACTCGGGGCCTGTCTATGGACCGCTGTGGACAGCGTGATGTGTACGGAGAGTAGCAACATGGTCCATTTCATGAGTGGCAGTCTGCTAGAAACCACCAGGTGCCTGGGTGTCAGGGTATCAGCCGGTGATGAGGGGAGTGCGGACACACACCAAAAATGCAGCTAGTGGCCACTTGGACCATTTGGGCCACAACGGGGACCCAAACCCATTTGGGGTCCCCTGCATGATGTCCACTGCATGAGTGCTGACCCCACTGCAGACAACTTATTCACAATAGGCGTGTAGCGCTTATGAGCACTATCCCAATTGGTTGGGACAGGGGACGCTGAATCTAGGGTACTTGGAAAGCAGACTGTTGCGTAGGAGGAATAGGTTGCAAGGGGTACAGTGACAAGTGTAAGACGAGGCTGCATGACTGAGGGGCACTGATCTGCCAGAAGTGAATACAGGGGGTTGCCCTGATTCGAGTTTGCTACTAATCAAGAGTGTCCACAATTTCCAGACAAATTGGACAATGGGAAGCAGAGGTTGTTTACACTGGGTGCTGTGTCTTTTTGCAGGTTTGAGAGCATGCGGACAGCCGGACGCAGATTTTGAATACTCGAATAATTTGCATTTACATAGAGTTGGTCCAACACGAAGAGAATCTCGAGATCCCTCTGAAGAGCACTCGCGAACTTGTTGTCCGGTTCATGGGAGGGAAAGATGGGTTGAGATTCCACACAGCTCCATAGACACATACCAACACAGCTCCCATTCAGTATCCATATCACATTTCACTGGTGGTGCTGCACAGGTTGCGCAGGATGCCAAAACTTTTAATGGACATTGAACAGTCCACTGGCGATGAAGATATGCATCTCGGATCTCAAGCTTACAAACTCCAATTGCATGTTGTCCTCAATGGTGACCTGACAGATTGATGCAGAATTATCGTCCAAAGTGACCGGAGACACAAAGCGCCACAAGCATCCCTCAGCAGGGGAGGCATCTGCGTAAGCTGAATGCCATGGCAAACGAGTTGGCTTTGGGGTGATGCGAGGCGCACAGCCTCAACTTTTCAAGCCTTGAGGTTGTCCCCTTCCCTGTTCCTGTTCCTCTCCCGTGCATCCCCAGGGGTTGTTGTGGATATTTCACCGGACTTTGTTGCTCTCAGAGATTGCTGATATCTCCCAGAGCTGCAGCAGGAGCCCGTGCCGCTCCCGTCGTCTTTACGAACGATCGCGGTGTACGGGCCTGGGCTTTAGGTATGCCGTGGCGAGCAGATCGCTGTGGGCTGGACATGCCGTGGCGAGCTGATGGCTGAGGACTAGACATGCCGTGGCGGGCAGATCGTTGAGGGCTGCGCATGCCGTGGCGAGCAGACGGCTGTGGGCTGCACTTTCGAAGTGGCGTGCCGTATCGCGGTGAGCGTGCACTGCTCAGGGTCGCAGGTCCTTCAGACCCCGCTGCGTCGTCCGCATGTCTGTGGCTTCCAGATCCTTGCGACGCTGCCGGTACGACGTCCAAGTGCAATTGCTGGGTGCCCCGTAGAATGTGCAGGGACACACTGTGGCCCGCCACCGCCTGCTTCAGCATGGCAGCAAAATCCTCCCGGCTCCGCAACCGCGTGCCGTTCCAGGCCATGATAGCATCGCCTGGCAGCATACCAGCCTTCTCGGCAGGCCCGGAAGCTCTCACATTCACCACCTGGGGCAAAGCAGGGGCATACTAGACGTGCCGAAGGTACGAAACCTATCTTTTGTGGCGCAACCGCTGCAACTTCTGCCCCCGACACCCGATCCGTGCCCAACGTATGTCCACACGAAAAGTCCAGGCTGGTGTGTGCTCACCATGACCAGGAAGCCTCCCCGCGCGCACGCACATGCAACACGGATGCACGCGTGCGCGCAAGTGGCGCCTCCCCACAGATGGGACAGACAGACGAGGCGAAGCCCGCAGCGGCAGTGTGACTGTAGCTGACGTATGCAGGAGCCCTTTGCGCTCTGTGAGCAACACTGAAGTGTTCAACACATACGCACAAAGTGATTATTTCGTTGGTTCCTACGATTTGCACTGCAGAAATCTACCGCCATCATCAGGTGTCTGTACTTCAACAGGACTGAGCAGCTGTATGTGGAGAACGCGGAACCCGAGCAGTCGGATGGGGTCGCCCCGGCTGCATGCCCATTTGCGCTGCACTGGTATCACGGATACCCCCCAGTCGCGGCGTTCAACTTGCAGCGCATCAAACCGTTTGGTTTGCCTCTTCACGCCGACACAAGCGGGAAACGTGGAGCTTCACTGATCTGAAATGTGCATCAGCATGCACCGGGGTGTCTCTCCGTTGGACAAGCAGGTGCTTGCACAAGGCAGCGCCATGCAGCCGTCTGAATGATGGGGTACAAATAAACAGACCTGTGGACACGCCTCACCGTCCTCCATCTCCAGTGCCTTGGCCGCGATCATGACCCCAATGCTGGCAGACGCAGCGGGCCTGGGCGACAAGATATCCGCAAGCACCGGGGGCTCGGAGGCCTCTGCAGGCCTCACGGCCTGCAGTGGCCTTGGCGAAGCAACTTCGACGGCTGATGCTGAGTTCGCTGCTTGCGCATGATGATCTGGCTTATGAGCGGACGTGGCAGTCTCGGGGGCTGCGCTCAGTGGTATCTCTGGTGATGCAGAAGCAGAGGATGTTGGGGGTTATCACTCCACCCATGCCAGCAGCAGCAGCAGCAGCAGCAGCAGCAGCAGCAGCAGCAGCAGCAGCAAGGGTAATATGACCAAAACGGATGTTGTCGAGGCGTTTTGAGCCTGTTTCGACCTGCCAAACCGCCAAAAAGCCTTGAACACGGCCCATTTTACTGAAAATTGGTCAAAACCGTGTCAACAAGGAAACCAGACCCCTTGGCATGGCTTCCTAAACCATTTTGAGTGATTCTTTCACGACTTTTCCCGCCCCAGAGCCCATCGGGATGCTCAGATATATGCGGCCGACTTTCAATCACTTTTGACACGCTATGGCCTGCCAAAAGAGCCAAAGATAGGCCATTTTGGGGCCACAAATGGGTCAAAAAATGGCTTTCTCTTCATCCAACTGTGATCCCGACCTCTGGGTATGCTCTCTCTCAGAAAGCGGCACAATACGCGTCTGAGAGGCACCCGGTCGGGGACAGGGCGCACCAGCGGGTGGCACGCCCTGCCGGTTGGGCCAGTGAGCATCGATGGCTTCTTGTTGCTGTGCTTGCTGCGGTATGTGCTGCTGCTGCTGGGGCTGTACACGGGGTGTTGACACCGGGGGGCGTCTTGCAGAAATTTGCTTTGTTTGTCTAAATCTGGCGAACCAAGCGTCCAAGGAAGCTCTCGAGAATACCCCGGATCAGAGGTCAGTACATATGTCATTGGAGTGCAGCCACATAGTGTAGTCCTCTTGTGGGGGGCTTCTGTCTTCCAGCACAAAATCCGGCCACTGCACATGCACCGATGTGAGTGGCACGCCTGGTGGCTCTGGCGGAAAATCGGGTGTCATGGGTATCGGGCCCTCAGGCCGCAGATCATTCGCTCCCGAAATGCCTTCGGGACCAGTCCCTTTTGCTACGCCTGGTCGGGACGTCCCGCTGCTCCAACCGTTTGCCTAACTGTGCGTCAGATGCAGCCGCAACACATTGAAACACACCTTCAATCACCCCCCCCCCCCATTCACGGCGCAAAGCAAGCCTTACCTGCAATCGGCTGGTTGCATACTGGCGCCGCAGGCAATAACGCACACGGCGCCTGCTCTGCAGTCAATGTTGCTGCCTGAATTGTGGGCGGTGGCGCAGCGTGCCTTGTGGCGTCTTGTTCCAATCTCGTCGGAGTGCCTGCACGGCTGCCGTAGGGGCTGCGGCTACCCCAGGGGCTGTTGTGCGTGATGCTGACCACAGAGGATGCGGGTATCCTCCGCTCTGGAGTGGCTTGGAGTGTTGGGGGGTATGGGCTGCCACAGGGGCTGCCACACGGGCTACTACTGCGCCTCACAGCGGATGAGCGCCGGGCTGATGGTGGCAACGCCTCCCCGAATCCCCGAGCACAGACACGGACATGCAGGTGGCTGTCCTGCATTTCAACCCCTTTGGCCACCACCCGCAGGCCCAGCCTGAACACCACAGGCTGGTCACGAATGAGATTCCCCAGGGGCACTTTCAAACTCCCCAACTTCGTTTCCTGGTCGTAGAGCTGGAGCTCCGCCTCTGCAGGGCACTGCACGGGGGAGGATTTGGGAAGTCGGAAGGCAAAGCCTTTGTTCCAGACAGGGTCGCAGCCCTGGAGGCTGGCAGTCTGTTGGGGGGCACAGCCAGGCACATTCAGCACTACGTGGGGCTGGGGCTTGTCCCCAGTACAGGGCAGGTTCACGGCTCGTAGGACCGTCAGCTCCAGCGTTGGCTCCTCGTCTTCAATCTGGGCATTTTGAAAAGCGACACAGGGGGCACAGGCAGGCTTGTACTGACCGATAGGAGGTGTCAGAGGATCTGCGCCAGGATACACTGTGTACAATGTGCCTAAAACGTCCCAGTGTTCACAGTCCGCACACCAAATGTCCTCCCTGGCGCATCGACCAGGGGGTATCTTGTGACCCTTGGGTTTCACAGGACCCACGACGACAAGATTTGCACGTGACGGGTGCAGGTGCCTGGAAGCTTTCTTGTGGAAGCTACAGGTTCGGATACACGACCCACTGCATGGCTACCCTAGATACTGCGGGGTACCAGGGAAATCATGGAAATCTCACGACTAATACATTAAAGACCACTTCCTCCACCCTGTTAGCAGTTGCCCATGCCAATCACCAGAGCGCAGTCAGCATCGAACTTCCGCTATGTCAAAACGAAAGGAAGGCCATACTTTGACCAGCTGCTGGAAAAAAGGCTTTAATGATACAGCCTGCCACTCCCCACTACTCCGCTCGCAACAGACAGTTCTTGGTTTGTGTACTTGTGCACTCTGCGAGCACGCTTCCTTGATTTTTGTTTCTGCCCTTGTTTCCCTCACCATCTGCTTTCTTTGCCCTTTTCACTGACGCCACAAATGGCACTCTGCTGAGGGCTGGCAGCTCCTTGTGCTAACTTGGACAAGGGGGGAAGGAATTCTCCTGCGACATCATGGGATGCCTTCTACGTCAACAGGGGAATGTAAGCTATGTGTGCCCTGAATCAGAGCTGCCCACCCATTTGTGGCGTTGAAGCACGAGGACTTCTGTGAACCTCAAGAGGGAGCAACCGCATGCAGGGATTCCGGTCAGGCACTCCACCACCCATCCACCCATCCATCACAGGTGGGGTTAACACACACGGCAAAACACATGGGAGCAATGAGAGGAAGCCTTGGTCGTGCCATGATTTAGGAAATGATTTGGGACAACGACCTCAAGCATATCTCTTGGCAATTGCACAAAGGCACGGGCATTGGACGTACCCCAATGCGCCCTACCGCACCCTACCCTTTCCCCACTGTCAGCATATACGATGCTCCTCTTGCTTTGGCGGGGGTTTATACCGATTGCCTCTATTCATGAACCCACCAATCTACTGCGTTGTTAGTGCCCACTGAGTGTCTTGTAGGAGGGGGAAGGGTATGTGGGGTACTTGAGGATTGGCAAAAGCTTAAGAAGCATGTCCCTACAAATAAACATGGTGACGTGTGCCCCAGCAGGGTTCCTGTATAGGCAGACAATGATGAAAACTAAAATAAAAGGTTGTCCGTTTCATGCCCAACCCCTCAAGCCATTTTCTTGTTGGTAGTGGTGGCACCATTCACTGAGGATGCTCACAACAGAAGGACGTCACGCCTGGCATGGACATCCAGGGGAGAATATAGCATGCTGTCCCGACATTGCAAACTGTTGTTGCCCCCCCCCCCCTCCACCGACACCAGCTACCCAATGGCTCTTTGAGAAGCCCTCTTCATGCGCATTCAAAAAGACACATAGTCCCCCTCCCCTGCTGACAACAACAACACAAAACGGCGTGAAATTCAAAAAAGCTTCCAAAAAAAGGTATTTTGCGCCGAGTTGAAACGTAATGACCGCCCCCAAGAGATGTGGAAAAGGGCAGTGGCACTTGCAGGTGGGAGGGCCCTTGAAACCCCTTGTTGAGAGGAAAGCAGGCAAGTGTTGTGGAGTGCTACGGTGTATGTTGCATGGTAAACGGCATCATCGGCAGGCTATTGTCACCTGTAACCTTATGCCCTTATGCTGGGGTAGGTCAAAAGGCACGACCTGTAATCATCCACTGGGCCTTCAGTGGCTTGACTCCAAGGTGCAGCACTGCGAAGCATGCTTGAAAATGTGACCTCCGCTTTCATATCAAAAGACTGGTGTAAGCTTTTGAGTGCAAATGACAAGGTTGTTCACAACTGTAAAACTGCAAAATCTGAAAACACAGTCTTAACAGCGGCGGGCATAAAACACTGTGATTCTACAGATCCACCAATTGCTTGCTCTCTGCTGAAAATAAGAATGAAAATGAGACGCAAAAGAAGGGAGATTCGGCAGTAAGCCTTTTTTGCTCAGTGATACTGGGGGGTGGGATTAAATTGGCCCTCCTGGGATTTTGGCTGACCTACCCACCCACCCTCAGACCCACCCACCCACCTGCCTGATACTCTGGGGGGGGGGGGGGGTCACAGAGCAATCTTCGAAAAAAAATTTCACCCTTCAGTCTGTACAAGGTCCTTGAAAAAGGCAGGTGCTAAAAAGTGCATAATAGGCATTGAACCAAGAATCCCTAGAGCCAAACACTGTGCTCTGACCACTGGATTGCCAGCATAGCATAATCACCCTGAGGGAAAAATTGGGAACATTGTAAAGCAAAACAGGCCTGCACAAAGTGGCAACACCCCCATGTGTCACACAACGTGCCTCGCCCCATGCACAACATTGACGGTCTACCAAGCTCAGCAAGCCATCCACGCGCCCAAAAAAGCTGACACCCTCCGCACCTGGGAGGGTACCTGCATTTTTCCCAAGATCCGGGGAAAACCAGACAAACCCACCCACCAACCCTCAGACCCCTCCCCCCGGGTATAGTATCGACCAGCCACTAAGCAAAGGCCTGTTCGGCATCCACTTGTCTTTTTGGGAAGGTCTGGCAAGAATAATCAACCAATGATATCAGACTGAAATTTGGGCCCTCATCCTGCTGGGTGAGGTATGCCTGGAGCACACAGGGGTGCAGTTCACCTGCGGAGCGAGCCCAAAATCCAATGCCTCCAACAACAGCACGATTTGGGATCCGTCAGTCAAAGTGATGGTTACAGGCTGTTGCTGACGCCAATGCAATTGGGTGAGATCCACACTGTCGCCACCCACGTGGTGACCCTGATACCAAAGCGATACGTGTAAGGGCTCTTGAAGTATCTTGGCATTCCCTTCGTAACGGCCACTGTTCTTGAGCGTACACTCATCAGTCCACATAATGATGCCCTGCAGAGAAACGCGGAAGGCGATGATACATACGAGTTTGGTAACTTGGCAAAATGGAGAGCTAACACGGGTGAGGCGGAGGCTGGCCGCCGGGCGAAACGACAGTCGTACAACACAGCATACGTGGCAGAAAGGCCCAACGCTGATTCAAAAAAGAAAAATACGGGCAAGCGAGTAAACGCTTATGTGGCAGGAGCGAGTAGTGGGGAGGACTAGCAAGGTTCATGGTCAACAAGGATCGGACAGGGTGGAGTACAAACGATTTGCAAGAATCAGTTGGATTCAACAAGATGAACTCTGGCTAAGCATTGGTGCAAACAGCATGGTGCTGCTGCCTGCACAACATATGATTCAGCATGTGCAAGGAGCTGATAATGTTCAGGGGTGAAAGCCCTTGCGCATGGGTGTCAATACGTTGCCTGTGAAGGCAAGCGTGGAAAGGTGGTTGAGGGTGCTGGGCTGGAAACGTGCGACATGACGACAACCTGTGATGTCGGGCACCTGGCGCTGGTGGTAAATTTCTGACCCCCCAGCTCCAGGATCAGATAGCAGTCACCAAGAAGGTAGAGGCGACAAGTCTTGACCATTTTAATACGGACAGTGCACATCATCTGCAGCAACAATTGCAGTTGCTGCTTCCAGCCTGCAAGCTGCTGGTGCAGCAATTCCCATTCCTGCTGCTCCTCTGCAGACGTCGTAGTGCGGCAGGCTGCCTCCAGGTGCCGTACCAGCTGCTGTCTTTCCTCAGCCTCCAGCGAGATACCAAGCTGGCAAGCCCTGTCGCATTCACGCAGCAGCAGCATGCACTCGTCCTGCATCCACAACAGCCACTGGATGGCCCCAGCGGGCCGCTGGTTCAGCACGAGCGCGATCGTGGCAACCAGTTGACCATGGGACAGAATGCGGACGTTATACTCCACTTGATCCCCCTTGTGCCAGGGCAGCTTCGCCACGTCCAAGGTCCCACACCCAAGCACCTCCAGCTCTTCAGACTCATTATGTTGCCAAAAACATGTGATGTTCACTGTGGGGGTGTCCCGGATCCCAAGCTCCACCAGAAATTCCTCGTTCCACAGGCAACTGGATCCCGCATCCGCCATCTGGGTCTCCATGTCTGTGTCCCCGACCTGAAGCTGCAGGAAAACCTGGTGACCACGGACCGCATCGTCGAGGTCACATGCCCCTTGCACCAGAAGCTGCAGGATGCATGGGCTGTCACCCTTGAGGTAATCTCGCTGCTGCAGCGGGGGTCCGTGTGAAGGGGGGGCACAGGAATCTGCATACTGCCGCAGCAGGGAATGCTGCTGCTCGGCATCGTAGGTCCAGCCATGGGAATAATTGGCATTGGGTGGGTTGTTGATATCTTCGGTGTCGAAGTGACGTGGGCAGATCTGAGTTCGAAACACAGCTCGTGAGCAGCAAATGGGCAAAGGCAGCAAAAGAAGACCAAAGGGCAACTGGGGGAACGTAGCGCTGACAAAAACCAAGAAACGACCGCGCCGGCACACGAAGGGCTACCCTCAACAGTGAAAAAACTGATTCCTTCAGGACTTGTGACTGGAGTCATACACAAGTGTCACGCATAGCTGTGCGCAGCCAGACAAGAGGGCCAGCTCGGCGCATGGTTTTCTTGTCAACCTTTACACACCCTGCAAGCCAGGAAGCATGGTGGTAATGCCCTTTGCATTTGTATTTTGCGCCGCCCCTTTTGTTGCATTGCAGATGTTGGATCTTGACTCTTGCAAAGCAGGAGCATGCTTGAATCTGCCTGCATTCTGTCAGATCCAATCAAGATGCTGATTGTGATTTTTGAGCGTTACTAATAGACACCCAACCGTATGTGTACGGCTATGACCACAGGTCTGTCCACGGCGGCCCGAGGAAACAGTGCGAAAAAGGTGTCGCAAAACAGGCCCCGCGCCATGGGGCATTTGGAGAAAAACGGTGGATGGGCTCGGGTTCTGAAGATTTCCTTCATCTCCCTTAATAAAAAGGTCACACTAAATGGTTTTGTTGCAGAGCCACAGCTGAGAGAGGCCACCGATGCACAGCCAAACAGTGAACTGATTGCTGGTAGCGACCCTATATTTTGCCAAAACCCACAGTCAAAGGCGCAGAGAGGGGAGAACGATCTGCGTACCTCCCCCCCCCCCCCCGTGCCTAGGAACCGGCAATATTTGACCGCGGAACCAGGGGGCGGTTCTTACGCACGCTTTCCCCCCAAAATTCGACCGCGGAACCAGGGGTTGGTTCTTGCGCATGACCCTGGGCAGCCCCGTACCGTGGAAAAAAATTTTGGGCGCGTTGCGCCGGGGCATGCGCGTACATGGGAACGTCTATGGTACATAACAAGGAATGGAGGAGGTGGTACAAAAGCAAACCAGGGGGCATAGAGATGACGTTCAGATGACCTTCAGTAACACAGACACAGCGAAAAAATTTTAATGTCTGCAACATCCCTGACCTGTTCAGGTCCAGAAATGTGTGGAACCCGAGGGTAGGGGGCAAAGAAGGTGGGGGTGGCCTAGGCGGGAGGGCAGGAGAGGAACTTACAGGTTTTTATTTTTACATCACCCTGCTCTCTTGGACCCCTTGAGTGCCTGGGCGCCCTCTCCTGCCCCCCAGTAGGACAAGAAGGTGAAACCTGCCTGCCCAGGCACCCAGCCATCAGACAGCACCTGTTTAACTAAGAAAGGACTGTTCGCCAAAAATGGAAAAAATAAAATTTGCAAAGAGGTGCTATCAGTGGCCCCCTGTGTTTAACTGATTTTTGTTTGTTTCCTTGTCAGGGGTTGGTTGCTTCGGGGAAGGGGTCGAGAGCAGGGGGAAGGGGTTTAAGGGGTATGTGCACCTGTGACTGACTGATAGGGTCCCCCTTGAGGGGGGATCCGTAGCAACACACATAAAATGTTGTCCTGCACACCTGAATACCTGTCAAGCATCCACCAGAACCCTGAAAAACCCAATACCGTGGTAAAAAAAGTGGTGCGAGAATTCGACCGCGGAACCAGGGGGCGGTTCTTGCGCAAGGCGGTTCCTAGGCACGGGGGGCGGGGGGTACAACCGTCAAGCTGCGATTCACCGGGAGGGTTTCGGGAAACAGAAGACTGCAGTACAAAACCACCGACCTGTGCTGTCCCAGAGATTCCCCATCCGCAGCCTACTTACCTGTGTACTTAGCCCAACAACCTTATCAGTAATGCTTATCAGCCGCGTACAGCTGCGCACATGGGCCGCACTGCTGCACACTCAACATGCACAGCATTTGTACTGAATTCCATGCCCTCTGGTAGTGATGTAAAATGGGGCAGTGGTGCGGCAGGGCTTGTGCTTGCAGAGGAGTTGTCTATCTTTGTACAAGGGGGAAATGGTGATGCCCGTGCAATATGTGCACACATCGATTGTTGTGTCCAATGGCACAATATTTCTGAAGCACTTCAGCCCAAATGACACATGTCTGGATTCCAAATCCCAGCAAACACACCTTCAGATAAAGTTCGCGTGGAGCGGGGCCCAATACGGCCAACAGGGTCCCACTCTCCGCCACTACGCCCATCTTCACCTTGAAAGTCGTCACTGTGTCCTGCTGAAGGCCGTGCAGGGGCACGAGCGCCTGACCCAGGAACCGTGCCTCCTTCACAGTATGCAGCTGCACCTCGAGCACCCCAAGGTTCTGGGCGTCCAGGACCGGAAGTGCCACCGGCTGCCCCCAGGCGGGGTAATTGCCACCTCTGGCAGCAGTGCGGTACCAGCCCCGGGAGACAGCAGGCAGCCCGAGGGCAACACACACTTCAAGAGCCTCGGGAGGCCTCGCAGCCAGATCCTCCGTCGTAAACAGGTTCTCTGCCGACACTACAGTGACCTCTATCCTTGGAGGCCCATGGGCAGAGGCGGCCTGCGTTTGAGGACACGAGACGTTGCTGGAGACCCGCGTGATCGGCTCGCGAGCCACTGACGCCCCAGGCAATATCCCCAGCTCTGCCAGATCCGGGAGGCAGGGTTTCACCGGGTCTTGGAAGACGAACTCCGGCTGCTCCTTGGGTTCCACTTCTTGGTCCACCGTGAGCTGCCCACGGGCCACGATCAGCGAGAGGCAGGGGTCGTCTGGAAGGGCCGCGCCCTGCACATCCCGTAGCGGCAGCTGAAGGCTTGTGAGTGACGCCAGGGCACTTTGGGGCACAGGCTCGCACACACCCACCAAGCGCTGCTGGGGCAGCGCCAAGGGGTCCGCAGTCTCATCGATGGCGTACACACAGAGGTGAAGGTCCGTGTGGCTCTGCCCAGTCTCGCACAGAACCAAGTCCTGGCACCAAGTGGCGTCTGCTGCTGGGCTGGTCTGGCTCCATCCCCCCCGCAGCCCCAGCTGTGCCTGCACGACGTAAGCGGCGGCCCTCGGCAGTGGGCTGGCCTGCAGCACACGCAGCACCAGCAAGTGCGGAATCACGGTGGGGACCTCCACCGCGACCTGTGAGGGTTGCGGGGGGTGCACGCCCGGCTTGCTGGGCGAAGTCCAAAGGTCGGATTGTGCCGTGTACATCGACCCTTCTTCATCGGACAGGGCGGGTTCGGTGTCGAGTGTCAGGAAGGGGCCTGAGGAGTTGATGCCACTCCTGTCCACGGAGCTTCTTGGACTGTCAAGTCGGTCACTCGCTGTCCCACGCGCGCTGGGGGGGAAACTGTGGACTGTCTCTACGCGCAGGAGGTCGCTATTGTCATTGTTGTTGCTGTCATTGCTGACCACTGTGGGTATGTCAATGGCGCGAATCGTGTCCGAGCCCATGGACATGAGCGAGGCCTGCTGATCCAGCCACAACTGTGAAACAAGCGGTAGACACCCAAATGCCTTAGCAGGCGGCGACCCTCAGGGGAAAAAGCTGAAGTGATGCAAAGGGACAACACAGAACGGAAATGGAAATGGGTGGTACCGGGAAATCAGGTCATTGTTCACGCACACAGAAAGAAACCAATTTCCCGCGCCAATGCCACATGATCAAGTGATATGTGATGTGAGTCTGTGATAGTACTTTCTGACCTGTGATGTTTTCCTATGTTTGATGATTTGATGAGTAATAGTATTGCTATACATGATACTGCCCCCTGCCCTTATCCATAATACTATAATACATGTACAGTAAAATAGATATATACTCTGCATCATGTAGCCAGCCCCCGCTCTCCCTGCATGACACACCCTCCCCCCAGGATGATACTTACATATCAAATATGTCACCCATAAATTCAGCCAAACCAACTGCAGCACCACAGCCCAAAATTTGGGCCTTGGTGCCCCAAACCTAAACCCAAACCCAAACCCAAGCTGAGTTGACCATCGCTGCAGTGTTGGCAAATAAATGACAATGATTCAAAACTGAGCACCCTCCACAGTCTGGGAACAATGGGATGTGAAACCTGTCAGTACTGGCAGGGGAGTGGACGCCAGGCCAGTGGGGCAAGCATCCCACACGCACCCAAGCTTGCCCACCAGGCCTTACCTGGATGCCTCTCTTTGGCAATTACCACACCCCAGACCCAGAACCCTTTGCGTCCCCACCCAGAGCAAGATTATTTTCTGGTCGCCTCAGCGTAGAATGGGCGCAGAACAAACGTGAAACACCCGCCTCCCTCTAAACCGACCTCCCACCGAGAGCCTTCCGGGGGCTGGAGGATTTTACGGAAATCTGTTCCTTGGGCTCTTTACAACTTGAGGCTGTTGTTGCGCAAGGGGGTGGCCCGGGGGTATAAGTGGTAGTGCGGGGGGATCACTCCCTTGGCCCATTGTTTTCGCTACCTCTGGTCTGTTTTGCCGGTTGCCTCAATCGCTGTCCAGTCTCTGGGCCTGCCCTGTCTAGCTGTTGACCCGGTCAAGGTGTGGTGCATACCGCATCTTCATTCTGAGTTCTATTCTCTGATTCCATCCTTTCAGACGGATATTTCTGTGCCCTGGTAAAAGCATCCATCGTAAAGACAGTGTCAGGGACGTCGTTGTCACGAACCCCTTCCATGTAGTAAACGGTTGCCGACAGTTGCGAGCACGTGCGATTCTGCAATGCCGGGGATGCGGGGAAGCCACGTAAGGCTGGGGATGTGGGACAGCCGCGAGGCGCCGCTGTGGTCGGCTGCAGCCCATGCTCCTCTGGGCTCTGGATGTGATGGCCTCGGATGGCGGACATGGCAACACAAGTGAGTTCTGCATCGCGCTTCTGCTCCCGGGCCGAATTGATCTCCGTCATCTCTTCAACTTCAATCGCCAGGGCTGCTCTCATGTCACTGTCGCTGAGTGTCGGCTCGTGCAGAGTTTCGCCGGCTGTCCGCATGTGCAAACCTGCGCTGAGGGTCGGCACGTGCACGCCTGCTGCGCTTACAGCTTGGGCAGCATGGCTTCCTTCCATTTCGATCTCCGACAGCTGTGACAGTTGTGACTTCTCGACAGTGTCCGCATGGTTCTGCAGGATCCCCTCCAAATCATCAGCAGCAGCTGTGTCAGACCCATCCAGTAAGAAGTGTGTGGCCTCGAGATTGAAGCCAAAGGTGCGAGGCACTGATCCCATGCTGTAGCGCAGAGACCCGTTCGGGTCGTAGCGCAGAGACCCGTTCGGGTCGTAGGTGGCCACAGCAGCCGGCACTTGTCCCTTCTCTTTGGGAAGCAAACTGGGCCTGGCCAAATTGAAACTGCCCAAGCTGCTCGAGGGGATGGTGAGCAGCTCATCCTGCAGAGCAATGATGCCAATGACGGGCTGGTAAAAAGGGCCAGCACTGATGCGCATTTGTGGGGAGGCCTTCCCATGCATTGACACGCCCCCTCTCAGGCACACCGACTGCGCCAGGCGGGTCAGGTGCGCTTACAAAACACCCCCATGCTTGTGCGCTAAGGAGAGGATGGTCATTGTGCACAAAATACCTCCTTTGCGCATCGGCAAAAGGCCTCTCTGGGGAAAACCAACCTTCGTCAAATACCCTGTGGCTGATGCGCTCCGGTCCCTGTGCCCCCTGACCAATGCCCCAATGGGCCTGGCTGTCTTAATGCGTGACTTGGAGAGGGGCACCTTTGAGAACAAAGCTCCAATCCCAATCCAAACCCCTATCCCAAGGGGGGGGGGGGCTGGAGGGGACAAACAGGCCGGTTCATTTTTGTCATTTGAATTGCCAGGCTTTGGGATCTGACCACTAAGGTTGTTCCTGGCCACTGAGGTTGCTTCCTTAGCAATTCCTTAGCATCCTACAACATCGCAGTTCAAGCAAGAAGGGCTACATCGCCAGGTGGAATTGTTGCTGCGACGTTTGCAAATCTTGCTGAAGGCGGTTTCAAATGGTTGACAGCGCCATTCACTGCAGTTGCTGTCGCAGATTTGCAAATCACAAATTCGTCCATCCACAGCAGACAAAAAGCAGAAACTCAGAAACAACAAGCGGGTGTGTCTGAGGCGCAAGCCATAGAGCTCAGCAACAAGAGCGCTTCAAGGGGGTGTGCTTTCCGCTCCCACCTCCTCCTCCCCCTTGAGGGGGAGGAGGGCCTGAGTTTGAAGAGGTGCATAATGACAATAATACAGGGATGGGGCAGACAAAGGGCACGAGGTGGGTCATTGGGCAATGCAATGCAAAAGGAGAAAAGTCGGCAGCCTCCAAACAAGGGGAAAGAAAGAAAGAGACTCCGGGAAGGAGGCAGCAGGGCTGTGGCTGTCCTGCACAAGCAAGAAAAACCTCGTCCAACACACAAAACTCGCACAGGGCACACGCGGAGACCTCGTTGAAGACCATGGAACCCAACCGGGAGCCAGGGCCCGGGGACTCGGCCCTCGGGACACGCAGCACAGAACCCGCGAGCGACTGCGACGAGGCGCTGGAGCTGGTGGCGCTGAGCGTGCACGTGCTCTCCGTTTGGTCACTCACGGTGTACGAGGAGACCACTGTGGCGGTCTTGTCAGTGGTAGCGATCAGGTACGGCATGTCCCCCAAGTTTGGCACGTGCACCGGCTCGTCCCGGGGGGTGGCCGGCAACGTGCTCTTGCGACACGCGGGCCGCGCGGTAAGAGGCGGATCGCGGGCGGACAGCGGGGCTGGTCTCGGCTCCCGGGCACTGGCGGGCCCTTTGTCCACGGGGACCCAGTTCCGGCGGCGGACAAAGAGGTGGCGGGACCATTCCGGAGACCACTGGGCGGCTTGGAAATCAGCGGCGTACATCCAACCCTCGCTGTCGGTCTCCGCGGAGATCACCTTTTGGTACCCCCGCGTGATGGGCGTCGTCTCTTGGCCGTCGGCGGTGACCCACGCAGGAGGGTCCCCTTTCAGGAGCCTCTGCCCCCACCTCGTTCGAATAAAAGACCGCTGATGCTCCCAGACCCCGTCTGCCATATTGATGTAGGTGCACACGCCCAAGTGCAGACACTGACACTTCAACTACAGAAATGACAATTGCATGGGCAAATGCACATGATGACGTGCAGTACCCATGCTGCATATCGAGGCCAGCTCCAACTCGATGCAGGCGCCGCATCTGTGCGCCCTTGCATGGCAGTGTGCTTATGCCTTGGTGCACGGCGTCCCTGATAGACCTCCGCCAGGCTATGCCCAGCGATTGCTGGCTGGATGTCACTTTTGCCCCTGCTGCCCAATCTGCGAATCTTGTTGCCCTCTCAGTCGCGGGGGCTTTGGCCGAAATGCGAACCAGCTGAATATCTCCAGGCCGTGCCCTCACCTCCCAACTTCACCGCAACGCTTAAAGGTTTCGGATAGACTCTGGCGGGTTCTGGCGCGCACAGGCCTCCTGCCACGCACATGCCCCCCTGCTCTAAGTCTGGCTCTTTTGTTCCTGTGTGTAGACAGTGCTGCATTCACGGCGGGTCGGGGTTCAAAAATTGATTGTTCATCCAAAATAGTTGAGATGCATGAGGTGCTTCCCGTCACCAGCTTGGCAAGCGATTGGGCTGGGCGGGCTGAACAAGCTTTAAATTGTTCTTCCTCCCTGTGGGCTTGGCTTCTGTGTGCCAGTCTTACCCCAACTTTAACCACCCCTGCCCCCTGCACACCGCGCTCTGCCTGCACCCAACACCCCCATCTGCCTGGCACAGGGCTTCCACAACACTGCAGCGCACCTAAAAACACAATTCGTGTAGAGAACAGTGCTGTCACATCACCAGCCGGCAGCGGCGACAACACGCAAATAACAAACACTGTTAGGGACTCAGTGAGCGCCCTCCCCCCACCCCCTTGGTAATCTAAACTCAAGTTTATTCCTTTGTACACTTTAGGTTGGGTCGGATATTTGCTTGTGGTGGTGGTGGCTCAGGATGGATGTGCAGGTGGGCATAGCAGGCAGTTGTGTTCGGGTAGGGGATCTGCAGACGCGGATGTATTGGGGAAGGGCGAGGGGGAGGGTTGCATACGGTTTGCCCCCCTATTAAAGCAATCCATCTTCCTTATTCACCAGGAGTTCGCTTTGGGTTCAAGAGATCAGACGCTTGAAACCAAACTACTGCTTGCCCCAGTCTAATCTACCTACATGTGCGCGCAACAAATATTGCATCCATGATTGTGCATCAAACAACTTGCCTGCTTCAATCTGCCGCTTTCCAAGCAGGATGACTAACAATATTTGAAACCCGGCTTGGTTAAGGAAGCTTGTACAGCTTGTGCAAGGCAATTGTTGTTATATATTGGGGATGAAGTTTTGCAGTTGGCCTGGAACGATGGCTTGCAAACAGTGTAATGAATGAAAAAAGTGGCTCATGTTTAATATCACATATATATAATATAATATGATCTCTCTCTCTCTCTCTCTCTCTCTCTCTCTCTCTCTCTCTCTCTCTCTCGGGGACATCCGTTGTGCGCCAACTCGGTGGGTCTTGGCATTTTTCCAGGGGTTTTTGAACTTTTCATCCGATGCGCCAAAATATTGTTCCCTTGGGGGAGTATGTGTATAATTTTTGAAATCTGTGAGAAACAGCCGTTTCAGAAATGTTTGGGTTGGGGGGGGGGGGGGGGTTGGCACAAGGCCTTGGTGGTTGGCTCTGTTAGCCTGTGGCAGCGCCTATTGGCCTCTCGCCTTTGTGGCCAAGTTGTTGCACTGCATGCGCACTGCGTGGGCACTGCGTGCATACTGCGCACGCAGAGGCCGGGATACTCACCCAAGAATACCTGTAACCTGACTGGTTGCACAAGCGAAGCAGCAAAGCCCACATGAGAACGAAGAAACTGCCTTCAACTTGGTACTCCACTGTCCCTATGAACAAACCACTCAGCCTTGTAAAGTCCGCTTGCTTCGAGTGTTTCGGTGCCCGTGGCTTCGCTCTTGGAGGCGGCGATGAGGTGTCCCTTGACTCGGAGCGTGGGGAATGCGTTGTCCGTGGTCTCTTGGGTGATGGGGACCGCGAATAGGGTGAAGGGGAGGGCGGTGGTGATTCTGAGCGTGGACGCGACACACTTGTTGATGGCGAGTGAGGTCAGTGATGTGGTGGGGACGAAGGCTGTACCACAAACTCCTCAAGGTCCGCGGGCTATGTATGGCTACATCACCCTTGCCTTCTCGGGGTCCCCATAGTGGGGAGAGTTCAATATGGGGGATGGAAAAAGGGTAAAAATGGTTGACATTGGGCAACAAAGGGTGACAATTCAAATGTGCCACATCCCAAATGCATAGGAAGCTAAAACTACCCCAGTATGGAACCAAAAACTTGTCAAAAGGGGCCAAAAGTAGGGTCTGAATATTGGCCGACATTCAAAACTTCGCACTGTGTGCGCACTGCGTGCGAACTGCGTGCGCACTGCGTGCATGGCATTCCCTTGAAGACACAGAGATTGTATGTGAAGGGCGATTTATACAAGTAGGACCGAGAGGTGTGCACTCCATATGGACAAACTTGTCCTTGCTTGCAAAGTAGGAGGCAATGTGCATGTTCCTTTCCTTTACTTTACTTTAAAGGCATGAGCATTCGCACACCGGCGGGACTTGGCATTCCTTCTTCAAGGTGTTATGCGTTTCGTTGTGCCGTACATGGTGCGTTATGTTGTTACCTTCGTCGTTCGATATGTGTGTTGTGTTTTCATTTGAGTGCAGTTTTGGGTATAATTTAGTGATTTGACACTTTATGAAGGTGAAACACATTGCACATTAGTCAAGGGCAACAGCTTCTAGCTCCTCTACCCCACACCCACCCTTTCCCCAAATTCACCTGGCACTTGTGGGTGGTTCAGCCAGTTTGCACACCTCTCCACAAAGCAAGAGAGCCAGATACTTCAGAGCGGCGGCAGCATCAACAAGCGCCATGTGCTACTGCAACCAGTATGCCAAAATGTGAATTGTGTGTGTACGTAAGCAGGAGCAGGCAGCCTGCCCGATCGCCGATAAAATCTCAGCGATGACAGCAACCTTCGATCTGTGTTCTACAGCCTTTGAAATATTTTCTGTGGCTGAAACACCGCAATCATATTAAAGCAAAGCCAATCCCCTTTTAAATGCATCACCAGGCTGGCGGTAACCATGAACACCATCCATGAATTCAGACATGGGCACTCCAGTGGCAAGAGTTTCTCAACAAAATCTGGAAAGTTTCACGGGTTCAATAGGGGACAGATTAGAGGAGCTTGTTAGAACAATAGCATGGATGCTGGATCAGGGTTGCCTTATGTTTCAGCAATCATTTATACTGCCGCATTGTGCAGACAGGTTATGTTAAACTGGTAGTACCACAATGACTGGCAGTAGTGAACAACCGATTGGATAGACTTGATATTTTGACCGCTTCGTCCACAAACAATGCAATGAATTCAAATATAAGCACTGAAGAGTGATAGCCCACCCATCAACTTCCCTAGGGTAGCACTTATCGTGTTGTTTACCGTGTTGAAGGCATTATTTGGCCCAATTCCATTACCCTTTGTTACGTTTCAACAGGACATAAGGTTATGACAAACTGCCGCCAGAATGCATACATTTCTGTGGTCAGGGGTTACTATTTGTAGGTTTTGTACGTGTATAAAATCTGGTGACCTTTTTCGAATGGCAAATTAGGTTTTTGACCTTCTATTGGCACCAGATTTAGTGGCAAACCTGCAAGATCAGAGGTCCATGTTGTACACACACTAACGCTGGCCTGGATAGTTTTGGAGCTGCCTTGTTCTGAGGGAACGTCATCGTGCGTCGTCACGGTCACAATTGCCACTAGACTTATTCAGAGACAGCATTCAGAGATCGTATCGTACCGAGATAAGGTTGCGAGGAGAGGGTTGATAGATTCAGACAGGTTTGCGATGAGGGTCAGCAAAAAATTTTGTTGCATAGACAGCAGCGAAGAATATTCTATTGTAATTGCCTGCCAATCTGCATGTTCCCCTCAATCAACATGGATGTGTCGACGGTGATTGCTAATCACATCCGTGCTGATCATACCATGATCACTGCACAAAACCATATACACCACCGAATGGCCACCGAGGACGAGTTAGCAAGCCCCCCTCCCCCCAATTCCCAAGGAAGATCGCATACATTCTTCGTCCATGTGGCAAAATACAGTAACCTGTGCAGAAGGGCATACAAACACAAAAAAGCATCCGCAGAGGGACCTGCCGAATATATAAATATGTGCAATGGCGCACAAATCAACATCCACAAACACCATAAGCGAGCATGGCAGCTCGGCGCTTAGGTTTGCTGCGCACAAATTTCGCCAGCAATACAGGTGAAAGCACAGATCTGGGCCATCTCCACGTCGCCGGAGTTGCGAGAGCACTCAACACCATTAAAATGAAAAATGTAACACAGGGCTAGCGGATTCGGATTATCATCAAATGCTACTCATTAGTGGTGCACAGCATGCTCAAGCAATTTGCCATCTGTTTGAGGGGTCAACTAACAACGTAGTGTGCAGTGGGTACTCCTCACACTAAGACCCCCCACCACCACCACCACGACCCTGTGTTCATAAAGCCAGTAGAGAGCTGTGCAAAATACCGGCTTCGTTCGGTGTTAGAGAACCCGTGAGAGCCTGTGATAGAACGTTCAGGTTACCGTCGATGAACAAACCCCAGGTTGCACTCTGGAGGTCAGATATATCAGGTTGCACTCTGGAGGTCAGATATATGTAGCCGCTCCGCGACCATATTATACATACCGCCACAAACCCTCGCGTGCAATGCTTTGTGTTCCTTTGCCACCGCAATGCATTTGAACTTGACATATGCCTACCCGTCAACCTATCTGACAGCTTGAAACTGTTGAAGACTAATATTGCATGGCACGGAGCCCTTGAAACTGAGGCGCCACCCCAGTGCCCGAGTACCAAAATCATGAACGCTACTGAAACGGATATCGAACGAGGGGATTTGGACTGAACAAAGATCTTAACAAACAACAATAGTAAACCCAATGCCTGCAGCCATACCTGACCTGAACCTGCCAATGAATCGTGTCACAATAACCGTGTCTTCAGCCGCTGGTAATCACCGTGCACTGTGCACCTCTGCGCAATGACAAACATGGATTGTGTGACTTTTATCAACGGGCTGTTGGGATGCATTATGGCTACAGCAAAACATCAACAACACAGCATCGCATGGCACAAGCTTTGCGGGGCACTGCTACCTGCCGGCACTGCTGCTGGTAACTGCTGTCAGGGGCAAATGTCTGTGGGGCCTGAACTTATGGATGCAAAAACGCTTGTTGTGCGCAAACTTCAGTCAATTCCCATGTCAAAAGAGAGTCATGAAATCATCAGATCATCATCGGATCTATGCAGGAGTCCTCATCAGTCCAAAAATCTGTCATTGGCCCAGATTACTGGAGACGGCAAAAACAGGCGCCATTTTCACTGAGGCGCACACATTTGCCTCATATTGCAGGTTTCATCCACTGGAGTTTGAGGTGGTCTATCGCTGGATGAAACCTTCAAAACACATATTCAAAAAATGTTCAGCTCGAAAACACCAATCCCATAAAATGGTAAAGAATGCATGCATGTGTCATCAGACTCAGCGGCAGATGCATTGTCCCTCCTTGTGCGGCATACTTTGACAAGCCTTCACAACCACCGTTGGGTCCAGCAACCGCAGTGCTCCACAGCCGGACAATTAGTTTTCCACGCAAGAGCGCAACATCACCTGAGGTACGCTTCTGCGTGAGGCGGCCAGGTTTTGAGGATGTGGCTCTCGTGCGAATGGCAGTATGCAATGCCTGATCCTCTCGGTCAAAATCGATGGAAACCACATCACCACCCCAGATCTGAAATACACAAGCATGCAACCACTTGAAAATGCCCGGCCAAACGACAAAAATTTTCTGCACATTTGGGGGTTTCAACGACAAAAAAGGCGGTAACCAAGTTTTCCGCAGACACTTCAGTTGTCGGATGCACGCCCCGGGGAACGCAACCTCTTCACCTCACTGTTTAGAAAAGATGAAGGCTGCTCGTGAAGGCGGGGCATCCGAAATTGGCTGTTGGCTGTTGATTCGGACGCTTTTCCATGCATGCAATCTCTGTCAGAAAATGTGGCACTCTAGCAGGCACCCTATGTTCTCCAGAGCATTGCCTCAGACAGACTCTGCATCCCACCTTTTGATGCCTAATGGCAGCCCCACCATTGTTGTGAAGGGACACCATGACAAATGCCAAAAAAATTGTGATGAATGTTCCACGGGGGTGACAATATTGCTAAGTGTCTGTTAAGAGGATGGTGGTGGTATGTCGTGCTGAACTGATGACATGATAGGGGTTTTATGGCCTTTTCAGAAGGCAAGCCCTCCTCCCCCAAAGAAACAAGAACATGCGCAAAACACTCACTGTCTTCATACCAGTTGCCTATGGTGTTACGTTGGGAAAATGGGGTGTGCTCTTGTTTGGGGCAATTTGCAAGATCGTGCAGGCGCGTTCCTATGATGACGCGTCTTCTTATTTTAGGGAGACGTTTTCCTGCTGCCCTATTTTGTCAACAGTCATTTGCTATGGCCACATGCAATTTTGTTGTTGGGAGCCAGACAAAAGGACAAGAATTTTCAGAATTACATCATTGCGGCTTTAACTCCACTGTCTAGATCTTCCTCCCATACCCCATGGTGTCAGAGGAAATTTCTGACACACTGCCATCTTCCTCACGATACTTGTAGCTTTATAACAGTCATCAGCAACAAGTTCATCTGCCAGTGTCCGCAAAAAAAAAGGGAACAAAGAGATATGTGTCTTTTTCAGGGCTGCACAGGGGTATGAACCAACAAGAACACCCAAACCATACGAACACACAGAATCATAAAAATATGCGCCTTTGATTTGAGAAGCCTTTGATTTGAAAAAAGCATGTTCTGAAAGTGCAGAACGGTTAGAGTAACTCAAGACAGGCCTGAAAAGACCAAGGACGCCTGTAAGGCAGCCTCTTAGAAACCTGCACACAACCATACAGAGCTGGAGATTTTGTCTACAACAGAGGAGGGCACTTTTTGGGCCAACTATTGGATTGAGCCACGCCCCCTCCTGCGCAATGGATGTTGACCTCAGGTGCACAATAACAGAAATACACTCGGAAGAGGGGCCATCAAGTGTCATACTATGCTCCACGCTGTGTTTCGAAATTCGGTGGGCGGTCGGGTGGGGTGGAGGGTTGGGGGGGGGGGGGGGGGGCGCATACAAAGACCGGGCCCGCTGCCCCCACCCGTGGGGGGGGGGGGCAGAATGGCATCACAACACCCTGCGCTGATTTCACCACCTTCCTCAAAAACGAATTTCCCCCACGAAATTATCCCCCCATGAACCCCCCCCCCCCCTGCAGCTGGCAGTGCTTTTCGTGAAACACACAAAAAATCTAAATTTTTCGGCCTTTTGTGTGGTGTTGGCGTGGCATGGCCATCCCTGAGATGTGCAATGTGCAGTTGTTTATCAGAGAGTATTTCTATGGACATATCTGCTGCATGTCACCTCGTGAGATCTTTTTCCATACCTTCCCATACTTCTGGCACATGTTCCAATATCACTGCAGAAATCATCAAAATTTTTTCGATCAACTATTTGTTTCTCTGACTATTTCAGCCTCACTAACCCCTTTTGAGTGACACGGGCTCCTTTGACCCAGAGGAGGGCACCAGGGGATTTCGGATGGCATTTTGCCCTTGCACAAATTTGGGCATTTCCGTTTATCAGGGCAAAAAATCACCACACACCTGCGCCACACAAGTATTGAAATCTTGCAAAGTCTTCACCATCAAGTTGTTGACGTGTGTAATTAAATCTCCAGGCTGAAGTCCTGCAGAGTAAGAAAATGGCCATGGCCATATCTCCATCCCGTTGCACATTCTCGGTCATCCCACGGCTCCCTCAACACTAACGCTTACTCCAGGTTTCCTGGGTCTATGTTACATACCACAGAACACACATCAGTGTTGGACAGCGGAGGACTTCCTCTGTCAACAGACAACACCAACCCATAAATTCAGTTGCAGTTTTTTCCCTCGTCAATTTCTTCTACAATGTGGTCCCCCCGTCCCCTCGCGCTCCCCCACAAATTCTGATGAATCGGTGCAGACGCTGGTGGGCCGAAAAGGTTTTGATTGCCGTATCCGCCATCCCTGAAGTATGCCATGCATCCCATGCTTGGCAAGGGTGTATGCACTGCGGGGGCACAGGCTGCCCCCCACCGTCGGAATCCCCCACACCTATGAATTCAGAAGGGCATGCAGGGAAAGAGGGTGGTCAGTAACTGCAACATTCTTATGTAAAATTAGCAGTACAAATGTCAAGGATCCCCAATTGCATGCCAAGCAATCTACAAACCTGCATCCTGTGCTGGGCCCCATGCTCGCACCACTTTGAGTGCTCCATGTGCGTTTGACGTGTCACAAAAGTCTTTTTGATACTGTGAAATGAGACAGCACAAATACGTTCACGCAAATGCAATGACAGCGTCGGTGGTTACCTCTAAATCACCACCAGTGGTCTGGATCCATCCGCCCAGTGTACTGACAAAACAATGACTTTGTTCGCTCGCCCGTGGCTGATGACACAACGCCTACCGATTGATGCAGAGCCTTCAAAATTGCTTGAACAACCCTGCAACGGAACTCCTGGAACGGGGCGTGGTGGCCGGAGTACGGGCCCTCGGCAGAGACCCTCCCCGAGCCTTGCTCAAGATGCGGCGAATCTCCCGGAAGGTGGTGCAAATGCCTGTCCGGCCGAGTCCTACTTCTGGATGAAAAGACGAAAGATAGGAAGCTGACATGGGATACCGACTGAAACTCTCGATGGACGGATGGCCGGAAAATCGTGGGGGACACAGCAAGTTGGTCAATCCTGACATGGATCACCCCATACCTCCTCCCTGCCTCTGCGATGCATATGGAAGCGTTCTTGGGGTATTTGTAAACTTGGGGAGAAATCCTGCATACAGGAGGGGGGTGCACAATATCTTTGAATGCAACAGATTCCACCTTCACGCCATCTGCCACCTCGAGACCAAAATAAGGATTGCCTCGCGGTGCATCAGCTGGAGGCGGTGACATCGGTGCTTGTTCCATAAATTGCGGCATATGACCACGTTTGGCCGGTGACATGCGTCTCTTCGCGTCTCTCGCTGGCGCCCATCCAGGTGGCGTTATCGGTGGCGACCTTAATGAAGGTGAACTCCTTCCAGGCGGATTTGACTGTGTTATCGAAGGTGAAATCCTTCCAGGCGGATTTGACTGGGTTAACGAAGGTGAAATCCTTCCAGGCGGATTTGACTGTGAAGAGATTTGCGAAAAGCGAAACTCGGTCCCCTGCACGCGTCGCAATTGAATGTAGCGGGCATTATAAATGGTTGGCTGATTTGGATTGCACAATTTTCAGGCCATCACGGACTTGCGCGGTGCGACCGGCCGGAGTCGGTTGGAGCTCAAGGAGGCGTCAATGGAAAAACCCCGGTCATCAAAAATAAAACGTTTTCCAAGCAACAGCAAACCCGACCTCAACAGGCTTTCTCATCAAAGAAACAACCCTGACACCATCGATATCGCATTGGCTGCAAGTGTCTCTTGGACGATGGCCGATTGCAGATGGCTTTGCAATGTTAGACGCTACAAAGCCCAATCGCACATAACCCAGGCTAGCCCCATTGCATATACCTCAGGCTGGCAATAAGGCGCTCTGAACTGGAGTTGACTTGCCAGGGTCCTGTGGCGATGGGAGAAAAGGTGTGTTAACACAGCTGTGTTACGGGCACCTCGTAACCCCCCTGCCCCTGGTTATTGCGTCAACACATGGCCTGGCCGGAGGGTGAAATTAACCCCCCCCTAGTACCTACCCCTGACATGGCCAACACTGTGACCGCCCTATTTGTCCGTTTTGGTGTTGTGTTGTGATGTGATGTGCTGTGTTGTGTTGTGTTGTGTTGTGTTGTGTTGTGGTGTGTATGGAAGGGTAGTCGGACTCGGTGCGGAGAGGGCATGGCACATAGGAAACGGGAAATGGCACATGCGGTCACACAAAGCAGAAAAGCACACTTGAATATCTTGTGGATGACTGGATGAAAAACCTTGGTAAGGCGTTGATGCACAAAACACCGTCACACAATACGTGCACTCATCGGTTTGGGAGGCTCAGTTTGGCCGCTGGCTTTGCTGAGGGTCAGGGTTGCGGCGGCCGCCGGTTTCGCCGGAGTTTGGGGTCTGGCTGCTGTTGGTTTTGTTGCGGTTTTGCTGCGGGTTTTGCTGCGGGTATGGGTGCTTTCGCGTTTGCCTTTGGCTTGGGGATGGGGAGCGCCTTGTACTGTGGTTCCTGCAAGCAATGCGTGTTGCTGTCTGTGAAAATTGTCCACGCCATTCCGGATGTAGGCTCATCCGTGTGCATATCATTCCAACACTGTGACCGCCTTGGCACTAATGATCGAATATACGCTTGCAAAGCCATGAGGCTCGCACCATTTGTTCCAACGAGGAGGTGAATCCTTCAACTGCGCCCCATTCCCATCCCCATCCCCAAACCCGGGATCGTCCGCAACTTGCTCTATCCTAGGCCTCCGTAACCCATTCACAAGGCCCGGGCTCCCCTCCACCCTCCCGTCCATCCCTATCCCCCGGTTCGCCGGTTTACGTCAAGCGCTATTTACTCAACAGCACAATTTGAGGCGTTCCATGGAGAAAAGGTAATTGGAGGTGTGGTTTTTTGCTCCAAAATTGCATTCCGTTAACACGTGTGTGATAGGCGGGGGGGCTTTTCATGTGCCCATAACACAACGTGTGACAATTTTTCGAATGCCTTTCCTTGTGCCGTCATTTCGAACTATTGAAGGCATGTCATGCAATCCACAACATCTTTTTTGTAGGCATTCAATCCACATGGACTCTTGGACCGCCTGTTGTCATTGAAATTGTGTTGTGTTGTGTTGCGTTGCGTTGCGTTGTGTTGTGTTATTTTGTGTTGTATTATTTTGTGTTGTGTTGTGCCGTGTGTTGTGTTGCGTGTTGTGTGTTGTGTTGTGTTGTGTGTCGTTGTGTTGCATGTTGTGTCGTGTCGTGTCGTGTCGTGTTGTGTTGTGTTGTGTTGTGTTGTGTTGTGTTGTGTTATTTTGTGTCGTGTTATGTTTTGTCGTGTTATTTTGTTTCGTGTTACTTTGTGTTGTGTTGTGTTGTATTATGTGTTGTGTTGTATGATGTGTTATGTGTTATGTGTTATGTGTTGCTGTGTGTTGTGGTGTGTTGTGGTGTGTTGTGGTGTGGCCGTGGTGTGGTGTGTTGTGTTGTGTTGTGTTGTGTTGTGTTGTGTTGTGTTGTGTTGTGTTGTGTTGTGTTGTGTTGTGTTGTGTTGTGTTGTGTTGTGTTGTGTTGTGTTGTGTGTTATGTGTTGTGTGTTCTATGTTGTGTGTTATGTGTTGTGTGTTACAGGGGCCCTATATGTGTTATGTGTTGTGTGTTATGTGCGGTGTTGTTGCGTTGCCGTGTTGCTGTGTGGCCGTGTGTTGCTGTGTGTTGCTGTGTGTTGTTGTGTGGGTGTTGTGTGGTTGTGTTGTGTTGTGTTGTGTTGTGTTGTGTTGTGTTGTGTTGTGTTGTGTTGTGTTGTGTTGTGTTGTGTTGTGTTGTGTTGTGTTGTGTTGTGTAGTGTTGTGTTGTGTTGTGTTGTGTTGTGTTGTGTTGTGTTGTGTTGTGTTGTGTTGGATTGGAAGGCCTTAAAATGCAAAGACCTTTATTGCGCGGGATGTGTTTTTCGTTTAAGTGTGATGAGGTATTTGTAAGTTTGCACAAGTACGTAAAACCCAGCAAGAGCGGAGATAGGGCCAATAACTATTGGTTGAACAACCCTGTGGCTTCGTGACGCACAACTTTGATTGTTCTTGTCTCTCTAGATGACCCTCCTCAGTCATAGCGGCAGTCCATTGAGTTTCTATTGCCGAAGCTCAATGATTTTAGCGCCGTTGCTGAGAAGTTCTTGTGGGAGTTTCAATTGGGGCATGCCGAGGGAAACACTCGCATTGAGCGCATGTATCAACGTGCTTTGCTGAAAGCCAAATCGAGCGGCGCAACCAGCAACCGCGGTGGTGGTAGCAACACAACACGTGGTCAACACTCCCGCCATGGGTGGAGTGGAGGCGGTGATGGAGCATGTGGGCCGGGGGAGTGTCGCAACAACACACATGCCAAACATACTTTGCCGCGCCTAGTTCTTCCCTGTCAAGAAAGAGAGATAATGAGGGGGAAACGCATTTACCCACCGGGAGGGGGGGGTGCAAAGCGCCATTGGCTTATTATTATAATGAGGGGAAAAGGCATTTACCTCGTGGGAGGGGGGAGTGCAAAGCGCCATGGACTTATTATTATATTATTGCATACGGCCCGAAACCTCACACTTGCATCCGCTGGCCTTGTTTTCATATTTCAACGGCCCCAACTTTGAGATGTTTCACCCCACTAACTCCGATTTAGCTACCCCGTTAGTCAACTACCTAACCCGAGCATAGGCACTTGGCTCGGGGCACGAAAGGTTCCAGGACGATTCACACTCAACGTCGAATGCTAAATTACGATTCGTAATACCAGCAATCACATTCGTGCAATAAACGTCAGAGAATTTTTCACCAAAGTCGTGAAAATTGGTTGGCCACGTATTGGCCGAAATTTCACGTCGGACTGACGACTTTTTAACCCAACACCTTAACTACAGGCAAATTGCCGCGAGCAAACTCAAACAACCAAACACGAGCAAAGCCCTCCGGACGCGTGGCACACGTGTTTGTATGGTCACGAGCACGTAAGCACGAACAAAGGCAAAATCGTTAGTGGCCGGCCATAGGCAAAAAAAATAAACACTCAGAAATGATTGATAAATTTCTCCCAAACTCCTAGCTCATATCTTGAAGGCCTAGCGAGGATGCGTCATTGCTTCAAAAGGTGTCGCCACATGCTACAAGGAGTGGATAGCGGGTGCTGCAAGCACATGCATCCCTCAAACCTGAGTTGGTGGTTTTCAGCTTGCAATAATTCAACGCTTGCGAGCTTCTCATTTGCGATCCCGAGCTCTTGCACAAGCTCCGCCTCACGTTTCCTGCACCAATCAAACAGAAAAGGCGGCGATGACATGCCGATAGTAGGCCCTCCTTCGTTGAAGATCCGGAATATTGGTGGTTGAGCCCTATTCGCGTTTCCGAGGATTTGTTCGTTTGAACTTGGACTCATTGCCGAGACACCAAAAGAGACATGGTGTCCCGGCGATCACACTCATCGGCTCACAAATGGATTGAAGCTCTCAAATTCCAACGAAACCTCGTTGGGCACAACCAAAGGTCCCAAAGGTTAATTTTTTTGCTTGGTTGCCGTTAGGGCCTCCGGTTCGGGGCGATTAGAAAACGACGATCTCGAATTCGGGCGAATTCGACGAATAAATTCATTTATTCGGATTCATATTACACGAGAGCTCTCAAGGGAACGTCAACCGAATTCGGCAAGTTCGGGGCGACTTCGGCTTCATCACTTGCCGGCCAATCTCGACGGGCAATTGATTCGCCGAGTCAAACGCAAATCATTACCTTAACCGATCAATTTCGTCATTCGCCATCGCCAAGAAACTTTTTATCGTGGAGACATCCGTGTCATCGTCCAAGCGAGCTTGCTCCAAAGCCCGCCACTTTTGCACTTCCGCCTGCAACACTTGAATTTTTTGCGTCAAATCGTCATTACCTTCGACACTCTCAAGGGCTTGAAGGGGTAGCATGGAATCAGGTGGAGGCGTTCCGCTACGGTCTTCTTTTAATGTTGGGAGGCGAGTCATCATTGTATTTTGCACAACTTCTTGAAGAGGTAGTGCAGCCACTGAGCCCGGATACATGGGTTGGTATGTCGCGTACCCATGCATTGCTTGTGGCGGAGGAGGCTCTACACCTTGGGCGGTTAGGAGAGCCGTGGCGGGTAAAGTTTGTGGGGGATATGCATTAATAGGATCACTTTCGGTCGTTGATTTTGATGGTGTTCTCGAAGTTGGCCAACTTTGCGAAGCTTGTGGCAGCCGAGGGGACGTCGGAGGTATCGTTGCGGTTGTGGCGAGTGTTTCATATGCTGGCGTCGGGCCTTGCGATGAAGGATGCCGGCCCATCACTTGATCCGAAAAGTTCAAGTGTCGGGCTGTCATATGTTCGTTCAAACTGAGGCTTCTAGCTGATGTCGCAGACGCCCTTGTTTGATCTTGGAAACTGATGGATGATGAGAAAGCTGTGGTCGAGGGTGACAGAGTCGCATTTCTCGGAGTGACGGCACCCATGGAGATGCTTGATGAAGAGGGATATGTTTGCGTCGCATTCAATCCACCTCCGACGGACGTTTGATACGTTTGGTGCGAAATGGTGGACACCGGTGGTGCATTATACATTGCGATTGTTATCGCAACGCACGGGTATCGGATGAAAGATACGTGGTGCTCTGTGACAAGTGTGGGTTCATTTAGCAATGGTGATGGGATTGCATGAAGCGGTTTGGATTAAAACTAAAAACATGTCCAAATTGATCTCAGTAGTCAATTTCGTGGCTACTTTTCGCTAAGTTTGGTTGTCGCGTTTAATGTGGAGGCCAGCATGAGTCCTGTTAACGTACGCCCCAAAGTCTGGGGCGGGCACTGAGTTCAGTGTGGTAGGGATTATCCATGGGTGGGGAATTGTCGCAGAACAGTGTGCAAAAATTTTTACAGAAATTCGGGCGACTGTGAAGCAGTTCAAGGACGGGCCGAAATGCCCTAACTCGCTGCCGGGAACCCACCTAGCCTAGGGTTACCCTAGCTGCGGAATCTTTTGGATAGATCTACAGGATGGGACGCAGGCTACTGGCCCAGCAGATCCCGATCTAGAGCAAAAAGGCGCCTGAAATCTGGCTGGGACCAGAGTGCTGTCAGCGGTTGAGCCACAATGCGCAATTGCCAAATGGGAACCGCTAAGTAGAAATAGCACTTAGGCCTACTAGTACACTACGGTTGCAGGGGCAAATCCTAGTGCGCGAACCAAAGGCCAAGACCAAAAAACCGAAGTTCACAATGTGACATCATCGTCTCGTGAAGAGGCGACGGCACGAAAAGCTACCTCGGTTTTTGCTAACTCATCGATATGTCAGAGAAATTCCAATTTTTCGAAGACCCGGAAATTTCGCACTTCGGCGCAGCTGCCCGTTCTGGACGGAGGCGGGAGGGAGGCGGGAGGGTACGTGTGCATTGGACATAGGTCTTTCACCCTGAACCCCCCCCTATTTTGAGGGTGATGAATCCAAAAAGAAGCACGGTTGGGCCTCACATGTCGCCCAGAGACTTGTAACTTCCCAAGTGACAACCCCTTGATCCCAGAAACACAACATGCAGCAGAACATCAGTGTATCATCATACAAGCTGAAGAATGAGGAGGTATTATTCCTTTTGTGATGCGGAATACTTTCTCTTCCTCATGGGAGGAGCAAATCGCAGACCCCATGCCTCGGATTGTCCAATCGCCATATACAAATTTTCCCTTGTGACCTTACCAGGTGCGCGGATGCCAAGAATGTCATGCTCACTAGCAAACTTTTTTTCTAGCAAACACCTTTTCCAAAAAGGTCTCAAAGGGCTCCGTGGAATTCAGATACGGCTTCACTTCCGCGCGGTAAATTTTCTGGTCCCCCGAATGATTTTCTGAGGGTACAGCACGGTTTAAAAACCGTTTATATGGCCAAATCTACTAATCAGTGGCTAGTTTACCTAATGGGACGGCCGGTGCCGCTGCAGATCCCCGATTTTGCCCAGCTTTGGCACCGATGTGGCCCATAACTCCTGAGCGGACCGCGGATCCAAAAATTTCTTTTTATGGATCTCTTTAGAATCTAAAACAATGTAGATTCCAATCTTCAGATTTATGAATGCCCTGTCCGCTGGCGAGTTATGGGATTTTAGATGTATTATATACAAATGGGCGCGGACAGTGGCACAAATCCTATTGTACTCTATCGGTACGACACGCGACTACGAATTTTTGGGTTTCTGGTTCGAACCCCAGTGGGCACTTTTCTGCGTCGCCTCCAAACTATCACCTCAACACGAAACCCTTTTTATAATCTCAACATAGAGGCTCGGAGAGGGTGCTCGGATCAATCTATACCCATTGTTCCAATATTTTTGCTGCGTTAAAACGTAACCAAAATGCCACTTTTGGGGCCCACCGGCTAGTCAGAAAAATGTTCCCTTACCGGGGTTCGAACCTAGGACTTAAAAATTATAGTGCGACTGTATGACCGCTAGAGTAATCTGACATCCAACGTACATTGCGGTTGAGTAGAAGATTATGTATCGAGTAAAAGTTATTTGCACTAAAAGTCAGGATTCTAGATGGCGCAAAGACACGGAGGGAGTAAATCGTCCATCTTTTAACCCAAGTTCATGCATCCAAATCCTATTTGGGTTGCAACTCCGATATCGCAATTTCGCCCTTCCTCTTGAGCCGCCCTAGAGCGCATTTGGCAAGTTACCCTAACTTGCTGCCGGGAACCCACCTAGCCTAGGGTTACCCTAGCTGCGGAATCTTTTGGATAGATCTACAGGATGGGACGCAGGCTACTGGCCCAGCAGATCCCGATCTGGGGCAAAAAGGCGCCTGAAATCTGGCTGGGACCAGAGTGCTGTCAGCGGTTGAGCCACAATGCGCAATTGCCAAGTGGGAACCGCTAAGTAGAAATAGCACTTAGGCCTACTAGTACACTACGGTTGCAGGGGCAAATCCTAGTGCGCGAACCAAAGGCGAAGTTCACAATGTGACATCATCGTTTCGTTAAGAGGCGACGGCATGAAAAGCTACCTCAGTTTTTGCTAACTCATCGATATGTCAGAGAAATTCCAATTTTTCGAAGACCCACAAATTTCGCACTTCTGTGCAGCTGCTCGTTCTGGACGGAGGCGGGAGGGAGGCGGGAGGGTACGTGTGCATTGGACATAGGTCTTTCACCATGAACCGCCCCCCCTATTTTGAGGGTGGTGGATCCAAAAAGAAGCACGGTTGGGCCTCATATGTCGCCCAGAGACTTGTAACTTCCCAAGTGACAACCCCTTGATCCCAGAAACACAACATGCAGCAGAACACCAGTGTATCACCATATTGTAATACAACCCAACTTGGTCTTGGCTGAGGTCTATTCCTTGACCCTTGTTCCCATGGACACTGAAGCACAGGCACCGATCCAAATAATCCAAAGTATTTTAGATCACTAGACGTGATCTACAAACATGCCTGTGCAAAACACAGCAAACTGTCCTAAACATGCCGAAAAATTTACAAAACACTCAGAATATTATAAAACCTAGAAAAATTATAAAATCTGTAGATTTTATCTAAGTTTTCTTCATATCAAACATTTAAATCTTACGCACAATAATCGCGATGCGCGGCTGCCATCTGGCATTTTCCGTCCGCGAATTTCGCGGGCCATTCAGCAGCCCATATTATAATAAAATTGCATAATCTACAATAAAATAGATAGATAAAATAGATAAGAGTATCTTCTACATTTGTGGACCCATTACACTCCCCCACCAAGCTCAAACTCAGGGTCCAGAGCTGAGTTTGTTGCTGAAAAATATGAATAATGGGGGCAAATGGGTAAGATACACCCACAGCCAATCTGAGCTTTTTCAGCATAAACCTATACCGTACCCGTGACATGGTATTCACTACAACTACTATGTACAAAACAAAAACTTCTGCCACACCCCAGTGCCCTGAAATGGAAACCCACCAGGTGTCAGGGGCTTTTTGTTTTAATGTACAAAGAAAAATCCCTGCTCAGGGGTTGGGGAAAAGCCTGCAGCAAAAGGCTATAAAAACCCCATTCCCTTTCTGGGAGGTGTGGTAACACACTCCCACCAAAACCTGTATATAATGAAAAAAAAATCCTGCACATCTTTCTGAGCTTACCTTTAACTTGCAGTCATTTCTCATTATATAAAAACCAGCTCTAACAGCCCTAGTCAGTGCAAAAACCCAGCCAGAGTTTCGAAATGATTTTCAAAACCCAACTGCAATTTCTGCCTAGGGAGCCTGGCCCAGAGTACCCTGCCTTGGGGAGACCCCAAAAGGACAGAGACACACAGGCGCAAGGCACAGAGCATGGGCACACAAATATCGTACAAACAGATTTGGTTGTGCCCACTGGGTTCGCACCATCCCGGTGCCGTGCACAGTACTTTACAGAGTGCAGGTGCAGTGCACAACGTGCAGTGCACAGTACTTGTGCAGCAGTGAACAAACGAACAAAAGAGAAAAAAGAACACGTCAGAGCAAAAAAAATATTCAATTCTTCATACTCCTCCACATAGCATCCAGTATCAACCCTCTGACCTGCAACGTCATCTCTTCACCATACCATGCACGCTTACACATACCTCGCACTCACCAAGCAAAGTGCTCACACCCAGACACCAGAACTGAGGAACACCCTGCAAATTCAAATGCCAAACCCTTTCCCAAAATAAAAAATGTAAAGTACAACTCTGCCAGCAGAGCAGAGGTTCCCACTGACCCACCTGCTCTCTGCCCTACCACTGGGCCTGACGTCTCACGCACTGGCGTACCTGCTGACCTGGAGGGGGGAGGGGGCGTAGTTGGCGTCCCATACCCCAACCCCACTTATAAAAGTATAATGAAGGCTTGCCATGCCCCCCACTACATGTCCTCGGACCACCCAAAAATCTGCAGCAGGTAAAGAGTATAAAAAAATATCCCCAGGGGTTGTAGAAGTTTTTCAAGAAAAGGTTTTTCGGCTCTGGATCTCCCAAGGGGGCTGCTGCACTGAAGGGGGGCTTATTTCAAAGGCGAATTGGCCTCCCCTCAACCCATCTCCATCCCCCAACCCATCTCGTGCAGCCCCTTTTAGCAAAAAAGGCAGAAAAAATTTGGAGAAAAATTACGTGGAAAGACCTGTGAGTGACAAAGAGGCACGTGCAAAGCCGTGCCACAAACAGAATAAATACAGGCGCCCACACAGGGCCCAAACAAGGTGAAGCCGGTTCGGACCCCCGTGGCCATCTTTGGGTCACTTGGGGTGTGTATCTATGTGCCGGCAAGCCGCCATTGGCTGATATCATACTCTCCCATCCACCTGACCTAACCCGATGTGATAGTGTGATAGGTTTGGCCATTCCGGCTATGAGCGGCCATATTCAGTACCGAGGCGCCGCCAGCTGAGATTTATATATCAGAATATGAGGAATCAACAGGGTTTTTTTATCATAATGTTTCCGTAATTTTTCCGCCTTTCGTTCTGATTGTCAATGTATCGGCGACTGTCAGTTGGCTCGCGATTTTGCGGTAACCGAATGGTTAACTGTTATTTACAGATATTTTGGCGGAAACCCCGATGAAGGGTCAGATTTCATCAGTAAAGGGTTCGTTGCTTCCGCAATTTTCATATTATACACTCGCAAAGTTAATCCGATTTTTCAGACTTCCAGAATCGGATTTTCGACTTCGACATCGCCGCACTTGATATGACGAATCTCGAGTGGTCCTACATTTTTCCCCGATCACGAATCAGCCTTCCTTTTGTTGTGTCCTTCGTTTTGCTTGGAGATATAGGCGAAACAAAATTGATTCGTGAGGCCACTTTAAAAGGTCATATCTCCGGCTCACGGCGAGGTATACCAATTTCGAGAATTGGGTTGGAACCGCCTTGGTCTCAACTTAATTTAGGAAGCATCAAACGCCTTTGGTGAGTGCACATGCCCGGTGTAGCAAGGGATAAGGGCCAAGAGGGTAGAAAGTGGTTTACAACTCTTGGGCCATGCAACCGTATATTTTGCTGCGACTTTCGAGTGTACCGCATGAGTGTTGGGGTTGCATAGATACTTTCCTTGGGTTCCTACGTATTTTTAACGTGAAGTTATGACCATGGAGGGGCATGGCATATCATGGTGGGAGCCACATTTTGAGGGTATGTGTTATATGCATGGTATATGTCTTGATATGCTCACGCCCATGTTATATATCTTCGTGTGGCCGAAGAGATGGGGAGTCACACGTGACAAGGGCTTTGCCCATGTCCCAATTGTGGAATTCAAAGCGCTAGACTAAGTCTACCGCGTATGTATTGCTCATGGTATGTTTGGCAAAGAGATCCATGGGTGCACTCCCATTTTCATGGGGCATGTAGATATGAGTGGCGAAGGTATCTCCATGCGCCCGATTGGGGATCCAAGTGGGGGAATTGTTCGCAAATGGTTCCAATCATTTGTATATTGAACCATGCGCGGATATCATGGGTGAGCATAGAGATATACTATCATGACAACTTTGTATTTGGACATATTTTCATGTTTTTGATCTCAATTTTTGCTCATTTTTGCGTTTTGTGTACTTACCTGGTCGGCAAACAGCAAGAAGCCTATGGAGAGTCCAACCATGGTATGTTGTTCATATGTTGGCATATGCTTTGGAGTTGAAAATCACCATATGCCGGATCGCGTACTCCATTTGGCTTGGCGCACGAAGGATTACAAGAATTGGTCTCAAGATCATGGGCTGACTTGGGCAGTGCGTGGCGCCCATATCCGAAGGGGTTTCGAGGGTAAAGTGGGGATGTACATGGGCATTGGCCTTTGTTGTCTATCCTCCATGAATACTAGACTTCGATTCCATGCATGCTTTGAGCCTTCGGATAAGTGGTAACTTCAATTTTGAGTATATATTTGATATATGGCCAATATGGTGTGAATTGGCAGTTTTTTGGCATGTTATGAGTTCAAACTCATGGGGCATATCTCCAAGCCCATTCGACTCCAAGTCCAACCAAGGTTATGTCAGGGTGGGGCATGGTCCTGAGTGCCACTCTAGGCCATGACACGCCACCTCCCCTATTGGGCTAGGATGTAGAGGCTTGGGAGTGAACACATTTTTGGGGTTTATGTAGTGACTTTTGACACATGGCATTTAGCCATCTCATTTGACCGGGTTCAGGGCAACATGTTGGCGAGTCAAGGGAAGGTCTTGAGTCCAGGGAATGAGGGGTCTATGGCTGTGATTGTGTACATTTCCATCTTTCCCCAACTTTGCCTTATTTGTGTTCATATGCCAATTTCAGGGCTTTCCTCTTTGGTGCAATTCTTGTACATGCCCGCCACCGTGAGACAACCGGTGTGCTGAGCGGAAGCCCGCAGTGTGGATTGGATTATTGCCGTATTTGTGGGATCTGGTTGATGTTCAGGGTTGAAGGAGGATTTTTTTTTCTATATTTTTGGATTTTGGACCCTGGACTTTGAGAAATGCAATCGTTGATCAGGAGCAAATCAGCAGGGGTTACAGGCGGAAGGGGCACAGCGGGGGCCGGTCCTGGTAGGGACCTTCTTCATGGTAGCAGAGGCGTACCTGCTGCCCCTACCTACCGCCGACCCGGGGACTTGGGCCCCTATGAGCCCTGCCCAAGTACGCCCCGGGTGCGTATTGTGGACTCGGTGGAAACCACGCCGGAGATTGAAGCCCGAAGAGAAGTACGACGTTCGGGAAGAGGAGGACTTGACATGGAGGACCTGGTCTCCATGTGTGAGCGTCGCTGCCGAAAGGCATGCAACCTCCGCTCCGCCGCGGAGGACTCTGAGGAGGCCTGCCATTCAGGCAGCAGTGGAGGACGGGCCCGGCGCTACCGGAAGCGCGGGTCACCCAAGCCCGCGGCAGGGGACGCCGGGGCTATGGATACGGACCCCAGCCCAGTCAGGCTGTGGGAATCCGAGGGGCACTCCGATGGCTATCGGACTTGCTTCCCCTCGGAGTCGGAGGAGATTCCAGCGCCGACCGCCAGGGCGCATACGGCCCCCGAGCCCGCCCTGAAGCACGACGCCGAGGGCTTGGAGAGGCCAGCCAGGGCCAGGACGGCACCTGTGCCCCGGCACACGGGACCAGAGATGGACGCCATAGGCGACACGCCCATGGGCGATGAGTCTGAGGCGCCGGGAACCGCGGGATGCGCTGGATCAGGTGGAAAGCACGCTGAGTGCCACTGCGAGCACGTGTCCTTCCTCATGGGCAAGTACCCAAAGATGGGTATGGACGCCATCGTGCATCGCCTCGACAGCCTGGACAACGCGAAGGACGGCCTAGAGGAGGACGTCGCCGGGATCCTGGATGACCAGTCGGCCGCGGAGAGAGACATGGCGGAGCTGCGAGCGGAACGGGACCGGTACCGGGAGAATCTGGAGCTGGCCCTGGAGAAGCAGCAGCGAGTGGTGGACAGCCTCCTCCACCTGGTGGAGGACATGTCGGGACGCCTGAAAAGGCTAGTGGAGCTACAGCCCCTCGCCTCGGGTCCAGAGCTCCCGGCAAAGCCGGCAGCGGCAGAGCTGGTGGAGCGGGTTAAGACCATCAGGGGCGCCATGGAGAAACCCCTTGGCGGCCCTGCAGAGGCACCCTACGCGCCTCCGCGTGTTGACCCGGGTGCGCTGCCGTTTGTTCCCATGTTCAGCGAATCCACAATGCTCGGGGAACACACGGCACCAGCTGGGTCCATGCGGGAAGGGCACGTAACCACGGACCCGAGGAGCCTGACGGTACAGATGTCCCATGCCGCCCAGGATCTACCGATCACTACGACTGCCCATGCAGTTTATGCGGAAGAGGAGATCCAGAGCCAGACCATGCAGGGGCGAACCATGGGAAGCGCCGACGGACATGGTCGAGGTCATCCAGGCGGAAACCTGTGGGCGAAGGACCCCAATACGGTAATATGGACGGCCGACGGAGCAAGTCCTTCCCGCATTCCAAACCCCATGGGTTCAGGCCCAACTGGACCGCACTCCATGGAGGAGAGGGATGTACGGGGAGTGTACTCACACCCCCCGGCCACAGGTGGTATCCGTCTCGGTGGAGTGGTGGCTGGGGACGTCGGAGACGCCATCAGGATTGACGACCTCAGGGGAATCAAAATCCCCTACTACGATGGCAACCCCTCCAACCTGGATGACTTCATCTTGGATTGGGAGGACTTTGCCGTGGAGGTCGTCGGTGAGATACGGGGAGCGCCGCGGGACAAGTGGGTATGCCGGACATTCCCACACCGGCTGGCGCAGGACCTGAAGGAGGAGCTGCGGGATCAGATCCGGGAAGGACTGATCCGTACGGAGCAGGCCTGCCTCCAGTGGTTGGAGGATGAGGAGCGGGTGGACGCTCCGAACCAGAAGCTGGAGGACTTGTGGTCCATGCCGCTGCCGCTGGACCGCGGTGAGTTGCGGGTCCGGGAGTGGAACCGGTACCTGCGAAAGTACCGAAGATGCCTCAAGCTGGTGGAGGACTGGAATGAGGCCAGCGAGATCCGCCACCTGCTGAAGGACGTCCTGACCAGCAACTGGAAGAGTCGAGTGGAGGACGAGGAAAAGAAGAGAGCGAAGAAGCGCGTGGCGGTGAGGATCATGGCGGCGGAGGATACCCATGCGGGTATCATGGAGTTCTTCAGGAGGAACCTGGGCGAGCCCAACTGGATGTTGGGACTGAAGAACGCCGTGTACCTGGAGGTATTTGGAGACACCATGGGGCAAAGGTTGCTGCGCCTCAACACGTGGAGTGGAGGCGCGGGGAGCCGCTGAGGATGCAGGTCATCTTCGCCCGCATGAGCCTGGACGAGATCGTGAAGTACATCACGGTGGAGTTGAAGCTCAATGCGAAGAACGAGGCCCACGTGCAGGATCGACATGGTCATGGACAACGAGGCCACCGAGAAGACCGACATCATCGGGAGATCCAGGAGGACACGGCCAATTCCGCGGAGAATGGTAGTGGAAGTGGCCAAGACCACTGGACCTGGTCCCGGGAGGATCACGAGGAGGCCCACTTCTTCGCGTTTGTGGCGCACAACGTGAGGGACCATGGGCAGGATCGGTCCAGATGGAGCCGGGTGGGACCCAAGAAGGGCAATGAGCCAAGGAGGATCGGGAACCCACCGCTCTCGTTCCGGGAGTACAGGTCTCAGCACGACGGGTGCTGGGTCTGTTATGGCAAGGGAAACAACCATGCACACGACCACCGTCAGTGCAAGGTGTATGAGGCGGACAAGAAGGCCTACTTCGCCGCCCACCCCGAGAAGAAGCCCAAGGAGCAGCGGATTGCCGATTGGAAGGCGAAGGGCGGAGACGGGGGAAAAGGCCAAGGCAAAGGCCAAGGGAAAGGCGGAGGAAGAGGCTATGGTGGTGGACCTGGCCAAGACCGACGAGTGAGGTCGATCGAGGAGGTTGCTGAGGACATGTTGAGGACGTTGGAGGAACTCAAAGCCAAACAACGTGGTGGACAAAGTCCTGGCGGATCGCAGCCGGAAGGGGCTGCGGGAAGCCAAGTCTAGATGAGCCCCCACGGGAGTGGCACCTCGGAGGTCGCTCCTCCGAAAATCAGTGGAATCCCAGAGAAGGCGAACGCACATCGGGTGCTGAAGAAGGCCCCAGAAGAGCCAAAACCACTGAGTTTCGCCACTCCCAACCCCTGGAGCGCCCTGCCAAGGGAAGTACATGTGGGCAAGGGACGTGGTAAGAAGGAAGGAGCGACCACGGAGAGCCCCGTGGACGGGCAAGACCAACCCAAGATCTACACCATCCGTGATCATACCCTCGAAGTCCTGATGCACCCTGAAGTGCTAGAGTTGCATGCCGTGAGAGTCGTCCATACACCGCATGGTGACGAGCGGCAGTTGCACTTGAAGGTGCGTGTACGGTGCGGACAAGAGGAGTTGGTGGTGGATGTTTTGGTGGATACGGGTGCCCAGGTGAGCCTGGTCCGGAGAGGGTTGTTCAAGGAGGAATCCCTGCAGCCCAGCCGTAGACCGGTACGCCTGAAGGTGGCCAATGGTGAGATTATGGGTGGTGGCACCCATGAGGCCACTATCAGTATGGAATTCTGGGAGCATGAGCGCTTAAACCGCCCTGATTTGGCGAAGAGAAGCACTCTATCCGGGAACTTCTATGTGGCCGACATTACAGATTGGGATATGATCATGGTGTATGACTTCATGGTGGAAAACGCCATTGGAGCCCTTCCCCATCGTGCAACGCTGGTCCGGGAGGATGATGAATGCCTCACATGGCTGTCCACGGACTATGCATGCGGATCATCCCAATGGAATGCTGAGGAAGAGGATCGGATCGCCCAAGCGGTGCAAGCTGTGGGTGCCAAGTCCAGAGGAGACCGTGGAGTTCAGCTCACGGAGTATGGAATGGCGCCGCAGGTGTACGACAGGATGATCCAGACGCTGGGAGCCGAAGCGCCCGAGACGGACGTCTTCGCTTCCCGGGATGCCCCACTTTTGCGGAAGTGTAGGAGGCATTGCCATCGAGGAGACTCAGCCTGGCACAGGCATTGGGGTTTGAAGGAGTGGGGGCCCATGTATTGGCATGGCTCCCTGGACAACACCAGACGTACGGTGGAAAAGATCGTCGCGGATAGGGCGAAGGGGGTCCTGGTCGTAACCGGCATAGGATCCACCCCATGTCCGCTGGAAGGTCTCAAGTCGACGCTGGACTCCATCACCCTGAACGAGATGTCATTCGGGCCAGAGGAGGAGCTGTTCATCGATGCCAAGGGTGTATCAATGCCCTCCCCGGGTCAAGCGTGGGGTACCAAGGCTTTCCTGGTGGATGGGGCGCAAGCCCAGCCCACGGGTGATGAAGCAATCATCCGTAGGTTGGAGGCGGTGCCCATGAAGGTCATGTTTGAGCCCAAGGAGGGGACGGATCAGCCACTTGATGGCATTGACGTCCTGTCCCACGCCGAGATCGACGACGTCGTCCACTACATGCGGTTGGGGATGCACGACCGTGTGGCAGCCAAGAAGAGGCGGGCCATGGTCACATCTCCGCATTGGTGGGATGACAAGATGTTGGTCACCGGCAAGTACGAGAAGGATGAGTTCGTGGCGAGGGTCATGGATCACATCGCGGACCAATATGATGGTCCGGTTGGGTCGGACCCGACGACATGGGAGTTTCCAGGAATGGGTGCCGATAACGACAAGAACCAGCCCGATGCCGCAAATTTCCGAGGATTATCAGTGGGAAGAGCTCCCCACGACGATGAAGACGGCATATCGGACGAGGAGAAGTCGGACTCGGACCCGGAAGAGGCCTATACCGCAGTGCGGTCGGTTGTATCTATACCGAAGCAAGCGGCTGAAGAGGCCCAGGAGAACCCGAAGGTCGCCGAGCTGAAGGAGAGGCTGATTAATGCCTATCCGCGGCTATTCAGTGGCGTCGCCAACAAGAACCCTCCAGATCGTGGGAGGTTTGGTACAGCGAAGATCAAGCTGAAGCCGAACCCGAAGATCTATCGTCATCAGGAGTACCAACTTCAGGGCGATCGGGCCGAGGCCATGAAGAAGTTGTTGGCGGAGTTTATTGAGCGGGGCTGGATCGAACCCTCCGACAGTGAGTGGGCCAGCCCAGCCTTTATCGTGCCCAAGAAGGAGAAGGGCGAGTGGAGGTTGGTGGTGGATTACAGGGGTTTGAACGAGCAAACCGAGCACGACTCGTACTCGCTTCCCCTGATCGACTCCATCCTCCAAAAACAACAGAAAAAGCGGATCTTAACGGTGTTCGACCTGAAACACGGTTATCACCAGATGCCGCTACACCCGGACTCCAGGCCCTGCACAGCGATGTCGACGCCGCTGGGGCCCATGCCGTGGAAAGTGGTGCCTATGGGCGCCAAGAATGGCAACGCCGCTTTCCAGCGCATGATGGAGGACCTACTCGGTCCTGTCCGGGACTGTGCCGACCCCGTTGTGGATGACATCATCAACGGGTCCGGCACGGAAGACATGACCGAGGACGAGCTCATCGAGGCGCATGAGAAGGATCTGCGCCGAGTGCTCAGCGAGTTGGACAAGCACAACATGGTGTGCAAGCCCACCAAAGCCTCACTCTTCGTGAAGGAAGTGGATTTCGCGGGTCACGTGGTTGGTCACGGGCAACGCCGTCCCATGCCTGGGAAGCTGGCGTCCCTGCACCACTGGGAGAAGCCCCAGACCATCAGCGAACTCCAGTCCTTCATGGGGTTCTGCAATTACTATTCGGGCTATGTCCGGATGTATGCAGAACTGTCGGGGCCGCTGCAGAAGATGCTGCAGGTGGGGAAGTTCGATGGCCGGAAGGGGAGCAAGAAGAAGCTTGCCTGGACCCCTGAGGCCGAAGATGCGTTCAGCCGCCTGAAGGAGCGACTCCTGGGGCAGCTACGGCTATTCCTGGTGGACCCGGACAAGGGATTCGTGCTACGGACGGACGCCTCGGACTATGCTGTAGGTGCAGTCCTCGAGCAGGTCCGGGATGACGGGTCGCACGTACCCGTGGCGTTCTGGAGCAGGATCCTGGCCGAGGGCCAACGTCGAACCTGGACCGCGAGGGAGAAGGAGACGTACACCATTGTCTGTGCGCTCAGGAAGTGGTCTGGCCACATCGGATTGCAACCGGTGGTGGTATGTACGGACCATCAGTCCTTGCAGAGCTGGCACAAGGAGCACGTTGACACCCCCTCGGGACCGGCGGCAAGGAGGGCCCGATGGCATGAGACGTTCGCCAAGTTCGACCTCAGCGTCGTGTACGTCCCGGGGAAGGAGAACACTGTGGCAGATTGCCTCAGTCGCTGGGCCTACCCTGCGGGCAAGGCGTGGATAGACATATCCAGCCATGGAGACGCCGAGGAGACGGAGGAGGCCAAACGCATCATTGAGATGGAGAAGGCCATGGAGCAAGAGGGGGTCAAGTGCTATGTGGTGATGGCAAACCGTACGGACCTGGCCAAGTTCCGGGGTGCCCGCGTCCAAGCTATTCGAGAGGAAACCCACGAGCAATGGATGGTGGCCCCTGTAGAGCTAGTCAGGTCGGTGCTCACAGAGGACTGGTCGGATGACTACGCGGCATCCGAGCACTGGAGCAGGTACTGGAATGCCGTGAGCGCCCCGTCGGACGACGAGTGGCCTGAGGGCTTGACCGAGGATGGGGACAAACTGTTCCTCAAGGACAAGCTACTGGTCCCTGAGTACCGAGTGGAGGAGCTCATTGACCACTGGCACAACGCCCAGCTCATGCATCCTGGTCGGGACAAGATGCAGCAGGACCTGGAGTGGCGTTTCAAGTTCCCACCGGGGTACTACGCCATCCTGGACAAGTACTGCAGCGACTGCGCCGTGTGTCGGGCCACGAAGTGCCCCAACCACTCCACAGCGGGCAACCCGGTGTACACGGCTATACCGGAGGCCCCTATGCGGTCCGTGGCCATGGATGTATTCGCCATGCCTGAGGGCACCGTGGAAGGAGAGACCTACGACTGTGTCATCCTGGCGGTAGATAGGCACAGTGGGTATATCGTGGCGGTCCCTGGCAAGAAGTCCAAGAAGAAGGACAAGAAGGACAAGCATGGAGTGGGGCTGCAGGCCAAGACCGTCGCTAATGCCATGATCAGGCATTGGCTGACGATTTTGGATGTCCCGGCTGTCATCTGCAGCGATCGGGGCAGTCAGTTTGTGGGGACGTGGTTCAAGACGATGTGCAAGCACATGGGTATTCGGCACGCCAAGACCGTGGCGTACCACAACCGGGCGAATGGCCGAGCTGAGGTGGCTGGGCGGCAGATGTTCGAGAAGTTCCGCCAGTTGCACATCGACAAACCGGGCCGGAATTGATATAATTCGCTGTGGAGAGTACTCCAAGCGTATCACGACCTTCCGGGACCCACTGGACTGTCGCCCCATCGTATCCTGTTCCTACGGGATCGAGTGTCACGCACTCTCCCGTGGTTGCACCATGGCAAAGTGGCCCGGGATGCGAACGCTATGATGGCTGAGGCGGACGACACGGCGGCCAAGGTGTGCAAGGCAATTCAGGACAAGCATGACAAGAGGGCCAAGTACTTCAAGCAGGGAAAAGTCCAAAAGTATGCTCTCCAAGACACCGTGTGGGTGGAGCGGCACCACAAGGATGTCCTGTCCAGGCATCGGCAGGCATCTTGGTATGTGCCGGGGGTAATCGTGCGGAAGGTCGGGCAGGATGTGTATGCGGTTCGTGTGGGGGATAACAAGATCCTGGACCGCGACCATACCCAACTTCGTCCCCGAGCACCAGACCCCAGCGGATGTCCCTCCAACTCGAGTTCACGGCCGGCGATGTGGACTCGGACGATGAGGGTGAGGACGACGACTTCACCGCGGAGGAGATCCTGGCGGATAAGCCGGACCCGGGGACGCCTGGGGGGAGGCTTTATAAAGTCCGTTGGAAGGGATTCGCCGCATCCAGAGATTTGTGGGAGCCTCCGAGCAGTTTTGTGCCGAGGTACACCACGGTCTGGATGGACTATCTGAAGAAAAAGAGCATTTCTTTGGATGTCAAGGACGTGTTGGTCAACTTAGTGGCTGCTGTAGCACCATAATGGATCCCTCTTGGCATCTTTGTTTGTTTTTGTGCTTGGGAGACGGGTGAGGGCGTTCATCCGGGAATTTTTGGGCCTTGATTGGCCATATACCCCCTTCACTGGATCTCCACATATATATTTCATTGTGGTATAATTATTTAGGTCAACCGACGACGTTTTTCTATCTTTGATCCCCTTGGTCCATGTTGTAGATCAAGAGGAGACCGGATATGGCCAAGGGCACCGATTATCAGTGTCCTCAGCCCTCCCTTGGGGCATGGGGGACGCCTACGACGTGTGTGGGGCCTCCATGTGTCCTTGGGACATGGGAGGGGGGGTTTGGAGCCCATTGGGGTCCTCCCGTCCTCTCTTCAATGACTTCCGAGCGGTAACAACGCTCTGAGAAGGGCGCTGAAGCCGGTTCGAACCCCCGTGGCCATCTTTGGGTCACTTGGGGTGTGTATCTATGTGCCGGCAAGCTGCCATTGGCTGATATCATACTCTCCCATCCACCTGACCTAACCCGATGTGATAGTGTGATAGGTTTGGCCATTCCGGCTATGAGCGGCCATATTCAGTACTGAGGCGCCGCCAGCTGAGATTTATATATCAGAATATCAGGAATCAACAGGGTTTTTTTAATAAAATCTTTCCGTAATTTCTCCGCCTTTCGTTCTGATTGTCAATGTATCGGCGACTGTCAGTTGGCTCGCGATTTTGCGGTAACCGAATGGTTAACTGTTATTTACAGATATTTTGGCGGAAACCCCGATGAAGGGTCAGATTTCATCAGTAAAGGGTTCGTTGCTTCCGCAAATTTCATATTATACACTCGCAAAGTTAATCCGATTTTTTCAGACTTCCAGAATCGGATTTTCAACTTCGACATCGCCGCACTTGATATGACGAATCTCGAGTGGTCCTACATTTTTCCCCGATCACAAATCAGCCTTCCTTTTGTTGTGTCCTTCGTTTTGCTTGGAGATATAGGCAAAACAAAATTGATTCGTGAGGCCACTTTAAAAGGTCATATCTCCGACTCACGGCGAGGTATACCAATTTCGAGAACTGGGTTGGAACCGCCTTGGTCTCAACTTAATTTAGGAAGCATCAAACGCCTTTGGTGAGTGCACATGCCCGGTGTAGCAAGGGATAAGGGCCAAGAGGGTAGAAAGTGGTTTACAACTCTTGGGCCATGCAACCGTATATTTTATTGCGACTTTTGAGTGTACCGCATGAGTGTTGGGGTTGCATAGATACTTTCCTTGGGTTCCTACGTATTTTTAACGTGAAGTTATGACCATGGAGGGGCATGGCATATCATGGTGGGAGCCACATTTTGAGGGTATGTGTTATATGCATGGTATATGTCTTGATATGCTCACGCCCATGTTATATATCTTCGTGTGGCCGAAGAGATGGGGAGTCACACGTGACAAGGGCTTTGCCCATGTCCCAATTGTGGAATTCAAAGCGCTAGACTAAGTCTACCGCGTATGTATTGCTCATGGTATGTTTGGCAAAGAGATCCATGAGTGCACTCCCATTTCAATGGGGCATGTAGATATGAGTGGCGAAGGTATCTCCATGCGCCTGATTGGGGATCCAAGTGGGGGAATTGTTCGCAAATGGTTCCAATCATTTGTATATTGAACCATGCGCGGATATCATGGGTAAGCATAGAGATATACTATCATGACAACTTTGTATTTGGACATATTTTCATGTTTTTGACCTCAATTTTTGCTCATTTTTGCGTTTTGTGTACTAGACTGGTCGGCAGACAGCAAGAAGCCTATGGAGCGTGGAACCGTGGTATGTTGTTCATATGTTGGCATATGCTTTAGAGTTGAACATCACCATATGCCGGATCGCGTACTCCATTTGGCTTGGCGCACGAAGGATTACAAGAATTGGTCTCAAGATCATGGGCTGACTTGGGCAGTGCAAGGCGCCCATATCGGAAGGGGTTTCGAGGGTAAAGTGGGGATGTACATGGGCATTGACCTTTGGTCTCTATCCTCCATGAATACTAGACTTCGATTCCATGCATGCTTTGAGCCTTCGGATAAGTGGTAACTTCAATTTTGAGTATATATTCGATATATGGCCAATATGGTGTGAATTGGCAGTTTTTGGCATGTTATGAGTTCAAACTCATGGGGCATATCTCTAAGCTAATTCGACTCCAAGTCCAACCAAGGTTATGTCAGGGTAGGGCATGGTCCTGAGTGCCACTCTAGGCCATGACACGCCACCTCCCCTTTTGGGCTAGGATTTAGAGGCTTGGGAGTGAACACATTTTTGGGGTTTATGTAGTGACTTTTGACACATGGCATTTAGCCATCTCATTTGACCGGGTTCAGGGCAACATGTTGGCGAGTCAAGGGAAGGTCTTGAGTCCAGGGAATGAGGGGTCTATGGCTGTGATTGTGTACATTTCCATCTTTCCCCAACTTTGCCTTATTTGTGTTCATATGCCAATTTCAGGGCTTTCCTCTTTGGTGCAATTCTTGTACATGCCCGCCACCGTGAGACAACCGGTGTGCTGAACGGAAGCCCGCAGTGTGGATTGGATTATTGCCGTATTTGTGGGATCTGGTTGATGTTCAGGGTTGAAGGAGGATTTTATTTTCTATATTTTTGGATTTTGGACCCTGGACTTTGAGAAATGCAATCGTTGATCAGGAGCAAATCAGCAGGGGTTACAGGCGGAAGGGGCACAGCGGGGGCCGGTCCTGGTAGGGACCTTCTTTAAAGGCCAACAGGCCAACAGCCCACAACGAAGGGCTCGCAAAGCAAAACAGGGCATATCCAAGCCCACAGAGAAAACAAAAACAAACCTGAACCTCCATACACTACCACACACTACCTTTTTTATTATCCTACGACACGCGTTGTCATACCCAAATTTCACATTCTACTCATTTAGTCCACATTCAGCCATATCTGCAAAAATATCACAACAGTCACCAAAATCCAGCAAACCAACCATGAAGTTAGCAGGCTAACCACAAGAACGCCCGCCTTACCAAGAGGCAAACAAACGCTGCACCGCCAAGAAAGCGAACATGCCCATAACGCCGCACCGCCAAACCCACACAGAATCGTTTGCCCTCAGTCAAGCGCACAGTCGCCAAATCCACGTCTCACGTGCCCCTTGGCCTGCCTGCGCGCAATCGCAGCAGCAGACCGCTTACCACGTTTGCCTTTCGTGCGCTTTACCACTCCAGCACCGGCGGCCAGCCTCAAGGCCCCGAAGGCCTCGTCCTCCTTACACAAAAGAACAACTCGTGCGTCTTCTTCGGCCACATCCACAAACTCACTCAAACGCCCATACAGAATTCCTCGCGCTGACAGCCATTTCCAGTCTTCACGTGCGATCCCCCCGTCCACGTGTTGGTCACTGAACGCCAGCGAGCGGCTCGAACCAAGTCGATCTTTGCCAGCAAGCACCTGCACCCGTGCTTCATTCTTCAGCGCCACAAAAGAATCCACCAAGTCCATCTCCAGCAGAGGGTAACCAGTCGAAAAACCCAAAGCCCGCAGCGCTTCCCATGTCATAAATTCAATGTCACGGCGAAAACCCAACTGCTCGTATCGACGCTTCAAGCAGACGAACATCTCTGTAAGCAAACCTTCGAACAAGCGCTGTTCAAGCACATAGAGACCCTTCCGGTGTTCACATTCAACAGCTTTGGTCGTCGTAAGCGTCGTGCAATCACTCTCTTCATACATCCAACAGCCATAGCAGACATTGTAGGCGCGCGGCAACGCGCTCAGACACACACTGGGACAGACCTTCAGTGAACTCAACAAGTCCTTGAACTCCGGCATCCAGCCCACTCCACGAGCGCGATCCGCCAGCCCCAACTGCAGCAGCTTTGCCTGCAGCCACGGAACCTCCGATGAGGGTTGGTTGTCCCCGCCTTCCTGTAGAGAGCACAGCGCAGATGTAAGGTCACCACCGCGCAACGCGCAAAGAAACGTGTCCTCCTTCATGCTCAGGCGGAGTGTCCCGCTCGCTGACACTAGGACTGCTCTGCGCCGGCTTTAAGAGAGGGCTAAGTCCACGCAGCCCTGTAGCGCCGCTGAAGTGCGCTGTTACGGTTCGGCTATGCCGAGATGCACGTCAGTGCCATCACTGTCCTTGGGCAGGTCGTTGCGACGCAGGTTTGTAGATTGTAATACAACCCAACTTGGTCTTGGCTGAGGTCTATTCCTTGACCCTTGTTCCCATGGACACTGAAGCACAGGCACTTATCCAAATACTCCAAAGCATTTTAGATCACTAGACGTGATCTACAAACATGCCTGTGCAAAACACAGCAAACTGTCCTAACCCTGCCGAAAAATTTACAAAACACTCAGAATATTATAAAACCTAGAAAAATTATAAAATCTGTAGATTTTATCTAAGTTTTCTTCATATGAAACATTTAAATCTTACGCACAATAATCGCGATGCGCGGCTGCCATCTGGCATTTTTTTCTGTCCGCGAATTTCGCGGGCCATTCAGCAGCCCATATTATAACAAAATTGCATAATCTACCATAAAATAGATAGATAAAATAGATAAGAGTATCTTCTACATTTGTGTACCCATTAGACATACAAGTTGAAGAATGAGGAGGTATTATTCCTTTTGCGTTGCGGAATACTTTCTCTTTCTCATAGGAGGAGCAAATCGCAAACCCCATGCCTCGGATTGTCCAATCGCCATATACAAATTTGCAATCGCCCACGTACATTTCCAACAAAAATGTCGCATATTCGTTCTAACTGCCGTTGAAGCCGTTGAAGCAATGGGACACGAAGTTAAGGTGGTTGCCCAACAAAGTGGTTGGTATCCAAAGACCTTTTTGGAGAAGGTGTTTGCTAGGAGATAAAGTTTGCTAGTGAGCATGATGTTCTTGGCATCCGCGCACCTAGTGAGGTCACAAGGGAAAATTAATCGTAATGAGCATCTAGCTCGGCAAGGAAATCGTAACGAGCATTTAGTAACCGAAAATTAGATAAATACAAAGCTCTCACTTAGTTCACCAAACTTGCTTGTAAACAACGTGACTGCCCAATGCTTGCCATCTATGGCAAGAATGTAACATTGACAAGGATGCAAATTGCATAACGCATTACGAATGGTGAAGCAAGACGCAATGTCAAATTTTTGCAAAAATGATGCAGTTATGTCCCAACGAGCCTTGCCACCAGCAACACGGCCCAAAGAGGCCTTGGAAACAAAACATTAAGGTGCATCAATGTGAGTTACTCAAAATAAAGGCTTTGGTTGTGCAAAATGCAGACTTCGCAATAACACATTGTTATTGTTACAATATCTGCATTCCAGGCGAATTCGTCGCCAAAATTTTTCGAGTTTTTGTCGCCGAGCAGTCCTTCGCTAAAATCGCAACACGGAGCTAAACAAACACTAAATCGCTACGGGCTAAGCTGCGACCGTAGTGTAGACATACAAGATGTGCCCACACTGCGCACGCGCATCCACCGTCAATTTTTGATAAAAGTGAAGACCTTTTCTTTTTATCAGAACGCATATTTGACAGGAAGATAGATGAAGTCCGTGTGTTTTTATTGAATGTGCTATCCCGGCGCTCATTTTGCATTGGCTCTTCAACATTCTCAAAAATGTGGCGAAAGCCACCGCTACTGCTGCTTTGGACTGGAAGGACCCAAAGCCTCCAGACCAGACTACGGGTCCGCACCCATGTAGCGCACCCCACCAAGTGCCCACATCGCCGTCCCACGACCCTCATGAGTTACCTCGTTGTGGTACCCATACGCCATGGAAAGCGCGCCATAGTGGGCCAATTAGGGCAAGCAAGGAACTATCTTTGCCAAAAGAGGCATAGGAGGCTGAAGGGGAGGCACCGCCGAAGTATTGGTAGAATAACGCACATGGTATGTAGTTGCAAACGACACTTAGACTTTGATTTTTCTTTCTTGCCTACTTTTTTTCTTTGCCATTGGTTGCTCCAAGTTTTCAGAAAATGTAATCAAGTAGGCCATGCAGGAACACCAAGATGGATCAAAACATACACAAAGGGATGCAGATGAATAGTGTAGAAAGCTTTTTGCGCTATAGACAAGTAAAGTGAATCACAAAGCAAAGTTTTATGCAGATTTGCAGAGACAGTCAACTTTTTGGATAAAAACATATAAATAATCTCCCACATCCCTCCCCCTTGGTCTGGGGATCACCTTGAGATGTCAACCCTTTAGATTGTGGCCATATTTGATGGGTAAAGAAGGTCCCTACCAGGACCGGCCCCTGCTGTACCCCTTCCACCATTCCTGTTACTCCTATGGTCTTGCTTCTCACCAGGTTCTGCATGATCTTGCCCTATCCTGCACAATTTCCCACAAAAAATAGTAAAATATGGCTCCTTCACACAAATCCCGATCCCTTGCAATAACCAACTCCCAAGTACAATAGCTCAAATCCAAATAATCCACACTGAGGGCTTCCAAGGGTGTTTGAGGTCCCACGTTGACACTCAACAACTCCTTTCAACACGCCGGTCATCTCACAGTGCACAAGGAGACACGGGCGTTGGGCATGTACATAGAATTGCACCAAAATCAATAATGAAGCCCTGAAATTGGCATATGAACACAAATCAAGCAAAATTGAGGAAAGATGGAAACATACACAATCACAGCCATAGACCCCTCATTCCCTGGACTCAGGACCTTCCCTTGACTCGCCAACATGATGCCCTGAACCAAGTCAAATAAGATGGCTAAATGCCATGTGTCAAAAGTCACTACACCAACCCCAAAAATGTGTTCACTCCCAAGCCTCTAAATCCTAGCCCAATAGGGGAGGTGGCATGTCATGGCCTAGAGTGACACTCAGGACCATGCCCTACCCTGACATAACTTTGGTTGGACTTGGAGTCGATTGGGCTTGGAGAATTGCCCCATGCAGATGACCGCAGAACATATCAAAATTAGGCAAATCACACCATAGTGCCCAAAATTCAATTATACACTCAAAAATGCATACGGCAAATATTCAAATGCTCCATGCATGTGTCAAACCGGAAGGTTATATACAAGGGTGATATAGACCAAAGGTCCATGCCCAGGAATATCCCAACACTGGCTCCCAAACCCCTCTGGATATACACATGCCAGGCTTCACAAATCAACTCACGAATTTAAGACCTAATTTTGTGAGGCCTCGTGTGCCACGCCAAAGTGACCACGTGATCCGGCATATGGTGAGGTGCAACACCGAAGCATATGCCAACATATAAGCAACATACCATAGTTCACGGATCTCTAGGCACTTTACTGTTAGCCGACCAGTTGAGCACATAAAATACAAAAATGAGCATAAAATGAGGTCAAAAACATGCAAATGTTGCTAAATTCAAGATAATCACAATAGTATATAACTTCGCTCACCCATGGTATCAACACATGGTTCAAAACACAATTGCTTGGGACCATTTGCGAACAATCCCCCCACTTGGATCCCCACATGGACGCATAGGGACACCCTCGAACCTCCTCACGACACGCACTATGAAAATGGGAAAATTGATAGTGGCGCTTGTGGGTCGCTCCGTAAGCCTTCCCACATGCACTATATGTGCGGTAGACTTAGTCGAGCGCTATGGAGCACACCATTAGGACATGGGCAAAGCCTTTGCCACGTGCGACTCCATGTATCTTCCTACAACCGGAGATACATAAAATGGGCGTGAGCTTAGCGAAGCACATACCATGCATATACCACATACCCTCAAAAATGGCTCCCACCATGGTATGTGATGACCCTCCATGGCCATAACTTCACGTTAAAAATACGTAGGAACCCAAGGAAAGTTTCTATGCAACACCAATACTCGTGCGGTACACTCGAAACCCATATTAAAATATTCGGTTGCATGGTCCAAGATTTATAAATCACTTTCTACCCTCTTGACCATTATCCCTTGCTACACCGCGCATGTGTCCACATCAAGGGCGTTTGACGCTTGCTAAATTAAGTTGAGACCAGGGCGATTCGAGCCCATACCTCAAAATTGAAATTCCTCGCAGTGAGCCGGAGATATGATTTTTCAAAGTGGCCTCACGAATCAATTTTGTTTCGCCTATATCTCCAAGAAAAATGAAGGAGACAACAAAAGGAAGGTTGATTCGTGATCGGGGAAAAATGTGGGACCACTCGAAATTCATCATATCCAGTGCGGCGACGTCGAAATCGAAAATCCGTTTCTGAATGTCTGAAAAAATGGGATTAATTTTGCGAGTGTATAACATGAAATTTGCGGAAGCAACGAACCCTTTTCTGATGAAATCTGACCCTTAGTCGGGGTTTCCGCTAGAATATCTGGAAATAACAGTTAACCACTCGGTTACCGCAAAATCGCGAGCCAACTGACAGTCACCGATACATTGACAATCAGAACGGATGGCTGAAAAATTACGGAAACATTATGACAAAAAAACCCTGTTGATTCCTGATATTTTGATATATAAATCTCAGCCGGCGGCGCCTCGGTATTGCATGTGGCCGCTCATAGCTGGAATGGCCAAGCCTATCACACTATCACATCAGGTTAGGTCAGGTGGATGGGAGAGTATGATATCAGCCAATGGCGGCTTGCCGGCCCATAGATACACACACCCCAAGTGACCCAAAGATGGCCACGGGGGTCCGAACCGGCTTCACCCCCCTTCTCAGAGCGTTGTTACCGCTCGGAAGTCATTGAAGAGAGGACGGGAGGACCCCAACGGGCTCCAACCCCCCCCCCCCATGTCCCAAGGACACATGTAGGCCCCACATACGTCGTAGGCGTCCCCCATGCCCCAAGAGAGGGGTGAGGACACTCATAATCGGTGCCCTACGCCATATCCGGTCTCCTCTTGATCTCCAACATGGACCAAGGGGATCAAAGATAGAGAAAACGTCGTCGACCAGTCTAAATACGTATACCACAATGAAATATATATGTGGAGACCGAGTGAAGGGGGTATATGGCCAATCAAGGCCCAAAAATCCCCGGATGAACGCCCTCACCCGTCTCCCAAGCGCAAAGACAAACATAAATGCCAAGGGGGATACATTACGGTGCTTTAGCAGCCACCAAATGGACCAACACGTCCTTGACATCCAAAGAAATGTTCCTTTTCTTCAGATAATCCATCCAGACCGTAGTATACCTCGGAACGAAACTGCTCGGGGGCTCCCACGAATCTCTGGATGCGGCAAATCCCTTCCAACAAACCTTATATAGCCTCCCCCCGGGTGTTCCCGGGTCTGGATTGTCCATCAGGATCTTCTCGGCAGTTAAGTCGTCGTCCTCACCCTCATCATCCGAGTCCACATCGCCGGCTGTGAACTCAAAGGTGACGGGACGTCCGCTGGGGTCTGGTGCTCGGGGACGAAGCTGGGTGTGGTTGCGGTCAAGGATCTTGTTATCCCCCACACGAACCGCATACACATCCTGCCCGACCTTCCGAACGATTACCCCCGGCACATACCAAGACGCCTGCCGATGCCTGGAGAGGACATCCTTGTGGTACCGCTCCACCCATACGGTATCTCTGAGGGCATACTTCTGGACTTTTCCCTGCTTGAAATACTTGGCCCTCTTCTCATGCTCGTCCTGCAGTGCTTTGCACACCTTGGCCGCCGTGTCATCCGCCTCAGCCATCATGGCACTCGCATCCCGGGCTATCTTGCCATGGTTCAACCACGGGAGAGTGCGTGACACTCGATCCCGTAGGAACAGGATACGATGGGGCGACAGTCCAGTGGGCCCCGGAAGGTCGTGGTACGCCTGGAGAACTCTCCACAGCGAATTATACCAATTCCAGCCCGGTTCGTCGATGTGCACTTGGCGGAACTTCTCGAACATCTGATGGCCGGCCACCTCAGCTCGGCCATTCGACCGGCTGTGGTACGCCACGGTCTTGGCGTGCCGAATCCCCATGTGCTTGCACATCGTCTTGAACCACGTCCCCACAAATTGACTGCCCCGATCGCTGCAGATGACAGCTGGGACATCAAAGATCGTCAGCCAATGCCTGATCATGGCGTTGGCGACGGTCTTGGCCTGCAGCCCCACTCCATGCTTGTCCTTCTTGTCCTTCTTCTTGGACTTCTTGCCGGGGACCGCCACGATATACCCGCTGTGCCTATCCACCGCCAGGATAACACAGTCGTAGGTCTCTCCTTCCACGGTGACCTCGGGCATGGCGAATACATCCATGGCCACGGACCACATAGGGGCCTCCGGTATAGCCGTATACACCGGGTTGCCAGCCGTGGAGTGGTTGAGGCTCTTCGTGGCCTGACACACGGCGCAGTCGCTGCAGTACTTGTCCAGGATGGCGTAGTACCCCGGTGGGAACTTGAAACGCCACTCCAGGTCCTGCTGCATCTTGTCCCGACCAGGATGCATGAGCTGGGCGTTATGCCAGTGGTCAATGAGCTCCTCCATTCGGTTCTCAGGGACCAATAGCTTGTCCTTGAGGAATAATTTATCCCCATCCTCGGTCAAGCCCTCAGGCCATTCGTCGTCCGACGGGGCGCTCACGGCATTCCAGTACCTGCTCCAGTGGTCGGATGCCGCATAGTCATCCGACCAGTCCTCTGTGAGCACCGACCTGACTAGCTCTACAGGGGCCACCATCCATTGCTCGAGGGTTTCCTCTCCAATAGCTTGGACTCGGGCGCCCTGGAACTTGGCCAGGTCTGTACGGTTTGCCATCACCACGAAGCACTTGACCCCCTCTTGCTCCATGGCCTTCTCCATCTCAATGATGCGCTTGGCCTCCTCGGTCTCCTCGGCGTCCCCATGGCTGGATATGTCCATCCATGCTTTGCCAGCTGAAGCCGGTTCGGACCCCCGTGGCCATCTTAGGGTCACTTGGGGTGTGTATCTATGTGCCGGCAAGCCGCCATTGGCTGATATCATACTCTCCCATCCACCTGATCTAACCCGATGTGATAGTGTGATAGGTTTGGCAATTTCGGCTATGAGCGGCCATATTCAGTACCGAGGCGCCGCCAGCGGAGATTTATATATCGGAATATCAGGAATCAACAGGGTTTTATTATCATAATGTTTCCGTAATTTTTCAGCCTTTCGTTCTGATGGTCAATGTATCGGCGACTGTCAGTTGGCTCGCGATTTTGCGTTAACCGATTGGTTAACTGTTATTTCCAGATATTTTGGCGGAAACTCCGATGAATGGTCAGATTTCATCTGTAAAGGGTTCGTTGCTTCCGCAATTTTCTAACTAAGCACTCGAAATTTTATTCTGAATTTTTCGCGATGTCGAAATCGGATTTTTTACACCGACATCGCCGCACTTGATTTGGTCTTCCTCGAGTGGTCATACTCTTTTCCCTATGCCCGAATCAGGTTTCCCTTATACTTGCCACCCATTTGACTTGGAGATAAAAGGGAAACAAAAGTGAATCGTGGGACCACTTTGAAGGACCATATCTACGAGCGAGTGTGAGGAAAGAGAATAAGGAAAGTTGCGTTGCAAGCGCCTTGGTCTCAACTTAATTTAGGAAGCATCAAACGCCTTTGGTGTGTACACATGCCCGGTGTAGCAAGGGATAATGGTCAAGAGGGTATAAAGTGATATATAACTCTTGGACCGTGCAACCGAATATTTTAATGCGACTTTCGAGTGTACCGCATGAGTGTTGGGGTTGCATAGATACTTTCCTTGGGTTCCTACGCATTTTTAACGTGAAGTTATGTCCATGGAGGGACATGGCATATCATGGTGGGAGCCACTTTTGAGGGTACGTTTTATATGCATAGAAAAGTTTATAGTGTTTTCAGCACTGTGTTTTTGCTTCTCCTGCTGCTTGTTGTTGCTGTAGGGTGTCCTGCTGCTGGTTTTGGATGATGAAAAGCTTTTGTTTGTTGAAATACAGTAAAGCCAACTCAATCCAGGATAGCCCAAGCCAACAGTATGCAAAGAGAAGGTAATTCAGGATCAAAGCATGAAGGGCTGCAGTGTAAACAGTGAAAGATGATTAGATATTCACAGAAACTGCAACTCAGGATACAAATGAATGCATATTCACAGAGATAGCTGAAATGTTTTGGGAAAAGAGTTAGAAAACTGCCTCAGGATCACTCTCTCTCCATAGTGCCATCTTAGGAGATGTGCACTCTGTGTTTTGGGTCCCATATGTGCTGAGGTGGCATGGTATGTGGCGATGAGGTCACTGCCATGTCACATGGGATCTTCCTACTTAGTTAGGCTGACCAGGAATTGAACCCAGGACCTCTCAAAAAGAGGTGCCTAACCCCCTATGGTGCATACCACTAGGGCAGATAAGTATTCATGGAAAAACATAGATAAATTCATAGGCTCTACCTTAGGTATGTCAGTGCTCAGTCAACTCAGGAAAAGATGTTTTACTTCTGATTGAAAGGGGATTAAGGGGTCCACTCAATATCCTGATTGGGTGTTTGGTTCCATATGTCAAAATGTGTTATCACCACTTTTGGCTGGACCAATACTAAGATAAAAATGCATGGATGCTCAGTGCATCTCTAATACAACTAGAGTATGTCCTTAAGCAATGGAAAAGCACTTTTTCTTACTCCCTCCTTGTGCTGTGGTGGCCACCACTGTCGCATTTTAGGAAAAAGGGAATTTTTCTTGGCCTTTCCTTGGTTTCCACATCTACTTTAAAATACCTACAGTCTCCCTCACACTGAAAAATGGGCGCTCACCATGGCTGGCGTCCTTTTGCTGCTCTGATTGTACAGTTTCCTACAGAAGACTCAGCGCTCTTGGCGCTGCCGGGGCTCCTGTGGCTTGGTTGGGTTAGATTGGGAGCATGCCAAACATGTGCATATGCATCCCTCCCTCCAAGACGCAGCGTCGACACAACCCAAACGCAAAACACATTATACACACTCGCATGGGTTCTCGTAAACCTGCTGGCGACCTGTGACCTGTCTTAGGGCGTAGGGAGTCGAAAAAGAAATTAATTTGCCCCTTGGTGGGGTCTTGGTTCTGCTCAGTCTCTCCAGGCACCTGCGTTTCGGCCCGAACACGGCCTACTCAGCGAGGCTGCGCGTGGGTATCTGCAGAGGCAGGAATGGGAGAATTATGGACGAATCCACGCAAAAACGAAGCAACGACACCAAAATCCGTCAAATGACGGCGTAGAATTTTTCTGAAACGACACACCTGATTAGAATCCAATTGTGCATCAAAGGCACATTTTTATAGAAATTATAGTCATCTCTGGATTTTTTAAGTCCAGAAATTCATACGCATAAAATGGCGGCGCGCAGGAGCGGCTCCTAGCGAAGCGCCGGAAAATGGAAAAATAATGGAATTATAAACGTATGTATCACGTAGTCTTGAAAATGACGAGACACACATTAATAAACAAACATACAGATTCCACCCACACTAATAGAAGCTTCAAAAATTTAAGAATTCGAAAATCAATTGAAAAGACGTCAATGAATCAGGTATAAACTACAGGTATGCTCGTCTTGCATGCCGCATACACATTGCTCGTCTCGTGTCTCCGTGAACGAGTCGTGTAGCAGCGTTAACAACGATAACCACGATAGGGCGCGGTAGAGGGATTGATTACAAAGATTGCAGATGATTAGCGGTCAGATCAGGGTGATTAGTCATACACACAAGTGCATAGCAACGTTCTTCGCGTGCGCCCCTTTTGTTTTCTCTCCTTGCTTCACTTCCCAGCGGTAGGTAAGGTAGGTACGCCCAGGCAGGGCCACCCCCTGGTGGAGTCAAGATTGTTGTGGAGATGGGCAGGTTTGCCCAACGTGATTGTGCATAGTCGTGCATGCACACACGCATTAAAGGGTAGGCCACGCGAAGTGCGCACGGTAAACCTTGTTTAGGCTACCCAGGGGCTCCTCGGTACGTTCTTTAAGAGAACCTGAGGAGTCCCTTAACGCTTGCTTGCTTGATAAGGGTAGCTGCTCCATGCAGCGTGTTTGCGGACAGCGTATTATAGGGCACACTGAGAAGGGTATAATACCTGGAGTGTGCCTTGGTTCCTCCGCCGCAAACGCCCTTTCATTTGCCTTTGTTTTACAGGTGGGCAGGTAGGGTGAGTGGTGCAGCAGCATTTTTTATGCCCTGCTAAACAGGGGCGCAGATCACACAAACAAGTAACTCCGCTCCGCCTGTGGCAGAGCAGGGAGTCCGACTTCATCGACATCTGCGCCTTGCACACGAGAGCACTCCTTCCCTCCAAGCCCTTGCAGGGGAAACGCGTTGTGGCGTCCCCTGTGAGGCCACAGTTGCTTAGCAGCGCTGTGTTCTCTTGTCATTTCACAGGTGGGTCGCTAGGACCCTCGAGAACTTCCTCTTCGCAACGCCAAGTAGAGTGTGCGTGTAGGAGTGGTAGTCCTGCGTGGGGGCTAGAGCCAGTTGCCCAGTGCTCGCCCACCAGGATGGTGCCACTGTAGGGTGTGTAGGACCTGTAGGGGGCGTGTCACTGTCCCACCCTTTTCCTGCAATTTCAGCTGGGTTGGTGGGCTGTGACAGTGGGTTAGGTTAGTGTTTTGGCCACATAGCAAACAGGCGTTTTGCATGCCTTCATAGCTTTTGGCCACCCCTCCCTTTAGTAGACAGGTAGGTAGGGAAAACAATACCTGGATTAACACTCTGGGTATTCCCCCAAGGTTTTGCGCCAGCACAGAAATTGGACGCATAGGGGAGGGGAGACCCGGGGCGTACCCCGTGGCATCAATAAGCCAACCCTCCAGGTTTAGCAAGGGCGCAGACTTGGGTATAATTAGGACACCACTTCTGCGGCTTGCTCTCAGGACCTTAGGACTAGCACACTCACACATACGCTTTGGCAGGTAAGGGTAAGGTTCAGTCCCTAGCTTTAGTCTTGGAGGCAAGCGCCTCAGCGAGCCTCAGTAACTCACCAAGGTTGTTCTGGGACAAGTAGTCAACCAGAACTGAGTTTAGGCGTCCCTCAGGTAGAACAAATGCAGAGAAGGGCTCCCAGGTGGCCTCTTCGACTCCAAACCCTTCCCAGAGGGTGAGGAAGCGCCAACCCTGGCGATAGCGGTGGCGTAGGACAGACTTCACCAGGTAGAAGCCCTCCTTAGCCATCTCCTCGGCGTTCATGTCGGGGAGTTCACCTTCAACTTCCATAGGGCTGGCAGCCCCTTGTAGGTCCAGAGCGGCGATTTCCTCGTCGTTCAGCTCCCACTCCTCCCCACAGAGGTCTTCAGGATCATGGTAGCGCTTCAGGTGTTGAGCGGCGCACACCAGGGTCCCCCCTAGACGGGGAGAACACCGCACCGTGATACGGTGACCATCCACAGATAGAATCTTGTACGGCCCGAAGTATGGGTCATCGCTGGTAGAGCGAGGCCAGGCGGGTAGTCGACTGTGGTGCACCAGCACCCAGTCCCCCTCTTGGTAGGTGGCCGGTACTCGGTGCTTGTTCTTTTTGTTCCACTGACGCTCCCTCACTCTCTGGAGCATAGCCTTGGCCTTGTCTACCTTCGCTTGTTGCTCTTGGACCCACTCACCCACAGAAGAATGGGTGTCCTCTGGATAGGGGGCATGTAGGAACCACGCCGGGCGCCCCATGAATAGCTCATGTGGCGAGTAGCCAGTAGCTGAACTCTCTTGGGAGTTCATCATCAAGGATATGACGGGGAGTAGTCTCACCCAGTCTCTGGTGCGTTCAGTTTTGCACCATATCCTGACGTTCTCCTTCAGGACACGAATCTGTCGCTCACATAGGGGGTTGCTCGTGTGAGAGTAGGGAATCCCCGTAGACACCTGGACATTGAGGGACCTCAGGACCCTCTTGTACCAGCCAGTATCTGAGCGTACTCGTACGTCCTCATCGGAGTTGATCTCCTTGGGCGCCCCATAGACACAAAACCACTCCTCCAGGAGTATCTTGATAGTCTCCTCTCCGGTAATGTGCTTGGTACATGGGAACACCCTGGTAAACCTGGTCAGCCCACAGGTTACCACGAGGGCAAAGTCATAGCCCCCGAACTTCGGCATCTCCGTGTAGTCCACGTATAGAACACTGTTAGCACAGTGAGGGATGGGCAGGGTCGAGTAGAGACCTCTGTCCCTGATATCCCCTGGTTTACAGGACCTGCGCGGGCACTTGTCCACGATAGGCAGGAGCGTCTTCCGCAGCTGGTCGGCAGTCCACGTAGTGTGGAACCACTGCTTGAACAGCCTCAGGGTACGGTCAGCACCCACATGACCACTGGACTCATGGGTCCACTTCAGCAGCGCTGGGACTCGGTCACTAGGCACCACGATGCGGTCCTCGTGCCAGAGGTAGCTCTTGTCCCGCTTCCACTGGTCTTGGTTGACCAGCAGGGGTTCAAGGCGTTTCTCCAGGCGCCGGTAGATATCCCCAAACTCCTGTAGGTACTCCGATTGTTGGAGTCCATCCAGGGGGCGTATCATGGTCATGTTCAGGTCCAGGTGTACGTCCATACGGCTGAACGCCTCCTTAGCCAGCGCTCCAGACCGGGCACCAATCAGGGCGTCGAAGTTGTTGCGGCTGATGTAGTCGGCGCACTCGTTCTTCACTCCCTGGATATGGTGTACCGTCAGCCGTAGTTGACTGAGGTAGGTCCACCAGCGACGTAGCTTGGCCTTCTCAGGTGGGGGGCCCTTCTGGAAACTGCGGACCGGTTCTTGGTCGCATAGCCAGACCACAGGATTACTGCCCAACAGTCGTGCTTGTGAGGATAGCACCAGCATACCCGCGAGCAGTTCCTGCTCATAGGTGGAGTAGTTCCCCCTGGCCTGGTTCCACTTCCAGTTCCAGTGGCCCAGAGGTACTAGGACCCACTTGTCGTCGGGGTAGCTGTGCTTGAGGGTTCCATCTCGGTTGAGACCTTCCGTCCCCCATTGGGAAATGGCCGAGTCGAACTCCTCCTTCTCTAGTGCTTGCCACTGGAACAACGTTCCACCACCGCCCACATTGCTGGCGTCGGTCACCAGGATAATCTCCCCTTGTGCCCTAGGCACGCCCAAGCACTTAGCGTTGGCTACCTTGTCTTTGAGCTCGTCAAACGCTTGTTGCTCTTGTGGGCCCCAGCGCCAAGTAGTACTCTTCTTGATCAAGTCAGTCAGTACCGCGCTGGTGTAGGTGAAGTTTTTGATGTGGCGGCGATAGAAGTTGCACGCCCCAATGAAACTGCGTACATCATGAAGTCCTTTCTTGGGGTCTTCGTGTCGTACCTTGGCATCCATCAGGGGTTTGGCCTTAGAGGCCGCTGGGGTCCACCACCCATAGCCAACGTCAAACCCCAGGTACTGCATGGTCTCCTGCATGAACTCACACTTCTCCAGCTTGAGTCGTGTGTGGTTCTCCTGGCAGACCGCAAAGAACTCACCCAAGAGGATTAGGTGATCCTCCTGGGTATTGGTCCCGAGGCATACATCGTCGATGTGAGCCTCCATCTGGGCCCCACGGGATATGAGCTCCTGCACCTTAGGTCTCCTTCGTAGGATGGACAAGATCTTGTTCATCAGCTCTTGGAACAGAGCGGGGGCGTTAGCCACGCCGAATGGCATGACCTTCCACTTGAATACCCTCCCCTGAGGGGTGATGAAGGCCAGTAGTTCTTGCGCGTTGGGCGTCAGGTCCAGTTGCCAGAATCCACTTCGCTTGTCCATCTTGGTCTTGTAGCGACAGGAGGCTATCTTCTCCAGGGTAGACTCCATATTGGGAATGGACCCTGAGTGGTTCAGCGTCTTCTTGTTCAGCTCTCCATAGTCCACTACCAGCCGTTTGGCTGTAGACCCAGGTTTAGCCACCAGGAAACAGGGGCTGCAGTGTAGGGGGTAGTCCCCATCCTTGTACTCCAGGACTAGGCCAGCGTCGATACATTCTTGTATCTGTCGCTCAATCTCGTCAGCCTGCTCTTTAGGAGCTGGATAGGGTCTCCTCCGGATCTTGTGACGCACGAACTCGGGTTTCAGCTTGAGGTCCATCTGTACCAGCTTGTCGCATGACGCTGGAGGGGGCAGTTCTCCGAACACCTCCAGATAGGTCCTTATCAGCTGTTGTACCCGCGGGTCCAGTACCTTGATCTTGTCCTCCATGTCCTCGTCGGAGTGTAAGTTGCTTGCCCCTTGAATAGACGTCGGGAGGTGGTCCTCCACCGACTCTTCGCCCGCGGTAGCATCCTTCAGCCCTTGGTAGGCATACAGAAGGTCTTGCTCAACCATCTCCGGTGGACGATGGCAACATAGGCACGCTTTAGGGGGTTCACATACACATTCCTCCGAGAGGTCGTCCTTCTCTGGGGTCCTCACATGGGCACCCCACACGCTCTTCATGAGCTTGAGATCTACCTCCCTTTGCCAGGTGGTGATCTTCTGTTCGAGGTCCTCCTTCAATTGGGATAGGTCTCCCATACGTCCTTGCTTCAGTGGCCACGAGCTGCGGGTAGGCTTCGCGTAGCATAGCTTTTTCGCCACCAACTTCCTCTTGGAATCCACATACTCCCTGAGCCTGGATCGAGGGTCCAGCTCTTCATCCACGGGGTCTTCCACCCTCATGGAGAGTAGGGGTTTTAGTGGGGCGACGTACTCGGCGTTCTCCACTTCTTCCACCGCAGTCTGCACGAAGAAGGCATCGTGCTCAGTTTCGTCGTCTGAGTGGATAGAGCTAGGTAGCTCAGATAGTCCACACTCAGAGACTCCATCAGGAACAGGTACATGACAGGGAGAGTTGGGGGCGTTAGTGTCAGTCACGACGTACTCATCTCCTCCGGGTGTAGTTTCAACAGCATCTTGAGGTCGTAGGCGATCCTTCAAGTCACCCAAGGCGAGTCCATCGCATTCTCGTTGTATAGCCTGGACCAGAGTAGGGTCCAGGTCTTCCCAGGGGATGGTGGTAAGACTTCCGTCCACCACGCTGAGCATACTCCCCCATCCGGGCTTCCCAATGGGCGTCTTGCGTCCCAGAGGCACGTAGATGGCCTCATCAGGTAACCGCACAGAGCTGATAGTCAGCTTATCAAGGAGGGTTCGCCAGTACTCGTTGCCCCCATGGGCTCCCCAATCGGGGGAACACAGGACCATACGGGAACGTTCCAAGGCCACCTTGGTCAGCACCTTCCCCAGTTCACTAAATCTGGGGTTCCCGTAGGCCATCCCCAAAGAGGGCCAGTAAAATTTGTAGCTGCAGTTCTTCCCCTTGCTGCAGTATAGGTCCAGTACATGCTGCTTGTCGCTGGCGAACAGTTCAACACTTAGGTCTTCTCGAGAGTAACCCAACTCCTTCAGACCTTGGTCTAGGACTTCCCCCAATAGTTGATAGTCCTCAGTTTTGGAGGCCGCCATCATGTTCGAGGGCTCCTCCTTCGATAGTCTCAGGTAACTCGAGGTATGTTCCGACTGCTCCAGTGGCACAGACTCTCTGCCACTGCCGTGGTCCACGTACAGGAGGTAGGGCGCTTGCAGCGTCAGGGATTGTATCTGGGAGTGCTGCACGAAGAAGTCAGTACCCAGTACAAAGTCGAAGGCATCAGTGTCCATCACATAGAACCGATGGGCGATAGTCCTGGAGCCCATAGGTACCTCCACTTCGCAGTCCCCGCAGCTGTGCACCACATGTCCATCCCCCATCCGTATAGCGGCGGTGGTCATGGTGTTCTTCAGGCTCCCACAAGGTAAAATTTTCTTGGCCACTATCGATATTGTGGCTCCAGTATCCAGTACCCCCAGGTATTCACGTCCCCCTAGTCGGATACGTACCCAAAACACCAGGTCTTGGGTGCCACCAGAGCGTCCCCGTCAGAATTCCGCGGGACAGGTCACCTGGAACCCCTTGTTCCGCAATTTGCGGGCCATCCTCATGAAACGGCTTCTCTTCTTGGCGTTGCCGTCGTCACCACCTTCATGCTCACGCTTGGCTCCTTGTTCTTGCTGGGCCTGCGTCTGTGAGCGTGTGGTAGGTCCAGACTGCCCTCCAGAGGGCTCGGAGTTCCCCCCTGGATTAGGGTTGGGGTTACCTCCGTTCTTGTCCTTGTTCTTGTTGTCGTTCTGGCGATTAGCGCCTCCTCCTCGTCCGCCTTGACCCTTGTCTTGACCACCTTGACCACGTCCTTTCGACTTGCCCTTGCCGGAGTCGTTGCCTTTGGCCTTGCCTCCACCTTTGCCTGAGCTTTTGCCAGGATCTTCCCCCTTAAGCTTCGCCGATAGGCGTTGCTTATGGTAGCACTCGTCCTCATAGTGCTTCCGCTTACCGCAGAATGCACACGTGATGGTGCAGCGGTAATGATCCGGCATCTTCACCTTGGCGCCGGTGATCTTTTCCTGCTGCTTCCCCTGGACAACAAAGCAGTCTCGCTGCTCGCAGTCGGAGGCATGCTGCAGGTGGCCCTGTTCATCTCTGGCATCACACCAGAATAGCTCCTTCACGTTCTCCATTAGGCGGGCGTGGGCGTGTTTGGGGGTAGTCCCCTGCCCAGGTCGGGACCCTTGGTACCCTTTGCCTCCAGAACCTCCACCACCAGGACGGTAGTGGTTCAGGTGTTGGTCGCTCTCCTTCTCCAGCGCCATCTCCAGGAGCAGCACGCATAGATCCTCGTAGCGGAGGGATCTAGCCTTGCGCTCAGCCGTCAGACGGCACTCGTCCCATAGCTCACGGGGAAGCTTGGAGCACAACCAAAACAGCAGGTCGTCGCTGCTGTAGGAACCGGGCGTCAGTTGTCCAGCCCAGTGGTCCAGGTCCGCCAACAGCTCGGAGACCCGGCCGGGTTTGGGGTTGTTCGGCAGCACGGGCAGGTTCTGGATCTCGGCCCTGATGGAGAGGTCGGTCTCGTAGGTTGGGTACTGCCTCTCCAGGGCAACCAACACGTCGGCAAAGGTGGCGGAGTTGGTGACGATCTGCCTGACCTGCTTCTCCAGGTACTTCGTCTTGCAGCACTGCAGGAGCAGGTCGCACTTCACTCGCCCACTCGCGTGGGTTTGGCCGGTCAGTCGTAGGAACCGGCCAAAGTTCTCAGCGAACTTGCTGAGGTCCTTGCCTGTGAATTCAGGCAGGTTCACCACTATCTTGGAGGTGGCAATAGCCTTCGCCTCCTGAGCTCGGCGTCTTCTTCTTCTTCTTCTTCTTCTTCTTACCCTTGGGGTCCTCGGGGTCCTCAGGGTCTTCGTCATCCGATGGCGAAGAAGAAGTCATCGAAGGCGGCCCATCATCGGAGGGGTCTCCGCCTAGATCACTGAAGCCATAAGGCTCCACGTCCACCATAGCTCTTAGGGCTGTCAGCCCCAGCTGGTCCAGCTCGGCCCTCGTCGAGTTCGTCACGTGACTGTAGGGCGGCTGGGCTGTCCTCGGGACGAATGGACTTCTCGGTACTGCTGCAGGAGTCGGCATCGGTCGGCTCCTCAGGCTCCCCAGGGTATTCGTCAACCCTGCCGCCAGGTGGTTAGCCTGTACTCGGTGGGGTGACATTCCCACTGTCGTAGGTGACGCATGGGACGGGATCATCAGGGGCTGCAGTTTCTCCCTGATCTCTTGCGTGAGGTCGCTCACGATTTGCGAAGTGGCTCCTCGGAGCACCTCATTGATCTCCGACCGCGTCAGGGACCTGTTGGAGGATCTTCCCGATCCTCTACTCCTGCCTCCCAGAGACTTTGGTCCTCTCCTCAACCCACTCAGGGGTGCATACCCAGGTGCACACCCAGGAGCATACCCAGGAACTTCCATGTAGGTTCCAGTGGCGTGGAGTGGATGGGGATGGTCAGCCGCATACCAACGCGGCGCAGAGCTGGAAGCCACCGGCTCACTGGCAGTAGTTGCCTCAAGGAGCGCAGCGGTAGGTGGGCCCATGCCATAGGCGGGGTAGTGAGGCATGCCAGTAAAGCCTGTGCCCTCTGCCATAGGCTGGTTGGTTGTGGAAGTGGATGTAGCGGCGGCTGGGAGTGTGGTGGTTATGGGAGAGGGTGATGCATGGAGGCCAGAAGCGCTTGGTGCGCCTTCGAAGGTAGGGACATCTGTCGGGTCTTGCCCTTGCTCCTCTCCTTCGTCTGCTCCTTCTCCAGCATCCTTCTCGCTCTCGTTTCCTCTCTTCTCCTTCACAGGCTGAGGCTGAGAGACCATTTCCTTCACCGACAGGGCCCCAAAGGCCGTCTGGAGGCCATCCAAGGAGTCCTCCGCCGTATCCATTGGCCCATGTAAGGGCTCCACCGAAGGTACAGCGTCAGGCGCCGGCCTTGCCGGTGCCTCTGGCGCTGGCGCTGTGTTCACCTCGGCGTCCACTCTTCCTTGATCCATCTTAATCCGCCCTTCTGCTTGTATTTGCCTGCTCTGAGCACTGGTTGTACGGCGCGGGGTCGCTGCCGGTGCACAGAGACAGGCTGCCTCTTGCTACCAGAAAAGTTTATAGTGTTTTCAGCACTGTGTTTTGCCTCTCCTGCTGCTTGCTGTTGGTCAAGAGGGTATAAAGTGATATATAACTCTTGGACCGTGCAACCGAATATTTTAATGCGACTTTCGAGTGTACCGCATGAGTGTTGGGGTTGCATAGATACTTTCCTTGGGTTCCTACGCATTTTTACCGTGAAGTTATGTCCATGGAGGGACATGGCATATCATGGTGGGAGCCACTTTTGAGGGTACGTTTTATATGCATAGAAAAGTTTATAGTGTTTTCAGCACTGTGTTTTTTGCTTCTCCTGCTGCTTGTTGTTGCTGTAGGGTGTCCTGCTGCTGGTTTTGGATGATGAAAAGCTTTTGTTTGTTGAAATACAGTAAAGCCAACTCAATCCAGGATAGCCCCAGCCAACAGTATGCAAAGAGAAGGTAATTCAGGATCAAAGCATGAAGGGCTGCAGTGTAAACAGTGAAAGATGATTAGATATTCACAGAAACTGCAACTCAGGATACAAATGAATGCATATTCACAGAGATAGCTGAAATGTTTTGGGAAAAGAGTTAGAAAACTGCCTCAGGATCACTCTCTCTCCATAGTGCCATCTTAGGAGATGTGCACTCTTTGTTTTGGGTCCCATATGTGCTGAGGTGGCATGGTATGTGGCGATGAGGTCACTGCCATGTCACATGGGATCTTCCTACTTAGTTAGGCTGACCAGGAATTGAACCCAGGACCTCTCAAAAAGAGGTGCCTAACCCCCTATGGTGCATACCACTAGGGCAGATAAGTATTCATGGAAAAACATAGATAAATTCATAGGCTCTACCCTAGGTATGTCAGTGCTCAGTCAACTCAGGAAAAGATGTTTTACTTCTGATTGAAAGGGGATTAAGGGGTCCACTCAATATCCTGATTGGGTGTTTGGTTCCATAGGTCAAAATGTGTTATCACCACTTTTGGCTGGACCAATACTAAGATAAAAATGCATGGATGCTCAGTGCATCTCTAATACAACTAGAGTATGTCCTTAAGCAATGGAAAAGCACTTTTTCTTACTTGCATGGTATATGTCTTGATATGCTCACGCCCATGTTATATATCTTCGTGTGGCCGAAGAGATGGGGAGCCATACGTGACAAGGGTTTTGCCCATGTCTCAGTTGTGGAATTCAAAGCGCTAGACCAAGTCTACCGCGTATGTATTGCTCATGGTATGTTTGACAAAGAGATCCATGAGTGCACTCCCATTTTCATGGGGCATGTAGATATGAGTGGCAAAGGTATCTCCATGCGCCTGATTGGGGATCCAAGTGGGGGAATTGTTCGCAAATGGTCCCAATCATTTGTGTATTGAACCATGAGCGGATATCATGGGTGAGCATAGAGATATACTATCATGACAACTTTGTGTTTGGTCATATTTTCATGTTTTTGACCTCAATTTTTGCTCATTTTTGCGTTTTGTGTACTTACCTGGTCGGCAAACAGCAAGAAGCCTATGGAGAGTCCAACCATGGTATGTTGTTCATATGTTGGCATATGCTTTGGAGTTGAACACCACCATATGCCGGATCGCGTACTCCATTTGGCTTGGCGCACGAAGGATTACAAGAATTGGTCTCAAGATCATGGGCTGACTTGGGCAGTGCGTGGCGCCCATATCTGAAGGGGTTTCGAGGGTAAAGTGGGGATGTACATGGGCATTGGCCTTTGGTCTCTATCCTCCATGAATACTAGACTTCGATTCCATGCATGCTTTGAGCCTTCGGATAAGTGGCAACTTCAATTTTGAGCATATATTTGATATATGGCCAATATGGTGTGAATTGGCAGTTTTTTGGCATGTTATGAGTTCAAACTCATGGGGCATATCTCTAAGCCCATTCGACTCCAAGTCCAACCAAAGTTATGTCAGGGTAGGGCATGGTCCTGAGTGCCACTCTAGGCCATGACAGGTCACCTCCCCTATTGGGCTAGGATATATAGGCTTGGGGGTGAACACATTTTTGGGGTTTATGTAGTGACTTGTGACACATGACATTTAGCTATCTTATTTGACCTGGTTCAGGGCAGTATGTTGGTGAGTCAAGGGAAGGTCTTGAGTCCAGGGAATGAGGGGTTTATGGCTGTGATTGTGTATGTTTACCTCTTTCCCCAACTTTGCTTTATTTGTGTTCATATGCCAATTTCAGGGCTTTCTTCCTTGGTGCAATTCTTGTACATGCCCGCCACCGTGGGAAGACCGGTGTGCTGAACGGAAGCCCGCATCGTGGATTGGATTGTGAATCGGGTTATTGCTGCATTTGTGGGATCTGATTGCTGTTCAGGGTTGAAGGAGGATTGTATTTTCGATTTTCTATATTTTTGGATTCTGGACCCGGGACTTTGAGAAATGCAGGCATTGATCAGGAGCAAATCAGCAGGGATTACAGGCGGAAGGGGCACAGCGGGGGCCGGTCCTGGTAGGGACCTTCTATATGGTAGCAGAGGCGTACCTGCTGCCCCTACCAACCGCCGACCCGGGGACTTGGGCCCTTATGAGCCCTGCCCAAGTACGCCCCCGGTGCGTATTGTGGACTCGGTGGAGACCACGCCGGAGATTGGAGCCATAGAAGAACCGAGACGTTCAAGAGCATGGCGAACTCCGGAAGTTGAAGCCCGAAGAGAAGTACGACATTCGGGAAGAGGAGGACTTGACATGGAGGACTTGGTCTCCATGTGTGAGCGTCGCTGCCGAAAGGCATGCAACCTCCGCTCTGCCGCGGAGGACTCCGATGAAGCATGCCATTCAGGCAGCAGTGGAGGGCGGGCCCGGCGCTACCGGAAGCGCGGGTCACCCAAGTCCGCGGCAAGGGACGCCGGGGCTATGGACACGGACCCCAGCCCGGTCAGGCTGTGGGAATCCGAGGGGCACTCCGAGGGCTATCGGACAGCCTACGAGCCACCCTCGGAGTCGGAGGAGACGTCCGCGCCGATCGCCAGGGCGCATACCGCCCCCGAGCCCGCCCTGAAGCACGACGCCGAGGGCTTGGAGAGGCCAGCCAGGGCCCGGACGGCACCTGTGCCCCGGCACACGGGACCAGAGACGGACGCCATAGGCGATACGCCCATGGGCGACGAGTCTGAGGTGCCGGGAACCGCGGGATGCGCTGGATCAGGCGGAAAGCAGGCTGAGTGCCACTGCGAGCACGTGTCGTTCCTCATGGGCAAGTACCCAAAGATGGGGATGGACGCCATCGTGCATCGCCTAGACCGCCTGGACAATGCGAAGGACGGTCTAGAGGAGGACGTCGCCGGGATCCTGGATGACCAGTCGGCCGCGGAGAAAGACATGGAGGAGCTGCGAGCGGAACGGGACCGGTACCGGGAGAATCTGGAGCTGGCCCTGGAGAAGCAGCAGCGAGTGGTGGACAGCCTCCTCCACCTGGTGGAGGACATGTCGGGACGCCTGAAAAGGCTAGAGGAGCTACAGCCCCTCGCCTCGGGTCCGGAGCTCCCGGCAAAGCCGGCCGCGGCAGAGCTGGTGGAGCGGATTAAGACCCTCAGGAGCGCCATGGATAAACCCATGGGCGGCCCTGCAGAGGCACCCTACGCGCCTCCGCGTGTTGACCCGGGTGCGCTGCCGTTTGTTCCCATGTTCAGCGAATCCACAATGCTCGGGGAACACACGGCACCAGCTGGGTCCATGCGGGAAGGGCACGTAACCACGGACCCGAGGAGCCTGACGGTACAGATGTCCCATGCCGCCCAGAATGTACCGATCACGACGAATATGGTAGTCTATGCGGAGGAGGAGATCCAGAGCCAGACCATGCAGGGGCGAACCATGGGAAGCGCCGACGGACATGGTCGAGGTCATCCAGGCGGAAACCTGTGGGCGAAGGACCCCAATACGGGGATATGGACGGCCGACGGAGCAAGTCCTTCCCGCATTCCAAACCCCATGGGTTCAGGCCCAACTGGACCGCACTCCATGGAGGAGAGGGATGTACGGGGAGTGTATTCACACCCCCCGACCACAGGTGGTATCCGTCTCGGTGGAGTGGTGGCTGGGGACGTCGGAGACGCCATCAGGATTGACGACCTCAGGGGAATCAAAATCCCCTACTACGATGGCAACTAAAGAAGGTCCCTACCTGGACCGGCCCCCGCTGTGCCCCTTCCGCCTGTAATCCCTGCTGATTTGCTCCTGATCAATGCCTGCATTTCTCAAAGTCTCGGGTCCAAAATCCAAAAATATAGAAAATCGAAAATACAATCCTCCTTCAACCCTGAACGGCAATCAGATCCCACAAATACAGCAATAACCCAATTCACAATCCAAATCAGGCTGCGGGCTTTCGTTCAGCACACCGGTCTTCCCACGGTGGCGGGCATGTACAAGAATTGCACCAAGGAAGAAAGCCCTGAAATTGGCATATGAACACAAATAAAGCAAAGTTGGGGAAAGATGGAAACTTATACAATCACAGCCATAGACCCCTCATTCCCTGGACTCAAGACCTTCCCTTGACTCACCAACATCATGCCCTGAACCCAGTCCAATAAGATGGTTAGATGCCACATGACAAAAGTCATTACATAAACCCCAAAAATGTGTTCACTCCCAAGCCTCTAACTCCTAGCCCAATGGGGGAGGTTGCGTGTCATGGCCTAGAGTGGCACTCAGGACCATGCCCTACCCTGACATAACTTTGGTTGGACTTGGAGTCGAATGGGCTTAGAGAAATGACCTATGAGTTTGAACTCATAACATGTCAAAAAACTGCCAATTCACACCATATTGGCCATATATCAAATATATGCTCAAAATTGAAGTTACTACTTATCCAAAGGCTCAAAGCATGCATGGAATCGAAGTCTAGTATTCATGGAGGATAGAGACCAAAGGCCAATGCCCATGTACATCCCCACTTTACCCTCGAAACCCCTTCGGATATGGGCGCCACGCACTGCCCAAGTCAGCCCATGATTTTGAGACCAATTCTTGTAATCTCTCGTGCGCCAAGCCAAATGGAGTACGCGATCCGGCATATGGTGGTGTTCAACTCCAAAGCATATGCCAAAATATGAACAACATACCATGGTTGGACTCTCCATAGGCTTTTTGCTGTTTGCCGACCAGGTAAGTACACAAAACGCAAAAATGAGCAACAATTGAGGTCAAAAACATGAAAATATGACCAAATACAAAGTTGTCATGATAGTATATCTCTATGCTCACCCATGATATCCGCTCATGATTCAATACACAAATGATTGGAACCAATTGCGAACAATTCCCCCACTTGGATCCCCAATCGGGCGCATGGAGATACCTTCGCCACTAATATCTACATGCCCCATGAAAATGGGAGTGCACCCATGGATCTCTTTGTCAAACATACCATGAGCAATACATACGCGGTAGACTTGGTCTAGCGCTTTGAATTCCACAATTGGGACATGGACAAAGCCCTTGTCACGTATGACTCCCCATCTCTTCGGCCACACGAAGATATATAACATGGGCGTGAGTATATCAAACATATACCATGCACACAACACATACCCTCAAAATATGGCTCCCACCATGATATGCCATGTCCCTCCATTGACATAACTTCACGTTAAAAGTACGTAAGAACCCAAGGAAAGTATCTATGCAACCCCAACACTCATGCGGTACACTCGAAAGTCACAATAAAATGTTCAGTTGCACGGTCCAAGAGTTATATATCACTTTATACCCTCTTGACCATTATCCCTTGCTATATCGGGCATGTGTACACACCAAAGGCGTTTGATGCTTTCTAAATTAAGTTGAGACCAAGGCGCTTGCAACGCAACTTTCCTTATTCTCCTACCTCACACTCGCGCGTAGATATGGTCCTTCAAAGTGGTCCCACGATTCACTTTTGTTTCCCTTGTATCTCCAAGTCAAATGGGTGGCAAGTATAAGGGAAACCTGATTCGGGCATAGGGAAAGGAGTATGACCACTCGAAGAAGTCCAAATCAAGTGCGGCGATGTCGAAGTCGAAAATCCGATTTCGACATCGCGAAAAATTCAGAATAAAATTTCGAGTGCTTAGTTAGAAAATTGCGGAAGCAACGAACCCTTTGCTGATGAAGTCTGACCCTTCAACGGAGTATCCGCCAAAATATCTGGAAATAGCAGTTAACCAATCGGTTAACGCAAAATCGCGATCCAACTGACAGTCGCCGATACATTGACTATCAGAACGAAAGGCTGAAAAATTACGGAAACATTATGATAATAAAACCCTGTTGATTCCTGATATTCCGATATATAAATCCCCGCTGGCGGCGCCTCGGTACTGAATGTGGCCGCTCATAGCCGAATTGGCCAAGCCTATCACACTATCACATCGGGTTAGGTCAGGTGGATGGGAGAGTATGATATCAGCCAATGGCGGCTTGCCGGCACATAGATACACACCCCAAGTGACCCCAAGATGGCCACGGGGGTCCGAACTGGCTTCACCCCCCTTCTCAGAGCGTTGTTACCGCTCGGAAGTCATTGAAGAGAGGACGGGAGGACCCCAATGGGCTGCAACCCCCCCCCCATGTCCCAAGGACACATGGAGGCCCCACACACGTCGTAAGCGTCCCCCATGCCCCAAGGGAGGGGTGAGGACACTGACAATCGGTGCCCTACGCCATATCCGGTCTCCTCTTGATCTACAACATGGACCAAGGGGATCAAAGATAGAAAAACGGCGTCGGTCGACCTAAATAAGTATACCACAGTGAAATATATTCGTGGAGATCGAGTGAAGGGGGTATATGGCCAATCAAGGCCGAAAAATCCCCGGATGAACGCCCTCACCTGTCTCCCCAAGCACAGAAACAAACAAAATGCCAAGGGGGAATCCATTACGGTGCTTTAGCAGCCACCAAATGGACCAACACGTCCTTGACATCCAAAGAAATACTCTTTTTCTTTAGGTAGTCCATCCAGACCGTGGTGTACCTCGGCACAAAACTGCTCGGAGGCTCCCACGAGTCCCTGGATGCGGCGAATCCCTTCCAACGGACTTTGTAAAGCCTACCCCCCGGGGGTCCCCGGGTCCGGCTTGTCCGCCAGGATCTTCTCAGCGGTGAAGTCGTCGTCCTCACCCTCATCGTCCGAGTCCACATCGCCGGCCGTGAACTCGAAGGTGACTGGACGTCCGCTGGGGTCTGGTGCTCGGGGACGAAGCTGGGTATGGTCGCGGTCCAGGATCTTGTTATCCCCCACACGAACCGCATACACATCCTGCCCGACCTTCCGCACGATTACCCCCGGCACATACCAAGATGCCTGCCGATGTCTGGACAGGACATCCTTGTGGTGCCGCTCCACCAACACGGTGTCTTGGAGAGCATACTTCTGGACCTTCCCTTGCTTGAAGTACTTGGCCCTCTTGTCATGCTCGTCCTGAAGTGCCTTGCACACCTTGGCTGCCGTGTCGTCCGCCTCAGCCATCATGGCATTCGCATCCCGGGCCACTTTGCCATGGTTCATCCACGGGAGAGTGCGTGACACTCGATCCCGTAGAAACAGGATGCGATGGGGCGACAGTCCAGTGGGTCCCGGAAGGTCATGATACGCCTGGAGTACTCTCCACAGCGAGTTATACCAGTTCCGGCCCGGTTCGTCAATGTGCAGCTGGCGGAACTTTTCGAACATCTGCCGCCCGGCCACCTCAGCTCGGCCATTCGCCCGGTTGTGGTACGCCACGGTCTTGGCATGCCGAATCCCCGTGTGCTTGCACATCGTCTTGAACCACGTCCCCACGAATTGACTGCCCCGATCGCTGCAGATGACAGCTGGGACATCGAAAATCGTCAGCCAATGCCTGATCATGGCATTAGCGACGGTCTTGGCCTGCAGCCCCACTCCATGCTTGTCCTTCTTGTCCTTCTTCTTGGACTTCTTGCCAGGGACCGCCACGATATACCCACTGTGCCTATCCACCGCCAGGATGACACAGTCGTAGGTCTCTCCTTCCACGGTGACCTCAGGCATGGCGAATACATCCATGGCCACGGACCCCATGGGGGCTTCCGGTATAGCCGTATACACCGGGTTGCCTGCTGTGGAGTGGTTGGGGCTCTTCGTGGCCCGACACACGGCACAGTCGCTGCAGTACCTATCCAGGATGGCATAGTACCCCGGAGGGAACTTGAAACGCCACTCCAGGTCCTGCTGCATCTTGTCTCGGTCAGGGTGCATGAGCTGGGCGTTGTGCCAATGGTCAATGAGCTCCTCCACTCGGTTCTCGGGCACCAGCAGCTTGTCCTTGAGGAACAACTTGTCCCCATCCTCGGTCAAGCCCTCAGGCCACTCGTCGTCCGACGGGGCGCTCACGGCATTCCAGTACCTGCTCCAGTGCTCGGATGCCGCGTAGTCATCCGACCAGTCCTCTGTGAGCACCGACCTGACTAGCTCTACAGGGGCCACCATCCATTACTCGAGGGTTTCCTCTCGAATAGCTTGGACGCGGGCACCCCGGAACTTGGCCAGGTCCGTACGGTTTGCCATCACCACGAAGCACTTGACCCCCTCTTGCTCCATGACCTTCTCCATCTCGATGATGCGCTTGGCCTCCTCGGTCTCTTCGGCGTCGCCATGGCTGGATATGTCCATCCACGCCTTGCCCGCGGGGTAGGCCCAGCGACTGAGGCAATCTGCCACAGTGTTGTCCTTCCCCGGGACGTACACGACGCTGAGGTCGAACTTGGCGAACGTCTCGTGCCATCGGGCCCTTCTAGCCGCTGGTCCTGAGGGGGTGTCGACATGCTCCCTGTGCCAGCTCTGTAGGGACTGGTGGTCCGTGCAAACCACCACCGGCTGCAGTCCGATTTGGCCAGACCACTTCCTGAGCGCACATACAATGGCGTATGTCTCCTTCTCCCTCGCGGTCCATGTTCGGCGTTGGCCCTCGGCCAGGATCCTGCTCCAAAACGCCACGGGAACATGAGTCCCGTTGTCCCGGACTTGCTCGAGGACTGCCCCCACGGCATAGTCCGAAGCGTCTGTCCGTAGCACGAATCCGTTGTCCGGGTCCACCAGGAACAGCCCCAACTGCCCCAGGAGTCGCTCCTTCAGGCTGTTGAACGCATCTTCAGCCTCAGGGGTCCAGGCAAGCTTCTTCTTGCTCCCCTTCCGGCCATCGGACTTCCCCACCTGCAGCATCTTGTGCAGCGGCCCCGAGAGTTCTGCATACATCCGGACGTAGCCCGAATAGTAATTGCAGAACCCCATGAAGGACCGGAGTTCGCTGATGGTCTGGGGCTTCTCCCAGTGGTGCAGGGACGCCAGCTTCCCAGGCATGGGACGGCGCTGCCCGTGACCAACCACGTGACCCGCGAACTCCACTTCCTTCACGAAGAGAGAGGCTTTGGTGGGCTTGCACACCATGTTGTGCTTGTCCAACTCGCTGAGCACTCGGCGCAGATCCTTCTCATGCGCATCGATGAGCTCATCCTCAGTCATGTTCTCGGTGCCGGACCCGATGATGATGTCATTCACGAAGGGATCGGCACAGTCCCGGACAGGACCGAGTAGGTCCTCCATCATGCGCTGGAAAGCGGCGTTGCCATTCTTGGCGCCCATAGGCACCACTTTCCACTGCATGGGCCCCAGCGGCGTCGACATCGCTGTGCAGGGCCTGGAGTCCGGGTGTAGCGGCATCTGGTGGTAACCGTGTTTCAGGTCCAACACCGTGAAAATCCGCTTTTTCTGTTGCTTTTGGAGGATGGAGTCGATCAGGGGAAGCGAGTACGAGTCGTGCTCGGTCTGCCCGTTCAAACCTCTGTAATCAACCACCAACCTCCACTCGCCCTTCTCTTTCTTGGGCACGATGAAGGCTTGGCTGGCCCACTCACTGTCGGAGGGTTCGATCCATCCTCGCTCAATGAACTCGGCCAACAGCTTCTTCATGGCCTCGGCCCGATCGCCCTGAAGTTGGTACCTCCGATGACGATAGATCTTGGGGTTCGGCTTCAGCTTGATCTTCGCCGTACCAAACCTCCCACGATCTGGAGGGTTCTTGTTGGCGACGCCACTGAATAGCCGCGGATAGGCCTTGATCAGCCTCTCCTTCAGCTCGGCGACCTTCGGGTTCTCCTGGGCCTCTTCAGCCGCTTGCTTCGGTATCGATACAACCGACCGCACTGCGGTATAGGCCTCCTCTGGGTCCGAGTCCGACTTCTCCTCGTCCGATATGCCGTCTTCATCGTTGTGGGTCTGGACTCCCACCGATAATCTTCGAAAATTTGCGGCCTCGGGCTGGTGCTCGTCGCTACCGGTTCCCACTCTTGGGAAACCCCACGTTGGTGGGTCCGACCCAACCGGACCATCGTATTGGTCCGCGATGTGATCCATGACCCTCGCCACGAACTCATCCTTCTCGTACTTGCCGGTGACCAACATCTTGTCATCCCACCAATGCGGAGATGTGACCATGGCCCGCCTCTTCTTGGCTGCCACACGGTCGTGCATCCCCATCCGCATGTAGTTGACGACGTCGTCGATCTCGGCGTGGGACAGGACGTCAATGCCATCAAGTGGCTGATCCGTCCCCTCCTTGGGCTCAAACATGACCCGCATGGGCACCGCCTCCACCCTACGGATGAATGCTTCATCACTCGTGGGCTGGGCTTGCGCCCCATCCACCAGGAAAGCCTTGGTACCCCACGCTTGACCCGGGGAGGGCATTGATACACCCTTGGCGTCGATGAACAACTCCTCCTCTGGCCCGAATGACATCTCGTTCAGGGTGATGGAGTCCAGCGTCGACTTGAGACCCTCCAGCGGACATGGGATGGATCCTATGCCGGTTACGACCAGGATCCCCTTCGCCCTATCCGCGATGATCTTTTCCACCGTACGTCTGGTATTGTCCAGGGATCCATGCCAATACATGGGTCCCCACTCCTTCAAACCCCAATGCCTGTGCCAGGCTGAGTCTCTCCGATGCCAATGCCTCCTACACTTCCGCAGAAGTGGGGCATCCCGGGAAGCGAAGACGTCCGTCTCGGGCGTTTCGGCTCCCAGCGTCTGGATCATCCTGTCGTACACCTGCGGCGCCATTCCATACTCCGTGAGTTGAACTCCGCGGTCTCCTCTGGACTTGGCACCCACAGCTTGCACCGCTCGGACGATCCGATCCTCTTCCTCAGCACTCCATTGGGATGATCCGCATGCATAGTCCGTGGACAGCCATGTAAGGCATTCATCATCCTCCCTGACCAGCGTTGCACGATGGGGAAGGGCTCCAATGGCCTTGGCCACCATGAAGTCGTACCCCATGATCATATCCCAATCGGTAATGTAGGCCACATAGTGACGCGTTCCCGTGGGGGGCCGGCCACGGGACGCTGCGGTGACACGCACAGGTGAGCAGGCAGGCAAGGCACTATGCGCACAAGGGCATCAATACGCTCGTGTCATGTGACAAAGCGTTTCCGGATCCTTGCCACTCTGCAACAAGGGAACGAAAGTATGTACAGCAACACATCAGGATATGTACACATGGGGTTAAGACTGGACTGGGGTAAGGGCATCACAGGACAATAGACACTCTATCCCAACTCGTATCCCAATCCCAGGTCCGACCCTCTCAGTGGCTGGTAGGGGCGGGGGCTCAAACACAACCCATGCCCTGCTCAGTCCGGACCCTGAAACCCTGCCAAGAGGGGGGGTGTCCCGCCCAGCCACAGGCGAGTTCCTGGGAACCAAGGGGCTCCAAGGCCAACTGACAGTGGCTCCCTATGCTCCCTTAACGGCAGGTCCCAACTCCTCTCTGAGTCAGAGATATGGCCCCGCCATTATCCCCTAGGAGTTGGTAGCTGAAAATGGGCTGTTTCAGCCCAAACCGATATTAGCTTCAAAATCTCCAAAATTGACCCCTCGTCCGGATCTGCCAGAGGTAGGGACGAGGCAACTGACCCTATGCGCTTCGCATACGAACTCTCTGGAGCCCTCACCCAACCTGGTTCCCTCTGAGGTCCCGGCATCAGGGCACCACGGGTTCGTCACGTGGAGTCATGATTGCCAAAATGGCAAAATCGGCCGTCTCGGGCGACCGTCCAGGGTAGGAAATCTTGGCGATATTGACGCGCCCAGCCTTGATTCACAACCCTTGATATCCCCTTTGGTCCCATGCCCTGGGTTATCGCTTGCTGTCACGCCGGCTGCTTACTGTTCACCGATGGGATGACCACACGGACGGGGCAGAAAGCAACATGCGGTGCAAAGGTGGGGATCGTGGATCGCACCAAAAGTTGAATAACTCCGGATGAGCCGGAGGAGCAAATACGAAACTCAAGGGCGTTCAACCCTTGGTCATATGCTACAATATGCGCATTTTTCTTCTGGCTAGATCCCGTGCCCCATGGAGATATGGTAATTCCAATATGGCATACAATGGCAAAAACAGCGAAATTTGGCCAAAACGCCCCGCACTCATGATTCCATATCTCCATGGCCACGGCGAGGATTCTTTCAACCAAAGATGCGATAGACACATGGGACTTAGGTCCCAATACATGCCACTTGCCATCCCTCATGGTCGCCTCTAGCTATTTTTCCCATTGGAGGGAAAGTGACACACGTATGGGGCAGAATGGCAACATACCCCAAATTGGGTGACTCACAACTCTCCCATCAGGAGGAGAGGCCACATGGGGAAACACCCCATTCGATGTGGGCTTATGTGCCCTCTTCGAATTGCCCTTACCCTTGGTCAAGTGGCGCACGCAACCTCGGGGGTGAAATCAGGGGGAGAAGGAGTTTGTGGCCATTTTGGGCAAAACGGCCAAAATTCACCCAAAAGTGGTCCCTCCAAATATCGTATCTCCGTATCACGAAAGAAAGGAGCCTCGGGCTTTTGCATGGATGCAAACCGAAGCTTTGCTTCCCTTTTGCAACAAGGGTTGAGGTTCAAAGCACAATGAAAGCATTTTTAACACCTCAATCCTTGATGCACACTATTTATGGGAATAAGTGCATATATCGGCGATATTGGCATGAGCATATCTTTGGGACCTTGAGGAGCAAAAATATGAGTAAACACTTTTGGAGTAGGCCCATAGTAGGTGCTTTCAAACATGCACCCTATGGTTAGATTGTCTCCGCCCACTCGTGTCATTAGTGCTTGCATATGAGCGCGTGTGCAAAGAGGCAATGTGGCACGCGTGCTCGCAAGGCGAAATACTATAAAATAGAAGACAAGGTTGTAAAAATCAACCAAGCCATCCACGATGTCCTTCGTGGTCTATACTTTACATATTGCCTTGGTTCGAGGCTCAACTCCCCATAGGCTTCGAATACGAGCCTCGGGGGTTTGGCCATTTTGGCCTAATTTTCGACCAAAACTTGCCCTCTTTTGAAAATAGAGTTTTGGTACGCATTGAATTGCGTGGAGCCATCGTTGAGTTGGCTCGTAAAACGAAAATGGCCTCGGGCGTTTGGTCTTGTGAGCATTGTGTTCGGTCATTAACGTTCATGCTCACAAGGGCACAAAGTTAGCGTTTGCGCACGCAAACGACTTGGGTTTGAGAGACCCATAGGCTGCCTAAACCACCGCCATCGCCCGCTTCCCTAAGCAAGATGATATGCCCGCGTGAAAGGGGCATGGATGAAAGACACAGGGGGGAGACGTAGGGTTCCGTGCGAACTCTTGGTCCTTGAGAAGCATGAGTTCGCACGATCGACGGAAAGCCTTGCGCGCTGATTTTCTCGAAAACGTATCGGCGAAAAATTCTGGTGAACACACCAGATGAAAGTACATTAAATACCCTCTAGATTCAGCCCTTAAGTTCTCTTAGAACCTCACAGGTACTCGAGAAAAGTCAATCACAAAACTCGCCACGGAGAAGCGACGAAGGCGCGAGAACAGGCGACATCAGGCGGCGATTTCACGACAATTAGAAATCGCGGTAGAAATCGGGTATTTCACCGATTTCTGCCCGAAAATCGGTCAAGACAATAAAATCACGGTAATTCTACATCGATTTATTGGTTAGAAATCGGATTCCAGATTTTACGGGTTAGAGAACATGGATAGCCGGTGTCAACGGCTTCTGCACGGGTGTGACGGCTCGCAGGCCTCTGGGCCATGGGCCATAACGGGTGTGACGGCTCACAGGCCTCCGGGCCATGGGCCATAGGTTCTGGGTACCACTTCACCCCCCTCCTTAGAGCAAACCCTGGGGGGCGCTCGATAACACCCACGCATGGCAGCGGGTACCCAGGACCACTACCTGAAGGGGGGGGGGTGTCACATCCTCACTTCATCACAGTAAGATAGGTATCATGCTGTAAAAGCTCGTAGCACATGTATAGTATCAAGTATCAAGTCCCGGGTCCTGGCGGCGATTGTTCGGCATCCAAAGGACCCGTTAACCCATACGGGGCGCACCGGGTGCCGGCTGCTACGGTCACCACCACAGTGGCAGTGGCATACACAGCCAACATAGGCGACACACGACGACCGAGGTGGTCCCACAGGTCAAGAGCGACCAGAAAGATCCATCAGGCTACCCCAAGCTTCCCAAGGCCCGCCGACTAGGGAGAGTCCCCACGGGTCCTTCCTCGGGCGCACCATGTCCATATCCATACGACGCGAGTCCAGAGTGCCACAGCCGAACTCCTTAAGAGATCTTAAGGGAACTCCTCCTTAAGGGATCGGGCATCAAGGCCGTCTTTTCCCTCGCCCTATTACCACGAAGGCCATACATGAGGGAGTCCTCATGCAGTGTGGGCGGAGGCGTCGACTCCTCAAACCACCAGTTTCCCAGGCAGACTGACTGAGGTCAGGAGCACCGGAGGCCGCCATCCGAATGCAAGTGCGTCTGCGAATCGGTAGGCTCACACTGGGACTGACAGTGGCGGACCGCTGGGAGTGTAGTCAGGCAACTGGGCTTCCCGCCTGGCGCCATCAGGATCTCCACATCACAGCGAATAGGGCAACACGGTATCACGGGCACTCAAACAGTAGAATATGTACTGAGGTACTGGTCCAGGCTGGACCATATGTAAAAACATGTAAACGGCGACTCAGGGCGCCTCTGTATCCCGATTCGTGGTGAAAAACAGTCCATCCCTCAGCGATGGGCTGATGACACTTAACATACAGATGCACATATCCTGGAGGGCAGAAAAACAAGCAATAATCTGGGTAAATAGGCGTGTAAACACGCTCTGGACAGAGCGCCAAACCACGCCACGGTCAGGATAAGGCAATGCAGGAGGGTGGACAGGACAACGCCTGAGTTCAGGCCATATATAGTCAGCTGACACACGTCGACTGGTCTGGATTCCGCAAGTGCCATGGAACCAGACCACACACCAAAAATTCGCAATGCCGATGACAGCGGCATCCGTTGCGCAACGACGTATGGGCTTCAAGGCCCCAAGAGCTCAGAAAATATGAAGGTCAGTCGCCCCACCTGGTTTCCCAAGGATTCAGCAGCTGGGGAGTGACGAATAGAATTGAAGAGAGGGGCCATCCTCCTCTGGATTCAGCAGGGGGGGGTATATGGCCACTCTGTCACCGAAAGATGGAAGAGAGCAAGCAAGTAAGGGACGATTCGTCGGCCTCACAAGCGCTCAAAACGCATCAGGGGAGAGCTCAGGGCGCTGATCAGGCACCCCTGGCTGCAATCGCCCGGGTGAGTGCTGCCAAGTCCCAGACATGGATCTTGGTCTTGTGCTTGCGGATGTACTCCATGAAGGGAGTATTGACCCGCGGCACGAACGAGGAGACGGGTTCCCAGGTGTCGTGGGACGGCCCATAGCCTCGCCAACGAACCTTGAACTCCAGACCTCCGGGTGCCGAGGCTTTCGGACGCTGAGCCAGGATCTTCTCGACAGTATAGTCGTCCTGCTCAGCATAGTCATCATCCGAATCAGCCTCATCTGCGGCATAGCTCAGGGACACATGTTGGCCACGGAGGTCGGGTTCCCGCACACGGAGTTGACTCTCGTGGCGCTCCCGGAACTGTCCGTGACCCACCTTGATGCGGTAGGTGTCCTCACCAATCCTGCGGACCACCTCTCCGGGTGTGAACCAGGTCTTGGTGCGGTGGGTGCCCATGGGGCGGGGTCTGATCACCCACACCGGGTCTCCCACCCTGAACTTCTGCGCTGTCGAGCTCGGGGCGGACCTCTGACGCTCAGCATGCTCCTTCTCGAGCTGCTGGCGGATGTCCCGCGCCGTTTGCTCTTGCCGCGCGAAGAATTCATTGGCATCCATAGCCATGCCATCACCAGACAAGGGAAGTCCCCTACCCAGGGGGTCCCTGCCAAACAGAATCTGGTGAGGGGACAAACCGCCCGGAGTGGGGGTGTTATGATGGGCCTTCAGAGCAGGCCACATCTCCTCAAACCAGTTCCGACGTGGATTGGTGATGTGGATCTTGCGCAGCTTCTCGAACAGCTGCCGTCCAGCCACTTCAGCACGGCCTTTAGACCGGCTGAGATAGGCGACGCTCTTGGCGTGACGTATTCCCATGAGGGAACACATAGCCTTGAACCAGCCACCAGTAAACTGGGGCCCTCGGTCACTGCAAATGGTGCGGGGGATGTCAAAGACGGTCAGCCAATGACGAATCATCATGACTGCCACTTCCTTGGCAAGCAACCCCTTTTTGCGTGCCGGAACGGCTACTACATAGCCACTGTGGCGATCCACGCAAAGAACCACACAGTCAAAGGTCTCCTTGCCAATGTGCACTTCGGGCATGGAGAAGACGTCCATGGCCACGCTCTCCATGGGCTGGTCAGGAACCGGGGTCCATTGGGCTTCCCCCTTGACGTTCCGGTTATCGGGGTTGCAGGCCTGACAGACCGAGCAACCCTTCCTGACCTTCTTGATGGCGGTGTAGAGAACGATATGGTCGATCTCGAACCGACGCTGCATGTCAAGAGCTTGCTTCTTGACCCCTGGGTGCAGCATGTGGTGGTGCCAAGCTTCACACAGCTCGAGCACCCGGGACTCTGGTACTAGCAGCTTACCATTCCGGTAGAGCTTGCCATCTTCCTCAGTCAGCCCCTTGGGCCACTTCTGCCCGTCGTCAGGGTCGGTCACAGCCCTATACTCGGCCGCAAAGGCCTCAGACTTGGCGTAGTCGTCGGTCCAGTCGTCCTGGACGCAAGACTCCGGGAAGAGGTGCTTGTCGGACTCAGCTCCCACGGGGGCGAGTACACTGACCGCTCTGCTCACCCTCGACGCGAGGGGGGCATCCGCAGCCATGACGACGAAGCATTTAGCACCCTCCTCCTCCATCAGGCGCTCCATCTCGATGATCCTCTTGGCTTCAGCGGTCTCAGCCTCATCGCCATGGGCAGAGATATCCTGCATGCCCTTGCTGGCGGGATAGGCCCACCTACTGAGACAGTCCGCTACGGTGTTATCCTTTCCAGGAATATAAACAACCGTAAGGTCGAACTTGGCCAAGGTCTCATGCCATCTTGCCCGTCGGGAGGCGGGACCTGAGGGGGTGTCCACGTGCTCCTTGTGCCACGACTGCAGACTCTGATGGTCGGTGCAGACGGTGACGGGATGGAGGGCTATGTACCCAGCCCATTTCCTGAGAGCCATGACGATGGCATACGCCTCCTTTTCACGGGGCGTCCACGTCCGTCTCTGGCCTTCCGCCAGGACTCGGCTCCAGAAGGCCACCGGCACGTGCCTCCCATCGTCAAGCACTTGCTCCAACACAGCGCCAATGGCGTAGTCGGAAGCGTCGGTGCGCAGGACGAACCCTCGGTCGGGATCCACGAGGTGCAGACCCACTGCGGATAGCAGCGCCTGCTTCATCCCCTCAAAGGCACGGTAGGACTCAGCTGTCCAGACCAGAGCCTTCTTGGACCCCTTCTTGGTCTCCTCACGGTTGCCCTTGAGCATGGTCGTCATGGGGGCTGCATGAAGGTGCTGCCCTGGGTCGTTGAGGGTGCCGGAGGGCTCGGGGCCGGCAAGACCAGTGGGGCAGGCACGCGAGGAGTCTCCCTGGATGTTGTTATTGGGGGTAGAACCGGATACTCGAACACCAACGGAGGCGAGAGCAGCAACAACTGAAGCAAGGTCCATGCTGATTGTGGTCCGGCAGAAAATCCCAGTCTATGAAGAAAATTGATGCGAATTCTTCTAAATACATCTGAGTGTCCAAAACTGTCTGAAAAGATTTAAATAATCCAATTATGTAAAAATGTTTGGCCGATCTGGCCCGCGAGCGCGCGTCAGCGGCAAATGGCGATTCCAGCAAAAATAGCGGAACGCGGCGGATTTACGGGAAATGGACCGCGGAATCAAATCCGGCATATCAGAAATATATAGGAAATATCCTGAGACTGAGCTGCGAGGCGGCGATTCCGCCGAAGCAAAGAAAATGACCAAAATGTAGCCAATCTGGGCAGAATGTCTGAAAATCTGAGCAGATGGGGCTAGCCGCACTTACACTCCCCCTCCAAAAACACACTGGGGTGTGTCGCTACGTCAACGAAGAACGTAGTGCGGGTAAGTCCCAGAAAAAAAATAGAAATGTAGCCTCGATGGGGCGAAATCTGCTTGATCTGACCTGATTTGGGCTGAATTGGCACTGAATCAGGCTGGATGAACCTGAAATGAGACAGAATGAGAAGTGACGAACAGTCCTCCGTGCTGTAAAACATTAGGTTAGGGGCTAAAAAGCATGTAAACGTATCGAGAATCGATACCAAACCATGCATTGGTTGAGAATGAGGTAGATTATTGGTGGATTGAGTGGGGGGATCAAGAATTGGAGTGACATCTCAGCGCTCTGGCACAGTTTCGCTGTCGCGGGCACGCTACGGTGTCCTCGCCGAACTCTACATCGTGTTATTCCCGCTTTTCTCGTTCTGAAAAGTGCAGCATGTGGCTCAGAATTGGCGCATCTGGCGGATGATCACAAGATTCAGCAAAATGAGAATGAATTTGGGCAGAGATGAAGGAGATTAAACAATCACAGAGAGGAAAAACAAATACAAATGTAGTCTACAGACCCTAAGTGAACCATTGAAGGAAGAGATGTTCTTCTGTGCACTTAGATCTAAACAGATCTTCGAGGAATGTGAAGAGATGACAAGGAAATCAATCTGAATTGTCCTAAAATGAGGAAATTCCCTAAGATGGAGGTGAAATGAAGCGGAATGTCTGGAACTGAAACTACTAACACTTTCGTTTAGACTAAAGTTAATATATATTGTCGTTTATTCAGCTCAATTGTGCTTTCCGGCACGTTGGTTCGCGAGCATCCAACAGATTCATTGAAAATGTGGATCATGTGATGATGCATCATGATGGGACATGCTGGCCCTGGATCCTTGGCATGTAACGCGCCGAAGGTTCGCTGAAGGCGCTTTACTGACAGTATATAACTGAGAGACACCGAATTTACAGTGGCGGTGGTGTCAATCGACTTGGACAAGGCCAATCTTTCGATGGAGTACCACAAGACACTTGGATTCACCATTTTCGACAGTTTCAGGTCGGATTGAGCTCACATTGGCGTGTGCCAAAAATACAACGAAGCTTACGGACTTCAGAGGTTGCTTTTAGAACTCCCTAGAGCTCCTATCTGAAGGTTGTCTGAACAATTGACGTCTGAGTTTCGTACAACAGTGGCAGAATGATGGACAAACCTGAGAAATTCAAGGCAAATTTGAGAAATCTGGATCCGAATCTGGACTTTGGCTTCAGCATCACAGCAAATGAAGGTAAGATCTGAGTTCCTGGCGTCGCATCTGGTGCAGCCAGTACTACAGGGGGTGCCTGTAGGGGTGAATGTCGCCGGCCGGCGTTGACACTATGTACATTTGCTTCCATCTGCACGAGTAGCCAAATTCCAAAGATGCACAGACCAACAGAGACAAGATTACCCCGAATCTGCCTGAATTAAGCCTGAGTTTGGTTTTTTCTGAACACGGCAGCACACTCCGTGGCTTTCGGTTTTCGACTTTCGATACGCTACCGAACGGAGACCAAAGAAAAATTCATTGATTGACGTCAAATTATCAAACATTCGCAGTTATTCACATCATGACATAAACAGAAAGAATGAACAGTGGATTGAGCAGAATGTGGTGGGATGGCTTCCTCAATTCGGCCAAGCGCGAATACATGTGACCACCAACCTGTCTGGCCTGGCCCTCGTACGGCTTGGGCGCTGCAAATCAGCGGCCGAACTCGAAGCTTGGTCCTCATTTGGCTCCTTGGCTGGCCTGACCGCAGGAGGGGGGATCGACGGATCAGCCCTGGAATGTGGCTGCTGAGGGCCGTAAAAGGCTGGATCTCGATTCACCACAGGTCGTTTTCCGTCGCTCTCCACTTGTCTGTCTGGTTTCGACAGACAATCTGTCAGGAGTACGCCAATTTCGGGGTGCTTCTTCAGGAAGTCGATGAACCCCTTGGTGTATCCATGGACAAAAGATTGGGCTGGTTCCCAGTTGTTGTGACTGGAATCAAAGCCCCTCCACTCACACAGAAATTCCCATTCGCCCTTGGCGTCACGTCTTGCTTCAACAATCCTCTTGAGTTCGTACTTTCCCCCTTCGATGACCCGATCAGACAAGTGTTTCACAGTCCAAAAAAGGGGTTTAACCCGATCCTTGGGGGAGGGGATCTCTCTCTTGAGGCGATCGCCCGAAACGTCAATTTCCCTGCTGACATCCACACGAATCCTCCACCTGTTCTCACCAAGACGCGCTGTAACAGCGAATGGCCCCTCCCACAAGGGAAGAAGCTTGTCATCTCCGTCCAGGGTGGTTTCGGATTTTCGAAGCCAAACTCGATCATCGACCTCAAAATTGTGGGGGTTTTTTCGGCCTTGATTCTGGACCCAAAGCCAGTCAGCTTGATGCTTCTCGATTAATTTCGACACAGTTTTATCTGCTCGTTGGACTTCGTGCAAAAACAGCGAAGCATCCTTACAGGGGCGAGGATTATTCAACGGCATGTTCCACCAACACTTCTTTCGTCCAAAGACAATTTCATTTGGAGAAAGGCCATGATACAAAGGCGTGTTGTGGTACCGGCGAAGCAATGCGAAGAGAACTTCCATCCAATGGAAATCCTTTTCACTCGCGAGCTCCTTACGAAGCATATTTATAATTGAGCGGCCGGCTCTTTCACCAGGCAGCGCTCGATGCGAGTGGATTTCACATCGCAGGTGGTGGATTCCAAGGCGAGCACATAATTCTCTCCACCATTCGGAGGTGTACTCTTTGCCTGAATCCGTCACCACCTCGGATGGGACGTCCCAACCTCCCATCCAGGTCTGCGCGCACCATTTGGCGGCAGCCTTGCCAGTCATCGACTCAATGTTGCAAGGCAACACTTGAATGTAGCCGGAATGACGGCACTGAATAAGGAGCACACCATTGACTTTTTTGTTAGTCCAATGGCACTCTTCGTCATCGAGTTCACCGAGATAGAAGAAATCACTGGTGACTCTGTTAAAGAGGCGCTCCGGAATAGGATGAGGCCTCAGATGGCCGTGCTTCTTCGCGCTGGGGGGCGTCGAGACAGCACATTGGGCGCATCCGGCGGCTACTTTCATGCAGTGAGTATATAGCCGTGAGCCAAACAACCTATGTTTAATCATCGACCACAGTCGACGGCCATGTGCGTGGGGGGACTCCCATTTATGCCACCAGTTTAACACTCGGGGGGCCAGGGCGTCCGGTACGCACAATTTACCCTCCATCCACAGCTTCCCCCCATCCAACGAGTACTCAGCAAAAATCCCATCCTTGTGAGCATCTTTGGATTGGAGATTTCCAAAGACCTCTTTAAACATGGGATCCTGCAGATAATCGGACGTCCAGTCACGGATGATCAGGGAATCTTTAGGCAGGGGTGGAGTTTTGGCCGGATCTCGACGCTTAATGCCCTGGATCAACCGAAATCTACTTACTCGTCGGGTATAGTCAAACCGTTTCACACTCCCTGAGGAGGGATCGGTGTCTTTTTCCACGACTTTCAGTGTTTTGGTACAGATCTCATGAGCATGCGCCGGATCTGAGATGGCCGTGATGTCGTGACACGGCAATGCGTGCTGTTTAACAGCGCACTGCATGCATGCACGTCGAATGTGTTTCTTTTCTTCCTGATCCCATTCGATGATGACATGGCGGTCCTGCTCCGTACCATGGATGTTGGTACTTTGCAGCCCCTCTGAGGCGGGGTAAGCCCATCGGCTCAGAGCATCCGCTACCGTGTTGTGTTTTCCAGGCAGGTACGACACATGGAGGTCAAACAGAGAGAGAAATTCGTGCCATCTGGCCCGTCGACCAGCTGGGCTCGCGACAGTATCAATGTGTTCGGTGGCCCAATACTCCAGAGATCGATGATCCGTCAGGACCTCGACTCGATGCGTGCCAACCCACGATTGGTACTTTTTTAGAGCGCAAATTATGGCATACGTTTCTTGCTCACGCGGCGACCATTGCATTTGGCGTGGGGCTAGCTTCTGAGATCAAAATGCAAGAGGGTAATGATCACCTGTGGCTTCATCAACCTGTTCAAGGACAGCTCCGATCGCGTACCTAGATGCGTCGGTTCTAATGTAGAAGGGTCGGTCGAATTGGGGCACATGCAACGTGGCGACTTCACAGAGGGCCGCCTTCAAGTGATGGAAGGCCTCCTCGCACTCGTCAGTCCACTTGACACGAACCTTTGAACCTGCCTTGCCCGCATCTCTCCCTACCTTCAATAATTCAGTGAGGGGGGCAGCAAATTTGGCATAATTCGGCACAAAAGTGTGGTAAAAATTGCAACAACCCAGGAATCCTCTCAACTCCGTGATCGTCTCAGGGCGCTTCCACTTCTGAATAGCGACGAGCTTCCCTGGACTGGGTCGTCGGGTGCCATTCTCTAGGAGAGAACCACAAAATTCGACTGATTTTAAAAATAATTTTCCCTTCTTTGGCCCACAAATCAGCTGATTGGCGTCAAGAATGTCCAAAACTTGGTTCAGCTGCTTCTCATGTAGGGCCACCAGCTCGGCTTCGGTCAGTCCCTCCCCTTCCGTCGCGATGATTATGTCATCTATGTACACACTCACGAAGGCACGAAGCTCAGGATGGGTTGTGAACAGCACATCCTCCATCATTCTTTGAAAAAGTGAGGGGGCGTTCTTCAGCCCCATGGGCATGACGGTCCATTGGACTGGGCCATATGGCGTGCACATACAGGTGAGAGGTCGGCTGTCCTTCCTCAACGGCATTTGGTGAAAGCCGTGGCGGAGATCCAGCACAGAAAACAAACGACCTCTTGCCCTCTTGGCGATTTCCTCCTCAATGAGGGGCAGGGGGTGCGAATCCGCCTTGGTTTCGGCGTTGAGATTGCGGAAATCAACCACCATTCGCCAACCATCAATAGTGTTCTGGTCTGCAGGCGGTGGCTTCGGGACTGTGAAGGGTGCACAGCACCATTCGCTGGTCATACAACCCTCAAGCCAACCAAATTCCCTGAGATTTCTCTCGATGATTTTTCTGAGTATCTCATGTTTGTGTCCATGATTTTCATAAGGGCGCTGTTTTTTTGCCTTGTACCCTTCACGAAGCTCGATGAAGGCTTCACCGAACTGTCCACGGACAGGGGGATCTTTGATCAACTTCCCTGAAAGGGTTGTGTCCTTCCGTTCCTCAAAAATCTTTTCTCTTGACTTGGAACACAATTCAGTGTCCACCTGATCGCCAGGAATTACTGTCGAAAAAACTTTGGCGACTTCTTCGGCTTTGGCAGGAAGAATCTTCTTACGGATGTCCCTAAACAGGTCCGTATCAACTGCCTCTTGAAGATAGGTGGGTCGTGTGTCGAAATCCCAGAGATTCTCCTTGTGATCCAGCTCCTCGAAAGGATCCATGAAAGCTTCCACAGGGGGTTTTTCATAAAAAACTCTGAATTTGCGGCGCGATTTGGAATTTTTCTTCGCCCGTGCACTGAAGATTCTTTTCGATGTCGATCGTATTGGGGAAGAGGGAGACGAGGCGGATCCATTGGACGTTGGATCACCTTGGGTATCTGACGGACAAAAATCAGAAAAAATAGATTCATCATCAGTACCACGCTCAACCTCAGATTCAGACCCAACACAAGAATCAGTACCAGAATCAGCAGAATTAGAGTCAGAAAGCTTTCCATCCACCAGGAATGCAAGCGAACTCCAGGACCGCTGTGGCAGGGGACCTGTGTCGTCCCTGGCATACAGCTTAATCTTCCTGGGAAGTTCGATGTAATCTACACAAATGTCTTGTAATTCCTGAAACCAAGGCTTGTCGTCCCACAAGGGCACAACTAAAATTGCCTGGGTTTTATCTTGCTTGATTTTATGGATGACCTGCTGGATTAAGTGAAACGGAGGATTAATCCACAACTTCTTGTCCCATTTATGGGTCCAAGCGTCGCTAAAGTGCTTGTCAAAGCGCTTGTTCATACGGTTAGCAAAGGCATCATACTGTGGCCAAAAGGAATGGTGTTCATGAAAATATTCACAAATTGCATCGCGCCATTTGTCGACAACTCTGTAGGATGAAGAGTGCCAGCGCGAAGGGCGTCGTGGCTGGGCGTCCCTACGAAGACATTCTAACTCTTGGGAGTAATCGGCACTCCCATTCACCTCTGCAATGGTGACATCTTCACCAAATTTTGGTGTCACCTTTTGCTTCAAAAATTCTTCTGCACTTTTAAACCCTGCGTGCAAAAAACGAAATTCAGGACGCTCCAAGGGACCTGACTCCAGCAAAAAACAACGACGATGACCTACGGGCGCTACCCTGTTCTTGCGAAGCCAAGGATGGCCCAAATAAAGGTCATACTTTATGTCGGCACGATAGAAGTAGTCATCCTTAAGGACAACTTCTTCCACATTTTGCTCTTCCCAAAGGTCTTGAGCGACCAAATGAGTTGATATATAACAACCGCGTTGCCCACCTGCGAGAGAATGTCCAGAAACTCCCTCGAGGGTAACAGGATGAGGCGACTCAAACACGCAGTCGTCGGGTAAGAATGAACTGGATTGGAGATTTACCTCTGATCCATTGTCACACAAACAAGTGGCGAGGTGGAAATTTCCCTTGCAATCAGAGACCCACAGCTTTGTGACAAACTGACGAGCCCTGTGCTTGGACTGTACACCAACCTCGTCCACTACAACAGAAGGATCCGCTGCCGGATCCAGGGGAGAGGAGACAAGCGACCCTACATCAAGTAATGGTCGATCAGGAATCTGGGGATCATGCCTGAAATCGCCTGGGGAGGGGCGATTTCCGTGGCTCCCCTAGGCGTTCTGACCTCCAGCGGCTGCGTTAACATTGTGAACACAGCCTGATTCGTCGACCCACTCGTCTTGGAACGGATCATCTGCTGGATTCAAGGCATTTTCAACGTAATCTCGATCCGCATCGGACACCTGATCTGCACCTGAGACCTGATCCACACGATGATTGCCCTTTCCACGTCCACGGCCACGGCCGCCGGATGATGGACCACCACCGTCGCCACGCCCTCTGCCCTTACCAGAGAAAGGGGTTCCCGAAGGATTTCCCTTACCTTTACCCTGTGATCCTGGAGTATTTCCTTTGTTTGTACCGGATTGAGGGGTTTGGCCTGGATTTCGATTTCCGCCTCCGGCGTTGCCATTGGGACTTGTCTGGCCGTTTGGCTGCCCACCGGAGCCGGATGGCGTCCGATTTCCTTTGCCTTGGGACCCGCCAGGGCCTCCAGTATTTTTGTTTCCACCGGAGGGGGTCGGATTACCCTTTCCCCCCTTTGCACCATGCACCTGTCTGTCATTCCTGTCTGAATTCTGCGAATTACTGACATTTTCACCAATCACCTTGTGATCGTAAGCAGACCATCGGTGATTACCAGTAGAATGCGTCTTAGCTCGGTTCGTAGAACCTAAAAGAAGGCAGATGCTACAATGATCCTGAACATTCCGGGTGTCATTCACCTTTTTGTTGCCCTTTTGGGCCCCATTTTGGGTGTTTTGCTGGGTATTCTTGTTTCCCCCAAGACCCTCATGGAAATTTTGATTGGCGGCGTCAGCGAGCCGCTCAACCTCTTCCCACAGTTCCTGCGGGGTGAACGAAAACACCCAGTTCCTGGCCTTCAGGCGATGGCCGTGGAAACTTACTCCCCTGTTGAGGACTTGGACAAACAAGTCCCGATCCTCGTGTTCATTAAACTTGATTTTCCACGTGTTTTCAGTGAATTTCACCTTGGTAAACGACGTGGGGGAACACTTTTGAAGTGATTCCCTGACGGAGAACCTGTTGGCCGAGGCATCGAAGCCATCGACCTCCGCCCACCAGGTCTTGACCTTTTCTTCGGATTGTTTATTACGAAGGGTGGCGGCAGTCTCGGAGGGGATCTTGTCAAAAATCAGATTTTTCAGCTCGGCACTAGAAAATTTTTCGCCTGAATGTTCAGATTCTTCCACTAGATTCCAGAAGCGCTGTCTCTTGTCTTGCACTTCGTGCAAGATTAATCGCGAGAATGAAGGAAAATTCTTCAACATCTGGTGGTAATGGTCCTCTGGCAGCCGGGATCCACGTACCTCCAACTGTTCCCACACCTCATCAAAGGTAAGGGGGGAACTTGAATCCTCACGATCACTCCAGGTCCTGAGCCAAGTATTGGCCGGCGCTCCCTCAAGGCAGTCCAAGAGGGCCATCAGGAACTGATCATCCTGGAGCTTTTGAGTCTTAACCCACAGTTTAAATTCCCGTTGGAACTGAGGCCAACGTCTGGGGTTCCCATTATACTTCGGTTGCTTGGCAACCTGACGAAGTCGCAATGAGGTAGGATTAAGGAGTGAATCCAGCCCAACACCAGCCGTAATGGCAGACACCTTGGCGGCATCATTAGCCACACCAGCTCCGGCGAGGGTCTGGGCGAGCAGCATCTGGGCTATTGCATTGGAATCAACAGCAGGAAGGGCAGTACGGGAGGCAGTTCGCTTGGCATTCTGAGCCTCAGTCCTAGCCTTCGCCGACCTACTCTGAGATCGAGAGATTGTAACCCTTTCCTTTAGCTTAGTCCTGCTGATCCTGGCATCGGTGGTCTTAGAGTCCACCGAAGGAGCAATCGAAAAAATTTCTGTCGCCTCCTCCGACGGTTCTGTTGTTTGTTCCACCGATGATGCGCCCTCAGACTGCATGTGTGTCTTGAAAAGATCTTTAATTCCCAGCGTCTGAATGATGAGTTGCATTTGATGTTTGAGCAATTGGAGCTCAGTATCTCGCTGTAATCTGCAAGAGCAGTCGGCAGGACAGTACATACCGTGTCCTGAAGGGCCTGAGCAGGCTGTCGGACCGCTAATCTCAGTGGTTCGCAGCCAGGAGTCCACTTGGGGAGCTCCTTCAGCCCTAATTTCCAGGCTTGCCTGCCTAGCTGCCTCTAAAATTCCTTCCTCAACCGCGGCGGCTAGATCGTCGCGGATGGAAACAGAGGGATGAGGGGCGGAGGGCCCGGCAACAGGTGCCTTGGTCTTCTCCTTCGGGAAGGGGCTTGCCTCCCAGATCTGCAAAAAAATGCCAAAAGAGTCATCTTCTTGAGAACACCACCACATCCTGGTATTAATTTCTTCTTGAAGGAGGAAAAAATATTCGAATAAAAAATCAGAGGCGATTCTTTCTTGTCCTATCAGCTTAGACGTGGCTAATAGACAAAGGGCCTCAAGCGCCTCAAGGTTACGGGTCACTTCTGAAGACAAATGGTTGTCCCATTGTGCCCAATTGGCTGGTCGATTATAGGTAGGTACCTCACCTGGACCACCCATCTCAATGTCGTCAATGTCGGCGTCGATGGTCTCAAAATGTGGACATTGGTAAGGAGTATTAGTACCTGCCAGGTCCGTAAGCTCCACCGGAGCGTTGCCATCGGCGTAGGCTGGGAGATTCCAGCTGCTTGATGGCCAATTTTGACTGGGATCTTGATTGTAATCTGGGCCTCCACAGCTGCTGATTTGTGCCCTTCTTGGGCAATTTGGGCTTGCGCAAGGCATTCCTCTCAAGGCCTCGTTCGCACAGCACCACGGCAGCGTAATCGTTACGTCTCCGGAGGTGGCGGGGTCTACGGGGCCGTACTGGGGAGCTAACTGTGGTTGGGACACCAAAGGAACAACATTCAGGTAGCCTCTGCTACCATGAAAGTGCTGCCCTGGGTCGTTGAGGGTGCCGGAGGGCTCGGGGCCGGCAAGACCAGTGGGGCAGGCACGCGAGGAGTCTCCCTGGATGTTGTTATTGGGGACAGAACCGGATACTCGAACACCAACGGAGGCGAGAGCAGCAACAACTGAAGCAAGGTCCATGCTGATTGTGGTCCGGCAGAAAATCCCAGTCTATGAAGAAAATTGATGCGAATTATTCTAAATACATCTGAGTGTCCAAAACTGTCTGAAAAGATTTAAATAATCCAATTATGTAAAAATGTTTGGCCGATCTGGCCCGCGAGCGCGCGTCAGCGGCAAATGGCGATTCCAGCAAAAATAGCGGAACGCGGCGGATTTACGGGAAATGGACCGCGGAATCAAATCCGGCATATCAGAAATATATAGGAAATATCCTGAGACTGAGCTGCGAGGCGGCGATTTCGCCGAAGCAAAGAAAATGACCAAAATGTAGCCAATCTGGGCAGAATGTCTGAAAATCTGAGCAGATGGGGCTAGCCGCACTTACACTGCATACTCGGCATACATTTTGATATACCCCGAGTAGTAATTGCAGAACCCCAGATACGCCCGTAGCTCAGAGACCGTCTTGGGCTTTTCCCAGTGCTCAATCGCAGCCACCTTGCCAGGTATGGGCTTTCGCTGCCCGTTCCCGACTACGTGGCCAGCGAAGACCACCTCGCTTACCGCAATGGTGGCCTTGTCACTGCTGCCCGTGAGTTTGTGCCGAACCAGAAGGTCCAGCACTCGAGTGACGTCCCTCTCATGTGCCTCCAGGAGCTCCTCGTAGCTCATGCTGGGGTCCCCGGACGCGATGATCACGTCGTCCACGAAGGGGTCCGCACAGTCGCGCACCGGCTCAAGCAGGTTCTCCAGCATCCGCTGAAAGGCCGCATTGCCGTTGGTAACGCCCATGAGCATCACCTTCCACTGGAGCGGTCCAAGTGGAGTGCTCATGGCTGTGCAGGCGCGGGACTCCTCGGCGAGAGGCATCTGATGATAACCATGTTTCAGGTCAATCACCGTGAAGATCCTCCGCCGGTGTTGCTTTTGCAGCATGTCCTCAATGAGGGGCAGCGTATAGCTGTCGTGCTGCGTTTGGGCGTTCAGGCCGCGGTAGTCGACCACGAGCCGCCACTCACCGGCAACCTTCTTGGGGACGACGAAGCAGGGAGATGCCCACTCGGAGTGGCACGGCTCAAGCCAGCCTCTCTGGATGAAGTCACGGAGGATCTTCTCCATGGCCTCTTTCCTCTTGCCCCTCAGGGCAAACTCCCGGTGCCGATACACACGGGGGTCCTGCTTCAGTCGTATCTTGGCCTCGCCATACTGTCCACGCACCGGTGGGGGAAACACAGGCTTACCGCTGAAGAAGGTCTCACCATACTTCTGCTTCAGCCTGGCCCTCAATGCCTGGATCTTGGGGCAGTCATCGGACTCCGCCTTGGCTTTTCCGGGCACTTGAACCACGGAGCTTACTTGAGGGGTAGCGACCCCGCTCGCTTTCGGCTCTGGTGGTCTTCCCAGGTGGCCCAAAGGGCCATCCCTGGTCTTGCCTCGGAACAGATCGCCGTAGGTGGGTGGGTTACCGCCAGGCGGCTCGTCTTGGCTGGACATGTGATCCAGCACCCTCTGTACGAAGGTATTCCCGTCATAGGAACCGGAGACGATTGAGTCCACTTCCCACCAGGCCTTGTCCTGGCCTTTGCCCTCACGCTGGTTTCCCCAGTCGTGAAAGGGCTGATCCATATACCCCTGAACCTGATCCCATTCCTCTTCAGTGAGGGGGTCTTCGGATTCCGATTCTTCGATGTCAACAGGGGGAACCGCAAAGCATTGCCGCCATGGCTCCGCTATGATGCGGTTGACACGCACGAAGTCCGTGGTGTCGGCCTGATCAAGGCCCCCATCCACATAGTGGAATTCCGTTGGCCATCTCTGGGGTGGCATGGGCTGTCCCTTAGCGTCCTGATAGACACTCTCTCCAGCCGGTAGGACGACCTTGTTTAAGGTCATGTTGGTCAATGAGGCTACCCAATGTCGGGTACTTTCCTCCTCGGTGCATCCCATAGGAACAACCAGCACTGCCTTGGAGCGGTCCTTGCGAATCTTTGCTATCGCTCTTGGAATGTCCCAACGGGGGCAATGGATCCACATCAATCCCTGATGCGGACCCCAGTGCTTCTTTCACGCGGAGTCCTGTGCGCTCCAGTACTTCTCACACACCCGAAGATTCCTGAAGAGAACGCATCCAGGGCCAGATCCGAAGCTCCCAAGTCCGCGACAACTCGGCTCGCCACTTCCGGCCTTACGCCGTACTCCTGGTTTGCAGGACCAGTTGGCTCAGTGTCCAGCGCGGCCACTTCGAGCTGATTGCGTTCGGGGTGGATCCATTGGCATTCCACATGGTGCTCAGGTGACGAAAGCCACGAGAGTTGGTCGTCCTGGTACAGGGTCATGGAGGCCTGGGCCGGGAGGACGCCGGAGTCCGTCTCCATCATGAAGTCGTACCCAACGATCATGTCCCAGTCCATCTCGGCCTCGTAGAAGCGACCGTGCAGGAGGATTTCCTTGCCGAGGTCTGGGCGGCTCAGCTCACGATGGTTCACGAACTGCAGCCCGATGGCCGCTTCCTTCGTGCCTCCCACCATGTACTGGCCGTTCGCCACCTTCAGCCTGACAGGTTTCCGACTGTCGGTCAGACACTCTGGTGGAAGTAGGCCAGCCTTGACCAAGCTGACTTGAGCTCCCGTGTCGACCAACACGTCGAAAACCTTTTCCACTTCCCCGCATAAGGCACTGACCTTAAGATGCAACTGCCGCTCGCGACCGACACGGCGCACGGCGTGCAAACTCAGGATCTCTGGCCGTTCCAGAAGCTCAACAAGCGACTGGTGCAGGTCGTGGACAATGGGCTCAGGCTGCCCATCTGCAGCATCCAGCTGCGGTCCGGGTGATCCTCCGATACTCTCGGAAAGATCATGAAGTACATCAAACACATTCTTGGTCGCGAAGGACGGACGGGTGCAAGGGTTCGTGCCTTCACTTGCCCTCTGCCCGCCTCCGCGACTGGGTGCCGGACCGGGCCTTCCGCCCGCGGCAGTCCCCTTGTGTTTATCGACTCCCGACTGGGATGGTTCGGCGCTTCCCACGTCACCATCCTGCGACCGCCCTAGCTGGGGCCCTTGGCTGCAGGGGCTCCGCTAGGGGGCGTCGGTTGTGGAAGAGGGGGTGTTCTCCTCGGCCTCAACGTCGTTGACGCCCTTCTTCCTCCTCTCACTACGAGTAGGCTTCTTGTCCTTGTCCTTGTTCTGGTTGTTCTGGTTGTTCTCCTTGTTCTTGTTGTCCGACCTGGGGACCCAGTTCCTCTTGATTTCCTGGATCTCCTTGGCCAACTCGGTCCCCTGCGACACCAGCTTCGAGAGCTCGTCCCTGTCCACCTCCACCTTGGCTTCCCGGATACCCACGGGCGCACGCTTCTTCGACCTGTGCGCCTTCTTGTAAGCCTCCGTGTCGGCCTTGTGGACGGGGCATGTTCGGTGGTCATGGTTGAAGCCTCGCTTCCTCCCATAACACACGAAACAGCCCTGAGGGTGAGCTCGTATGAACTCCCCAAAGGACAGCGGAGGGTCGCCAATGCGGCGAGGGTCCCTCTTCTCCTGCTTCCTCCAACCCTGCTGCAGGGGCTTCCAGTTTCCCGGTTTGCTCCCCGCGCTCAGGTTTTTGGCCACGAAGGCACAAATGGCCACCTCGGCGGGCTCATCGTCGTCGTCATCGTCGACGAGAGTCTCATCGCCGCCGGCTCCCGCTAGGTCCATGGCAGCTTCGCCGCCAGTTCCCTCGCCAACGTAGTTGACGTCGCGGTCGCCGGGCCTCAACCCGCGGGTGTGGTGGAGGTTTCGGTACTCCTTGAGTACTTCCTCGCCAACCCACTCCAGGATCTCGTCGCAGCTCATCCGCGCCGGGATGGCCTGCAGACGGATGGTCTGGCCGCTCAACTCACACTCGTCAAGGCGCCACATCGCGGTCTTCTCGCGATCGCCCGAGACGGTGATGAGAAGAGCGTTCCGCAGGGAGTGCCGTTTGACATCCCGGGCCACGTTCTTCTTCGCCCAAGCCACCACTGACGCGTTCCCGTGGGGGGCCGGCCACGGGACGCTGCGGTGGACACGCGCAAGTGAGCAGGCAGGCAAAGCACTACGCTCACAAGGGCATCAATGCGCTCATGTCATGTGACAAAGCGTTTCAGGATCCTTGCCACTCTGCAACAAGGGAACAAAGTATGTACAGCAACACATCAGGATATGTACACATGGGGTTAAGACTGGACTGGGGTAAGGGCATTACAGGACAATAGACACTCAGTCCCAACTCATATCCCAATCCCAGGTCCGACCCTCTCAGTGGCTGGTGGGGGCGGGGGCTCAAACACAACCCATGACCTGCTCAGTCCGGACCCTGAAACCCTGCCAATGGGAGAGGTGTCCCGCCCAGCCACAGGCGAGTTCCTGGGAACCAAGGGGCTCCAAGGTCAACTGACAGTAGCTCCCTATGCTCCCTTAACGGCAGGTCCCAACTCCCCTCTGAGACAGAGATATGGCCCCGCCGTAATCCCTCAGGAGTTGGTAGCTGAAAATGGGCTGTTTCAGCCCAAACTGATATTAGCTCCAAAATTCCCAAAATTGACCCCTCGTCCGGACCCGCCAGAGGTAGGGACGAGGCAACTGACCCTATGCCCTTCAAGTACGAACTCCCTGGAGCCCTCGCCCAACCTGGTTCCCTCTGAGGTCCCGGCATCAGGGCAACACGGATGAGTCAGGTGGGGTCATGATGCCAAAATCACCAAAATTGGCGTCATTCCCACGCGTGGCTCGCCCGGCCAAGGTAAGGCCAATGGCCCACAGGGTAGGAGGCAGGACCTAGGAGTTATATCTGAGTGTACAATTTGAATTTAGGTCTGGGCTCCATATGGGCTTAGAGAAATGGGGCCGCCAATTGACCACACGGAAGGGGGAAATTGGGGTCCCAAAATTGGGTCATTTTGGCTGCTTGAAATGAGCCAAAATTCGGTGTGCTCCCAATAGTATATCTCCACGCCGGCTTGGAGATCGGATCCACCACTCCATACGTGATCTACCGGGGGTCCAACAGAGACTCCCATGCCCTTAGCCTTCGAAGATCTCCATGCCACATGGCGTGGTAATGATCCCAATTGGGTCCACAAATGCCAAAATGGCAAAATTGCCCACACTCACTTTGGGCTAGCGCCTTAACGAAGGTTGCTCCGCTTCGCCCACGTGGTGTGTGAACCATGGGGACCAATGTCCATATCACCCATGTCATATATGGCCCATTGGTCCAAGCATCCGGCTTGCACGAAGGTTAGAACATGGTGCACGGCGGGCAGCAAAACTGGAAAATTGCTCAAAATGGCCAAAAATGCGTACACTCATGGCTGGGGCAAATGAGGCACATGCCCGACTCGGACCGGAGTGTGCCATAGGATTGGTATCAAGTCATATGTGTCCAACATATCTTTTGGGCGTCGCCCAACTCCTCCGGTATTGGGAATGGCAGGGTCGCCAAGTGAGCCCATGATTTGGGATAGTCCCAAATCGCCAACATGGCGGCCACGGTATGCCAAGCCTAAGAGGAGTTATTCGCCGGGTCCAAGATATGTTGGGCACCGAAGTATGTACCCTCAGAACATACTTGGGTCATAATGTCAATTGAACGCAACGTTGAGATACACGGTCGCCACTTGACATCATGACGGGCCAAAAATGGCAAAATTGGCACAAAGACACACAAAAGTGCATTGAAAGGTGCACAATTATATTATAATATCTTCGGCTTGGATCGTGCAATCAACTAATCCTTCTAAACACAATGACTTGACACTAATGACCTTCGATTCCACATATGTGCTCCACTTGGGGCGCTTTGAAAGGTTACGAGCGCCGCTTCCCAAGTGGACACATGAAAATATGGAAAATTGCAAAACACACACCTTGCTCCCAACGCATCGCTTCGGGATTGCCACACAAGCTTCCCTTCACGAAGGTTAGGCTTGCAATTGATCGTAGAGAGTATGGAGAAGGGGCTTGCACAATATGAGGTCCATTGGCGGGCTTGGCTTGGAGCGATGGACCCGCCAAATGGGCACGCAACACAACACAAGGCACATACTCCATATTGCCCAAAAAGGTAGCTCCCCCCACGATATGTCATGCCCCTCCAAGGGCATAACTTTGTGTCAATCGCTCATAGGAACTCAAGGAGAGTTCCTATGCAACACCAACACTTGCACGCTACACTCGAAAGTTATCTTAACGCACGCAATGTCATAGCCAAAGAGTTATAACGCAAACTCTACCCTCTTGACCATGATCCATTACACTAGCGCGCACGTGTGGAAACGCAAGGCATATAAAGCTTCCTAAATTACGTCGGGAGTATTGTGAATACATCCCACGTTTCCTTATTGTCATTCCTCGCAAGCGGCACGAGATATGACCCTTACAAGTGGCCTCACGAATCAACTTTGTTTTGCCCATATCTCTGAGTCAAATGGAGGGCAAGATAAAAGGAAAGTTGATTCGTGCATAGGGAAGCACGTAGGTCCACTCGAAAGAGGTCAAATCAAGTGCGGGGATGTCGAAGTCGAAAATCCGATTTCGACATCCTGAAAAATTCGGATTAAGGTTGCGAGTGTAAGATGTGAAAATTGCGGAAGCGTCCATGCAGTTCCTGAAGGCTTTGGAGCCTTCGTGACGGATTGCGTTAAAATTTCCATTATAAACAGTTAAACTGGCGGTTACGGTAAAGTCGCGATCCAACCGCCAGCAGTCAAAACAGTGAATATCAGAACGGAAGCGTAAAACTTGACGGAAGCAATATGAAAATAAAACCCTGTTGATTCCTGATGTTCTGATATACAAATCTCCGCTGGCGGTGCATCCGTTGCCGATGCGGGGCTTTACGGCACGGAACACGCTCCCGCCGGGCTCGCACCGGGCGTCAACGGGCGCCTTCCGTACATGGGGTTAGTGGACCGGAGACCGGTCTTCCCTTCCGTACATGGGGTTAGTGGACCGGAGGCTGGTTGTATGCCCTATCCTAGCCATGGGGTTCTGGGTACCGCTTCACCCCCCTCCTTAGAGCAAACCCTTGGGGGGGGCTCGATAACACCCACGCATGGCAGCGGGTACCCAGGACCACTTCCTGAAAGGGGGGGGGTGTCACCTCCTCACTTCAGTAAGCCACAGTAAGATAGGTATGATGTTGTATAAGCTCGTAGCACATGTATAGTATCAAGTATCAAGTATCAAGTCCCGGGTCCTGGCGGCGATTGTTCGGCATCCAAAGGACCCGTTAACCCATACCAGGCGCACCGGGTGCCGGCTGCTACGGTCACCACCACAGTGGCAGTGGCATACACGGCCAACATAGGCGACACACGACGACCGAGGTGGTCCCACAGGTCGGGAGCGACCACAAAGATCCATCAGGCTACCCCAAGCTTCCCAAGGCTCGCCGACTGGGGAGAGTCCCCACGGGTTCTTCCTCGGGCGCACCATGTCCATATCCATACGACGCGAGTCCAGAGTGATACAGCCGAACTCCTTAAGGGATCTTAAGGGAGCTCCTCCTGAAGGGATCGGGCATCAAGGCCGTCTTTTCCCTCGCCCTATTACCACGAAGGCCATACATGAGGGAGTCCTCATGCAGTGTGGGCGGAGGCGTGGACTCCTCAAACCACCAGTTTCCCAGGCAGACTGACCGAGGTCAGGAGCACCGGAGGCCGCCATCCGAATGCAAGTGCGTCTGCGAATCGGTAGGCTCACACTGGGACTGACAGTGGCGGACCGCTGGGAGTGTAGTCAGGCAACTGGGCTTCCCGCCTGGCGCCATCAGGATCTCCACATCACAGCGAATAGGGCAACACGGTATCACGGGCACTCAAACAGTAGAATATGTTCTGCGGTACTGGTCCAGGCTGGACCATATGTAAAAACATGTAAACGGCGACTCAGGGCGCCTCTGTATCCAGATTCGTGGTGAAAAACAGTCCATCCCTCAGCGATGGGCTGATGACACTTAACATACAGATGCACATATCCTGGAGGGCAGAAAAGCACAACAAGCGGGGTAAATAGGCGTGTAAACACACTCTGGACAGAGTGCCAAACCACGCCACGGTCAGGATAAGGCAAATGCAGGAGGGTGGACAGGAAAACGCCTGAGTCCAGGCCATATATAGTCTGCAGACACACGCCGGGCCCCTGGACCCTCCCGTTGTGGTACTTGCCCATGGGCACCTTGGCCCACGCCACCCAGGCCGTCAAGGGGGCTTTCCCGCAGCCGCTCCTCCCCGGCGTGGCCCTGCTCCGCAGCCTGCAGGCGGGGGCCGCCTGGGTACGGTGGAAGGAAGGGAAGGGGCGCTCGAGCCCCTATTCCCCCATGGTCCAAGGCCAGGCGCTGATCCATGCCGAGGGCATGGGGACCGTGGAATGGGGGGCGATCGTGCCCGGCACGGCGTGCAGGTGGATCACGGCGGCCGCCCCACAGCCCATGCGATCGCCGCCGGCGTGCCACCGCCTCCTACGGATGGTCCCCTCATTGGCCCCCCAGCACGCCTTTACAAGGGACGTGTGGAAGGCCGTACTGAGCCACACCAGGGAGTGGCTAACGAACCCGGGTACGCGGTACCCGCCGGGACCGGTGCTCGAACAGCTCACGGCCCCCACACCCAGGGGCCCTCCACGCCCTACACAGGGCATCGGCCCTCACGAAGCAGCTCAACGACGAAGTGCTGGACCTGGCGCTGGAGCCGCTGCGGGTGCTCTACCCGCAAGCACACATCCCACCCGCGGGCACGTCCAACCGCCTAGGCCGCCTGGGGTTGCAGCGCCGCGTCGAGGCCGCGCACCCAGGAGGCGTGGTGGAACAGTGGCTAACGCTCCGCAATCCGTCCACCGCGGAGGGCCACTGGTACCTGCACCAACTCCCCTTCCAGCCACGGGCAGCCCCGGAACACCACCGGCAGAACCCGTACCACACGCACCCGGAGCGCCGGGGCGCGCAAAACTACCCGCAGCCAATCCCGCCCGCCCTCCCGCCGGGGCAGGGCCCGGAGGCGCTACAGCGGGGCCCCCCGCTGGACACCGCCACCACGGTACAGCAATGGGGAGGCGACGATGCGAGCGGTGCCGAACCGGACTGCACGAACTGCGGAGCGGTGGCCTGGATGGCAGCCTGCAGGCACCTCACCCGAGATACCACGGGACTCCGGCAGTACAGACCCACGGACCGCACGGCGCTGGCGTCCGCGGTCGCGGCCGTCACCATGGGTCCAGTGGCGACGTGGCCGGCGCAGCTGCTGCCCCACGTCCCCTGCCGCGACACGCGGCCCCGACGGCCGGCCGCGACGCACGAGCCGACGGCACCCCTCACGGCGGAGCAACTATACGTCGTCGCGGCGGCGTTGCTAGCAGACGGCGGGGAGAGCTTCGTCCACCACCACGGCCCGGCGCAAATTGCGGGATGCATACAAGGGCCCCAGCGCGATGCGCCAGACCCGTGGCATGCCACACTCCGCGGGCGCACCCGGTTCTGGGGTGCGGGCGATGGCGCACCCCCGCCCGGGCCTAAGCAGGGGGAGGCACTGGTACTGCAGACGGCAGGCTACCAAGCCATCGTACACGGCCACGCCGGAGGGTACCGGTCGCACATCCTGGCCGGAGGCCGATGGACGGTCTGGCACAGCACCGCCAGGCAGGGGGCTTTCCCGCCCCTGCCCCACGTCGACTGGCGACAGGGGCCCACCCAGGCCTACTATATGTCGGCGGACCCCTGGCCGCTGGCGGTCCTGCTGCACACTGTCAGCGCCCCCAACAAGAGGCAGGAACCGGGGTGGGTCAACCCCCCCACACTGGTGTGGAGCCCCAACCAGGAGGAGCATCTACGGGCCGCGTGGCAGGGAGACGCCATCAGGGCCACGGACGTCCCGGACCTCCACGCGGGGCCCATCACGCACGCCCGCCCAGCGGCTACCCTGGCGGTGGCCCAACGGGGGCAGCAGAATCCACAGTGGGTGGTCTGCATGTTCAGCCCGGCGGACGCGCACATCGTCGTCTGCGACCCCGAACGCCTGCCGGGGCCCGAAGCCGTGATCCGCGTGGCAGACTGCACCCGCATGATCATCAAGGCGCTGCGGGAGGGCGAACACCACGCCCTCCTGCTCCAGGTCAGGCTGAAGGACAACGCCCGGGCGGCGAGGCCGGGAGTGTGGCCGGCAGCGGCGCACCCCGCCGACCTGGAGCTCCAGCTGGCGGTCCCGACCACGGTGTACCACTGGCTACAGGCCTTCCACGACCTGCGATGGAGGAGCAAACCCGACCGCCAAATCGGCTCCACGCACTGGCAAACGTGGCTGCAAGCAGACGCGCAGCGCGATGCCGCCCGAGGCCTCGGGCCCGCGCCCGCGACGCGAGCCCTCGATGCGGCGGCCCCGGGCCGCACGCTGGCACCACACACGGTGCCGCTGGCCAACCTGCCCTTCGAACCAGCGACGGAGGGCGCCATTCGGAAGTCAGTGCAGCTCCCCCCGGCGCGAGGGGCCACGGAGCCGACGAAATGCCCCCTGTGTGCGGACAAGTACTACACCAGCGGGGCAATGCTGGAACACCTGGCGTGGCACGCGGTGCACGCTGCGGCCCCGGCGGACGACAAGGAGGCGGCCGCCAACATCCTGCAGGGGAGAGCACGGAGGTCCCCGTGGCACGCCCCGTACACCCGGCGCCCCCCGCCCCAGGCAGCCGACCACGCAGATGGAGGTGAGGAGGCACCCGGAGCGGCCCCGGGGGCCGGCGGTGCGGCCCCACCAGGGTCCATGTCCATCCCCGCGGGGCTGGCCCCCCTGGCCCCCCTGGCTCCCCCGGTCCCCCGGGCCCCCCTGTGGGCCCCGCTGGGAACGGGCTCAGCGGATGCGGCGCACCCAGATGCCCTGGCGGCGCCAGCGAACCCGGCGGCGATGCCGATGCGGGATAGCTGACTCCAGGAGGACGGGGCGGGCGACGCCCTGTGGCTCCTCTCGTGGAACCTGCGCAACGGCCTCGTGCCGCCAGACCGGTCCCTCAGGGACACACTCCGGCGGCGCCGGGGGCCGGCGGCCTGCACCGACAAGGAGCACCTCATCACCGGCATGCTGCCCCAGGAGGGGGGCTTTGCCATCATGCTCCAGGAAACGGGGATCGCCACCAGGGCGCAGGAGATGCACGTGGCTGCGGCGCTCCGGGACAAGGGGTACACCGCCTACTTCAGCAGCCGGCTGGCGGAGACGGGGGCCACCTCCACCTCGAGAGGGGGGGGCCTCCTCACCGCGGTCAGCAGCAAGTACGTGGCGGAGCACGAGGTGCTCAGCTTCACGGAAATTGTCCCCGGGACAGCCGCGGCCCTGGAGATCCGCACGGACGGGGGAGGCCTCACCCTCATCAACGTCCACGGGCCGCAAGCAGGTTGCTCCCCGTGGGCGGGACGGGCGGCGCTCTGGGCCGACATACAAATGTATGCCACGGCACGCAGCCTCGGCGGGAGGCACCCGGTGGTCATCGCCGGTGACACCAACATCTACATGGATGTCCCCGCCAACCCGGCCACGGAGCATTTCCGAGCGGGCTGGGAAGCCTGCGGCTTCCGAAGAGCCGCGGCAGGCGGCGAGGAGGACATGACCCCCACGCTCCACCCGTCCCAGCACAGGGTGGACACCTTCCTGGTCAACGAGCCCCTCCTGCCGTGGTCCCTGCGGGAGAGCGTCTGGGCTCGCGGCATGGCACACCCCCAGGTGGTCGGCTCGGACCACCTCCCGGTCCGCCTGGCCCTGCCGGGCCTCCTCAGCGCAGCGGGACGCGCGGCGATGCCCACACCGTACAGCCACACGGAGGGCCGCCTCCTCCCGTACGACGCCGAGGCCGCGCCCGTCCAACGCTGCCTGTGGGCGGCGGTCACCGCCGCGCAGGATGAACCCTCCCTTGCGCCCTGGCTGGGTCCCGCAGAGCAGCACGACTACGGGTCCTTGCCCGGGGCTGCGGTGGACAAGGTGTTCGAACACCTCCACGCGACGCATGACGCCCTGGCGCGCGTGGTGGGACGCCGGCAGCCGTCTCCGGCGGGAACGGACCCGGCGGAGGGGGACCTCCCGGAGAGCAGAAAGCAGCTCCAGGCAGCGGTCCTCCGCTATGACACCCTGGCAGCGCGCGCCCCGGCAGCGTACCAGGCGGACGCGGCCAGGCATGGCATCCGGTCCGAGGCGGCGCTCCGGCTCACGGAGGAACTGCAGGTTGTGTCGCCCGGGTTCCGCCCGACCACGCAGGGCCAGCTGCAGGAGGAGCTGGAGAGGCAAGCAGCCGCCCTCGAGGAGGACATTCGCCAGCTCCGCGCCCTCCTGGCGGCAGACCGCAAGCGCGCCATCAAGGACTTCTGGCGCCGCCACGCCCCCGACATCGCCCAGCGATGGAAAGCCGTGCGGGGAGCCATAGAGGTAGAGGCCCCAGGCCCGTCAGGCCTCTGGAACGTGCGGGTTCCCAACACCCAAACGCTCCTCACGGAGGCCCACGACGTGATGTTCGCAGTTCGCGCCTTCTGGCGAGAACTGTATGACAAACGCCCGGTGGACCTCCCGGGTTTGCAGGCGGTCCTCGGCCGCCACGTCCCCCGGGTCCCTGAGGGAGCCTGGACACAGGTCCAGCAGTACTCCATGCAGGACCTGAAGTCCGCCCTGGACAAGGCCGATGGCAAGGCCCCAGGTCCTAACCACGTGGAGGCCCGCTTCATCAAGGCCCTCCCGGCACCCGTCCAGTGGCTCCTGGTCCACTTCTACCGGGCCATCCTCCGCGGCGCCCCGCCACCGATGCACTGGAGGGACGCGCACATCTGGCTCAGCCCCAAGGTACCGGGCTCTGCCAGACTGGACGACTACAGGCCCATAGCCCTGGGCCAGCTGGATATGAAGCTGCTCACGGGCCCCCTCACCCAGCGCATCACGGAGGTGCTCACACGGCACGGGGTGGTCAGCGACTGGCAGCAGGGGGCCCTCCCTGGCTCCAACACAGGCCCCCCGCTGTTCATGGCTCAGCGGCAGCTCCAGCGGGGAAGGCCCAACTACGTCTTCTCCTTCGACGCCCGCAAGGCCTTCGACACCGCCCCACACGGCGCCCTCCACCTCATCCTGCGCCACCTCTCCGTGCCGCCGGACGTCATTGACCTCCTGCTCTTCCTCCACACGTGCGCCAGGCTGCGCATCGTCACAGCACACGGGCTAACGCAGCCCGTCTACATGCTACGCGGCGTCCGGCAGGGCAACCCCGAGAGCCCCCTGCTGTACGCGCTCCTCCTGGAGCCCCTGCTCAGGGCACAGGGGCACCGCCTGCGCCCGCCAGGAGGGGCCGAGCACGGCCTCATCCAGGCCTATATCGACGACCTGCTGGTGGTGGCCCACACGCTGCAGCACTTCGTCGAGGGCGTGGAGGCGGTGGCCGCGTACCTGGGGATGATGGGCATGGAGCTCAACCCCCGCAAGTGCGCCATGGCCACCACGGAGGGGGTCCCGGGCCTGCAGCTGCGCCTCTGCCCCCACCTGGAAAACCCATGGTACTGGGTACCAGCGGCGGACTCCGTCCCCTACCTGGGACTCCAGCTGCAGCCGGACGGGAAGTTCTCCCTGCAGCGCAAGCACCGGCTACGCCTGGCGGCAGTGCACCACTGGTGCCTTAACACCCTCGCGCCACCGAAAGTGGTGCAGGACGTCATCCTGGCGATCCTCGGAGGGGTGACGCAGTACGTCGCCCCTTTCATCGCCGAGGACTCCGACACTGCACGCCACCTGGACCACATCACGGTCCAGGTCGCGAAGGACAGGGCACGGTACGCCTTCGACGCCTCGCGGGACAGCCTGCAGGATGACCGGACCCTGGGGCTCACACGGGTGCCCACGCGGTGCCAGCAGGCAGCGGTGGCCCTCGTGGGTACACTTGTCCACCACCGCGCAACCTTCGTGCGCGCCGAGGTCACCAAGATGTTCTGGGAGATAGCCGGCGCGCACGGAATATGCCCCGAGGTGCACTACCCCGTCCCGGACTTCGCAACTCTGGCGGGAGGCGACTGGGTCCACCGCATACCCCGGGCCCTGGCCGCCCTGGGAGTGGGGATGTACAACCCCATCGCGTGCCCCAGGGCGGCTCATGTCGACCTACAGTCCCCGCCGGGCAAAATCGTCACGCTGCGCACCGCGTAGGTGCTGCACCGCGACACGTGCCGCCTGACGGTGCCACACGCAACGCCGTGGCATGGGCACCACGGGCCACGCCACCCCTTCCCCGACAACGACGATCCGTGGCCGACGGCGGTGCGGGAGTGCCTCAACCAGTGCGCCGATGAACACCTCCATTATTGCCGCCGTGAGCAAGGGCCCACCAACCACCCCGGGTGGCGCGATGCCCTGGCCCACCTCTTCCACACCACCGGCACACGGGACCCCCGCCTGAGACTCGTCCACCCCACGAGGGCTAAGCAGGACGCCCACACCGGCCCACGGGTGACCCCGGACGGCCTGCACCTCCACGTCGGGGGCTACCGCCGCCGGGACGGCCTGTCCCCCCCCACGCGGGGGGCGGCGTACCACCCGCCAGCGGCCCTCATGTACATCCTCCGCGACGTACTCGCGGAAAGCGAGCACCAAGAGCCTAACGCGGACGTGGCGTGGCCAGAGCCCTTACGCCCCCGGCCCCACGCGCCGACGCCGTTGTGGCTGGTGACCACAGACAACCAATGCACCCAAGCGACGGGACAAGCGCAGCTCCGGGCCGAGTGGGTGATAGTGCAAGTGGGGGCAGGCCAGCCCGAACCCCGTGGGCTCCCCCGTGGCACCGCCCTACTGGCGGCTACGGGGGTGCCGCACGACCCACACATGGCGGTGCACGCGCTGGAGGACCGTCCGGAGGACACAGGACACCTGGTGGTACACCAGCGCGGGGGCCCGGCGTGGCTCAAGGAACATGTGACGGCGCTACGGTCCTGGGCAAGCACGGTCGCCGGAGCGGAGATCCGGCTGCACGACCACCCGGCGATCAGCCCAGGCGACACCAGGGCGCTGAGCGTGGACCAACTGACCCACAGCCACCCCGACGTCCGGTGGCACTCCACCGACCTCAACGCGGGGTGGCTCAGCCCCACCGGATACTACTGGATCCCGGAGGCCTGGGGACACACCTCCTCTGACGCGTCCGGGGGCGGACCCTGCAAACACGCCACCAGCGTCGCTCTCGCCGCCGACCTCACCCGCACATGGGCGGTGGCCATCTCGGGCACGGTGCCCGACGGAGAGGGGGTGGCCGCCTCCCTCCCCCTACATTACGGTGCACACAGACCATGGGTCCACACGGTGGACGCCGAAGTCATCCTCCACCTCCTGCGGCACGCAGATCGCGAGCGAACCACGGGGGTCCCCGCGGGCGCAGCAAAGGTGGTCAACCAGATGCCCCTGAGGTGGCTCCGGGACGGCCTGTGCGCGCGGGGGCAACACGCCGGGCACCCGTTCTGGTACGTCCGGGCCACCTCGCACCACAGTGACGCCCTACTGCACATGGCGGACTGGGCGGCGTCCCAGGACACCGTCCTGCAGAACACGCCCCCGGACCCTGGCCACGCCCAACTCATCGTCGCCGGCCGTGACGGCCATCTCGATCTACGGCCCCCCACGATGCGGGTGCTCGGCGAGGTCGCGCAACGGGCGCAGACGGACCATGCGCTGACGCACCGGGGACACACACCTTTGGGCGCGGCCCACGCCACGGCCTACGTCCACGCCCGGGACCTCACCGCGGCGGCCACCAACCGCCGGGCGCTGCGGGCCCGAGACGGCCACACGCCGGTGCAGCGCAGGCTCCGCGTCCGGAAGGAGCGGCTCTCCGGCGTCGCCATCGTCCCGCAACCGTGCCTTTTCTGCGGCGGCCCGGAAGAGACCCCGGTGCACATGCACGTGGGCTGCACCCACTCGCGGCTCCTCTGGCCCCACTACCGCCAGGCGGTACACGAGGCGGCCCGCCACCTCCCACCTGGGGACAAGGCCCTGTGGGTGGCCTCGTGGCGCTCCGCAGGCGCCACGTGGACGGAGGTGTTCTGCTCCGGACTGGTGCCCGAGGACGCGGAGGCGCAGCTCCACGCCATAACCCGATACGACCCGCTGGGAGGGACCTCAGTGGACGATTTCCTCCACCACATGCTCCGGCTGGGGGACTTCGCGTGGGAGCTTCGCAACCACCGGCTGGAGCAACTCCTCCACGAGCCCCTAAGCGCGGCGGCCCGGGCGCACCGGTGGCTCACTGCGGCGGAGGGCGACCACCCTCCCCCTCCCCCGCGCCCTGACAAGGAGTTCGTAGCCTCCCTCCGTGTTGTGAATGGCACTCTGGAGTGCCCACTCCAAGAGAGCCCCCACCCGTATCAGGACCTGCCGGGGGGGTTCTCGAGGCACCTACAAGACGCCCTTTTCCCACCGTGGATCATCGGGCGCGGCTCCATGACCGCATGGGAGGCGCGCATCGTGGGGGAGGAGTGGGCGCGGGAGTGGGGCCGGTGGTGCGCCGCCACGCGCGCCCCGGAGACCCCTGCGCAACGATACGCCGCCATCCCGCTCCGGGGGTGGGGGCCGGACACCCGGCCGAGACCCACCATGATCCGCGGGGCGGGGCCTGACCACCCGTGGGACGCGGCGACGGGGGAATGGCTGCAGGCGGCCCCGGGGCCGCAAACGGGATGGACTGGGGACGTATCCTCACTCGTCAGGACGCCCGTCCCGCCCCGCATCGTCCTTCACACCGCCAACGTGCTCCAGGCCACGGAGATACGCACGTGGGGACACGCTGCGGCCACCGTCAGGTGGCACCCCCCAGAGGACGGGGCCACCCAACTCACCGTGGCGCACTTCAAAGCTGGGGGGCCGGTATACGACGACGCCCTGTCCCGGCTGGGCGACACCCAGGGGCCCTTGCTCCTCATGCTCCCCACCGGTATCGCAGCCGCGCTGCGCCAGGAGCTAGACGGCTGCGAAGGGCTGCGAGTGGGGTGGGAGGCAGTCGCGGACGGCACCCTGCTGGCCCTCCTCCACAGAGACACCGCGAACGGGTGCCAATGGGACGCGCTGACGCCCCACCTCGCCGGGCGCCACGTGTACATGGCGAGCCCCCCCCAGGGGCACCCCCGCCCGGCGTGGGACGACCTCATCGCCGCCTTCCACGACCACGGGATCCTCCCCGGCGACACGTGGCAGGAGGTCCAGCGGAAGACGCTTGGCAAGGACTACCGGCGCCGCGTCCGCGCCCGCTTGCTGGAGATCCGGGACCCCCTCCGACAGAGGTGGGACGACCTCTGGCTCCGCCATCTCGACCCTTGGTCGCCGCCCTCCCACCTCCCACACACCTGCCCACTCTGCGGAGAGTGTGACACGGTGTCCTCCGCAGCAGCGACAGGCGCCAACAGGTGCGCGCGGTGCACCCAGGTAGCCGCGTGCCCCTGGCCCGAACCTCCCGCAGGCCCGCGCAGGCGCACAGAGGAGGAGGCCTTGCGCCGGCGCATCGAGGGGGCACACACCCCCTCGCACGAACAAGCGGGCCCCGCGGGCGCTGCCCTTCTGTGGATCCACGTGCACCTGCGGGACCCCACATCCGTTGCGCACCTGTCGCACGTGTTCGCCCCCTAACCCCCACCCGCCGCCGCCCTTTGCAGAGCCCGCAGCACCATGCCACGCCGACGGGGGGATGGGCCGGGGCACACCAGGGCCCGCCGCGGAGCGCAGGAGGCGGCCGTCCGGGGCCTGGTGGCGGACGCGGTGGCGGAGGCAAAGGAAGCGCACGCTGCCGCACGGTGCGACCTGGAGGGCAGTGCGAGGGCCTTCCTCAACGAGACCGCCCTCCCGGCCGTCCGCGCCCTGAACGGAGCGGGGGCCCCTACGCTGCTCCCGGCAATGCACCGGATCGTGAACGCCGTCCGGCCGGGGCTCATCAGCCCGGAAGCGGCCCTCTACGGGCACTGGATGGAGTGGCGCGAGTCCAATCGGTCGGGCCGGCCCCTGTCCATGGGGGACACCCTCCGGCTGACGGGAGCGGGGTCTGCCATGTCCCTCCGCAGTAGCGCCCCAGCCCTGCTGCAGGCCCTCAGGACGCGCTGACCCGGGGACGCGGCCCCGTACCTGAACCAGGCGCGGGCCACGTATCCGGGGGGAGTGTCCGAGCTGGATGCGGCGCTCCACCTTCTACACCCGCCGGACGAGGACCTGGAGGTGGGCGAGGTCACGGTGTTCGTGGAAGGCGCGGACGAGGCGTCCGCCCGCCCCCGGCCGACCAACCCGGTGTATGACGGCACCGGGCCTACCCCCCCGTACGCCGTCGTCTACGAGGCGTTCCCCAGGGAGCCCACTTGGTGCCCCGCCCTCCCACCGGCGACGCACGCGCCCCGCGGCTGGGCTAATCCAGACCTGTCCCCCCCCCTCTCCAGTACCAGGGGTGCCCACCACAGGGGGCAGGTCCTCTGGCAAGAGTGCCCTGGCACCCCCCTCCTCCTCCTCGTCGTCGCAACCCGCGCTGGCCCGGGGCGGATCCTGGGGATCACCCCCACCCACCTCTATGGGGCCACACCCGTACCCCGCCCCCCCCTCCTGGCGCCAGCGGCGCGGGACGGAGTACACACCTTCCTGCGCACACAGGAGGTCACCGCCGTTACGGGGGTCCACCTGGTGCGGCTGCCCCCGACACCGCTCGACGACCCCCGGGGGCCCAGGGCCCTGAGCCCCGCCCCAGACTGGGAGCTGTGGCGCGACGCGTGGGCCGCGTGGCTCCCCCGCCTCCCCTCCCAATGCCGGTGGATGGCCGCGGACCCCCGGCCGTGCGGGGCTAACGCCACAGCCGGCCCCCCACCCCCTCCCCCCCCCCCCCCCGCAGAGCACCACACGGCACTGCCCACGGCACTACACTGATGCACCAGGAGGTAGTGGGAAGGGCGCGCCTGCCACCACGCATGCCTACCAGAGTAACAGTGATGGCAGACTCCGATGGGTCCCTCGGGCGGGACGACCGCCACCACCGCCGGTCCCGCTCCCGCTCCCCCGTCTCCTCCCCAGAGTGGACGGGGGAGACCCTCGCGGAGCGCGAGGAGCGGAGGCTGGCGGAGGCGGCGCTGGTCGGGCTGCCGCCGCCGGCCCGGGAACCTGGGCCAGCCGAGACGGCCGCCCCCGCCGCCCAAGCGGCCAGCCCCGCCGCCCCGCCCCGCCCTGACGCGCAGGAGGCGGAGACCGCGGCGAGCCACGCCGCGGCCCCGGCCGCGGCCCCCGGCACGCCGCCGACAAGGGGGGCAGCCCCGGCGCAGGAGCCGGACGCGTCGCCGAGGGCTGTCGCAGCCGCGCAGGAGAGCAAGCAGGGCGCGCGAGGGGTTGCGACGGACCCCGCACGGGCCGTGGGCGCCTCGCCGGCGGCCGCCGCGGCAGCAGAGGAGACCGAGGAGGGCGTGCGAGGGTTTGCGACCGCGGCCACGGGCGCCTCGTCGGCGGCCGCCGCGGCAGCGAAGGAGGGTGCGGAGGGCGCGCGAGGGGCTGCGGCCCCCGGCACGCCGCTCAAGCGGGGGAAGAACCCCGCATGGGCCGCGGACGCCTCGCCGGCGGCCGCCGCAGCAGCAGCAATGGGCAGGGAGAGCGCGAAGTACCGCGCCCACGCCAACCCCGCCCACACCCACACCAGCCCCCCCAAGCCGTACCCCCCCAAGCCCTTCCCCCCGGGGCGGGAGCGGCACGTCCGCCCCCCGACGCGCGAGCGCTCGCCGCCGGGCGTCACGCTGCCGCAACTCCAAAGGCAGCGGGACGCCCGGCGAGTGGTCCAGGAAGGGCGCAGCGGCGAGGGGGAGGGGAGCAGCGGACGGCGTGACAGGCAGGGGGCAGGGGAGGGGTCAGGGCACGGGAAGGGCGCGCAGGGGCGCGGGCAGGGAGCCCAGGTGCAGGGGGCGGGGCGAGGGGAGGTGGGAGAGCGAGCGGGCCGGGGCGTGGTGGACGAGAGGCGGGACCCGCGACACGGGCGCGGGACTGGAAAGGGGCCCAAGGGCAAGGGCAAGGGCAAGGGCAAGGGCCCCAAGGGACAGGAGGGACGGGGCATGGGAGCCCAGGGAGGAGGGCGGGGCGAAGGGAGGGGGGCAGAAGGGGGAGCGCCCCCGCAGCCGGACGTGCAGCCGGTGAGGTGCATCCCCCCCGGCATCCAACAGATGCCGGCACACCACACCCACCACCACCACCACCACCACCACCATCACCTCTACAACATCGACCCTGACGCCGGCGAGCTCGTCCCCCCCCAACCCCGACGACACCAGCACCAGCAAGCCCCCCCCGCGCCGAGGGCGGAGCCGGCGCGGATGGCCTCGGCGGAGGGGGGACGGGGCGCGGCATCGGCGCCGCAGGCGCAGGAGCAGCGAGGGGGGCCGGCACGGGGGGCGGAGGGGAGCCGGCCATGGGACCGGGACTGGGGCGCAGTCCCGGACCCGCTGGGGGGGGAGACCCTCCCCCTGGTGGGGGAAGTGTACGGGTGGTTGTGCTGGGCCAACCAGGGGACCTCCAGGAGGTCGCGGAACCGGCCCTTCGATGCCGTGCTCCTCCGGAGGGACGGAGGAAACCGAGAGGCACCCCCGGGGGGGTGGGCGGCCCCAGAGGACCACGAGAGGGTCCTCAGGTCAGTGATCCGGGCGGCGTGGCCCGACAGGGAGCCGACGTGGCCGGCCTTCCTGGAAGGGGGAGCGGTGCTCCGCATCACGGATGCGGACGCCAACAACTGGCTCCCCCGGGCTTTGCGTAGCGCCCTCGCCCACTGGCGCTACCGCCGGCACAACCCGCCGCCGCCGCAGCCCCAGCCCCCACACAAGCGGCGGCGCAAGTGAAGGCCCAGACAGCGGGTACGGGAGGGTTGGGGGGGGGGGATGGGCCCCCTGACCCTCGCCCCCCCCACGGTATGGCGGGACGTGCGAGGGCGCGCCGCCTCCCGCGGGAGGGAGTGCGGAGGCAACGAGCGCGGGGAGGAACCGGCTGCCCCGCAACCTGCTAACCACTGACCGCTAACCCCCACGGCCACCCCCGGCCGGCCGGCGCCGCGCGACAACGGCCGGGGAGGTGAGGGCCCCGGCGAGGGCCTGCGCGAGCATCCGGCTCTCGATAGGGGGGGCGGGTGAAGGGCGCGACCCCCTGGCCGATGGCTGGCCCCCGGGACCAGGACCGCCATGCCGCCCCCGCCCGTCCCCCCCGGCCGACGAGAGGCATCGCCAGGGGGCCAAAGGGCCCCCCCCAACCCACCCCCCCCCCCGCACAGACCCGAGGGCGGGCGGGGAGGCTCCCCCCCCCCCCGCACCCACCACAGCAGGGGAGCCACAGGCGCGGCCCCCCGCCCCCCCAGGGCCGGGGGGGCGCCCCCCCCTCAGGGGGAACGGCGGCGCGATGCGGGCAACGGCGGCTGGGCCTGCTCCCGCGAACCCACACCGGCGTGCCGGAGCAACGCGCACAACGGAGCAGGAAGGAGGCCGCGCCCCACATGACCCTCCCGTAACCACAGCCCGCTCCGAGGTGACAGAGGGAGGGTTTCAAGTCAGCTGGGGCCCCCAGGGGAGCGATCCACGGGCCGCCCCTCACCCCCCCCACCCCGGCGCGGCACTTCAGCCCCGACCGCACGCGCGCGCCGGAAGGGAGCGCACCGGCGACACGGAGAGAGCCAGGAAGGAGTACCACAGGCCGCCGCCTGGAACGAGAGCAGGGAGGCCGCGGCGCGACACCCCCCCCCCCCGCCCCCCCACCGGCCCGCCAGCCACGGGGGCCCCGGCCCCCACCCCCAGAGACAGAAGGGATGGACCCCCCCCGCCCGAGAGGGGAGCCGGAGTGTGACCCGCCCCCACGCCCCAGCCGCCGGCTCAAATGGGGACCGCGAAGAACAAGTGGGCCCACGCCTGCGCACCGGGACGCCGCGCAGATCGTGCCCAGAGAAGCCGGGTGGGCGCGAACCGGAATGGCCGGAATGGCCACGCCCCCCATGGACAGCACGACACCAAGGGACGCCCGCTTTGTTGCCTACCCAGGGAAAGCGGCCCCGCAACCCGCTAACCACTGACCGCTGACCCTCACGGCCACCCCCGGCCGGCCAGCGCCGCGCGGCAACGGCCTGGGGAGGAGGGGCCCCAGGGAGGGACTGCGTGAGGATCCGGCTCTCGGTAGAGGGGGGCGGGGGAAGGGCGCGACCCCCCTGGCCGATGGCTGGCCCCCGGGGCCGGGACCGCCAAGCCGCCCCCCCCCCCTTTGGCCGGCAAGAGGCATCGCCAGGGGACCGAAGGCCCCCCCCCACTCCCCCCCCCCCCCTCCCACACAGGCCCGAGAGCGGGCGGGGTGGCGCCCCCCCCCCCCCCGCACCCACCCCAGCTGGGGAGCCACAGGCGCGGCCCTCCGCCCCCCCAGGGCCGGGGGGGCGCCCCCACCCACAGGAGGAACGGCGACACGGTAAGGGCAACGGCGGCTGGACCTGCCCCCGCGAACCCACACCGGCGTGCCGGAGCAACGCGCACAACGGAACACGAAGGAGGCCGCGCCCCGCATGACCCTCCCGTAACCACAGCCCACTCCGAGGGGACAGAGGGGGGGTTTGCAGGTCAGGTGGGACCCCCAGGGGAGCGATCCGCGGGCCGCCCCTCACCCCCCCCCACCCCGGGGCGGCACTTCAGCCCCGACCGCACGCACGCGCCGGAAGGGAGCGCGCCAGCGACACGAAGAGAGCCAGAAAGGGGTACTGCAGGCCGCCGCCCGGAACGAGAGCGGGGAGGCCGCGGCGCGACACCCCCCCCGAGGCAAGGGGGATGGGCCCCCCCCACCCGAGAGGGGAGCCGGGGTGTGACCCGCCCCCCAGCTCCAGCCGCCGGCCCACATGGGGGCCGCGAAGAACAAGCGGGCCCACGCCTGCGCACCGGGACGCCGCACAGATCGTACCCGGAGAAGCTGGGTGAACGCGAACCGGAGTGGTATGGGGGGCCACGCCCCCCATGGACAGCGCAACGCCAGTGACGCCCGCTTTGTTGCCTGCCCAGGGAAGGCAGAGGGACGGAAAGAGGCAGAGCGACCCCCCGCCCTACAGTCAGTCGGCGACCCGGCGGTGCTACTGTCCGCCTCTTACCCCTGTGCACGTCAGTCGGCGATCCAACGCACCCCACCCAGCCCCCTCCCCCCCTGTCCCGACCCCGTGCACGTGGACTGGGGCCTCCCGGCACGCGCAACACGCTTCACAACGCACAGCCCCACCCTCAGGACTGGATTCATAGCCGACGACACCCCTAAGTGGCGTAAGAGACTCCCGCGGCCCAGTAGTGAGAGCGTCGGTCTTCAATTGTCCAGTGCGGGGGTTCGATCCCGGGCGTTGGTGCTCCTGGGATCCCTGCACGTAGAGCTCTCTAGTTGGCGACGTGGGAACCACCCCCCCCTCCAGCAACTCGCGCCACCACCGATACCGGTGGATTGGGTGGAGGTCTCGTTCGTTTTACCCCCGACCCAAGAAAAACAAAACACATGGGAGCCACCCACCCCTGCAGCAGTGCGCACCGTCACCTGTACTCAAACAGGTCGATGGGAGGCCTCGTCCGGTATTCGAAGGGATCGGTGGGAGACCACCGATCCCGGGGTTCGAACCAGCTCCTTCGCGGCGCGCGCCTGGTGCGCTACCTCCGGGGCGGCTGCCTTCTGAGATACACTGGCACCCGGGTCACAGAACAAACGCGCCCGCAACCTCCTCCCCCTGTGCTAAGAGTAAGCCCGCGGTAGGGGTGCTCTGCTGGGCCATGAACCGGAACATTGGTGCACCACTCCAGCCACGGTCACCCCAACCCCCCCACGCATCCCGCAGGGCGAAGCTCCGTGCGCATCAGGCTCGTCATGGGAATCCGGCGGGCCGGCGCCTGGACACCAAGACGACACCTCTCTCCCCCCGCGCAAGAACAGAGCGGGGCCCCCACAACCGCACGCCCGCAACGCAGACCTTGACAGCCCACCTAGTGGACGGGCAGTCGGGGGAAGAGGAGCGCAAGACCCAGAACGCCCCACGCAACGGACGAAGGCACCCCCCCGGGGACGCCCTGCCGCCGCCCCCGCAACCCCAAGCCAAGTAGGGGGGAACCGGGACCGGACCGCCCCCCCCCCAAGCACGCCAGACGGAGCACGGGACCGGGGCAGGACACGCGGAGGGGCACGGATCACATGGAACGGCCCTACCAGCGCCCAGTGCCGGGACCACGCGAGATGCGCGCGCCACACCACCCAGCGGGGGGCGGCCACCGCGAGAGCGCGAGCGCACACACACGAAAAGGACACGCGGGGACCACCAGAAGGGCAACCGGACCGAGCGCGCGGAACGCACAGACCACATGGAATGGCGTACCAGCGAGCGAGGATAAGGGACACCCGGACGGGACGGCCCGCCACACGCAGCGCGGGACACGCGGCGCGAGAAGGGGGAAGAAGGGGAGACACAACACCAGGTACCGGCCCGAACCCCCCCGAACCGGCCGCGAGCGCCGCGCACACACGGACGGGACACTGCACCCGCCAAGGCAGTAGTGGCGCACAGCGCCACGCCCCAACCCCTAGGCTAGGCAGCCTCCGCGCCAGCCCAAGGGGGTCCCACTGGCGACAAGCCAGTAGCACGGGCCCGGCGGCGCCGGTGCCCCGGGCGACCACGCATTAGGGGGGCGACGCAGTGGGTAAGCGCCCGCGGCCACGGCCGCGAATTGATGCACTGACCGGGGAGTGGCGAAACGGGGACGCCGGGGAAGGACGGGGCTCCGAGCTCTGTGAACCCGGGGGACTCCGCCACCAGGCAGGAGGTGCGTCTTGGAGGGCCCCCCACTAGGACCCGGTGGGGAGGATATCACCTGGCCCGACCAGGTGGCCCCCCAGGGCCGAAAGGCGTCTAGTACCCGCAAAATCAAACCTCAAACCTCTGCAGACACACGTCGACTGGTCTGGATCCCGCAAATGCCATGGGACCAGACCACACACCAAGAATCGCAATGCCGATGACAGCGGCATCCGTTGCGCAACGTCGTATGGGCTTCAAGGCCCCAAGAGCTCAGAAAAATGAAGGTCAGTCGCCCTACCTGGTTTCCCAAGGAATCAGCAGGTGGGGAGTGACGAATAGAATTGAAAGAGAGGGGCCATCCTCCTCTGGATTCAGCAGGGGGGGGTATATGGCCACTCTGATGGCAGGTCACCGGAAGATGAGAGAGAGCAAGCAAGTGCGGGACGATACGTCGGCCTCACAAGCGCCTCAAAGCACATCAGGGGAGAGCTCAGGGCGCTGATCAGGCACCCCTGGCTGCAATCGCCCCGGTGAGTGCTGCCAAGTCCGAAACGTGGATCTTGGTCTTGTGCTTGCGGATGTACTCCATGAAGGGAGTATTGACCCGCGGCACGAACGAGGAGACGGGTTCCCAGGTATCGTGGGACGGCCCATAGCCTCGCCAACAAACCTTGAACTCGCGACCTCCGGGTGCCGAGGCTTTCGGACGCTGAGCAAGGATCTTCTCGACTGTATAGTCGTCCTGCTCAGCGTAGTCGTCGTCCGAATCGGCCTCATGTGCGGCATAGCTCAGGGACACATGTTGGCCACGGAGGTCGGGTTCCCGCACACGGAGTTGACTCTCGTGGCGCTCCCGGAACTGTCCGTGACCCACCTTGATGCGGTAGGTGTCCTCACCAATCCTGCGGACCACCTCGCCGGGTGCGAACCAGGTCTTGGTGCGGTGGGTGCCCATAGGGCGGGGTCTGATCACCCACACCGGGTCTCCCACCCTGAACTTCTGCGCTGTCGAGCTCGGGGCGGACTTCTGACGCTCAGCATGCTCCTTCTCAAGCTGCTGGCGGATGTCCCGCGCCGTTTGCTCTTGCCGCGCGAAGAACTCCTTGGCATCCATAGCCATGCCATCACCAGACAAGGGAAGTCCCCTACCCAGGGGGTCCCTGCCGAAGAGAATCTGGTGAGGGGACAAACCGCCCGGAGTGGGGGTGTCATGATGGGCCTTCAGAGCAGGCCACATCTCCTCAAACCAGTTCTGACGTGGATTGGTGATGTGGATCTTGCGCAGCTTCTCGAATAGCTGCCGTCCAGCCACTTCAGCACGGCCGTTAGACCGGCTGAGATAGGCGACACTCTTGGCATGACGTATTCCCATGAGGGAACACATAGCCTTGAGCCAGCCACCAGTAAACTGGGGCCCTCGGTCACTGCAAATGGTGCGGGGGATGTCAAAGACGGTCAGCCAATGACGAATCATCATGACTGCCACTTCTCTGGCAAGCGACCCCTTTTTGCGTGCCGGAACGGCTACAATGTAGCCGCTGTGGCGGTCCACACAGAGAACCACAAAGTCAAAGGTCTCCTTGCCAATGTGCACTTCGGGCATGGAGAAGACGTCCATGGCCACGCTCTCCATGGGCTGGTCAGGAACCGGGGTCCATTGGGGTTCCCCCTTGACGTTCCGGTTGTCCGGATTGCAGGCCTGGCAGACCGAACAACCCTTCCTGACCTTCTTGATGGCGGTGTAGAGAACGATATGGTCGATCTCGAACCGGCGCTGCATGTCAAGGGCTTGCTTCTTGACCCCTGGGTGCAGCATGTGGTGGTGCCAAGCCTCGCAAAGCTCGAGCACCCGGGACTCCGGTACTAGCAGCTTACCATTCCGGTAGAGCTTGCCGTCTTCCTCGGTCAGCCCCTTCGGCCACTTCTGCCCGTCGTCAGGGTCGGTCACAGCCCTATACTCGGCCGCAAAGGCCTCAGACTTGGCATAATCGTCGGTCCAGTCGTCCTGGAGGCAAGACTCCGGGAAGAGGTGCTTGTCGGACTCAGCTCCCTCAGGGGCGAGTACTCTGACCGCTCTGCTCACCCTCGTTGCGAGGGGGGCATCCGCAGCCATGACGACGAAGCATTTTGCACCCTCCTCCTCCATCAGGCGCTCCATTTCGATGATCCTCTTGGCTTCAGCGGTCTCAGCCTCATCGCCATGGGCAGAGATATCCTGCATGCCCTTGCTGGCGGGATAGGCCCACCTACTGAGACAGTCCGCCACGGTGTTATCCTTTGCAGGAATATACACAACCGTGAGGTCGAACTTGGCCAAGGTCTCATGCCATCTTGCCCGTCGGGAGGCGGGACCTGAGGGGGTGTCCACGTGCTCCTTGTGCCACGACTGCAGACTCTGATGGTCGGTGCAGACGGTGACGGGATGGAGGGCTATGTACCCAGCCCATTTCCTGAGAGCCATGACGATGGCATACGCCTCCTTTTCACGGGGCGTCCACGTCCGTCTCTGACCTTCCGCCAGGACTCGGCTCCAGAAGGCCACGGGCACGTGCCTCCCGTCGTCAAGCACTTGCTCCAACACAGCGCCAATGGCATAGTCGGAAGCGTCGGTGCGCAGGACGAACCCTCGGTCGGGATCCACGAGGTGCAGACCCACTGCGGATAGCAGCGCCTGCTTCATCCCCTCAAAGGCACGGTCGGACTCAGCTGTCCAGACCAGAGCCTTCTTGGACCCCTTCTTGGTCTCCTCTCGGTTGCCCTTGAGCATGGTCGTCATGGGGGCTGCATACTCGGCATACATTTTGATATACCCCGAGTAGTAATTGCAGAACCCCAGATACGCCCGTAGCTCAGAGACCGTTTTGGGCTTTTCCCAGTGCTCAATCGCAGCCACCTTGCCAGGTATGGGCTTTCGCTGCCCGTTCCCGACTACGTGGCCAGCGAAGACCACCTCGCTTACCGCAATGGTGGCCTTGTCACTGCTGCCCGTGAGTTTGTGCCGAACCAGAAGGTCCAGCACTCGAGTGACGTCCCTCTCGTGTGCCTCCAGGAGCTCCTCGTAGCTCATACTGGGGTCCCCGGACGCGATGATCACGTCGTCCACGAAGGGGTCCGCACAGTCGCGCACCGGCTCAAGCAGGTTCTCCAGCATCCGCTGAAAAGCCGCATTGCCGTTGGTAACGCCCATGGGCATCACCTTCCACTGGAGAGGTCCAAGTGGGGTGCTCATGGCTGTGCAGGCACGGGACTCCTCGGCGAGAGGCATCTGATGATAACCATGTTTCAGGTCAATCACCGTGAAGATCCTCCGCCGGTGTTGCTTTTGCAGCATGTCCTCAATGAGGGGCAGCGTATAGCTGTCGTGCTGCGTTTGGGCGTTTAGGCCGCGGTAGTCGACCACGAGCCGCCACTCACCGGCAACCTTCTTGGGGACGACGAAGCACGGAGAGGCCCACTCGGAGTGGCACGGCTCAAGCCAGCCTCTCTGGATGAAGTCACGGAGGATCTTCTCCATGGCCTCTTTCCTCTCGCCCCTCAGGGCAAACTCCCGGTGCCGATACACACGGGGGTCCTGCTTCAGTCGTATCTTGGCCTCGCCATACGGTCCACGCACCGGTGGGGGGAACACAGGTTTTTCGCTGAAGAAGGTCTCGCCATACTTCTGCTTCAGCCTGGCCCTCAACGCCTGGATCTTGGGGCAGTCATCGGATTCCGCCTTGGCTTTTCCGGGCACATGCACCACGGAGCTTACTTGAGGGGTAGCTACTCCGCTCGCTTTCGGCTCAGGTGGTCTTCCCAGGTGGCCCAAAGGGCCATCCCTGGTCTTGCCTCGGAATAGATCGCCGTAGGTGGGTGGGTTACCCCCGATTGGCTGGTCCTGGCTGGACAGGTGGTCCAGTACCCTCCTTACGAAGGTATCTCCATCATAGGAACCAGAGACGATCGAGTCCACTTCCCACCAGGCTTTGTCCTGGCCCTTGCCCTCACGCTGGTTTCCCCAGTCGTGAAAGGGCTGATCCATATACCCCTGAACCAGATCCCACTCCTCTTCAGTGAGGGGCTCTTCCGATTCCGATTCTTCGATGTCAACAGGGGGAACCGCAAAGCATTGCCTCCAAGGCTCCGCTATGATGCGGTTGACACACACGAAGTCCGTGGTGTCGGCCTGATCAAGGCCCCCATCCACATAGTGGAATTCTGTTGGCCATCTCTGGGGTGGCATGGGCTGTCCCTTAGCGTCCTGATAGACACTCTCTCCAGCCGGTAGGACGACCTTGTTCAAGGTCATGTTGGTCAATGAGGCTACCCAATGTCGGGTACTTTCCTCCTCGGTGCATCCCATAGGAACAACCAGCACTGCCTTGGAGCGGTCCTTGCGAATCTTCGCTATCGCTCTTGGAATGTCCCAACGGGGGCAATGGATCCACATCAATCCCTGATGCGGACCCCAGTGCTTCTTCCACGCGGAGTCCTGTGCGCTCCAGTACTTCTCACACACCCGCAGATGGGCGGAGGTTCCTGAAGAGAACGCATCCAGGGCCAGATCCGACGCTCCCAAGTCCGCGACAACTCGGCTCGCCACTTCCGGCCTTACGCCGTACTCCTGGTTTGCAGGACCAGTTGGCTCAGTGTCCAGCGCGGCCACTTCGAGCTGATTGCGTTCGGGGTGGATCCATTGGCATTCCACATGGTGCTCAGGTGACGAAAGCCACGAGAGTTGGTCGTCCTGGTACAGGGTCATGGAGGCCCGGGCCAGGAGGACGCCGGAGTCCGTCTCCATCATGAAGTCGTACCCGACGATCATGTCCCAGTCCATCTCGGCCTCGTAGAAGCGACCGTGCAGGAGGATTTCCTTGCCGAGGTCTGGAGGGCTCAGTTCACGATGGTTCACGAACTGCAGCCCAATGGCCGCTTCCTTCGTGCCTCCCACCATGTACTGGCCGTTCGCCACCTTCAGCCTGACAGGTTTCCGACTGTCGGTCAGACACTCTGGTGGAAGTAGGCCAGCCTTGACCAAGCTGACTTGAGCTCCCGTGTCGACCAACACGTCGAAAACCTTTTCCACTTCCCCGCATAAGGCACGGACCTTAAGATGCAACTGCCGCTCGCGACCGACACGGCGCACGGCGTGCAAACTCAGGATCTCCGGCCGTTCCAGAAGCTCAACAAGAGACTGGTGCAGGTCGTGGACAATGGGCTCAGGCTGCCCATCTGCAGCATCCAGCTGCGGTCCGGGTGATCCTCCGATACTCTCGGATAGATCCTGTAGTACATCAAACACATTCTTGGTCGCGAAGGACGGACGGGTGCAAGGGTTCGTGCCTTCGCTTGCCCTCACCCCGCCTCCGCGACTGGGTGCCGGACCGGGCCTTCCGCCCGCGGCAGTCCCCTTGTGCTTATCGACTCCCGACTGGGATGGTTCGGCGCTTCCCACGTCACCATCCTGCGACCGCCCTAGCTGGGGCCCTTGGCTGCAGGGGCTCCGCTAGGGGGCGTCGGTTGTGGAAGAGGGGGTGTTCTCCTCGGCCTCAACGTCGTTGACGCCCTTCTTCCTCCTCTCACTACGAGTAGGCTTCTTGTCCTTGTCCTTGTTCTGGTTGTTCTGGTTGTTCTCCTTGTTCTTGTTGTCCGACCTGGGGACCCAGTTCCTCTTGATCTCCTGGATCTCCTTGGCCAACTCGGTCCCCTGCGACACCAGCTTGGAGAGCTCGTCCCTGTCCACCTCCACCTTGGCTTCCCGGATACCCGCGGGCGCACGCTTCTTCGACCCGTGCGCCTTCTTGTAAGCCTCCGTGTCGGCCTGGTGGATGGGGCATGTTCGGTGGTCATGGTTGAAGCCTCGCTTCCTCCCATAACACACGAAACAGCCCTGAGGGTGAGCTCGTATGAACTCCCCAAAGGACAGCGGAGGGTCGCCAATGCGGCGAGGGTCCCTCTTCTCCTGCTTCCTCCAACCCTGCTGCAGGGGCTTCCAGTTTCCCGGCTTGCTCCCCGCGCTCAGGTTTTTGGCCACGAAGGCACAAGTGGCCACCTCGGCGGGCTCATCGTCGTCGTCATCGTCGACGAGAGTCTCATCGCCGCCGGCTCCCGCTAGGTCCATGGCAGCTTCGCCGCCAGGTCCCTCGCCAACGTAGTTGACGTCGCGGTCGCCGGGCCTCAACCCGCGGGTGTGGTGGAGGTTTCGGTACTCCTTGAGTACTTCCTCGCCAACCCACTCCAGGATCTCGTCGCAGCTCATCCGCGCCGGGATGGCCTGCAGACGGATGGTCTGGCCGCTCAACTCACACTCGTCAAAGCGCCACATCGCGGTCTTCTCGCGATCGCCCGAGACGGTGATGAGAAGAGCGTTCCGCAGGGAGTGCCGTTTGACATCCCGGGCCACGTTCTTCTTCGCCCAAGCCACCACGTTCGTATGATACTCTTTGGGGAGCATCATCTTGACCGTGTGGTTGGACTTGGCCCGCTTGGATTCCTCCTTGGTGACCCTCTTGATCCATGCTTCCGGCAGCATGGAGAGCAGGCGAGCCTGCTCGTCACCCTCGTTCCAATCCTCCACGTTGCGGCGGTGGAGGGTGTATTTCCCTCGGAAGTCCCGCCAATCCCGCAGGCGGATCTCCCGCCCATCATGCTCAAGCTTGATGGACTTCCACCGCTTGGCAGCCACTTGCGGAGCGTCCACCCGCTCCTGCTCGTTGAGCCACTTCTTGGCTTCCTTGAGGGTCTTGATTTTCCCCTCCTTGGTCGCCATGAAGTATAGCTCGCCGAGCACTTCCGGCAGGCGGTACCTGAACCGTCTGAAGACATATCTCTCCGCATCCGCGGGAGGTAGGTCTTCAGTGACGGTCAGCCCCCAATCGTCCAGCTTCTCCAAGAAGCGGTCGAGGTTGAGGGGGTTGCCGTCGTACATGGGGGGCTTGATGTCCTTCAAGTCTTCCCACACGGCGGCGTCCGCGGCCTTAGAGACCATGAACGCCGGCCGCGAGGTCGACCGAGGTTCCCATCGGCCTCGCCCACGGACTACCACGGCCGCCACGTCCATGTCCTCCATGGAATCCCTGTGGCTACGCCGCGGTTCCTCCATGTACCCTAACGTGGTCCGTACTGCGTCCATGTACGCATCCTCATCACGGCGCTGGCGGCTGCGTTCAGCGGCCTCCCGTCGTACACCACGCGGCGGGCTGATGTCGAACTCCTCCAGGTCCAGGTCCAGGTCCTCACCTTCGCCGACATCCCATTCCACGTCTCCTCTGGGGACCTCATCCCTGAGTCCACCATAACGTCCACCAGCAATTGGGATTGGCTCCGGGGCTGGTGCGGGGCGCCGGGGCGTACCGGTGTCCGCGGTGGAGCACGGCGGTTGCGGTACTCCGCGCTGAGCCACTCATCACGCCAATCCTCACTGCCACTGCCGGGCGGCACGCGCTCGTTGCGGCGGCCCGCGCTGTGGTGAGACGGGGCGGTGAGAGAGGGGGCACTGGCGCTGGGGTGACTCCTGGGGGCTCCGCCGGGGGCGTGGGGTCTGCCTGGACCTGGTTCGGGTCCCGTGCCGTCGTCCGACGAGCCAGACTCCAGGGGTGGGTGGTCGCTGCCGACGCTCCCACGGGCTTCCAGCGCGTCCAGCCTCTGCTGCAGGCCGCTGACGACGTTGGTCAGCGACTTGGTCTCGGCCCTGGCGATGTCCAGCTCCTTCTGCGCGCGCGCGGCGACCCTGGAGATGCGAGCCATCTCGCCCTTGCCCGTGTCTACCTCCAGCTCGAGCAACTGGACTCTCCTGCGGAGGTAGACAATCCACCGCCAGGTGGTATCCGGGTCGCCGTTTTCTGGTGGGTCGTTGGGGTCCCCAGGGGGTCCTCCAGGAGGGCCTCCGCCGGGTCCGCCCGGTCCAGGGGGTCCTCCCCCGCCCGGTGGTCCGCCTCCAGGGGGTCCACTTGGTGGGCGTCCTCCAGGGGGTCCTGATGGTCCTCCGCCAGGGGGTCCCGGTGGGTCACCGCCGGGTCGCCTCGGTGGGTCCGAGGATGGGCGCTTTCTCGTGATGCCGAAGTCCATGTCGTCATCCTCGTCCATGTCGCCCCACCTGGGCGTCTCGGTCTCGGAAGGCTCCGAGCTCCGGTAGGGAGGAGGGAGATCCTCATCCTCACCTTCCGGTTCCATGGGGACGTCTCCGCCTCCTCCGCCCGTCCAAGCCACCACTTGGCGATGTCGGCGGCCTCGTTCATCCCCGTCACTGGCGGTGAAGAAGGGGTCACTGTCGTGGGGGTGTCCACCTGCTGGCCTCCGCGGCCTCTCGGGGGTCTTCCCCTTGCCCTTCCTCCGTCGACGGGCGGTGGGGCCACTGCTCCCACTGCTGCCCGTGTCGGCCTCGTCCAGCGTCATCCTGGAGGAGGCGTCCCCTTCGAAAAATTTTCGAAGGGTCTCCACTCGTGATCCTCCCGGGGGAGTCTCGCGGCGGAGTTTGGCCTCTGCCTCCTTCATTGCGGCGGCGGTGGCTGCGGCAGCCCGCACTTCGGCTTCTTCCCGAGCAGGAGCCGCCTCGGCTTCCCGGGCCTGCTGCAGCCGCGCCTTCTGCGCCTCCAACGCCGCCAGCTCCGCCTCCGTCTTGGCCTTCTCCTCAGCGACCTTCCGTCGCGCGGCCTCGATGGCGACCTTCTTGGCGGCGTCCGCCTGGGCCTTAGCCGTCGCTTCGGCGTGGGCCCTTTCCTCCGCCTCTTTCTTTGCCCTCTCTTGGGCAAGCGCCTCTTCCAGCGCCCTCACCTCGGCCTCCCTGCAGGCAATGGCCTCCTGCGTCAGGCGGGCTTCCTCGTCGGCTGCCGCCAACTCACCGTTGACCTGGGCAGTCGCTGCCCCATGGGCGGCTACGGCCGTGAGTCCGGCCGCAATGGCCGCCACGGTCCGGGCGTGGATGGCTATGCCATGCGCCCACTCCGCGGCCTCCTCCTGGGCGATGCCGACGGCGCCCTCCACGGCAGCGCTGTGCTGCCTGGCCCGTTGCCGGACAACCCGAAGGTTGCAGGGCACCCCACAGATGCGCTCACAGGCGCGCGCCACGTCCCTGTCGGGAGCGACGCTGCTGCTGGAGCTGGCCTGGTCGGCCGGCATCCTCCCGCGGTGGGCCGACTCCACGTCGCTGCTCGGGCCTGCTGGGGCCTGCTGGGGCCTCAGGAGCAGCGGACGGGGCTTGGCCTTGGTCTGCCTGGCGACTTGGATGTAGTCGCCAAGGGTGGTGGAGCCGGGGTGGTGACCGCCATTGGCTCGTTGGGGACTGGGGGCTGGGGTTCCGCCCTTGGCGCCCTGGGCGGCTTCGGCGGCCAGGGACTCCTGGTACTCCCGCCACTTCCGGTCCCGCTTCTTGTCCCCGGGGGACCGCTTCTCCTTCCCCGGAGACGCGCTGCTCCTGCCCTGCAGCCTGCGCTCGCTCCCCGGTTCCGGGAAGCTCTTCTCGATCACGTCCCACATGGAGAGGTTGATCGAGGCGCCCGACGGGTACACGTTGGGCTCCTCGTCCTCCTCAATCCCGTCGGGGCGCAGGCCTTCGCCAGGCCTGTCCGGCCGGGTCCACGTCCTCCAGCGCCTCTGCTGGTGGCGGTAGGCGAACCCTTCCGCCCGCAGCCAGTCCTCCACGGCCTGCAGGCGGTCGGGGGCGATGTCCGTGCGGAGCTCGAAGCTCCGGGGCATGCCGCCTTCGCACTGGGGGTGGCTGTGGCGGTAGTGCTGGTCCCATACCAACCCACGCGGTAGGTTCGCTGCATGGGGGTGGGGCCGCGGCCACGTCCTGCCCGCTTCTTGCCAGTTTACCATGGCAGCGGGGGCGTAGTTGGTCTTGAGGTCCTTGGTATGCACTCGTTCCACTCAACGAACTGGTTGTGGTTGTTGAGGCGGGTGCTGCAGCACTGGATTGGGAGTGCGGCTGGTGCTGGTCAGCCGGTGGTTGTGGAGGTGGTTGACGCGGCCTTGCTGGTCTGCCGATGGGTCTGGTCTGTCCACTTCCTTCACGGTCGCGACGCGGTCAGGGCGATGCACTGGACGGCGCTGCGGGCTCCGTGACGAACTCGGCGCTGTCGCTGGGCGGCGCTGCGAGCTGCTGCGCTGCGCTGCGGGCTGCTGCGCTGCGCTGCGAGCCGCGAGCTGCGAGCGGCTGCGCCGCGCTGCTCGGAGTTGGTGGCCCCGAGTGGCATGCGAGGGCTGGGTAACCCCGCGGCGGTGAAACGCTTTTGACGCGTTCCCGTGGGGGGCCGGCCACGGGACGCTGCGGTGGACACGCGCAAGTGAGCAGGCAGGCAAAGCACTACGCTCACAAGGGCATCAATGCGCTCATGTCATGTGACAAAGCGTTTCAGGATCCTTGCCACTCTGCAACAAGGGAACAAAGTATGTACAGCAACACATCAGGATATGTACACATGGGGTTAAGACTGGACTGGGGTAAGGTCATTACAGGACAATAGACACTCAGTCCCAACTCATATCCCAATCCCAGGTCCGACCCTCTCAGTGGCTGGTGGGGGCGGGGGCTCAAACACAACCCATGCCCTGCTCAGTCCGGACCCTGAAACCCTGCCAATGGAAGAGGTGTCCCGCCCAGCCACAGGCGAGCTCCTCGGAACCCAGGCGCTCCAAGGTTCACCGACAGTGGCTCCCCATGCTCCCCCAACGGCAGGTCTCAACTCCCCTTTGAGCCAGAGATATGGCCCCGCCATGATCCCTCAGGAGTTGGTAGCTGAAAATGGGCTGTTTCAGCCCAAACTGATATTAGCTCCAAAATTCCCAAAGTTGACCCCTCGTCTGGACCCGCCAGAGGTAGGGACGAGGCAACTGACCCTACGCCCTTCGAGTACGAACTCCCTGGAGCCCTCGCCCAACCTGGTTCCCTCTGAGGTCCCGGCATCAGGGCAACACGGATGAGTCAAGTGGGGTCATGATGCCAAACCCACCAAAATTGGCCTCATTCCCACGCGTGGCTCGCCCGGCCAAGGTAAGGCCAATGGCTCAAAGGGTAGGAGGCAGGACCTAGGAGTTATATCCGAGTGTACAATCTGAATTTAGGTCCGGGCTCCTTATGAGCTTAGAGAAATGGGGCCGCCAATTGACCACACGGAAGGGGGAAATTGGGGTCCCAAAATTGGGTCATTTTGGCTGCTTGAAATGAGCCAAAATTCAGTGTGCTCCCAATAGTATATCTCCACGCTGGCTTGGAGATCGGATCCGCCACTCCATACGTGATCCACCGGGAGTCCAACGGAGACTTCCATGTACTTGGCCCTCAAAGATCTCCATGCCACTTGGCGTGGTGACGATCCCAATTGGGTCCACAAATGCCAAAATGGCAAAATTGCCCACACTCACTTTGGGCTAGCGCCTTAACGAAGGTTGCTCCGCTTCGCCCACGTGGTGTGTGAACCATGGGGACCAATCTCCATATCACCCATGTCATATATGGCCCATTGGTCCAAGCGTCTGGCGTGCACAAAGGTTAGAACATGGTGCAGGGCGGGCAGCAAAAGTGGAAAATTGCTCAAAATGGCCAAAAATGCGCACACTCATGGCTAGGGGCAAATGAGGCACATGCCCGACTCGGACCGGAGTGTGCCATAGGATTGGTATCAAGTCATATGTGTCCAACATATCTTTTGGGCGTCGCCCAACTCCTCCGGTATTGGGAATGGCAGGGTCGCCAAGTGAGCCCATGAGTCCCAAATCGCCAACATGGCGGCCACGGTATGCCAAGCCTAAGAGGAGTTATTCGCCGGGTCCAAGATATGTTGGGCACCGAAGTATGTACCCTTATGACATACTTGGGTCATGATGTCAATTGAACGCAACGTTGAGATACACGGTCGCCACTTGACATCATGACGGGCCAAAAATGGCAAAATTGGCACAAAGACACACAAAAGTGCATTGAAAGGTGCACAATTATATTATAATATCTTCGGCTTGGATCGTGCAATCAACTAATCCTTCTAAACACAATGACTTGACACTAATGACCTTCGATTCCACATATGTGCTCCACTTGGGGCGCTTTGAAAGGTTACGAGCGCCGCTTCCCAAGTGGACACATGAAAATATGGAAAATTGCACAACACACACCTTGCTCCCAACGCATCGCTTCGGGATTGCCACACAAGCTTCCCTTCACAAAGGTTAGGCTTGCAATTGATCGTAGAGAGTATGGAGAAGGGGCTTGCACAATTTGAGGTCCATTGGCGGGCTTGGCTTGGAGCGATGGACCCGCCAAATGGGCACGCAACACAACACAAGGCACATACTCCATATTGCCCAAAAAGGTAGCTCCCCCCACGATATGTCATGCCCCTCCAAGGGCATAACTTTGTGTCAATCGCTCATAGGAACTCAAGGAGAGTTCCTATGCAACACCAACACTTGCGCGCTACACTCGAAAGTTATCTTAACGCACGCAATGTCATGGCCAAAGAGTTATAACGCAAACTCTACCCTCTTGACCATGATCCATTACACTAGCGCGCACGTGTGGAAACGCAAGGCATATAAAGCTTCCTCAATTACGTCGGGAGTATTGTGAATACATCCCACGTTTCCTTATTGTCATTCCTCGCAAGCGGCACGAGATATGACCCTTACAAGTGGCCTCACGAATCAACTTTGTTTAGCCCATATCTCTGAGTCAAATGGAGGGCAAGATAAAAGGAAAGTTGATTCGTGCATAGGGAAGCACGTAGGTCCACTCGAAAGAGGTCAAATCAAGTGCGGGGATGTCGAAGTCGAAAATCCGATTTCGACATCCTGAAAAATTCGGATTAAGGTTGCGAGTGTAAGATGTGAAAATTGCGGAAGCGTCCATGCAGTTCCTGAAGGCTTTGGAGCCTTCGTGACGGATTGCGTTAAAATTTCCATTATAAACAGTTAAACTGGCGGTTACGGTAAAGTCGCGATCCAACCGCCAGCAGTCAAAACAGTGAATATCAGAACGGAAGCGTAAAACTTGACGGAAGCAATATGAAAAAAAAACCCTGTTGCTTCCTGATGTTCTGATATACAAATCTCCGCTGGCGGTGCATCGGTTGCCGATGCGGGGCTTTACGGCACGGAACACGCTCCCGCCGGGCTCGCACCGGGCGTCAACGGGCGCCTTCCGTACATGGGGTTAGTGGACCGGAGACCGGTCTTCCCTTCCGTACATGGGGTTAGTGGACCGGAGGCTGGTTGTATGCCCTATCCTAGCCATGGGGTTCTGGGTACCGCTTCACCACGTTCGTATGATACTCTTTGGGGAGCATCATTTTGACCGTGTGGTTGGACTTGGCCCGCTTGGATTCCTCCTTGGTGACCCTCTTGATCCATGCTTCCGGCAGCATGGAGAGCAGGCGAGCCTGCTCGTCACCCTCGTTCCAATCCTCCACGTTGCGGCGGTGGAGGGTGTATTTCCCTCGGAAGTCCCGCCAATCCCGCAGGCGGATCTCCCGTCCATCATGCTCAAGCTTGATGGACTTCCACCGCTTGGCAGCCACCTGCGGAGCGTCCACCCGCTCCTGCTCGTCGAGCCACTTCTTGGCTTCCTTGAGGGTCTTGATTTTCCCCTCCTTGGTCGCCATGAAGTATAGCTCGCCGAGCACTTCCGGCAGGCGGTACCTGAACCGTCTGAAGACGTATCTCTCCGCATCCGCGGGAGGTAGGTCTTCAGTGACGGTCAGCCCCCAATCGTCCAGCTTCTCCAAGAAGCGGTCGAGGTTGAGGGGGTTGCCGTCATACATGGGGGGCTTGATGTCCTTCAAGTCTTCCCACACGGCGGCGTCCGCGGCCTTAGAGACCATGAACGCCGGCCGCGAGGTCGACCGAGGTTCCCATCGGCCTCGCCCACGGACTCCCACGGCCGCCACGTCCATCTCCTCCATGGAATCCCTGTGGCTACGCCGCGGTTCCTCCATGTACCCTAACCTGGTCCGTACTGCGTCCATGTACGCATCCTCATCACGGCGCTGGCGGCTGCGTTCAGCGGCCTCCCGTCGTACACCACGCGGCGGGCTGATGTCGAACTCCTCCAGGTCCAGGTCCAGGTCCTCACCTTCGCCGACATCCCATTCCACGTCTCCTCTGGGGACCTCATCCCTGAGTCCACCATAACGTCCACCAGCGATGGGGATTGGTTCCAGGGCTGGTGCAGGGCGCCGGGGGCGTACCGGTGTCCGCGGGGGAGCACGGCGGTTGCGGTACTCCGCGCTGAGCCACTCATCACGCCAATCCTCACTGCCACTGCCGGGCGGCACGCGCTCGTTGCGGCGGCCCGCGCTGTGGTGAGAGGGGGCGGTGAGAGAGGGGGCATCGGCGCTGGGGCGACTCCTGGGGGCTCTGCCGGGGGCGTGGGGTCTGCCTGGACCTGGTCTGGGTCCCCAGCCGTCGTCCGACGAGCCAGACTCCAGGGGTGGGTGGTCGCTGCCGACGCTCCCACGGGCTTCCAGCGCGTCCAGCCTCTGCTGCAGGCCGCTGACGACGTTGGTCAGCGACTTGGTCTCGGCCCTGGCGATGTCCAGCTCCTTCTGCGCGCGCGCGGCGACCCTGGATATGCGAGCCATCTCGCCCTTGCCCGTGTCTACCTCCAGCTAGAGCAACTGGACTCTCCTGCGGAGGTAGACAATCCACCGCCAGGTGGTATCCGGGTCGCCGTTCCCTGGTGGGTCGTCGGGGTCCCCAGGGGGTCCTCCAGGAGGGCCTCCGCCGGGTCCGCCCGGTCCAGGGGGTCCTCCCCCGCCCGCCGGTCCGCCTCCGGGGGGTCCACTCGGTGGGCGTCCTCCAGGGGGTCCTGATGGTCCTCCGCCAGGGGGTCCCGGTGGGTCTCCGCCGGGTCGCCTCGGTGGGTCCGAGGATGGGCGCCTCTTCGTGATGCCGAAGTCCATGTCGTCATCCTCGTCCATGTCGCCCCACCTGGGCGTCTCGGTCTCGGAAGACTCCGAGCTCCGGTAGGGAGGAGGGAGATCCTCATCCTCACCTTCCGGCTCCATGGGGACGTCTCCGCCTCCTCCGCCCGTCCAAGCCACCACTTGGCGATGTCGGCGGCCTCGTTCATCCCCGTCACTGGCGGTGAAGAAGGGGTCACTGTCGTGGGGGTGTCCACCCGCTGGCCTCCGCGGCCTCTCGGGGGTCTTCCCCTTGCCCTTCCTCCGTTGATGGGCGGTGGGGCCACTGCTCCCACTGCTGCCCGTGTCCGCCTCATCCAGCGTCATCCTGGAGGAGGCGTCCCCTTCGAAAAGCTTTCGAAGGGTCTCCACTCGTGATCCTCCCGGGGGAGTCTCGCGGCGGAGTTTGGCCTCTGCCTCCTCCATTGCGGCGGCGGTGGCTGCGGCAGCTCGCGCTTCGGCTTCCTCCCGAGCACGAGCCGCCTCGGCTTCCCGGGCCTGCTGCAGCCGCGCCTTCTGCGCTTCCAACGCTGCCAGCTCCGCCTCCGTCTTGGCCTTCTCCTCAGCGACCTTCCGTCGCGCGGCCTCGATGGCTTCCTTCTTGGCGGCGTCCTCCTGGGCCTTAGCCGTTGCTTCGGCGTGGGCCCTTTCCTCCGCCTCCTTCTTTGCCCTCCCTTGGGCAAGCGCCTCTTCCATCGCCTTCACCTCGGCCTCCTTGCAGGCAATGGCCTCCTGCGTCCGGCGGGCTTCCTCGTCGGTTGCCCTGATCCGGGCAGCCACTGCCTCATGGGCGGCCGCAGCCGTGAGACCGGCCGCGATGGCTGCCACTTTCGAGGCGTGGTAGTCTATGCCTCTGCCCCACTCGGTGGCCTCGCCATGGGCGATGCCGACGGCGCCCTCCACGGCAGCGTTCCGCTGCGTGGCCCGTTGCCGGGCAACCCGAAGGTTGCAGGGCACCCCACAGACGCGCTCACAGGCGCGCGCCACGTCCCTTTGGGCGGGAGCGGCGCTGCTGCTGGAGCTGGCCTTGTCGGCCGGCATCCTCCCGCGGTGGGCCGACTCCACGTCGCTGCTGGGCCCTGCTGGGGCCTGCTGGGGCCTCAGGAGCAGCCGACGGGGCTTGGCCTGGGTCTGCTTGGCGACTTCCATGAAGTCACCAAGGGTGGCGTGGCCGGGGTGATGACCACCATTGGCCCGTTGGGAACTGGGGGCTGGGGTTCCGCCCTTGGCGCCTTGGGCGGCCTCGGCGGCCAGGGACTCCTGGTACTCCCGCCACTTCCGCTCCCGCTTCCTGTCCCCGGCAGACCGCCTCTCCTTCCCCGGAGACGCGCTGCTGCTGCCCTGCAGCCTGCGCTCGCTCCCCGGTTCCGGGAAGCTCTTCTCGATCATGTCCCACAGGGAGACATTGATCGAGGCCCCCGACGGGTACTCGTTGGGGGTCTCGTCCTCCTCGATCCCGTCGGGGCGCAGCCCTTCGCCGGGTCTGTCCGGCCGGGTCCACGTCCTCCAGCGCTTGCGGCGGAAGCGGTACTCGTACCCTTCCGCCCGCAGCCACTCCTCCACTGCCCGCAGGCGGTCCTCCCCCATGTCCTCGCAGAGCTCGAAGCTCCCGGGCATGCCGCCTTCGCACTGGGGATTGCTGTGGCGGTAGTGCTGGTCCCACAGCAACCCGCCCAGTAGGCGCGCCGCATGGGGGTGGGGCTGCGGCCACGTCCTACCCGCCTCCTGCCAATTCACCATGGCAGCGGGGGCGTAGTTGGTCTTGAGGTCCTTGGTGTGCACTCGTTCCACTCAACGAACTGGTGGTGGTTGTTGAGGCGGGTGCTGCAGCACTGGACTGGGCGTGCGGCTGGTGCTGGTCAGCCGGTGGTTGTGGAAGTGGTTGACGCGGCCTTGCTGGTCGGCCGATGGGTCTGGTCTGTCCACTTCCTTCACGGTCGCGGCGCGGTCAGGGCGATGCTCTGGACGGCGTTGCTGGCTCAGTGACGAACTGGGCGCTGTCGCTGGGTGGCGCTGCGAGCCGCTGCGCTGCGCTGCGAGCCGCTGCGCTGCGCTGCGAGCTGCGAGCTGCGCCGCGCTGCTCGGGGTTGGTGGCCCCGAGTGGCACGCGAGGGTTGGGTAACCCCGCGGCGGTGAAACGCTTTTGACGCGTTCCCGTGGGGGGCCGGCCACGGGACGCTGCGGTGACACGCACAGGTGAGCAGGCAGGCAAGGCACTACGCTCACAAGGGCATCAATACGCTCGTGTCATGTGACAAAGCGTTTCAGGATCCTTGCCACTCTGCAACAAGGGAACGAAAGTATGTACAGCAACACATCAGGATATGTACACATGGGGTTAAGACTGGACTGGGGTAAGGGCATCACAGGACAATAGACACTCTATCCCAACTCGTATCCCAATCCCAGGTCCGACCCTCTCAGTGGCTGGTGGGGGCGGGGGCTCAAACACAACCCATGCCCTGCTCAGTCCGGACCCTGAAACCCTGCCGATAGGGGGGGTGTGCCGCCAAGCCACAGGCGAGTTCCTGGGAACCAAGGGGCTCCAAGGCCAACCGACAGTCGCTGCCTATGCTCCCTTAACGGCGGGTCCCAACTCCTCTCTGAGCAAGAGATATGGCCCCGCCATTATCCCCTAGGAGTTGGTAGCTGAAAATGGGCTGTTTCAGCCCAAACCGATATTAGCTTCAAAATCTCCAAAATTGACCCCTCGTCCGGATCCGCCAGATGTAGGGACGAGGCAACTGACCCTATGCGCTTCGCATACGAACTCCCTGGAGCCCTCACCCAACCTGGTTCCCTCTGAGATCCCGGCATCAGGGCACCACGGGTTCGTCACGTGGGGTCATGATTGCCAAAATGGCAAAATCGGCCGTCTCGGGCGACCGTCCAGGGTAGGAAATCTTGGCGATATTGACGCGCCCAGCCTCGATTCACAACCCTTGATATCCCCTTTGGTCCCATGCCCTGGGTTATCGCTTGCTGTCACGCCGGCTGCTTACTGTTCACCGATGGGATGACCACACGGACGGGGCAGAAAGCAACATGCGGTGCAAAGGTGGGGATCGTGGATCGCACCAAAAGTTGAATAACTCCAGATGAGCCAAAGGAGCAAATACGAAACTCAAGGGCGTTCAACCCTTGGTCATATGCTACAATATGCGCCCTTCCTTCCTGGCTAGATCCCGTGCCCCATGGAGATATGGTAATTCCAATATGGCATACAATGGCAAAAACAGCAAAATTTGGCCAAAACGGCCCGCACTCATGATTCCATATCTCCATGGCCACGGCGAGGATTCTTTCAACCAAAGATGCGATAGACACATCGGACTCAGGTCCCAATACATGCCACTTGCCATCCCTCATGGTCGCCTCTAGCTATTTTCCCCATTGGAGGGAAAGTGACACACGTATGGGGCAGAATGGCAACATACCCCAAATTGGGTGACTCACAACTCTCCCATCAAGAGGAGAGGCCACGTGGGGAAACACCCCATTCGATGTGGGCTTATGTGCCCTCTCCGAATTGCCCTTACCCTTGGTCAAGTGGCGCACGCAACCTCGGGGGTGAAATCAGGGGGAGAAGGAGTTTGTGGCCATTTTGGGCAAAACGGCCAAAATTCACCCAAAAGTGGTCCCTCCAAATATCGTATCTCCGTATCACGAAAGAAAGGAGCCTCGGGCTTTTGCATGGATGCAAACCGAAGCTTTGCTTCCCTTTTGCAACAAGGGTTGAGGTTCAAAGCACAATGAAAGCATTTTTAACACCTCAATCCTTGATGCACACTATTTATGGGAATAAGTGCATATATCGGCGATATTGGCATGAGCATATCTTTGGGACCTTGAGGAGCAAAAATATGAGTAAACACTTTTGGAGTGGGCCCATAGTAGGTGCTTTCAAACATGCACCCTATGGTTAGATTGTCTCCGCCCACTCGTGTCATTAGTGCTTGCATATGAGCGCGTGTGCAAAGAGGCAATGTGGCACGCGTGCTCGCAAGGCGAAATAATATAAAATAGAAGACAAGGTTGTAAAAATCAACCAAGCCATCCACGATGTCCTTCGTGGTCTATACTTTACATATTGCCTTGGTTCGAGGCTCAACTCCCCATAGGCTTCGAATACGAGCCTCGGGGGTTTGGCCATTTTGGCCTAATTTTCGACCAAAACTTGCCCTCTTTTGAAAATAGAGTTTTGGTACGCATTGAATTGCGTGGAGCCATCGTTGAGTTGGCTCGTAAAACGAAAATGGCCTCGGGCTTTCGGTCTTGTGAGCATTGTGTTCGGTCATTAACGTTCATGCTCACAAGGGCACAAAGTTAGCGTTTGCGCACGCAAACGACTTGGGTTTGCGAGACCCATAGGCTGCCTAAACCACCGCCATCGCCCGCTTCCCTAAGCAAGATGATATGCCCGCGTGAAAGGGGCATGGATGAAAGACATAGGGGGGAGACGTAGGGTTCCGTGCGAACTTATGGTCCTTGAGAAGCATGAGTTCGCACGATCGACGGAAAGCCTTGCGCGCTGATTTTCTCGAAAACGTAACGGCGAAAAATTCTGGTGAACACACCAGATGAAAGTACATTAAATACCCTCTAGATTCAGCCCTTAAGTTCTCTCAGAACCTCACAGGTACTCGAGAAAAGTCAATCACAAAACTCGCCACGGAGAAGCGACGAAGGCGCGAGAACAGGCGACATCAGGCGGCGATTTCACGACAATTAGAAATCGCGGTAGAAATCGGGTATTTCACCGATTTCTGCCCGAAAATCGATCAAGACAATAAAATCACGGTAATTCTACATCGATTTATTGGTTAGAAATCGGATTCCAAATTTCACGGGTTAGAGAACAGGGATAGCCGGTGTCAACGGCTTCCGCACGGCTGCGACGGCTCGCAGGCCTCTGGGCCATGGGCCATAACAGGTGTGACGGCTCACAGGCCTCCGAGCCATGGGCCATAGGTTCTGGGTACCGCTTCAATAGAAGTTCCCGGATAGAGTGCTTCTCTTCGCCTGATCAGGGCGGTTCAAGCGCTCATGTTCCCAGAATTCCATACTGATAGTGGCCTCATGGGTGCCGCCACCCATGATCTCTCCGTTGGCGACCTTCAGGCGGACCGGTCTCCGGCTGGGCTGCAGGAGTTCCTCCTTGAACAACCCTCTCCAGACCAGGCTCACCTGGGCACCCGTATCCACTAACACATCCACCACCTTCTCCTCTCGTCCGCACCGTACTCGCACTTTCAAGTGCAACTGCCGCTCGTCGCCATGAGGTGTATGGACGACTCTCACGGCATGCAACTCTAGCACGTCCGGGTGCATCAGGACTTCAAGGGTATGGTGTAACGGCAGCAGTGACAGCACTCAATTATACACTGATGTGATCAGAATTCCAATGATTCTCAGATGTACATTAGTGCAGTAAATTTTCCGTTCAGTTTCATGTTTTCCGTTCGCCGCCAGATGTCGCCTGTGAGCGCGCGTCGAGTCGCATTTGTCTTTCGTGATTTCCCAATCGGATTTATTTAAATTATTTCGAATGATTTCACGTCGTGTCATTAATTGCGATGAATGCGCATTGAGATTCTATATCTGCTCCATTTTTGTAGACCGGGTTTTCGTACTCTTCATATCTCACCATGGAGTTCAAAGGACTTACAAGTGCTTCGCATATGTCGCTCCAAGAGGCTGGATATGGGTCTGAAGAGGGTCAGTTGGGTTCGGAGATATCAGGGGCAGTGTCGGGCGTTACGACCCCTGGGGCATCAAGGCTGCAGGCTTCGCAATCACAAGAAAGATCAACCACTATGCAGCGGTTACATGGTAGCAGAGGAAATCATGACTCTGCTTCTGCAATCTCCACTGATACTCTGAGATCGTCGGACTTTAGCGGGGCTATTACTCCTTCTGGGTCGCTGCGTGTTCCCCCCGAGGTTACCTTCGTAGCATCTCCCCAACAAACCGAGGATCATCCGTCAGAGTGCCCTTACTGTGGCCATAAACATTGGCCTGGGTTCACACTTGTGCTGAGTCTTGCATGAACGCCCCACCCAACCTTAAACCCGGTCGAGAATCTCCTCCTCGAGTGAATCTGGTTCCTCCTCCCACGCTTTGCCTGATCTGGAAGACAGCAGCAGCGAAGGAGAGCAGTCTGAAGCTGAAATTAGTGGTGATTACTGGGAAAACCACTTTCAGCAGATCTGGAATGAGGAATTCCTGCACAGGCAGAATTGGCTGCTGGCTGAGGCGGGCTATCGTGGCCGCCTGAGGGACTGGTTCAGGGCGTCGTGCCAGTTCCTCAGGGACAGCGGCCGGTCGAGATTCGACGCCCAGCTGCAGGAGCAAGAGGACTGGGAGGAGCTGATGGACCAGTTCGACCACCAGGCCGCCGTGATGGTGCAGATGGCCATCATCGCCGAGGAGAGACGGCAGAATGTGCATCCGCACGCTGGTCCGTCAGGCGTCTGGGGTCGAAACGACGACGAGGTCGACGAGATGAGGTGTGATTCGACGCATTCTCACCTCTCCAGGGAGCAATTGTTTAAACTCCCCAGCTCTGCCTCCAGTGTTGACACTTGGGTCGACGAGGTCAGAAGCAAAGGAAAGGGGACGAGATGCCCTTCCTGTGGCGAGTGCGCCAAGGACTGCTCCTGTCGAAGACAGATTTCGTCGCTGGAATCAAGGGTGAAGGAGCTGAAGAAGGCCGCCAAGGAGAAAAAGAGGGATGATGACAGCAAGTGGAAGGACATGGAACAGAAGTTGGAGAAGCTTACAAATCTGGTACAAAATCTGAGCACTACTGGGCTCACTGGACCAGCGCCTACAATGGCAAGCCACGCAGCACCTACCTCCTCAGCTGCACCCACATCCACGCCTTAAGGCGTTCCACATTCTCCAGCACCCCCAGCTTTTACTGGCCACCAAACTGGTTCACATCCAGCTTATACTGGAATTTCTGGTATCCCCCCTACTGGAATTACAAGTCCTATTGGGTTCAATCTGGGTACCGAAGGAGGAGAATCTTCGTCAGGGAAGTCTGTACTGTCCGTGGGTACTGTCGGAGATATTGATGGAGAAGCAAGGACCACCGTGAAGGAGCGATCAATGGCCTTGAAGAAGAAGGACCGGCAGGCGAAAGAAAACGAGGCCAAGATCAAAGAAAAGCAGAAGAAATTGAAGGAGATGAGGATGCATCAAGCTCAACCGACGCCGTTCGTGCAGCCTACTGTGGACCAGGCGTTGCTGGCGGCCGCAATTGCGCAGGCACAGGCAATGGGAGGCGCCGCAATCAATCCAGTCTTCGTCAATCCGGTTGGAACAGCCACAAATTTCAACCTGAACCACCTGCTGAACCCGTTGCACATGAGGCTTCGTGGTTCAGTAATGAAGCAGCCGAAGTTCTCTGGGCACCCAAATTACTGGGCGTCCTTCGAACGGCAGTTCATGGTGTGGCTGCAGACGGAGAAGTTGGACAAGGAACTCTGGATCCTTGGGTTGATGGATTGCTTGACGGGCAAGCTCCGAGAGAGCACATACAATTTGTATGTGGAGCGGCAAAATCAGGGGAATCCCCTGACGTATGAGGAGCTGTACCGCAGCCTGAAGAAGAAAGGGTCTCGACTACCTGAAGATCATTACAGGAACCGTTTGGAGAACTTCAGGGCGATCAAGAAATTATTTCTGGAAGAGATCCAAATTGCAAGGCAAGATTGGGAGTTTTTGGTGCAAGAGGCGGAGAACTCTGGAGAAGGACTTTCTGAAGGCGAAATGAAGAAGATCCTCCTGAGCAAGCTCACGCCGGAGACCAAGCAGAAGATCAGGGACTCTCAGGCGGACCAAAAAGTCCTGGGCAACTGGGTTGAAGTCCGAGGATTACCAGAAACTATGGGAAAAATGGCTGTTCGTGAGTTGCTACACTCTATCAGTGCTACTGGATTGAAGGATATCACTATTCGTGAGGGCAGATGGAGAGTTGGTTTCCACGATTCGGAACAGTCGGAGTTTTTCTGCAGCATGGTGGATGGAAAAGTGAAGTATAAGGGAACAGTTTTGAAGGTAGGACCGTGGATCTTCTCATATGGGGTCGAGCAGATCTGGGACCAACTTGAAAAGTATGCAAACTTAGAACGCCAGAATTCCCAGGATGCACATGGCTTCGGAGGCAAGGTCAACGCCGTTGGTGAGAAGGGATGCTCTGTGTGCATTGCCCTTGGAAAAGAAGGTCGAGCGGCGACTCACACGACCGCAGATCACAGATGGACGCCCTCAGATCTAAAGACAATTCAGTCCAAAATGGATGGAAAGGGAAATTCTTCCAAAAATCCCAAGCAGGATGGAGCACGAGTCGCTGACCAACATGGAAGGGGAAAGGGTAAAGGGCAGTCCAAAGGAAAGAACAGAGACTGGACACCAAAAGATTACTCGCAGCAAGGCGGAGATCCAAGCGACTCAAGATGGACCGATGCTGGTGGAAAAAATGGTGGAAAATCTGGCCAAAAAGGTGGAAATGGCGAGGGAAAGTCCGGGAATCAAGATGATTCCAAGGTGAATGGCAACCCCCTGTACGCGGAGACGCCAGCGAACAAGACCTTCGGCAACAACAAGGATACTGGAGGTCGAGGCAAGGGCGGATCCAACGAATCCAACCCCAATTCCAACACCTCCAACAACAAAGGCCAAGGAGGTAAGAAAGGTGGTAAGGGGAAATCATTTGGAGGTCGTGGACGTGGAAAAGGAGTGAATGCCGTCGAAGCAGGAGAAGAATGGGTTGACGAAGGACAAGTACAGGACGTACAGGCGAACGAAGAAGAAGAATGGCAATAGGGAAGCCAACTTGCCCCAATTCCCAACACTGGGGTTGAGTGGCAGGAGGAAAAACCCATCAGGGTAGTTGGGGCGGTGGATGGACGCTGCTGGGATCGACTGGCGCGGTCCTCCGGCCTCCTGTACCCTGCCTGGGTCCTCAGCGCTGTCCGGCGAGGCAAGCAGCGCCACTTTGTCTGCTGGATCCAGGTCAGATCGACGGATGGTAAGGTTAAACTTGCCAGATGTCTGATCGACAATGGTTCGGAGGTGAACCTGGTGAGGAAAGGCTTTCTGCAGGAGGATGAGACGAAGATGTCCTCCACCCCTGTCCAGCTGGAGGGAGTCAGCGGACATCGCCTTGACGGTGGCGACAGAGAAGCAGAATTGGCGGTCAGATTGGTGAAACAATCAGTCTGGAGTGTGGAAGAGACGGTCACTGAGGAGTGGTTTGCTGGAAAATTCTATGAAGCCAGCATAAAGTACGATTTATTCCTGGGTCAACCCTGGCTTCACGCTCACCGTGTGTCGCCCATGGGACACAGGACGTGCTTCCTCCAGGATCCGTCGACCAGCGACCCGTCCGATCTGTATTATCTGCACCCATATACCAAGAGTATCCACCAATTCAAGGAGAGAAATAAGCTGCATTTTCAGCAGGATGGGCAGGAATGGACAAGGAATCAAGAAGATTTCGACGAAGGAAAGGTGGATTCGTTGAACAGCAAGAGGTGGAAGTCAGTTTGCTATCGTGTAGTCGACAAATGGCGGGACATTCTGGTGGATTATTTCGAAAAAAACCACAATTTTCGTCCTGAAGTTGATGCCTTTGCAAACAAAAAGAATAAAAGATTTCCGAAGTTCTACGACGATGCCTGGAGTGAGGACTGGTCTGAACCTCTTTGGATCAATCCGCCCTTCGACGTTTTTCCTCGTGTAGTGCAGAAGCTGAAGCAATCCGGCGCAAAGGCGATTTTAATTGTCCCCAATTGGCCAAGACAGGAGTGGTTCAAGGACATTATGGACATTTCTATCGACATTGTCGAGCTACCTCACAAGGGAGTGAAGCTGTATTGCGAAGACAATGGCAAGCCTTTGCCACAGCGTTGGTGGAGCACGTTGGCGTGCTTAGTTCACGGGAATCTGGGAGATTATTGGCAAGATGGCAGTGAAATGGGAACAGAAGAGGTTATCTCAAATTCCTCAAGAATCGACGAAATTGAGGTGGATGGAGACGATCGAGAGCGGAATCCCGACGTATCGTCGCGGAAGGAGGGAAGGACAATCGGCGTCCCTCAAGAGAACGCCTCCATCCATTACAATTCGTCCCCATCAGACAAGAATCAAGCCAAAAAAGTCAAGATTTCAAGCAAGAATGAAGACAAATCTCCAAGAATCTCGCCTGAATTGACAGGAATGAAGCTGAATTCGTCCGACCATCCCTTCAAGACATTCGTGGACCCCTTTCATTGGTGGGATCCCACGGAGGAGCGAGCTCAGGTGAGCTTCATCCGCCAACAATGCGACGAAGAAGTTTGGAATGAAGTGGCCAAGAATATGAGACCAGGACCAACAATTCGCAAATTGGTGGACATAATGTCGGTGATTAAATGTGGGAATCAGGTCGACGGAGACAAGATATCTGGAAGAAGGGACGCAGTGTTCGAAGATTATCAAGATGACGTGCTGAGTGGGAAGTTGTGGAAAAACCCCCCAATTCGATGTGAAAATGGGGAAGCCAAGATTGACATAATCGAAGGCTCCAAGGTTCACAAACAACGTCCATTCTATCTCCACGGCACCAAAGCAGATGCCCTGCGAAAGATTATTGAGCGCAATCTCTATGAGTTCGGTTGGTTGGAGGGCTGCATGAGTTCTGAGTGGTGTTCAGCACCATTTACTGTGCCAAAACCCCCACCTGCTGACCAATCCAGCATAGATGCTTGGCGTCTAGTGGTGGATTACAGAGCCCTGAACGCCGCCACAGTACCAGACGCGCATCCTCTACCTTTAATCGAGAAAGAGATCGCAGCGAGAGCCAAAGGCAAGCTCTTTACTGTGTTGGATTTGCGCCATGGCTTTCATCAGATGCCCCTTCGAAAGGAGGATAGGCATTTGACGGCAATGTGCACGCCCTGTGGCACTGTGCAGTGGACTGTACTGCCTATGGGTCTGAAGAATGCGCCGTCGATGTTCCAGAAGATGATGGAGACTATTTTATTTCAGAAGCACAAGTCTCTGGATTTACAAGAATTCTGCAGCATCTACATTGACGACCTTCTGATTGCCACGCCGTTGGGAAAAAACTTTGATGAGTGCCTGAAGTTGCACGAAGAACAAGTTCGAAAAGTTCTCGAAGTCCTTCGACAAGAGAAGCTCGTGTGTGGACCCAAGAAGGGCAAAATGTTCCTCCAATCGGTGGAATTTTGTGGCTCTGTCTTGGAAGATGGGACAAGAAGACCAGCCCCAGGAAAAATGGCTGCCCTGCAGCTCTGGGAAAGGCCTAAAACCATCACGCAGCTTCGTGCCTTTTTAGGCTGCTGCAATTACTACCACGAGTTCCTTCCTCTCTACGCCAAGTTCTCTGGTCCATTGACAGAGTTACTCAAGGTTGGCAAAATAGAAGGAAAGAAGGGATCTCAAGTCAAGCTCAAGTGGACGCCAGAATGTGAAGAAGCCTTTACTGGTCTCAATGAAACACTGGCAAATGTGGTTACATTAAAGACTCCGTGGTTGGATGGAAGACCTTTTTATATTCGTACAGACGCCAGTCGTTACGCCATTGGTGCTACGATCGAACAAGTCGACGACGAAGGTCACCATCACTCTCTGGCTTTCTGGTCTCGCAAGCTTACAACAAGGCAGCGAAATTGGAGTCCAAGGGAACAAGAAGCCTACGCAATCCTTTGTGCCTTACGGCGTTATGAAGGTTGGATCTTGGGCCATCGCGTTGAGGTACTGACAGACCACAAGTCACTGGAGAGCTGGAGGACAGAACATGTGGATACCCCTGGTGGACCAGCTGGGAGAAGAGGCCGTTGGCATGAAACTCTCAGCAGATTTGACCTCCATGTGACTTACATTCCGGATCGCTACAACACAGTGGCGGACGCCCTGAGTCGCTGGGCCTACCCAGCCTCAGAGGCTTACTCCGAAGTGAGTTTTCATGGGACAGCGACGGATAAAGCTGAAGTGATCGAGTTCGACAAAGAGGAACAAGCACTGATGAAGAAACATTGTCTCCAATGTTCGATTAAAAATCGGATGAAGGTGGATTTGGTCAGATGCAAGGAGATTACCAAGGCAGATCAGACTGCAGGAGTTAACTCTGACTCTGAGTCGTCGCTGCCACTCCTAAATGTGTTTCCTCTGACGAGATCCAAGTCGAAATCCACGCTCCCTCCACAACAAAAGGACAAGGAAACTTCCTTCCTCTATGTGGATTGGACGAAGATGTACAAGGAGGACAGGTTCTTTGGGTCTATATACCACAAGTTGAAAGGGGACAAGCCTTACGACTCTGGAGAGACGTCTGATTTCAAAATCCAAGGCGACAAGTTATTTTGGCAAGGACGGATTTGTGTTCCTGATTGTCTGATTGACCAATATGTCAAACATTGGCATCGGAATGAGACAGCCCACACACATTCTCGTGTGCTGGAGCAGGAACTACGCCACAGAGTGTACACAAGGGACCTCAAGGGTGCCTGTGAACGAGTTGCCAAAGGATGCAAGCAATGTCAGGCGACCATCCCCAAGAATCAAAAGGCAGAAGGACTACTGAAGGGATTGCCAATTCCTGAGAGGTTGTTCGACAAGGTGACGGCGGATGTCTTCGAGTTGGGACAAATCCAAGAGGAATGTCTCTACACGAGGAAGCCTATCGATGGGGTTTTGTTAATTCAAGACCGCCACAGTGGCTACATCCAAGTCCTCCCTTGCAACACGAGGCATCTCACCTCTGAAATGGCTGCCAAGTGGACTGCAAGTCAGTGGATAAGTAACTGGGATGTGCCCAGTGAAATTGTGACGGACAGTGGGAAAGAGTTCATTGGGACTTGGTGGGAGAACATGTGTGCCCTATTGGGAGTTCATCACCTTCGTGCCCGAGTCTACGACCATCGAGCTCTCCCTGCTGAACGCGCTGGAAGGATTCTTATCTCCATTCTGAGAAAATTCCTGGCGACTGAAAAAGACTACAATTGGTTGGAGACAATTTACTGTGTCTTGAGAAGATACCATCGCACCAAGAATTACACTGGATTAAGTCCGAATGAGCTGGTTTTTGGTCGAGAGAAGATGGGTCCGGGGCCAGTGATGTATCATCCAAGGCAGTGTTACGACGCATCACAATGGTTTGAGAAGATCAAGGATCCAGAGTCCAAGTGGATCAAAGCCAAATTGGAAAGTCAAGCAGATTGGTTGAATTTCAAAAATAAGTCAAGAACGCAAGGAAAACCCTTCGAGAAAGGCCAGCAAGTTTGGCTTCGTAAGTCAGACGAGACCCTGAAGGACGACAACAAATTGTTACCTTTATGGGATGGCCCATTCCAAGTCAAAAGTCAACTAAGTGAGACTACATTCAACATTGAGATTGAGCCAGGCAGGCATCAAGAAGTACATCGAGATCGTTTGAAGGCCGAAGTACCCTGCCCCAAAGGAAGGTTCAAGCCTCTCTATTGCTCTTCGAAGTACCTGAGCGACAGGAAGATGGTCACAAGCAGTTTCGAGTTGGAGAAGATTCTTGAGTACAAGAAGAATGCTCGAGGCAAGTGGTACTTTCTGTGCAGATGGAAAGGATTCGGTCCAGAAGAAGACAAATGGGAGCCAGCTTCAAGCTTTATCCATGGGTATACGGATACTTTCATCAAGTTCCTGAAGAAACACCCTGAGATTGACAAAGAGCTCTCGCTGATCAAGGATTGTGTCACCAAGGAAGACTTACAAGCACAAGAAGAAGCTCCAATCGTGGCATCATCCATTCCAGACAAGATCTGATCAGCATTTGGGTCGCCGAAACTGTTCAAGACGTTTACGGTCGACATATACCCTTGGCATGGGGACAAACAGTCCTGACGCATCGTCTGTGTGGTTCGATGGACAGATGATGGGACATTCTGGGGTCATCCTGGTCATTCCATCCATCATTCTCATCATGGCAATCATGTGAATCATGTGCTTCATCTCAGATGATTCCAATCGGAAGTTCCGAGAGGCCTTTATCCTCAACCACGACGACACTATCGCCTTTTGCTGTCGGCTGGGCCCCTCTACTCGCCTTGGGAAGGACTCGTTCGAGTTCGTGCTCATTACAGAGATTCTGGCACATGACTGAGTCTGATCCATTTCATGTGTTTGACGGATCTGCTCAGAATGTGATTTCCATCAGCTCTTACATTGAGACGGTTGGTTCGTTCTTCAATCGACCACTGTCAAAGGGCTTATATAGATCAAGTGACGACGATGGTGTTCTTACTTGTGTCGACTCGCTGTTCATCTGTGGATTGTGTTGGAATCCCCCTCAGAATCAGCTCAATTTTGGCAAATTCCCAGTACCAAGCATTGGATGCTTATACATTCTGGGACTATAACGAGTCAATTACCCATTCTGGCTCATACTGGATTAAACATGAAGCCCTGGGAACAATACTGACAGTGGGGTAGCCCTCACTGGGTTTTCTTGGCTATCATTACTTTAAATGATTGCATTTCCATCATGGGGATCATCATCATCCTGAGGATTTAATCTGGATTGGCTAGGAATGAGAACTGGATTTCCGTTCAGCACTACACACAGTGTCTATCGACATTGAATTGGACCTATTTTGGCTTGCGGTGAGTTTCGCCACCCTGAATCCATGCGCGATTCACTGATTTTGGTCTCAATTCAGGCACATTTTGTACCACAATCTGGCATCTGGTCTCATGACTGCAAATGACACCAGCCAGTTTCACATATCTTGGACTCCATGAAGGGATACCCTATTTTTTTGACGCTCCACGACATGGCGACGCTCGTTTTCTGTTTTCTGGCAGTGGGATGTCAGATCCTGATTTCATCATGAATCATGGATCATGAATCATCATGTACATTCTTCACTCAGACTTTCAATTTTCGAATTTTCGAGCTTGAACGAAGCTTTTTCTGTGTGCCCTGAGGTACCTATACGTTTCATTCAAGTCGATGGCCGTCGCGAAGCACAGATCTCAGCACAATTTTGCTCAATTCAGCTCAATTTCACACATTTTGACTTACATTAGTCGGTTTTTCGTCACTTTCGCCGTTTCGTTCACTTCACTTGACCCAGCCTGACATACTGGCGTATGTTTTCAGAGGGGGAGTGTAACGGCAGCAGTGACAGCACTCAATTATACACTGATGTGATCAGAATTCCAATGATTCTCAGATGTACATTAGTGCAGTAAATTTTCCGTTCAGTTTCATGTTTTCCGTTCGCCGCCAGATGTCGCCTGTGAGCGCGCGTCGAGTCGCATTTGTCTTTCGTGATTTCCCAATCGGATTTATTTAAATTATTTCGAATGATTTCACGTCGTGTCATTAATTGCGATGAATGCGCATTGAGATTCTATGTCTGCTCCATTTTTGTAGACCGGGTTTTCGTACTCTTCATATCTCACCATGGAGTTCAAAGGACTTACAAGTGCTTCGCATATGTCGCTCCAAGAGGCTGGATATGGGTCTGAAGAGGGTCAGTTGGGTTCGGAGATATCAGGGCCAGTGTCGGGCGTTACGACCCCTGGGGCATCAAGGCTGCAGGCTTCGCAATCACAAGAAAGATCAACCACTATGCAGCGGTTACATATGGTCACGGATGGTGTAGATCTTGGGTTGGTCCTGCCCGTCCACGGGGCTCTCCGTGGTCGCTCCTACCTTCTTGCCATGTCCCGTACCCACATGTACTTCCCTTGGCAGGGCGCTTCAGGGGTTGGGAGTGGCGAAACTCAGTGGTTTTGGCTCTTCCGGAGCCCTCTTCGGCACCCGATGTGCCTTCGCTTTCTCTGGGATTCCACTGATTTTCGGAGGAGAGACCTCCGAGGTCCCACTCCCGTGGGGGCTCCTCTAGACTTGGCTTTCCGCAACCCCTTCCGGCTGCGATCCGCCAGGACTTTGTCCACCACGTTGCTGGGCTTTGAGTTCCTCCAACGTCCTCAACATGTCCTCAGCAACCTCCTCGATCGACCTCACCCGTCGGTCTTGGCCAGGTCCACCACCATAGCCTCTTCCTCCGCCTTTTCCTTGGCCTTTGCCTTGGCCTTTTCCCCCATCTCCGCCCTTCGCCTTCCAATCGGAAATCCGCTGCTCCTTGGCTTCTTCTCGGGGTGGGCGGCGAAGTAGGCCTTCTTGTCCGCCTCATACACCTTGCACTGACGGTGGTCGTGTGCATGGTTGTTTCCCTTGCCATAACAGACCCAGCAACCGTCGTGCTGAGACCTGTACTCTCGGAACGAGAGCGGTGGGTTCCCAATCCTCCTTGGCTCTTTACCCCTTGGTCCCGCCCGGCTCCATCTGGACCGATCCTGCCCATTGTTCTTCACGTTGTGCGCCATAAACGCGAAGAAATGGGCCTCCCCGTGATCCTCCCGGGACCAGTGATCTTGGCCACTTCCACTACCATCCTCCGCAGAGTTGGCCGTGTCCTCCTGGATCTCCCGATGATGGCGGTCTTCTCGATGGCCTCGTTGTCCATGACCATGTCGATCCTGCACGTGGGCCTCGTTCTTCGCATTGAGCTTCAACTCCACCGTGATGTACTTCACGATCTCGTCCAGGCTCATGCGGGCGAAGATGACCTGCATCCTCAGCGGCTCCCCGCGCCTCCACTCCACGTTGTTGAGGCGCAGCAACCTTTGCCCCATGGAGTCTCCAAACACCTCCACGTACACGGCGTTCTTCAGTCCCAACATCCGGTTGGGCTCGCCCAGGTTCCTCCTGAAGAACTCCATGATACCCGCATGGGTATCCTCCGCCGCCATAATCCTCACCGCCACCCGCTTCTTGGCGCGCTTCTTCTCCTCATCCTCCACCCGCCTCTTCCAGTTGCCGGGGAGGACGTCCTTCAGCAGGTGGCGGATCTCACTGGCCTCGTTCCAGTCTTCCACCAGCTTGAGGCATCTGCGGTACTTCCGCAGATACCGGTTCCACTCCCGGACCCGCAACTCACCGCGGTCCAGCGGCAGTGGAATGGACCACAGGTCCTCCAGCTTCTGGTTCGGAGCGTCCACCCGCTCCTCGTCCTCCAACCACTGGAGGCAGGCCTGCTCAGTACGGATCAATCCTTCCCGGATCTGATCCCGCAGCTGCTCCTTCAGGTCCTGCGCCAAGCGGTGTGGGAATGTCCGGCATACCCACTTGTCCCGCGGCGCTCCCCGCATCTCGCCGACGACCTCCTCGGCGAAGTCCTCCCAATCCAGGATGAAGTCATCCAGGTTGGACGGGTTCCCGTCGTAATAGGGGATTTTGATTCCCCTGAGGTCGTCAATCCTGATGGCGTCTCCGACGTCTCCAGCCACCACTCCACCGAGACGGATACCACCTGTGGCCGGGGGGTGTGAGTACACTCCCCGTACATCCCTCTCCTCCATGGAGTGCGGTCCAGTTGGGCCTGAACCCATGGGGTTTGGAATGCGGGAAGGATTTGCTCCATCGGCCGTCCATATCCCCGTATTGGGGTCCTTCGCCCACAGGTTTCCGCCTGGATGACCTCGACCATGTCCGTCGGCGCTTCCCATGGTTCGCCCCTGCATGGTGTGGTTCTCGATCTTCTCTTCCGCATAGACCACCATATTCGTCGTGATCGGTACATCCTGGGCGGCATGGGACATCTGTACCGTCAGGCTCCTCGGGTCCGTGGTTACGTGCCCTTCCCGCATGGACCCAGCCGGTGCCGTGTGTTCCCCGAGCATTGTGGATTCGCTGAACATGGGAACAAACGGCAGCGCACCCGGGTCAACACGCGGAGGCGCGTAGGGTGTCTCTGCAGGGCCGCCCATGGGTTTATCCATGGCGCTCCTGAGGGTCTTAACCCGCTCCACCAGCTCTGCCGCGGCCGGCTTTGCCGGGAGCTCCGGACCCGAGGCGAGGGGCTGTAGCTCCTCTAGCCTTCTCAGGCGTCCCGACATGTCCTCCACTAAGTGGAGGAGGCTGTCCACCACTTGCTGCTGCTTCTGCAGGGCCAGTTCCAGATTCTCCCGGTACCGGGCCTGATCCGCTCGCAGCTCCTCCATGTGGTTCTCCGCGGCCGACTGGTCATCCAGGATCCCCGCGACGTCTTCCTCTAGACCGTCCTTCGCATTGTCCAGGCGGTCTAGGCGATGCACGATGGCGTCCATCCCCATCTTTGGGTACTTACCCATGAGGAAGGACACGTGCTCGCAGTGGCACGCAGCGTGCTTTCCGCCGGATTCAGCACATCCCGCGGTTCCCGGCGCCTCAGACTCATCGCCCATGGGCGTATCGCCAATGGCGTCCGTCTCTGGTCCCGTGTGCCGGGGCACAGGTGCCGTCCGGGCCCTGGCCGGCCTCTCCAAGCCCTCGGCATCGTGCTTCAGGGCGGGCTCGGGGGCCGTATGCGCCCTGGCGATCGGCGCGGACATCTCCGGCTCCGAAGGTGGCTCGTAGGCTGTCCGATAGCCCTCGGAGTGCCCCTCGGATTCCCACAGCCTGACCGGGCTAGGGTCCGTGTCCATAGCCCCGGCGTCCCTCGCCGCGGACTTGGGTGACCCGCGCTTCCGGTAGCGCCAGGCCCGTCCTCCACTGCTGCCTGAATGGCAGGCCTCATCAGAGTCCTCCGCGGCGGAGCGGAGGTTGCATGCCTTTCGGCAGCGACGCTCACACCTGGAGACCAGGTCCTCCATGTCACGTCCTCCTCTTCCCGAATGTCGTACTTCTCTTCGGGCTTCAACTTCCGGAGTTTGCCATGCTCTTGAACGTCTCGGTACTTCTATGGCTCCAATCTCCGGCGTGGTCTCCACGGAGTCCACAATACGCACCCGGGGCGTACTTGGGCAGGGCTCATAAGGGCCCAAGTCCCCGGGTCGGCGGTTGGTAGGGGCAGCAGGTAAGCCTCTGCTACCATAAAGAAGGTCCCTACCAGGACCGGCCCCCGCTGTGCCCCTTCCGCCTGTAATCCCTGCTGATTTGCTCCTGATCAATGCTTGCATTTCTCAAAGTCTCGGGTCCAAAATCCAAAAATATAGAAAATCGAAAATACAATCCTCTTTCAACCCTGAAGAGCAATCAGATCCCACAAATACAGCAATAACCCAATTCACAATCCAAATTAGGCTGCGGGCTTTCGTTCAGCACACCGGTCTTCCCACAGTGGCGGGCATGTACCAGAATTGCACCAAGGAAGAAAGCCCTGAAATTGGCATATGAACACAAATAAAGCAAAGTTGGGGAAAGATGGAAACTTATACAATCACAGCCATAGACCCCTCATTCCCTGGACTCAAGACCTTCCCTTGACTCACCAACATGATGCCCTGAACCCAGTCCAATAAGATGGTTAGATGCCACATGACAAAAGTCATTACATAAACCCCAAAAATGTGTTCACCCTCAAGCCTCTAACTCCTAGCCCAAAGGGGGAGGTTGCGTGTCATGGCCCAGAGTGGCACTCAGGACCATGCCCTACCCCGACATAACCTTGGTTGGACTTGGAGTCGAATGGGCTTAGAGAAATGACCTATGAGTTTGAACTGATAACATGTCAAAAAACTGCCAATTCACACCATATTGGCCATATATCAAATATATGCTCAAAATTGAAGTTACTACTTATCCAAAGGCTCAAAGCATGCATGGAATCGAAGTCTAGTATTCATGGAGGATAGAGACCAAAGGCCAATGCCCATGTACATCCCCACTTTACCCTCGAAACCCCTTCAGATATGGGCGCCACGCACTGCCCAAGTCAGCCCATGATCTTGAGACCAATTCTTGTAATCTCTCGTGCGCCAAGCCAAATGGAGTACGCGATCCGGCATATGGTGGTGTTCAACTCCAAAGCATATGCCCACATTTGAGCAACATACCATGGTTCGACTCACCATAGGCTTCTTGCTGTTTGCTGACCAGGTAAGTACACAAAACGCAAAAATGAGCAAAAATTGAGGTCAAAAACATGAAAATATGACCAAATACAAGGTTGTCATGATAGTATATCTCTATGCTCACCCATGATATCCGCTCATGATTCAATACACAAATGATTGGAACCATTTGCGAACAATTCCCCCACTTGGATCCCCAATCGGGCGAATGGAGATACCTTCGCCACTAATATCTACATGCCCCATGAAAATGGGAGTGCACCCATGGATCTCTTTGTCAAACATACCATGAGCAATACATACGCGGTAGACTTGGTCTAGCGCTTTGAATTCCACAATTGGGACATGGGCAAGGCCCTTGTCACGTATGGCTCCCCATCTCTTCGGCCACACGAAGATATATAACATGGGCGTGAGCATATCAAACACATACCATGCATACAACACATACCCTCAAAATATGGCTCCCACCATGATATGCCATGTCCCTCCATTGACATAACTTCACGTTAAAAATACGTAGGAACCCAATGAACGTTGCTATGCAACCCCAACACTCATGCAGTACACTCGAAAGTCACAATAAAATGTTCGGTTGCACGGTCCAAGAGTTATATATCACTTTATACCCTCTTGACCATTATCCCTTGCTATATCGGGCATGTGTACACACCAAAGGCGTTTGATGCTTCCTAAATTAAGTTGAGACCAAGGCGTTTGCAACCCAACCTTCCTCATTCTCCTACCTCACACTCGCGCGTAGATATGGTCCTTCAAAGTGGTCCCACGATTCACTTTTGTTTCCCTTATATCTCCAAGTCAAATGGGTGGCAAGTATAAGGGAAACCTGATTCGGGCATAGGGAAAGGAGTATGACCACTCGAAGAAGTCCAAATCAAGTGCGGCGATGTCGAAGTCGAAAATCCGATTTCGACATCGCGAAAAATTCAGAATAAAATTTCGAGTGCTTATTTAGAAAATTGCGGAAGCAACGAACCCTTTGCTGATGAAATCTGACCCTTCAACGGAGTATCCGCCAAAATATCTGGAAATAGCAGTTAACCAATCGGTTAACGCAAAATCGCGATCCAACTGACAGTCGCCGATACATTGACTATCAGAACGAAAGGCTGAAAAATTACGGAAACATTATGATAATAAAACCCTGTTGATTCCTGATATTCCGATATATAAATCCCCGCTGGCGGCGCCTCGGTACTGAATGTGGCCGCTCATAGCCGAATTGGCCAAGCCTATCACACTATCACATCGGGTTGGGTCAGGTGGATGGGAGAGTATGATATCAGCCAATGGCGGCTTGCCGGCACATAGATATACACCCCAAGTGACCCCAAGATGGCCACGGGGGTCCGAACCGGCTTCACAACCCCTCCAACCTGGATGACTTCATCCTGGATTGGGAGGATTTCGCCGAGGAGGTCGTCGGCGAGATGCGGGGAGCGCTGCGGGACAAGTGGGTATGCCGGACATTCCCACACCGGCTGGCGCAGGACCTGAAGGAGGAGCTGCGGGATCAGATCCGGGAAGGATTGATCCGTACGGAGCAGGCCTGCCTCCAGTGGTTGGAGGATGAGGAGCGGGTGGACGCTCCGAATCAGAAGCTGGAGGACCTGTGGTCCATCCCACCGCCGCTGGACCGCGGTGAGTTGCGGGTCCGGGAGTGGAACCGGTATCTGCGGAAGTACCGCAGATGCCTCAAGCTGGTGGAGGACTGGAACGAGGCCAGCGAGATCCGCCACCTGCTGAAGGACGTCCTCCCCAGCAACTGGAAGAGGAGAGTGGAGGACGAGGAGAAGAAGCGCGCCAAGAAGCGGGTGGCGGTGAGGATCATGGCGGCGGAGGATACCCATGCGGGTATCATGGAGTTCTTCAGGAGGAACCTGGGCGAACCCAACCGGATGTTGGGACTGAAGAACGCCGTGTACGTGGATGTGTTTGGAGACTCCATGGGGCAAAGGTTGCTGCGCCTCAACAACGTGGAGTGGAGGCGCGGGGAGCCGCTGAGGATGCAAGTCATCTTCGCCCGCATGAGCCTTGATGAGATCGTGAAGTACATCACGGTGGAGTTGAAGCTCAATGCGAAGAACGAGGCCCACGTGCAGGATCGACATGGTCATGGACAACGAGGCCATCGAGAAGACCGCCATCATCGGGAGATCCAGGAGGACACGGCCAACTCCGCGGAGGATGGTAGTGGAAGTGGCCAAGACCACTGGACCGGGTCCCGGGAGGATCATGAGGAGGCCCACTTCTTCGCGTTTGTGGCGCACAACGTGAGAAATCATGGGCAGGATCGGTCCAGATGGAGCCAGGTGGGACCGAATAAGAGCAGAGCGCCAAGGAGGATCGGGAACCCACCGCTCTCGTTCCGGGAGTACAGGTCTCAGCATGACGGGTGCTGGGTCTGTTATGGCAAGGGAAACAACCATGCACACGACCCCCGTCAGTGCAAGGTGTATGAGGCGGACAAGAAGGCCTACTTCGCCGCCCACCCCGAGAAGAAGCCCAAGGAGCAGCGGATTTCCGATTGGAAGGCGAAAGGCGGAGGCGGGGGAAAAGGCCAAGGCAAAGGCCAAGGAAAAGGCGGAGGAAGAGGCTATGGTGGTGGACCTGGCCAAGACCGACGAGTGAGGTCGATCGAGGAGGTTGCTGAGGACATGTTGAGGACGTTGGAGGAACTCAAAGCCCAGCAATGTGGTGGACAAAGTCCTGGCGGATCGCAGCCGGAAGGGGCTTCGGGAAGCCAAGTCTAGAGGAGCCCCCACGGGAGTGGGACCTCGGAAGTCTCTCCTCCGAAAAACAGTGGAATCCCAGAGAAAGCGAAGGCACATCGGGTGCCGAGGAAGGCTCCAGAAGAGCCAAAACCACTGAGCTTCGCCACTCCCAACCCCTGGAGCGCCCTGCCAAGGGAAGTACATGTGGGTACGGGACATGGCAAGAAGGAAGGAGCGACCACGGAGAGCCCCGTGGACGGGCAGGACCGACCCAAGATCTACACCACCCGTGACCATACCCTTGAAGTCCTGATGCACCCGGACGTGCTAGAGTTGCGTGCCGTGAGAGTCGTCCATACACCTCATGGCGACGAGCGGCAGTTGCACTTGAAAGTGCGAGTACGGTGCAGACGAGAGGAGAAGGTGGTGGATGTGTTAGTGGATACGGGTGCCCAGGTGAGCCTGGTCCGGAAAGGGTTGTTCAAGGAGGAACTCCTGCAGCCCAGCCGGAGACCGGTCCGCTTGAAGGTCGCCAACAGAGAGATTATGGGTGGCGGCACCCATGAGGCCACCATCAGTATGGAATTCTGGGAGCATGAGCGCTTGAACCGCCCTGATCAGGCGAAGAGAAGCACTCTATCCGGGAACTTCTATGTGGCCGACATTACCGATTGGGATATGATCATGGTGTATGACTTCATGGTGGCAAACGCCATTGGAGCCCTTCCCCATCGTGCAACGCTGGTCTGGGAGGATGATGAATGCCTCACATGGCTGTCCATGGACTATGCATGCGGATCATCCCAATGGAATGCTGAGGAAGAGGATCGGATCGTCCGAGCGGTGCAGGCTGTGGGTGCCAAGTCCAGAGGAGACCGCGGAGTTCAGCTCACAGAGTATGGAATGGCGCCACAGGTGTATGCCAGGATGATCCAGACGCCAGGAGCCGAAACGCCCGAGACGGACGTCTTTGCTTCCCGGGATGCCCCACTTCTGCGGAAGTGTAGGAGGCATTGGCATCGAGGAGACTCAGCCTGGCACAGGCATTGGGGTTTGAAGGAGTGGGGACCCATGTATTGGCATGGCTCCCTGGACAATACCAGACGTACGGTGGAGAAGATCATCGCGGATAGGGCGAAGGGGATCCTGGTCATAACCGGCATAGGATCCACCCCATGTCCGCTGGAGGGTCTCAAGTCGACGCTGGACTCCATCACCCTGAACGAGATGTCATTCGGGCCAGAGGAGGAGCTGTTCATGGACGCCAAGGGTGTATCAATGCCCTCCCCGGGTCAAGCGTGGGGTACCAAGGCTTTCCTGGTGGATGGGGCGCAAGCCCAGCCCACGGGTGATGAAGCATTCATCCGTAGGGTGGAGGCGGTGCCCATGAAGGTCATGTTTGAGCCTAAGGAGGGGACGGATCAGCCAGTGGATGGCATTGACATCCTGTCCCACTCCGAGATCGACGACGTCGTCAACTACATGCGAATGGGGATGCACGACCGTGTGGCAGCCAAGAAGAGGCGGGCCATGGTCACATCTCCGCATTGGTGGGATGACAAGATGTTGGTCACCGGTAAGTACGAGAAGGATGAGTTCGTGGCGAGGGTCATGGATCACATCGCGGACCAATACGATGGTCCGGTTGGGTCGGACCCACCAACATGGGATTTTCCAAGAATGAGTGTGGATAGCGACAGTCACCACCCCGAGGCCGCAAATTTTCGAAGATTATCGGTTGGAAGTGCACCCCACGACGATGAAGACGGCATATCGGACGAGGAGAAGTCGGATTCGGACCCGGAAGAGGCCTATACCGCAGTGCGTTCGGTTGTATCGATACCGAAGCAAGCGGCTGAAGAGGCCAAGGAGAACCCGAAGGTCGCCGATCTGAAGGAGAGGCTGATCAAAGCCTATCCGCGGCTATTCAGTGGCGTCGCCAACAAGAACACTCCAGATCGTGGGAGGTTTGGCACAGCGAGGATCAAGCTGAAGCCAAACCCCAAGATCTATCGTCATCGGGAGTACCAACTTCAGGGCGATCGGGCCGAGGCCATGAAGAAGTTGTTGGCCGAGTTTATTGAGCGGGGATGAATTGAACCCTCCGACAGTGAGTGGGCCAGCCCAGCCTTCATAGTGCCCAAGAAGGAGAAGGGCGAGTGGAGGTTGGTGGCTGATTACAGAGGTTTGAACGAGCAGACCGAGCACGACTCGTACTCGCTTCCCCTGATCGACTCCATCCTCCAAAAACAACAGAAAAAGCGGATTTTCACGGTGCTGGACCTGAAACACGGTTATCACCAGATGCCGCTACACCCGGACTCCAGGCCCTGCACAGCAATGTCGACGCTGCTGGGGCCCATGCAGTCGAAAGTGGTGCCTATGGGCGCCAAGAATGGCAACGGCGCTTTCCAGCGCATGATGGAGGACCTACTCGGTCCTGTCCGGGACTGTGCCGACCCCTTCGTGGATGACATCATCATCGGGTCCGGCACGGAGAACATGACTGAGGACGAGCTCATCGACGCGCATGAGAAGGATCTGCGCCGAGTGCTCAGCGAGTTGGACAAGCACAACATGGTGTGCAAGCCCACCAAAGCCTCACTCTTCGTGAAGGAAGTGGAGTTTGTGGGTCACGTGGTTGGTCACGGGCAACGCCGTCCCATGCCTGGGAAGCTGGCGTCCCTGCACCACTGGGAGAAGCCCCAGACCATCAGGGAACTCCGATCCTTCATGGGGTTCTGCAATTACTATTCGGGCTATGTCCGGATGTATGCGGAACTATCGGGCCCGCTGCACAAGATGCTGCAGGTGGGCAAGTTCGATGGCCGGAAGGGGAGCAAGAAGAGGCTTGCCTGGACCCCTAAGGCCGAAGATGCGTTCAGCCACCTGAAGGAGCGACTCCTGGGGCAGCTGGGGCTATTCCTGGTGGACCCGGACAAGGGATTCGTGCTACGGACGGACGCCTCGGACTATGCTGTGGGGGCAGTCCTCGAGCAGATCCGAGACGTCGGGTCACATGTACTGTCCTGGCCGAGGCCCAACGCCACACCTGGACCGCGAGGGAGAAGGAGACGTACGCCATTGTATGTGCGCTCAGGAAGTGGTCTGGCCACATCGGATTGCAACTGGTGGTGGTTTGTACGAACCATCAGTCCTTGCAGAGCTGGCACAAGGAGCACGTCAACACCCCCTCGGGACCGGCGGCAAGGAGGGCCCGATGGCATGAGACGTTCGCCAAGTTCGACCTCAGCGTCGTATACGTCCAGGGGAAGGACAACACTGTAGCAGATTGCCTCAGTCGATGGGCCTACCCCGCGGGCAAGGCGTGGATGGACATATCCAGCCATGAGGACGCCGAGGAAACCGAGGAGGCCAAGCGCATCATCGAGATGGAGAAGGCCATGGAGCAAGAGGGGGTCAAGTGCTTTGTGGTGATGGCAAACCGTACGGACCTGGCCAAGTTCCGGGGTGCCCGCGTCCAAGCTATTCGAGAGGAAACCCTCGAGCAATGGATGGTGGCCCCTGTAGAGCTAGTCAGGTCGGTGCTCACAGAGGACTGGTCGGATGACTACGCGGCTTCCGACCACTGGAGCAAGTACTGGAATGCCGTGAGCGCCCCGTTGGACGACGAATGGCCCGAGGGCTTGACCGAGGATGGAGACAAGTTGTTCCTCAAGGACAAGCTGCTGGTGCCCGAGAACCGAGTGGAGGAGCTCATTCACCATTGGCACAACGCCCAGCTCATGCACCCTGGCCGAGACAAGATGCAGCAGGACCTGGAGTGGCGTTTCAAGTTCCCTCCGGGGTACTACGCCATCCTGGATAGGTACTGCAGCGACTGTGCCGTGTGTCGGGCCACGAAAAGCCCCACCCACTCCACAGCGGGCAACCCGGTGTATACAGCTATACTGGAGGCCCCTATGCGGTCCGTGGCCATGGATGTATTCGCCATGCCTGAGGTCACCGTGGAAGGAGAGACCTACGATTGTGTCATCCTGGCGGTGGATAGGCACAGTGGGTATATCGTGGCGGTCCCTGGCAAGAAGTCCAAGAAGAAGGACAAGAAGGACAAGCATGGAATGGGGCTGCAGGCCAAGACCGTCGCTAATGCCATGATCAGGCATTGGCTGACGATCTTTGATGTCCCAGCTGTCATCTGCAGCGATCGGGGCAGTCATTTCGTGGGGACGTGGTTCAAGACGATGTGTAAGCACATGGGAATTCGGCACGCCAAGACCGTGGCGTACCACAGCCGGTCGAATGGCCGTGCTGAGGTGGCCGGGCGGCAGATGTTCGAGAAGTTCCGCCAGCTGCACATTGACGAACCGGGCCGGAACTGGTATAACTCGCTGTGGAGAGTGCTCCAAGCGTATCACGACCTTCTGGGACCCACTGGACTGTCGCCCCATCGCATCCTGTTCCTGCGGGATCGAGTGTCACGCACTCTCCCGTGGTTGAACCATGGCAAAGTGGCCCGGGATGCGAACGCTCTGATGGCTGAGGCGGACGACACGGCGGCCAAAGTGTGCAAAGCACTTCAGGACGAGCATGACAAGAGGGCCAAGTACTTCAAGCAGGGAAAAGTCCAGAAGTATGCTCTCCAAGACACCGTGTGGGTGGAGCGGCACCACAAGGATGTCCTGTCCAGGCATCGGCAGGCATCTTGGTATGTGCCGGGGGTAATCGTGCGGAAGGTCGGGCAGGATGTGTATGCGGTTCGTGTGGACAATAATAAGATCCTGGACCGCGACCATACCCAGCTTCGTCCCTGAGCACCAGACCCCAGCGGACGTCCCGTCAACTTCGAGTTCACGGCCGGCGATGTGCACTCGGACGACGAGGGTGAGGACGACGACTTCACCGCTGAAAAGATCCTGGCGGACAAGCCGGACCCGGGGACGCCTGGGGGAAGGCTTTATAAAGTCCGTTGGAAGGGATTTGCCTCATCCAGGGATTCGTGGGAACCTCCAAGCAGTTTTGTGCCGAGGTACACCACGGTCTGGATGGACTACCTGAAGAAAAAGAATATTTCTTTGGATGTCAAGGACGTGTTGGTCCATTTGGTTGCTGCAGTAGCACCGTAATGGATTCCCCTTGGCATTTCTGTTTGTCTTTGTGCTTGGGAGATGGGTGAGGGCGTTCATCCGGGGATTGTTCGGCCTTGATTGGCCATATACCCCCTTCACTCGATCTCCACATATATATTTCATTGTGGTATACTTATTTAGGTCGACCGACGACGTTTTTCTATCTTTGATCCCCTTGGTCCATGTTGTAGATCAAGAGGAGACCGGATATGGCGTAGGGCGCTGAGTATCAGTGTCCTCACCCCTCCCATGGGGCGTGGGGGACGCCTACAACGTGTGTGGGGCCTCCATGTGTCCTTGGGACATGGAAGGGGGGCATGGAGCCCATTGGGGTCCTCCCGTCCTCTCTTCAATGACTTCCGAGCGGTGACAACGCTCTGAGAAGGGGGGTGAAGCCGGTTCGGACCCCCGTGGCAATCTTGGGGTCACTTGGGGTGTGTATCTATGTGCCGGCAAGCCGCCATTGGCTGATATCATACTGTCCCATCCACCTGATCTAACCCGATGTGATAGTGTGATAGGTTTGGCCATTCCGGCTATGAGCGGCCATATTCAGTACCGAGGCGCCGCCAGCGGGGATTTATATATCGGAATATCAGGAATCAACAGGGTTTTATTATCATAATGTTTCCGTAATTTTTCAGCCTTTCGTTCTGATGGTCAATGTATCGGCGACTGTCAGTTGGCTCGCGATTTTGCGTTAACCGATTGGTTAACTGTTATTTCCAGATATTTTGGCGGATACTCCGTTGAATGGTCAGATTTCATCTGTAAAGGGTTCGTTGCTTCCGCAATTTTCTAAATAAGCACTCGAAATTTTATTCTGAATTTTTCGCGATGTCGAAATCGGATTTTCGACTTCGACATCGCCGCACTTGATTTGGTCTTCTTCGAGTGGTCATACTCTTTTCCCTATGCCCGAATCAGGTTTCCCTTATACTTGCCACCCATTTGACTTGGAGATATAAGGGAAACAAAAGTGAATCGTGGGACCACTTTGAAGGACCATATCTACGAGCGAGTGTGAGGAAAGAGAATAAGAAAAGTTGCGTTGCAAGCGCCTTGGTCTCAACTTAATTTAGAAAGCATCAAACGCCTTTGGTGTGTACACATGCCCGATGTAGCAAGGGATAATGGTCAAGAGGGTATAAAGTGATATATAACTCTTGGACCGTGCAACGGAATATTTTAATGCGACTCTCGAGTGTACCGCATGAGTGTTGGGGTTGCATAGATACTTTCATTGGGTTCCTACGCATTTTTAACGTGAAGTTATGTCCATGGAGGGACATGGCATATCATGGTGGGAGCCACTTTTGAGGGTATGTTTTATATGCATGGTATATGTCTTGATATGCTCACGCCCATGTTATATACCTTCGTGTGGCCGAAGAGATGGGGAGCCATACGTGACAAGGGTTTTGCCCATGTCTCAATTGTGGAATTCAAAGCGCTAAACCAAGTCTACCGCGTATGTATTGCTCATGGTATGTTTGACAAAGAGATCCATGAGTGCACTCCCATTTTCATGGGGCATGTAGATATGAGTGGCGAAGGTATCTCCATGCGCCCGATTGGGGATCCAAGTGGGGGAATTGTTGGCAAATGGTCCTAATCATTTGTGTATTGTACCATGAGCGGATATCATGGGTGAGCATAGAGATATACTATCATGACAACTTTGTGTTTGGTCATATTTTCATGTTTTTGACCTCAATTTTTGCTCATTTTTGCGTTTTGTGTACTTACCTGGTCGGCAAACAGCAAGAAGCCTATGGGGAGTGGAACCATGGTATGTTGTTCATATGTTGGCATATGCTTTGGAGTTGAACACCACCATATGCCGGATCGCGTACTCCATTTGGCTTGGCGCACGAAGGATCACAAGAATTGGTCTCAAGATCATGGGCTGACTTGGGCAGTGCGTGGCGCCCATATCCGAAGGGGTTTCCAGGGTAAAGTGGGGATGTACATGGGCATTGGCCTTCGGTCTCTATCCTCCATGAATACTGGACTTCGATTCCATGCATGCATTGAGCCTTCGGATAAGTGGCAACTTCAATTTTGAGCATATATTTGATATATGGCCAATATGGTGTGAATTGGCAGTTTTTTGACATGTTATGAGTTCAAACTCATGGGGCATATCTCCAAGCCCATTCGACCCCAAGTCCGACCAAAGTTATGTCAGGGTAGGGCATGGTCCTGAGTGCCACTCTAGGCCATGACACGCTACCTCCCCTATTGGGCTAGGATATATAGGCTTGGGAGTGAACACATTTTTGGGGTTGATGTAGTGACTTGTGACACATGACATTTAGCTATCTTATTTGACCTGGTTCAGGGCAGTATGTTGGTGAGTCAAGGGAAGGTCTTGAGTCCAGGGAATGAGGGGTTTATGGCTGTGAATGTGTATGTTTACCTCTTTCCCCAACTTTGCTTTATTTGTGTTCATATGCCAATTTCAGGGCTTTCTTCCTTGGTGCAATTCTTGTACATGCCCGCCACCGTGGGAAGACCGGTGTGCTGAACGGAAGCCCGCATCGTGGATTGGATTGTGAATCGGGTTATTGCTGCATTTGTGGGATCTGATTGCTGTTCTGGGTTGAAGGAGGATTGTATTTTCGATCTTCTATATTTTTGGATTCTGGACCCGGGACTTTGAGAAATGCAAGCATTGATCAGGAGCAAATCAGCAGGGATTACAGGCGGAAGGGGCACAGCGGGGGCCGGTCCTGGTAGGGACCTTCTATACAGCGGGGTAGGCCCATCGACTGAGGCAATCTGCCACAGCGTTGTCCTTCCCCGGGACGTACACGACGCTGAGGTCGAACTTGGCGAACGTCTCATGCCATCGGGCCCTCCTTGCCGCCAGTCCTGAGGGGGTGTCCACGTGCTCCTTGTGCCAGCTCTGTAAGGACTGATGGTCCGTACAAACCACCACCGGTTGTAATCCGATGTGGCCAGACCACTTCCTGAGCGCACAAACAATGGCTTACGTCTCCTTCTCCCTCGCGGTCCAGGTTCGACGTTGGCCCTCGGCCAGGATCCGGCTCCAAAACGCCGCGGGTACGTGCGACCCGTCGTCCCGGACCTGCTCGAGGACTGCCCCTACAGCATAGTCCGAGGCGTCCGTCCGTAGCACGAATCCCTTGTTCGGGTCCACCAGGAATAGCCCCAGCTGCCCCAGGAGTCGCTCCTTCACCTGGCTGAACGCATCTTCGGCCCTAGGGGTCCAGGCAAGCTTCTTCTTGCTCCCCTTCCGGCCATCGAACTTGCCCACCTGCAGCATCTTGTGCAGCGGGCCCGATAGTTCCGCATACATCCGGACATAGCCCGAATAGTAATTGCAGAACCCCATTAAGGATCGGAGTTCGCTGATGGTCTGGGGCTTCTCCCAGTGGTGCAGGGACGCCAGCTTCCCAGGCATGGGACGGCGTTGCCCGTGACCAACCACGTGACCCACAAACTCCACTTCCCTCACGAAGGGTGAGGCTTTGGTGGGCTTGCACACCATGTTGTGCTTGTCCAGCTCGCTGAGCACTGGGCGCAGATCCTTCTCATGCGCTTCGATGAGCTCGTCCTCAGTCATGTCTTCCGTGCCGGACCCGTTGATGATGTCATCCACAAAGGGGTCGGCACAGTCCCGGACAGGACCGAGTAGGTCCTCCATCATGCGCTGGAAAGCGGCGTTGCCATTCTTGGCGCCCATAGGCACCACTTTCGACTGCATGGGCCCCAGCGCCGTCGACATCGCTGTTCAGGGCCTGGAGTCCGGGTGTAGCGGCATCTGGTGATAGCCGTGTTTCAGGTCCAACACCGTGAAAATCCGGTTTTTTTGTTGTTTTTGGAGGATGGTGTCGATCAGAGGAAGCGAGTACGAGTTGTGCTCGGTTTGCCCGTTCAAACCCGTGTAATCAACCACCAACCTCCACTCACCCTTCTCCTTCTTGGGCATGATAAAGGCTGGGCTGGCCCACTCACTGTCGGAGGGTTCGATCCAGCCCCGCTCAATAAACTCGGCCAACAACTTCTTCATGGCCTCGGCCCGATCGCCCTGAAGTTGGTACTCCGGATGACGATAGATCTTGGGGTTTGGCTTCAGCTTGATCCTCGCTGTGCCAAATCTCCCACGATCTGGAGGGTTCTTGTTGGCGACGCCACTGAATAGCCTCGGATAGGCATTAATCAGCCTCTCCTTCAGCTCGGCAACCTTCGGGTTCTCCTGGGCCTGTTCAGCCGCTTGCTTCGGTATCGATACAACCGACCGCACTGCGGTATAGGCCTCTTCCGGGTCCGAGTCCGACTTCTCCTCGTCCGATATGCGGTCTGCATCGTCGTGGGGCGCGCTTCCCACCGATAATCTTCGGAAATTTGCGGCATCGGCCTGGTTCTTGTGGCTACCGGCCCCCTTTCTTGGAGAATCCCACGTCGGCGGGTCCGACCCGACCGGACCATCATATTGGTCCGCGATGTGATCCATGACCCTCGCCACGAACTCATCTTTCCCGTACTTGCCGGTGACCAACATCTTGTCATCCCACCAATGCGGAGATGTGACCATTGCTCGCCCCTTCTTGGCTGCCACACGATCGTGCATTCCCATCCGCATGTAGTTGACGACGTGGTCGATCTCGGCGTGGGACAGGACGTCAATGCCATCCATTGGCTGATCCGTCCCCTCCTTGGGCTCAAACATGGCCCGCATGGGCACCGCCTCAACCCTACGGATGAATGCTTCATCACCCGTGGGCTGGGCTTGCGCCCCATCCACCAGGAAAGCCTTGGTACCCCACGCTTGACCCGGGGAGGGCATTGATAAACCGTTGGCGTCGATGAACAACTCCTCCTCTGGTCCGAATGACATCTCGTTCGGGGTGATGGAATCCAGCGTCGACTTGAGACCTTCCAGCGGACATGGGGTGGATCCTATGCTGGTTATGACAGGGATCCCCTTCGCCCTATCCGCGACGATCTTCTCCACCATACGTCTGGTATTTTCCAGGGAGCCATGCCAATACATGGGCCCCCACTCCTTCAAACCCCAATGCCTGTGCCAGGCTGAGTCTTCTCGATGCCAATGCCTGTTACACTTCCTCAAAAGTGTGGCATCCCGGGAAGCGAAGACGTCCATCTCGGGCGCTTCGGTAATGCCGGTTCGGACCCCCGTGGCCATCTTTGGACCACTTGGGGTGTGTATCTATGGGCCGGCAAGCCGCCATTGGCTGCTATCATACTCTCCCATCCGCCTGACCTAACTTGATGTGATAGTGTGATAGGCTTGGCCATTCCAGCTATGAGCGGCCATATTCAATCCCGAGGCGCCGCCGGCTGAGATTTATATATCAAAATATCAGGAATCAACTTGGTTTTTTTATCATAATGTTTCCGTAATTTTCCAGCTATCCGTTCTGATTGTCAATGTATCGGCGACTGTCAGTTGGCTCGCGATTTTGCGGTAACCGATTGGTTAACTGTTCTTTCCAGATATTTTAGCGGAAACCCCGATGAAGGGTCAGATTTCATCAGAAAAGGGTTCGTTGCTTCCGCAATTTTCATGTTATATACTCGCAAAATTAATCCGATTTTTTCAGACATTCAGAAACGGATTTTCGATTTCGAGGTCGCCGCACTGGATATGATGAATTTTGAGTGGTCCTACATTTTTTCCCGATCATGAATCAACCTTTCTTTTGTTGTCTCCTTCATTTTTCTTGAAGATATAGGCGAAATAAAATTGATTTGTGAGACCACTTTGACAAATAATATCTCCATCTCACTGCGAGGAATTCCAATTTTGAGACTTGTGTTAGAACCGCCTTGGTCTCAACTTGATTTAGGAAGCGTCAAACGCCCTTAGTATGCACACCTGCCCGTGGTATCAAAGGATCATGGTCAAGAGGGTAGAAAGTGCTTTACAACTCTTGGACCATGACACCGAATATTTTGATATGGGTTTCGAGTGTACCGCAGGAGTATTGGTGTTGCATAGAAACCTTCCTTGGGTTCCTACGTATTTTTAACGTAAAGTTATGGCCTTGGGGGGTCATGACATACCATGGTGGGAGCCACTTTTGAGGGTATGTGTTATATGCATGGTATGTGCTTCGCTATGCTCACGCTCATGTTATATATCTCCGGTTGTAGGAAGATACATGGAGTCGCACGTGGCAAAGGCTTTGCCCATGTCCTAATGGTGTGCTCCATAGCGCTGGACTAAGTCTACCGCACATATAGTGCATGTGGGAAGGCTTACGGAGCGACCCACAAGCGCCACTATCAATTTTCCCATTTTAATGGTGCGTGTCGTGAGGAGGTTCGAAGGTGTCTTCATGCGTCCATTTGGGGATCCAAGTGGGGGAGTTGTTCACAAATGGTTCCAAGCAATTGTGTTTTGAATCATATGTTGATACCGTGGGTGAGTGAAGTTATATACTTTTGTGATTACTTTGAATTTGGCAATATTTGCATGTTTTTAACCTCATTTTATGCTCATTTTTGTATTTTCTGTGCTCAACTGGTCGGCTAACAGTAAAGTGCCTAGAGATCTTTGAACTATGGTATGTTGCTTATATGTTGGCATATACTTCGGTGTTGCACCTCACCATATGCCGGATCACGTGGTGACTTTGGCGTGGCACACGAGGCCTCACAAAATTAGGTCTCAAATTCGTGAGTTGACGGAGGGGTTTGGGAGCCAATATTAGGATATTCGTGGGCATGGACCTTTGGTCTATATCACCCTTGTATATTACTTTCCGGTTTGACACATGCATGGAGCATTTGAATATTTGCCGTATGCATTTTTGAGTATATAATTGAATTTTGGGCACTATGGTGTGATTTGCCTAATTTTGATATGTTGTGAGGTCATCTGCATGGGGCAATTCTCCAAGCCCAATCGACTCCAAGTCCAACCAAAGTTATGTCAGGGTAGGGCATGGTCCTGAGTGCCACTCTAGGCCATGACACGCCACCTCCCCTATTGGGCTAGGATGTAGAGGCTTGGGAGTGAACACATTTTTGGGGTTTGTGTAGTGACTTTTGACACATGGCATTTAGCCATCTTATTTGACTTGGTTCAGGGCATCATGTTGGCGAGTCAAGGGAAGGTCCTGAGTGCAGGGAATGAGGGGTCTATGGCTGTGATTGTGTATGTTTCCATCTTTCCCCAATTTTGCTTGATTTGTGTTCATATGCCAATTTCAGGGCTTCTTTATTGATTTTGGTGCAATTCTATGTACATGCCCAACGCCCGTTTCTCCGTGTGCACTGTGAGATGACCGGCGTGTTGAAAGGAGTTGTTGAGTGTCAACACGGGACCTCGAACACCCTTGGAAGCCCTCAGTGTGGATTATTTGGATCGGAGCTATTGTACTTGGGAGTTGGTTATTGCAAGGGATCAGGATTTGTGTGAAGGAGCCGTATTTTACTCTTTTTTGTGGGAAATTGTGCAGGATAGGGCAAGATCATGCAGAACCTGGTGAGAAGCAAGACCATGAAAAGGAAATGATGGAAGGGGTACAGCAGGGGCCGGTCCTGGTAGGGACCTTCTTTATGGTAGCAGAGTCCCCGCGTCTGAATCATCCTGGCATACACCTGCGGCGCCATTTCATACTCCGTGAGCTGAACTCCGCGGTCTCCTCTGGACTGGGCACCCACAGCTTGCACCGCTTGGGCGATCCGATCCTCTTCCTCAGCATTCCATTGGGATGATCCGCATGCATAGTCGGTGGACAGCCATGTGAGGCATTCATTGTCCTCCCGGACCAGCGTTGCACGATGGGGAAGGGCTCCGATGGCGTTGCCCACCATGAAGTCATACCCCATGATCATATCCCAATCTGTAATGTCGACCACATAGAAGTTCCCGGATAGAGTGCTTCTCTTCGCCAAATCAGGGCGGTTCAAGCGCTCATGCTCCCAGGATTCCATACTGATAGTAACCTCATGGGTGCCACCACGCATAATCTCTCCATTGGCCACCTTCAGGCGTACCGGTCTACGGCTGGGCTGCAGGGATTCCTCCTTGAACAACCCTCTCCGGACCAGGCTCACCTGGGCACCCGTATCCACCAAAACATCCACCACCAACTCCTCTTGTCCGCACCGTACACACACCTTCAAGTGCAACTGCCGCTCGTCACCCTGCGGTGTATGGACGACTCTCACCGCATGCAACTCTAGCACATCCAGGTGCATCAGGACTTCGAGGGTATGGTCACGGATGGTGTAGATCCCGCTCTGGTCCTGCCCGTCCACGGGGCTCTCCGTGGTCGCTCCTTCTTTCTTGCCACGTCCCTTGCCCACATACACTTCCCTTGGCAGGGCGCTCCAGGGGTTGGGAGTGACAAAACTCAGTGGTTTTGGCTCTTCTGGAGCCTTCTTCGGCACCCGATGTGCCTTCGCTTTCTCTAGGATTCCACTGATTTTCGGAGGAGAGGCCTCCGGGGTCCCACTCCCGTGGGGGCTCCTCTAGACGTGGCCTGCCGCAGCTCCCTCCTGCTGCGATCCGCCCAGACTTTGTCCACCACTTTGCTGATCTTTGAGTTCCTCCAACTTCCTCAACATGTCCTCAGCAACCTCCTCGATCGACCTCACGCGTCGGTCTTGGCCGGGTCCTCCACCATAGCCTTTTCCTCCGCCTTTCCCTTGGCCCTTTCTTTGGCCTTTTCCACCGTCTCCGCCCTTTGCCTTCCAATCGGCAATTCGTTGCTCCTTGGGCTTCTTGAGTAAGAAAAAGTGCTTTTCCAATGCCTTGAGGCATGCTCTAGTTGTATTAGAGGTGCTCCAAGCACACAGGCATTTCTATCTTAGTATTGGTCCAACCAAAAGTGGTGATAACACATTTTGACCTATGGAACCAAACACCCAATCAGGATATGGAGTGGACCCCTTAATGCCCTATCAATGTGAGGCTATTCATCTTTTCCTGAGTTGACTGAGAACTGACATATCCAGGGCAGAGCCTATGAAATTATCTATGTTTTGTCATGAATTTGTAGCTGTCCTAGTGGTATGCACCCTAGGGGGCTGGGCAGCTCTTTTTGAGAGGTCCTGGGTTCAATTCCCGGTCAGCCTAGCTAAGTAGGAAGATCCCATGTGACATGGCAGTGACCTCATCGCCACATGCCCTGCGTCCTCAGCACATATGGGACTCAAAACAAAGAGTGCACATCGCCTGAGATGGCAGTATGGAGACTGAGTAACCATGGGGCAGTTTTCCAACTCTTTTTCCAAAACATTTCAGCTATCTTTGTGAATATGCAATCCGATTTGCCCTGAGTTGCAGTTTCTGTGAATATTCCAACATCTTTCACTGTTTACACTGCAGCCTTTCATGCTTTGATCCTGATTCTCTTCTACTTGCTTATCTCTAGCTTGGGGTATCCTGGATTGGTTGTATTTCATCAAATAAAACATTTTACTCATCAAAAACAAGCAGCAGGAAACCCTACACCAGCAGCAAGCAGCAGGAGAGGCAAAAACACAGTGTTGAAATCACTAAAAAACGTTCTGGTAGCAAGAGGCAGACTGTCTCTGCGTACCGGCAGCAACCCCGTGCCGTACATCCAGTGCGCCGAGATCAGTCATATATAAGCAGAAGGGCGAACAAAGATGGACACAAAGAAAGAGGACACCAACGTGAAGACAGCGCCTGAGGCACCAGCAATGCCAACACCTGGTGAACCTGGACCTGGACCTAGCGCTGTACCTTCAGAGCCCTTACATGGGCCAGTGGACGCGGCAGAGGATTCGTTGGAAGGACTCCAGTCGGCCTTCCAGGGCCTCTCAGTCGAGGAGGTGGACACTCAACCTGTGAAGAGAAAGAGAGAGAGAGAGAGAAGGATGCTGGAGACGAGGCAGACGAAGGAGCAGACCAAGGGCAAGACCCGACGAATAATCCTACCTTCGAGGGCGCACCAAGCGCTTCTGGCCTCCACGCATCACCCTCTCCTATAACCACCACACTCCCAATTCCTGACCCAGCCGCTGCAACATCCACACCCATAACCAACCCACCTATGGCTGAGGGCACAGGCTTTACTGGTATGCCTACCTACCCTGCCTATGGTATGGGCCCACCTACCACTGTGTTCCCTGAGACAATTACTGCCAGTGAGCCGGTGACCTCCAGTTCTGCGCCGCGATGGTATGCGGCTGACTATCACCATCCTCTACCCGCTGCGGGAACCTATGTGGATGTTCCTGGGTATGCAACCTTGAGTGGGTTGAGGTGAGGACCTGAGTCTCTTGGAGGCAGGAGTAGAGGATCGGGGAGATCCTCCAACAGGTCCCTGACGCGGTCGGAGATCAACGAGGTGCTCCGAGAGCCACCTCTAAAATTGTTGGCGACCTCACTCAAGAGATTCGAGAGAAACTGGAGCCCCTGATGATACCGCCCCAAGCGTCACCTACCACGGTGGGAGTGTCACCCCATCGAGTACAGGCCAACCACCTGGTGGCAGGGCTGACAAACACCCTGGGGAGCCTGAGGAGCCGACCGATGCCGACCCCTGCAGCGATACCGAGAAGCCCTTTCGTACCGAGAACGGCCCAGCCGCCCTACAGCCACGTGACGAATTCTACGAGAGCCGAGCTGGACCGGCTTGGGCTGACAGCCTTGAGGGCAATGGTTGACGTGGAGCCCTCTGGCTCTAGTGATCTAGGCGGAGACACCTCCGATGATGAGCCGCCGTCGATGACTTCTGCTTCGCCCTCGGAGGACGACGACCCAGAGGACCCCGAGAACCCAAGTGGGAAGAACAAGAAGAAGAAGAGGAAGACCCGACGCCCTGAGGGACGCAGGTCTCAGGAGGCGAAGGCTATTGCCACCTGCAAGATCGTGGTGAACCTGCCTGAGTTCACAGGCAAGGACCTCAGCGAGTTTGCTGAGAATTTTGGCCGGTTTCTCGATTGACCGGCCAAACCCACGCTAGTGGACGGGTCAAGTGCGATCTGCTCCTGCATTGCTGCAAGACCAAGTACCTGGAGAAGCAGGTCAGACAGATCGTGACTAACTCCGCCACCTTTGCCGATGTGTTGGTTGCCTTGGAGAGGCAGTACCCGGCCTACGAAACCGACCTCTCCATCAGGGCCGAGATCCAGAACCTGGCCGTGCCCCCCAACAACCCCAAACCTGGCAGGGTCTCTGAGCTGTTGGCTGACCTGGACCACTGGGCTGGATGATTGACGCCCGGTTCCTACAGCAGCGACGACCTGCTTTTCTGGTCGGTGGCTAAGCTCCCTCGAGAGCTGTGGGACGAGTGCCGTTCAACGGCAGAGCGCAAGGCTAGATCCCTCCGCTACGAGGATCTATGCGTGCTACTCCTGGAGCTGGCGCTGGAGAAAGAAAGCGACCAGCACCTGAACAACTACCGTCCTGGAGGGGAAGGCTCTGGAAGCCATGGCAAAGGGTACCAAGGATCCAGACCTGGGCAGGGGACTACCCCGGAACACGCCCACGCCCGTATCATGGAAAACGTCAAGGAGCTCTTCTGGTGTGATGCCAGAGACGAGCAGGGCCACCTGCAGCACGCCCCTGACTGCGAGCATCGGGACTGCTTCGTAGTCCAGGGGAAGCAGCAGGAGAAGAACACCGGCGCCAAGGCAAAGCTGCCCGATCATTACAGGTGCACCATCACGTGTGCCTTCTGTGGGAAGAGGAAGCACTACGAGGATGAGTTATACCATAAGCAGCGCCTATCGGCGAAGCTTAGGGGTGAAGATCCTGGCAAAGGTGGAGGCAAAGGCAAGGTGGAGGACGAGGAGAAGAAGAGAGCAAAGAAGTGCGTGGCCGTACGGTTCATGGCATCGGAGGACACCCACGCCGGAATAATGGAGTTTTTCCGGCAAAATCTCGGCGAGCCCAGCCGAATGTTGGGGTTGAAGAACGCCGTCTACGTGGAGGTATTCGGCGACACCATGGGGCAAAGGCTGATGCGCCTCAACAACGCGGAGTGGAGGCGCGGAGACCCGCTGAGGATGCAGGTCATCTTCGCCCGCATGAGCCTGGACGAGATCGTGAAGTACATCACGGTGGAGCTGAAGCTCAACGCCAAGAACGAGGCCCACGTGCAGGATCGACAGGGCCATGGACATCGAGGTCATCGGGAAGATCGCCAACACCGAGAGGTCAAGGAGGACACGGTCGGCACCGCGGAGGAAGGGAGTGGAAGCGGCCAAGATCTCTGGACCGCGACCACCCGAGGGGATCATGAAGAAGCCCACTTCTTTGCGTTCGTAGCGTACAATATGAAGGAGCATGGGCAGGACAGGTCCAGGTGGAACCGCCTGGACCCAGGGTTCAACAAGAACCGCAAGGAACCGCGGAGGATCGGGAACTCGTCGCTCTTGTTCCGCGAGTACAGATCACAGCACGACGGTTGCGGGGTCTGCTACGGCAAGCGGAACAACCATGCACATGACCACCGGCATTGCAAGGTATATGAGGCTGACAAGAAGGCCTACTTCGCCGCCCATCCCGACAAGAAGAATGTTTTTTAGTGATTTCAACACTGTGTTTGTGCTCCTCCTGCTGCTTGCTGCTGGTGTAGGGTTTCCTGCTGCTTGTTTTTGATGAGTAAAATGTTTTATTTGATGAAATACAACCAATCCAGGATAGCCCAAGCCAGAGATAAGCAAGTAGAAGAGAATCAGGATCAAAGCATGAAGGGCTGCAGTGTAAACAGTGAAAGATGTTAGAACATTCACAGAAACTGCAACTCAGGGCAAATCGGATTGCATATTCACAAAGATAGCTGAAATGTTTTGGAAAAAGAGTTGGAAAACTGCCCCATGGTCACTCAATCTCCATAGTGCCATCTCAGGAGATGTGCACTCTTTGTTTTGGGTCCCATATGTGCTGAGGTCGCAGGGCATGTGGCGATGAGGTCACTGCCATGTCACATGGGATCTTCCTACTTAGCTAGGCTGATTGGGAATGGAACCCAGGACCTCTCAAAAAGAGGTGCCCAGCCCCCTAGGGTGCATACCACTAGGACAGCTAGGAATTAATGAGAAAACATAGATAAATTCATAGGCTCTGCCCTGGATATGTCAGTTCTCAGTCGACTCAGGAAAAGATGAATAGCCTCACATTGATAGGGGATTAAGGGGTCCACTCCATATCCTGATTTAGTCTTTGGTTCCATAGGTCAAAATGTGTTATCACCACTTTTGGTTGGACCAATACTAAGATAGAAAAGCCTGTGTGCTTGGAGCACCTCTAATACAACTACAGCATGCCTCAAGGCATTGGAAAAGCACTTTTTCTTACTCCCCCCTTGTGCTGTGGTGGCCACCACTGTCGCACGTTCAGGAAAAAGGGGTTTTTTCTTGGCCTTTCCCTGGTTTGCACATCTACTTTAAAATACCTATAGTTTCCCTCACACAGAAAAATGGGCGCTCACCATGGCTGGCGCCTTTTTGCTGCTGTGTTCGTGACATTTCCTACAGAAAGCTCAGCGCTCATGGCGCTGCCGGGGTTCCTGTGGCTTGGTTGGGATAGTTTGGGAGCATGCCAAAAACATATGCATGTGCATCCCTCCCTCCAAGACGCAGCGCGACACTAACCCAACGCCAGACTCTGTATGGACATCCGCTCCGGTTGTTAAAACCTGCTGGTGACCTGCCGTCCTGATCTTAGGGCGAAGGGAGTCGTCAAGAAATTAAATTGCCCCTTGGTGGGGTCTTGGGTTCTGCTCAGTCTCCTGGCTGCTGCTTTTTGGCCTAGAAAGCGGCCTACTCAGCGATGCTTTCGCGAGGATATCAGCAGAGGCAGGAATGGCAGAATTATGGACGAATCCACGCAAGCGCGAAGCGACAACACCTAAATCCGTCAAATGACGGCCTAGAATTTTTCTAAGACAACACACCTGAGCAGAATCCAATTGTGCATAAGAAGCACATTTTTTTAAAAATTGTAGTCATCTCTCGATTTTTTAAATCAAGAAATTCCTACGCATCAAAAGGCGGCGCGCAGGAGCGGCTCCTAGCGAAGCGCCGGAAAATACAGAAATAATGAGATTATTAACGTATGTCACACGTAGACTGGAAAATGACGAGACACACATTAATAAATAAACATACAGATTCCACCCACACTGACAGTAAGAATCAAAAATCCAAGAATTCCAAAATCAACGAAAAGACTTCAATGAATCAGGTATAAACCACAGGTGTGCTCGTCTCGTATGCAGCATGCACATTGCTCGTCTCGTGTCTCGGTGAACGAGTCTTGTAGCAGCGCTAACCAACGATAGAGGGCTAGATTAGAAAGATTGCAGATGATTAGAGGTCAGATCAGGGTGATTAGACATAAACACAAGTGCATAGCGACGTTTTTCGCTTGCGCCTCGTTTCACGTTCCCACTTGCTCTCTCTCTCCAGCGGTAGGTAAGGTAGGTAAGCCCAGGTGGGGCCACCCCCTGGTGGAGTTCGTGATCGTGGGTTAGATTTGTAGGAAAAACCGTGATTGGAACAGGTTGTTCGCGAACTCGTGGATGCTCGTGCATTCACACACGCATCAAAGGGTAGGCCACGCGAAATGCGCACGGGAAACCTTGTTCAGGTTACCCAGGGGATCCTCGGTACGTTCTTTAAGAGAACCTGAGGAATCTCTTAACGCTTGCTTGCTTGACAGGGCGTGTTTGAGGACAGTGTATTATAGGTCACACTGAGAAGCGTATAATACGTGGAGTGTGGCTTGGTTCCTCAGCCGCAAACACCCCTTCATTGGCCTTTGTTTTACAGGTGGGCAGGTAGGGTGATTGGTGCAGCAGCATACCATTTTTTTCTAGCCCTGCTAAACAAGGGCGCTGATCACACAAACAATTCACTGCACCTCCGCCAGGAGTGGCGAGGGCAGTTCGACTCCATCGACATCCACGCTGTGCACGCATCAAGAGCACCTCTTCCCTCCAAGCCCTAGCAGGGGAAACGCGTTGTGGCGTCCCCTGTTAGGCCACAGTTGCTTAGCAGCGCTGTGTTCTCTTGTCTTCTTCACAGGAGGGTCATGAGGACTCACGACTTGACCTCCAACAACACCCAGTAGAGCGTGGGTGTAGGAGTGGTAATCCTGAGTGGGGGCTTCAGCCAGTTGCAGAAGTGCTCGCCCACCAGGATGGTGCCACTGTAGGTAGGGTGTGTAGTGTAGTGGTGTCTCCTGTACCGCGTGCTTTTCCTCGTGGGCAGGGGAGTGCGTTAGCTTTTGGCCCTTGGCAAAAATGGGCGTTTTGTATGCCCTTAGCACACTTGGCCACCCCTCCCCTCTAGTAGGTAGGGCTTTTGCCGTCTTCCCCCAAGGATAGGCGCCAGCACAGAAATTGGGCGCCATAGGAGTGGTACCAGTATCTGACTAGGACCTTCGGTCCAACATCAGCGAAGCCCGGTCTCCGGGAGCCACGCCCGGGAGAGAAGTGAGACACACACAGACATACGTAGCACACTTAGGGGTAACTTTCAGTTCCTAGCTTTAGTCTTGGAGGCAAGTGTCTCAGCGAGCCTCAGCAACTCACCAAGGTTGTTCTGGGACAAGTAGTCAACCAGAACTGAATTTAGTCGTCCTCCAGGTAGAACAAACGCAGAGAAAGGCTCCCGGGTGGCCTCTTCGACTCCAAACCCTTCCGAGAGGATAAGGAACTGCCAACCCTGGCAATAGCGGTGGCGTAGGACAGACTTCACCAGGTAGAAGCCCTCCTTAGCCATCTCCTCGGCGTTCATGTCGGGGAGTTCCCCTTCAACTTCCATAGGGCTGGCAGCCCCTTGTAGGTCTAGGGCGCCGATTTCCTCGTCGTTCAGCTCCCACTCCTCCCCACAGAGGTCTTCAGGATCATAGTAGCGCTTCAGGTGTTGGGCAGCGCACACCAGGGTCCCCCCTAGACGGGGAGAACACCGCACGGTGATACGGTGTCCTTCCACTGATAGAATCTTGTACGGCCCGAAGTATGGGTCATCGCTGGTGGAGTGTGGCCAGGCGGGTAGTCGACTGTGGTGCAGCAGCTTGTTCTTCTTGTTCCACTGACGCTCCCTCACTCTCTGGAGCATAGCCTTGGCCTTGTCCACCTTCGCTTGTTGCTCTTGGACCCATTCACCCACAGAAGAATGTGTGTCCTCTGGATGGGGGGCATGTAGGAACCATGCCGGGCGCCCTAGGAAAAGCTCATGGGGCGAGTAGCCAGTAGCTGAACTCTCTTGGGAGTTCATCATCAAGGATATGACGGGGAGTAGTCTCACCCTGTCTCTGGTGCGTTCAGTTTTGCACCATATCCTTACATTTTCCTTGAGGACACGGATCTGTCGCTCACATAGGGGGTTGCGCGTGTGCGAGTATGGGATCCCCGTAGACACCTGGACATTGAGGGACCTCAGGACCCTGTTGTACCAACCGGTATCTGAGCGTACTCGTACGTCCCCATCGGAGTTGATCTCCTTGGGCGCCCCATAGACACAAAACCACTCCTCCAGGAGTATCTTGATAGTCTCCTCTCCGGTAATGTGCTTGGTACATGGGAACACCCTGGTAAACCTGGTCAACCCACAGGTTACCACGAGGGCGAAGTCATAGCCCCCGAAATTCGGCATCTCCGTGTAGTCCACGTATAGAACACTGTTAGCACAGTGAGGGATGGGCAGGGTCGAGTAGAGACCTCTGTCCCTGATATCCCCTGGTTTGCAGGACCTGCACGGGCACTTGTCCACGATAGGCTGGAGGGTTTTCCGCAGTTGGTCGTCAGTCCACGTAGTGTGGAACCACTGCTTGAACAGCCTCAGGGTACGGTCAGCACCCACATGACCGCTGGACTCATGGGTCCACTTCAGCAGCGCTGGGACTCTGTCACTAGGCACCACGATGCGGTCCTCGTGCCAGAGGTAGCTCTTGTCCCTCTTCCACTGATCTTGGCTGACCAGGAGGGGTTCAAGGCGTTTCTCCAGGCGCTTGTAGATATCCCCAAACTCCTTCAGGTACTCCGATTGTTTGAGTCCATCAAGGGGGTCTACGGTGGTGGAACGTTGTTCCAATGGCAAGCACTAGAGAAGGAGGAGTTCGACTCGGCCATTTCCCAATGGGGGACGGAAGGTCTCAACCGAGATGGAACCCTCAAGCACAGCTACCCTGACGACAAGTGGGTCCTAGTACCTCTGGGCCACTGGAACTGGAAATGGAACCAGGCCAGGGGGAACTACTCCACCTATGAGCAGGAATTGCTCGCGGGTATGCTAGTGCTATCCTCACAAGCACGACTGTTGGGGAGTAACCCTGTGGTCTGGCTGTGCGACCAAGAACTGGTCCGCAGTTTCCAGAAGGGTCCCCCACCGGAGAAGGCCAAGCTACGGTGCTGGTGGACCTACCTCAGTCAACTACGGCTGATGGTACACCATATCCAGGGAGTGAAGAACGAGTGTGCAGACTACATCAGCCGCAACAACTTCGACGCCCTGATTGGTGCTCAGTCTGAAGCGCTGGCTAAGGAGGCGCACCCTGGTGCCTAGTGACAGAGTCCCAGCGCTGCTGAAGTGGACCCATGAGTCCAGCGGTCATGTGGGTGCTGACCGTACCCTAAGGCTGTTCAAGCAGTGGTTCCACACTACGTGGACTGACGACCAACTGCGGAAAACCCTCCAGCCTATCGTGGACAAGTGCCCGTGCAGGTCCTGCAAACCAGGGGATATCAGGGACAGAGGTCTCTACTCGACCCTGCCCATCCCTCACTGTGCTAACAGTGTTCTATACGTGGACTACACGGAGATGCCGAAGTTCGGGGGCTATGACTTCGCCCTCGTGGTAACCTGTGGGTTGACCAGGTTTACCAGGGTGTTCCCATGTACCAAGCACATTACCGGGGAGGAGACTATCAAGATACTCCTGGAGGAGTGGTTTTGTGTCTATGGGGTGCCCAAGGAGATCAACTCCGATGGGGACGTACGAGTACGCTCAGATACCGGTTGGTACAACAGGGTCCTGAGGTCCCTCAATGTCCAGGTGTCTACGGGGATCCCATACTCGCACACGCGCAACCCCCTATGTGAGCGACAGATCCGTGTCCTCAAGGAAAATGTAAGGATATGGTGCAAAACTGAACGCACCAGAGACTGGGTGAAACTACTCCCCGTCATATCCTTGATGATGAACTCCCAAGAGAGTTCAGCTACTGGCTACTCGCCCCATGAGCTTTTCCTAGGGCGCCCGGCATGGTTCCTACATGCCCCCCATCCAGAGGACACACATTCTTCTGTGGGTGAATGGGTCCAAGAGCAACAAGCGAAGGTGGACAAGGCCAAGGCTATGCTCCAGAGAGTGAGGGAGCGTCAGTGGAACAAGAAGAACAAGCACCGAGTACCGGCCACCTACCAAGAGGGGGACTGGGTGCTGGTGCACCACAGTCGACTACCCGCCTGGCCACACTCCACCAGCGATGACCCATACTTCGGGCCGTACAAGATTCTATCAGTGGAAGGACACCGTATCACCGTGCGGTGTTCTCCCCGTCTAGGGGGGACCCTGGTGTGCGCTGCTCAACACCTGAAGCGCTACTATGATCCTGAAGACCTCTGTGGGGAGGAGTGGGAGCTGAACGACGAGGAAATCGGCGCCCTAGACCTACAAGGGACTGCCAGCCCTATGGAAGTTGAAGGGGTACTCCCCGACATGATTGCCGAGGAGATGGCTAAGGAGGGCTTCTACCTGGTGAAGTCTGTCCTACGCCACCGCTATCGCCAGGGTTGGCACTTCCTCATCCTCTCGGAAGGGTTTGGAGTCGAAGAGGCCACCCGGGAGCCTTTCTCTGCGTTTGTTCTACCTGGAGGACGCCTAAATTCAGTTCTGGTTGACTACTTGTCCCAGAACAACCTTGGTGAGTTGCTGAGGCTCGCTGAGACACTTGCCTCCAAGACTAAAGCTAGGAACTGAAAGTTACCCCTAAGTGTGCTACGTATGTCTGTGTGTGTCTCACTTCTCTCCCGGGCGTGGCTCCCGGAGACCGGGCTTCGCTGATGTTGGACCGAAGGTCCTAGTCAGGTACTGGTACCACTCCTATGGCGCCCAATTTCTGTGCTGGCGCCTATCCTTGGGGAAAGACGGCAAAAGCCCTACCTACTAGAGCGGAGGGGTGGCCAAGTGTGCTAAGGGCATACAAAACGCCCATTTTTGCCAAAGGCCAAAAGCTAACGCACTCCCCTGCCCACGAGGAAAAGCACGCGGTACAGGAGACACCACTACACTACACACCCTACCTACAGTGGCACCATCCTGGTGGGCGAGCACTTCTGCAACTGGCTCAAGCCCCCACTCAGGATTACCACTCCTACACCCACGCTCTACTGGGTGTTGTTGGAGGTCAAGTCGTGAGTCCTAATGACCCTCCTGTGAAGAAGACAAGAGAACACAGCGCTGCTAAGCAACTGTGGCCTAACAGGGGACGCCACAACGCGTTTCCCCTGCTAGGGCTTGGAGGGAAGAGGTGCTCTTGATGCGTGCACAGCGTGGATGTCGATGGAGTCGAACTGCCCTCGCCACTCCTGGCGGAGGTGCAGTCAATTGTTTGTGTGATCAGCGCCCTTGTTTAGCAGGGCTAGAAAAAAATGGTATACTGCTGCACCAATCACCCTACCTGCCCACCTGTAAAACAAAGGCCAATGAAGGGGTGTTTGCGGCTGAGGAACCAAGCCACACTCCACGTATTATACGCTTCTCAGTGTGACCTATAATACACCCTCCTCAAACACGCCCTGTCAAGCAAGCAAGCGTTAAGAGACTCCTCAGGTTGTCTTAAAGAACGTACCGAGGAGCCCCTGGGTAACCTGAACAAGGTTTACCGTGCGCATTTCGCGTGGCCTGCCCTTTAATGCGTGTGTGAATGCACGAGCATGCACGAGTTTGCGAACAACCTGTTCCAATCACGGTTTTTCCTACAAATCTAACCCACGATCACGAACTCCACCAGGGGGTGGCCCCACCTGGGCTTACCTACCTTACCTACCGCTGGAGAGAGAGAGCAAGTGGGAACGTGAAACGAGGCGCAAGCGAAAAACGTCGCTATGCACTTGTGTTTATGTCTAATCACCCTGATCTGACCTCTATTCACCTGCAATCTTTCTAATCTAGCCCTCTATCGTTGGTTAGCGCTGCTACAAGACTCGTTCACGGAGACACGAGACGAGCAATGTGCATGCTGCATACGAGACGAGCACACCTGTGGTTTGTACCTGATTCATTGAAGTCTTTTCGTTGATTTTGGAATTCTTGGATTTTTGATTCTTACTGTCAGTGTGGGTGGAATCTGTATGTTTTTTTTTTAATGTGTGTCTCGTCATTTTCCAGTCTATGTGAGACATACGTTAATAATCTCATTATTTCTGTATTTTCCGGCGCTTCGCTAGGAGCCGCTCCTGCGCGCCGCCTTTTTATGCGTAGGAATTTCTTGATTTAAAGAATCGAGAGATGACTACAATTTTTAAAAAAATGTGCTTCTGATGCACAATTGGATTCTGCTCAGGTGTGTTGTCTTAGAAAAATTCTAGGCTGTTATTTGACGGATTTAGGTGTTGTCGCTTCGCGCTTGCGTGGATTCGTCCATAATTCTCCCATTCCTGCCTCTGCTGATATCCTCGCGAAAGCATCGCTGAGTAGGCCGCTTTCTCGGCCAAAAAGCAGCAGCCAGGAGACTGAGCAGAACCCAAGACCCCACCAAGGGGCAATTTAATTTCTTGACGACTCCCTTCGCCCTAAGATCAGGACAGCAGGTCGCCAGCAGGTTTTAACAACCGGAGCGGATGTCCATACAGAGTCTCGCGTTGGGTTAGTGTCGCGCTGCGTCTTGGAGGGAGGGATGCACATGCATATGTTTTTGGCATGCTCCCAAACTAACCCAACCAAGCAACAGGAACCCCGGCAGCGCCATGAGCGCTGAGCTTTCTGTAGGAAATGTCACGAACAGAGCAGCAAAAAGGCGCCAGCCATGGTGAGCGCCCATTTTTCTGTGTGAGGGAAACTATAGGTATTTTAAAGTAGATGTGCAAACCAGGGAAAGGCCAAGAAAAAACCCCTTTTTCCTGAACGTGCGACAGTGGTGGCCACCACAGCACAAGGGGGGAGTAAGAAAAAGTGCTTTTCCAATGCCTTGAGGCATGCTCTAGTTGTATTAGAGGTGCTCCAAGCACACAGGCATTTCTATCTTAGTATTGGTCCAACCAAAAGTGGTGATAACACATTTTGACCTATGGAACCAAAGACTAAATCAGGATATGGAGTGGACCCCTTAATCCCCTATCAATGTGAGGCTATTCATCTTTTCCTGAGTCGACTGAGAACTGACATATCCAGGGCAGAGCCTATGAATTTATCTATGTTTTCTCATTAATTCCTAGCTGTCCTAGTGGTATGCACCCTAGGGGGCTGGGCACCTCTTTTTGAGAGGTCCTGGGTTCCATTCCCAATCAGCCTAGCTAAGTAGGAAGATCCCATGTGACATGGCAGTGACCTCATCGCCACATGCCCTGCGACCTCAGCACATATGGGACCCAAAACAAAGAGTGCACATCTCCTGAGATGGCACTATGGAGATTGAGTGACCATGGGGCAGTTTTCCAACTCTTTTTCCAAAACATTTCAGCTATCTTTGTGAATATGGGATCCGATTTGTCCTGAGTTGCAGTTTCTGTGAATGTTCTAACATCTTTCACTGTTTACACTGCAGCCCTTCATGCTTTGATCCTGATTCTCTTCTACTTGCTTATCTCTGGCTTGGACTATCCTGGATTGGTTGTATTTCATCAAATAAAACATTTTACTCATCAAAAACAAGCAGCAGGAAGCCCTATACCAGCAGCAAGCAGCAGGAGGAGCACAAACACAGTGTTGAAATCACTAAAAAACATTCTTCTTGTCGGGATGGGCGGCGAAGTAGGCCTTCTTGTCAGCCTCATATACCTTGCAATGCCGGTGGTCATGTGCATGGTTGTTCCGCTTGCCGTAGCAGACCCAGCAACCGTCGTGCTGTGATCTGTACTCGCGGAACAAGAGCGGCGAGTTCCCGATCCTCCGCGGTTCCTTGCGGTTCTTGTTGAACCTTGGGTCCAGGCGGTTCCACCTGGACCTGTCCTGCCCATGCTCCTTCATATTGTGCGCTACGAACGCAAAGAAGTGGGCTTCTTCATGATCCTCTCGGGTGCTCGCGGTCCAGAGATCTTGGCCGCTTCCACTCCCTTCCTCCGCGGTGCCGACCGTGTCCTCCTTGACCTCTCGGTGTTGGCGATCTTCCCGATGACCTCAATGTCCATGGCCCTGTCGATCCTGCACGTGGGCCTCGTTCTTGGCGTTGAGCTTCAGCTCCACCGTGATGTACTTCACGATCTCGTCCAGGCTCATGCGGGCGAAGATGACCTGCATCCTCAGCGGGTCCTCGCGCCTCCACTCCGCTTTGTTGAGGCGCATCAGCCTTTGCCCCATGGTGTCGCCGAATACCTCCACGTAGACGGCGTTCTTCAACCCCAACATTCGGCTGGGCTCGCCGAGGTTTTGCCGGAAAAACTCCATTAATCCGGCGTGGGTGTCCTCCGATGCCATGATCCGTACGGCCACGCGCTTCTTTGATCTCTTCTTCTCCTCGTCCTCCACCCTCTTCTTCCAGTGGCCGGGGAGGACGTCCTTGAACAGGTGTCGGATCTTGCTGGACTCATTCCAGTCCTCCACCAGCTTGAGGCTTCTTCGGTACTTGCGGATGTACCGATTCCATTCCCGGACCCTCAACGCCCCGCGCTCCAGCGGCAGCGGAATGGACCACAAATCCTCCAACTTCTGGTTGGGGGCGTCCACTCGCTCCTCGTCCTCCAGCCACTGGAGGCTGGCCTGCTCCGTCTGGATCAATCCCTCGCGGATCTGATCCCTGAGCTCCTCCTTCAGGTCCTGCGGCAGCCTGTGTGGGAATGTCCGACATGCCCACTTGTCTCTTGGCGCTCCCTTCATCTCGCCGACGACCTCCTCGGCGAAGTCCTCCGAATCCAGGATGAAGTCATCCAGGTTGGAGGGGTTGCCATCGTAGTAGGGGATTTTGATTCCCCTGAGGTTGTCAATCCTGATGGCGTCTCCGACGTCCGCAGCCACCACTCCACAGAGACGGATACCACCTGTGGCCGGGGGGTGTGAGTACACTCCCCGTACATCCCTCTCCTCCATGAAGTGCGGTCCAGTTGGGCCTGAACCCATGGGGTTTGGGATGCGGGAAGGACTTGCTCCACCGGCTGTCCACATCCCCGTAGTGAGGTCCTTCACCCACAGGTTTCTGCCTGGATGGCCTCGACCATGTCCGTTGGCCCTTCCCATGGTTCGCCCCTGCATGGTCTGGATCTCCTCTTCCGCATAAACTGCATGGGCAGTCATAGCGATCGGCGGTTCCTGGGCGGCATGGGACATCTGTACCGTCAGGCTCCTCAGGTCCGGGGTTGCGTGCTCTTCCCGCATGGACCCAGCCGGTGCCGTATGCTCCCTGAGCATTATGAATTCGCTGAACATGGGAACAAACGGCAGCGCACCCGGGTCAACACGCGGAGGCGCGTAAGGTGCCTCTGCAGGGCCGCCCATGGGTTTCTCCATGGCGCTCCTGAGGGTCTTAACCCGCTCCACCAGCTCTGCCGTTGCCGGCCTTGCCGGGAGCTCCGGACCCGAGGCGAGGGGTTGTAACTCCTCTAGCCTTTTCAGGCTTCCCGATATGTCCTCCACCAGGTGGAGGAGGCTGTCCACCACTCGCTGCTGCTTCTGCAGGGCCATCTCCAGCTTCTCCTGGTACCGGTCCTGCTCCGCTCGCAGCTCCGCCATGTCTCTCTCTGCTTCCGACTGGTCATCCAGGATCCCAGCGATGTCCTCCTCTAGGCCGTCCTTCTGGTTGTACAGGCGGTCGAGGTGCCGCACGATGGCGTCCATCCCCATCTTTGGGTACTTGCCGATGAGGAAGGATAGGTGCTCGCAGTGGCACTCAACGTGCTTTCCACCTGATCCGGCGCATCCCACGGTTCCCGGCGCCTCGGACTCCTCCGCGATGGGTGTGTCGCCCATGTTATCCCGCTTTGGCTCCGTGTGCCGGGCCACAGGCGGCGTTCTGGCTCTGGTAGGCCTCTCCAACGCCTCGGCGTCATGCTCCAGGCTTGGTTCGGGGGCCGTGTGCGCCCTTGTGGGCGGTCTGGCCATCTCCTCCGACTCCAAAGGGAAAGCAGTCCGATAGCCATCGGAATGCCCCTCGGAATCTGCAGCTGACCACAGCCTGACCAGGCTGGGATCCGTCTCCATAGCCCTGGCTTCCGCCGCGGGTTTTGGGGACCCGCGCTTCCGGTAACGCCGGGCCCTGCCGTTGCTGCCAGTCTCCTCTAACTCCTCCGCAGCGGAGCGGAGATTGCAAGCCTTGCGGCATTGCCTTTCACACATGGAGGCCAGGTCCTCCATGTCTAGCCCATGTCCTACAAGGGCTCTCCGTCCTGAGCATCTTCGCTCTTCTCGGGCTTCTAAGTCCGGCGTCGACTCCACGGACTCCACGATCTGCACCCGGGGCGTCCTTGGGCAGGGCTCATGAGGGCCCAAGTACCCGGTGCGGCGGTAGGGGGCAGGTAAACATCTGCTACCATAAGGAAGGTCCCTACCAGGACCGGCCCCTGCTGTACCCCTTCCACCATTTCCTGTCACTCCTATGGTCTTGCTTCTCACCAGGTTCTGCATGATCTTGCCCTATCCTGCACAATTTCCCACAAAAAATAGTAAAATATGGCTCCTTCACACAAATCCTGATCCCTTGCAATAACCAACTCCCAAGTACAATAGCTCCGATCCAAATAATCCACACTGAGGGCTTCCAAGGGTGTTTGAGGTCCCGCGCTGACACTCAACAACTCCTTTCAACACGCCGGTCGTCTCACGGTGCACACGGAGACACGGGGGTTGGGCAAGTACATAGAATTGCACCAAAATCAATAAAGAAGCCCTGAAATTGGCATATGAACACAAATCAAGCAAAATTCGGGGAAGATGGAAACATACACAATCACAGCCAGAGACCCCTCATTCCCTGGACTCAAGACCTTCCCTTCACTCGCCAACATGATGCCCTGAACCAAGTCCAATAAGATGGCTAAATGCCATGTGTCAAACGTCACTACACAAACCCCAAAAATGTGTTCACTCCCAAGCCTCTAAATCCTAGCCGAAAAAGGGAAGGTGGCGTGTCATGGCCTAGAGTGACACTCAGGACCATGCCCTACCCTGACGTAACTTTGGTTGGACTTGGAGTGGATTGGGGTTGGAGAATTGCCCCATGCAGATGACCTCACAACATATCAAAATTAGGCAAATCACACCATAGTGCCCAAAACTCGATTATATACTCAAAAATGCATACGGCAAATATTCAAATGCTCCATGCATGTGTCAAAGCGGAAAGTAATATACAAGGGTGATATAGACTAAAGGTCCATGCCCAAGAATATCCCAACATTGGCCCTCAAACCCCTCCGGATATACACATGCCATGCTTCACAAATCAACTCACGAATTTGAGACCCAATTTTGTGAGGCCTCGTGTGCCACGCCAAAGTGACCACGTGATCCGGCATATGGTGAGGTGCAACACCGAAGCATATGCGAACATATAAGCAACATACCATAGTTCACGGATCTCTAGGCACTTTACTGTTAGCCGACCAGTTGAGCACATAAAATACAAAAATGAGCATAAAATGAGGTAAACATTAGGTTAGGGGCTAAAAAGCATGTAAACGTATCGAGAATCGATACCAAACCATGCATTGGTTGAGAATGAGGTAGATTATTGGTGGATTGAGTGGGGGGATCAAAAATTGGAGTGACATCTCAGCGCTCTGGCACAGTTTCGCTGTCGCGGGCACGCTACGGTGTCCTCGCCGAACTCTACATCGTGTTATTCCCGCTTTTCTCGTTCTGAAAAGTGCAGCATGTGGCTCAGATTTGGCGCATCTGGTGGATGATCACAAAATTGAGCAAGATTGAGAGTCAAATTGAGCAGAGATTAAGGGGATGAGACAATCACAGAGAGGAAAAACAAATACAAATGTAGTCTACAGACCCTAAGTGAACCACCGAAGGTAGAGATGTTCTTCTGTTCACTTAGATCTAAACAGATCTTCGAGGAATGATGGGAGATGACAAGGCAATCAACCTAAATTGTCCTAACATGAGTAAATTCCCTGAGATGAAGGTGAAATGAAGCGGAATGTCTAGAACTGAAACTACTAACACCTTCGTTTAGACTAAAGTTAATATATATTGTCGTTTATTCAGCTCAATTGTGCTTTCCGGCACGTTGGTTCGCGAGCATCTAACAGATTTTATGAAAATGTGGATCATGTGATGATGCATCATGATGGGACATGCTGGCCTCGGATCCTTGGCATGTAACGCGCCGAAGGTTCGCTGAAGGCGCTTTACTGACAGTATATAACTGAGAGACACCGAATTTACAGTGGCGGTGGTGTCAATCGACTTGGACAAGGCCAATCTTTCGATGGAGTCCCACAAGACACTTGGATTCACCATTTTCGACAGTTTCAGGTCGGATTGAGCTCACATTGGCGTGTGCCAAAAGTACAACGAAGCTTACGGACTTCAGAGGTTGCTTTTAGAAGTCCCTAGAGCTCCTATCTGAAGGTTGTCTGAACAATTGACGTCTGGGTTTCGTACAACAGTGGCAGAATGATGGACAAACCTGAGAAATTCAAGGCAAATTTGAGGATCCTGGATCTGAATCTGGACTTTGGCGTCAGCATCACAGCAAATGAAGGTAAGTTCTGAGTTCCTGGCGTCGCATCTGGTGCAGCCAGTACTACAGGGGGTGCCTGTAGGGGTGAATGTCACCGGCCGGTGTTTTGATTATGTACATTTGCTTCCATCTGCACGAGTAGCCAAATTCCAAAGATGCACAGACCTACAGAGACAAGATTACCCCGAATCTGCCTGAATTAAGCCTGAGTTTGGTTTTTTCTGAACACGGCAGCACACTCCATGGCTTTCGGCTTTCGACTTTTGATACGTTACCGAACAGAGACCAAAGAAAAATGGATTGATTGACGTCAAATTATCAAACATTCGCAGTTCTCCACATCAGGACATAAACAGAAAGAATGAACAGTGGATTGAGCAGAATGTGGTAGGATGGCTTCCTCAATTCGGCCAAGCACGAATACATGTGACCACCAACCTGTCTGGCCTGGCCCTCGTACGGCTTGGGCGCTGCAAATCAGCGGCCGAACTTGAAGCTTGGTCCTCATTTGGCTCCTGGGCTGGCCTGACCGCAGGAGGGGGGATCGACGGATCAGCCCTGGAATGTGGCTGCTGAGGGCCGTAAAAGGCTGGATCTCAATTCACCACAGGTCGTTTTCCGTCGCTCTCCACTTGTCTGTCTGGTTTCAACAGACAGTCTGTCAGGAGTACTCCAATTTTGGGGTGCTTCTTGAGGAAGTCGATGAACCCCTTGGTGTACCCATGGACAAAAGATTGGGCTGGTTCCCAGTTGTTGTGACTGGAATCAAAGCCCCTCCACTCACACGGAAATTCCCATTCGCCCTTGGCATCACGTCTTGCTTCAACAATCCTCTTGAGTTTGTACTTTCCCCCTTCGATGACCCGATCAGACAAACATTTCGAAGTCCAAAAAAGGGGTTTAACCCGATCCTTGGGGGAGGGGATCTCTCTCTTGAGGCGATCGCCCGAAACGTCAATTTCCCTGCTGACATCCACACGAATCCTCCACCTGTTCTCACCAAGACGCGCTGTAACAGCGAATGGCCCCTCCCACAAGGGAAGAAGCTTGTCATCTCCGTCCAGGGTGGTTTCGGATTTTCGAAGCCAAACTCGATCATCGACTTCAAAATTGTGGGGGTTCTTTCGACCTTGATTCTGAACCCAAAGCCAGTCAGCTTGATGCTTCTCGATTAATTTCGACACAGTTTTATGTGCTCGTTGGACTTCGTCCAAAAACAGCGAAGCATCTTTACAGGGGCGAGAATTATTCAACGGCATGTTCCACCAACACTTCTTTCGTCCAAAGACAATTTCATTTGGAGAAAGGCCATGATACAAAGGCGTGTTGTGGTAACGGCGAAGCAATGCGAAGAGAACTTCCATCCAATGGAAATCCTTTTCACTCGCGAGCTCCTTACGAAGCATATTAATAATTGAGCGGCCGGCTCTTTCGCCAGGCAGCGCTCGATGCGAGTGGATTTCACATCGGAGGTGGTGGATTCCAAGGCGAGCACATAATTCTCTCCACCATTCAGAGGTGTACTCTTTGCCTGAATCCGTCACCACCTCGGATGGGACGTCCCAACCTCCCATCCAGGTCTGCGCGCACCATTTGGCGGCAGCCTTGCCAGTCATCGACTCAATGTTGCAAGGCAACACTTGAATGTAGCCGGAATGACGGCACTGAATAAGGAGCACACCATTGACTTTTTTATTCGTCCAATGGCACTCTTCGTCATCGAGTTCACCGAGATAGAAGAAATCACTGGTGACTCTGTTAAAGAGGCGCTCCGGAATAGGATGAGGCCTCAGATGGCCGTGCTTCTTCGCGCTGGGGGGCGTCGAGACAGCACATTGGGCACATCCGGCGGCTACTTTCATGCAATGAGTGTAGAGCCTCGATCCAAACAACCTATGCTTAATCATCGACCACAGTCGACGGCCATGTGCGTGGGGGGACTCCCATTTGTGCCACCAGTTTAACACTCGGGGGGCTAGGGCGTCTGGCACACACAATTTACCCTCCATCCACAGCTTCCCCCCATCCAACGAGTACTCAGGAAAAATCCCATCCTTGTGAGCATCTTTGGATTTGAGATTTCCAAAGACCTCTTTAAACATGGGATCCTGCAGATCATCGGACGTCCAGTCACGGATGATCAGGGAATCTTTAGGCAGGGGTGGAGTTTTGGCCGGATCTCGACGCTTAATGCCCTGGATCAACCGAAATCGACTTACTTGTCGGGTGTAGTCAAACCGTTTCACACTCCCTGAGGAGGGATCGGTGACTTTTTCCACGACTTTCAGTGTGTTGGTGCAGATCTCATGAGCATGCGCCGGATCTGAGATGGCCGTGATGTCGTGACACGGCAATGCGTGCTGTTTAACAGCGCACTGCATGCATGCACGTCGAATGAGTTTCTTTTCTTCCTGATCCCATTCGATGATGACATGGCGGTCCTGCTCCGTACCATGGATGTTGGTACTTTGCAGCCCCTCTGAGGCGGGGTAAGCCCATCGGCTCAGAGCATCCGCTACCGTGTTATGTTTTCCAGGCAAATACGACACATGGAGGTCAAACAGAGAGAGAAATTCGTGCCATCTGGCCCGTCGACCAGCTGGGCTCGCGACAGTATCAATGTGTTCGGTGGCCCAATACTCCAGAGATCGATGATCCGTCAGGACCTCGACTCGATTGGTGCCAACCCACGATTGGTACTTTTTTAGAGCGCAAATTATGGCATATGTTTCTTGCTCACGCGGCGACCATTGCATTTGGCGTGGGGCTAGCTTCCGAGACCAAAATGCAAGAGGGTAATGATCGCCGGTGGCTTCATCAACCTGTTCAATGACAGCTCCGATCGCGTACCTAGAAGCGTCGGTTCTAATGTAGAAGGGTCGGTCAAATTGGGGCACATGCAACGTGGCGACTTCGCAGAGGGCCGCCTTCAAGTGATGGAAGGCCTCCTCGCACTCGTCAGTCCACTTGACACGAACCTTTGAACCTGCCTTGCCCGCATCTCTCCCTACCTTCAATAATTCAGTGAGGGGGGCAGCAAATTTGGCATAATTCGGCACAAAAGTGTGGTAAAAATTGCAACAACCCAGGAATCCTCTCAACTCCGTGATCGTCTCAGGGCGCTTCCACTTCTGAATAGCGACGAGCTTCCCTGGACTGGGTCGTCGAGTGCCATTCTCTAGGAGAGAACCACAAAATTCGACTGATTTTAAAAATAATTTTCCCTTCTTTGGCCCACAAATCAGCTGATTGGCGTCAAGAATGTCCAAAACTTGGTTCAGCTGCTTCTCATGTAGGGCCACCAGCTCGGCTTCGGTCAGTCCCTCCCCCTCCGTCGCGATGATTATGTCATCTATGTACACACTCACGAAGGCACGAAGCTCAGGATGGGTTGTGAACAGCACATCCTCCATCATTCTTTGAAAAAATGAGGGGGCGTTCTTCAGGCCCATGGGCATGACGGTCCACTGGACTGGGCCACATGGCGTGCACATACAGGTGAGAGGTCGACTGTCCTTCCTCAACGGCATTTGGTGAAAGCCGTGACGGAGATCCAGCACAGAAAACAAACGACCTCTTGCTCTCTTGGCGATTTCCTCCTCAATGAGGGGCAGGGGGTGCGAATCCGCCTTGGTTTCGGCGTTGAGATTGCGGAAATCAACCACCATTCGCCAACCATCAATAGTGTTCTGGTCTGCAGGCGGTGGCTTCGGGACTGTGAAGGGTGCACAGCACCATTCGATGGTCATACAACCCTCAAGCCAACCAAATTCCCTGAGATTTCTCTCGATGATTTTTCTGAGTATCTCATGTTTGTGTCCATGATTTTCATAAGGGCGCTGTTTTTTTGCCTTGTACCCTTCACGAAGCTCGATGAAGGCTTCACCGAACTGTCCACGGACAGGGGGGTCTTTGATCAACTTCCCTGAAAGGGTTGTATCCTTCCGTTCCTCAAAAATCTTTTCTCTTGACTTGGAACACAATTCAGTGTCCACCTGATCGCCAGGAATTACTGTCGAAAAAACTTTGGCGACTTCTTCGGCTTTGGCAGGAAGAATCTTCTTACGGATGTCCCTAAACAGATCCGTATCCACTGCCTCTTGAAGATAGGTGGGTCTTGTGTCGAAATCCCAGAGATTCTCTTCGTGATCCAGCTCCTCGAAAGGATCCATGAAAGCTTCCACAGGGGGTTTTTCATAAAAAACTCTGAATTTGCGGCGCGATTGGAGATTTTTCTTCGCCCGTGTACTGAAAATTCTTTTCGATGTCGATCGTATTGGGGAAGAGGGAGACGAGGCGGATCCATTGGACGTTGAATCACCTTGGGTATCTGACGGACAAAAATCAGAAAAAATAGATTCATCATCAGTACCACGCTCAACCTCAGATTCTGACCCAACACAAGAATCAGTACCAGAATCAGCAGAATTAGAGTCAGAAAGCTTTCCATCCACCAGGAATGCAAGCGAACTCCAGGACCGCTGTGGCAGGGGACCTGTGTCGTCCCTGGCATACAGCTTAATCTTCCTGGGAAGTTCGATGTAATCTACACAAATGTCTTGTAATTCCTGAAACCAAGGCTTGTCGTCCCACAAGGGCACAACTAAAATTGCCTGGGTTTTATCTTGCTTGATTTTGTGGATGACCTGCTGGATTAAGTGAAACGGAGGATTAATCCACAACTTCTTGTCCCATTTATGGGTCCAAGCGTTGCTAAAGTGCTTGTCAAAGCGCTTGTTCATACGGTTAGCAAAGGCATCATACTGTGGCCAAAAGGAATGATGTTCATGAAAGTATTCACAAATTGCATCGCGCCATTTGTCGACAACTCTGTAGGATGAAGAGTGCCAGCGCGAAGGGCGTCGTGGCTGGGAATCCCTACGAAGACATTCTAACTCTTGGGAATAATCGGCACTCCCATTCACCTCTGCAATGGTGACATCTTCACCAAATTTTGGTGTCACCTTTTGCTTCAAAAATTCTTCTGCACTTTTAAACCCTGCGTGCAAAAAACGAAATTCAGGACGCTCCAAGGGACCTGACTCCAGCAAAAAACAACGACGATGACCTACGGGCGCTACCCTGTTCTTGCGAAGCCAAGGATGGCCCAAATAAAGGTCATACTTTATGTCGGCACGATAGAAGTAGTCATCCTTAAGGACAACTTCTTCCACATTTTGCTCTTCCCAAAGGTCTTGAGCGACCAAATGAGTTGATATATAACAACCGCGTTGCCCACCTGCGAGAGAATGTCGTGAAACACCCTCGAGGGTAACAGGATGAGGCGATTCAAACACGCAGTCATCGGGTAAGAATGAATTGGATTGGAGATTTACCTCTGATCCATTGTCACACAAACAAGTGGCGAGATGGAAATTTCCCTTGCAATCAGAAACCCACAGCTTTGTGACAAACTGACGAGCCCTGTGCTTGGACTGTACACCAACCTCGTCCACTACAACAGAAGGATCCGCTGCCGGATCCAGGGGAGAGGAGACAAGCGACCCTACATCAAGTAATGGTCGATCTGGAATTTGGGGATCATGCCTGAAATCGCCTGGGGAGGGGCGATTTTCGTGGCTCCCCTAGGCGTTCTGACCTCCAGCGGCTGCGTTAACATTGTGAACACAGCCTGATTCGTTGATCCACTCATCTTGGAACGGATCATCTGCTGGATTCAGGGCGTTTTCAACATAATCTCGATCCGCATCGGACACCTGATCTGCACCTGAGACCTGATCCACACGATGGTTGCCCTTTCCACGTCCACGGCCACGGCCGCCGGATGATGGACCACCACCGTCGCCACGCCCTCTGCCCTTACCAGAGAAAGGGGTTCCTGAAGGATTTCCCTTACCTTTACCCTGTGATCCTGGAGCATTTCCTTTGTTTGTACCGGATTGAGGGGTTTGGCCTGGATTTCGATTTCCGCCTCCGGCGTTGCCATTGGGACTTATCTGGCCGTTCGGCTGTCCACCGGAGCCGGATGGAGTCCGATTTCCTTTGCCTTGGGATCCGCCAGGGCCTCCAGTATTTTTGTTTCCACCGGAGGGGGTCAGATTACCCTTTCCCCCCTTTGCACCATGCACCTGTCTGTCATTCCTGTCTGAATTCTGCGAATTATTGACATTTTCACCAATCACCTTGTGATCGTAAGCAGACCATCGGTGATTACCAGTAGAATGCGTCTTAGCTCGGTTCGTAGAACCTAAAAGAAGGCAGATGCTACAATGATCCTGAACATTCCGGGTGTCATTCACCTTTTTGTTGCCCTTTTGGGCCCCATTTTGGGTGTTTTGCTGGGTATTCTTGTTTCCCCCAAGACCCTCATGGAAATTTTGATTGGCGGCGTCAGCGAGCCGCTCAACCTCTTCCCACAGTTCCTGCGGGGTGAACGAAAACACCCAGTTCCTGGCCTTCAGGCGATGGCCGTGGAAACTTACTCCCCTATTGAGAACTTGGACAAACAAGTCCCGATCCTCGTGTTCATTAAACTTGATTTTCCACGTGTTTTCAGTGAATTTCACCTTGGTAAACGACGTGGGGGAACACTTTTGAAGTGATTCCCTGACGGAAAACCTGTTGGCCGAGGCATCGAAGCCATCGACCTCCGCCCACCAGGTCTTGACCTTTTCTTCGGACTGTTTATTCCGAAGGGTGGCGGCGGTTTCAGAGGGGATCTTGTCAAAAATCAGATTTTTCAGCTCGGCACTAGAAAATTTTTCGCCTGAATGTTCAGATTCTTCTACGAGATTCCAGAAGCGCTGTCTCTTGTCTTGCACTTCGTGCAAGATTAATCGCGAGAACGAAGGAAAATTCTTCAACATCTGGTGGTAATGGTCCTCTGGCAGCCGGGATCCACGTACCTCCAGCTGTTCCCACACCTCATCAAAGGTAAGGGGGGAACTTGAATCCTCACGATCACTCCAGGTCCGGAGCCAAGTGTTGGCCGGCGCTCCCTCAAGGCAGTCCAAGAGGGCCATCAGGAACTGATCATCTTGGAGTTTTTGAGTCTTAACCCACAGTTTAAATTCCCGTTGGAACTGAGGCCAACGTCTGGGGTTTCCATTATACTTCGGTTGCTTGGCAACCTGACGAAGTCGCAATGAAGTAGGATTTAGAAGTGAATCCAGCCCAACACCGGCCGTAATGGCAGACACCTTGGCGGCATCATTAGCCACACCAGCTCCGGCGAGGGTCTGGGCGAGCAACATCTGGGCTATTGCATTGGAATCAACAGCAGGAAGGGCAGTACGGGAGGCAGTTCGCTTGACATTCTGAGCCTCAGTCCTAGCCTTCGCCGACCTACTCTGAGATCGAGAGATTGTAACCCTTTCCTTTAGCTTAGTCCTGCTGATCCTTGCGTCGGTGGTCTTAGAGCCCACCGAAGGAGCAATCGAAAAAATTTCTGTCGCCTCCTCCGACGGTTCTGTTGTTTGTTCCACCGATGATGCGCCCTCAGACCTCATGTGGGTCTTGAAAAGATCTTTAACTCCCAGCGTCTGAATGATGAGTTGCAATTGATCTTTGAGCAATTGGAGCTCAGTATCTCGCTGTAATCTGCAAGAGCAGTCGGCAGGACAGTACATACCGTGTCCTGAAGGGCCTGAGCAGGCTGTCGGACCGCTAATCTCAGTGGTTCGCAGCCAGGAGTCCACTTGGGGAGCTCCTTCAGTCCTAATTTCCAGGCTTGCCTGCCTAGCTGCCTCTAAAATTCCTTCCTCAACCGCGGCGGCTAGATCGTCGCGGATGGAAACAGAGGGATGAGGGGCGGAGGGCCCGGCAACAGGTGCCTTGGTCTTCTCCTTCGGAAAGGGGCTTGCCTCCCAGATCTGCAAAAAAATGGCAAAAGATTCATCTTCTTGAGAACGCCACCACATCCTGGTATTAATTTCTTCCTGAAGAAGGAAAAAATATTCAAATAAAAAATCAGAGGCGATTCTTTCTTGACCTATCAGCTTAGACGTGGCTAATAGACAAAGGGCCTCAAGCGCCTCAAGGTTACGGGTCACTTCTGAAGACAAATGGTTGTCCCATTGTGCCCAAGAGGCTGGTCGATTATAGGTAGGTACCTCACCTGGACCACCCATCTCAATGTCGTCAATGTCGGCGTCGATGGTCTCAAAATGTGGACATTGGTAGGGAGTATTGGTACCTGCCAGGTCCGTAAGCTCCACCGGAGCGTTGCCATTAGCGTAGGCTGGGAGATTCCAGCTACTTGATGGCCAATTTCGACTGGGATCTTGATTGTAATCTGGGCCTCCACAGCTGCTGATTTGTGCCCTTCTTGGGCAGTTTGGGCTTGCGCAAGGCATTCCTCTCAAGGCCTCGTTCGCACAGCACCACGGCAGCGTAATCGTTACGTCTCCGGAGGTGCCGGAGTCTACGGGGCCGTACTGGGGAGCTAGCTGTGGTTGGGACACCAAAGGAACAACATTCAGGTAGCCTCTGCTACCATGAAAGTGCTGCCCTGGGTCGTTGTGGGTGCCGGAGGGCTCGGGGCCGGCAAGACCAGTGGGGCAGGCACGCGAGGAGTCTCCCTGGATGTTGTTATTGGGGGTAGAACCGGATACTCGGACACCAATGGAGGCGAGAGCAGCGACAACAGAAGCAAGGTCCATGCTGATTGTGGTCCGGCAGAAAATCCCAGTCTATGAAGAAAATTGAGGGGAATTATTCTAAATACATCTGAGTGTCCAAAACTGTCTGAAAAGATTTAAATAATCCAATTATGTAAAAATGTTTGGCCGATCTGGCCCGCGAGCGCGCGTCAGCGGCAAATGGCGATTCCAGCTAAAATAGCGGAACGCGGCGGATTTACGGGAAATGGACCACGGAATCAAATCCGGCATATCAGAAATATATAGGAAATATCCTGAGACTGAGCTGCGAGGCGGCGATTCCGCCGAAGCAAAGAAAATGACCAAAATGTAGCCAATCTGGGCAGAATGTCTGAAAATCTGAGCAGATGGGGCTAGCCGCACTTACAAAAATGAGGTCAAAAACATGCAAATGTTGCTAAATTCAAGATAATCACAATAGTATATAACTTCACTCACCCATGGTATCAACATATGGTTCAAAACACAATTGCTTGGGACCATTTGCAAACAATCCCCCCACTTGGATCCCCACATGGACGCATAGGGACACCTTCGAACCTCCTCACGACACGCACCATGAAAATGGGAAAATTGATAGTGGCGCTTGTGGGTCGCTCCGTAAGCCTTCCCACATGCACTATATGTGCGGTAGACTTAGTCTAGCGCTATGGAGCACACCATTAGGACATGGGCAAAGCCTTTGCCACGTGCGACTCCATGTATCTTCCTACAACCGGAGATATATAAAATGGGCGTGAGCATAGCGAAGCACATACCATGCATATAACACATACCCTCAAAAATGGCTCCCACCATGGTATGTGATGACCCTCCATGGCCATAACTTCACGTTAAAAATACGTAGGAACCCAAGGAGATTTTCTATGCAACACCAACACTTATGCGGTACACTCGAAAGTCGCATTGAAATATTCGGTTGCATGGTCCAAGAGTTATAAATCACTTTCTACCCTCTTGACCATTATCCCTTGCTACACCTGGCATGCGTACACGTCAAGGGCGTTTGACGCTTCCTAAATTAAGTTCAGACCAAGGCGATTCCAGCCCATATCTCAAAATTGAAATTCCTCGCAGTGAGCCGGAGATATGATTTTTCAAAGTGGCCTCACGAATCAATTTTGTTTTGCCTATATCTCCAAGAAAAATGAAGGAGACAACAAAAGGAAGGTTGATTCGTGATCGGGGAAAAATGTAGGACCACTCCAAATTCATCATATTCAGTGCGGCGACCTCGAAATCGAAAATCCGATTCTGAATGTCTGAAAAAATCGGATTAATTTTGTGAGTGTATAACATGAGAATTGCGGAAGCAACGAACCCTTTTCTGATGAAATCTGACCCTTCATCGGGGTTTCCGCTAGAATATCTGGAAACAACAGTTAACCAATCGGTTACCGCAAAATCGCGAGCCAACTGACAGTCGCCGATACATTGACAATCAGAACGGATAGCTGAAAAATTACGGAAACATTATGATAAAAAAACCCTGTTGATTCCTGATATTTTGATATATAAATCTCAGCCGGCGGCGCCTCGGTATTGCATGTGGCCGCTCATAGCTGGAATTGCCAAGCCTATCACACTATCACATCAGGTTAGGTCAGGTGGATGGGAGAGTATGATATCGGCCAATGGCGGCTTGACGGCCCATAGATACACACACCCCAAGTGACCCAAAGATGGCCACGGGGGTCCGAACCGGCTTCATGGGTTGGCATGGCTCTGTGCCCCTGAGGTCAGTGCCATGTCACCTATGTCACATATGGCCCGGTCTTATTCAGTTAGGCTTTTGGGGAATTGAACCCATGAACCTCAAAAAGTGGCGCCTTATATCCTGAGGTGCATACCACTAGGACACATAGAGAAACCATAAAAAAATAGATAAAACTGAAAGGGCCCTACCCCTATGGCAGTGTGTCAGAACTAAGCACACTTGGCATGCAAAGGCTTAATTAAGGCATGAAAGAAGTGATGATGGGACTCTAGTCTGCAATGCACAATAAAAGATAGATAAAATGGTTTTTGGGAGATAAAACCAATGAAAACCATGCGAGGGTTTACCACTGCAAAAACATTTCAAGAAGTCACACAGAAAATCAGGAAATAAATGAATATAGGAAATTGCTGCTACTTTGGATGACTTTTGAAAAAACTTTTGATTCATTCCCACTAGGCTATTAGGTCAAAATGAGAAAACTGTTAAGGCCATAGACTATTTTATAAGTGAAAGGCAATTTTTCTTACTCTCACCTTGTACTTTGCTGGATCGATTGCCAAAGTACATTGAAACGTTGTGGATGAAAAGAGGAAAAATTTCATCGCTAGTCGCCTTGCAACTGTCGAGCTATCTGCATCTGGATACAATAGCACTAAACAACACATCACAGTCAACCAGGATGTGTAGAGGTATCAAGACCTTCAAAAACCTGTTATTGCACATTCATTTATACCCCACCTGTTATGCAGGGGCTGTATGCACCTGTAGCTCCGAATATAGGCGTATCTAGCCTCTTGCGATTCCGTCTTGAACAAACTAGGTTTGCTGCTCACAGTCACAACTCCCTGTCGTCTTTCTTCCATTGGTTCATGTGAAACAAGGAGGGAAAGGATGAGAGTAGAGATTCGGGTTGAGCACGATGAAAATCGTCCTTCATGCATTACACAATCTCTTTTGGCCCAGATTTATAGAAATCAAGTAGAATTCCTAAGCCTGAGCACATATAGCGTCAAATTTTATAATTCACGAAATTCGACAAAAAATCAGTGCATACCTTCAAATAATGGCTTCAGCGATTCACGGAATATTTTTTGAGATTTTTTTCGTGAAGCTGTCGTCAAAAATCAGGAAATATAGAAAGGAATTTACCTGGGATGGCTGCCGGAAAGACGGCGCTGTGGCAAAATAAAGAAGAGAAGTGGGAAAAATACAATTTCTGCAAGTATGCGCTTTTGACAACACATCTTTCATGAGCATAGTAATTAGAACATCCTGCACAACAACAACCAATCAACAAATTTAAATAGAAAACGACAAAACCATTCGAACCTCAAACACGAGGAACATACAGCATTGTCCACTGCCGTGTCTCTACAAGATGTCTGTGGCTTCGGTATGCGACTTGTGGGTTGAGGTTCAAGGTTTAGAACAGCAAGATTGTTCGCGCTGATTACAGCATAGTGAGATGAGGGGTATGATGAGAGCATGATTAGAGCATGATTCGCAGCACATGATGCATGAAAAACATACAGTAGTCTCGTTACGTCGTTCTCGTTCTGCTTGCTTTCTCGTCCATACTTCTCCCTTCTCACTGCAGGTCTCGGGGCACGACATGGTAGATAAGGTAAGGGGGCCCAGGGTAGCTCAGCCGTGGTGGAGCTTTTCCTGTATGTCGCTGCTGTGGTGCATGCAGCATGCATACCTGCATTGAAAGGAGTACGAAACACGATGTGCACTTGGTTCAACCGTTGTTTAGGTTACCCAGGGCTCCACCCTACATTCTTTAAGAGAACGGGTGGAGTCCTTCAGCTTGCTTGCTTGTTGGAGTTTTTTGAGAACTGACTTTTTTTCATCGCTAAGACGAGTACAATTCTACGAGCGTCGCTAGGGTCTTGTCCCAACATGCTCTCCATGTGCACCTCTTCTCTTCATGTTTGAAAAAGAAGGATGAATGGTGCACAAGTCCTCAACCAAGAAGCGCAGATCACAACCAACTACAAAAATAATAAAAAGAAAATGGAGAAGTATGACAATGCACGAGATAAGTCAATGCAAGCAGCGTTGTGCACACATTCAACGCACTCTTTCCTTCCAAGCCCTAGCACGGAAACGCGTAGTGGCAACCTGTACACGTCCGTATTAGGCCACGGCCGCTTAGTAGCGCCGCGTTCTGCTGTCATTTCATATGTGGGTCACTCAGGCCCGAGAGAAGTTCATGTACGCCTCCAAGTAGTGTGTGCGTGCAGGTGTGGCAAGCCTAGATGGGAGCCACAGCACATATTTGCTCGCTCATCCTTCAAAGGCCGGTGACTGTAGTGTGTGTAGGTCCTGTAGTGCGTGTATCACTGTCCCGCCTGTTTTCTGAAATTCTATCAGAGTTTTCGGTGGGCAGTGGCAGTGGTAGTCTAGGTTTTGGCCGTATAGCAAACGCGCATTTTCTTCCCTCTTAGCTTTTGGGCAGCCCTTCCCTTTAGTAGGTAGTAGGCAAAACAAAATACCTTGGCGTTAGAGCCCGGTATTCCCAAACGGTTTTGGTGCCAGCAAAGAAAGTGGGCACCTACGGATAGAGAGACGTGAGGCGTATCCCATCGCACCGTGTAAAGACATCCACCGGTCCTAACAAGCATGCAGACTTGGGTATAATTAAGACACCACTTCTGTGGCTTGCTCATGGGTCCACATAGCATTCATACAGCACTCTTAGGGGTAAGGTAAACCTCAAGGTTCTGGTTAGAAGCCCACGGGTATGAACCAGTTATGGGTCCTAACTGTGGGCATGCTTGTCTCTAAGGAGGGTTTCACACCGGCGTCAAACACACCTTGTTGTGTGTGACAAGTTTGCAGATGTTAGGCGGCCACTGTTCACAAACTTGGCTCCCCAAGAAGGAATAACACTGGGGCCAGGCCCATGTGTCACGTGGTCAACAAAATATGAACACTTTTACGGTGGTAACCACAAACATTGGTCACGTTGGGCGTTGGGGCAAAAGCATCAAGAGGAAATGCAGAGTTTTGAGGTGGAGCGTTTCTTGGACGCTCTAGTCTCCACTTGACGTAGACCATCACCCATAGCATTCTGTGTGAAGTACTTCACCAACACCTCGTTGATGGTACCGTCAGGTTGTATAAACGCTGAGGTAGGTTCCCAGGTGATGTATTCTCTGCCATACCCTTCCCAAAGGGTGAAGGAGTGCCATCGCTGGCGGTACTTGCTGTCCAGGACGGCTTGAATGTTGTAGTACCTACCCTTTTCCATCTCTTCCTTCGTCATCTCCTCCATGGGAGTATCTTGCAGCCCAGCGGGTTCCCCGGCCCTTTCTTGGTCAAGGGCAACCACTTCTTCATCCTTCAACTCCTCCTCGTAACTCTCAAAGCCCTCGGGATCATGGAAGTGACGGAGTTGTTTAGGAGCGCAGAGGAGAGTACCCCCTAGTCCGGGAGAACATCTGGCCGTTATGCAGGACCCATCAATACTAGAGATTTGATAGGGTCCGAAGAAAGCGTCATCATTTTTGTCCCCAATCCACGCTGGAAAGCGTGTGTGTTGGATCAGGACCCCATCTCCCTCTTTGAAAGTGGTCGGTAGTCGGCTGCGGTTTTTCTTGGCATTCTCCCGCTGGTGCACTCTGGCCACTAGGGCCCGTGCTTTGTCGGCCTTAGTTTGCATGTGGTCAATCCACTTCCCAATAGAGCAGTCAGTTGACTCCGGATAGGGGGCATGAAAATGCCACGCCGGAGTACCATGGAACAGCTCATGGGGGGTGTATCCAGTTCTGGAACTTCTTTGACCGTTCATGGTCGGGGTCACCCAGGGTATGAGCTTCACCCTATCCCGGGGTTTCTCCATTTTCTGAAAAATCCTCATGCACTGACAATGAACCCGGTTTCGGCGCTCGAATAGAGGGTTGCTAGTGTGAGTATAGGGTATGCCAGTGTGAACAGCCGCATTGAGCGCTCTCGGTACTTATACCAGCTAGCTTAAGATTGGAAGAGCACGTCTTTGTCTGGGGACATCTCTTTAGGAGCGCCGTAGTCCTTGAACCAGGTCTCCACAAGCTTCTTGACCACGTCCCAACTCGTGTATTTGGTACTGAAAGAATATACCTGAGTGTATCGGGTCAAAGCATAGGTCAACACTAGTACGTTGTTGTAGCCCCCGAATTTCTTTTACGTGATGAAATCAACATACAACAGAGAGTTCTTACCATGGGGAATAGGGAGAGAATTGTAGAGTCCCCGATCTCTTACGCTGGACTGTTTGCTGGCCTTGCACGGGCAAGCATCAGTGATAGCATGCATAGTCTCCAATGTCTCCTTGGCGTTCATAGTGGTGTAGAACCATTTGTTGAAGTCCAATAGGGACTCTTTGGCACTCAGGTGTCCCCGTATGGTGTGGGACCATTTCATCACGCCGGGGACACGCTCCCTGGGAAAACCAATACGGTCCTCATAGTACAGATACCTCTTGTCCTTGGTCCATTGTTCACTGTCAATGATGACGGGCTCCATCTAAGCTTGAACCCTCGATAAAACCTGGGAAATCTCTTTTCCATACTCTTCAAGCTTCAGGTCTAGTAGGGGTTCTAGTACTCGCTCCATGTTCACGTCGAGATGCACGTCCATCTAGGCGAAAGCCTCGCGTACAAAGGCTTCAAAACTAGCGCCAATCAGCGCATCAAAGTTGTTGCAGCCGATGAAGTCGGCGTTCTCGTTCTTCATACCTTGTATATGGTAAACCTTGAGTCGCAGCTGACTCAAATAAGTCCACCATTGGCGTAGCAGTAAGTGCTCTCCCGGGTGAATGAAAGGGCCGGAGGGCTCAGGGCCGGCTAGACCCGGTGTGCAGCCTTGCGGGGACGCGACCTGGATGGTTGTTCTGGTGACCGAGGGGACCCCATGGGAGGTGAGGGCAGCGAGAACACTAGACAAGTCCATGCTCATATGACCCAAAGTGGGGTGTTGCATGGAGCCAAAAAAACCCTGATTGCAAAACTTTGCATTGTGCAAACGGCATTGCCTTTTTCGCACAGGCCCTGTTTTCTGAAGCACTTCAATGTGCCCAACCGAAAAGACAAATAGGCGATTTTGTAATCACCAAAGACACATCCACTGAAGGAATCAGGACTCAGATGCGGACTCAGATGCAAAGCACGAGTGTCTCAAGCATAATCCTCCAAAGCATCAACTAGATATACTGATTATCTGGGATCAAGCATGTCCGCATCTGAATGCTCCATACTTTCAATGCTTATCTGTGCAGTATGAAACACTTTAATCACATGTTTTTATGGATGACCATTAGCTGGTCAGAGTGTGTGATAAAGATAATTCTTTTGTGTTATAGAGAACTGAGAACATTGGTCTGGGGCCACACATGTGTGCAGTGGGCAGCTTAAAACACCGCAACAAGCAAATCAGTGGCACTCATGGTGCCTATTAAAGAGTGTGGTGATGTAGTGGATAGGAGTCATGGCGTGAGAGGTTTGTGGAGGTGAAGAGCAGTGTAGGGTGTAGTGCCTTGGGACAGTGCGTGATCCGATCTGGTGCCAGATCGGATCACCTACACCTGCACCTACAGCCCACCACTCTCCAACCCCCTTCAGAGGTGGAAAGATTGCTTTTCAAATGACACACATATTGATGCAGCAGGGAAACTGACCTGCTTTGACGCTTTGGAGGAAACAATGCACCACATTGTACCTTATTTTCAATGGTAAGATGGTAAGGTGCGACAATGTCATGGGGGGTTCACACCGAAATTTCAGGGCTGTCGGTTTTGCACTCCAAAGACCACGTCTGATCTCCAAGGTGGGCCACGAAAACTCAACGTGTGCCGCAGGGGAGGTGTACAGGAGCGGGGGGGGGGGGGTCGGGGCTGAGTGCTCTTATCATTCATCCCCAGAGTGTCCTGGGCTCGCAGCCCCAGAGTGATGCTTGTCTGCAATGCATATATGCAATGCACCGTGAGCATACAGCATTCATTCTCAAATATTCAAGTAACACCCAACAAGGGAATTTGGGTTTTCAACTTCGGGGGGGGGGGAGGCGATACAGCCCTCTGGCTAGACCCCCACCCCTACCCAAAAAGGGCTCAATTGACGGCCCACCAAGGATCCTACCCAGACTGACCCCCAGGCCCCGCAGGTGACCCGGACCCGAATTCCGCAAAAAATGACAAAAAAACGGGGGGGGGGGGGGGATGGGATTTTTGGAATCAGCGCGTCGAGGGGGTTCAGAAAAATATCTTCTGCCATGTATTTGGCGGGAAAACATTGACCATTTTCAAATGTCAAAAAAACAATTTCGTGCCTTTGGCACCAGAGTTTATAATGGCTGATTAATGCTTCTGTCAATTGAGCCCTTATCCCAACCCCCCCCCCCCCTGCCCCCCAGTTTTGGACGGCTCTGTCGACCCCCTCCCCCCATGGAGTTGAAAACCTGACTTCCCACACCACAACAAATACAAAATTTGCCCTCGATATATTTGCTATTACCAGGGTAGAGCTTACAAAGTGGACTAGATTAGATCAAACTGGATGACACAGTGCATGATAACCGGTGGCAGAGGAAGCAACCATTCAGCTATTTTGAGCTGTGGACAAGAATGTAGATTATTGTTCTGCGGTAGTTGTGCACAGTTGTATAGCCGCACATTGACAGCAAAGGGCACCAACAGGCACACAAGATGAACAAGCAAGAAGTAATTGCGAAAACAAATTGCCATTGCCATAACTTATGGAAAATGGCAAAATTGATACCTGCATTGACCAATACAGCACCACTGTACTGCCACCCACCCGATATCTGCGATGTCCCTTGCATTTCCTCACCGCACGTTGTAGCACAGCAGGTCTGCAACAAATGCAGGGACTCATCAGTTCCATTTTCTATCCCACACAGAATAGGCCTCCTCAGCAACGTATGCGGCCTCTTCACACACTTAGCAGAACTCCTATTGCCACTACCTTTCCTGTTTCTGAAATGCCCTCTCGATTCCCATGCGCACTGAAAAATCGCTGTGTTCAGCCCCTTCAACAAAATGCCAGCAACCGTGCCTTCAACTGCCGGTAACTGCTGGTGCTTACCCAATGACCTCACCGCCTTACCAACAGCACTGGTACAGCAGGGATGGGCCTCCTGCACCTTCAGCTCTGCGATCAGCCATTAAACACCAAATCAGACTGTCGAACACACATGGCGCACCTTGGCACTCTGCCTGAGGTGCAGACCCGGACTCAGGGGCGACCTTGAAGAGAGCAAGCAGATTGCCAGTTCAATAGCAAGCACACTCCGGTTCGTGAATGCCTCAAAGAAGTGTCCGCCCACCAGCAGCTGTGGGCAGTTCAATGCCAATACATTGCCACGCCCATTGCTGGGAGGCTCATTGATAAATCGGCAGCGTCAGGGCAGTGTGCCACCGCAGGCAGTGCCGGGCGGCATCCCATGCAGCGGCGGGCCTGGGCCTCGCCCTGTGCAAGATCACATGGACATGCGCAACTGCTCTGCCTCTTGGATCTTCTCCAAAGCCACGTCTGTGTCCACGTTCAGATACAAGAATGTGCCATCCGCCAAATGCAGCGCACAGAACCCACGGCCGCCCTCGTTCAGAGAACAGATTTGGGAGCAGAAGATAGTGGTGTCCAAATACGAGCGGTCCTTCTTGTTTTGGTATTGATATTTGATGGAGCGGTCACTGGCCAACAGATCCGACACAGGGTCCTCGAGCTGGGGGTCGTCCAGGAACGCCCTTTTCGCCTCCGTCGAGGTCCGCACTTTGACGTAGCCCGCCCCGACCTCGTAGAGCTCGTGGTACGCTGGCTCTGAGGCGTCTGCCATGTGGTCTGAGCTGGCGCTCTGGGTTTGTCAATCCAGCGGTGAATGGCGTAGGGGAGTGTGCATTTTGTCAGCTGCTGCAAAACCAGTGTGTGCCCAGAGGAACCCCAGGCGCCCTGTTCGTCAAGACATTGCATCATGATGATCACATGGATGTTCCAGGGATCCCCGTCCCAGCCCTTCACAAACCAGCGTGACACCGCTCCCCTGCCGCCTGTCATGAACGAGCACTGCGCAAAGCCTGTCGCAGCCCCCACACCCCAGCCCCCCGAACGTCACAAGCAAGCGTTGCACCATGACTTCCCTTGCTTAGCAGAAAATACCGGGGGCCCTGGCGAGCAGTGGCTATATGTCACATGTGGACACTATATGCCACATGCGGGCTTGGAGGATCATGTCTCAAAATCACCACATCAACACCCACACACCCACCAATGCATAAAGATGTACATAAAATGCTGGATCAATCCCTCGCGGATCTGATCCCTGAGCTCCTCCTTCAGGTCCTGCGCCAGCCTGTGTGGGAATGTCCGACATACCCACTTGTCTCTTGGCGCTCCCTTCATCTCGCCGACGACCTCCTCGGCGAAGTGCTCCCAATCCAGGATGAAGTCATCCAGGTTGGAGGGGTTGCCATCGTAGTAGGGGATTTTGACTCCCCTGAGGTCGTCAATCCTGATGGCGTCTCCGACGTCCGCAGCCACCACTCCACAGAGACGGATACCACCTGTGGCCGGGGGGTGTGAGTACACTCCTCGTACATCCCTCTCCTCCATGGAGTGCGGTCCAGTTGGGCCTGAACCCAGGGGATTTGGGATGCGGGAAGGACTTGCTCCACCGGCTGTCCACATCCCCGTAGTGGGGTCCTTCAACCACAGGTTTCCGCCTGGATTGCCTCGACCATGTCCGTTGGCCCTTCCCATGGTTCGCCCCTACATGGTCTGGATCTCCTCTTCCGCATAAACTGCATGGGCAGTCATAGCGATCGGTGGATCCTGGGCGGCATGGGACATCTGTACCGTCAGGCTCCTCAGGGCCAGGGTTGCGTGCTCTTCCCGCATGGACCCAGCCGGTGCCGTATGCTCCCCGAGCATTATGGATTCGCTGAACATGGGAACAAACGGCAGCGCACCCGGGTCAACACGCGGAGGCGCGTAAGGTGCCTCTGCAGGGCCGCCCATGGGTTTCTCCATGGCGCTCCTGAGGGTCTTAACCCGCTCCACCAGCTCTGCCGTTGCCGGCCTTGCCGGGAGCTCCGGACCCGAGGCGAGGGGTTGTAACTCCTCTAGCCTTTTCAGGCGTCCCGACATGTCCTCCACCAGGTGGAGGAGGCTCTCCACCACTCGCTGCTGCTTCTGCAGGGCCATCTCCAGCTTCTCCCGGTACCGGTCCTGCTCCGCTCGCAGCTCCGCCATGTCTCTCTCCGCTTCCGACTGGTCATCCAGGATCCCCGCAATGTCCTCCTCTAGGCCGTCCTTCTGGTTGTACAGGCAGTCGAGGTCCTGCACGATGGCGTCCATCCCCATCTTTGGGTACTTGCCGATGAGGAAGGATAGGTGCTCGCAGTGGCACTCAACGTGCTTTCCACCTGATCCGGCGCATCCCACGGTTCCTGGCGCCTCCGACTCCTCCGCCATGGGTGTGTCGCCCATGTTATCCCGCTTTGGCTCCGTGTGCCGGGCCACAGGCGCCGTTCTGGCTCTTGTAGGCCTCTCCAACGCCTCGGCGTCATGCTCCAGGCTGGGTTCGGGGGCCGTGTGCGCCCTTGTGGGCGGTCTGGCCATCTCCTCCGACTCCGAAGGGAAAGCAGTCCGATAGCCATCGAAATGCCCCTCGGAATCTGCAGCTGACCAAAGCCTGACCAGGCTGGGATCCGTCTCCATCGCCCTGGCTTCCGCCGCGGGTTTTGGGGACCCGCGCTTCCGGTAACGCCGGGCCCTGCCGTTGCTGCCAGTCTCCTCCAACTCCTCCGCAGCGGAGCAGAGATTGCAAGCCTTGCGGCATTGCCTTTCACACATGGAGGCCAGGTCCTCCATGTCTAGCCCATGTCCTACAAGGGCTCCCCGTCCTGAGCATCTTCGCTCTTCTCGGGCTTCTAAGTCCGGCGTCGACTCCACGGACTCCACGATCTGCACCCGGGGCGTCCTTGGGCAGGGCTCATGAGGGCCCAAGTCCCCGGTGCGGCGGTAGGGGGCAGGTAAACATCTGCTACCATAAAGAAGGTCCCTACCAGGACCGGCCCCTGCTGTACCCCTTCCACCATTTCCTGTCACTCCTATGGTCTTGCTTCTCACCAGGTTCTGCATGATCTCGCCCTATCCTGCACAATTTCCCACAAAAAATAGTGAAATATGGCTCCTTCACACAAATCCTGATCCCTTGCAATAACCAACTCCCAAGTACAATAGGTCAAATCCAAATAATCCACACTGAGGGCTTCCAAGGGTGTTTGAGGTCCCGCGCTGACACCCAACAACTCCTTTCAACACGCCGGTCGTCTCACGGTGCACACGGAGACACGGGCGTTGGGCATGTACATAGAATTGCACCAAAATCAATAAAGAAGCCCTGAAATTGGCATATGAACACAAATCAAGCAAAATTCGGGGAAGATGGAAACATACACAATCACAGCCATAGACCCCTCATTCCCTGGACTCAAGACCTTCCCTTGACTCGCCAACATGATGCCCTGAACCAAGTCAAATAAGATGGCTAAATGCCATGTGTCAAAAGTCACTACACAGACCCCAAAAATGTGTTCACTCCCAAGCCTCTAAATCCTAGCCCAAAAGGGGAGGTGGCGTGTCATGGCCTAGAGTGACACTCAGGACCATGCCCTACCCTGACGTAACTTTGGTTGGACTTGGAGTCGATTGGGCTTGGAGAATTGCCCCATGCAGATGACCTCACAACATATCAAAATTAGGCAAATCACACCATAGTGCCCAAAATTCGATTATATACTCAAAAATGCATACGGCAAATATTCAAATGCTCCATGCATGTGTCAAACCGGAGAGTAATATACAAGGGTGATATAGACCAAAGGTCCATGCCCAAGAATATCCCAACATTGGCCCTCAAACCCCTCCGGATATACACATGCCATGCTTCACAAATCAACTCACGAATTTGAGACCCAATTTTGTGAGGCCTCGTGTGCCACGCCAAAGTGACCACGTGATCCGGCATATGGTGAGGTGCAACACCGAAGCATATGCCAACATATAAGCAACATACCTTAGTGCACAGATCTCTAGGCACTTTCCTGTTAGCCGACCAGTTGAGCACACAAAATGCAAAAATGAGCATAAAATGAGGTCAAAAACATGCAAATGTTGCTAAATTCAAGATAATCACAATAGTATATAACTTCGCTCACCCATGGTATCAACATATGGTTCAAAACACAATTGCTTGGGACCATTTGCGAAAAGTCCCCCCACTTGGATCCCCACATGGACGCATAGGGACACCTTCGAACCTCCTCACGACACGCGCCATGAAAATGGGAAAATTGATAGTGGCGCTTGTGGGTCGCTCCGTAAGCCTTCCCACATGCACTATATGTGCGGTAGACTTAGTCTAGCGCTATGGAGCACACCATTAGGATATGGGCAAAGCCTTTGCCACGTGCGACTCCATGTATCTTCCTACAACCGGAGATATATAAAATGGGCGTGAGCATAGCGAAGCACATACCATGCATATAACACATACCCTCAAAAATGGCTCCCACCATGTTATGTGATGACCCTCCATGGCCATAACTTCACGTTAAAAATACGTAGGAACCCAAGGAGATTTTCTATGCAACACCAACACTTATGCGGTACACTCGAAAGTCGCATTAAAATATTCGGTTGCATGGTCCAAGATTTATAAATCACTTTCTACCCTCTTGACCATTATCCCTTGCTACACCTAACATGTGTACACGTCAAGGGCGTTTGACGCTTCCTAAATTAAGTTCAGACCAAGGCGATTCGAGCCCATATCTCAAAATTGAAATTCCTCGCAGTGAGCCGGAGATATGATTTTTCAAAGTGGCCTCACGAATCAATTTTGTTTCGCCTATATCTCCAAGAAAAATGAAGGAGACAACAAAAGGAAGGTTGATTCGTGATCGGGGAAAAATGTAGGACCACTCCAAATTCATCATATTCAGTGCGGCGACCTCAAAATCGAAAATCCGGTTCTGAATGTCTGAAAAAATCGGATTAATTTTGTGAGTGTACAACATGAAAATTGCGGAAGCAACGAACCCTTTTCTGATGAAATCTGACCCTTCATCGGGGTTTCCGCTAGAATATCTGGAAATAACAGTTAACCAATCGGTTACCGCAAAATCGCGAGCCAACTGACAGTCGCTGATACATTGACAATCAGAACGGATAGCTGAAAAATTACGGAAACATTATGATAAAAAAACCCTGTTGATTCCTGATATTTTGATATATAAATCTCAGCCGGCGGCGCCTCGGTATTGCATGTGGCCGCTAATAGCTGGAATGGCCAAGCCTATCACACTATCACATCAGGTTACGTCAGGTGGATGGGAGCTTATGATATCAGCCAATGGCGGCTTGCCGGCCCATAGATACACACACCCCAAGTGACCCAAAGATGGCCACGGGGGTCCGAACCGGCTTCAATGGTTGGCATGGCTCTGTGCCCCTGAGGTCAGTGCCATGTCACCTATGTCACATATGGCCCGGTCTTATTCAGTTAGGCTTTTGGGGAATTGAACCCATGAACCTCAAAGAATGGCGCCTTATATCCTGAGGTGCATACCACTAGGACACATAGAGAAACCATAAAAAAATAGATAAAACTGAAAGGGCCCTACCCCTATGGCAGTGTGTCAGAACTAAGCACACTTGGCATGCAAAGGCTTAATTAAAGCATGAAAGAAGTGATGATGGGACTCTAGTCTGCAATGCACAATAAAAGATAGATAAAATGGTTTTTGGGAGAGAAAACCAATGAAAACCATGCGAGGGTTTGCCACTGCAAAAACATTTCAATAAGTCACACAGAAAATCAGGAAATAAATGAATATAGGAAATTGCTGCTACTTTGGATGACTTTTGAAAAAACTTTTGATTCATTCCCACTAGGCTATTAGGTCAAAATGAGAAAACTGTTAAGGCCATAGACTATTTTGTAAGTGAAAGGCAATTTTTCTTACTCTCACCTTGTACTTTGCTGGATCGATTGCCAAAGTACATTGAAAAGTTGTGGATGAAAAGAGGAAAAATTTCATCGCTAGTCGCCTTGCAACTGTCGAGCTATCTGCATCTGGATACAATAGCACTAAACAACACATCACATTCAACCAGGATGTGTAGAGGTATCAAAACCTTCAAAAACCTGTTATTGCACATTCATTTATACCCCACCTGTTATGCAGGGGCTGTATGCACCTGTAGCTCCGAATATAGGCGTATCTAGCCTCTTGCGATTCCGTCTTGAACAAACTAGGTTTGCTGCTCACAGTCACAACTCCCTGTCGTCTTTCTTCCATTGGTTCATGTGAAACAAGGAGGGAAAGGATGAGAGTAGAGATTCGGGTTGAGCACGATGAAAAGCGTCCTTCATGCATTACACAATCTCTTTTCACCCAGATTTATAGAAACCAAGTAGAATTCCTAAGCCTGAGCACGTATAGCGTCAAATTTTATAATTCACGAAATTGGACAAAAAATCAGTGCATACCTTCAAATAATGGCTTCAGCGATTCACCGAATATTTTTTGAGACTTTTTTCGTGAAGCTGTCGTCAAAAATCGGGAAATATAGAAAGGAATTTACCTGGGATGGCTGCCGGAAAGACGGCGCTGTGGCAAAATAAAGGAGAGAAGTGGGAAAAATACAATTTCTGCATGTATGCGCTTTTGAAAACACATCTTTCATGAGCATAGTAATTAGAACATCCTGCACAACAACAGCCAATCAACAAATTTAAATAGAAAACGACAAAACCATTCGAACCTCAAACACGAGGAACATACAACATTGTCCACTGCCGTGTCTCTACAAGATGTCTGTGGCTTCGGTATGCGACTTGTGGGTTGAGGTTCAAGGTTTAGAACAGCAAGATTGTTCGCGCCGATTACAGCATAGTGAGATGAGGGGTATGATTAGAGCATGATTAGAGCATGATTCGCAGCACATGATGCATGAAAAACATACAATAGTCTCGTTACGTCGTTCTCGTTCTGCTTGCTCGCTCGTCCATACTTCTCCCTTCTCACTGCAGGTCTCGGGGCACGACATGGTAGATAAGGTAAGGGAGCCCAAGGTAGCTCAGCCGTGGTGGAGTTTTTCCTGTATGTCGCTGCTGTGGTGCATGCAGCATGCATACCTGCATTGAAAGGAGTACGAAACACGATGTGCACTTGGTTCAACCGTTGTTTAGGTTACCCAGGGCTCCACCCTACATTCTTTAAGAGAACGGGTGGAGTCCTTCAGCTTGCTTGCTTGTTGGAGTTTTTTGGGAACTGACTTTTTTTCATCGCTAAGACGAGTACAATTCTACGAGCGTCGCTAGGGTCTTGTCCCAACATGCTCTCCATGTGCACCTCTTCTCTTCATGTTTGGAAAAAGAAGGATGAATGGTGCACAAGTCCTCAACCAAGAAGCGCAGATCACGACCAACTACAAAAATAACAAAAAGAAAATGGAGAAGTATGACAATGCACGAGATAAGTCAATGCAAGCAGCGTTGTGCACACATTCAACGCACTCTTTCCTTCCAAGCCCTAGCACGGAAACGCGTAGTGGCGTCCTGTACACGTCCGTATTAGGCCACGGCCGCTTAGTAGCGCCGCGTTCTGCTGTCATTTCATATGTGGGTCACTCAGGCCCGAGAGAAGTTCATGTGCGCCTCCAAGTAGTGTGTGCGTGCAGGTGTGGCAAGCCTAGATGGGAGCCACAGCACATATTTGCTCGCTCATCCTTCAAAGGCCGGTGACTGTAGTGTGTGTAGGTCCTGTAGTGCGTGTATCACTGTCCCACCTGGTTTCTGAAATTCTATCAGAGTTTTCGGTGGGCAGTGGCAGTGGTAGTCTAGGTTTTGGCCGTATAGCAAACGCGCATTTTCTTCCCTCTTAGCTTTTGGGCAGCCCTTCCCTTTAGTAGGTAGTAGGCAAAACAAAATACCTTGGCGTTAGAGCCCGGTATTCCCAAACGGTTTTGGTGCCAGCAAAGAAAGTGGGCACCTAGGGATAGAGAGACGTGAGGCGTATCCCATCGCACCGTGTAAAGACATCCACCGGTCCTAACAAGCATGCAGACTTGGGTATAATTAAGACACCACTTCTGTGGCTTGCTCATGGGTCCACATAGCATTCATACAGCACTCTTAGGGGTAAGGTAAACCTCAAGGTTCTGGTTAGAAGCCCACGGGTATGAACCAGTTATGGGTCCTAACTGTGGGCATGCTTGTCTCTAAGGAGGGTTTCACACCTGCGTCAAACACACCTTGTTGTTTGTGACAAGTTTGCAGATGTTAGGCGGCCACTGTTCACAAACTTGGCTCCCCAAGAAGGAATAACACTGGGGCCAGGCCCATATGTCACGTGGTCAACAAAATATGAACACTTTTACGGTGGTAACCACAAACATTGGTCACGTTGGGCATTGGGGCAAAAGCATCAAGAGGAAATGCAGAGTTTTGAGGTGGAGTGTTTCTTGGACGCTCTAGTCTCCACTTGACGTAGACCATCACCCATAGCATTCTGTGTGAAGTACTTCACCAACACCTCGTTGATGGTACCGTCAGGTTGTATAAACGCTGAGGTAGGTTCCCAGGTGATGTCTTCTCTGCCATACCCTTCCCAAAGGGTGAAGGAGTGCCATCGCTGGCGGTACTTGCTGTCCAGGACGGCTTGAATGTTGTAGTACCTACCCTTTTCCATCTCTTCCTTCGTCATCTCCTCCATGGGAGTATCTTGCAGCCCAGCGGGTTCCCCGGCCCTTTCTTGGTCAAGGGCAACCACTTCTTCATCCTTCAACTCCTCCTCGTAACTCTCAAAGTCCTCGGGATCATGGAAGTGACGGAGTTGTTTAGGAGCGCATAGGAGAGTACCCCCTAGTCCGGGAGAACATCTGGCCGTTATGCAGGACCCATCAATACTAGAGATTTGATAGGGTCCGAAGAAAACGTCATCATTTTTGTCCCCAATCCACGCTGGAAAGCGTGTGTGTTGGATCAGGACCCCATCTCCCTCTTTGAAAGTGGTCGGTAGTCGGCTGCGGTTTTTCTTGGCATTCTCCCGCCGGTGCACTCTGGCCACTAGGGCTCGTGCTTTGTCGGCCTTAGTTTGCATGTGGTCAATCCACTTCCCAATAGAGCAGTCAGTTGACTCCGGATAGGGGGCATGAAAATGCCACGCCGGAGTACCATGGAACAGCTCATGGGGGGTGTATCCGGTTCTGGAACTTCTTTGACCATTCATGGTCGGGGTCACCCAGGGTATGAGCTTCACCCTATCCCGGGGTTTCTCCATTTTCTGAAAAATCCTCATGCACTGACAATGAACCCGGTTTCGGCGCTCGAATAGAGGGTTGCTAGTGTGAGTATAGGGTATCCCAGTGTGAACAGCCACATTGAGCGCTCTCGGTACTTATACCAGCTAGCCTAAGATTGGAAGAGCACGTCTTTGTCTGGGGACATCTCTTTAGGAGCGCCGTAGTCCTTGAACCAGGTCTCCACAAGCTTCTTGACAACGTCCCCACTAGTGTATTTGGTACTGAAAGAATATACCTGAGTGTATCGGGTCAAAGCATAGGTCAACACTAATACGTTGTTGTAGCCCCCGAATTTCTTTTACGTGATGAAATCAACATACAACAGAGAGTTCCTACCATGGGGAATAGGGAGAGAATTGTAGAGTCCCCGATCTCTTACGCTGGACTGTTTGCTGGCCTTGCACGGGCAAGCATCAGTGATAGCATGCATAGTCTCCAATGTCTCCTTGGCGTTCATAGTGGTGTAGAACCATTTGTTGAAGTCCAATAGGGACTCTTTGGCACTCAGGTGTCCCCGTATGGTGTGGGACCATTTCATCACGCCGGGGACACGCTCCCTGGGAAAACCAATACGGTCCTCATAGTACAGATACCTCTTGTCCTTGGTCCATTGTTCACTGTCAATGATGACGGGCTCCATCTAAGCTTGAACCCTCGATAAAACCTGGGAAATCTCTTTTCCATACTCTTCAAGCTTCAGGTCTAGTAGAGGTTCTAGTACTCGCTCCATGTTCACGTCGAGATGCACGTCCATCTAGGCGAAAGCCTCGCGTACAAAGGCTTCAAAACTAGCGCCAATCAGCGCATCAAAGTTGTTGCAGCCGATGAAGTCGGCGTTCTCGTTCTTCATACCTTGTATATGGTAAACCTTGAGTCGCAGCTGACTCAAATAAGTCCACCATTGGCGTAGCAGTAAGTGCTCTCCCGGGTGAATGAAAGGGCCGGAGGGCTCAGGGCCGGCTAGACCCGGTGTGCAGCCTTGCGGGGAAGCGACCTGGATGGTTGTTCTGGTGACCGAGGGGACCCCATGGGAGGTGAGGGCAGCGAGAACACTAGACAAGTCCATGCTCATATGACCCAAAGTGGGGTGTTGCATGGAGCCAAAAAAACCCTGATTGCAAAACTTTGCATTGTGCAAACGGCATTGCCTTTTTCGCACAGGCCCTGTTTTCTGAAGCACTTCAATGTGCCCAACCGAAAAGACAAATAGGCGATTTTGTAATCACCAAAGACACATCCACTGAAGGACTCAGGACTCAGATGCGGACTCAGATGCAAAGCACGAGTGTTTCAAGCATAATCCTCCAAAGCATCAACTAGATATACTGATTATCTGGGATCAAGCATGTCCGCATCTGAATGCTCCATACTTTCAATGCATATCTGTGCAGTATGAAACACTTTAATCACATGTTTTTATGGATGACCATTAGCTGGTCAGAGTGTGTGATAAGGATAATTCTTTTGTGTTATAGAGAACTGAGAACATTGGTCTGGGGCCACACATGTGTGCAGTGGGCAGCTTAAAACACCGCAACAAGCAAATCAGTGGCACTCATGGTGCCTATTAAGGAGTGTGGTGATGTAGTGGATAGGAGTCATGGCGTGAGAGGTTTGTGGAGGTGAAGAGCAGTGTAGGGTGTAGTGCCTTGGGACAGTGCGTGATCCGATCTGGTGCCAGATCGGATCACCTACACCTGCACCTACAGCCCACCACTCTCCAACCCCCTTCAGAGGTGGAAAGATTGCTTTTCGAATGACACACATATTGATGCAGCAGGGAAACTGACCTGCTTTGAGGCTTTGGAGGAAACAATGCACCACATTGTACCTTATTTTCAATGGTAAGATGGTAAGGTGCGACAATGTCATGGGGGGTTCACACCGAAATTTCAGGGCTGTCGGTTTTGCACTCCAAAGACCACGTCTGATCTCCAAGGTGGGCCACGAAAACTCAACGTGTGCCGCAGGGGAGGTGTACAGGAGCGGGGGGGGGGGGGGGTCGGGGCTGAGTGCTCTTATCATTCATCCCCAGAGTGTCCTGGGCTCGCAACCCCAGAGTGATGCTTGTCTGCAATGCATATATGCAATGCACCGTCAGCATACAGCATTCATTCCCAAATATTCAAGTAACACCCAACAAGGGAATTTGGGTTTTCAACTCCGGGGGGGGGGGAGTCGATACAGCCCTCTGGCTAGACCCCCACCCCTACCCAAAAAGGGCTCAATTGACGGCCCCCCAAGGATCCTACCCAGACTGACCCCCAGGCCCCGGAGGTGACCCGGACCCGAATTCGGCAAAAAATGACAAAAAAACGGGGGGGGGGGGGGGATGGGATTTTTGGAATCAGCGCGTCGAGGGGGTTCAGAAAAATATCATCTGCCATGTATTTGGCGGGAAAACATTGACCATTTTCAAATGTCAAAAAAAAAAATTCGTGCCTTCGGCACCAGAGTTTATAATGGCTGATTAATGCTTCTGTCAATTGAGCCCTTATCCCAACCCCCCACCCCCTGCCCCCCAGTTTTGGACGGCTCTGTCGACCCCCTCCCCCCATGGAGTTGAAAACCTGACTTCCCACACCACAACAAATACAAAATTTGCCCTCGATATATTTGCTATTACCAGGGTAGAGCTTACAAAGTGGACTAGATTAGATCAAACTGGATGACACAGTGCATGATAACCGGTGGCAGAGGAAGCAACCATTCAGCTATTTTGAGCTGTGGACAAGAATGTAGATTATTGTTCTGCGGTAGTTGTGCACAGTTGTATAGCCGCACATTGACAGCAAAGGGCACCAACAGGCACACAAGATGAACAAGCCAGAAGTAATTGCGAAAAAAATTGCAATTGCCATAACTTATGGAAAATGGCAAAATTGATACCTGCATTGACCAATACAGCACCACTGTAATGCCACCCACCCGATCTCTGCGATGTCCCTTGCATTTCCTCACCGCACGTTGTGGCACAGCAGGTCTGCAACAAATGCAGGGACTCATCAGTTCCATTTTCTATCCCACACAGAATAGGCCTCCTCAGCAACGTATGCGGCCTCTTCACACACTTAGCAGAACTCCTATTGCCACTACCTTTCCTGTTTCTGAAATGCCCTCTCGATTCCCATGCGCACTGAAAAATCGCTGTGTTCAGCCCCTTCAACAAAATGCCAGCAACCGTGCCTTCAACTGCCGGTAACTGCTGGTGCTTACCCAATGACCTCACCGCCTTTCCAACAGCACTGGTACAGCAGGGATGGGCCTCCTGCACCTTCAGCTCTGCGATCAGCCATTAAACACCAAATCAGACTGTCGAACACACATGGCGCACCTTGGCACTCTGCCTGAGGTGCAGACCCGGACTCAGGGGCGACCTTGAAGAGAGCAAGCAGATTGCCAGTTCAATAGCAAGCACACTCCGGTTCGTGAATGCCTCAAAGAAGTGTCCGCCCACCAGCAGCTGTGGTCAGTTCAATGCCAATACATTGGCACGCCCATTGCTGGGAGGCTCATTGATAAATCGGCAGCGTCAGGGCAGTGTGCCACCGCAGGCAGTGCCGGGCGGCATCCCATGCAGCGGCGGGCCTGGGCCTCGCCCTGTGCAAGATCACATGGACATGCGCAACTGCTCTGCCTCTTGGATCTTCTCCAAAGCCACGTCTGTGTCCACGTTCAGATACAAGAATGTGCCATCCGCCAAATGCAGCGCACAGAACCCACGGTCGCCCTCGTTCAGAGAACAGATTTGGGAGCAGAAGATAGTGGTGTCCAAATACGAGCGGTCCTTCTTGTTTTGGTATTGATATTTGATGGAGCGGTCACTGGCCAACAGATCCGACACAGGGTCCTCGAGCTGGGGGTCGTCCAGGAACGCCCTTTTGGCCTCCGTCGAGGTCCGCACTTTGACGTAGCCCGCCCCGACCTCGTAGAGCTCGTGGTACGCTGGCTCTGAGGCGTCTGCCATGTGGTCTGTGCCGGCGCTCTGGGTTTGTCAATCCAGCGGTCAATGGCTTAGGGGAGTGTGCATTTTGTCAGCTGCTGCAAAACCAGTGTGTGCCCAGAGGAACCCCAGGGGCCCTGTTCGTCAAGACATTGCATCATGATGATCACATGGATGTCGCAGGGATCCCCGTCCCAGCCCTTCACAAACCAACGTGACACCGCTCCCCTGCCGCCTGTCATGAACGAGCATTGCGCAAAGCCTGTCGCAGCCCCCACACCCCAGCCCCCCGAACGTCACAAGCAAGCGTTGCACCATGACTTCCCTTGCTCAGCAGAAAATACCGGGGGCCCTGGCGAGCAGTGGCTATATGTCACATGTGGACACTATATGCCACATGCGGGCTTGGAGGATCATGTCTCAAAATCACCACATCAACACCCACACACCCACCAATGCATAAAGATGTACATAAAATGCTTTATTATTCAACTGGCTTGACAACAACAGGGGCATGTGAGGGGCGTTTGTGCACAGTGCGCAGTTTGCAGGGCAAAAATGAGAACTTTCAGGGTAATTGGCAATGTTCTTGCCTATGCAAGGAATATCATGCCCCAACAATGTTAGAAACCACCATCTTTCAACACCCCTCCCTCCTTGCCCTCACAATCCCCTCAATTGCCTCTTGACACCACCTCTCAACATGGCAAAAAGCACATGCATTGGGAGCACTCTGAAGTTTCTTGGTGTCGCCGGAAGGCTGCCACCTTGAAGTCACCCCGAGAACTGACGGGGTCTGGGGCTTAGTAGGCGTGTTTAATATGAAATTGTCATTCACGAGTGATATTGCTGAGAATAAATGGCTACCAAAGGGGCTTCGCTGAACCTATTTATGCTTGCAAAACACAAATCAACCATAAATAGGTCCAACAGTGACTGACGTTGGGTGCAATGCAACCACAATTATATCCATTGCAATCAATGAAACACTATCCGTGTGAAATAGAGTTATGCCTTGATGTAGGACCAGCAAAACATGAGGGACTTGAGTGGCAGCGGGTTGTAGTATGTGTCATTACCTGAACATAACCAGTCGGCCGTTTAGGGTCAGTCAACAGCCTAGGTAGGGTTCAAGCGGTTCCTAGACGCCTCTGTTGCCTTGTTGCCTGCATTAGATCTATGGGGGCTACCAGTGCGTTCTTTAGAAAGCGCGCGCAGGGGGGGATTCATGGGTGCCTCAAAAAGGTCATCAAGTGGAACTACAAACTCCTCAGTTGCCTGCATAGGGCCCCGGAAGTTCTGCCCATGGTGGGAGGGGGGCACATGGGCACCTCAAAGCTGTCCTCAGACATTGGGACTGGGAGTAGTGACACCAAGCATGGTGGCGCCAGTGGGACTTCATACTGGGCATCAGTCCTGTGACTGATAATTGCCCAGGGATGCATCCTATTCCGTCCGGAGGGCAGCAGAAAATTGGACCAGGGGGGGGTTTTCCATTTCGCTGTCATCCCTGCCCCATGATGTGGCGTCCATGAGCCAAATACTGTTTTCCTCCTCCTAATTTCATGCTCCTTCACCCCCCTAGAGGGAAACAAACACACCGCGCGCTCGTTTTTGGGTTGCTGTTTTACGCATTTCTGGCTGATTTTCAGGGTGGCAGAGACGCGGTGGCTTCAGGGGTTCACATACAACAACGGAGGCCTCCACTCCATCTTCCTCACCATTGCAATGGTGGTTGTAGCTGCCCAATCCCATGAAGCATTCGTTTCGACACGTTTCGCATTTCGAACCTCACGGGGTGCTCATTCCCGTGAGGTGCCCCATCGGGTGCCCAATCCTATGAAGCATTCGTTTCAACACAGGGTGCTCATTCCCGTAACGTGTCCATCAGTCAGAGTCCTCGTCCTCATCAGAAGTGAGGGACGTGCCCGACGTTGATTCCGTGTCGGATGATTCCGAATCTAACGCCGGAGGCCTGGTGGCTCACAACTCCACACCCATCATCGTCAGGGGCGACGGTCTCCAGGTGTGCCTCCCCTTGCCGAAGGAGGTGGGTGATCACAAATTTTCGATCCCGCTGCCCTCCCACAAGCTCTACTTCTGGTTGTGGGAGAGTGGTGTTTACAGCCCACAGTGACTAAATGAAAAAATGGTGGCTTAATAAAACAACGCGCACCAAACCGTGCGCACCGCGCATAGCACCGCGCGCACCGCGTGTTCGTTTCCCTCCTAGTCCCTGGCAAAACACTTGCTTCGGGGCAGCCAAGATTTGGTGGAGCATGAAACCATACTGTAGCAAAAGGCAACCAAAGTTGGACATTTGGTTTTTTTGCAACTTGACCCTTTGGATGAGTCTTGCATGTGGATGCCCATATTTTCATGCAAAAAACATAATTGACAAGCTGCATGCAAGAGGTGTCAGCCATGCATCCATGGGGGAGGGGGTTCCCGAACAAAAACAAAAGTGAATGTCCGATACAGCCGATCTTGCCAGGGCCCATCGTGCCCTACCCTGTGCCCTGGGTTGTCATAAAAAACGCAATGTCACATTCACACAAACATTCATACTGTCAGGAATTGAACCAGCAACCTTCCCCACTGTTGCCTAGCACCATGTCCAAGTGAGCTACCACCATTTCCTAAAAATTGGGTGCATCAGAGAGTTCATAGCTTGAACATGCCCCGGACAAAAAAACGAAGTGCCACCCTTAATGAAACCCCTCCAAACGCCGTTGGTTACCATCCAAGCACCGTTGGTTACCCTGCAACCGCCAAAAAAGAAAGTGGCCCCCTTGATGGAAAAAAAACACCGTGAGTGTCCTTTTGAGACCCCCTGTCCACGGGGCGTTTCTGCACAGCATGGGCACAGCGTGTGCCCAATAGTAAGTTAGCCTTACTTTGACCACCCTGAAAACCACTCACCACCGAAGAAGAATGTGTCCACAGGGCAAGGGAAGCAGATTTAGATAGAAATCTGACAGCATTCTAGCATTTCCAGTGTGAAATATAGTTTGTTTTAACTCATTATCTGAGGTTTTGGACTGAGCAAGCAGAATTGCACAAAAACTCCGCAGAATTTGGCCATTAGACTGAATCAAAGACACAGTGACTGATGGTACAATATAATCAACACATCATTGTATCCACAGCGAAACCTTGATCATAATCACACATTTACATCTCGCCTATCAACAACAGGTCTATGTCGCACGCGTGCTGTCCCATCCTGTCACTGTCAATTGCTCACAGTCATTCGTCTTTCGTTTATACCTGTGCACTGCATGCATAAACTTAATTAGTAGGAATCTGGGACAGTCATGTGTCCGGGAACACCGTGGTCACAGTGGTCACCGCGGTCACCTTGGCCATCAGGGGAACCAGGTCCAAAATAGCCTACTTTTTGCACAGTGTGAATACAGCGCAGCGTGCCCCCCCCCCCAATGCAATTCCTTTCCTCGCTTGAAGAGACAACAATCCCCCCTGAAGATTTTTTGCTAGGTTTTCCATGGGGTGTGCAAGCATGCAATCCTGGCATTAATAAAAAGGAGTGTGCTGGTGTGGGTCTGAGAACTGTAGATGTCTATGCTGTTGGCGTAGCGATGGGCAAAATTGTTGGACATCGACATGTTCAGTTGCTGGTTTTGACCTGGCTGTGGTGTTTGGTGTTTTTCAGGCTGGACCCAGTAATATACTACCCATAACTGGCATTAGTCAGACACACAAGCTTGTGCACAAATGACTCCCGAGGTTTCATTTATGTATCAACCACGAAATTGGTGACAGAGGTTCTCCCCACTAATACTGATGAAATAGATGCGAAAGATCTGTTGGTGGATCCTTGGAGCATGATTCTTAGAAAATTGGGTCTTTTGGTGGATCCTGGGATCCTTGGATCATTGCGAACATTGACCCCAATGACCCCAATGATCTTTTTGAGGCTGTTGTGGCACTGCATGTGCGCCATGCACGCACCGTGGCAACTATTAGGGACCAAACACCAAAACACCAAAACCCTCCCAAACAGCCCACAGAACCCCACACAACCTTAGCTAGCTCGCTAGAGGCTTTTTGATGGTTGCCAGTAATTCTTGGAGACTTCTGGGTAGTTGTTGTTATTTCCCAGAGGCTTCTGGATGCTTGCTGCCACTTCCTGGAGGTTTCTGCATGGTTGGTTCAACGATCCATTTTACCACTTGAATCGCACAATGATCTCATTCTGGCAAACAGTCCCATTGTACAGCCTATAAAGCCTGAATTGCCCAGTGATCCCCGTTCATAGTCTGGGTTGCAAACAATCCCCTTTTGCAAAAGGGAGACCACAATCACTCGAAGTCATTGCTCAGAATGCTACCTAGACAGTGCTTTCCTGCAAAGTTGGGGGTATTTGGGGCCTTAGGACAGTCTCCAGTTTTCCTCGAAGTATTCCTCTGCCTTGCCTGTTAGTGCAGATGATTGGGCAACGTTGTCAAAGAGGGTTGTCAAAGAGGGTGCTCTTGCCATGGTGCGCACGCTGTGCGCACTTTGGGCACATCTAGGTACGTCACACATGATTGTGCTCTACCACACAGGTTGTAGTTCCGCATCCACAGCCTATCACCCTCATCCAGCCATGGGTGACCCAGATTGTACAATGGGATAGTTTGCCCATTCAGTTTGTCAAATGGGATCCTTGGGCAACCCAAATTGCAAAACAAGATTGTTAGGTGGCCCAAATTGTGAAAACGAGATCATAAGGCAACACAGGGTGTACAATACCATCGTCTGATGAACGCAAGTGCTACGGGAAAACCTGATTTGAGGGTGAAAACTAGATCTAGCCAGCGTAAATAAAAGTGTAAAGTGTAAAAGTGAACTTTGGATTCCAGGTGACAACAAGATTGAGGGTGAGCAGTGGATCTGCAGTGAACTAACCCCCTTCCCCTCCCAGAGAGAAACAAGCGCACCGCATGCACCATATATTGCACCGCGTATCGTACCGTGCGCACACCGCGTGCTAGTTCTTCACTGCTATCTTACGCACTTCTGGCAGATTTCCAGGGTGGCAGGGCCGCGGTGACCAAAGGGGTCAGCATACAACAAGGGGGACTCCACTCTATCTCCTCGCCAATGTCATGGTGGTTCTAGCTGCCCACACTCCCTGCCCGGCGGGGTGCTTGAGCATAGAGAGACCCCTTCGGCATGGCCCGCACCGAAGAGGGTGTCCAAGCCTGTGGAGTAGTCATTTCGACATATTTCACGGTTCGGACCTCACGGGGTGCTCATTCCCGTAACGTGCCCCGCAGGGTGCCCAAGCCTGCGGAGGTGTGCCTCCCCTTGCCAAAGGAGGTGGCTGATCATAAATTTTCCACCCCGCTGCCGTCCTACATGGAGTGATGAAATGAAATAAGATAGCATCATAAGATAGCACCAAATGCCGTGCGCACTGCGCATTGCACCGCATGCTCGTTCCTCTCCCAGCCCTTGCTATGTAATGGCGTGTGTTGGTTTCCTCACATCCCCGAGGCAATATAGCCAAAATGGCCGAAAATGACGGTTCCCTTGCCCCCACAAACTTTCAAGGAACAAGCCGCACACAACAAGACATGCACAAACCAAGGGCACAGCACGCATAAAATGGCAATGAAAGACCACGTTACTGTGTGTGCTAAGGTCAATTGCAGGGCTGGAGGGCCTGTTAGCTGCACAGCCTCTTCCACTTTCAGGGGGGCGGATGGGGGTGCAGAAACACGTCCACCTTTAACTGCACGCTCAACCTTAACCTAGCATCATCCCACCCCATCCCATGACACTACCCTCTCAATCCACAAAATTTTCGCATCATGAGCCAGGTTCTACCACAAAGAACACATGGTATTCAAAAGTAACGGATGGTGCCTTCGGAGGTGCCCAAGGCCAGGGCCATGACTGACTGACCGTAGGGAACAAGGACATGGCCCATTGCCGCAACCATACACTTAGTAGAGTACTGAGTAATTGGGCAAAGATGGTGCATGGGTTGGAGACTCTTAAGACTCATGCAAATAGCAAAATTGCATGCTGGCCTTTCAATGGTGGGTTCCAATGGTTGGGTGTTGTTTATGCTTTGCGGAGCCCAGCAATCAAGGCCTCTCACCCTGGTATCTAATGCCTTTCATGAGATTGACAAAGTAGGCCCCCTTGTAGGGCAAGATGATGAATGGGAATGACGGAAACCCACAGAAAAGGGTTTTGAGGAGGACAAATGCAAAACTAAACAATCGAGCAGAGCTCGAACACGCAAATTTCGGTTGCTGCGCTCCAGTGATCCCCAGCAGTTTTTTGGGGCCTACAAGAATGCCCAATCCCTGGTTGCCACCGTTGCCGTTGAGTTTTCATTTGAAAGTGCAGCTGCACATTTTGGTGTGTGAGTCTGGGTCTCATGGGCGGGGAATGGGCGGACGACTACTGGTTTTGGGAGGCAGGGGATGGGGCGCAAACAATCTGCTGGTTGTTACTTGTTGGCACAATATTGATGCTAGTACTACCCCACTTGGGAGTGCTGCTGCTTTTAAATGCTCATTTTCTTCGTTGCGTGTTGAAAGAAGTACAATATCCATGTATATCCATGTACTTATTTGCCTACAAGAGCATCCAGTGCATTTCTACCACTCAAAATGTTTTGCGACGGTTTATGGTCAACGACTTTTGCAAGTACATTGGCAAAGGGGGGGGGGGGCAACATGGTGCAACTGTTGCATAGTGCATCTTCGTGCAGAATGCAGCAGCATTTGCCACGCTGCTCCACACCCCACGCTCTTCACTGATGTCGATTGGGGGGGGGTCAGCTAATAGCAATCAGTGATCGTCCACCAGAGGGCCTTCAAAGAAGGCCGCAGGCCTCGGGCCCCGATCGGGGCCTCAGCGCCTGCTCCTCTCATTCGTGCACACCGTCTCAAAATCCAGGTACACAGAGCCCCTCCGTTTGGGCGCCGCTACGCAGGGCTCCATCACCGCCAGGGACTCGTTCCCCGCCACCAGCCGGTCCGGGGCCGCGTTGTCGCACATCAGCTGCGCCGCGCGCCGCTGCAGCTGCCGCTCCATCTGCCCCTCATTGCGGCACACGCCTCTCCCGCGGTAGTAATTGGCCAGCCGCAAGTCGGACTCCAGCGGCATCTCATGGCCCTTGCGCAGCCGCGCAAACCAGAACCGCTGCGGAGGCTCGCGCAGGCACCGCAGCGGGACCCCCCGGCGGTTCAAGTGCCACCAGTGCAACTGCTCGGAGTTGAGGTTGGCGCGCGCGGCGGCCATGGCCTCCGCAAGACCTCCGTTGCACAGGTCCGTGTACTGCGCGGCGTAGCGCACGGCCAGGGCCGGCGGGGCCACGGCCCACTCATCGTTGAGGCCCCAGTACCCGCGCCACGGAGGGGAATACAGGTACGAGGGCGAGAGGCGGCGCAGGGAGAACAGGGGGTGCAGGTAGACCACGTCAAAGCGGCCGAAGAGGACCCATGCGAACCCCAAGGCCCCGGGGCGGCGGTCGTGCTCCTGCAGACGGTTCGGCGGATGGGCATACACAACTTGCGATACGATTTGCAACAAAACTCACGACACAACGCGCGTGGCAATCAGCACAATGCCAAAGGCGGGCAAAGAAATTACGGGTCCCATGAACACATCGGCGCGCACGCGGCATAATTCGCGGTCCGAGTCACAGTACGACAGGCAACACGAATCACGAATAATCCACGACACAACTCGCAACCCCCACTCATGACCCCCAATTCTGAAAGCGCGTGTCACCTGACGCCACTCGTCGCACTGCTGCCGGTAGTACATCTTCCGAAGGTACTCCCGGGCGTAGCCCCCGCCGTACGCACGGAACACGCCCTTGTTGAACCCCCGCGTGACAAGCTCCATACAACGCTCTGGGACCGGCACCGCCGCGGGATCGACGAGCCGCACGTGCACCGCAGCAGCACCAAGAGACTGCAGCAGTTCTGCGGCGTTCGCAGTAGCGTCGGCCTCCACCACCGCAAAGATGTGCACGGCCAAGCCCTGGGCCCGTAGAGGGGCGATCAAGTGCTGCCGCATGCTGCAAATCGTGCGGTTGAGGGTGCGAGTCTGGCCCGCCAGGTACAGGGCCACGCGGGTCGAATTCTGGTAAGCGTCTGCAGGCGACAGGGGGTTGCGCACGGCGGAGCGGCCAGTGATGCCAGCCCCTGGCGTGCCTGGGTAATGGCTACCCCAGTAACTGTTGTGTCGCTGCGGTTTTGATGAGAAGACACATGTGGCCAGGAGCTGGAGGAGGATGAGGCTGATATGCGGGGGGCAGATCAGCCGCATGTACGTGGTGGGAGTTACAGCAGATGCTCCACGAGAAAGAGGGGCATTGTAGATAGCCGCAAGCCACAGGAGAACATGCGTGACTTGCCCTGCGTAAAAGGGTGGGGGGAAGATGTCAGCAGGTTGGGCTTAGCTGTAGTGGACGAGATGCAGCAAGGAAGGGGATGTAAAGGTGGCATTATTGTCTCACTGGTGGCGACTAATGATGCGGGCTGCACTGAAAAGGGCCTGAAGGACATGGTTTTGGGTGATCCAACAGCAGTGCAACCCAGGGCCCTGTGGTGATGCTTCATGCAACACCCACCCACGAGTGGAAAAAAGGTTGGGCAGTAAATACCGCACCTAGCAGGATGTTCCATATGTGCGTGCGATGGCTGGTCCGTTGGCGTTGTGCATATTTTAATGACTGATGATCACCTAGGCTCCTGGGCTGTGTGTAGGTGTAGATCACAGATAGATCAGGGGAGGGTGGGCAAGATGGGTATGGACGCTGGGTCCTGTAACAATGAGGGAGGGTTTCATGAACGTGCCTATGCACATGGGTACTGTTTCTGCAATGCACACACATTGTGTAGAGTGCGCGGTTGATGTGACACTGTTCATTTTCTGCCAGGGCACTGCTTGCTACTGGGACACTATCTTTGAATTGCACATGCAAAATGGGGGTGCAACGTGGTGTGTCCCATAGCCGAAACCCCTCTGCCGAAAGTCTGAGGGTGTCCGGGTGTCGCATTATGTTGGTACCCTCCCCCCCCTTTGTCCAGTACCCCCCCGGCGCGCGACGGTCCCCCCCCACCCCCGGGGGAACAGTTGCCAAGTGACGGTTCCCCCCCAGGGGGGGGGGGAACGGCACTGTCAACATACACGAGCACCGAATTACACAAAAAACGACAACACTTCAACACATTTGGCTGTCAGTGTGCTGTGAGGCACAGACGCACAGAGGCAAGCGATAGGCGGTCCACAGGTGCAGCGTCATGCTGCACTTCAGTATTTCCTCGCCTATAAGTGATGCGACGATATTCATCGCCGCGCTCAGAGAACCCGATAACCCTCGCCGGGGCAGGCTCCTTTGTTGAGCGGATGAAAATCACATCTGTTCCAGGTGGGAACAAGGTTGTGCTATCCGAATCCATGAGTAAATATGCAACTGAAAATGTCCTGTCACAATATGTACAGTGGATGGGCAACAATGGCAGTGGGGCAACGCACAGCACATATCAACCACAATGCGCGATTTTTTTTGGGTGCTTGAAGTGACGGTTTCCCCCCACCCCCGGGGGATGGACAAGGGGGGGGACTGGACATGGGGGGGGGGGGGGTATGCTTTTTAAGGCCCTACAAATCATGGAGGTCTGCACTTTGCCAGCTAACCCCCCCCTGACTTGGATTGGCAGGTGTATGGCAAATGGACCCCGATGCCGCTGTGTGTGTATCCATCACCAAAGAAAGAAAAACTACATTCGACCAGAATTGCGCCCCTGAAACGCATTTTGTTTTGGGGGGGGATGGGGGGGCGGGGGGTAGTGGGTGTGTCAAAAATGCCACAAAAATTACCCCGAAAAAGTGTTTCGGGTCCTGACTCCATGGGGTTTCTGTGGGCGCAGTGGGACGAGCACTCATGCAGTTTATGCTCTTTTCAGCCATTGTTGTGATGTCGGGCTTTGGTGACCCTGTGGTACCCCCCTGGAGGGGTGGTATTGGGCATGTTGTGACTGTATACGCATGCCAAAGAGCCCCCCCCCCCTTTTTTTGCAGCCTCTAGCCTTGCCTAGGGCCCATTTGAATGCCCCAAATGACCATTTGGTCCAACATTGCCTGAGAAATGCATTTTTTGTGGTGACCACCTGGGACCCGTAGGCCAGGGTTGGGTGATCATTTGGTGATCATGAAAATACATCTAAGCCCATGGGGAGCTATGTAGCACCAATTAGGCCCTCATAGTGGTGCCTATTGGGCCCTAAAGCACCGTTTTGGGCTTATTTGCACTTTAGTGGGCAAAAATTGGTTGGCCTATAGCCACCACTATGCGTTGATTTAGACCCTGGTCCCATTCCACTGATTTCTTCTATATGGTCCCCCAACCAATGGCGGGGGTCCCGGGCTCTATCTCCAGATATGCCTACCCCCCTATGGGGCCGCACCGGTGAGGACTTTTTCCGCCATTTTCAGCCTGTAATGACCCATAGAATTCGCGATTTCTGGGTGACCTTTGACAATGCTGGGGGACCCTTGGGCCATGCTTGGGTGCTCATTTGGTAACAATGGGAGTATGCATATACCCATCGGAAGCCATGTGGCACCAACTAGGCCCTCCTAGTGGGACACAAGGCCAAAAGCGCCGTATTGGGCTTATTCGCTTATTTGGTGGGCAAAAGTTGGTTGGCCTATAGCTTGCACTACAACAATAAGGGGCAATGCATGTGGGTGGCAGTAGGGAGCTGTGCACACGGGCCGTAGCTAGGGGCCACGCACATGGGTAGCAGCCGGGTGTGGTGCATATGGGTTGCCGCTAAGGAGCTGCATCGTGGACAATAGTAGGGGCACCGTGCATGCTGGTAGCAGCTTGGAGCCACGACAATAGGGAGCCGTGCAAAGGCGCGGCAGAACGGAGTTGTGCACGCATGCAATAGGGGCCCAGGGGGTTGTCTGAGGTCACCCAAAATCGCGTTTTGTCAACCAGCCCATGCTAGCCCGAAAACAGCTCAGCCCTCACCGGTGCGGCCCCAGAGAGGGGCCAATCACAGTACCAGGGACACCCACCGTCGGTTAGGTGGTTTATCTTGAAGAAGAAGTTCTCCACGATCAAAGTCCAAATCGACACACAGTGCCGGCTATAGGCCAACCAACATTTGCCCATCACGGTGCAAAGAAGCCTAAAATGGAGCATTTCAGCTCTAGTGGGCACTACCAGGAGGGGCTAATTGGTCCTCTGGGGCTCCCCATGGATATATATCTCTCGGGGACATTCAGAATATGCCAACGCGGAGCAAATTCGTGTATTTTCAGGGTTTTCTCCATTTTTCGTCCAGAGCACCAAAATTTCATTCCGTAGGGGGGGGTATGTGTATACTTTTTGAAATCTGTGAGAAAAGGCCATTTCAGAAATGCATGGGTTAGGGGGGGGGTAGCTGACGATATTTTGAGCATCGAGGCCAAACTTTTCGGTGTTTGCACGATTTTCGACCCCAGGTTGCTGCAAAGTCGGCACGCAAACATGCACTGAATGTTTCACACTTGCTTATTCCGAATCGTCATTTGCGCTGTCTTTTCAGGCAGGGCTGGGACCCCATTTGGGCAGACATCACCATGCTTATTGTTAGGAACATATTTTTTCAGCTTTTGCCAATCCTGCAACCTGCGGCTCTTTACCGGTACCCACCCTGAATTCAGAGGCATTGCCCAGAGACCATCTGTTGTGAGGTCAACATTCCGTTGTTTGGTCAGCCTCACCTTGCGCCACTCAATGGACTCGCTGTACCCTGCTTTCATCCAGGCAAAACCAGGGTGAGGGGAAAGGCTGCCCTCATCAGGGGTGGTGCCAAAATCCAACCACTTCATTTTGTGGTCCCGAATCAACACAGGTTTTTTATGCTGGTCCAAATGGTCGGACGACGATGCGTAGGCCCCTGCCAGCCAACGGCTGACGTCCCAGAAATCATTTCTGGTCAGTATGCGAACCCAGGGTGTTCCAAACAGCCCTTTTCAAGGGCTTTCCGAATATACCCCACATATCCCCCCCTTTGGGACAGTCAGCGGGCACAAATGAGGCAAGAAAGGCACCAACCCCTGAAAACGCTCCGTGTTGGCATGAAATCCGGTGTCCCAGAGAGATATGGCATCTCATTGTCACTAAATGACCACCCAAGCCTAGCCCAAGGGTCACCGCGGGCTGTCACAGGTCACCCAAAAATCGGAACTTTCAACCAACCCATGTTGGCTTGAGAATGGCCGAGTCCTCACCGCTCGGGCCCAATGGGGTGTGGGGGGGGGGGGCGACTGGGGATACCTAGAGATTGGGCCTAGGAGGCCCACCATTGGTTAGGGGGCCTTTTAGAAGGAAAACATTGTCTAAGACAAGAGTGTAGATCGACGCACAGTGCCTGCTATAGGCAAACCAAATTCTATTGCCTTTGGCAAGTCCACCTCGCACATAATTCGCACCAAACAATGCACCACCAAGTGGCCCCAAGCCTATGCCTATCTCTGCACACAAAAGCTGTGATATTGCCTACGATGCCCATGGACACACAACAGGTGCTACATGGCTCCCCATGGGGGATCAATTGTCGGTATCGATCGACCGAATGTCCCGGCCATATGCAATTTCAGCCATTAGTTCAAAAGTTCACTCAATGTGCACATGTGTCCCCTTCTTGGTTGGGGTGTTCCACTATCGATGTACAAATACAGAGTGCATCTGTTGGTAGCCGGTATGTACTGTGGATCATTGCAGTTGCACCTGGAAAACCAATGTTGTTCGTGCCTCCCAGATCAATAGCGTAAGCACTCGCTCAGGTGAGCTATATACCACAACCTGCACTGTTTGTGGGCTGCAAAGCATGGCACTCCTTCGGCCTAACCTTCGACAGCGACAGATTAAGGTTTCAATCAAACATACAGAACAAAAGAGTAACGAGACTGTTTGGCTAGTCATAGCTGCAGTCCGTAGAGCAAGAGCAGTCACTCCCTGATTCCGACGTGCTGTCCTCCGTAAAAGATCGTGTGTCTGTGGCGCTCATCCCTGAGTTGTCCTGTTCTGGTTCTGGATCGGGCAAGACAGACAGGTGGAGTGCTGATAGAGTTGCCTGAGCCCCTGCCGAGCGCAATGGCGGTGGTGGAGATGGGGGCTGAAAAAAGATTGAAACAACACGTAGCGGGGTCAAGGCCCTCCCTTCTGACGCCAATTGTTGAGACATCCCCAAACCTTGCACAAGAACGGGTGGGTAGCGCACTGCTTGACCCTGATGTGCCGGGCACACAAAACAGTCGCGAACGCAGGCCAATGGGTCGTTCTTTGTGTTGGGGAAAAGCGGTCACAAAGCGACCGGAAGCCAGGCGTTGCCACTTTGTTATTGGCCCAGGGGCCGCACGTCCAAGTGATCAGCAGGAGCAGGTTCGCACAGGTCCGGCCAAGCACACAATTTGTGTGCCATATGCCGAGGGTGTTCCCAAAGGCAGTCGCGGCAGCGGGTCATGCATGTGCGACGGAGGTCGGTGTGGGAAGCACGTCCTTCAACGCAGCGCTGTCACTGATTTCGTTGCCATCAACATGTAAAGCGAGGGCCATCCCCGAGGCCGCCTCCTTTAGTGCAGTCAGGGCCTGGGCCCCGCTGTCCCCAATCTGATTGTACGTCACGTCTAGACTCAGCGCCGTCAGCGAAGGGGCCTGCGGGAGCGACGCAAGCGCGTGCGCACCGCCATCTTCAATCAAGTTCCCTTCCAAATTGAGAGTGAGGGCCTTCAGTGCGTGTGCCTCCCTCAGTGCAGCGAGCGCCTGCGCAGCAGCATCTGCGATTCGATTGCCACTGAGGTCCAGCACGAGCGCCGTCAGTGAGCGGCAGTCTTTCAGAGCAGCCAGCGCTTGCACACCGCTGTCCCCGATGCGAGTGTACCGAAGGCTCAGGCTGAGGGTCTGCAGCGCTGGAGCCTGCCGCAACGCGGCAAGTGCCTGTGCCCCGCCATCGGAGATTTGCCCGCCGTCCAAGTGCAGCACGAGGGCCGTCAGGGCGGGAGCCTTCTTCAGGGCAGCAAGGGCTTGTGCCCCGCTGTCCCCGATCTCATGGCAATCCAAATGCAGGGCTAGAGATGTCAGGGCCGGTGCTTCCTGCAGGTCAGCAAGAGCCCTTGCACCAGCGTCTCCAATTTGTGCAGACAAAAGGCTGAGAGTGAGGGCTTTCAGTGCCGGAGCAGCCCTGAGCCCAGCCAGCGCCTGTGCACCACCGCACTTGATTTGATTGCAGTTCAGGTGCAGGGTGAGGGCGGTCAATGCAGGCGCATTCCTCAGGGTGGACAGTGCTGCTGCGCCAGCGTCTCCAATCTGATTGCCCCGTAAATTCAGAGTGAGGATCGCCAGTAACGGCGCTTGCTGCAGCGTTGCAAGTGCCTGTGCTCCACTATCGCCGATTTGAGTGTACAGGAGGCTCAAAGTAATCGAGGTCAGGGATGCAGCACTCTTCAAACTGCCAAGCGCTTGCGCACCGCTGTCCCTGATTTCGGCGTACATCAGACACAAAGTTAAAGCTGTCAGTGACGGCACATTCCTCAGTGTAGCGAGCGCTTGCACGCCGCTGGCAGCATCTTGATTGCACCGGAGGTTCAGCGTGGGGGTTGCCCGTGAGCGTGTCCCCTGTAACGAATACAACGCTGGTGCGCTGGTGCGTGTCATGTTGTTGCATCTGATGGCCAGCGTTCGCACTGCAGCATCGCCCTTTAGACGTGCTACAACCTGTATTACGTCCCTGAAACCTCCCTGCCAAGACAAGTGTCGCATTCGCAACACCGCCCATGTCTTGTGGCAGATGTGGCTCAAAACGGGTGACTGCAGAAAATCAGAGATTTGACACAATTCATCATCTGACAAGCGTGCAATCATATGGTCTTCTGTAATGACAGCAATGGCAGACAGCCCTGTGAATCCGTGCCTCATGCGTCCCACACTGCCCCAGTTCAGGCACTGCAATCAGGCTACTGCTTAGTGACCCCGGGGGGGGGGGGGTTAAGTTGGGCCTCTGCCAGGGCTCAGCCACCCACCCACCCACCAAACCCTATCCCCCCCCCTGGGGGGGAGGGTCTGTGCCCTCCACCCACAGTCACATACAAGCAGAGCAGAACTGACCAGCAAAAAATTGCAAGCAGTAGGAATGGAACGTGGGACCGTATAAAACGGGGTCAAGCGCCACAACCAACCGAACTACCATCCAGTTCTCACAAGTCTACGCAACAAAGGGTTCACAAGTTTGACATGTTATGAAAAGAGAAGTGAAAATTTTCAGGCCGGTCTCAGAGCCCTGCACAAACCCAGAACCCCCAAAAAGTGCACCCGCACCCCCCCGGGTGAGGGGGGGGGGGGTGCCTGGTGGCCCAAAATGCTGAAATTTGGGGCCAACCCACCCACCCATCCCTAGACCCCCCCCCCCCCCCAGGGGGGGGTGTATTTTGCCTACTCAGCAATAGCCTGACTGGAATCAGTGCCCTAGCAGAGCCGTACGGTAAGCTTGAAAGGAGTGTTTGCCAGGTGCGTGCCGGCGCACTACTTCTGTACCAAGTATGCCGACTGTTGCCAGTTCTACCCTCCCCGAGAGAAGCCACCCAAACAGACCAGAATCAACACCAAACCCTTCCCTACAAGCACACAACATGACCAAATTTGTGAATTCCATTTGCTCAACACATGTGACATGCATGGTGCCTAATGGACAGTTTTGCCCCCACAAATGTGTGGGTCATTACACTCTGCACAACAAATTTCATTACATGCACCACAAACTGAGGTGGTGTGCTTCTGGCAGCACAACGCACACACCTCAACATCATCCTCTCTATCATCTTGCGTGGCTGCTGAGTTGATTGCATCAATAGTCCTCCAAACATGAAGCGAAAGTGTTCCCATGGTCCATAAGGGGGGTGACGGACCTATGTCTCAATACAAAATTGTGCACATCACATTAAAATACAAACTAAGACCAACCTCAATGCCACAAATGAGCAAACAATTGCTCAATCCATGCCATGCACCAGCCATGTAAACCATGCATAAGCCATGTAAACGATTTTTGTTGGGCTGTCAAAGTGCCATTCTTTCTTTTCAATAAAAGGCGGAGGGTCTAAATATTCCACGGAGGGGGTTAAATATTCCACGGAGGGTCTAAATATTCCATGGAGTGTCTAAATATTCCACGGAGGGTCTAAATAATCCACAGAGGGGGTTAAATATTCCACAGAGAATCTAAATATTTCACGGAGGGTCTAAATATTCCACGGAGGGGGTGGAATATTCCACAGAGAGTCTAAATATTTCACGGAGGGTCTAAATATTCCACGGAGAGGGTTAAATATTCCACGCAGGGTCTAAATATTCCACGGAGGGGAATAAATATTCCACGGAGGGTCTGAATATTCCACGGAGGCGTTTAAATATTCCACGGAGAGTCTAAATATTCCACGGAGGGTCTAAATATTTCATGGAGGGTCTAAATATTCTACGGAGGCGGTTAAATATTCCACGGAGAGTCTAAATATTCCATGGAGGGTCTAAATATTTCGCGGAGGGTCTAAATATTCCACGGAGGGGGTTAAATATTCCATGGAGGGTCTACATATTCCACGGAGGGGGTTGAATATTCCACAGAGGGTCTAAATATTCCACGGAGGGGCTTATACATTCCATGGAGGGTCTAAATATTCCACGGAAGGTCTAAATATTCCATGGAGGGGGTTAAATATTCCACGGAGGGTCCAAATATTCCACGGAGGGTCTAAACATTCCACGGAGGGTCTAAATGTTTCATGGAGGGTCTAAATATTCCACGGAGGGGTTTGAATATTCCACGGAGGGTCTAAATATTCCACGGAGGGGGTCTAAATATTCCACGGAGGGGGTTAAATATTCCACGGAGGGGGTTAAATACTCCACGGAGGTTCTGAATATTCCACGGAGGGGAGTAAATATTCCACGGAGGGGGTTAAATATTCCATGGAGGTTCTAGATATTCCACGGAGGGCGTTAAATATTCCACGGAGGGTCTAAACATTCCACGGGCGGTCTAAATATTCCACAGAGTGTCTAAATATTCCACGGAGGGTCTAAATAATCCACAGAGGGGGTTAAATATTCCACAGAGAGTCTAAATATTCCACGGAGGGTCTCAATATTCCACGGAGGGGGTTAAATATTCCACGGAGGGGTCTGAATATTCGACGGAGGGGGCTAAATATTCCACGGAGGGTCTAAATATTCCACGGAGACTCTCAGTATTCCACAGAGGGGGCTAAATATTCCACGGAGGGTGTAAATATTCCACGGAGGGGAATAAATCTTCCACGGAGGGTCTAAATATTCCACGGAGAGGGTTAAATATTCCACGCAGGGTGTGAATATTCCACGGAGGGGAAGAAATATTCCACGGAGGGTCTGAATATTCCACGGAGGCGTTTAAATATTCCACGGAGAGTCTAAATATTCCACGGAGGGTCTAAATATTTCATGAAGAGGGTCTAAATATTCTACGGAGGCGGTTAAATATTCCACGGAGAGTCTAAATATTCCATGGAGGGTCTAAATATTCCACGGAGGGGGTTAAATATTCCATGGAGGGTCTACATATTCCACGGAGGGGGTTGAATATTCCACGGAGGGTCTAAATATTCCACGGAGGGGGTTAAATATTCCATGGAGGGTCTAAATATTCCAGGGAAGGTCTAAATATTCCCTGGAGGGGGTTAAATATTCCACGGAGGGTCTGAATATTCCACGGAGGGTCTAAATATTCCTGGGAAGGTCTAAATACTCCACGGAGGGCGTTGAATATTCCACGGATGGTCTAAACATTCCACGGAGGGTCTAAATGTTTCATGGAGGGTCTAAATATTCCACGGAGGGGTTTGAAAATTCCACGGAAGGTCTAAATATTCCACGGAGGGGGTTGAATATTCCACGGAGGGTCTAAATATTCCACGGAGGGGGTTAAATATTCCATGGAGGGTCTAGATATACCACGGAGGGGGTTGAATATTCCACGGAGGGTCTAAATATTCCACGGAGGGGCTTAATTATTCCATGGAGGGTCTAAATATTCCACGGAAGGTCTAAATATTCCATGGAGGGGGTTAAATATTCCACGGAGGGTCTAAATACTCCACGGAGGGCGTTAAATATTCCACGGATGGTCTAAACATTCCACGGAAGGTGTAAATGGTTCATGGAGGGTCTAAATATTCCACGAAGGGGTTTGAATATTCCACGGAGGGTCGAAATATTCCACGGAGGGGGTCTAAATATTCCACGGTGGGAGTTAAATATTCCACAGAGGGGGTGAAATATTCCACGGAGGGGGGTAAATATTCCACGGAGGGGGGTGAATATTCCACAGAGAGTCTAAATATTTCACGGAGGGTCTAAATATGCCACAGAGGGGGTTAAGTATTCCATGCACCAGCCATGTAAACCATGCAGAAGGCATGCAAACGATTTTTGTTGGGCTGTCAAAGTGCCATTCTTTCTTTTCAATAAAAGGCGGAGGGTCTAAATACTCCACGGAGGGTCTAAATATTCCACAGAGTGTCTAAATATTCCACGGAGGGTCTAAATAATCCACAGAGGGGGTTGAATATTCCACAGAGAGTCTAAATATTCCACGCAGGGGTCTAAATATTCCAGGGAGGGTCTAAATATTCCACGGAGGGTCTAAATATTCCACGGAGACTCTCAGTATTCCACAGAGGGGGTTAAATATTCCACGGAGGGTCTAAATATTCCACGGAGAGGGTTAAATATTCCACGCAAGGTGTAAATATTCCACGGAGGGGAATAAATATTCCACGGAGGGTCTGAATATTCCACGGAGGCGTTTAAATATTCCACGGAGAGTCTAAATATTCCACGGAGGGTCTAAATATTTCATGGAGGGTCTAAATATTTCGCGGAGGGTCTAAATATTCCACGGAGGGGGTTAAATATTCCATGGAGGGTCCACATATTCCACGGAGGGGGTGGAATATTCCACTGAGGGTCTAAATATTCCAGGGAGGGGGTTAAAGATTCCATGGAGGGTCTACATATTCCACGGAGGGGGTGGAATATTCCACGGAGGGTCTAAATATTCCACGGAGGGTGTTAAATATTCCACGGAGGGTCTAAATATTCCACGGAGAGGGTGAAATATTCCACGCAGGGTGTAAATAATCCATGGAGGGGAATAAATATTCCACGGAGGGTCTGAATATTCCACGGAGGCGTTTAAATATTCCACAGAGAGTCTAAATATTCCACGGAGGGTCTAAATATTTCATGGAGGGTCTAAATATTCTACGGAGGCGGTTAAATATTCCACGGAGAGTCTAAATATTCCATGGAGGGTCTAAATGTTTCGCGGAGGGTCTAAATATTCCACGGAGGGGGTTAAATATTCCATGGAGGGTCTACATATTCCACGGAGGGGGTGGAATATTCCACGGAGGGTCTAAATATTCCACGGAGGGGGTTAAAGATTCCATGGAGGGTCTACATATTCCACGGAGGGGGTGGAATATTCCACAGAGGGTCTAAATATTCCACGGAGGGGGTTAAATATTCCACGGAGGGTCTAAATATTCCACGGAGGGTCTAAATACTCCACGGAGGGTGGTGAATATTCCACGGATGGTCTAAACATTCCACGGAGGGTCTAAATGTTTCATGGAGGGTCTAAATATTCCACGGAGGGGTTTGAATATTCCACGGAAGGTCTAAATATTCCACGGAGGGGGTTGAATATTCCACGGAGGGTCTAAATATTCCACGGAGGGGGTTAAATATTCCATGGAGGGTCTAGATATACCACGGAGGGGGTTGAATATTCCACGGAGGGTCTAAATATTCCACGGAGGGGCTTAATTATTCCATGGAGGGTCCAAATATTCCACGGAAGATCTAAATATTCCATGGAGGGGGTTAAATATTCCACGGAGGGTCCAAATATTCCACGGATGGTCTAAACATTCCACGGAGGGTCTAAATGTTTCATGGAGGGTCTAAATATTCCACGGAGGGGTTTGAATATTCCACGGAAGGTCTAAATATTCCACGGAGGGGGTTAAATATTCCATGGAGGGTCTAGATATACCACGGAGGGGGTTGAATATTCCACGGAGGGTCTAAATATTCCACGGAGGGGCTTAATTATTCCATGGAGGGTCCAAATATTCCACGGAAGGTCTAAATATTCCATGGAGGGGGTTAAATATTCCACGGAGGGTCCAAATATTCCACGGAGGGTCTAAATACTCCACGGGGGGCGTTAAATATTCCACAGATGGTCTAAACATTCCACGGAGGGTCTAAATGTTTCATGGAGGGTCTAAATATTCCACGGAGGGGTTTGAATATTCCACGGAAGGTCTAAATATTCCACGGAGGGGGTTGAATATTCCACGGAGGGTCTAAATATTCCACGGAGGGGGTTAAATATTCCATGGAGGGTCTAGGTATACCACGGAGGGGGTTGAATATTCCACGAAGGGTCTAAATATTCCACGGAGGGGCTTAATTATTCCATGGAGGGTCCAAATATTCCACGGAAGGTCTAAATATTCCATGGAGGGGGTTAAATATTCCACGGAGGGTCCAAATATTCCACGGAGGGTCTAAATACTCCACGGGGGGCGTTAAATATTCCACAGATGGTCTAAACATTCCACGGAGGGTCTAAATGTTTCATGGAGGGTCTAAATATTCCACGGAGGGGTTTGAATATTCCACGGAAGGTCTAAATATTCCACGGAGGGGGTCTAAATATTCCACGCAGGGGGTCTAAATATTCCACGGAGGGGGTTAAATATTCCACAGAGGGGGTTAAATACTCCACGGAGGGTCTGAATATTCCACGGAGGGGGGTAAATATTCCACCGAGTGGGTTGAATATTTCACGGAGGGTCTAAATATGCCACGGAGGGCGTTAAGTATTCCACGCAGGGGTCTAAATATTCCACAGAGGGGGCTAAATATTCCACGGAGGGTCTAAATATTCCACGGAGACTCTCAGTATTCCACAGAGGGGGTTAAATATTCCACGGAGGGTCTAAATATTCGGCGGAGGGGTTTGAATATTCCACGGAGGGTCTCAATATTCCACCAAGGGGGGTACGCATTCGAAGGAGGGTCTAAATATTCCACGGAGGGGGTCAAATATTCCACGGAGGGTCTAAATATTTCACGGAGGGGGTTAGATGTTCCACGGAGGGTCTGAATATTCCACGGAGGGGAATAAATATTCCATGGAGGGTCTAAATTTTCCACGGAGGGTCTAAATATTCCACGGAGGGTCTGAATAGTCCACGGAGGCGTTTAAATATTCCACGAAGAGTCTAAATATTCCACGGAGGGTCTAAATATTTCATGGAGGGTCTAAATATTCTGCGGAGGCGGTTAAATATTCCACGGAGAGTCTAAATATCCCATGGAGAATCTAAATATTTCACGGAGGGTCTAAATATTCCACGGAGGGGGTTAAATATTCCATGGAGGGTCTACATATTCCACGGAGGGGGTTGAATATTCCACGGAGGGTCTAAATATTCCACGGAGGGGGTTAAATATTCCATGGAGGGTCTAAATATTCCACGGAAGGTCTAAATATTCCATGGAGGGGGTTACATATTCCACGGAGGGTCTAAATATTCCACGGAGGGTCTAAATACTCCACAGAGCGCGTTGAATATTCCACGGATGGTCTAAACATTCCACGGAGGGTCTAAATGTTTCATGGAGGGTCTAAATATTCCACGGAGGGGTTTGAACATTCCACGGAGGGTCTAAATATTCCACGGAGGGGGTCTAAATATTCCACGGAGGGGGTTAAATATTCCACGGAAGGTCTAAATATTCCACGGAGGTGGTTGAATATTCCATGGAGGGTCTAGATATACCACGGAGGGGGTTGAATATTCCATGGAGGGTCTAGATATACCACGGAGGGGGTTGAATATTCCACGGAGGGTCTAAATATTCCACGGAGGGGCTTAATTATTCCATGGAGGGTCTAAATATTCCACGGAAGGTCTAAATATTCCACGGAGGGGGTTAAATATTCAATGGAGGGTCTACATATTCCACGGAAGGGGTTGAATATTCCACGGAGGGTCTAAATATTCCACCGAGGGGGTTAAATATTCCATGGAGGGTCTAAATATTCCACGGAGGGGGTTACATATTCCATGGAGGGGGTTAAATATTCCACGGAGGGTCTAAATATTCCACGGAGGGTCTAAATACTCCACGGAGGGCGTTGAATATTCCACGGATGGTCTAAACATTCCACGGAGGGTCTAAATGTTTCATGGAGGGTCTAAATATTCCACGGAGGGGTTTGAATATTCCACGGAGGGTCTAAATATTCCACGGAGGGGGTCCAAATATTCCACGGAGGGGGTTAAATATTCCACGGAAGGTCTAAATATTCCACGGAGGTGGTTGAATATTCCATGGAGGGTCTAGATATACCACGGAGGGGGTTGAATATTCCACGGATGGTCTAAACATTCCACGGAGGGTCTAAATGTTTCATGGAGGGTCTAAATATTCCACGGAGGGGTTTGAATATTCCACGGAGGGTCCAAATATTCCACGGAGGGGGTCTAAATATTCCACGGAGGGGGTTAAATATTCCACGGAAGGTCTAAATATTCCACGGAGGGGGTTAAATATTCCATGGAGGGTCTAGATATACCACGGAGGGGGTTGAATATTCCACGGAGGGTCTAAATATTCCACGGAGGGGCTTAATTATTCCATGGAGGGTCTAAATACTCCACGGAAGGTCTAAATATTCCATGGAGGGGGTTAAATATTCCACGGAGGGTCTAAATATTCCACGGAGGGTCTAAATACTCCACGGAGGGCGTTAAATATTCCACGGATGGTCTAAACATTCCACGGAGGGTCTAAATGTTTCATAGAGGGTCTAAATATTCCACGGAGGGGTTTGAATATTCCACGGAGGGTCTAAATATTCCACGGAGGGGGTCTAAATATTCCACGGAGGGGGTGAAATATTCCACGGAGGGGGTTAAATACTCCACGGAGGGTCTGAATATTCCACGGAGGGGGGTAAATATTCCACCGAGGGGGGTGAATATTCCACAGAGCGTCTAAATATTTCACGGCGGGTCTAAATATGCCACGGAGGGGGTTAAGTATTCCACGCAGGGGTCTAAATATTCCACAGAGGGGGCTAAATATTCCACGGAGGGTCTAAATATTCCACGGGGACTCTCAGTATTCCACAGAGGGGGTTAAATATTCCACGGAGGGTCTAAATATTCGGCGGAGGGGGTTAAATATTGCACGGAGGGTCTCAATATTCCACCAAGGGGGGCACACATTCGAAGGAGGGTCTAAATATTCCACGGAGGGGGTGAAATATTCCACGGAGGGTCTAAATATTTCACGGAGGGGGTTAAATATTCCACGGAGGGTCTGAATATTCCACGGAGGGGAATAAATATTCCACGGAGGGGGTGAAATATTCCATGGAAGGTCTAAATATCCCATGGAGGGGGTGAAATATTCCACGGAGGGGGTTACATATTCCACGGAAGGGGTTAAATATTCCAAGGAGGGTCTAAATATTCCACGGAGTGTCTAAATACTCCACGGAGGGGGTTAAATATTCCACGGATGGTCTAAATATTCCACGGAGGGTCTAAATATTTCATGGAGGGTCTAAATATTCCACGGAGGGGTTTGAATATTTCACGGAGGGGTTAAATATTCCACGGAGGGGTTAAATATTCCACGGAGGGGCTAAATAATCCACGGAGGGGGTCAAATATTCCAAGGAAGGTCTGAATATTCCACGGAGGGGGGTAAATATTCCATGGAGGGTCTAAATATTCCACAGAGGGGGTCAAATATTCCACGGAGAGTCTAAATATTTCAAGGAGGGTCTAAATATTCCACGGAGGGGGTTAAATATTCCACGGAGGGATACATGTACCATGTGATAACCCCCCTGCCCCCCGTGGTATCCCATCCCCAGTGTGAAACGATCCCCCCCTCTCCCCTTCCCACCACCTTGGCTTATGGGGCTGGGGGTGGGTATTATTATTATTACTAAGGAGGGTCAAATCAAACAGTATCAAACACTATCAAACACGAACTTCAATGAGAATTTCAATAATCAACACCACATTGAAATACCTGCCACCCTGTGGCTAGGCCCCAGGTCCGCTGCCTGGGGTTGGGAAGGGAGAGTGTAACAAGTTCAACCCCCGGCTATCGTGGTGGACTCCATGGCCGGATACCTGTGTGATGGCTGTTGGTGGGTGAACAACCCAACTCTTCTACTCGGATGCAGGTGAGTTGCTCGGAAGAGCCGACATTGAAGGATCAAAAACATCGCGTGAAAAAGGAAACCGGGCATACCCTCCCTAACCTTAACCGAAATTCAGGCAGCAGGGAGAGGGTAGGGTGGGAGAGAGGGAGGGGGGGAGGGGGGGAGGGGGGAAGGGAGCGAGCGAGGGGAGAGGCGCTACTGGGCGGCCCCGGGGGCTGTGCTGTGCTGTGTTATGCTGTGCCGTGCGGTGCTGTGTTGTGTTGTGCTTTGTAGTGCTCTAATGTGTATGTGTATGTGCATGGGCATGGGCATGGGCAAGGGCATGGGCAGGGGCATGGGCATGGGCATGTGCATGGGCAGGGGCATGGGGGGGGCGGTGGATTGAGGGGGTTGGGTTGGGTTGTAGACGCTAGGGTCTAGACCACAACCCCAGCTACACCTCAAGGGTGCGGTGGCAGTTGGTTGGTGACAATGGGACAAGTCGGATATTGGGGGGGGACACGGGGGGGGGGAGTCTGATACGGGGGGGGGGGGTTAGAAAGGGTGTTGGGGTGGGGCCGGGGGGTGGTTTGGTTTGGTTTGGATCTCGGCTTGCGCGAAAGGTGGTGACCCACGGCCTGTGTGCCCGCACCTCACCGGCTCAACTGGGTACCCCCCCCTGGTCTGGTCTCACAGCCGCCCAGACTGCTGACGATCCCCGTACCTCGTCAAGGCGCTGACGAGAGGGAGATACCGCCGTGCCCGTATGTGTAGGCGCGCGTGCCATGGGGGGTCCTTGGAGGGGGGGGGGGGCTTTCATGGCAGGGGCACACCTTTTGTCGTTCTCCTGCGGGCCGTGGTTGGCGCGTGTGGGGGGTTGTGTGTGTGCCCGGTGCTCCGGGCCCCAGCAGCGGGGCGTGGGTGCCCTACCCGAGGCTGCTGAGGGAGTCTGTGGGTCGGGTGACCTGCAGCTTCCTCCCGCCCACGACTGAACCCCAGAGGGGCGCACATGGCGTGCGGTCTGAGGTGCTCCTTGATTGACCCAGAGGGTCACAAGCAGCGTTGCACAGAGTGCCTGACCGGCTAGGAGCGTCCCAGTAGAAGGAAGGTCCTGGGGCGTGCTGAGCACTTCCCTGCCCCAGGAGCACTCTAGGGAGCGGAGCTCCCAGTGAGCCTGCTGCGCCCTGGTCACCTCTGACGAGGCGGGACCCTGAGGGGGACACCGCTCGCCACCCCTCCTTTTGGGGGGGGGGGGGTTGGGTTGGGTTGGGTTGGACTCTCCCGACTTGAAAAATGCGACGGACCCGTCTAGGTAGAAAATTTGGGTCCCCCGGGAGCGGCGCAGTCATCGGAGTAGTCACAGCACGGTCCGCCTCCGAGGACCACTGCACCGCACTTGGAACTGCTTCTGGGGCCCAGCCCCTCGGCGGTCGCACGGGGCCTTGCCCCACTCGGCTTCTGGGGCCCAGCCCCACGGCCGTCGCACGGGGCCCTGCCCCACTCGGCTTCTGGGGCCCAGCCCCACGGCGGTCGCACGGGGCCCTGCCCCACTCGGCTTCTGGGGCCCAGCCCCTCGGCGGTCGCACGGGGCCCTGCCCCACTCGGCTTCTGGGGCCCAGCCCCTCGGCGGTCGCACGGGGCCCTGCCCCACTCGGCTTCTGGGGCCCAGCCCCTCGGTGATCGCACGGGGCCCTGCCCCTCTCGGCTTCTGGGGCCCAGCCCCACGGCGGTCGCACGGGGCCCTGCCCCACTCGGCTTCTGGGGCCCAGCCCCTCGGCGTTCGCACGGGGCCCTGCCCCACTCGGCTTCTGGGGCCCAGCCCCACGGCGGTCGCACGGGGCCCTGCCCCACTCGGCTTCTGGGGCCCAGCCCCTCGGCGGTCGCACGGGGCCCTGCCCCACTCGGCTTCTGGGGCCCAGCCCCACGGCGGTCGCACGGGGCCCTGCCCCCCTCGGCTTCTGGGGCCCAGCCCCTCGGCGGTCGCACGGGGCCCTGCCCCACTCGGCTTCTGGGGCCCAGCCCCTCGGCGGTCGCACGGGGCCCTGCCCCACTCGGCTTCTGGGGCCCAGCCCCTCGGTGATCGCACGGGGCCCTGCCCCACTCGGCTTCTGGGGCCCAGCCCCACGGCGGTCGCACGGGGCCCTGCCCCACTCGGCTTCTGGGGCCCAGCCCCACGGCGGTCGCACGGGGCCCTGCCCCTCTCGGCTTCTGGGGCCCAGCCCCACGGCGTTCGCACGGGGCCCTGCCCTACTCGGCTTCTGGGGCCCAGCCCCTCGGCGGTCGCACGGGGCCCTGCCCCACTCGGCTTCTGGGGCCCAGCCCCGCGGCGGTCCCACGGGGCCCTGCCCCACTCGGCTTCTGGGGCCCAGCCCCTCGGTGATCGCACGGGGCCCTGCCCCACTCGGCTTCTGGGGCCCAGCCCCACGGCGGTCGCACGGGGCCCTGCCCCTCTCGGCTTCTGGGGCCCAGCCCCACGGCGTTCGCACGGGGCCCTGCCCCACTCGGCTTCTGGGGCCCAGCCCCTCGGCGGTCGCACGGGGCCCTGCCCCACTCGGCTTCTGGGGCCCAGCCCCTCGGCGGTCGCACGGGGCCCTGCCCCACTCGGCTTCTGGGGCCCAGCCCCACGGCGGTCGCACGGGGCCCTGCCCCACTCGGCTTCTGGGGCCCAGCCCCACGGCGGTCGCACGGGGCCCTGCCCCACTCGGCTTCTGGGGCCCAGCCCCTCGGCGGTCGCACGGGGCCCTGCCCCACTCGGCTTCTGGGGCCCAGCCCCTCGGTGATCGCACGGGGCACTGCCCCACTCGGCTTCTGGGGCCCAGCCCCTCGGCGGTCGCACGGGGCCCTGCCCCTCTCGGCTTCTGGGGCCCAGCCCCACGGCGGTCGCACGGGGCCCTGCCCCACTCGGCTTCTGGGGCCCAGCCCCACGGCGGTCGCACGGGGCCCTGCCCCACTCGGCTTCTGGGGCCCAGCCCCTCGGCGGTCGCACGGGGCCCTGCCCCACTCGGCTTCTGGGGCCCAGCCCCACGGCGGTCGCACGGGGCCCTGCCCCACTCGGCTTCTGGGGCCCAGCCCCTCGGCGGTCGCACGGGGCCCTGCCCCACTCGGCTTCTGGGGCCCAGCCCCTCGGCGGTCGCACGGGGCCCTGCCCCACTCGGCTTCTGGGGCCCAGCCCCACGGCGGTCGCACGGGGCCCTGCCCCACTCGGCTTCTGGGGCCCAGCCCCTCGGCGGTCGCACGGGGCCCTGCCCCACTCGGCTTCTGGGGCCCAGCCCCACGGCGGTCGCACGGGGCCCTGCCCCACTCGGCTTCTGGGGCCCAGCCCCACGGCCGTCGCACGGGGCCCTGCCCCACTCGGCTTCTGGGGCCCAGCCCCTCGGCGGTCGCACGGGGCCCTGCCCCACTCGGCTTCTGGGGCCCAGCCCCACGGCGGTCGCACGGGGCCCTGCCCCACTCGGCTTCTGGGGCCCAGCCCCTCGGCGGTCGCACGGGGCCTTGCCCCACTCGGCTTCTGGGGCCCAGCCCCTCGGCGGTCGCACGGGGCCCTGCCCCACTCGGCTTCTGGGGCCCAGCCCCACGGCGGTCGGTGATCGCACGGGGCCCTGCCCCACTCGGCTTCTGGGGCCCAGCCCCTCGGCGGTCGCACGGGGCCCTGCCCCACTCGGCTTCTGGGGCCCAGCCCCTCGGTGATCGCACGGGGCCCTGCCCCACTCGGCTTCTGGGGCCCAGCCCCTCGGCGGTCGCACGGGGCCCTGCCCCACTCGGCTTCTGGGGCCCAGCCCCTCGGTGATCGCACGGGGCCCTGCCCCACTCGGCTTCTGGGGCCCAGCCCCACGGCGGTCGCACGGGGCCCTGCCCCACTCGGCTTCTGGGGCCCAGCCCCACGGCGGTCGGTGATCGCACGGGGCCCTGCCCCACTCGGCTTCTGGGGCCCAGCCCCTCGGCGGTCGCACGGGGCCCTGCCCCACTCGGCTGCTGGGGCCCAGCCCCTCGGCGGTCGCACGGGGCCCTGCCCCACTCGGCTTCTGGGGCCCAGCCCCTCGGCGGTCGCACGGGGCCCTGCCCCACTCGGCTTCTGGGGCCCAGCCCCACGGCGGTCGCACGGGGCCCTGCCCCACTCGGCTTCTGGGGCCCAGCCCCTCGGCGGTCGCACGGGGCCCTGCCCCACTCGGCTTCTGGGGCCCAGCCCCTCGGCGGTCGCACGGGGCCTTGCCCCACTCGGCTTCTGGGGCCCAGCCCCTCGGCGGTCGCACGGGGCCCTGCCCCACTCGGCTTCTGGGGCCCAGCCCCACGGCGGTCGGTGATCGCACGGGGCCCTGCCCCACTCGGCTTCTGGGGCCCAGCCCCTCGGCGGTCGCACGGGGCCCTGCCCCTCTCGGCTTCTGGGGCCCAGCCCCTCGGTGATCGCACGGGGCCCTGCCCCACTCGGCTTCTGGGGCCCAGCCCCTCGGCGGTCGCACGGGGCCCTGCCCCACTCGGCTTCTGGGGCCCAGCCCCTCGGTGAGCGCACGGGGCCCTGCCCCACTCGGCTTCTGGGGCCCAGCCCCACAGCGGTCGCACGGGGCCCTGCCCCACTCGGCTTCTGGGGCCCAGCCCCACGGTGGTCGGTGATCGCACGGGGCCCTGCCCCACTCGGCTTCTGGGGCCCAGCCCCTCGGCGGTCGCACGGGGCCCTGCCCCACTCGGCTGCTGGGGCCCAGCCCCTCGGCGGTCGCACGGGGCCCTGCCCCACTCGGCTTCTGGGGCCCAGCCCCACGGCGGTCGCACGGGGCCCTGCCCCACTCGGCTTCTGGGGCCCAGCCCCACGGCGGTCGCACGGGGCCCTGCCCCACTCGGCTTCTGGGGCCCAGCCCCACGGCGGTCGCACGGGGCCCTGCCCCACTCGGCTTCTGGGGCCCAGCCCCACGGCGGTCGCACGGGGCCCTGCCCCCCTCGGCTTCTGGGGCCCAGCCCCTCGGCGGTCGCACGGGGCCCTGCCCCACCCGGCTTCTGGGGCCCAGCCCCTCGGCGGTCGCACGGGGCCCTGCCCCACTCGGCTTCTGGGGCCCAGCCCCACGGCGGTCGCACGGGGCCCTGCCCCACTCGGCTTCTGGGGCCCAGCCCCTCGGTGATCGCACGGGGCCCTGCCCCACTCGGCTTCTGGGGCCCAGCCCCTCGGCGGTCGCACGGGGCCCTGCCCCACTCGGCTTCTGGGGCCCAGCCCCACGGCGGTCGCACGGGGCCCTGCCCCACTCGGCTTCTGGGGCCCAGCCCCTCGGTGATCGCACGGGGCCCTGCCCCACTCGGCTTCTGGGGCCCAGCCCCTCGGTGATCGCACGGGGCCCTGCCCCACTCGGCTTCTGGGGCCCAGCCCCTCGGCGGTCGCACGGGGCCCTGCCCCACTCGGCTTCTGGGGCCCAGCCCCTCGGCGGTCGCACGGGGCCCTGCCCCTGGGGGGGGGGGGGGGGAGGGGTCGGCAGGTGGCTGTCTGGCCGCCAACAACTGCACTGGAGTGCACGGGGCTGTGCTGGCCTAGGCGTCTGTGATGAAGTTGGAAGGGCGTGTGCACACCTGGGGGTTCCCTGGGCAGGCTGCTCAAGGGATACCCACAGCGGTCAAGCCGTGAGCCCTTCACAGCCCCCACTTTGTAGGCCCTGAGGGCGCCGACTCCGTGCACCCCTCCCGTCAGGGGCGCGTGCGGGAGAGGAGGACCAACCGCTGGGTTACCATGCGGGTCCCAGATCCCAACATACTCGTCACTCGGCGTCCGCCCCCTGAGGGACCTCGTTCACCATGTGTTTGCCTGTAGTGAGGGTGCGAGGGCATGCTGGGGCCATGAGGCAACGGAAACTGGGCTCGCATACGCCCCCGTGTCACAGGCGCATGGTCATAACCACATTGTTCAGTGTTTTGCTTGCTGCACTGCAGCGTAGACTAGTTCTGTACCACACCAGGTGGTTGCTGGCTGTGCATTGGCACTGGTCCTCTGGACATTGAGGTCAGCTCGCACCCACCACCCACCCACAGCGCCGGTTAGTCTCTAACCCTTGCCCTGCAGGTCGTGCCCCTGTCATGCACTTGCTCTCTGGCTTGTGAGGACGTGTCATACTCGATCCTCAGGGGCGCAAAGGCGCCTTGGTTGGCGCAAAGGCGTCTCAGCATTTCAGCATGTGCTCCGACTGTCAGGCAACTCAACAGATCATTGCTGTTTTGCGTGTGGCACATACCACTTCACCTCCACACCATGCATGCGCATGCTGCCCACATATTCATGCCTACTTGCTTCCGTCGTCCTCACATGGGCCGCACTCTCGCAGCCCCAGTCATGTTTCGGCGGTTCAACACGTGACAACGTGTCGAGCCTGTGGCTCAGGGGCGCTACGGCGCCCTGCTTTTTCATTTCTTGACTGTTCCGTGCCGCCGTGGCGTCCCTTTTACCCTGGTCGGCTCGAACCCACCCTGATCAGCTCGAACCCACCACCTCCCTTTGCGCCGGTTAGCCCCGGTCTCTTGCTCTGTGGGTCTCTCTCCTACTCTCTCCCTCCCAATCTCTCTTGCTCCCCCCTGCTCTTTCTCTCCTGTTGCACCTCTCTGTTTCTTTCCCACTGTGCTCTACCCTCTCTCTCTCTCTGTTTCTCTCTCCCTCTCTCTCGCGCCCAAGAAAGGGGGTTCGGGTTGTTCGGTGCATCTCAACCCCCCCCCGGGGTTCGAACCATCCTCCACGGGACAGAAGAGGTGTGGTGTATCCACTGAGCCACGACGATGGGGCATCTGCACCATGGCACCATGCGCTCCACTCTTCTTCTCCTTTGTGTATCCCCCTGTCATGTGTATCTTCTTTCGCATGGGGGTGTGTTCAGCAGCGTGTAGAGGAACCGCACGGCGTCCCCGGGTACCGGGTCCGCCTGTCTGAAGAGCGTTCTTTGGAACAATCGCAAGAGGTCCGCTCGGCCTGCCAGCCACACATGCATGCAATCTCCAGTTCTGCTTACCGAGGAGGGCACCGCTCTGTGCCCTTCTGCCGTCGGACAGTGGAGGATCGCCTCCCACTGGAACGGGTGCCACTTGCCTGTTCTTTTGGGTCGCCGATGGACCTGCATGTTCGCCAGAGCCTGGGTCTTCAGGGTCTAGTTGATCTGGACCATCACCGAGTAGAGCTCCTGATTGCTCATCAGCAGTGGTTCCCCATGGTTGTCCACAATCTCACAGTGCATCCTGGTGTCATGTGGTTGGTCCAGTCGGAGCCAGATCTGCTGGTTGCGGGCCCAGGCCATTGTGGTCAGCTCTGCTTCAACTGCTTGCAATCCTTCGTTCGCAATGGCGTCCAGCTGACTCAGTGCTTGCACCTTGAAACGCTGGCGTTCTTGGTGAGGCTTGACCTTCTTTGGGGTTGGCTGGATGTGTGTGTATGGGCCATACCGCTGCTGGTGAGATCCCTTCTCCTGCTGTGTCCTCCCAGACGGCATAACGCCTGGGTGCCTGTCCGCGACAGGACGCGGCGTTCAGCTGCTTGGAGTTCTCCTTTTCGTGTTGCTGCTCACTGCGACAGAACGCAGCTCATGTGATGCAAACTCGTCAGCGACAAAACGCAGTTCATGTGATGCAAACTCTGCGTCAGAACACAGATTTTTCAGATATGCGTTGTTGTGCTTGGTGCCTGTGAGATGTCTGCACCATTGTGCAAGGGCTACTGGCTCTGTCATTATCGACCCTGTCCTGGGTTCCTGCGTTTCCTGAGCCTTCGCTTCTTGCGCTGTCGCCTGGTGTCACTCACATCAGTGTTGAAGGACAGTGTGTGTGCTGCTGACAGTGCACTTGACAGCACTCCCTGGTGTGTGTGTCCTGTCCTCATTTCCTCACTTTCTGTACTGCTTGAGGAGTACGGTCCCATCTCACGTGGCGCTGGCTCCCCGGATGCTTCCCCAATCAGTTCATCACTGTCCATGGGTACCATACCCAAGGATGACCAGAGTGCCCTTGTGCCCTCTGACTTTGATCCCGACCCTCCCCTCAAACCTAGCGTGGACTCTGACCCTGATGATGATTTTGGTGCAACATGCTGTGACCACAATGGGCTTGAACACATGCCTTCCATGGCCAATCCATTCGCCATCTCATTTCCCTGCACGTTGTCATGTGCTGGGACATGTTCCCACGTGACTTCTCTTCCCGGCGTCGCCATTTCCTGGAGCAGCAGTTCCCAGACTGGGACGTGGACTTGCAGTTTTCCAGATGTGGTTGTCCATCCCTTTGACTTCCAGTGTTGGGCCCTGCCAGTCGCTCCCAGCTGCAGGTATTGCGAGTCGGTGAGGATTGCCAGTTTTGGCACCCAGAATCCCTGTAAGGCTTCCACGGCTGCCCAAAGCTCTGCTCCGTTGTTTGTTTGCCTGTGATGTGTTGGTACGTAGCCACAGAAGCGCACCTCTGGTCCTTGGTCGTCTTCCGCCGCAAACACGCCAAATCCCCCGGCCCTGCGCATGTCCTTGTGGCTTAGTTGCTTCGACGATTCATCAGTGTACACTATCCTGTAGCCCTTCTCCACGAGTTCTGCAATCAGATCTTGCACTCCTTGTAGCACTCCCGGGCCTGCCTGCCTCGGGCGCTTCGGACGTGGTTCCATTGCCCTTTGCCAACTATGATTGTCGGCTGATTTTTCTCGGGTGAAGCACTCCGTGTGTGTTTGCCACCATGCATTCAGTCCCCCATGTACTTGCACTTCCCCTTGTCGCGGCTGCACTCCGGTGTCTCGAAGTTGTTCCAGTGATTTTTGAAAGCCTTTCCATTGTTCCCTGCGCTCCCCTGTGTAAAATCCCACCCACTCACATAGCTCCCTTAGCCATGTTGTAAGGTATGACGTGAACCTTGGCGACGCTCCTGCCTTGACTTCGCATCGATATCGCCAGTGGGCACTTCTTGCTGACCACATCGCCCAGCCTTGGTTCGTTTTCAGCAACCATTCTTGGTCGTCGGACTCCATCATATCACGAACTGTGGATGTCCCGTTATCAGTTGCCAGCTGGCCATAGTAATGCTGTATTACCGCCGCCGCCGCTTTGAACATGGGGCACTCGACCATCGCGTGTTTAACCGTCTCCTTTTGTGAGCACACCGGGCACTTGTCAGTGCCTGACCTCTTGTAGACTCTTGCATGTACGGTCAGTTTGTGCCACAGCGCCTTTCGCGCAAAGTCTTGCACCCTCGGTGGTAGCTGTGCCTGTGCCAACTGTTCCCATACCTCCGGTGTTTGCGGGTCGCGGACCCCTGGCTGAGAGGCGTAGAACTGGAGCAGCCATGCCCTGGTCCAGTTTTGGGTATGGACTGCGGGGGTATCAAACCCCCCTTGTGACGGGACTTTGTTGAGGAGTCGTCCGCCATGATTGTAGACCCCTTTCCATGTCCGAGGCAGTGCATTGAACAATCTTGCGTCCTCCAAGGTTTGGAATTGACCCCACGTCAGCACCCCCTGCCGGATCAATTTCGTGTTGTAGTAGGAGCAGCGGAACTCATTTTGGAAATACACAGAGTGCCACAACGGCAGGCGGTCCCGGTTTGCCGGGGGGGCCACCTGCGGGGCCACTCGCTGAATGTTGGAGTGTGCCTTCGCCGACCATCCCAGAAATGTGAGATCTGCCGTTCGGACCATGCCCAGTTGAATATATGGAAGGTTGTCCTTGGATGGTGTGAACCCTATGGCTGTTGCCCATGCATAGAAGGTCTCCACTGCCTTGTCAGGGAATTTGTGAGGCTCTCCCAACAGGCTGACGAACGGAGCCGCTGCCTGGTGCATAAGAAACAGTTCCGGTTCTGGTAGTGCCAGTCCCCCTTGCGTTCTTGGTCGTGAGAGGATTGGTAGGGTAATTCCCCAGCTGTTGGTACCCATAGTCACGTGATACACCAACTTCAGTTGTCTGATCACCGAGACTGGGGCATAATATGCCTTGGATACCCATGCCACGACCGGCAGAATCCATGACGTCAGCATGAATGCACGTTCGTTCATGGACAGTTGCAGCGTGGATACCACCCTAGCGCGACGGAAGGCCTCTTGCAGTGCTGGTGCGAAGGCGTGCTCTATCGTCAGCCCCCATCCTTGGTCGTCTTGTTGGTGCCGAATATTCCCCAAGCGTACACCCAGATACTTGACGAAGTTTTTGACGTCCACTCCAATGTCCCGAAAGCACCTCGCCCACTCCATTCCCCCACAGTTGCGAACTATCGCTGCCGTTTTGTTCAGGCTGACCTTCAACCCCGAAAACTGTCCAAAACGTGAAATCACTTCCCATACCCTTTTCAATAGCTGTGGGTTGGCTCCTCCATCAAAGAAAATGATGAGGTCGTCTGCATACATCATGACAGTCAGTACTGGACCCAGGTGTTGTAGTGGGAAAATCACAAAGGATGCCACCAGGGAGAACAGCGCCGGGGAGAGTGGATCCCCCTGGCGTGTGCCTGCCCTCGGGTGGTGGTAAACACCTGGGACGTATCCTTTTCCAACGGAGTATAGATACGGTGCTCGCAAAAGGTGTAGAATCAGACGGATATACAAGAATGGTATGCACATTAGACCCAGAATTGCCGACACCATCTTGTGAGACATCGTGGGGAAAGCATTTCTGAAGTCTACTGACAACGCCGCTGCTTCACTTAAGCCATCCCAGAGTGCCCATGACCCATAGACATGCTGGAGTATGCTTCTGTGTCGAAGGAAACCTGTTTGCTGTGACGGAATACAGTGGAGGAGTACATCCTCTAACTGGACCAGGAGGATGTTGGTGAGCCACTTCTGCCTTGTAGTTTGCAGTGCAATTGGTCGGAGCGAATCTGGTGTCTGCAGCGCCTTCGTCTTGGGGATCATTGTCACCACTCCCGAGGTCCATGTCTCCGGCATTTTGCCCACTTTGAGGAAGCGTTTCATTGAGTCATACATTTGCGGTTCGAAGATGCCCGAGAACCTCTTGAAGAATTTTGCCGAGAAACCATCCAGTCCAGGGGAACTTTTGCTGTTCAGCCTCTTAAGGCCTTCATGAACTATGTCCAGGGATGGTTGCTTGAAAAGAAGTCGACCTGCCTTGCGCAGCCGCTGTTCCACACCTAACGACTTCGGATAGGCCGAACAATCTTCTTCGGTGGATCCCGTTGGGGTGGACACTTTGTCCCAATGGTCCACCAGCTCTTTTGCCACCGCCTTTGCCCCCCGTATCGCCGAGCCTGTCCTGGATACCAGCTGTTGAAGTTTCTTTCGCTCCTGCAACTCCCGCATTAACCGATACAATTCGTTCCTTTGCGTTCTCGGATCTCCTGAGCTTTCCCCGGTCGTGATCACCCCCTTGAGCCTGGACAGTGTTTCCATGCCCGTTCTGTCACGCTGAGCCTTTTCATACACCCCCACCAGGAGGGTGTAGGCTGTTGCTGCATCTGTTGCTGCAATCCCCAGTGATGATAGAAATTGGTAGACCGCTGGTGCGACAGAGTCTCTTGTGGAGCCACGCAGGAACCGCAGGGCTTGTAGCTCTACCGACTGCTTTTTGTTTTTATGCTCCCTTTGATGGTTGATCGCCTTCTTTTGGATGCAGCTCAGCGCCTCTTCCCACCATTGATCCCCTGTTGACTTGATAGACTTGAGAGAGGTCTCCAGATCTTCCATTGCCTCCGGGTCGTGAAGGATGGTCTCTGGGCATTAGAATCTGGGGACCATGTCCTCTGTGTCGAAAGACGGGGGTGTGAATTCAGCCAGGATCGCCATGTGGTCTGAGTTGGCAGCAAACATGGGGTACACGCTAGTCGCCAGGCTCAGCAATTCGGACGTTGTGTGGATGCGGTCAATACGGCGTAGCCTCTGCGGGTCGAGTCGCTCTCCTTCTCGGGGGTAGCCGTATGTGAAGCCCGTCGGACACGATGCTTCCTTGTCCTTGATGTCCGTCAAGGTTGGACAGTGAATATCCACCCAAACATCCTGCAGGCCCGCTTTCGTCAAGGTCGTCACCTCCTGGTCTCTGGCACGTAAAGACGTGTCATGCTCAATCTCTGGGGGCGCGAAGGCGTCCCTGTGTTTTACAACTAAACTATTGTGATCAACACATAAAATCAGGTTTGGTCCATGTAACTCCTTGGCGATGTCTTTCCATTGCGACTGTCGACGCGTGTGCTTGTGGTGGAAGTGGACCACGACTATGGTGATCTCCAGCGGACCACTCGACAGCGAGGCTTTCAACGCCCTGGGAGACAAGAACTTGATTGCAGTGTCCACTTGGATGTTTTCCACGCCAGTGCCACTCCTCCCCTTCCTTCTTCATGAAGTGGTCCGTCCAGGCCATACCCGTACTTTGACAAGCACTGCATGCCCGCTTCACGATCCTCCACCGTGACGAAGTGGGGTTCTTGGATGGCGAAGAAGTCCACCTCCAGGGACCGCAGCAGTGACCCTAGGGCCACAATGCGCTTTTGCTTACGCTTTCTCATGGTTATTTTTGTTTGAAACCCATTGATATTTTGGGACAATACTCTGAGCGTGCTGCTCAAAGGGATGCTTGATGCTGACGTCATCGTGTTGCTCCATTGGACGACGAAGCCTCATCTTCCTTCAAGTCCCGCTTGCGTTTGAGGGAGCTGATGACCTTGTCGACGTGGTCATCCAACTCCATGGCCTTGGCCATTTCTCCCGCCGTGATTAGGCCCTGCCTGCGTGTCTTCGAGTCGTCTGTATTTCTGGGCCGATCTGTGATTCGCCTTTTCCGCGCCTCGTAATCCGCCTCGGAGATCACAAACATCGGAGGCATCCCAGAATCTGACAGGTAGACCTTTCCAATCAGCTGTGTCACACTTTCCCCGGTCAATCGCCATGTGGCAGTGCGCATCTCCCCAACACTCCATCTGACGCGGTCCGCGATGTACCGGCAGTGCACTGAGGGCGCAAGGGCCTCAGTCAGGTCTGAGAGGTACCACCACGGTGCCACATCCAGAATGTACACTGTGCCCACAAGGTCCTTCTTCCACGTCCAGGGGACTGTGGGCTTGGAGATGATATCCCTATCGAGGAATTGTCCTGTCCTCAGGTCCTTGAAGACGGCCCCGATGGCAGCCACCAGTTCACGATACCTTGTCTTCAACAGTGAGTGTCCAGTTTCCGTGAGACCCAGCAGCAGTTTGCTGGGCCCCAGCACGTTGATTTTCACTGGCGATTGTGCCTGCAGAACGCCCGGGATTGTCCAAAACATCGCGAGAACTGAGGCATACAGCATGGGAGACCATGTTTCCATGTGCGTCTTCTTGATCCACACCTCATAGACAGCAGCCATGTTGGTCAAGTTGGCACCACGATACCATTCCACTGGCTGCATCTGGAACCTTGGCTTGGATCCGAACTGTGATACCACAATATTCACCTGTTCCTCGTTCAACTCCGTGAAGAACAGCTTTGAGTTCCGTGGGTCTGTCCCCGGGAGGAGATGGACTTCATCAGAGTTCAGGCCAATAGACCGCAGCAGCCCGTTGATGAGGTCATTGTGAACCTGCACAGCGTATTGGTTATCCCGCACGTCTGGCTCGTGGAACACCACCTTGTCAACTTCTGCCCCAGGCGTCATAAGCCGCAGAAGCTTATGAGTTGGGGGCGGAGATAGGCTTCTGGAATCCCTTGTGCTGCTTGCAATCCAGACATCAAATCGATCATGTGTGCGCATGTGCATGAGGGACCTATCCGCCATTTGCAGCTTTTCGCAACCGAAAGGTAAGTTCGAGTTGAGGGCTAGTGCCCGATTGAGGAATGATGGCCTGCCATCATCATCGCTGACAGGTTCAAGCAGGATTGCAACAAAACGGCCCAGCATGGGCAAATCAGCAAGTAGTCTCTTAATTGCATGTTGGATTTTGTCATACTCAGTCATTTCCCCAACCAGCACAACATTGGGGCGACTGCCTTAAAGGACGGCAGCAAGTTTTTCAGACGAGTCGCAGTCTTTGAAGAGGTCGTACGACAGGGAGGCAGCCTCTGGAACTCCACTCTTCAGCACCACTTCGTCCTGAATGATATAGTCGGCGTCATTGATGGCTGCCAAAGACGCCAATTGACCGGCGTCGGCAGGAACGATGACCTCGTCGCCTGGCATGGCCAGACGGGCCTGGGTGTCCCGGACACTCATGCGGTCAGGGGACAAGGAGGTGGCGTCGGCGGCAGTTTGTCAAGGCCCAGCGGCCCGGGCAAGCATGGACAAAAAGCCACCAAAAAAAATAGACACTCAGAAAGTGCTGGGGGGAGGGGGGGGATGTGCTGGGCCTGGGCCTGCTTTCAGTCCGGCCCTATTTCTGTTGGGCCATGAAGCAACGGATACTTGGCTACCGAACGCCCCCGTGTCATAGGCGACCGGTCATTGCCACGCAAAGTTCAATCAGTTCCCCGTATTGTGCATTAATCACGACTGGAATGTTCCTTTGTGTACGTGCTCACAGGTCTGCTCTGCTTACGAAACACCAATGCTATAGCACCTCAAAATGGTCTACCTCAAGCGATCCTCAACATGAAGATCTCAACTTCGATATCATTGCACCTTGACATAATGTAATATCATGCCTTCCGAGTTCCCCCGGCTGGAGACCCACAAGTGAAGCTTAAAAGCGTTGCAGAAGCTCTACAGTGCTCCCCGACACTCATTCGGTCATGGGGAATCCAACAGCGGGCCATAGGAAGCTTTACGCCCCTGCCCGAACGTCAGCGACACTCAGAGAGAGCGAAAGCTGACAGGTCGTTGCCAACACTTAGAGAAACCGCGGGTAGTGGGGTCAGGGCCGGAGGGGCCCTGAAGCACCAAGTAGGGCTGCCTGTAATCAAACAAAATGTAAAATCTATACATACTGGTCACTGTCTGGTCGGCTCGGCATGTTGAAAAGAAGCAGGCTCAAAATTGATCATCTAACTCCTGATGTGCCGGTGACATTTCCACTAAAGCCGCATTCGGCCACTGCTCCTGACAGGTGTCCAGATGCAACCGAGCAACGGGGCTCAACTACGCGCATGTCCAAGACAATCAATTAATCCTCTCAATATTGATCATTTGAATCCTCCCCCCGGATCCTGCGGGCTGTCGCGGCAGTCGGTTGGGGTGTTACTGATCTTCATAATGACGTCAAACCCATCCTTCACACATCCAAAGACGGGGCGCTTGGAAGGGAATAGGTCCGTGTTCTCACCGGTGGCATAACACCAGTGAGACCCTCCGCGACAGGGCGCGGGGCTTGTTGCCAGCTCATTAGAAATGTTGCCTCTTGCATTGTGCTGCACTTCCAGCTCATTAAGAATGTCGCTTCCTGCATTGCGCCGCACTTCCAGCTCATTAGGAACGTTGCCTCCTGCATTGTGCTGCACTTCCAGCTCATTAGGAATGTTGCCTCCTGCATGGCGCTGCACTTCTTGCTCATTAGGAATGCCGCCTCCTGCAATGCGCTGCACCTCCAGCTCATTAGGAATGTTGCCTCCTGCATTGCGTTGCACTTCCAGCTCATTAGGTATGTTGTCTCCTGCATTGCGCTGCACGTCTTGGTCACCAAACTTGAAAGCTGAATTGGGCTCAGGATCTCCGTTCCCACTTCGAGGGTTTTTGGGGTCCCGTGCAAATGGGTATCCAAACTGCAGCATAAAATTGGAAATTTTGTCAGAACTCTTCTGCGGCAGTAGATCAGCGTGAGGCCGGCTGTCGGCCTTGGCGTTTGCCTTGCCGACGATCCTGCCGTCCCCTGGTATCATCCGCCATCTCCTGTCGATGCTTCGTGGGATGCTCTTGGAAGAGTCCGCCAGCAGCCCGCCGTTGTCCGGGAGCGGCTGCCGGAGTGTTGGTGTAGTCAGTGAGTTGGACACAATCCGAGCGTCCACTTGTGATGCATGATCCATGAGGTGTTGAAAGTCGAAAAAAAAATAGACACGAAAAAAAATAGACACTCAGAAAGTATTTCTGTTGGGGGGGGTAGGGGCAGCAAAAGGTGTGCACCCTTGTTTCCTGGTCCCCAAGGGGAACCAGCCCACGGCCTGCACCCTCGCTTTGTGGTGGCTGAAATTTGGGCCGACAGAGGGGCTGGGGGGGGGGGGGGGGTTGGTGGGGGGTGATGGTCCATAAAAGTCTGAAGTCTAAAGTCTGATAGCCCGTTTGGTTACTGTACACAAAGCTGTGGTCTGCGCCCCAAGGGAACCCTAGGTCCATCCTTGCAGCTCGAAGCCAAGATCGGACATGCGTCCAGCATGCAACGCAGCATAGGTGTCGTCTAGTCCTCTGGTTCCCATTGGGGCGAGCTCCGTGTCTCGTGCATCGACCACCGGCTAGGGTTTAGGCGTGAGTCGGAGGGTAGCAACGTCCATGGTGGGAACGAGCATGGAGTTATGGCCGGAAAGCTGGGCCTGTATCACCAGGAAATTCCTTGTTTGCCGTGCTTCCGTTGTCGCCGGAGGCTTGGATAGCTTTGACACACCGGCTAGGCAACATGGTAGGCCCTTGGCTAGCTTGCACTTGACATCAGGGCGTACTTCAACCAAGAGGTCTTGGCGGGAGGGTGAAAGCACGCTGAGTAGACCAGTGGAGGACAAGGCTTGGATCAAATTGGACAGCTCATCCTACAACCGAGCAATGAGGATTAAAAGCTTCTCATGTGGGAACCTTCATTTGAGTGCCGACTAGCTTTTGTGTAGAAGGGATTTCCAAAACCTCCATCAACCCCCCCCCCCCCCCCCCGCAGTGTCTGGTGCATGGAGACATGCCTCGCCCGCATGAAGCTGCAAATTACCCAATTCATGCTGCACATACTCACTGGGCCTGAATGCCCACGCACACCAGAGGCCAGATGGCCTGAACTCAGTCTAGTTTCAGCCAAAAAAAAAAGAGCAAAAAAAGAAACTCAACGTGTTTTTCACCAAGTTAGATATATCAAGTATGTACTGGGCTTGTAAACTCTCCCACAGTGGTCGGGTGAACACCCTGCCCTTTGGATGGGCTGACAGTCCGGTTATCGCCATGGAGAACCTGGCCAGTTTCCTAATCCTTAAGTCATCGTGATCCAATACTTGTATGACATTTTGCTGGCTTCAACAGACAACCAAGATCTGCGCTGGGACACACGTGAGTTGGTCAAGGATCTTGTGAGTGGGGGCTGGGTGGTCAGCCCGAAGTCAGTCATCGAGCCCTCCACAGTCACAACCCCGGGGGGGGGGGGGGGTCGCCGGGCCCGGGTCCTTTACGCTGACCCCCCCCCCCTAGAAATTGGCACCGAAGTGCCGGACCATCAGCGCCAAAGGCGCCCTAAGGCAAATTTGCTTGAACCACTAGAGGGTCAAAAAATGGGTTTTCAACCTATGTGTTTGTACTCAAAATACTCAGTTTTTCTAGCAGAACGCACCTATGGATGAAAAGCAATTTGGACCAAATATCAATACCACCCCTGTGCAGAGGTGTGTCAGAGATGGCCCATACCCTAGTGGGTAAAGCAGTGCCTCTGCATCTCTAAGGTCATGGGTTCAATCCCCAGTGGGGGCAATATGCAGGACCCCAGACAGGGTTAGGGACAATATGGAAAATTTTTTCTTTGCTTTTTTTGGTTTTCCTTGTGCTTTGATGTTGTCTCCTTTGTTGGGGAGACCTGAGAATGCAAGGGTTATGTAGCATTTCCGCCCACTTGTGGGCCCCCCAAAAGGTAGGGCTTAGGCCGCCAATTCTGATTTTGTCCCCCTTTGTTTGGGGATCCCCTAGAATGCAGGGGTTATGTAGCATTTCCACCCACTTGTGGGCCAATTCTGAGTTTGTCCCCCTTTGTTAGGCACCCAATTCTGATTTCTTCTTTCTTGAACAAGCCATTAATGCATATTGTCATGCTTACTACTTTGCTCCAAAGCAAGCAATGGCGTATGCCTTAAGAAATCGGCCACAATGAGTCCCTTTGGCAAGGACGATAACCTAATGTAATACGCTTGCATGCCAGCCGGAGGTGCACCTTTTTGTCAACCGTGATATTTGGGCTTTTGGAGCAAATGGCCATTTCACACCATATATGTAGGGGTCTGGAGCCCCCCCCGCCCCCTCTAGCTGCCCCCCCCCCTAGACCCAGCCCCCGCCCCGCCGTGGAAGTGGCACCGAAGCGGGAAGGAGTCAGTGTATGGCCCATTGTCCTGACCCCCCCGGGGTCACAACATGGATGGGAAAAACCATCAACGGCGCAACGTACGAAATAACAGTCTACTGTGTACATGGCAAAGATGGTAACCATGTGGCTGCGCCTGTCATGGCAAGAATATCATGAAAAGAGGTGCAAATGGCTATTGGGCAAGCCGTTGTGGGCAGCGGCCCCGAGCAGGATGATCGTACCCTTCCTCCAAAGCCCCATTGCGTGGAGTGTGTGGGGACCGCCGTGTGCCCCATACACACCAGAAAAAGTGCTCAGGTCCCTAAGCGAGGTGTGGCGCAGTGCACGCTCCCGTGGAGTTCTGACATCACGAGGGACACTAAATAACATGGTATGTGGACGCGGCTAAGTCTTAGGCAGGGTACACATCGGCGGTGTGGCGCCCTGAATTGGGATGTAGGATAGAGTTGTTGCCTGATTGGGTACAATCGCAACAGGCGGCTGAACTTTGGGCATTGACCCATGGTGTCCGTCTGGCCTCACACATAGATCTCAAGGCAGTCCACACCGCTATTGACAATTTAGAGGCCATTTGGTCTGCGATCAGATTGACTGGGGTGGTTGGGATTCCAATCAGGGCACGGCTCCATAGGCGTCTGTCCCATATGAATCGACGAACCAGGAGGAGAGTATTCATCAGCTGGGTGCCCTCCAAAAGCAACCCAGCCGATGCCCCTTCAAGACTACATGAGTACTGCGACCCTATTATTATGCAAGCTGAGGCATGGGCCACATTCCTGGTGGCCAGCGGAAAGCCAAATGCGGACCTAGCAATGGCCCTATCGGGCACACCATCATAGGCAGGTTCGGACAATCAGGAAAAAGATGATTATCAAACACCACCATCGGTGGTGTGCTTAGTGTTGGGCACGCCCATGCCACAGGAGACCCCTTCTCCTCTGTGTGTATGGAGGGCGTTCGGGCTTGAACCAATGACTGGCACCTACCGGCATTCTGGAGATAAGGAGGCACTGTCCCCGACATCCCAACCTTTGTATTTGCGCATGCATACACTGCCGGACCCGGCGCCACAGGAGTTCGTAGAGAGATGCCTCTTTGCCAATTCGGATAGTTGTAGCAGTGATGCCAATGACACTGTGGGATGGTCTCTTGCAATTTAGCCAAATGGCTAAGTTGGAGGAGCGCGTGATACCGTGGGATGGTCTCTGGCCACTTAGCCAAATGGCTAAGTTGGGGGAGCGGGCGACGCCGTGGGATCGTCTCTAGCAACTTAGCCAAATGGCTAAGTTTGAGGAGCGGGTGACACCATGGGATGGTCTCTGGCCACTTAGCCAAATGGCTACGTTGGAGGAGCGGGCGACACCGTGGGATGGTCTCTGGCCACTTAGCCAAATGGCTAAGTTGGAGGAGCGGTCAACACTGTGGAATAGTCTCTTGCCACTTAGCCAAATGGCTAAGTTTGAGGAGCGGGTGACACCGTGGGATGGTCTCTGGCCACTTAGCCAAATGGCTAAATTGGAGGAGCGGGCGAAATCGTGGGATGGCCTCTGGCCACTTAGCCCAATGGCTAAGTTTGAGGAGCGGGCGAAATCGTGGGATGGTCTCTGGCAACTTAGCCAAATGGCTAAGTTGGAGGAGCGGTCAACACCATGGGATGGTCTTGGGCCACTTAGCCAAATGGCTAAGTTGGGCGAGCGGGCGTCACCGTGGGATGGTCTCAAGTGTTCAGCCCGGTCCTCAAGTCCGTCGGTCTCGCCAAGCGACAACCCCTAGATCGGGACGAGCTGGACCATGACATTATGCCTGACCCCGACTTGGCCTCCCATGTATCATGTGCCAAGAGAGCAAAGACGCATCATTGGAGCGAGCTGGAGTTAGACAACCGGCCAGATGCGGTGTGGCTGTGCGGAGGCGGGCCTCTTGGCAAAGCGTGAAGGGGGGCACAACTCAAAGCCGTCACTTTCTATGTGTCTATGCTTTTTCGCCCCCTTATTGGTTCATGCTCGAAAGCCCCACAGGGGATTGCACTTCGCAGAGGGCTGACACACACAAGCGACTAGCCGCGGGCCTTGCAGTCAACGTGCCCTACCTTTTCGACGCCGATCTAGTGACGCCCTATGTATCTCACCGTGGACTATATGCAATTAGCGGAGGTACCGGTCACATGTCTCATCAAATGTGTTCAGTACAACCTTCTAAGGAATCTGTTCTAGATTTTGTGCATCAGTGCACATCATACCCCAGAAGAGGGTCAGACCTTGATTCGACATCTTGGCCTAAAATGAGCAGTCACGAAATGCTCGACGATGACCCTACTGCTATATGTGTTGACCCTTTTGATGCCCACAAAATGATGCTAAACTAGTGTGTTGAAGGATTGCATAGCCTAAATGCGAAGTGCAAGGTCCTATGGAAGCGATACTCTCAAGCAATGCAGGAAGCTACTGCTCATTCGGTTGGCAGGAGCCCCTCTCCAAAACAAAATGTGCAGCCTCACTGGCGCACACAGAAAAATTACAAGCTGAGTTTGATTCATTTGTTATTGAATCTTGGAACCAAGTATTCGATTTTCAACATGCAACGTTTGACACCATACGAGACCAGATGCTACAATTTAATTCTGAGCTATCCGAAGCCAAAGATGCTATACGAAACTACATAGTCAGTTTGATGAACTCGCGGAGCAACTCGTTGAGCTTAGTACCGGTGACACCCCCCTTGATGGGCTAATGCCCCTTCGCCTAATCGAGCAGCAGTCCGAGTTGCATTGGCATGAGGAACACATTAATTACAACCAAGCAATTGCCAGCGAACAAACCAAGCCATGTAACCCATGTTGGAGGCTTCGTAGCCAAGGAATCCGCACTGCACAAGCCATGTGATCCTAGAATACTACCGAGGAGCCTACGGAGATCAAAGTGGAAAACAACCCGCCGACCGCAAAACTAGACATTCATATCCTCATGCTGCTCTTCCACCTAGAGACTCACAACCACCAGTTTGTCCCCCCCAAACCGGGTTTACCACCTCGGCCCCCCCACTGTACTCTTCTACAGGCTTTTGAAAAATTATTGTCTGCCTGCCCGGAGTCTTGGTGCTTGTGTGCCTTGGTAAACATGTTCTGCAGTCACATTCATGGATCTAGATTGGGGGGGGGGGGGTTCGTAGTTACTGCACAAGTTATACAGTGGTGTAGGGTGCCACGGCTTTTCCAAGCCCACCATTCAAGATCAGAGAGGTTGTTGCTGGGGACGATGTTGTGTAGGGGACAGGCCAGGGCGTGGATCCTGGGAGGAGTGTCGAAAAACACACATCCTGAGGTGGTATCGGCTTAGACATCCGTTCCCGTATCATCCCATCGGATGGGAGACCCCGTAAGTGGGATGCCATGCGTGAAGTGTAGAGTTGGACGCATGGGGCACCCCGTGAGTTGTACTGCGCAGGTGTCCCCATGGGGACTGGTGCAGAGACTAACTTGGTGAAAAACACGTTGAGTTTCAATGACTTAGACAGGGAGAATAGGGAGTCCAGCTGCCCCAGGGACGGCAACTTAAAAGGAAGGGGTTTGGGGAGAAGGGAATTTAACTCACACAAATCTGCAATCGGGGCTGCTTTAGTTGCATTCTTACTCTTAGCAAACACCCGAAAGTGAGATGTACATTGTCCGTGCCTTAGACCAAGCTGTCCGTCTAGGGCCATTCTGCTTGCTAGGGTGTGTAGACCGGGATCTTTTGACTAGCCCTGCTCCGGCAGTACACGCACGGCCCGGTCCAGAGACACATGGGCATGTTTCTCCCAGATGTCCCTAGGGATAGGCATGCTGCCCGCCAACCCTAGGCCTTTTTCCCCTACGGCTAGATCCAGTCGTTCCAGGGGGCGTTCTTCGCCGTCATAGGGGCCTACTCCTCTTCCACCAAGTCAGTACTGGTGAGGGTGATTAGGACCTCCACGATGACTGCCACCGTTTGGAGGAACCCCCCCCCCCCCCTCCCATGCACGATTCAAGGTTGGCAGCACCCAGTCCCGCAACAACCCAGTAGTTGTCTTCCGCACCTGAAAGCGGAATCTAGGGCTCCTGACCACTTTGCGGATTGTTCTCTGCACCCTCTCCACGTGACCCTAGAATTTCTCCCACATCTGGTGACAGTGGCACAGGTACTAGCTTCCAGGTACTAGCTTCCTGTGGGCAAATTTCCCTTTGAGGCGAGGCGCACGGAGGTCATACCCAGCGTGTGGCGCGGTGTCACCGGTCCCCGGTGCATGTGGCACCGGATTTGGTACCAAACGAACCTTGTCTTGGGGGTAAAGGGGTTCTCTTGACGGTTCATGCCCTCGCTTTTCGGTGCCGAAACGTTTCTCCTTCCCCCCCTGCCGTCCCGGGGGGGGGGGGGTTGACAACCATGGTGTCCTCGGCCTCGGGGGATGTACCCCTTTCTACCCTTTCGGGCAAATCGGTTCTTGGTGCGGGGGGGAGGGGGGTGGAGTTGGGTTGTTGGGGGGGGCACCCCTCACCTCACTCTGCCCCATGCCCCTGTCCTTGAAGCAGGCCCTCCAAGAGTAATGAAGGCGTTAGGCCTGTGCGGTAGGGATCAAGGCAGAATCCAGCTCAGGACTCCACCACCACAGTTTAAAAATAACAACTGGAGCACCAACAATCATAAATGAAACATGCATGCTGCATAAACCTTGTTCGCGCTAAAGTGTGAGCAGTGGTTTCCCATAAACCTTGCTATGAACAAAGTGGCAGGGATGCGGTGGTCTAAGGGGTTAGCATAATGGAGGTCCCCACTCTCCCACCTCATGAGTGTCACGGTGGTTGTCGCTGCCCACACACCTTACCGCGGGGGAGGGGGCCCTGACAATAAAGAGACCTCTTTGGCACGGCCCGCACCAAAGAGGGTGCCCCAAAGGGTGCCCAAGCCTGTGAGGCCGTTTCCAACGTTTCTCATTTCATATCACCAACTCAGCGGATGCCCAATCCCGTGAGGCGCTTGTTTTGCATTGTCTCGGGTTTCACACCTACTTCTACATGTGGCGGCCTTTCAAGCCTGTACTAGTGGGCCAACGCAACTTGGGGGTCCCTTATGGCTATGGCAGGCCAAGCCCCCCCCCCCCCCCGTGCACCATTGTGTGTAGCCAACTAGTGCTACCGCACATGCCACTAAAGGATTAGAACAAATACACACAACATTCAACATTCTCGGGGGTCCCCAATAAGGGGATGAAATCAGAAGTGGCTACATAACCCCTGCCTTCTCGGGCGGGCAGAGTTGGGTGGAATGGCTACATAACCCTTGCCTTCTCGGGGGTCCCCAATAAGGCGATCAAATCAAAAGTGGCTATGTAACCCTTGCCTTCTCGGGGGGGGGGGAGTTGGGTGGCATGGCTGCATAACCCTTGCCTTCTTGGGGGTCCGCCGCCCCACACTGTGATATGCACTAGAGAGATATGGCTAGCCATCACCATGTGACAGGTTTGTGTTGTATAGCCCTTGACATCCCTATATCCTCTGATGATGACGTGTGATATGCAGCAAAGTACCAACTTATACTTCTCGGATCAGGAAAATTCCCTTTCCCACCCACGGACCTGGACCGCCGCCCAGGAGGCGAGTGGACTGAGACCGTGGAGTCCAAACATGCCGATAAACACCAAGTTTAGATGGCAGATTCGCTGCCACGGGTCTCAACACAGTGCGCTACACTCCCCAGTGCCATGAGTCAGCTGCTCCGTGTTATTGAACCAGCATGCATACCTGCAAAGTCAAGTGACCCCCCACACCCCGCACACGCAGGCAACCCCACCATACACAGAAGAACCACAGATGGAGATGGTCCGCTATCGGGGAGTAGGCGGCATGTGGCGCCTGATGACACCAATCAAGCGGCTGGACCCAGTCAGAACAAGCAGAGGCCAATGACTCCAACGCAGCCGAGCAGGTGAATACAGTCGAGGCCGAAATTACACAGTATGTCAAAATGGGAGATTCTACACTCTACCATTGGAGGCCCAAGCCCCACAGGCAAGGGGTCCAAATCCAGGATGCCCATTTTTAAGACCACGCAGCCGTTTGTGACATACCGACACAACAGGCACCACAATGCGCAAAGGAGGCATGGAGGGCCAATCAGTCCAGTAGTGCCTTCATGATTGGTTCACAACCTGCATGCTCACTTATGTGACCTTCATTCAATTGTGAAGTGTGAAAAAAGATTACTATTCATCCGGGCCATCAAAGTTCACCTTCTTTTGCTTTCTTTGTCACTACACTCCCAGCAGCAGGAGCGGAGGGTGGAAAGAACCAGAACAAGGAGGCATCCAACAGGGTATCCATGTAGCATGCAGTGGCCAATGGTGAGATTTGAAGACATGCCTGTAACAAATGTGCCCATGCAGAATTCAAACAAAGAAACAGTGTGTCTTCTGTAAAGGGGCAACCCCTGGGGCAGAGTCCGGATGGTGCATCAGGGGTTTCACATTGCCCATGAAAACTGAACAACACACGCTCAAACTCTTCCTGACACAGAGGTCTGGCTGTCTGTTGATTGCCATGAGCCTGGTGGATCCTCAACTCTTGAGTGAGAACCAGATGAGTACAACACTCATGACACAATATGATACAATATGTGGACGGTAACAGGCCGCTCTTGTGCCTGGGGGGAGCTGAAACGTCAGGTTTTGCTTGTGTCCTCCCACCCCCCCTCTGGGACCTGGGCACTGTTGCAGACCACAACACAGGAAGGAAATCATTTTAAGGAGCTATAGTCTATGGGGTCATCACCATATCTACACCTAACCTGACATCATTGCAGACCACGACACATACTCCTGCCCATGGCCCACCAAAACAGCTGCACGCAACATTGATCACCTGCATCAAAACCCTCTCACATAATGGATTTGTTGGGCTCAAGAAGAGCATGATGGAGCCATGAATGATGGCTCAGCGCCTGGGCATCCGGTGCCCATTTTGTTGGGGCTAGATAGTGTGGAGTACAGGCGGGCAATTGGAAGCTGACTGGCAGCTCACTTCAAGTCAACTGTGGACAGGGACAGTGATCGTGGCTTGACCTGTTCCCCTGATGAAGATCCGTTCCCTCCCTGAGACGTGATGTAAGCTGTGTATGACTCTGTGTCTGCTGTGGCAAAACTAAAGTTAATTGCTTAACTTTAGGTTATCCGTGCCCCAGCCAGCGGCGGAGGGGGGCTCAGCGCAGGACTGGAATGAAGCAGGTAGGAGCTGGAGGCATCCCATCTCGAGAAGACCAGCATTGGGGCTCCCGGGGAGACAAGCGAGGGACTCCAAAATGACATGGTCACATCTGCTCTGCCCTACCCACAACACAAAAACGTCCAAAACCATGCAACAAAAAGTCAGTTGGAAAGGGTTGTTGTCCTGTTGGGCAGAACAGACAACAAAAATAAGTGTCTGCATGCAATGCTGCATCTGTTGGTGCCAACAGCATGGGTCAAGGGACCCGCAGCATGGGGGCGTCCTTGCACTGCGCACACACTGCGCGCTGCTTTTAGACTAGATTCCCCCCAAGATCCCCAAGCATGCCCCTTCCAAAAGGCCTTAAAGTTATAGGCGTACCTTCCCTTCACATAAGACATCATGGAAAATGGAAGACCGTCACATGTATGCGGTTCAATTCAATCTGTACAATATTGCAGCTGACACTTGTCACCGTGCCATACCTGAGCAAAACCAGAAGAATCAGACCAACAGGTATCAAAGGATTGGACAATCAGGGGAGTGCTCATGGCGGCCAACAGACTGCGATGCTGGGTTGTGTGGTCGCACCCCTCCTCCCCCTTGCGCCAGCATGGCCCAGGTAAGGCAAGGCGACGGTCAGAGCAGGATCCCGCGCTTGGACAAGGCTGTGACTGTACATGACCCATAGACCAGCGATTCTTGGGGTGGGGGTTTGGGCAACATACAGCAACATTCGCGGAGAGCCACAGTAGGACAAACAGGAGCGGTTTGCGGTCTCAACCAGAACGTTGTTCTGAAAAGATACAATCCCACAGGCATGAACCTGCCCCTCTTGCGTACTTCAACTGGCTCAACCAAAGGGAAAAAAGAGGTGGTCAGGAAAACAATGCCTCGCCGTGTTCGCAGTGCTTAGACAACGCCGGACTAGCGCAGCAGGAGGCGGGTTCGTGCAGGGTACGGGGCGAAGGGGGAAAGCAGGGCCCTAGGGGGAATCTTTGCACTGCGCGCGCACTGCGCGCTACTTTTAGACTATGTTCCCCCCGAAGAGCCCCCAAGCAAACCCCTTGGAAACGCCCTTAGAATTAGGTGACCCAAACTGCCCCAGCTCAAGAAAGTTGCAAACTACCTTCCCTTCACATAACACACATCATGCACAACTGGAAAAGCCATGAACAGCGCATTGGTCGCCACCCTCAAGAACACAGAACTGTCTTTCTGTTCCATTGTCTACTAATTACACATGGACTCCATCTTGCATTGGCGATTTACCACCCTGTGCATCTTGGTAGTACTCCAAGTGGATGGGCCCATCTCCCGCCATCCCAACCACCGCGGCAGGAACTCGCACGCCGTTGGAACGGGTGTAGAACACCCGATCGCCAAGACTCAAATCTATGAAGCAAGTGTTTCTAAGAAAGGAGGAGGGGGGTATGAAGTCCTGTAGCATATGTGCAAGCACGATAGATCAATGTGTGCACACGAGCATTGCGCCTTGCCATGCCTTGACACAACCATGCTACGCCTTGCCATGCCTTGACCCAAACATGCTACACCTTGCAAAACCTCCGCTAGGGGTCACCATGATGCCCCTAGGGGCCCCTAGTATCTCAAAGTATGGGTCTCTAGTACGGCCAGACGCCCAAATAGTTGCACTGCGCGCGCACTGCACTTGAGGCTCCCCCCTAACATCAGTCCCCCTTACCCCCTCACAATGCTCTGGCCTGCGTCTCTGGGGCTCTGCACATTCTCGACAACCCCAAGAAACAACACATTCTCTGCCAAGCCCCGAAAGGGAGGCACCATTCCATGGACTCTAGCGTGGCGAGGAGGGTTGAAAGCAGCGGCATAACATCACGATGTGAGAAGAAGCGCAAGAATTCACGTCAGCAGATGTGGGCTGAAATTGTTGGACATTGGCCTGGGTCATAAACAGATTCACACGAAGAGATGCGGGACGGAAAGTAGATTAAAGAGCTTAGCTCATGGGCTTGCTGCCAACAGGTTGCTCATCTCGTTCCACTCCCGGCATTCGAGCAAAAGGCTCTTCACAGAAGGACATACCAAAAGGACATACCAAACACGGGTGGGAGTTTGTTGGCACGTCTGTCTGTTTCTGGGTCACAGGTACTTTACCACACTGAGGGAGTACTTGCCCTGCGACCTTTGAGGTGGTTATTCCGGGAATGGTCGGATTGTTTCCCACTATTAGTTCTCACTATTCCCTTCACACTTTCCACAATGCTCTTTCCACTCCTGCCGCATTGCCCCCCAGTTGCTCTAATAGTTGCCACGCGGGCACGCCGCCCCGCTGTGCCAATTCTGTAGGGGCTGGCGCCATGCAGACATTGAAACCAAGACAGTGCCCAAAAGGCTAAGTCAATGCAGGTTGTGTGTTGACATGAACAGGTGAGTATTACGGCAAAGGTCAAAACCATAGAACATGAACGTGGTATGCAGGAGGAAGATCCGAAGGGTCAGTGTGGGCATTGGACAAACAGACTGGCAAACGCTTTCTTGCAAACGTCCGGCAGAGTCTTTGGAAGTGCCACGAAACAGAGTGCACAAAGTGTCACAAGGCAAGTGGCGGCAAGTACCTCGGTTGGGAGTATGCGGCATGGGACACACATGATCATGCTGCATTGCTGAGCCCTGGCCTGAACATCACTCTCGTGAAACAGGAAAGCAATCGATGCCACTCCCCTCGGAATCGATGGCACTTGCGGTGTTCTAAAATGAGATGGCGACGGAGGGTGGGTGAGAAATCTGACCATGAGGGACTGAGGCAGTGCCTCACAACTTAGAGACAGACCTATCAACAGCTTTGAACATTGAATGGAGACGGAGGGAGAAGGGCACACAACATTCCACTTGAGTTTGAACAAGTGGTGACAACACGTAACATTCCACCCCCTCCGCTTGGACGCAGGTTTGCAAAGGGCATTGAGGCGCAAGAGCGATGGGCGGAGATACCTCTGCCTGGATCATTCAAGGAGAGGCAGGAGGGCAGCTGGTCCGGCTGGCAGGAGGGTCAGTGGCAAAAAAAATTTCCGCATCCAGGAAACACCACCCCTGGACGTTTGTGTGTCAGTGTTTGTACACCTACACGGTGCGATCACAGAGGCCACCATGACGCTGTTGGATTGCATGGCCGGCAGGGCGGTATGGCGACTTGTGTCCCAGGGTCGGCATGATGCAGTCGTGCGAATGCATGTCATGACCAGCCTACAGGGACCCTAGAGCTGCGGCATGTTTCCCCCAGCCCTACCATGCGTAGTGGTGTGACCGCTCCCCTGCCAGACTTACCTTATTGAGTGGTGCTGTTCACCATGACCATGCGATGCAAGAAACTTAAAAAGTGCTTGCTTATAGGATCATGGACGGCATGCACGAGCACGAGCTTTCCCTTGTCTCACCGTGGATGTGCCCTTCGTGATTCCCCCTTTCCTGGATGTTAGACGACGCCGTGCATCGAAAACAATTTTGCGTGGTCAACAAGACAACACGTTCAGGGCAGGGGCCATGTGGAGATGGTGCTCACAGCGATGACCACAAGTTCGCAACGCTACGTGCGTAAGCGGCTCAACATACTGCTTCGTGCATACCACCCATGCAACAGAAGGGCACTTCTACTGTGCGCACTTTTCTCGCATGCGGCCTTGCCTCTGGCACCGGGAGATGCATGGCGTGCGTTGCAATGCTCTTACTCTCTGTCCCAGGCCTGTCTCTACCTGTGCCTTGCACGCCGCAAAAGCATGCGCTAACAAAGGGGAATGCGGGGGGCGCAAAGGAAAGCTGCGGCCCGAGAGCAGCTCGCGAGACCATGCTGTCCTGCGTGGCTGCGCCCCACAGCATAGCCCCAGAGGGTCTGGCCAGGCGGTGGCTTGACCTCTGATCCCGTGAATGACCGGCTCCGGAAATGTGCGTTTTGGTTAGAGTTCATGGCTTAGCACGCCGCATCTTCACATGTGAACGACTGTACATTGGCGGCCCCCCGTTTGTGGCCCAGTTTGCGTTCCAACCACCACCCGGGGCGAAACGAGTCCCTGTGACTGCAGCCGACCGTAAACTTCGCTTTCTGCACCCACTGTGTCTAATACGGATACGCACAGGAGCTGGTGGTAAGAAGCGTTGCCCCTGGACATGCTCTAGGATCGAGGAATGCTTCAGCACATAGCCGTTGGATCAGCCGAGGCGATGGGTAGATGTAAGGGAAATAATGCAGTGAGGAACGGGAGGCGGTGGAGAGCCTCCTCCGGGCACTTTAAGCACGGAGGAGTACAAGAACGGGATCGTGCTGGTGGATCTGCACATGAAAAGTCTCTACTCCTCATACATTGCAGGCACACTATAGTAGCGGTGACCCGGCCCATGCTCATATGCGTTTCCCCACCATGCGCCAAGGGCACACGGATGTGCAGGAACCCTAACTTTCGTTCCCAGCCGACTTAAAATTACATGACTTATCACCTGTTCAAAACATTTGTTGTGCGTCAAAAAGTGAAACAAAAAATGGCTTTGGAAAGTGCGCGATATACGAACACAGAAAAGCCTGGAGCAGGGTTTCATGGCACAAACGCGTTGCCATCCTTATCCGAACACCATTGCTAAACAGTTTGTTTTGCGCAACACATGGTACCATTCACTTACACGTATGATACTAGGTACCAACCTGTTCCAGCCTTTGGCAGCACCCGTCTGCACCCGTTTATGACGACCTAGATGCTTCCATTCCCTTACCTGCAGATGTGAGTCTTGCCTTTGCAGGGGTTCAATTCAATGGGGCCGAAGCCCCGCCTCGGGGCAATGCACCTCGTTGTGCAACAAATCCCGAGCTGAAATCATGAGGTATGAAAACAGTCGGGTCGAGTATTTGTGCTCTGCATTCTAATTGTTGTTTCGGGGGGTCCAGGGAGCGAAATTAAAAGCCTGGAGGGGTGGCGAGAGCACTGAATCGTTCGATAGTGGAGACCGTGGGTCAACCAACCTGGCGCAGGATCACAGCCTTGGTCGTCGCTCGTAGTCTAAGCGCCTACGAGACACGAATCCAACACCGCCATTAGCATAATGAACTCCTCCAGGCTGAACTCCTCGTTTCCGTCGAGATCGTACCTTTCGAACGCCAGCTTGTACTTTTCCCAAACTTCTCCCAGACCACTTTTGATCAAACCATCGCGGAGCTCGGTGATGCTGACACTCCGTGACGAGTCCGTGTCGTACTCTTTGAAGATGGCTTCGATGGCCTCACAAGACAAATGGCGACTGTGGATGGGGCTCTCTTCATCTTCGTACTGGTCCACAAACCTTTGCAATGCAGCTTGAGAGATTTGAGGATAGAAAAAGCCCAGGAGCTCCGTGAAGTTAAGCAGGCGATCCCCGGAGTCATCGGCTGCCTTCATCATATTTGCAGCAACGCGCTCTGCCTTTCTCTTTGTGCGAGTGAGAGCTTTGTTGACTACTCCGCCCTTCTTGTTGTTCTTGCCAGTCTTCCCGAGCTTGAGGTCATGCGTTTTAAAGAACTCAACCATTTCATAGATGTCCACTGCCCCACTGCAGTCGTCGTCCATTTCCTCGAATGCTTGACTCAGAACAAAGAAGTCCTCGCGGCAAATTGCGGCAGAGTGGAAATTGGCCTCCAATGCACTATTGAGCTTGGGCTTCAATGAGGCGGGCACGGTGCCATTGAACCGGCAAACAGTGATTTGGCGATTACGACACAACATGCGGTGGATGGCCATTGCTCCACGGGCACCAATAGTTTGGTTGCCACTAATATCCACAGCTGAAAGATTACGATGCAGCAACACCAGATGACAGAAAACCACAATCGACTTGGGTTCCAAATTGCAACTCTTCAACAATATTTGGGTCACAGACGTATTCATTCGGATGACATCGATGAGCGGTCCAATTCCATAAAGCGAATTGCCACTCAATTTTATGGTCTTCATTTGCGTACCTTTCGAGCACAACGCTTGGACAACCGCGGGGAGCGGATCAATCTGAAGGCGTGCACACTCTGCCACATAGACTTCTTGCGAGGACAATTTCGATTCAGCATACTGGACGACCCTGAGATCTGATTCTTTCAGTTCTTGGAGCAATTTGCCGAGCATTGGCGGCATGAAAGTCACATCAACCTTTTGTCTTATCTTTTCCTTTTCGACCTTCAGGTCGCGCATCAATGGGGCCACCATCGTCTCAGCGTACGCGACGTACGCCGCCTCGTCACTTTTATCGCACCACATATCGATGAAATTGAACATTGCGTCGTAGAATTCAGGGAAGTCCATTTCATCATCTCCCCCGGACTCGATGTGCCACTCTGTTGCGGCAAGCTCTTCACAATCCTTGCGTTGGCCCTCCTTCACAACCCGGCTATAAAGCTTCTTATAAAGCCATCGGTATCCCTTTTCCGTCAAGAAGCCGTCTTCTAAAGGCAAAGCTTGGTATAAACCATACAACAGGTCCCTCAGGGCTGGGGAGTTGCTGATTGCCAATCTCGCCTCCATCAATTCTTCTTCGTAAAAGTTCAAATTTCCTTGTTTCCGCTTAGGAACATAAATCCTCTCCTTGGGGCTCGCAAATTCGTTGATCACCAAATGATCCGAAACCAATTTCTCTGCAGTGCCCTTGACGAGGGAAGACTCGAGCCCTGTCACAAGCGACGTGCTTCCCTTTACTGCGATTTCCGCGCGCTTGTCCAAATTGGCACTGAGAACTTGGTTCACACGTCTCGGCTTGGGACTTGTTGCACTCGTGGCACTCGTGGGGCTCCTGGGGGTCTTGGGAGTAGTTGGAGTTGGTGGTTGCGATGTATGTGCAAAATCGTCGCCGGGTTCCACGGGAAGTGGCGCGTCAGCCACTGACCTCCTGTTGTGAATATACTTGTTGCCGTCTGCTTGTAAAGGGTTCAGTGCTGTTCCTGGGCGACTGTGTACCGCATCAGGGGCATGAACTAGGAGATATTCAACATCTCCATCATCATCGGCTGCTTCCAATTTGGCCATGTACTCCTTCAATCTGGCACTCAAGGGTGCACTCCTGCCCTCGGGTTGCGCTCTTGTGTGAAGGGTAAGTGCCGCGGTCTGCATGATGCATGGGCAGGAGCAAAAAAAAGCTGAGGGAACGGCAACTCAGGAGATGGTACCAAGAAAGCACAGGGGAAGAACTGCCGAAGAACGACTCCTCACAGATGCGATTATTAGGCTTAAGAACTGTGACTGAATCTTAGTGCGACCCCAATGTGTGGAGGGGGCACAGGGCAGTGATGACTGCGCTGACGATGATGTTGCGCACACGTCGGTCACAGGTGCCCATGGGCTTCAGCAGCATGACGATGTGTTTTGGGGACCAATGGAGTACCGGGTGCGCTTGTGTGGAGCGACAAGTGCAACAGGGGCTAGGCTTCTGGAGACTTTTTTTCTTCCCCTTCTCTCCTAGCGGCAACATTTCATTTGAGGCTAGCGGGAACAAAATGCAAAAAAAGAGGGTGTGAAAACAGACAGCCATACATACATATGTATCTGAGCATCCTTGATCAAGGATGATCCAAGCAGAGGCTAAAATGGCGCTGAATTTTGCAATGTGGCATATTCACAACCAGCTGATGTTACAATATTGGGCACCCAAAATGAGGAGGATCGCGCCCCAAGTCACCTGCAGACAGAGTGCGGGGAGGGGGGAGGGGGGGGGCATAGCAGGATAGACATGTATTCTGTTAATTACTATTGTTCCGGAAGAGCACTGCCTACTGCATGGTCTCCGCCACAATATCCGCAAAACCGTGACCGACACTCAGTGTAGCCTTGATGGCCAAATCATTGCGGTGGCAGTTGGCATGCATGGGGACGACCAGTAACCACACGCACATCTCTTGCCACAAATGACGGAGAAAGGCATAGACACTATCCTGTTGGCCTTGCATCATAGCGGCACCATCAGTGCAGTACCACATCAACTTCGGAATCCAATCAGCAGTCTCCAACCTAGTGCAACAAAAGTTTTATTGCTACGCTTGTGTGTGCGTGGCTTGTCAATGTCCTTTGACAGGTTCAATATTCGCTGCGGCAATGTGATGTACCAATGCACGCGCACCGTTCATGCACACTGCACAGCCACAATAGGTGATGGTTTATATTGCAGGGTGTGTGTCGCTCCGGCACCACCGTTGCTTGAGGTGAGGAAACATAAGGTTCCACAGAAGTGGTAGAAGGCTAGGTCCTGGTTGCAGTACATGGATGGCTCAATGCACTGCACACCGCTTGCCATGCTTACCCTCAACCTTCCTCCGGAAGGGATCCAGGTACCACCAACTTTTGCGCCACACCACTGACTAAAGAAGCAAGAGCGCTCCGGTCCCCACAATGCTGAAATGCAATGTGGGTTTCCAGCGGTAAAATCTCATTTGCCTTAGGGACCCTACCACCACATGTCCGCATAGGTGTGCTCACGGCATTTTTCGTAGTGTACCAAAGCGAGAAGCGCGGGAGTGGGGGGGCGTTTTCGCACAGCGCGCGCACAGCGCCGGTTATTACGGTGTTTACCCCGGTAACAGCCCTGAAAACCTGCCACCTCTAGAAGCATGCATGAGCAGGCATCCCACTGTGGGTCGTTGCTGTCAGCAATTCCCCATCGCGGTAAGAAATGCCAAGCGGCGTCATCCCACTTCATCTTGCCCGTGTCCTCCTTCTGCTTCAGCAGCCATTCAAGAACTTCCTTCCAATCTTCCGAACTTACCGAACTCAGCCCACCCTTCAAGGTCTTCATGGTGGCAGCGAGCTGCTTACCAGCCTCCCGAGACCGTTTTGTAGTCTTGGGGGCGCGCGGTTTTGCACGGGGTGATGGAGTTGCCGATTTTGATGAACTCCTTCCCCGATCGTCAGGCGGGGGCGAAGGGCTGCGTGTGGAGGGGGGCGGTGAGTCGGCACTCGGGATGGCAAAGGAGATAGACTCAACTTTGCACTGCCGATTCACCACCTTCACTGCGTCTTGGAAATACTCCAAGTGGAGCAAGCCGTCGGGCGCAAACCCCACCATTGTGGCAGGAACTCGCATCCTATCGGAGCGAGTGTAGAACACCCTATCTCCAACATTAAAGTCCATGGTGAATGCAATAGAGGGTCTGATAAATGAGAGCAAAAGATGATGCCCCGCAGCAGACACCTTGAGAATGTATCACCATATACCGGCCTGAGGGTGCCCGTTTGCAAGGGTACATACACACAAGAAGGGGCAGGGTTGATGCTACAAGGACACACAATGGTAATAGTACCCTGCGGCAATCCTACACCCAAAAAACTGCCTACCGGTGGTGGAGAATGGCCTACTTTTCGCACAGCGCGCGCACAGCGCACGGTACGCCCCCTGGATTGGCGGATTTTGTCTGGGGACTTGTCTCTGGTAGAGCTATCCGGTGGCAGTGTCCTACCAACCCACCCTTCACAATTCTCCACCCATATCATTCTTTGCGTTGTTGCAGCACCCACTGGCGGCGACTAGGGTACCCTCATCATGGGCTCTCAGTTCCCCGCTCTGGTGTTGAATTCCACAATGGACACGGCCACACACAAGGCAGAGATCATCTATTACAATACCATGTTTGAAGGCAAGACGTGGACTATTTTTTTGTCCTTTCAAGATCTGTCTAGTGGCACGGCATCTGGCGCCTTCTCTGCATACAAGCATGCCTTCACTGCGACTACACATTGGACCTGCGTGTTATAGAGTTTGACACCTTGCTTTCATGGGAACCATGTGGCAATAGAAATGGAGACATAGGACGACCATTCGGTGCCCTAGATATCTTGTTTCAGCCAAATGCTAGGCATGGAACCATCAAAATGATAACTAGCAGGAATGAAATGATACAAATCCCGGAATATTTGCATCCTACATCCCACAATCCACATCATCTACATCAACTTATGTCTACATCTCACATCCCGTTTCCTCGAAAATCGGCATCCCACAACAACATCCCTGCCATGTACATCCCCATCCCACATCCCAAATGTTCACATCCCACGTCCCACAAAGTCTACACCCCACATCCCACATCGTCTATATCCCACATCCCACAATGCACAACATCTGCATCACACATCCAACATCCCAGAACACTACTTGCACATTGCAAAGACATGTAGCAGGAACAAGGGCTACCTAAAAATTGGAAAAAAAATTTGCCTCCTTGGCACCCCAAGATGTGTTTCTACCATATCCGACCATAAAAAAAAACACAAAGAAACATGAAAAAACACTAGCCCATGGGCAGGGGGGGGGGGGGCAAAAACAGAAGAGTAGCAAAAAGCAAAACCGTTTTTTTTCAATTGTTATCCAACCCACGACCCTGTTAGCTCTTCTTTGACCAGGCACGAGGTCATCGGGCTTGTCATTCACAGGGGACGCCACTTCTTCAATGTCAGTATCCACGCTATGCTCCCCATTGACACCCTTTCACCATTTCCCCTTGTTTGCACGCTCTGAGGGTGACAACGGTAGCACATGGGGGCATTTGTACACAGCGCGCGTGCACAACACACACTAGGCGCATTTTATAGGGAGAATTGGGCACGGGGCAATGTTAGGGCAATCAGCAGTATTCTTGCCAATACATACCTTACAACACCCCCAGGATCCATGCTTCACCCCATCTCCACAACCCAAGCCACCCAAGGCCCCAAATTGCAACATTTTGATGCCACCTCACAACATAGCAAAAAGCACAAGCCATTGAATCTAGCTTTTCATCAGATGACATGGCTTGGTGCCGTCACCACGCTTTTGTGGTCAAAAGTGATGACCAAGTGGAGTTGTGTTGGTTTGTAGTATGGATTGGTTCCCTCCTCTGAGTTTGTTGACAATTTGGGTTTGGAACCTTGAGCTTCATTGGATTGATCTGCTCTTTCGTGGCAGCGCTCAAATGCCTCAGCCTTGCCACAAGACATCAATCCTTGGGCTTCCAATGGGCTAGTGACGGTTGGTTGTGTGAAAAAAGGTCATAAGCAAAAAAAGAAATACTCACAAGCTCGCAGTAGAATGTAACCCAACTGGTAGCTTGGCTAGGCGGGAGAAAATGTTCGCCCAAAACAAAACAAAATATTGTGCCACACTTATCTCCCCATTGGTTTGGGGGTTTGTCCCCATGACAAATACTGTAAGGGCTCCTGGCACTCATGTCATACCCATTGCATATCGTGGTCATCTTCATGTCAATACCACACCCATGTGAAATATGTTCTCCGTGCCACATCCATGTCATATTTATGGTCCATGTTATGATGTGCCATAACCATTTCATGTTTGTGCCACAGCCATATCTATATCATAAATGGTGTGCTCTCCATGTCATCACCATGCATCCCCGTGTCATATATTTGTTATATCTATGTCATATGCACATTATCTGTGTGTCATATGCATGGGTACTTGATCATTGTAGAATGTTGGCAACCCAAACCTCAGACTCAGCAAAACCATAGGGCAGGGGGGATGGGGGTTGATGAACAGGGTGGCTGATGTTGGGTTGCAATTGGCTTGTGCAATGATGTTGCCGTTGACAGTGGAAAGAAAGGCAGTGGAGAATAAGAACATGAAAAAATTATGACATGCATATGACATGAGACGTGGATGAGGGATAAGACATAGAGATGACATGATGAGGGATAAAGCTTAGATATGACATGGTTATGGGAAACGGCCCAATTGGTGGAGAAAGGTTGGTTGAAGGACAAGGAGATTGGGTGTTGGCTTGATCAAGAGTTTTGCCACATGGAAGTTGATGATCCATGTGCATGGACTCTCGCTGCCCCATATAACAAGTGTGTGTGAAGATGCCACATGCACATGGCATGTGCGGGGACATTCTCCCACACGGCACACATGGACTGGATGGCTGAGATCATGCCTTTCCAGGTTACGTGCGGGAGCGGCTTTTTGTGTCGCATTCCAGAGGACACTGGGAGGGGTGGTCACCCCCTTGGTAAGTCCTTCTTCTGGCAATGTCAAAGGAGGCATCTCGAGCTCCTGAAGATACCTACCTACCTACCTTGGGTATGCACATTTTGCAGTCCACGAGACACACAGGTATGTGAGCCAACACCGGGCCTGCCATATCACACTTGCATGTTTTGCCCAACCATGTGTGCTCCACACCCACACCCATGGCAACGCCACTGCCTGAGGTGGGCCGGAGCTGGGGTGTGGGTATGTCCGTATGTCCTTTGTGTCATTCCCCCAATGGTCCTGTACAAACTTCGTGCACAGCACGCAATATGCCCCCCATGTATGCTTGAGTATGTATGGGACAATGCGCACCGCGAAAATCCATTGCCGCGCAGCCTCAAGGACAAGGGTGCGGCCTCGCAAAGTGGGCTGCTGCGCCAAAAGACAGGCAGCAGCCTTTTGTGGCACATTGAAAACAGTTGCCTTGTTGTTCCCGGTATAGTGGTCCTCTTGCCGGAAAAAAAGGATGGCTGCTACAAGTGCCAGTGTATCCAAAGCGGGGGGGGGGGGTGAATTGACATTGGGCTTGAGGTTCAAAATCTTTTCCATGGGAGAATAGAGAGAGCAGGGCAGTGTGATAAAGTGGAGGAAATTCCAAAGCCCGTCCTGCAACACATACTTACACAACACTAGGCCGCTGCCCATTGAACAACAAGAAATTCTACAGAACCCTTTGACCCCCCTTAAAGAGGAGGGGGGCGTCCAGGGGGGGGGGGGTGACCCTCCTTGCGGGAAAAAATCAAGCACAGGCCTGACTGCAGGGTACTAGGGAATATTTGAGGACATTAATGATGTAACCATGCATGCCATACAGCTACAACCAGAAGCTACCCAAGGTATACAACCGGCATCCTCCCTCCCTGACTGCCCCAAGTTTACCCAACTTAGGCACTTGGATTTCTGCATTGCCCAGCCCACCCCTATGACATTCCGTCCCCTCAATGACTTCAAGGGCCGTAAACATTCAGCTATATTCCTTTTGGACTCTGGAGTGCATTCGTCTTGGTTCTCTTCTGCTTGTCATGCTTGCTGTCAGTCTTTTCATCGGACCAAGAAATCCTTCTAATATGTGTTTGGATCCGCCCCCGAGCAAAATATCTGGTGTGGGGATTTTGCAGCAACGGCGAATATCTGCAGCTCAAGCTTCAACAAAGACATTTTAGCAGAGCATATAAAAAATTGCAGCGATTTGAGGAAAAGGTGTGTAGATCAATACCCCTCCCCATGGGACCAGGCATTGCTGAGTGACCGTGGGGGTGGGGGTTGGGGGGGAAGTTATCTGACATACACGCAAATGCACACATGTGCGCGCACCAACCGGCCCACAGACATGCAAGCACTGGCCGCTCAATGAATCTCGTCAGGCCACAGAAACAGTCACGAAACCACTTGGCGACTCGGCACAGTTCTGCAGTACAGAGGTACGGCAACATGGTCCGGCTCTCCGCAGATGCCATCGGCCAAAGGCTCTCATTCCGCCTGTGGCACGGCTGCACCACACATAGAAAGCCCTGCTTCGCCCTGTATGAACACACGCTCACAGACACACACATACACAACGCACACACACACACACACACACACACACACACACAAACGAAGATCGCCACGAGCAAAAACACGTGCAAAAGCGGGGCACGGTCTCGTTCAGTAACTCATCAGGCCGATCCAACAGTCGTGGTGACCATCTGACGACTAGGCGTGCGCACGCATACACACACGATACACGCAACAAGCAAGCCCTGCATCAAAGCAGCCCGGGTATACTTGGTCTCGTAAGGTATGTGTCAACACGAAGAACAACAAGGGGTACTCATGACACGCTCTAGGGATCACACACACACACACACACACACACACATAAACAGAATCAACCACCCAGCCACCCACAGACTACCAACGGCCAACAGTGTAGCTATTGCAGCCTTATCATTGGCCTTACCCTTGGCAGCTTGGCCTCTGAAAAGAATGATGCTTCTTGTGCCCCTTGCGCTCCCGAATTGCAATGGGGTGTCCGTAGTGATCATCCCATATTGAAATTCTCTGGTGGCCATGACAAACTGTCAAAGAACACAAACACAGGCAACACAAACTGGAAGGACCGTCGAGACCTCTTGGGCAAAGCAAGCAGATGCTGAAAGCACACACCACAAATGTTGAGCAATCAGCAAAAGGGCTGTACAAAGTACCAAGGGGAGACATATAGGCATTAGAAAGCAGAGGAAAATAAAGTCCGGGGAGAGAGGGTGAAAGGCACATTGACATACACCACCAGAACACTACAGTTTTCTGTGTTTTCGTGGAAAGTGGTCGGCACAGAGCTGGGCTACGTGCACAGTGCAGCCTGAATCCGCTTCACACTGGAGAAAGAAGGTCACCCAAAATTGTATAGGACAACATAGGGTCAGGATTGAACCACCGCTCCACGGCCTGCCAAAAGCCCGTATCACATTCTTCATAGCAGCATGAGAATGGTAACGATGAAAACCTTCATACCATTACACATCTGCTACCGTGTGATCTTGATCTGGGATCTACAGGCAGAGAGTACCACAGTGCTTTCCGTACCCTACCGTGAGTTTGTGTTTTCTGCCTCTTGCTCGCGGTGTTCCCGGAACGGAGGACCGGCTCCACCAGCCTCCAATTCCTGACTCACATCGCAATCTACGCACACAAGGAAATTTAATCGTTGTTCCAACATTTCACAAGCGACAAATACCTCAGCGCCTCAAAACCACAACGCAATGAAGAAGCGAAGTTGCACAGAGAGGGAATAGGCTGCATGTCCTTGGCTACCAAATGACATATAATCATGGGTACCCGCTGTCACCTGTACACTACATATATAGTCGGAACATTTCTCTAATGCATTTTCGTGGCAATTTGCTGCCCAAAGGCGAAGTATTGGGTTGTGGCTTCAACAGCAAAGCTGCACAGATGTCAGACGATTAAGTGTAAGGTGCACGGCCCAACGTCAATGAGTGCGGCGGAGTGCAAGTTGATGTGTGTGACCGAGCTGTAAATGGCCTACAATTGAAACCCACACCTCTGAAAATCATAATGGTACGTGGTCCACTGGGCCGGTTCTGCCTGGAAAGTCCAGGCAACCTGCCGCTGGAGTGAACCCGAAGAAAACGTCCACTTGAGCCTGTGGATGCTTCCGTAACGGCGTGGGGTCTGGTCTGGGACCAGCAACTTGTCTCGAAGACGACATTGGTCAAGGATAGAGAGCAGTACACGGTGCACAAAGCGGATGAGATCAACGTCGTCGTAGGTCCAATCGTCCCGTTGCTGGTCCGACTTGTTCCCCTCCATCACAAGGGCAGCAAATGGGACGGCAATAAAGGCACCTCCGTTTGCATGACACCACCGGGCCATTGTAAAATCACTGGGCTCGGTTGGCAACTCAGGGACTCTCAGGGCTTGGCTGAGTGCGAGAAATCGGCACGGGCCTCCTGCAAACATGTACATAATTGTGTGCACACACCCATACCAACGGCTCAGATGCTGAGACTTTGCAACAGAACAGGAACAAGACCAGAGTGACCAAATCCCAAGTACGTGCTTGTCAGAAAGTATTGACAGTGATCAGGCCCTTGCATCAGCAATCGGAAGTGCTAAAGACCCAAGACGCGCCAAGCCACCAGATACTGATGCACATCCCCTCCCGACTAAGGACCAGGACGTTCCCTAACTGGGGGGGGGGGGGGATGAAATGGGGTGTTACACCCAAAACAGCTCTAGGTTGTTACAGTGGGGTACAGAAAATTGTACCTGTTGGGAATGGAACCACTGCCTAACTATCTGCTGGTGTGGTGTTACACCAACTCGCATACACCCAGCGCCTGCCAGAATGCTGCAATAAAGTGTCAACACAGTGGACACCATGTCCAAAAAAAAGTCCTAACCCACTCTTGGGGTGCCTAACCCTAATCAAGACTGAAGATAGGGACCGAGCTGGTGGGGGAGGGAACATGAGCTATGACTGGTGAGGGACATCAAGAATGATTCACACATTGATGGCTCTTGACAAAGTGAAATCAGCATGCACGTGAACCCCATCACCACGAGGCCCACTTTCAAGGCTTTTTGGACTTCTGAGGGGCCAAAATGCCCCAAAATGGGCTCAAAATGGGCTCATTTCACCCGTTTGTGCACCCCAAATGGTCTAGGATGAGGTTTGGAAAAATGCGTTTTTGACCCATTTTTGACCCATTTTTGGTCCAAAACAGCCCATTTTCAAGGCATTTTGGGATTTTCGGAGGACCAAAATGGGCCACCACAAGCTCAAAATGGTCCAAAAACACTTGTTTTAGCGTCGCACATGGTCTAGGATCATTTTTGAGAAAAGTCATCTTTTTGCCCCTATTGGACCCTGTTGACCCATTTGGGCACCCACCAGTTTGGGCTTGAGCCTGCAGCTTGCCGCAGCCTAGTGGGCCTAGGGATTGGGGTCTAGGCGTCCGTTTGGGCAATTCTGAGGGGTGGAAAGCACAAAAAGTGGGGGGTTGCGGGTGGAGTAGGTGCCCTCGGAATCGCATTTTGAGCCATGTGGCCAAATATATGGCCTATTCTTGGTTTGTGGCTGGTGGCATTTGGTGCTTTTGGGGGGCCTTTTTGGGCCGTTTCCGGGACATATCATGGAGTTAGAGGGCCGCAAAGAGCTCGTTGACACGGGGAAGTCAAGCCACACGTGGAGTGTACCCACCGTTTCCCTTCGTTTGTCCGTTTTGAATGTGTTCCAGGGCTTTTTTGGCCCAAAAATGGCTGTTTTTGGCCCTAAACTGCAGTTTTTGAAACTGAGGTCCACCACTTGCGAATCCCGTTCCCGGCCGCCAATGTAGATTTTCTTGCTCAAACTTTGTGTGATTGTACTTCACACCCATAGGTATCGTGCACCACAATTTCAACCAAATCCAATGCACCACGGCGGAAGTCTGATATTTCCCCATTTCGCGCGTGTTGCTGCTTGCTGCTTGCTTGCTTGCTTGCTGCTAAACCTGGTAGGTCCACCCTAGACACTAAAAAGGGTTATAAAACCAAGACTAGTTCCACCAGCTCGGTGACCCTAACCCTAACCAGGATTGAATGTTGGGACCGAGCTGGTGGGGGAAGGAACATCGTCTAGGAGACTTCAACGACAAATGAGGTATGCACTGGAAAGTGGATGAGAGCGGCTCAAAAGGCGCTCAAAATGAGTTTAGTTCCAAAACAGCCCATTTTCAAGGCATTTTGTGATTTTGGAGTGGCCAAAATGGCTTGCAATGGGCTAAAAAAAGGCCTCATTTCACTTGTTTAGGCACCCCAAATGGTCTAGGATAATTTCTAGAAAAACATATTTTTGACCCATTTTTGATTGATTTCTGGTCCCAAAACAACCCATTTTCAAGGCATTTTGTGACTTTGGAGGGGCCAAAATGGCTTGCCTTGGGCTCAAAATGGGCTCATTTCACTTGTTTAGGCACCCCAAATGGTCTAGGATCATTTTTGAAAAAACTCATTTTTGACCCATTTTTAACCCATTTTTTGTCTCAAAACAGCCCATTTTCAAGGCATTTTGGGATTTTAAGAGGGCCAAAACGGGCCACCATGAGCTCAAAACGCGCCAAAAACAATTGTTTGAGCATTCCGTGTGGTCCAAGGTATTTTTTGAAAAAAGTTATTTTGTTTGCACCAGGTGGACCCTGTTGACCCATTTTGGCACCCACCTCTTTGGGCTACCTCTTGCAGCTTGCTACAGCCCACTGGGCCTAGGTATGGGGGTCTAGGCGTCGGTTAGGGCAATTTTGAGGGGGTGGAAACCACCAAAACTGGATGGTTGTGGGTGGATTAGGTGCACTCGGAATCGCGCTTTGAGCCACGTAGCCGAAGATATGGTCTGTTTTTGGTTTGGGACTGTCGGGGGCCAATGTGCACAATCTGGGGATTTTGGGGGCCTTTTGGGGGCGGTTCGCGGACATATTGTGGAGTCGGAGGGCCCTAGAGGCAGCCCTTCAACACGCGGAAGTCTAGCTGCATAGGTACAGTAGCCACTATTTTCCTTCATTTTGCCATTTTCAGCAGGCTCAAGGGCAGTTTGGGACAAAAAAGGGCTGATTTGGGCCCTAAATTGCAGATTTGGAAATGGAGGTCAGGCACTTGCGACACCCGTTCCCGGCCGCCACCGTTGAGTTTGTGGCTCATACTTTGTGTGCTTGTCCCTCACACCCATAGGTAGCACTCACCAAAAAGTTGGCCGAATCCGAAGCACAACGATGGAGCTGTGGTTTTCCCCCATTTCACACGTGCTAGCTGCTTGCTTGCTACTTGCTGCTTGCTGCTTGCTTGCTACTTGCTTGCTTGCTGCTTGCTTGCTACTTGCTTGCTTGCTGCTTGCTTGCTTGCTCCTTGCTTGCTTGCTGCTTGCTTGCTTGCCAAACCTATTAGGTCCACCCTAGACACTGAAGAGGGTTATAAAACCAAGACTACTTCCTCCAGCGCGGTGACCCTAATCAAGACTGAAGATAGGGACCGAGCTGGTGGGGGAGGGAACATGAGCTATGACTGGTGAGGGACATCAAGAATGATTCACACATTGATGGCTCTTGACAAAGTGAAATCAGCATGCACGTGAACCCCATCACCACGAGGCCCACTTTCAAGGCTTTTTGGACTTCTGAGGGGCCAAAATGCCCCAAAATGGGCCCAAAATGGGCTCATTTCACCCGTTTGTGCACCCCAAATGGTCTAGGATGAGGTTTGGAAAAATGCGTTTTTGACCCATTTTTGACCCATTTTTGGTCCAAAACAGCCCATTTTCAAGGCATTTTGGGATTTTCGGAGGATCAAAATGGGCCACCACACGGGGAAGTCAAGCCACACGTGGAGTGTACCCACCGTTTCCCTTCGTTTGGCCGTTTTGAATGTGTTCCAGGGCTTTTTTGGCCCAAAAATGGCTGTTTTTGGCCCTAAACTGCAGTTTTTGAAACTGAGGTCCGCCACTTGCGAATCCCGTTCCCGGCCGCCAATGTAGAGTTTCTCGCTCAAACTTTGTGTGATTGTACTTCACACCCATAGGTATTATCCACCAAAATTTCAACCAAATCCAAAGCACCACAACGGAGTTCTGATTTGTGCCCATTCTGCGCGCGGTGCTGCTTGCTTGCTTGCTGCTTGCTTGCTTGCTGCTTGCTTGCTGCTGCTGCTAAACCTGGTAGGTCCACCCCCGACACTAAAACGGGTTATAAAACCAAGACTGGTTCCACCAGCTCGGTGACCCTAACCCTAACTAGGATTGAATATTGGGAGAGGGGCCAAAATTGCTCAACATGGGCTCAAAATGGGCTCATTCCACTTGTTTGTGCACCCCAAGTAGTCCAAAAGTATCCGTCGAAAAATACATTTTTGATACATTTTTGACTGATTTGTCGTCCCAAAACAGCCCATTTTCAATACATTTTGTGACTTTGGAGGGGCCCAAAATGGCTTGCAGTGGGCTCAAAATGGGCTCATTTCACTTGTTTAGGCACCCCAAATGGTCTAGGATCATTTTTGGAAAAAACCATTTTTGACCCATTTTTGACCCATTTTGGCACCCACCTCTTTGGGCTACCTCTTGCAGCTTGGCACTTTCCACTAGGCCTAGGTAGGGGGTTCTAGGCGTCGGTGAGGGCAATTTTGAGGGGGTGGAAGCCACCAAAACTGGGTGGTTGTGGGTGGATTAGCTGCGCTCGGAATCGCGTTTTGAGCCACGTAGCCGAAGATATGGTCTTCACGGGGAAGTCTAGCTGCATATGTACAGTAGCCACTATTTCCCTTCATTTCGCCATTTTCCGCCGGCTCTAGGGCGGTTTTGGGCAAAAAAGGGCTGATTTGGGCCCTAAATTGCAGATTTGGAAATGGAGGTCAGGCACTTGCGACGCCCGTTCCCGGCCGCCACCGTTGAGTTTGTGGCTCATACTTTGTGTGCTTGTCCCTCACACCCATAGGTAGCACTCACCAAAAAGTTGGCTGAATCCGAAGCACAACGATGGAGCTGTGCTTTTTCCCCCATTTCACACGTGCTAGCTGCTTGCTTGCTACTTGCTGCTTGCTGCTTGCTTGCTACTTGCTTGCTTGCTGCTTGCTTGCTTGCTCCTTGCTTGCTTGCTGCTTGCTTGCTTGCCAAACCTATTAGGTCCACCCTAGACACCGAAGAGGGTTATAAAACCAAGACTACTTCCTCCAGCGCGGTGACCCTAATCAAGACTGAAGATAGGGACCGAGCTGGTGGGGGAGGGAACATGAGCTATGACTGGTGAGGGACATCAAGAATGATTCACACATTGATGGCTCTTGACAAAGTGAAATCAGCATGCACGTGAACCCCATCACCACGAGGCCCACTTTCAAGGCTTTTTGGACTTCTGAGGGGCCAAAATGCCCCAAAATGGGCTCAAAATGGGCTCATTTCACCCGTTTGTGCACCCCAAATGGTCTAGGATGAGGTTTGGAAAAATGCGTTTTTGACCCATTTTTGGTCCAAAACAGCCCATTTTCAAGGCATTTTGGGATTTTCGGAGGATCAAAATGGGCCACCACAAGCTCAAAATGGTCCAAGAACACTTGTTTTAGCGTCGCACATGGTCTAGGATCCTTTTTGAGAAAAGTCATCTTTTTGCCCCTACTGGACCCTGTTGACCCATTTGGGCACCCACCAGTTTGGGCTTGAGCCTGCAGCTTGCCGCAGCCTAGTGGGCCTAGGGATTGGGGTCTAGGCGTCCGTTTGGGCAATTCTGAGGGGTGGAAAGCACAAAAAGTGGGGGGTTGCGGGTGGAGTAGGTGCCCTCGGAATCGCATTTTGAGCCATGTGGCCAAATATATGGCCTATTCTTGGTTTGTGGCTGGTGGCATTTGGAGCTTCTGGGGGGCCTTTTGGGGCCGTTTCCGGGACATATCATGGAGTTAGAGGGCCGCAAAGAGCTGGTTGACACGGGGAAGTCAAGCCGCACGTGCAGTGTACCCACCGTTTCCCTTCGTTTGTCCGTTTTGAATGTGTTCCAGGGCTTTTTTGGCCCAAAAATGGCTGTTTTTGGCCCTAAACTGCAGTTTTTGAAACTGAGGTCCACCACTTGCGAATCCCGTTCCCGGCCGCCAATGTAGAGTTTCTCGCTCAAACTTTGGGTGATTGTACTTCACACCCATAGGTATCGTGCACCAAAATTTCAGCCGAATTGGAAGCACCACGGCGGAAGTCTGATATTTCGGCATTTCGCGTGTGCTGCTTGCTTGCTTGCTTGCTTGCTGCTTGCTTGCTTGCTTGCTGCTGCTGCTAAACCTGGTAGGTCCACCCCCGACACTAAAAAGGGTTATAAAACCAAGACTGGTTCCACCAGCTCGGTGACCCTAACCCTAACCAGGATTGAATATTGGGAGAGGGGCCAAAATTGCTCAACATGGGCTCAAAATGGGCTCATTCCACTTGTTTGTGCACCCCAAGTAGTCCAAAAGTATCCGTCGAAAAATACATTTTTGATCCATTTTTGACTGATTTGTCGTCCCAAAACGGCCCATTTTCAATACATTTTGTGACTTTGGAGTGGCCAAAATGGCTTGCAATGGGCTCCAAAAGGGCTCACTTCACTTGTTTAGGCACCCCCAAATGGTCTAGGATCATTTTTGGAGAAACTCTTTGACCCATTTTTGACCCATTTTTTTGTTCCAAAACAGCCTATTTTCAGGTCATTTTGTGACTTTGGAGGGGCCCTAAAATGGCTTGCAGTGGGCTCAAAATGGGCTCATTTCACTTGTTTAGGCACCCCAAATGGTCTAGGATCATTTTTGGAAAAAACCATTTTTGACCCATTTTTGACCCATTTTTGGTTGCAAAACAGCACATTTTCAAGGCATTTTGGGATTCTAGGAGGGCCACAACAGGCAACCATGAGCTCAAAACGCGTCAAAAACACTTGTTTTGGCATTCCATGTGGTCCAGGATCATTTTTGAAATAAAAATACATCTTTTGGACATTGTTGACCCATTTTGGCATCCACCTCTTTGGGCTACCTCTTGCAGCTTGCCGCAGCCCATTTTTGCTCCATTTTTTGTCCCAAAACAGCCCATTTTCAAGGCTGGTTGTGGGTGGATTAGGTGCACTCGGAATCGCGTTTTGAGCTACGTAGCCGAAGATATGGTCTGTTTTTGGTTTGGCCAATGCGCACAAATTCTAGGGCTGTTGGGGGCCTTTTGGGGGCGGTTTGCGACATATTGTGGAGTTACAGGGCCCTAAAGAGCCCTTCGGCACGGAGAAGTCTAGCTGCGCATGTGTACAGTAGCCACTATTTTCCTTCATTTGGCCCTTTTCCGCAGGCTCTAGGGCGGTTTTGGGCAAAAAAGGGCTGATTTCGGCCCTAAATTGCAGATTTGGAAACGGAGGTCAGGCACTTGCGACGCCCGTTCCCGGCCGCCACCGTTGAGTTTGTGGCTCATACTTTGTGTGCTTGTCCCTCACACCCATAGGTAGCATCCGCCAAAAATTTGGCTGAGTCCGAAGCACAACGATGGAGCTGTGCTTTTTCCCCATTTCGCGCGTGCTTGCTGCTTGCTGCTTAATGCTTGCTTGGCAAACCTGTTAGGTCCACCCTAGACACTAAAGTGATAAAACCAAGACTGGTTCCACCAGCTCAGTGACCCTACCCCTAACCCTAACTCTCAACCCGAACGAACATTCCTTGAGAGGAAAAAAAAGAGGTGTTAAGGAACCTCCTGCTCAGGATTTTGTATACCCGAGATTCTGTGCTAACACAGTAAGGCATACAAGAGGTTAGTCAAGATGCTTTGCACGCACAACACGACACACAGGCAGGGAGCCAAGTCAGCCTGAATGCACGGAACCTCGTCAGTGACAGCACTCCGGGTACCAGGACCAAACAAGCAACAGCAGGGAGAAGGCTCTGTACAGACACGTACAAACACACAGCAAACACAATAGAGTGTGCTCTGTACAGACAAGGTCAGTGGTCCTGATTGAAGCACACCGTAACCAGTAACCAGTATGCTCCTTGCACGTGCGTGCACACACGCTCAAAATGCACCAGCACATCAACACATAACCCCACCTCCTCACATTGTTCCCCGAGGGGAATAATTAAATCAAGGTTGGTGGGCTGGCCAACTGCGGGAATCATTGAAAGGGGGGGGGGGGGTGTATTTTGCTCATTTTGTACACCTGTGCTTGTGATCTACAGACATACAATGAATATTGATCTACCTGGTGTGTTGCACAATGATGATGAGGATCGTGGTTGTGTGTCTTCTTGTGATGACAATTTGTTAGAGTATGCCTTTCTTGAATTTGGAGATGGCTTTGCATTGCTTCAGGATAGTGCAGATAACCATTCTTGTTCCCCAGGGTTCCCCAGAGGTCCCAAAAGATTACCAGCTACCGCTCACGAATCATCCCCCAACCTGACCTTAGCTCAAAGATAGGGTAAGCCCACATCAGGCCCTTCCCTACCACCACCATTGTGTTGTTGCTTCACACAGGGCAGAACTACTCTCTCTCCCTTCCTCAAACATAACCACCTCAGCCTCCGACGGACGCATAGTACATGACAGGGTCTTCTCAATCCCCCAGGTGTCCTTTTCACAACAGTGACTTCCCACCCACCCCCAGTAGCCCCAACAAGGCCTCCCTGTAGCCGGGGGATTAAACATCCCCTGCCTGGGGCTCTGGGGAGGGCACAAAGTTATCAGATGCCCACTGTCACTCTTCAGACTGCACAGGGCCATAGCGAATTCCCGCAGAACTCAGTTACACACATCCACGCTTCACTCAAGAGGTGTACCACATACACCATAAAGTACTTGTCCTGGTGGCCGAGCAACGGACATCAGCGCGACCGACGCTAGATCAAATCCCACCAGGGAGAGCACTCCTCCTCCGCCCCCCGAGTACCGGCAGGCGGCGGAGGAGTAAAAGGAGGACACACGCCCCCCCCCCCCCCCCCGCCGCCACCGCTTGGCATTGGTGGCGGGGCGCACTTCTACAGGCAGGGGCTCCATTTTAACCCCCCTCCGCCCACATCCGCAAACTACTGACGAGGAAAAACAACTCAGAAAAGACGAGACACACCACCCGGCGACCCACAGTAGCAGTGGCGGGGCGCACTGCCATAGAGGTTGGTGGTGGGGGCCGTCATGGCCCCTTGACAGTGTGGGAAATCGAACCAGCAACTATGGTACGTGGGAGGGGCGGGGGGGGGGGTTGCCAAGGCTTGAGGTCCCAATCCATTCAGTGGGCCCGGAGGGATAGAGTGGCAAAAACTAAAACTGCCGCCCATTGGCGAAACTTCCGATTGCTCAAGGAATCTGAATCCAGCAAGGACACAACGTGGCAGGCATGTATCTTGAGGACTTTCACTGGACCCTGAGCATATCATTTCTACGCCTACGCCTGCTTGTCACGGTTTGGGTATTGCCCACTTGCACCAAGGCCTATCGGTCATGGCACCGAGCAAACACGCACGCATGCACGCACCCAAATGCGCGACGCACCGTTGAGGATGACGCTGTATGCCCCGGAGCATTCCACATCATTGCGAAGCAAATGCCTTGAGTAAATCGACGGGAGTTGGGTCACATTACTGTCCCGGCAAAACGAGCTCACGCTGAGGTATAAGGCGGTCCAGTCTGCCGGCAGCTCCACATAGGCATTGTCCCAACGCTCGACGACGTCTTGGGCAAACAAACAGTCGTCCTCACACATGAGAAACGTCTGCCAGCCCTTGTGTGCCGCATATTGTAACGCCTTAACCTGGACATCACGGCAACCGACCCAGCGAATCGGATGCTTCTCGCCGTGCAGCACGTGAACCTCAGAAATGCGGCGCGATGCGGCACGGGAAACGGAGTGGCGGAACGAACGCAATCGGTCCGTCCTCTGGGCCAGATTCATCACGATACATGGGATGCGACGCGGAGTCCCAGGAACATCGGGAGTGGCATCAACAGTCACACGGGAACTGGCACGCGAGCCCATCAGCTGGGAGCGCAGGAGAATTGTGGCCCACAAAATCGTTCATGACACTGATTCGTCTGACCTAATGTCCCTTCATACTCTTCAGGTGCCAGGGGGTGGCGCATTTGAAAAGGGAAAGTAGGACACGGTGCCAAAAGTTGTGGAAACAACAGCTAATGTTGTTCTAACAATGCTGTTGGGAGAAACCGCCAAACAAGTCCGTTTTCAGCCCCACGAAGGCATACAGCACAAAGGCGAGATAAAAGGATAGATTTGTATCCAAGCCACACGACCATGTTTTCCCCTCTGTGATCTCAGCATCATTGGGCCAAGTTTTCTAGCTGAAACCTGACTTGACATCTGGGAAGATATGCATGCCCCATATCCCAGGTGCGAAGTGGAAATTCGACATTACGACCTTACAAGGGGAAGGGGGAGGGGAGCGTTAATTGGAGGGTATACGTGAACGGCTGCAACTGAATTTAGTCTCATCTGTGCGGTGACTTGTCTGGTACTGGGTCGCCGCATCGCACAAGCCTCCCCAGTGAGTAACACAGTCAACCACCCGAGCCCCATGAACCCCCCCTTCGTGATGCCTTCTGCCTCTTGAGCACTTTGCGCTTCATTGCACCATGCCTTGCCTTTGTGTGACACTGGTTGTGCCAGTGTTGGGTGACACGAGGAGAAACAATTATTAGACATGCGGCATCGTTGAGGGAACCACCAACCAACCTGGCCTTCAGAGGGAGAGAGCAGGTAACCCCTATCCAGAATCCCGGTCTATTGCAACATGAACTGCTACACACACACACACACACACACACAGTGAACACTTGGTGGAACATCGGTTTCATGTTTAAAAAGAGAGAGGACTGATTTTAAACCCCCCGCCCCTTGAACAATATCCACCAGTTGAAAATAAAGTCCAGTACCGGATATTATTTTCACGTCAAAATTGATATCCAGTGCCTCTGGATGATTGCTAATGTTGTTACCTCTTGGAGCACGAGTAGCATCACTGGGAGAGACATAGTTTTATAACTGTGCTGTCAATCAATGTTTTCACTTGTGCGTGAGAAATTGGAAAGCAAACTGCTGGTGCGCTTCCGGGCCACTGGGTGGGACACAGGACACAAGACACATCACACACCGAAACAAGCACAGTCCATATTAATATCCAGTAACAAAATAATATCCAGTGAATCAATAATGTCCGGTACCAGATTTTATTACAGGGGGTGGGGGTTACTATGGAGGGCGCTGGAGGAACTCCTGCCAGTGGCAATAACTTTGCATAGCAAAACACTACGTGTTGTTTCCGTCAAATTTTGGGAATTGTGGTTCTCGCAAGGGGCGGGGAGGGTAGTCAAGACACTCCAAAAAACCCTGACTGTTTTCTCGCAAGGGCTATGATTTCCTTACTCACTCACGACCTCTGCTCAAACTACGAGGTTCGTAAGTAAATGCAGCAAACCCAAGTTCTCTTGTCCAGATGCCTTGCTGCTGGGCGATAACAATGTGCAGCCTCTGGCTAATCCCCCCGATGGACAGGGCATCCCCCAAATCAGCTCAGAAGGCCAAAACCCTGTCATGTTGAGCCCACAATGCGGCACCAAACTGTGGCGACTCATCCCTCAACAATCATGCCCCCCCACCCCCCAAAAATCACTACATTTTGAGCTATCCCTCCCCCCCTTTGCGAGAATGGCGAGGCTCGTCTAGTGGTATAGTGCATGGCTTTTGCGTCATGAATCTGCGGTTCGAAACCTGCCGTCCACTTCAGCCAGAGGGTGTGAGTGTTGACCCCTCCAGGTACCTTACGCACTGAGGTCGGTATTCTTCTGTTAATTCCAGTTTGGGGGGAGGGGAGCAAAAGCCATACACACGGGGCGGCGGGGGGGTATGTTGTTGGGCTGCATCACATACCAGATCTACATTGACAGTAGTACCACCCTCTATTTTGTTCACTAGCACTTCCACCGAGCACATGCTTTACACACTGCCCCCTTTTGAGCAAATGTTGTTTAAACCCTGTTGTAAATGTGCATGCCCTTGATATGGGGTCTGCCATTTGTGATGAATCACAGGGTCTTGGTGCTCGAACCCACAAGAGGTTGTGGGAATGAGACAACAATTGCATTTTTTCAACAACACAACGGTAGTCCACTCTGTTGTGCACTGCTTTCAAGTTGTCAATTTGTGTGTTGCCATGTGTGTTGGGAAGTAAAACCAGAACCACTCACCGCACCCCGGAGCCCAAGCTAGGAAGTAATTTCTGAGCCACCAGTCGTACTAAGAAGTGAGAGTGGGAGTGCCTCTTGCTTCTTTTTTCGCTTTTAACAAGCAGTCTCCAAAGCTGTTAGAACCTGTGCCAAACTGACATATCAATGAATTCAGACCTCAGCTTGTTCCAGGTTGACAACCAATGAGATTTGGGTGTTTCCAGCACCTCAGGCAACCCCAGCTATTCCCCTCGTGAGCTTTGCCCGCCATGACACTGACTCTTCGAGCGGCCTCAATGGGTTCCCACTCCATCATCTCCTCATTCTAGTTGATCTTGTCATTTTAGGGGCCATATGTGTCCTTTGCACCGGAGTATTTGCTTGGGAGAAGTTCTTGCACTGCGTGCGCACTGCGTGCGCACTGCGTGCATACTGCGCATGCAGAGGCTCGGATACTGACCCAAGTAATACGGTTGGTGGTGACCGTATTATTTCCTCTGAATCCATTTCAGAAAAATGAACAATCCAAAAATATTTCACGATTTATGGAAGCACTTTTCCTTTATAGGAAACCAAGGGCACAGGATCAATGCTTTACCACCAAAAGGTAGCTAGGGTGCGAGTATTTGCCGACATCCAAAACTTCGCACTGCGTGCGCACTGCGTGCATGGCATGGTTCGCTTAGATCCTCTCCTCAAGGTGATACTTGGTTCTTGTTGACAGGCAGACTATTCCTGTTCAAAATGGGTGAGCTTTCGTTCACATGGCAGGCCTCGCAGGCCTGTCCAGTTCTTCCTTAGGGGTCTTGATTCATGATGGCATCATGGGCAACGCTCTCCCTTCACCTTGCCCTTGTTTGGGGAGCAAGCAATTCATCATACCCTGAAGTACCCAAGAACAACATGTCAAGCAGTGTCCTGCTGCATGCTCGGCCTACTTTCAGCACTTTGAGCGAAACACAAACTGCAAACCATGCAACTGCAATGAACAATTGAAAAGTCAACAAAATAGAAAAGGGCAGTTTGCGCTCACCTAAAAGCAAAGGTGGTGTAAAAGTGGTTGAAAATGTAGCGACCCTTCAAACTGCCTTTTTGTTCTATTGGTGTGATGGCTGCCATGCGGTCGTTGATTTGCAGCGCTATGATGGCTGCAAACTTTAGCCATGACAGGCATGTTGGTAGATCCGAAAAAGGACTGCAAATATCCATCACATGGTGCTCTTGGCTTGCCCGAGGAAGACGTCATGTCAGATCAAAGGGTAGAGATCTCTTCAGCCATTTGGTTGGCATCCGGAATAATGATACCGCGTTAATACCATGTTAATTGTGTAAATTCATGAGTTTGTCATTGCTTGAGACTTATTACTAGATGCCAAACGTCGTAGTTTTGCGCCAGCCTCAAAGTGCCCTTGGTTTTTTTTTGGGGGGGGGCGGGTTCGGTAGGCAATGTTGTGGCAATTGCTGCTGCCAATTCCTCTCGCTTTATGGTTTGCCTGCTGCTTCGCTTCCACTTCCACAAAGCACTACTGCTCTTGGTGTGACCCACCATCATGTTCGTCCATTCCTGTTTCACACCGAAGAATTTCTTCGATCGACTCACAGCAGATACGGTCTTCAATTATGTACACCATGCCGAGGTTACTGTGCAGAGGCCACAGGCTTCATGGCCTCTGTGGTTGTTGCCATTGGTGCAAAAACCGCCTCACTGGTTGATGTGCGCTGGAAGTAGTCCAGTCTAGACAAGTGCAAAGTCTGCGCACGCTGTGTACACAATGCTGTTAATGGGTTCCAGGAGTTCTCGTCTTCCAGCTCCCAAATGCTGCTACACACCAATGGCCCAGGAGCACACGCAGCAGTCCCCAGGTAGCGTCGCCCTGAGCTCCTGATGTCCTTGCAGGGTTGTCGAGGGTTGCTAAGCTTGCGGAGGGACTGGACGGAATGCAAAGAACGGTGAAAGCACACAAGCAGAAGACAGCATATCGCACACTGATGGGACAGCATACCATACCCATCATATTGGAATTGCATGAAAACCTAATTTACAGTCCGTTGCCACTGTAATGTGCTTCGCGAAATGGGTTGTTATGTTTGAACCACAAATACCGGTACAGTGATGCACCAACGAAACGAGGCTGCTGGGAACATCTGAGCCACAGCAGTCGGGTACTTCAAACAACAAAGCTGCTTTCAAAGGGCCCCGAAACTGCTTGCTAACACCCGCAGACCAGGTGCCCAGCACAACTGCTGGCTGGCATGCAAATTTATAATTTCTAAAATCAATGCTACAGCTCTTTCTGCACTGGCGCCCTTGCTTGCTTGTTTCGATACTGGAGCAATACGGAGGGGCCCCCAGTGTTCCCCGTAGCTGTTCTTACAGCCCGACATGGAGCCAAGAATGCATAGCAGTTGTAGGAGCGGTGTGGTGTACATGTAAATGCAGGTTAAAATGCTGCTGGGTGCACTTTCCCAAAATAGTTGCCCTTTGTCAACCGTCCCATAAAGGTGATGGCAGGAATGGATGGCGGACACAAAGGACAGAAGAGAAGAAAAAGAAGAATACCCGTGGCATTCCCAAGGCGGCTGACAGGGCTGATGTGAATGAACCCATCTTCTACAGGTCGACATACGAATGTCCACCTCCCCGCGAACTGCACAGGTGGCATCTATGTATGTACAGGAGGTGGACAGGCAGCCGTTGCTCTCCAAATATTCCAAAGGGTACTCCAGGTACCCCTGTTTCGTGCGAGAAGCTGCCCTCAGCTGTCCTTATCAGAAACCTTCTTTGTCTACGAAGCTGAGCCTCGGTGTTTCACTACAGAAAACAACAGCATGTAGACTCAACCAATTGACATGTGACGCGAAAATCATCCTGACAACCGGAATCTTAGCAATGCCAGCATGCAAGCACGGCCCAGGTCAGGGAAAACAACGGTCAGGTGGGGACGCTGAACCAAGCAAAAAGCAGGCAACAGCTTCCACGCTGAATGTGGAATTGTCGCCGTTCCCAATCCACTCTATGGGGTGGACCCCGAGCCAGAATGCTGTTATGAGCAGAAACAAGTCTTATATGCATGATTCAGCTCCCACTCCCCACTAAGGGGCTCGCATGCATGTCACCATGCGTTCTGGGTCATAAAAGTGGACGCAACAGTCTCACTAACGAAAGGCACTGGGAAGAATTATCCCAAAGGCAATTCAGCCACGACAAGAAATCTGCAAGAAGGCTGCACCAGGAGAAGACCCCGTTGCACCCATTTTCCTGCCTTTTCACCCAAAAGGCCGCCAAGATCGTTTGGCAAAGACTGTATGCAAAAATTGTATTGACCTTTTGCATTGGCCTGAGAACAGAGGTTGGGGGGGGGGGGTTGGCACGAGGTTGAGGGGGGGGGGTTACCCATTTGAACTAGGTCTGTTGTTGCCATCAGGGGAGGGCAAAGGGGAATGTCTTGACCATTTATTTGTTATTGGACAAGACCAAGGCAGCGAGATAGTGCCACCAATGGCGACCTCGCAGCCAGGGGCAGTAACCCCCCCACCCCCTTGCCCCAGCTGAGCCCAGGCCAGGGAAAACAATCGTCGGACAGGGGTCCCGAGTCAAGCACGATAGTACCGGGACATGTTGCAGCCATATCAGGCACCACCACAGCCGCCATGGCGACAACTTACACCAAAAGACACAGAAAGCAGATGCAAATGGGGTGCACTCACAAGTCCCATGTCGTCAGGAGCAGATACACCCCCCACAGGCCTGACCAGCCCCACTTTCCCATTACAGTGGGCTCATATCAGCGTCAAACCGCAGTCCTGGCCACAAAGACTGTCCTCAGAAACTAAAAACAGACGGTCAGTTGCTGTGCCTAGACAAGGCTATGCGAAAGAGGGTGGGGCACAGTGGGTCGACACTGACCCATGCATAGGCCACGGTTGCGGAGCGCCACACGCTGGGAGGTAAGGGGGGGCGGAGGGGATCAGGAAATCCGGCGCTACCCAAAAACTTCAAATTGGCCAAATGAATCGTGCCCACTCCGGTAAATGCACTTTGAAGAAACGGGGGAAAGGTTGGAAACCCCGAAACCCCGAAAGTCCTGAATGCGCCAGTCCACTGTGCCCCAATCTATAAAACAGACGTGTTCGACAGAGCTATTGGCCGTACAGCGTCCTCCCCAGCCCGCGTGGGTGCCTATTACGGATCATGTCCTCCCCGTAGTCCCCAAGAAGCAGCAGCACTTAGCGCTGGCTCCGCCTGAGGCCCTCAGGAGGCAACAGGTCAGGCTTGACCAGACTGACTTCGGCCCCCAGTGCTGTCCACTCCCCTGCCGGCGCCAGCGGGGGCTTAACATGCAGTCACACCCCTGGACCGTGAAGTTCACGAGGACGTGGGAAAGGCACGATTTGATGCAGGCTCTTGGGGCCGCGAGTGAACACCTCCGTTTCCACAGTCATCATTCACACTGCAATCACACGATGAGGACAGGAGGGGAATCGGGCACAGACGCGCGGCCTCCATGAATCGAGCGCCTAAAGGCTCAAACTTGTCTGGCGACCAGGAAGGCACAGGCCGTCACCACCCGCTCAGGAAAGTGCGTGGCATGAAAGGCACAGCGGCAGAACCGCCAGCTCCGCGCGAAGACCGTGGGGTGCAGGGTCCATTTCCCGGGCCAGGGGGGCGAGGGGGTCACTCATAAATGAGCCCCGCGACGCACGCGGTCGCAAAACACGCCAAAGTCCCCCCGATCAGCGCTCGTGGGGCCAGACTGGAGATCTCGCCCAAGCGCCCCGGCACCAACATCGACAAGCAGCCGATGGTGGACCCCAGAGCACCGAAGTTGGAAAACCCGCACAGCGCGTACGTCGCCACAACCACCGAGTGCTTCTCCAGGGCCTTGGCGGCGATCATCTGCGACAACGACGTGTACGCAACGAACTCGTTGATGATCGTCTTCGTGCCCAAAAGCGAAGCCACAGCGCTGCAATCCTTCCACTGCACCCCCATCAGAAAGGCAAAGGGGAGGAACACCACCGCACAGATTTTGTCGAAGGACAGCTCGGGGTACCCCACCATCCCGCCCAACCACGACAGAAGCGCGTTCCCCAGGGCGATGAAGGACACGAAGGCGAGCAGCATGACCGCGATGTAGGCGATGATGGAGATGCTGTCCACGGCGCCCTGGGCAATGGCCTCCACGACGCAGCCGGCGTTACTGCGCATGCTCCATTCCTTCAGAGACGTGGGGGTCTGCTCCTCCGGGCACATGACTTTGGATATGGCGAGAGCTGCGGGGGCGGACATGACAGATGCCCCCACCAAATGGCTCATGGGGATGTCTATGGCCCCGTAGACGGCGAGCATGTTGCCAGCGATGGTGGCAAAGCCGGTCGTCATGATGGAATGCAGCTCCGAGCGGGTCATGAGGGGCAGCAGCGGTTTGACCAGCAGCGGGGCCGTGTTGCATCCGACAAATATGTTCCCGGCAGCCACCAGCGTCTCACAAGGGGATAGCCCCATGGTCTCGGTAAGGACTGCGGCGCAGGCCCGAATGATCGCCTGCATGATCCCAAAATAGTAGAGGACCGAGATCAGGGCAGAGAAGAAGGTGATGGCGGGCAGCACTTTGAACGCCATGAAGTGGTCCGTGAAATTGTCCCCAAACAAGAATTTGGCACCCACGTCTGCAAAATCCAGGCATTTGTTGATCAGGTCTCCAGCGGCCTCAAAGAACCACAGCCCTGGCCGAGTGCGCAGCACAAACAGAGCGATGGCGACCTGCAACAGCAGCCCCCAGGCAACCGGTTTCCATTGGATGGCGCGCCGGTTTGTGGAACACACGTACGCAATGAGCATGTTGAATGCCAGACCCCCCAACGCCAGCAGCCGGCGAGGATGCTTCACTGCAGAGAACACGGTGACCACGGCTGCAACACAGAAGACGGCGAGCATCACCGCCCCCCAAACGTACAACTGCTTCGCGCGGTACCATCGCTGGAACGGCAGGATTCTGCACCAGCTGTCCCAAAATGTGGCGGTCAGCTTCCACAACACCACCAACAACGTCAGGATGACCAGCAACAGGGCCCGCCTCCAATCCAGGATGACGGCACACAGGAGGTATGCAAAGTACGCGACCCCAAGCGACACCTGGACTAAGATCCACATGGACTTCCTGGTGACTTGGCAGCGGACGTCGCTGGTCCGCCTCTCAGGCCCAGGCTGTCCCCCGCAGTGTTCAACTGTTCCCCTGTTCTCCAGTTCTTCGCGGGGATGGCGGAGTGCGCCTTTGAACTCTCCAAAATCAGCCTGATCAGGGGCTTGACCCATACCCTCGATCTGCTGCAGCTCCATTGGAAAGCGCAGAAAAAGGCACGCCACAGAGACTCAAATGATAGCTCACTGGCACTGAGACAGTCAGAGAGTGCTCTGGAACAATTGCATGCGCACACATTTCATGTTGCCACTGGGGGGGGTTTGCGCACAGCGCGCGCTGTGCATATTTTACAGGGAGAAATAGGGGAATTTCAGGGCAATTAGCAATATTCTTGCCTATATCTGTCAACCTGCACTGCATTGCGAGGTTTGTTGGCCTAGCAATGCACGCAGTGCTGCGTGATGCTTTGGTTGACGTCCACTAGCTTTGGAGATGTGGCCCTCACCTTAAGTATGGCCAGCATCTTGTCAACACCTTGCGTTCCGATATGGAACAGCTCATGAAAATGGTCCACGACCTCTTTCAAAATCACCCTCGGCACGAGATACTTCCCATCTTTCACCAACGTGCCAGTAGACTTCTGTATTGTTGGCCCCAGGTTGCACGCTTGGAAACACCCCCACTCTTCTCCGAAGTCCGGATCGGTGTCATCCCTACCTACCTACTATCCCTTGGGTACGGTCGTGTACAAACTTTGTGCACAATGCGTACACACAGCGCGTAATACGCCCCCCTAGCACAGTCTTACGAGCCTCCACACTATCTGACCATGAACATGGTCAGAACACACACATATGTGTCGGCACGTTGTGGCATATTTGGGTGGAGCAGCTCTAGTGGAGCAACAGTATCCGTCATCCCTGGTGTGTTAGGACCAAAAGTGACATCCAAAAGCAAGGAAACTTGCAAGCTTCAAAGAAATGGCTGGCTGCCACGAAATAGTTTTTGGGTGCACACCGTAGGGGCCTATAGTGCTAAATGATAAGTGGCGCACGGATTCGAAAATATCACTAAAACAATGTTGTTGTTGCTTCGGAAACACGAACTTGCACCTCCTGATATTGGGGGGGTGGGGGGAACAACACTTCTTCCCACCCCTGGATAAGTACCAACAAAGTACGTCCCTCCAGAAAGGTGGGCAGACCCATAAGAATGATGAGGGTAGTCTTCGTTTGCAATTACTCCCACAAGCCCGGCATGCAACTTGGGCACTATTTTGCACAATTGCCTGTGGTCCACTTCAGCACATGATGGACTTGGTTGCTTCCGCATTTGTCGAAACTGCCCCTTGTGTAAGCCGAGGCACGAATTATTCTTTGTGTCCCTAAACACTTGTAGCTAATGTTCCTTTCCCCACCAGCTCAGTCCCAATATTCAGTCCCGGTTAGGGTCAGCAAGGTGCAACCAGTTGTTGTTTTATACCCCTATTTAGGGTCTCGGGTGGACCTAATAGGTTTGGCAAGCAGCAAGTAGCAGCAAGCACGAGCGAAATGGGCTAAAATCACAACTCCGTCATGGTGCTTGGGATTCGGCCGAAATTTTGGGAGAGGATAGCCATGGGTGTGAAGAACAATCACACAAAGTTTGAGCAAGAAACTCGGTGGCGGCAGCCGGGAACAAGTGGCGGACCTATGTTCAAAATCTGTTTGGGTGCCCAAGATGTGCATGGAGGGGGCTATTTGCATTGGAACCAACCTGGATGATAAACAAACACCTTTGATCATTGCCGAGTGGGGTTTGCACCCAATCTGTGGGCTCAATGGCCACTTTTTGGACCCAAACTACCGCAAAATCAGCCTTGAGAAGCACCAGGTTTTCATATGTTCCATAATCTGGTGTTGTGTTTGGCTGCCATGGATTGCGTTGGGCACCCTTGTGGTGATACATGATTATGAAGGGGATCAATTCCAAGGTGTTCCCACGCAGTCAACACTCTTCGATGTTCTATTGGCACCAGCAGCGTGCACAACACACGTGCTAGGGGAGGGTTACAGGGGTCACCTGTGAGTCCAAAAGTGGTCACAAATGATGTTTTCCAAAGTTGTTTCTAGATCCCCACCCCACCGCATTCTCTCCGGACCCCTATGTTGCACCTCCAGTCCCAAAATTGCCCATTTGAAGGCTTTTCGGGAGCTTGCATATCAATGAATTCAGACCTCAGCTTGTTCCAGGTTGACAACCAATGAGATTTGGGTGTTTCCAGCACCTCAGGCAACCCCAGCTATTCCCCTCGTGAGCTTTGCCCGCCATGACACTGACTCTTCGAGCGGCCTCAATGGGTTCCCACTCCATCATCTCCTCATTCTAGTTGATCTTGTCATTTTAGGGGCCATATGTGTCCTTTGCACCGGAGTATTTGCTTGGGAGAAGTTCTTGCACTGCGTGCGCACTGCGTGCATACTGCGCATGCAGAGGCTCGGATACTGACCCAAGTAATACGGTTGGTGGTGACCGTATTATTTCCTCTGAATCCATTTCAGAAAAATGAACAATCCAAAAATATTTCACGATTTATGGAAGCACTTTTCCTTTATAGGAAACCAAGGGCACAGGATCAATGCTTTACCACCAAAAGGTAGCTAGGGTGCGAGTATTTGCCGACATCCAAAACTTCGCACTGCGTGCGCACTGCGTGCATGGCATGGTTCGCTTAGATCCTCTCCTCAAGGTGATACTTGGTTCTTGTTGACAGGCAGACTATTCCTGTTCAAAATGGGTGAGCTTTCGTTCACATGGCAGGCCTCGCAGGCCTGTCCAGTTCTTCCTTAGGGGTCTTGATTCATGATGGCATCATGGGCAACGCTCTCCCTTCACATTGCCCTTGTTTGGGGAGCAAGCAATTCATCATACCCTGAAGTACCCAAGAACAACATGTCAAGCAGTGTCCTGCTGCATGCTCGGCCTACTTTCAGCACTTTGAGCGAAACACAAACTGCAAACCATGCAACTGCAATGAACAATTGAAAAGTCAACAAAATAGAAAAGGGCAGTTTGCGCTCACCTAAAAGCAAAGGTGGTGTAAAAGTGGTTGAAAATGTAGCGACCCTTCAAACTGCCTTTTTGTTCTATTGGTGTGATGGCTGCCATGCGGTCGTTGATTTGCAGCGCTATGATGGCTGCAAACTTTAGCCATGACAGGCATGTTGGTAGATCCGAAAAAGGACTGCAAATATCCATCACATGGTGCTCTTGGCTTGCCCGAGGAAGACGTCATGTCAGATCAAAGGGTAGAGATCTCTTCAGCCATTTGGTTGGCATCCGGAATAATGATACCGCGTTAATACCATGTTAATTGTGTAAATTCATGAGTTTGTCATTGCTTGAGACTTATTACTAGATGCCAAACGTCGTAGTTTTGCGCCAGCCTCAAAGTGCCCTTGGTTTTTTTTGGGGGGGGGCGGGTTCGGTAGGCAATGTTGTGGCAATTGCTGCTGCCAATTCCTCTCGCTTTATGGTTTGCCTGCTGCTTCGCTTCCACTTCCACAAAGCACTACTGCTCTTGGTGTGACCCACCATCATGTTCGTCCATTCCTGTTTCACACCGAAGAATTTCTTCGATCGACTCACAGCAGATACGGTCTTCAATTATGTACACCATGCCGAGGTTACTGTGCAGAGGCCACAGGCTTCATGGCCTCTGTGGTTGTTGCCATTGGTGCAAAAACCGCCTCACTGGTTGATGTGCGCTGGAAGTAGTCCAGTCTAGACAAGTGCAAAGTCTGCGCACGCTGTGTACACAATGCTGTTAATGGGTTCCAGGAGTTCTCGTCTTCCAGCTCCCAAATGCTGCTACACACCAATGGCCCAGGAGCACACGCAGCAGTCCCCAGGTAGCGTCGCCCTGAGCTCCTGATGTCCTTGCAGGGTTGTCGAGGGTTGCTAAGCTTGCGGAGGGACTGGACGGAATGCAAAGAACGGTGAAAGCACACAAGCAGAAGACAGCATATCGCACACTGATGGGACAGCATACCATACCCATCATATTGGAATTGCATGAAAACCTAATTTACAGTCCGTTGCCACTGTAATGTGCTTCGCAAAATGGGTTGTTATGTTTGAACCACAAATACCGGTACAGTGATGCACCAACGAAACGAGGCTGCTGGGAACATCTGAGCCACAGCAGTCGGGTACTTCAAACAACAAAGCTGCTTTCAAAAGGCCCCGAAACTGCTTGCTAACACCCGCAGACCAGGTGCCCAGCACAACTGCTGGCTGGCATGCAAATTTATAATTTCTAAAATCAATGCTACAGCTCTTTCTGCACTGGCGCCCTTGCTTGCTTGTTTCGATACTGGAGCAATACGGAGGGGCCCCCAGTGTTCCCCGTAGCTGTTCTTACAGCCCGACATGGAGCCAAGAATGCATAGCAGTTGTAGGAGCGGTGTGGTGTACATGTAAATGCAGGTTAAAATGCTGCTGGGTGCACTTTCCCAAAATAGTTGCCCTTTGTCAACCGTCCCATAAAGGTGATGGCAGGAATGGATGGCGGACACAAAGGACAGAAGAGAAGAAAAAGAAGAATACCCGTGGCATTCCCAAGGCGGCTGACAGGGCTGATGTGAATGAACCCATCTTCTACAGGTCGACATACGAATGTCCACCTCCCCGCGAACTGCACAGGTGGCATCTATGTATGTACAGGAGGTGGACAGGCAGCCGTTGCTCTCCAAATATTCCAAAGGGTACTCCAGGTACCCCTGTTTCGTGCGAGAAGCTGCCCTCAGCTGTCCTTATCAGAAACCTTCTTTGTCTACGAAGCTGAGCCTCGGTGTTTCACTACAGAAAACAACAGCATGTAGACTCAACCAATTGACATGTGACGCGAAAATCATCCTGACAACCGGAATCTTAGCAATGCCAGCATGCAAGCACGGCCCAGGTCAGGGAAAACAACGGTCAGGTGGGGACGCTGAACCAAGCAAAAAGCAGGCAACAGCTTCCACGCTGAATGTGGAATTGTCGCCGTTCCCAATCCACTCTATGGGGTGGACCCCGAGCCAGAATGCTGTTATGAGCAGAAACAAGTCTTATATGCATGATTCAGCTCCCACTCCCCACTAAGGGGCTCGCATGCATGTCACCATGCGTTCTGGGTCATAAAAGTGGACGCAACAGTCTCACTAACGAAAGGCACTGGGAAGAATTATCCCAAAGGCAATTCAGCCACGACAAGAAATCTGCAAGAAGGCTGCACCAGGAGAAGACCCCGTTGCACCCATTTTCCTGCCTTTTCACCCAAAAGGCCGCCAAGATCGTTTGGCAAAGACTGTATGCAAAAATTGTATTGACCTTTTGCATTGGCCTGAGAACAGAGGTTGGGGGGGGGGGGTTGGCACGAGGTTGAGGGGGGGGGGTTACCCATTTGAACTAGGTCTGTTGTTGCCATCAGGGGAGGGCAAAGGGGAATGTCTTGACCATTTATTTGTTATTGGACAAGACCAAGGCAGCGAGATAGTGCCACCAATGGCGACCTCGCAGCCAGGGGCAGTAACCCCCCCACCCCCTTGCCCCAGCTGAGCCCAGGCCAGGGAAAACAATCGTCGGACAGGGGTCCCGAGTCAAGCACGATAGTACCGGGACATGTTGCAGCCATATCAGGCACCACCACAGCCGCCATGGCGACAACTTACACCAAAAGACACAGAAAGCAGATGCAAATGGGGTGCACTCACAAGTCCCATGTCGTCAGGAGCAGATACACCTCCCACAGGCCTGACCAGCCCCACTTTCCCATTACAGTGGGCTCATATCAGCGTCAAACCGCAGTCCTGGCCACAAAGACTGTCCTCAGAAACTAAAAACAGACGGTCAGTTGCTGTGCCTAGACAAGGCTATGCGAAAGAGGGTGGGGCACAGTGGGTCGACACTGACCCATGCATAGGCCACGGTTGCGGAGCGCCACACGCTGGGAGGTAAGGGGGGGCGGAGGGGATCAGGAAATCCGGCGCTACCCAAAAACTTCAAATTGGCCAAATGAATCGTGCCCACTCCGGTAAATGCACTTTGAAGAAACGGGGGAAAGGTTGGAAACCCCGAAACCCCGAAAGTCCTGAATGCGCCAGTCCACTGTGCCCCAATCTATAAAACAGACGTGTTCGACAGAGCTATTGGCCGTACAGCGTCCTCCCCAGCCCGCGTGGGTGCCTATTACGGATCATGTCCTCCCCGTAGTCCCCAAGAAGCAGCAGCACTTAGCGCTGGCTCCGCCTGAGGCCCTCAGGAGGCAACAGGTCAGGCTTGACCAGACTGACTTCGGCCCCCAGTGCTGTCCACTCCCCTGCCGGCGCCAGCGGGGGCTTAACATGCAGTCACACCCCTGGACCGTGAAGTTCACGAGGACGTGGGAAAGGCACGATTTGATGCAGGCTCTTGGGGCCGCGAGTGAACACCTCCGTTTCCACAGTCATCATTCACACTGCAATCACACGATGAGGACAGGAGGGGAATCGGGCACAGACGCGCGGCCTCCATGAATCGAGCGCCTAAAGGCTCAAACTTGTCTGGCGACCAGGAAGGCACAGGCCGTCACCACCCGCTCAGGAAAGTGCGTGGCATGAAAGGCACAGCGGCAGAACCGCCAGCTCCGCGCGAAGACCGTGGGGTGCAGGGTCCATTTCCCGGGCCAGGGGGGCGAGGGGGTCACTCATAAATGAGCCCCGCGACGCACGCGGTCGCAAAACACGCCAAAGTCCCCCCGATCAGCGCTCGTGGGGCCAGACTGGAGATCTCGCCCAAGCGCCCCGGCACCAACATCGACAAGCAGCCGATGGTGGACCCCAGAGCACCGAAGTTGGAAAACCCGCACAGCGCGTACGTCGCCACGACCACCGAGTGCTTCTCCAGGGCCTTGGCGGCGATCATCTGCGACAACGACGTGTACGCAACGAACTCGTTGATGATCGTCTTCGTGCCCAAAAGCGAAGCCACAGCGCTGCAATCCTTCCACTGCACCCCCATCAGAAAGGCAAAGGGGAGGAACACCACCGCACAGATTTTGTCGAAGGACAGCTCGGGGTACCCCACCATCCCGCCCAACCACGACAGAAGCGCGTTCCCCAGGGCGATGAAGGACACGAAGGCGAGCAGCATGACCGCGATGTAGGCGATGATGGAGATGCTGTCCACGGCGCCCTGGGCAATGGCCTCCACGACGCAGCCGGCGTTACTGCGCATGCTCCATTCCTTCAGAGACGTGGGGGTCTGCTCCTCCGGGCACATGACTTTGGATATGGCGAGAGCTGCGGGGGCGGACATGACAGATGCCCCCACCAAATGGCTCATGGGGATGTCTATGGCCCCGTAGACGGCGAGCATGTTGCCAGCGATGGTGGCAAAGCCGGTCGTCATGATGGAATGCAGCTCCGAGCGGGTCATGAGGGGCAGCAGCGGTTTGACCAGCAGCGGGGCCGTGTTGCATCCGACAAATATGTTCCCGGCAGCCACCAGCGTCTCACAAGGGGATAGCCCCATGGTCTCGGTAAGGACTGCGGCGCAGGCCCGAATGATCGCCTGCATGATCCCAAAATAGTAGAGGACCGAGATCAGGGCAGAGAAGAAGGTGATGGCGGGCAGCACTTTGAACGCCATGAAGTGGTCCGTGAAATTGTCCCCAAACAAGAATTTGGCACCCACGTCTGCAAAATCCAGGCATTTGTTGATCAGGTCTCCAGCGGCCTCAAAGAACCACAGCCCTGGCCGAGTGCGCAGCACAAACAGAGCGATGGCGACCTGCAACAGCAGCCCCCAGGCAACCGGTTTCCATTGGATGGCGCGCCGGTTTGTGGAACACACGTACGCAATGAGCATGTTGAATGCCAGACCCCCCAACGCCAGCAGCCGGCGAGGATGCTTCACTGCAGAGAACACGGTGACCACGGCTGCAACACAGAAGACGGCGAGCATCACCGCCCCCCAAACGTACAACTGCTTCGCGCGGTACCATCGCTGGAACGGCAGGATTCTGCACCAGCTGTCCCAAAATGTGGCGGTCAGCTTCCACAACACCACCAACAACGTCAGGATGACCAGCAACAGGGCCCGCCTCCAATCCAGGATGACGGCACACAGGAGGTATGCAAAGTACGCGACCCCAAGCGACACCTGGACTAAGATCCACATGGACTTCCTGGTGACTTGGCAGCGGACGTCGCTGGTCCGCCTCTCAGGCCCAGGCTGTCCCCCGCAGTGTTCAACTATTCCCCTGTTCTCCAGTTCTTCGCGGGGATGGCAGAGTGCGCCTTTGAACTCTCCAAAATCAGCCTGATCAGGGGCTTGACCCATACCCTCGATCTGCTGCAGCTCCATTGGAAAGCGCAGAAAAAGGCACGCCACAGAGACTCAAATGATAGCTCACTGGCACTGAGACAGTCAGAGAGTGCTCTGGAACAATTGCATGCGCACACATTTCATGTTGCCACTGGGGGGGGTTTGCGCACAGCGCGCGCTGTGCATATTTTACAGGGAGAAATAGGGGAATTTCAGGGCAATTAGCAATATTCTTGCCTATATCTGTCAACCTGCACTGCATTGCGAGGTTTGTTGGCCTAGCAATGCACGCAGTGCTGCGTGATGCTTTGGTTGACGTCCACTAGCTTTGGAGATGTGGCCCTCACCTTAAGTATGGCCAGCACCTTGTCAACACCTTGCGTTCCGATATGGAACAGCTCATGAAAATGGTCCACGACCTCTTTCAAAATCACCCTCGGCACGAGATACTTCCCATCTTTCACCAACGTGCCAGTAGACTTCTGTATTGTTGGCCCCAGGTTGCACGCTTGGAAACACCCCCACTCTTCTCCGAAGTCCGGATCGGTGTCATCCCTACCTACCTACTATCCCTTGGGTACGGTCGTGTACAAACTTTGTGCACAATGCGTACACACAGCGCGTAATACGCCCCCCTAGCACAGTCTTACGAGCCTCCACACTATCTGACCATGAACATGGTCAGAACACACACATATGTGTCGGCACGTTGTGGCATATTTGGGTGGAGCAGCTCTAGTGGAGCAACAGTATCCGTCATCCCTGGTGTGTTAGGACCAAAAGTGACATCCAAAAGCAAGGAAACTTGCAAGCTTCAAAGAAATGGCTGGCTGCCACGAAATAGTTTTTGGGTGCACACCGTAGGGGCCTATAGTGCTAAATGATAAGTGGCGCACGGATTCGAAAATATCACTAAAACAATGTTGTTGTTGCTTCGGAAACACGAACTTGCACCTCCTGATATTGGGGGGGTGGGGGGAACAACACTTCTTCCCACCCCTGGATAAGTACCAACAAAGTACGTCCCTCCAGAAAGGTGGGCAGACCCATAAGAATGATGAGGGTAGTCTTCGTTTGCAATTACTCCCACAAGCCCGGCATGCAACTTGGGCACTATTTTGCACAATTGCCTGTGGTCCACTTCAGCACATGATGGACTTGGTTGCTTCCGCATTTGTCGAAACTGCCCCTTGTGTAAGCCGAGGCACGAATTATTCTTTGTGTCCCTAAACACTTGTAGCTAATGTTCCTTTCCCCACCAGCTCAGTCCCAATATTCAGTCCCGGTTAGGGTCAGCAAGGTGCAACCAGTTGTTGTTTTATACCCCTATTTAGGGTCTCGGGTGGACCTAATAGGTTTGGCAAGCAGCAAGTAGCAGCAAGCACGAGCGAAATGGGCTAAAATCACAACTCCGTCATGGTGCTTGGGATTCGGCCGAAATTTTGGGAGAGGATAGCCATGGGTGTGAAGAACAATCACACAAAGTTTGAGCAAGAAACTCGGTGGCGGCAGCCGGGAACAAGTGGCGGACCTATGTTCAAAATCTGTTTGGGTGCCCAAGATGTGCATGGAGGGGGCTATTTGCATTGGAACCAACCTGGATGATAAACAAACACCTTTGATCATTGCCGAGTGGGGTTTGCACCCAATCTGTGGGCTCAATGACCACTTTTTGGACCCAAACTACCGCAAAATCAGCCTTGAGAAGCACCAGGTTTTCATATGTTCCATAATCTGGTGTTGTGTTTGGCTGCCATGGATTGCGTTGGGCACCCTTGTGGTGATACATGATTATGAAGGGGATCAATTCCAAGGTGTTCCCACGCAGTCAACACTCTTCGATGTTCTATTGGCACCAGCAGCGTGCACAACACACGTGCTAGGGGAGGGTTACAGGGGTCACCTGTGAGTCCAAAAGTGGTCACAAATGATGTTTTCCAAAGTTGTTTCTAGATCCCCACCCCACCGCATTCTCTCCGGACCCCTATGTTGCACCTCCAGTCCCAAAATTGCCCATTTCAAGGCTTTTCGGGAGCTTGCATGGGCTCATGGGTCCAAGATGGCTCCGCTCGTTCAAGAGATACGCCCCCTGTCGGTCCTCGCACACCCCTCCTCTATCACCCAATCTCCCCCGCATTCCCCTTGAACCCCCCCCCCCATTGTCAGTCCCAAAATTGCCCAATAAAATTTTTTTGGGAGCTTGCATGGGCTCATACGGGTCCAAGATGGCTCCGCTCGCTCGAGAGAGCCTCTGGCCACTTACTTAGCACCCCTAGTTCGATAGGGGATAGGCATGTGAGCGAAGCAAGCGAGGAATGGTTTGGGGGGGGTCTCAAGCGATCGAAGCGAGCAAGGAAGGGTTTCGATGGCGGTACAGAGGGGGAAGTTATGGGAATCATTCTCGGTGTCCCCCAACATGCATCCTTGTTCAGCCCCGTAGCTAATGTTCCCTCCCCCACCAGCTCGGTCCCAATATCAAGCATGTCATAGACACCCGGCACACCCATTTTGGCGGGTGGCAGGTTGGTTTGATAGGATACTTTGGTTTTGGCCTTTTTGGTGTTTTTTGGGTGTTTTTTTTTTGCACAAGCCGATGCAAAAAGCCCATTTTTGGTGTTTTTAGAGTGGGTGGCCGCATATCATTGAAACAAATCTCAGTGCGTGGAGTGTGTTCGACACTGCATGATGTAGGACTCCACCCCGCACCATGTCTATCATACACCGTGGGTACCGCCATGCATTGTGCTCTCACGTCGGGGCGTTGTGCCTGCTTCACGGGCCAGTCCTACGTAACTTTGAGGCGGCTGAATCTGAACTGAAGATCTCATCCGAGGAACCCAGGCTAGACTGTGACCCTGACTCACTCACTTGGTCGGACGGGGCACTACGACATGTGCGGTCTGTACCGCACCCACAACTGCGCCACCCATCGCATACCCTCCCTTCGCTCGAGCTCACATTGTTGCTCACCTCTGAATCTAACTCCTACAACACCAATGCCTGCCACTCCAACAACTGCTGTTGTTGTACCTCCCGCACCCATTCACAAGAATAGGCCCAATGCCAGGCCCTCCCTTCCTCTGCCGACTGGTCTACCCTTTCATTACCCATGATGTCAATGTGGGATAGGACCCACTAAATTGAAAACAAATCTTCCCTCTTCGGAGCTCGTTCTCCGACATACCGTGGACTTAGAACAAAGTGTTGGGCTCGTTTGAAAGCTGAGAACAAGTTCTAAAAGGATAATAGGACCCGTCACAGGTCGTCTCACACCCATTTCTCGCAAAAATGGCGTTTTTAGTGGTCATTTTTACGTAAAACCATATGTATGTTTTGTAGACCCTTCCGTATCAGAACGTGTAGCTATCGGCCTGGACCAAATCCATAAACGGCTCCCATAAATCCCTGTGCGCCACGTCACATGTGGTGGTAAACCACTGATGCCGCCGCAACACGGCTCCTCACTTTGTCACCCCTTGTACATCCATTCGAAGTCCACAACCATGTGCAGTGGCTTGCCCGCCGGCTGTCGCAATAGGGCATAGTGCGCCGCGCGCAGTTGCCCCCTGTTATTGGTCTGGTCCTCATCCCAATCAAGCACAAAAGATCTGTTCCGCTCATCCCCCTCCCCATACCAGACCCCACAACCCCCTGTCAGCTGCTAGTACACAATTTTTGAAGAGCCATCCGTAAAAACCACATCCCACCCCCCGTTCTGCTTGCGCATAAAACCTCCTCGAAGATCTGTCAATCTTCTGCGAGCCTCTGCTTCATAGCAGCTCGCTGCTGTTGCTTCGAGGGCAGTGTAATAACTGGCCGCGGAGCCTTGTGGTCTATGCTGGACACTAGTTGAAATTAGCTTTCCAACACACAAGTGAAATGCCAAAAATCGCGGCGTGACACTGAGATCTCTGGCTGGTGTTACCATGACCTACAAACTGACAACCACTTAGCAATAAAAATATCCTTTGAGGAAGCATCCCCACGGAATCTCTTCGCACACCTCAGCAACCATTGTGCCCTTAACCCTGCCTAGGTCACCAGCCCCTGTGTTTTTCCCAAGGGCAGAAGCGGGGCATCTACCACTAACCGACTCGGTCCACCACCACACCGTCCTTAGTCTGTACTACCCCCAAGGACCGATGGACCAAATCGAACATGACCGACGAAGTCAAAACGTCTCCTAAGAAAGTGGAGATGTGTTTCCTTCTTTAAATCTATGGGGCACAACTTCTCCGTCGGGTAGAGGTGACACATCCGCCCCCCAAGCTGAGCTTGCGCCACAAGACGCTTTGGATAAAATCAAGGTCTGCCTGTGGGAGCTTCAATGCTCCCAAACGGCCCTTTCTTGCCTCAGAACATGGGGGCCGCTTAATCAGAATGCGCTTAAGCATGGACTGTTTCTGCCAACCCTTCACCCATGTCTCCTCCAAGTCCCACCTCTTCTCCCCGGGCCGCACGGGCTAGGGGGGCTGCTTGATTGATACTCCCAACGAATCATAACGTCCCCTCCAAGTGGGAGTTATCTACCTCCACAGATTATAATGTACCCATCCCCAAACAGACGATAATATAAAAACTTACCAGCCCTGACCAGCTTAGGATTGTGGTACGTATGACCCAACGGCGATGTTGCTAGCACATTATGCCGTGCGGCATTTCTTCGTAAGACAGTGGCGGGGGTAAATCCTGATAATCAGACCTGGCCTTCGAAAAGGACCGGATACACCAGGCTAAAAAACCCATGGAGCTGTGGCGCACAGGCGCTAGTTGCAAAAACCGCAAGCATCGTATGTCCAAAACCAATCCCACTGACGCAGCCCACTTGCGAAAACTGGACAGCACCTGATCGTCAAACCGGTGCGGTTCATGTAAGGCGGTCACGAACACTCCCGAATGCACCCACTGCAAGAACACGTGGGTAGGGGCCAATGCATAGCGTCCCTCAGACTCTAGTCGGGCCAAACAATCCAAAGTAAGGCCCCACGCCAATAGGGATAATGCTACTTGATAAACCTTACCAAGCTCGGCAATAACCCTACTGTTCCGGGTAATAAGCACGCGCGGCCAGGAACACACAAGGTAGTACCCATGTTTTCAAGCGATGGACCTTCTCTTTCATGCCCCGTGAGAGTTTCGCCAAAATGTGCACTCTCTGTAGCATCTTATGCATGTTGGCTGAGTAGGCCTCCGTCGGGGATACATGCCCAAACGGTATGCCCAAGTACTGAAAAGAGTCATACAGCACCACCCCGGAGTATACGAGCTTGCGCTCAGACGGCACCTCATGTTTTTGGAGGACCAACTTCGTCTTGGCCACATTTACGTCCGTAAACCAAAAATCGCCACATAATCACCTCCATCGCCCCCACGACCTCCGCCCGTGTGCCCGGTATGTACAACAACATCTCATCAGCATAAAAGAAAACTTGCAGGTCCATGCGCAGCTGGCGCACATCGTAAATTAGTATGGTGGTCAACATCGCAAAGAGGGCGGGGCATAGGGGGTCGCCCTGCCTTACCCCCAATGACGGTCGTACCTCAACATCTGCTACATACCTAGACCCCACACAAAAGAGTATGGGTGAGACCGCCAAAGACATGGTGAGCCGCAAGTATGGCTCTGGTAAACCCAGGAAGGGGAGGTGCCATGACATGCGGTCTTTTGGAAACGCCTTTTGAAAAATCTATCGTGAGATACCCCCCGTCCCCGTGTGTTCCAATAAACCACGAACTCCCCAAACATGATCTATCATTAGCCACTTCCGCATAAAACCCTTCTACTCTGGCGCAGTCAGTTGCTCAAGGGGGTCCTCCGGCTGCAACAAGATTACCTCAGTGACCCAGTTAACACAACTATTTTGCAGACAAATCGGCGGCACATCGCCCAATCCATCCACTCTTGAGTGTTTGGGTATACACTGGCTATGGCCCCCAATGTGAGCAGAGGATTGCCCTTCTCGTCACGCAATCTCTGCAGGCGTTTACGCCCCCGAAGCTCACGCAGTAGCCTGTGGATCTTTTGTCTACGCTCCAATTCTACCCACGGGGGGGGCGACCCCTCGGTCCTGGACGCCAACTACCCCCCCAACTAACTGTTGGCCGAAGGCCCCTAGGGGGGGGGGGGGGGGGGGGGGGGGGGGGGGCTTGGAGGGGGGGGTCTAGGAGGGGCGCCAGGGAGGGCGGTTCCCGGGGGGGGGGGGGTTCCCGGGGTTCCCGTGGGGGGAGGGGTGTCGGGCACCTCCGAACAGTTGGGTATGCAGCCCAGGTGTGATCCGACAGTTCGCACCGCCCCTTCCCACAATAGAGGGTAGGGTATCATCGGCTTGGGTATTCCCAGCCACACTGGGAACCTCAGGGGGGTGGGCTCCTGAGGCGGCCATGGGATTAGAGTTACACCATGCCACAAGACATACATACATACATACAAAGATATATATATATATATATATATATATATATATATATATATATATATTTATATTCATATATATAGGGGTTGGAATGCAACTGCAAACGTGTGGTCATAGCAACTCGGGGCGGTGGCCTCGGACCACACCGCCATGATGGTGCATCACCCCTCCCCGCTTACACCACACTTGCAGCAGCCTTCTCCCCAAACGTTTCGAGGAATGAAAAAGAAGGGCCTAAGACCAAGATTGACTCCTTGGTCACCCTGATGCACCACGCAACAAAGCGTGGATTCAAAGATTGTCCCGGTTTCCTCAATAGCACCGGACGGTTGGGGCCCAAAAGAGGGCGGAAATGCTACATCACCCCTGCATTCTCGGGGGTCCCCAGCAAAGGCAACAAAATCTGAACTCAAAACCTACGCCGGGGGTCACCATGATGCCCCTAGGGGCCCCTAGTATCTCAAAGTATGGGTCTCTAGTGCGGCCAGACGCCCAAATAGCCACCGCTATAGAGCGGGGGGGCAGAATCAGAATTGGCCCACTTGTGGGCAAGGTGGCTACATAACCCCTGCCGCCTAGGGGATCCCCAACGCCTCAGAGCAGGGGGCAGAATCAGAAAAGGGCCCACAAGTGGGCAGAGTGGCTACATAACCCCATTGGGCGCCTTCGGCGCCGGGGCGCCTTCGGCGCCCGTTGGCTCCTTGGGCTCATACCTTTGACAACTAACTGTCGGCCGGAGGCCCCTTGGGGGGGGGGGGGGGGGTAGTTGGCGTCCTAGGACCCGCGGAGTCGCCCCCCCCGGGATTCTACCTTATCCCTGTCTTCCTCGGTCAGGAGGACGTTGCGCAGCTTGCGCGTCACGGTCCCTTGTGCCACTATCTCCTTATGCTCCCCGGCTGCTACCAGTACGCTGACCGTACATTTTGAGGCCGAAGACCCTTCTCCCGCAAGTGGTGCCACCCCCGCGCCAAAAAGGAGTGCAAGGTGCACTCCCGAACAATTTGCTGCACTGGCGCAGACGCCTCCATCCCAGGCCCGCACCGCATCGCGTAGAACTTGTTGGTCCGATCCCCACCATTGCTCCCCTTCCCCTACGACCGCGGCCAATTGAGCCCCAGCTGACGCACAAACTCCTCATCCTTCAGCAAATCTTCCGGAAAGCGCCAACGGTGCATGGTGCCCAGCTCCGCTATACGTTCTATACACAGTACCTTATGATGAGAGCACGTCACCACTGATGTGAAGACACCTCCCACGTGTAGTGTCAGCCCCCACGGCACATGGATGCGATCTAATCTGCGCGGGTTGCCGCCATCTCTAGCCTTAAAGCCATACGCCCACCCAAGAGGTGGATCCTCTTTACCATGCACCAACTCACATACATCAACCCATTGTTGACTTGATATCTCCTCTGCTTCAACCGCACGGGCTTGCACCTTATCATCCGCCTCCCTTGGTACACGCTAGAAGACCCAACCTTGTTCTAGGCTAGATGCCGCTAGAGTGCCTACAACGAAAAAAGAGGCGGTTACCCCCTCCCCGTGGAGGCAGGGGGGGGGGGGGGCTTTGGGGGTTTCAACCTAGACCCCCCTATCCGTACTCGGGGGCCCATGCTTCGTTTTTCATAATTCCAGTGTTTTCACCTGATTTCGGAGTGCAAAATTTTTTCGTCCTAGCGACGTTCTAGCCTAGAACACAACTAGAACAAAAACATTCATGCATGTGTCGCATCTAAGGAACACCAAAGTGGGGGTGGGGTGGAGGGCATATTGGTGCTGCACGGCGGGGTCATACAGTGGCCGCGCTCTAGCGAGCACCGCCGTCCACTGCACCGTGAAGTCGACCCTCTTTCCTTGTCCCCACTGCCTGCACCATCCTAGCGTGACCCAATGTTGCAGGGCGACAAGGAAATGTCCGGTTCCAAACCACACGCCACGAGGATCGCCGCACAGGTTGAGTGAGCTCCCTCCTCTACCACTTCTTCCCCACCCTCCTTCACCTTGACGCCCCCCCTCCAGTGGCCTCGCTGCCCCCCTGGCTCTCTCACTCTCTCTCTCTCCCTCCCTCTGTCTCGCTTTTTCTCCTCCTTTCTCTTTTTCTTGTGCCGCCGCCGGTCAGAGGAGTCTTCGCTTGACTCCCCGGCGGCGGGAGAGGTTGTGCGGTTGTTGCCGCTGCTGGTGCACCTGTTGGTGCTGGTGCTAGTGCTGCTGCTGGTAATGTTGTTGCTGCTACTGCCAGACGTGCTTCAAGATGCCCCATTTGCAAAAAAAAAAAAAGAAAAAAAGCAAAAAAAATAATTTTTGACACCCACCATTAAAAAATGCGACGTTAATATTTAAACACCATATATTAACTAATAGATTAATAATTAAATGTCGCCATTGTTAATATTAACATGCAGAAATTAAACGAGACCGCCGAAAAATTAACGCACAGAGAAACATGAACACAAGCAAAGCAAGCATACCACACGGTCTTCTTGGGCAGTTAGAAGGTCCCAAGAGAGGGACTTCAACGTCTCTCGGTCCATGGCAAAGAGAAGGTGGAGGGCGGGGGTCTTTGGGTGGCCATGAGTTTGGCCATGGTACAACGGGCGGTATGAGGCGCTCCATGGTGACGCAATGGAAGGTCAAAGTTTAAAAACCACCACACCAAAGCCTGCAAGACCACCTCCCCCTCCCGTTGTAATGTCGTTGCCCCCGGCATTGCCCCGCCCGCGGGCTGTGTGGTCGTTGTAGGCCCACTGGAGAATGGCGTTGAAGCTCTCAACGACATCGGCGCACACCGCGCCCAAACCAACCACCATCTCCGCCGCATTAGCCACCGCCAATGTCACGTCCTCCTCCAAGTAGAAGAGGTAGTTCAATTGGCCATCGATTGGAAGAAACCGCTCACTTTCCTCCTCCGGGGGGATGCTTACCCGTGCGCCGGTGGAAGTTGGACCCAACTATCCATTGGGGTCCTCAACCACAGCACACGTGCCCGCACACCCACCTACCTATGGGTGATTGGGATGGCCGTATGCGGGGATAAGGACATGGCCGCGCTAGCGACAGTATGGACCAAAAACCTGCAGGTCTACGGCCGTTTCCTTTCGCTTTCGTTTTTGTGTTAGTTTCTGGAGGTCAACATTTGATATTTCGCAGATATCAACGCCGACTGAAAAATTAATCTAATATCATCCTCGAAAAATTAATGCAAAAATAAATTCCTTTCTTGTTGTAGGTGTTGCAGTCCGTACATGACTCCAAGAGGTTCCATTGGGGGACAAAGTGGGTGGAGAGTGAGTTGGTCATCGGCGGGTGACTTTGTGAGACGCCTTATTGGTGTCTCAATATCGCCCATGGTGGGCTCTATTTATAATATGGGTGTGTGGGACATGGATGAAGGCGGGGGTCCGCTGCACATTGGAGGGGCAGGCGGTGACCCGTCTCAGCTATCAGGAAACGGGCCTCAGCTTTGAGAATGGGGGGTGCGTAGGGGACCTGCACATCATGGTGGAGCGGTGCTTGGTCTTCCTATGCATCCTCCATTGTTGCATGGCCATGGGCCGCCTCCACCTGGCCTTCATTGAGGCCCGCCTAGGGGACCTTCCCAAGGACAACGCCACGGCCGTGCAACGCGTGCTATACCGGGCACGCACGGGTGTCAGGCTGGGTTCCTCAACCGCACTTGACGGAGAGGAGGCACGGGCGTTGTTCCTCGCATGGGAGGAAATCAGGCCACTATTGGCCTATGCCCTGGAGGATGGAGAGTGGCAAGCCGTGGCTCCGGCACGGACACGGGTGGATCTAGCGCAAGGGGCTTCACCAGCTCCCACGTGAAGGGGCTTCACCTGCTCCCACGTGAAGGGATGGGTCGGGGGAATGCAAGGCCTGTCGTGGCGGTGTAAGCGGCGCTGCGGCGGGTCATGAACTCCGACACATGCCGGAAGCCGGACGTGGGGACATTCCAGTCCCTAAGTAGCTCGATCAACTGGGTTGCCGGGAAGAGGATGGAGGCATATTGCTTCACGGCCTCTATTTGTTTGTTGCGGATGAGGGGGATTTGGGCAACCTCGGTGGCCTCCTACCAACGGGCCTTAGCCAAAGGGGATGAGGCCACCCACTCACGAAGGAGTTGTGAGACCATTGTTTCACGCAAACTCTTGGCTTCACTCAAACGCGTGAGTGTCATACTTAGTTCGAGAATGGTGTCCCAAGAGAAAGGCATAAGAGCTCCACAATAGAATAGGGTACTTGGGGGTGGTGTGGGTAGGGGGACCGGGGAGAAAGATGTGGGCCTATGTAACTACCTCAAATAGTATGGAACCCCTCTACCACCCCGTTGTGCACCCTTTTACCAACGGAAAACCCGTAATGGGCATAGTACGCGCACAAGCAAAGCGGTGCAAACGAGCCAAAATTGGGGTAACGTATCAATATTTGATAGGTTAATTTTTACCCCCTTTCATTTGTGAAAAATTGAAAATTAAGCATATTGGTTTTAACGTAGGTCTCTAGGGCATAGCCGTTCGCCCGCAACCAAACCTCCTCATAAACCAGAACCGCTGCTCTGGAGAGGTGATGCTCCTAGATGGTAGCTATATGTATGCCCAGATCTCTGAGCATCTTGAGAAACAGATACTTGCGCGGTAGGGTCGCCTTGCCCACCTCGACGGCAGTGAATCGGCCATTCAAATCAAACGTACCGACCGCCATCTCAGGGCAGTCATGCAGCCAGGTTAAGGACATCATTTACGTTTGGTAAACTTAACCGCATCAATGATCATCGGATCCGTCCCCGGTATCAACGACGAATCTGCGGCATCTCTGCCAGAATCGTGAGGACGTACTTTGGCGCTGCTTGACTACAGAGCTTTCAACCTGCCGTGATCGTGAGCAGAGATCGTGGTGACATTCCCATTGGAGCTCTAGAAAACCGTGTCGACAAGCTTCCCTATGCCGGGGCCTACCATGGCCCACGTGGCTATCCGCACTGCCCCATTGCTCCACCTGACGCGCCCGACCTTGAACTCGGTAAGACCCGTGTTTTCCACACCCCGCACGACCATGGCTTCCACGTCGTCTTGGAGGTACCATGGTGGTAGATCGATGGCGTAAACGACCTCCGTCCCCTGCCACCTCCTGTCACCCCTTGTCACCTGCCTCCGATTCATGACGTTCGAACTTGGTGCTGGCAAAATTCGACTGCTTATCCGGAGTGAAGTGGCTATCCACAAGCACACGCTCCTCTTGTCTGGCATAAGCGTTAGGAGCCGATCTGAACGTGCTAGTGTCTCCGATCATACCCCCACTGCCTCCTCAATCTCTAGGCACTGGTCCAAAAAGGCCTTGTCGTTATCCAGCATAAAAATGATGTAAATGACGTTACCCAGCTCTGATCGAAATCGTACGAGCTGATCGACATACTTGTTCACCTCTGCCACCGGAGTATAGGATGAACAACAAACCCAACATCCGGGCGAGCGCCATAAACAATCTTCTGGAGACCGGGCTGGGGGTCGGGGGCTGGGGGGGGGGCGGGGGGCGGGCTAGATTGTTACTTCCCAGAGGATTGTGGGTGGATGATCTTTTTTCCTTATGCAGTCTGGATGATTGCTATTATTTTCTTAGTGCACTGTGGATGGTTGATGTTATTTCCTAGTGGACTCAAGATAGTTGTTGTTAGTTTTTGGTGGACTCTATATGGTTGGTATATGGTCCCTACAACCCTGCACATGGTACAACACCAACACATGCAGGGGGTGACTGCGGATTGGAACGTTCAATTGTCATTATTGTGTGTGGGCACTGCCCAACTGCAACCATGCATAGTGACAATACAACGAATGGCACATGGGGCAAAAATCAAGTTCATCCATTCATTGATTAGTGGCCAACTTTTAGGTGGCCACTCACTTGCCTCCCTCTCACTCATGTTAGCACTGTCATGCTGCTGCTCAAGGCACAGATTTTGCCCCCCCCCCCTTCCCTTTCTCCCCCGCCCTCCTCCCCATCCCCCCCCCCCCATCCCCCACACACAGTGGACGTCAATGATGTCGGATTGCGGGCAGCCCTCCGAGTTGAAGGCATCGTTCTACCCACCAAGGCCTCCTACAGTCTTGCGGCATTTCAATTTGGGACAAAGTCAGAGTCACAGGAATTGCAGTTATAGAAATTCAACCAAAGCCCCAAAGCATGACACATGAATCGCAACAATGGTGACAGGTTACAGGGTGCACAAAAAAATGAACCGGGGACGCACATGCAACGAACCATGTGTCATTTCCACACCTTGTGACACCATGTTGTCCTGGGGAGCGGTAAACCGTGGAGAAGAGGCACTGTATGGCAGATTGTACCCCAGTTGGCAGGGCATCGATGGCGGATGATGAAGCACCACCACTTGTCCATAGTGCCAAAGACTTGGCGTGTAATCCACACTTAGTGTGGTCCTTCACGGTGGAAAGCCGTGGGTGTGGGTTTCCATCTACCCATGATGAATGCGCAGCCACTGGGCATTCGCGGCAGACACCACATGTGGCCATTCTCGTGGCGTAATAATGGACAGCCCAAACACCATTCCTCTTTGAACCGCTGAACTTTAGGCTGTGGAGACGGTGGCACAGTCTTTGGTGCAGAGCAAACGTGGCACGGTGCTTCCAGTCGCCAGGGGCACTCCCCGCAAGTGCGCATAATGCCTGCAAGTGGTGACTCATATACACCGCAAACAGAACTAATGCATTGCCCGTTTAGTGGACACATGTCATGCATGTCCTCGTCGCAAGCTCGACATTGCAAAATTGCGCCATGCAACTTCTCATTGCAACAAGCACATGATGCGGAGGCGAGAGTGAAGAAGGATGTCAGTGCTGTGGCCTTCAAGCGGGGTGGGGGTGACTCGGAGAGTGGTGGTGTTTCCTCGGGGTCTTTGTCCATAAATTCCAGCCATCATGTGCCTTTTGCTTTTCAGCGGCACGTGTCACCTAGGTGTGGGAAATAGTGATGCCCTTCTCATTGTCTAGAAACCTCGCGGCTTCTGTAGCGCTAGCAAATTGGGTCAACGGGCCGCCGGTGGTGTGACACACCCAAATGGGGGTGTTGTGGGGGTTCAACATGGTGTGTGAACGGAAAGAGAGGAGAAGCAATTCCTCTACAATTATTCCAATACCTCTACTCCCTTTACTTCCCGTTTCCCAAATCCCATTGGTGATGCTCTAAATGCCCTACCCCAACCGATAGAATGTTATCTCTGTGGCACCTCTATTCCTATGCAATTCCCCCGAATTCCCTTGTACTACCACTATGTTATGTTGAACCCTTTTGAATTACCTACACTGTACTTTCCTTCCCTTGGAACCCCCAACTCAACCCCATGCCGATGTTACTCTAATCATATCATCCCCATCCCATTGGGCAACCTACATATCACATCAAAGGACCACATTCCCTGTCATTGCCCCAAACCATGTCCCAGTGGCTTATTATGTTTGAATTCCCATGTCTCCTACACTTGCTCGTATGCCAATACATGATGAACTTGCAGCACTTGAGTGACCCGCATCTGAACCTACAAGGGTACCTGATGAACCTATCGGAATTGGAGTGTGTTGTGCAGATCGCGAGCAATGGTTCAATTTGCAAAAAGTGGCAAAATCTTGAGTTGGGGTGCCAAAAAATGTGGGTTTGGGCGGTGAAAATCATCAAGAAAAAAAACACCACAAAATGGTACAAAAAAACCATGCAAAACGGTCAAAAACATGAAAAGAAAGGAAAAAATCGCGTTTTTTTTTGCGAAATGACCGGTGGCATGACCGATTATTATGACATGCTTGCCCAAAATTCAGTGTTGATTAGAGTTAGGGTTCGGGTCACCGAGCTGGTGGAACCAGTCTTGGTTTTATAACCCTCTTTGGTGTCTAGGGTGGACCTAACAGGTTTGGCAAGCAAGCAGCAAGCAAGCAGCAAGCAGCAAGCAAGCAGCAAGCACGCGCGAAATGGGTGAAAATCACATCTCCATCGTGGTGTTTCGGATTCAGCCACAATTTTGGTGGATGGTACCTATGGGTGTGAGGGACAACCACACAAAGTATGAGATGGAAACTCAACAGTGGCGGCCGGGAACGGGCGTCGCAAGTGCCGGACCTCCATTTCCAAATCTGCAATTTAGGGCCAAAATCAGCCTTTTTTTGCCCAAAAGTGCCCTAGAACCTGCTGAAAGCGGCCAAATGAAGGGAAATAGTGGCTACTCTACACATGCAGCTAGACTTCTCCTCGCCGAAGGGCCCTCTAGGCCCTAGAACTCCACAATATGTCGCGAACCGCCCCCAAAGGGCCCTCAAAAGCCCCAGAATTTGTGCACATTGGCCGCCGACAGCCCCAAACCAAAATCAAGACTGAATATTGGGACCGAGCTGGTGGGGGAGGGAACATCACCTATGACTGGTGAGGGACATCAACAATGATTCACACATTGATGGCCATTGAGAAAGTGAAATCAGCTTGCAAGTGAACCCCATCACCACAAGGCCCACTTTCAAGGCTTTTTGGACATCTGAGGGGCCAAAATGCCCCAAAATGGGCTCAAAATGGGCTCATAATGGGCTCATTTCACCCGTTTGTGCACCCCAAATGGTCTAGGATGATTTTTGGAAAAATGCGTTTTTGACCCATTTTTGACCCATTTTAGGTCCCAAAACAGCCCATTTTCAAGGCATTTTGGGATTTTCGGAGGACCAAAATGGGCCACCACAAGCTCAAAACGGTCCAAAAACACTCGTTTTACCTTGGCACATGGTATAGGATCATTTTTGAGAAAAGTCATCTTTTTGCCCCTATTGGACCTTGTTGACCCATTTGGGCACCCACCTGTTTGGGCTTGAGCTTGCAGCTTGCTGCAGCCGAGTGGGCCTAGGTATGGGGGTCTAGGTGTCCGTTTGGGCAATTTTGAGGGGTGGAAACCACAAAAAGTGGGGGGTTGCGGGTGGAGTAGGTGCCCTCGGAATCGCATTTTGAGCCATGTAGCCAAAGATATGGCGTGTTCTTGGTTTGTGGCTGTCGGCATTTGGAGGTTCTGGGGGCCTTTTTGGGCCGTTTCCGGGACATATTATGGAGTTAGAGGGCCGCAAAGAGCTCGTTGACACGGGGAAGTCAAGCCGCAGGTGCAGTGTACCCACCGTTTCCCTTCGTTTGGCCGCTTTGAATGTGTTCGAGGGCTTTTTTGGCCCAAAAATGGCTGTTTTTGGCCCTAAACTGCAGTTTTTGAAACTGAGGTCCGCCACTTGCGAATCCCGTTCCCGGCCGCCACCGTTGAGTTTCTGGCTCAAACTTTGTGTGATTGTACTTCACACCCATAGGTATCATCCACCAAAATTTCACTGAAATCCAAAGCACCACGACGGAGTTCTGATTTTTACCCATTTCGCGCGTGCTGCTTGCTTGCTGCTTGCTGCTGTTGCTTGCTGCTAAACCTGGTAGGTCCACCCTAGACACTAAAAAGGGTTATAAAACCAAGACTGGTTCCACCAGCTCGGTGAACAGACCATATCTTGGGCTACGTGGCTCAAAACGCGATTCCGAGCGCACCTAATCCACCCGCAACCACCCAGTTTGGTGGTTTCCACCCCCTCAAAATTGCCCCTGTGGGCTGTCAGGGCCCCTTTGGTGCCCATGGACTCCATAGGCCACTACCTTGGCCGGACGCCCTGTTGGGGGGTGGGTCCTAGAACCTACAGACCCTCCCCGCTGCTGATATGACTGATATGACTGATACATGGTGCATGTACCCCCCCCCCCCGGCTTGTCAAAGCTACGCAAAAGTACAGAATTAATACAGTCCCTATGCCAGCTGTAGCTTAGACAAGGCCGTAGCTTAGACGGGGGGGGGGTATGCAACCATTTTCCTCCGGCTCTTTGATGTCAAAAGGCACTGTTGGCTCAAATGCTTGGCCTCAAGGGCATCCTTGGGGGGGGGGGGTCCTTAGGTTGCCTAAGCCCAGGGTCCCGTGCACTGTCGCATTGTTCGTTCATTCACTTGCAGTTTGCTTTTCAATTTCATCAATTTTTGCTTACCACCAACCCCTTCCTTTGATTAGTCCCCCAGGACTGGGGAAACCATCAGTTTGACCTTTTTTTTTATTTGGCGGAAGAGACAGGGATGTGCTTCGTCATTTCTTGCTGCACCCCAGAGCATCCTTCCCATGATGTCGACTGAGCAGTGTCGTAAAGGCACATCATATCTTCCGAAATCCTCCGGCAACAGCAATGTAATGGCCCTCGCATTATCAAACCCATCCAAGTGCAGCTGCGTGTGGGTGTTGTGAAAAGAAGTGGGGGCTGATGACCAAAAGCAGTCCCAAAACTGGTCCACCGTTGCTTGGTCAAGGGCCACTGCAGCCGGTGGGAACTCAGCTGTGTAGCAAGGCAGCAGCAGCTGTAGCTTGCTCATCTGCTTCAGAAGTCATGTTTGAAACGTTCTGGATGCAGCTGATGACTTTGCGGACAAAGACTGCGGCGGATTTCTGGTCAAAATATTCATGGTACAGAGCTTCTGCCCACTGAACAAGCTTAATCAAATAGCATGGGGTGTGTGAGTTGGAGTGTGTATGTTGGGCAGGCATGTTGGGGGGGGGGGGTATGTGGGGGAAGGCGATGAATTCATTACTGTTGTAACACTCGTCAGCATGCAACAGTTTTCAACAATTATTCTGCTAGTTTGACCGCACACTGAGGAGCAATTAGTGTGCTATCTGTGTATTGCGATTGAAGTGAAACCCAGCAGAAATTTTTGCCATCCCAGCAGGATGGCCGTGCTATTAGTTTCTTGCAGCACTTCATATGTTTTCAGAAACTTTAGTAACACTTTATCGAGTGGGGAGTATGGATGATGGCTGGACAACTTAGCAAAAAAAAAAAAAGCAGTGACTGCGGTTGTTCGCCCTGAGCATGGGCATACTCTGCAAAGCTGAGAATGCCTGCTGCGTTGGGTGGTCGGGACTGCAAAACATCCATGAATCGGTGGGTGCTGCCCAGCTCCCAACAAATGCATTACAAGTGCCTCGCATATTGGCTACAACAGGGTGCAGAAGTAGAAGTGTTGAGGCGGCAGGGGACTCCAGCCCAGCGGTACCTGGTCCGGGTGGCGATGAAACCCCCGTAGCATGCGCACGCTGCTCCGTTCCCACAAAAAGACCTCACCTAGATCCATAGAGTATGGAGTGTTGAGGCACCCCCCAGTTGATGCTTATTCAGTGGGTACTGCCCAGTCACGGCGAGACGGACCCCCCCCCCCGCCCCCCCGCCCCCCCCCCCCCACACACACGATATAATTCCCGATAAACGTCGCCTGCTTTGGAGTGGAGCATGTGCAAATAGCATCAACAGCAACCATTGCGTGTCGTGGAGTTACTCATATGGAGTTGACAATCGACCCCGCTGCACTGCACTTGGGCTGTGAAGTGGAACAAAAAATCTGCACTGGCACCAACCTCAAGCAACAACCCCCAGATCCTTCCCCACTGCTCTGTCTAGAGCATTGGCAGGCAGCACACGCCCTTTGGGAGTGCCAGCCGAAAACCCGCGCCTTTGCTCCGCATCTCCATGACCTGCCCAGTGAAATGCCGCGTTGCAATGCCAATCACCTTCGTCCCATGAGTGTACACGCGCACGTCGTACTTCGTGTTGTCACTGGGCTCTGTGGCAGGGGGGCAGAGCTCCTGCGCGATGGTTGAGGGCGGCAGCTGCTTAAGCACCGCCTGTGACACTTTATCGCCACGGTATACCCCGCGGGACCCGTTGCCCTCCGGCGGCTTGAAGACCCAGCGCTTTTTATCGGCGGCCCATTCTTCAACGGTACGGTCAGCGAGGGTGCATGTCAGCGGCACCAGAGGGCTCTTGCCGTTCAAGGCCTGCAGAAGCCGCTTGTCTGCGATGTGGCTGTAAGCAGCTGGATGAGGAGTGACGCAGACGGACCCGTGCAGCAGCGCTTGACGAAGCGCTTTGTGACCGTCGTCCTACGAAAACATGCACATGACAGGGACAAGAAAGTGGGAATGCAGCCTCTGGAGTATGACGCAGCTTCCGCGGGTGTGAGGCCCCGTTCTGGGGTATGAGACGGCCTTTGGAGGTACAATGCAGCCTCTAGCGAAATGTGGGCCTCTTTCTTCATTGTCCCCCTGATCCACGACCACTGTCCCGGTGGACTGTTGATGGCCACGTCAACACTGCCCTCTTCTGTCGTCTTTTCGTTGTGTCGACTTGCCCTCCTCCGGGGGAGATCCATAACGAGGGTTCAAAATCCCAATGTTTCCCAGCGGCCAAGATCCCGTCGTGCGCACGCAGTGTAACTACTCCCTCGGCAGAGCACGCGATCAGACCTGCAAGCGGAAGTCCGGTGCGATGCGGTTGTACACCAGATCGATTTTGTGCTCTGCGCAGTGCTTCCGCACGAACACGAGGCAGTCGTCGCGCCACTGGAGCTCCTGCGGAGAGCACACAACCGCAAACATGCCGCGCATGCGGAGGACATCGGCAAAGAGCAGCATCTCCAGATACAGACCCTGCTCCTCCGCGTTGTCGTCCACAATGGCCACGCTTGGCACTGCAGGGGTTTCAATACCACTGCGGCCCTCCCTCTGCTTGGTCTGCGCGTTCGTGAACAGGGCCCACTCCTCCAAGATCGCCTGCAAAAGGGACACGAAATGGAGGCATTTGGGTTGTCCTGACCCACAGGGTGACGGCATGAGCACAAACCAACAGGTGGATGACTCAGTCACACATTGTTGGAAAATAAAAGCCATTGGCAGGGAATGCCCTCAACGATCAGAAGCCTCCGGACCTCAAACAATTATCGGCGGGCAACACAAGCAATTGCGTGTGTACTCCTTGGAATCTGGCGCGGGGTCCTACAACACTACGCGTTCAAGCTTAGACTGAGCCCTCATCAGCACGAAAATAAAGCGAAGTCAGTGCCATTTCATGCCGGAGGATGCAAAGCGCACACAGCAGACGCTCAAAAGCACAGAGGCAAAATTCCACCGCGCCCGTTACAATCCAGTGCCGGCCTGCAGCACACAGAAAGGCCCAGCGCCGAAACACATGCTTACTGTTAGGCAAAGGCTTCAAAATGCCAAGCAAACGCATGTGCGGCAAAAACCCCAATTTATTCTTTAACCTGTGGACAGCTGAGGACCATAGCAATGGGTGCGCAGAATGATGGGGCGCTTTCAAACATGTACCACCGAATGAGGTGATGGCTCAGACTCACCACGCCCCCCTTGACGACAAAGGACCAATGTCATCTGCAACCTTCCCACCTGCACTAGCACGTCCTGTCACGACGAAGCATCACACAGGGATCCTTGTGATGGGCATCCCAGCACAAGGAAAGCGATAGTATTCGTTTCCCTACCTCAGGTTCTCCAAGCCCGAAGTGCCAAGCAAAGGCTAGACACGGCTTCAGCTGTAGTTCAGATGGTGGAGGCTCCTGCACACCCACTTCTGGACTCCCTCCGTTCCCTAACATAGAAAACGAAGGCATAAATCAAAAGCAGCTGAGCCAGGACTTTCAAACACAATTGTTCGTCCAACAGGGGGTTCTCGGCTTCAGTTTCACATGCTAAACTTATGCTGATAATTAGAGTCACCGAAAAAAATGCCAGAATCCCTTGTGCCACACTCGTTGTAAACCGCGGAGAGGCCGCCAGTCGACTACCAGCCCTCGCCATTAAATGGCCACTGCAGACCATCAACTGCCGGTTGCTTGGGTGGGGCAGATCTCAGCACAACAACTGGGGTTCAACGGGCCTGCTGTTCACCTGCACGCCCACCCATCCTACAACCTGCTGGAATTGCGCTGTCATCATGGCTTTCTCCTCCGGACAGCCGCTGAGATGAAACACCGTCGCAAGGCCGCCAGCGTTGGTGTTGATCTCGATCAGTTTGGGCCCCGCGGCCGTGAGATGGAAGTCGAACCCCAACATGAAGGCCCCGTAAGGTGGCTTCGAGGCCAAAATGGCGGGGTCCTCCTCGGCAGCGACCTCTGCAACGGGCGAATCCTGCGGATACGTCCCATGAAGGGTCATTTCGGGGTTGGCGCAGGCTCGCTTGTTGGTTGTGCTGTGATTGTGCATATTCTGCGATAGTTTGGTGGGCGCATGAAATCAAATATCTAGCAAAGGAATGTAAGCTAGAATCCACAAAACCACATCAGCCCACATTGGGCCCGTTATTCTCAGCCCAGGGGCTGATCAGGCTCAGCACAGGGGTGGTCTGCTACAGGGTAGGGGTTCTTGACCCTACCCTAAATAGATTCTTGCC